>OV743445.1:18235333-19586785 GCA_928269145.1 Agriphila tristella
TAGTTTGCACACCTCAGATCAGCCGCGGCAGTAAGCCGCGTCCGATAATTTGTTTGCACCTTTATTTATGAAATGTTGTAGAGAAATACGCGTTTAAACAATCGCTTGTGTGAACGATCGCTTGGCTATCCCAGTATCATATAATATAAATCTATAGTGGCAATCGATGACTTAGTGATTGGTCTGCTAGAATGTACCCAATTAATCAAACTGAGTCTGTGATCAATCAAAGTCAAAACTGAGTATATTGTTCTGTGGTCTAAACTGACGTTTCCGATCCGAAGAAAAATAAATTGTTTTTCGGAACTCTCGGAAGGAGCGACTTTTATAAAAATTATTCAAGTGCTTTGTTTGTTTGTTAGTGTCTTTAAATTAGGACGATTAAATTAATTTCTCACTTCCGTGCCGTATACGACATGATTCAACCAGATATGTCTGCAGCAATGGGCTTATTGACTCATTTGAATTCCGACGAGCTAAAAGAAATGTTAAACGACGATAATAAATTTGATGCAGTCCTAAAGGATGTGCAGCAGGTAAATACCAACAGCTTTTTCAGTCTGAACTAAATTACATATTGAGGTATAACTACATAATTTCGAACATAGTTGCATTAAGTCACCGTTAATTCCCTCTAATAACAGTGACTCATTGACCATTATAGCCAATCTCATGTAATTTGTACAATACATTACTTTGTTTACACGTGAAGACAAAGGCGACATTATTACACACAGGTTTTGGAAGTTAAGATATCTTTAGAAACAAGCACTGAAGCTAAAATTCACTTCATTTATACACTATTTATAATTTATAATCAGGTCAAAGAATGGGAGGTAGAAAAGGAAATGATTATAGCAAGCAATAGATCTCTAGCAGAGTTCAACTTAACTAAGGAACCAGAATTGGAGAAAATGAAACAACAAGTGTTAGAAAAGTCTGAGGCTGGGGAACAACTGAGCTCACATATTCAGGAACTATTGGAAGAGTACAGTGAGTGGTATTTGCTACTTTGTAAAAGCCCTATTGCAGGGATAGCAAATCTTTATATTGTACTAGCGGCCGCCCGCAGTTTTACCCGCGTGGTTCCCGTTCCCATGGAAATATCGGGATAAAAAGTATCCTATGTTTTAATCCAGGCTATTTACTATTTGTGTGCCAAATTTCAACCAAATACGTTCAGTAGTTTTTGCATGATTGAGGAACAAACATCCAAACTCACAAACTTTCACATTTATAATATTAGTAGGATCAATACGCAATGTGCCATTTTTCTAAATGTTAATGTATAATGAGGTCATATACATGCCATCAAATCGTAGCGTAATGAATTTTGTGATTGGTGACGTGCCCAAAATATTGTGTCGTGTGCCATTGGTTCGCCACCCCAGCTCTTTTGTGATATTAAACTATCTGTGATTTCTTATTGCAAAACATCCCATTTTTCTTATTGAGTTTTACCAAAATAGTTCATATGAAATACTATAAAATTAAGCCAGTTCCAATAAAAAAACTCTGGAACGGGGGATAATTACGTAACTTTGTTGCAATCAACTCTGACAGAAATCGCAGTTACATTGCTGCTTTAGTAAGAACCAATGTGCCAACTATTTTAACTAAAGCCGCAATGCAACCGCGCTTTCAATCGATTTCAATCGAGAATTGTTAGCAACAGCTTTACGTAATCAAGGTACGGGTAATAGGAAAATATAGACAATTCAAAAGTACTTAATAATTAAGTTTATTTGAATAAAGCTTATTTGACTTTGACTTTGAATCCATTATCTTAGTTAATAGGTAGTATAAATTATTTAGATTACTTACACTACTGCAAACTAATAACTTTCAGAATCAAAGTCTGCTGGCATATCAGCAGACACAACATTAGCTTTGCTGCAAACTTCAGCTGCTGAAATTGAAGAACAGTCGGAGACCATAGCCCAAGACTTCCTCAGTGGGAAAATAGATGTTGAGAAATTTCTAGAAGACTTTGAGCCGATACGCACAAAGATGCACCTTAGAAAGTTCAAAGCTGAAAAAATGAGTGAATTAATCAGAAACAGTCAAACTTCATATGGAAATGGATACTCAAAACCTTATCTACCGTACCCCAGCTATGGACCATCAGGTGTCCCAAGTATGCCGAGTATGCCATACCCAGTTGGCCCTCTCAACATGCCAATGCCTGGCATGTATGGAAACCACTTCTGAATGAGGATTGTGATGTGTTCAGGTATTTAAGATTTCCTACTAAAAGCTTGATTTTTGGTGGTTTTACAAACTTCACATTGTTGAAGCCTGCCCCCATAATCATGACCACTGGAACATGATATTTATCATGTGATATAGAGTTTAACTTGTCAACACCCTTAAATAGATTTTGTATTGTTGTTCGGACGCCGGCGACTGCTCGGGCGTTGATGAATTAATTAACACTCAACTATCAAAATTAATTGTCTTTTGGCAGTTGAATGAGATAAATCATTTTATCTTATTGCGTCTCCGTAGTCATGCTAGGGGGGCTGCACTGGGATAATGTTCTATTTCATTATAATTGGGCAGCACCACTAGCTGATATAGGGGGGCTCAAGCCCCCCCAAAATCATTTGGGGCCACCCAACAAATCTGTTGATTACCTTGGTAAAGCCTGCCCTCACCTACATTAAGCCCCTCCCAAACCAAAATCCTGGATCCGCCACTGGGCAGCACGCTCAAGCTTTATTTATATTCTGTGCCAATTTTATATTTTTTCAATGAACACATTTGGATAGTCCAAAAGAGTGCAGTGAGTGAATGGTGGAAGGTGGCAATGAACCACTTTTCAGTGAGTGCTCACTGAATGAAAATCATCTATGAACCAACTACAATCACCAAAAATATGTATAGAACTAAACTATGATGGCAACTGGCCATAAAGGTGTTCAAATTAGTAATTTTACTATGACTTATTTATGAGTAATGGGATTATCTAAAACCACTGGATCAAATAAAACAGTGTGAGAAAGTATGTAAAACCCCAAAAGTTCTGCATCTGTAGTTTAATTTTTTAAATAAAATCAGACTTTTTAATATGAAATCTATATGTGTTATATAATAATATGTAAAAGACTAATGATTGTTTCATAATTTTACAAATAACTTATCAATACTTTTGGCCGCAAGGAAATGCTCTTTATGTAGCTAGTTCTACCACAATAAATAATAGTTTGTACCTGCAAGTGATCTACACTGAATTTAGCATCCAATTTGATTGAAATACATTGATGAGGTATTTTAGCTCTAAGATAGTTTTTGGATGCTAAATACACTTTGCTTAAAACACTGACACTTGGTAACTTTTAATGTGAAGTAAGTGTCAATTTGCTTGTTGCAGATTTTGGAATTCAATCATTAGGTTGATAGTTATGTAAAATGTTAATAATTCGGTTTTTCTATTTTTTTATACAATTATGTATCTACAAGTAATTTAATGTTTAATATAATTTAATGTCAATTGAATGTTACTTTAAGGATTTTATTTAATGTCTTGCATCATCTTGAGGAAAGATTTCTAAACAGTCCGATTCGTGTTGGTGCTTATTTAGAAGAAATGATGTGATGATAACTAAGAAAATGTAAGAAATTATAATGTTTAATTTTAGAAGTGTCCTACATCTTGGCATGGACCACTTTGAAAACCGCAATTCTGACTACATGGAAAATTTCTCCCCAATTAGTCCTAACTAGTCCTACTTTTTCGCAATTAGTCCCAAAAAGGACTGAAAGATATAAGCGATTTAAATGGTCCATGCCAAAGCAAACCTTCATTTTGGCAGGGACAGGCTATATCTAGTGAACCAGAACACCTAGCCAGGATCTGATTATTTAAAAAAAATGTCCCTTTTTTATGGATCTCGCAACACCTAGAATCAAAACGAAATGAAGCGCCCTTCAAAAAATATAAAGGAATGATTTGGTCCATGCCAAAATCAACCTACATCTTGGCGAGGACTTATGAACCAGGTCACCCAGAGAAAATCTGCTTATTGGAAACGATTCGTGTAAATTAGTCCCAATTAGTCCCAAAGCCACAAAATTAGTCCCCCTTTGGTTTAGGAGATAATCGGAATTAAAATTTGGTTTTTATAGTACAGGAGCTGACTTCCTATTCAGTGACGATGTTTTGTAACTTGTTTTATTTTGCGTATTTGTGTTAGAATAACGAAGTGTAATTAGTAACACAAAAGTATATCGTAAAGTAATACGTAACAATTATGCATTTTCGAAACTCAAATCTTAATTTTTAAGTCATAAAATAAAAATGTTTTCTTAAGAGATATTTTGATCCTGGGGCTCTTGGACTATATCAAAATAATGTACAGTCGCGGACAAAATATTTTCAAAAGAAGTATAAAATGGTATTGAATTTTAAAATGATATTGCTTTCTTGCGAAATTATTCATATTTGGAGTAGAGTGATTTTCTCCCGTCAATGGGTTCACTTGAAACTTTGTACCTATACAGGGTTATTGGTAATTCATTTAAAACCTCTCGTGGGGTTGATCAGACCATCAAACTGAACAACTTTCATTATGGGTCCAACCTCAAAATCACGAAAAAAAACAGCTGTTTCATACATTACGATGGAGTACTTACGCATTGTACTTTTGCTCAGTTTGATGGTCTGATAAAGTTCGTTTAAAAGGCTGCAGCTTTCCCAAAGAGCCGCAAGATCGGATGCTTAATGTTTTACAATCTGGACACTGCTCATTACGGAACGGAATAGTTTTATGTAGGTACTTAATTAATTTTTACTGTACGCTTTTGTACGTGAATGTACTTATACAAAAAAACGGAATTTCTCCTAAACCAAAGGGGGACTAATTTTGTGGCTTTGGGACTAATTGGGACTAATTTATACGAATCGTTTCCAATAAGCAGATTTTCTCTGGGTGACCTGGTTCAAAAGTCCTCGCCAAGATGTAGGTTGATTTTGGCATGGACCAAATCATTCCTTTATATTTTTTGAACGGCGCTTCATTTCGTTTCGATTCTAGGCGTTGCGAGATCCATAAAAAAGGGACTTTTTTTTAAATAATCAGATCCTGGCTAGGTGTTGTGGTTCACTAGATATAGCCTGTCCCTGCCAAAATGAAGGTTTGCTTTGGCATGGACCATTTAAATCGCTTATATCTTTCAGTCCTTTTTGGGACTAATTCCGAAAAAGTAGGACTAGTTAGGACTAATTGAGGAGAAATTTTCCATGTAGTCAGAATTGCAGTTTTCAAAGTGGTCCATGCCAAGATGTAGGACACATTTTAGAAACATGTATTAATGCACCAATGTATATAAAATATAAATTATTAAAAGAGCTATACCACATTATCATATAAAAACATGTTTAATGCAGATCTGAGATCTTAATAAATGTCCACAACTATCATGTATTTGGTATTAACAAGTTCAAAGTGAAAACCTGCGTAAACCATAGTGATATAACGTAAACTGTTTCTGCTTTCAGATGTTAAATGTACCTAGATTCTATATTTTACAGCCAGAATTAAAATCAGTAATGATTATTAATTTTAGCCATTATAGAATAACTAGAGCCTTAGTTAGAAGCCATACTAATAATAATGTAAGTATTGTATGTTACATGCAATACTTATCCAAGTCTTTGATCTCTTATTCAAAATCCTCCTTTAAAATCAGCATAATACAATACTTCAGATTGTAAGTAATGTAATAATTGTACCTATACAAAGAAAATAAACACAATTAAATGACTATAATCTTCTTTATTTCTTTTAGTATCACAATTTTACTACGTCTAGTGATGAGGTATTTTAAATAAGCTATGTACATTTTATACATAAACATTTATTTAAATTTTAATAAATTAAAAATTAGTTTTTTTTTGCGTGTTGACATTATGTTTTATCATTTTTTTTATTACTTCTATCAATTTTGTCAAAATCTTCTGTTCCATGTGCAACGAGGACTATGAACAAACCTCCTATTAAAAAAATGATGTACATAAGTGCTTCCTGTCTGACTGCAACCTTATGATCTACTTGCTTTGCTTGCTGCTTTCTTAAATGTTCTCTGTCCTGTTGTTTTTGCTGAAATAAGTCACCATAGTGACTTTTAGACCTAAAAATATAAAATGGCAAATGAATTCATTACAACATTGGACAGAAGATGACTATTTTTAAAAGAAAAAACTCTGTAGTCAAAATGTAACTAATCGCAATACAATACTAAGGCTGAGTTGCACCACTTAACTATAATGATAACAAGCTTGTTAAAGTACCAAAAAAAAGCCAAGTTAGCCAAAAAGAGGTTGCCAGCCAGCATGATGTCCTTTGACAAGTTTGACGTGACAAATAGGTAGCATTATCATTTGACGATAACCGTAACTTGGACAGCGTTTTGGTGCAACTCACACTAATATTACTTCAAAAATATTATACCAGGCGTCAAAATTATAAATAGGTGTTTTTCCATCCATGGTGGGTGCAACATGACGCTGCAATCTGGATTTGTAGAACTTCAGTGTGGGATCAGTCGGTTCTGGATCGGGTCTGTATTCCATTCTTGATGTATTTTCACGACCTACCATAAGGCCTGTGAAATTGAATAACAACTTCTTAATTCATTAATCACCAAGTGGCCTCATGAAGCCACACAACTATGGAAAACCTTTTGTCTCATTTTCCTGTGCTAGACGGGTTAAACCATTTAATAAATATCACATAAAAATATATAGTTAAAAACCAGAGAATTTATGGTATTTTTTTTATATAAATAACCCAAGAAGTTAGAAGGAAAATAAGTAGTTAAGTATAAGTGAAAAATACTCTTGAAATAGACTGATTAAATAACATAGTATTGTACCTTTATCATACATTTTCTTCAATTTAATATTTCCTAAGACTTCATAGGCTTCTGTAATTGCTCTAAACTTTTGTGCTGAAGTTTCATCCTGGACACAATACAAAAAACATTTATGATTAATCAAAAGCTGACAACACATCCATGAAAATCAGAGGCTATGTGTAACTACAGTGTTGGAACATAGAACCCGCATACAGTTGTAAGATTGCGATTACTAACTCAGGTAGGATTTATTAAACTTTTTGAGGCAGGCAGGTCACGAAGAACTACTGCTTGTTTATCCACAAAGAAAACCACCTGTCCCCATATTACAATCTCTTAAAACTTGCCAGTTTTCTGAATGGCTATCAATGCGTCTCTTTTATTTGTTATACAGCAAGAAAGAGATGTAACTATAGGAATTCATAAACCTTGCAAGTTTTAAGAGTTTGTAAAACCCCCCCTGCATGCAGAATTTAGAAGGAACAAAATGTCATACTACTCTGATATAGTTTCAAAAAAGTTAAGACGGAAATATACTATTGTGTTGTGTTGTGTCGTGCCGCGACGAGGTACGTATCGGTTTCATACATTTAGTATGGTTAGAAATACATTATTGTGTTGTGTTGTGTCGACACGACACACTGTAGTAATGTGTTTCTAACCATACTAAATGTATGAAACCGATACGTACCTCGTCACGGCACGACACAACACAACACAATAGTATATTTCTAGCGTAAAACTTGCCTCACTTTTCGGGCCATATACGGGTTCTAGTTTCTTGTATATTTATATATACGAGACCACAGTTTGTTTATTGGCATAGAATTGTATAAGGATTACATACGCTAGATTTG
The DNA here is from genome assembly GCA_928269145.1 of Agriphila tristella. Classification (NCBI taxonomy): domain Eukaryota; kingdom Metazoa; phylum Arthropoda; class Insecta; order Lepidoptera; family Crambidae; genus Agriphila; species Agriphila tristella. The sequence continues at coordinate 18,243,049 of OV743445.1, forward strand.
TCCGGATGGTGAATTTTGGACAGTTTGTAGTAGGCTGATTTAATATCACTCTGTGTGGCTTTTGGGGTGATTCCAAGCACGTCGTAATGGCTAGCGTGAAAGCTTAAAGATGAGGATATGAAGCGAACCACGCTGACTGACAGTAATTTGGCTCGACATAACATCTATCGAAGGGACAAAACAAAAAAGTTACAGAACCATTGTTTTAGAGAGAAGACATTTTCTGAAATCGAATTTACCTTAGCGATGTAGAACTAGATAAATTTAGACTGTAAAGCAATAGATATGCTATTCTCAAGCTACGTAATGACAAAAACCAATATTTTCGTCATTTTAAATCTACATTTTTCGTAAATTTCGTCAAGGCCATCAGTTTTTTATTTCTCAAGTGTCAAATCAATCAAAGAACAGTGAGACTGATGTGATGAACCATAGCCTTCTATAATGGGGAGGAAAAGCGCAATTTTATCCCGATAGGTGGCGTCTGGTCTTGGTACCGGGCCGCCTCAAAGAAAGTGTCAAAACATATGGGAATCTCTTGGAGTATTGCACTTTTTAATTTTATACTGAGAAAATTCCGCATTGTTATGCATGTAACTTGTAAATTATTGGAGTTCATCGATTTCCCAGTAACAAAAAAAATATTGGGCAAAAAAATATCAAAAAAAAGATGCTTTTCCCTCGATTTTCTCCTTTGCTGAGCCTGAGAAACATTATAAATCAAAAGGAATGTTTCATGAATTTGATGAAGCTTCGCCAAAATAAAACAACATTTGAATTATAACAGCTTTGTTCTTTAATATTTCAACCTCAGCAGTTTCTAGCATATTTATAACTTGGATGAATTTTATAGGTATATCAAATATGGAATAAGCCCAATATTGGGGCCAAACAGAGAATTAATAGAATTTTATATGCCAGAGTCATTCAAGAAACTTAGAATAATAAAATAAATATGATAAAACGGTTCGTGTAATTTTGGATGGTACAGAAATTCCAGTACAGAAACCTGAAATTACTATTGCACAGAAGGCATCATCAGGCAACTATAAACACGGAAATTCACACTTAGTTGCTTTGTTAAAATTTAAATCATATGCTTCTAATCTGAAATAAAAAGATTACTTGTAAATCTTACACGAAATTTAAAGAAATGTAATGCTTGTTAGCAATTTTTTGTAAGTTGCTATAAACTTTCTTGCCTGTTGTTTTGGCTTTTCTTTTTAGTAATTCTTCTTTTATATGAGCTAAAGTTAGCATAGAATACATTGTTTGTCCGCAAAATCGAAAAAAAATACAATCTAAGAAAGTAAAATCACGTAATACACAGTCAAGACAATATAAGCTCAAACTGACAATTGTTCCAAAGAATGAAGCGCCATCTGTAATTCACTTTGCCTTCGCCTCCCCATTGCAAGCCGTGAACATAAGTTTGGCAACGTCTGTTACTGTCAGTTCGTGGTCATGTCGTCGGTCAGTCTCCATACTAAATGTATGGGAATATTTTAATTTTAAGAGGTCGATATTTTTTTTCCTAGCAATCGTGTGAGGTTAAAAATATGAAAATAATTTAGTTCCTTTATTGAAATGCTTTGTATATTAAACAATAAGAAAAATATCAATGTCAACTAGGAAAAAAATGTCTGTCAAAGATGTCATCTTTTTTGTTGATTTTCTTCAGCAGGGAGTTGATTAACACGCCCTCTAGCAATATATGATATATCATTAGAAAGGTCTTTTAAAGACAAATATTTGCTTTTTATATACTTTATATCAATTGTTTATACTTTTGGAGTTAAAGGTTATTAAAGTATAAAAGTGGTTTATTGTCTATGGGAGTTGAATTACCCCACCTCAAGCAATAAATGATATATCATTAGAAAGGTTTTCATATGATAAATATTTTCTGCAAACACACTTTCTATTAATTATGAGTATTTTCATAGTTTTAGGTCATAAATGTTAAAAAAATTGGTCAAGTTCAGAGCGTTATAACTCTCAAGGTACTAATAGTTGACGTTTATTGTAGTACAATAAAGTGTTTCAAATTTAAAGATCTTTCCAATGATGTAAGATTTATTGCTAGGAGAGGCTTAGATCAAAATGCTCATCGTACTAAAGGACCCCCGAAAAGTTCAAATAATTTGACGCAAACCGTATGTCCTAATAAATAAATAATAATAATAAATATAGAACTTTATTGAAATAATCTTACATCACAATTTACAACTAGTTTAAACATAGATAATATAGGAAAAACAAATAATAAATAATATTTAAAATAATTTTATACTATGTGCTTGACCACATGCGATGTTGCCGTTCTGCTCAACTTCAGGGCTTGGAAGATATAGAAGGCTATGGATGAACTGTCTCATCGACTGATCTGTCACTGTCAAGTGAACGTCAAATCTATTGCATTTTTTTTCACAGACAGTTTGTAAAGCCGCGTGACATGATCCAAGTACACTTGGACCAAGTAACTTGGACAAAGTAGCTTTTTGTATAAGCTACATTGACATGATCAAAGTATACTTGGACCAAGTAGTTTAGATGACTACTTGGACGCTACTTGGAGCATGTAAACGAGCAATCAAAGCGTACTTGGAACAAAATTTTCATCAAAGTAAACTTGGACCATGCTCTACTTTCATCCAAGTTTGCTTGGACCAAGTAGTTTTGACAACTACTTGGATGCTACTTGGATCATGTAAACGAGCAATCCATGCACTTGGACGTCGCCGTTCACAAAAAGCTACTATGTCCAAGTATACTTTGATCATGTCAACGCGGCTTAAGTAGTCGTCAAAACTACTTGGTCCAAGCAGACTTGGATGAAAGTAGAGCATGGTCCAAGTTTACTTTGATGACAATTTTGATCCAAGTACGCTTTGTTGCTATGATCCAAGTAGCGTCCAAGTAGTCATCCAAACTACTTAGTCCAAGTATACTTTGATCTTGTCAACGCAGCTTAAATCCACACGAACTAAACGATCAAAACTGCTTGTCAATCATTTATACAAATCCTCATACGTTTTATGAATGTTGAGATGTTATTGTTGACTGTGTAGAGCAAAACACGCGCTATGGACCCGGCATAATTCTTTCAAAAGCATCAAGGTCCAAACAAATTATCGGACGTGGCTTATGGACGCGGCTTACTGCCGCGGCTGATAAGTGTGCACACTCTCATAACATCCTGCATGCCAGATAGCTATCGGACGTCCGATGACGTCATATTAGTCTATGGTTACGTCCGCGCATAATAGGAAGTGTCTATTCATCGGGGCGCCTCGACGAATAGTATTTTTCTCTATCTAGCGGTGCGCACCGCTGAATAGCGCTTTCTCTAGGGATTGGCTATATGCCGGTGCCTCCTTATTAGATGTCGTAATCGTAAGATAAACTATTCAAATAGTTAGTAAAAATTGTGTAAATGCCTCTGTGATCTAGTGGTTAGAGCGTTGTTCTCTCGATCCAGAGGTCGTGGGTTTGATCCCCGCCGCGGGAAGCAACATCTTTGAGTTGTTGTTTCTAGTTATATTCAACTTAACCGTTTTAGTGTTATTTCATTGCTGTGGTGCGGTTTTATTATAATATTTATAATACTATCCCCGCAAATTGCTTATGAACCTGGCAGCCATTATTAAACCTAAAAAACGGAAAATTGTTGTAGATTTTTTTTATACCTAGGTATAAAAAATCCTATAAACTCTCTCTCTATTCTCTATTACTCCGCTGTCCGATTGTTTGTTTCGATTTGACCTAGACTTCGTATAATAGGCCCTCCTCACGCACAGGCCCGGCCTGCTAAGATCGTACGGAGTGGCGTGGACTTCCGGACAAATCTCAGTGTGTGCAGAGGGAGGCGCGGCCCGTTCAGCCCTGCGGAGGTTCTGTCTGTCTGTCTGTCTGTCACCAGGCTGTATCTCATGAACCGTGATAGCTATAGACAGTGGAAATTTTCACAGATGATGTATTTCTGTTGCCGCTATAACAACAAATACTAAAAACAGAATAAAATAAATATTTAAGGTGGGCTCCCATACAACTAACGTGAATTTTCTGCCGTTTTTTGGTACGGAACCTTTCGTGCGTGAGTCCGACTCGCACTTGGCCAGTTTTTTAGTTTAGAGCATTCAATAAGGGTCTAGACCCTTATTGAATGCTCTAAGCCTAGACCCTACATTATTAAAATTAATAATTCAATAATTAATATAAAAATCACCTATTAGAATTTTATTGTTACATGTAGGTAGGTACCTAATTTTTTGTTGCGGATGACGTCAACGTGGATGTTAATATGACACGGTTCCATCGTGCGGATTTGCGGGAATAGTAATCCTCTTTGGTTGTAGTTTTAGCAGATTTGTTCAGTGCAGTGCGTAGCTTTGGTTTGTGTTTAGAGATTTAAGGATGCAGAGTAATTGAGATTTTAGAGAAAAGTGTTTGCACTCTCTATTCCTTCACTCTTTAATTTCGATAGGACGGCAGGACGACACGACCGGAGAGAGGTTAGGCGCAGGACAGCACGGATCATCTTCCTTAGCACACAATCAGGTGATCAGCCACTGCAATATCCAAACCAAACTAGAATCAACAACTCAAAGATGCTGCTTCCCGCGGGGATCGAACCCGAGGCACCGGCCTAAAGCCAATCGATAGAGAAAGTGCTATTCAGTGGTGCGCACCGCTAGATAGAGAAAAATACTATTGGTCGAGGCGCCCCGATGAATAGACACTTCCCGCATAATATTGGTATTGGACCTTGAAGGTCCGAACAAATTATCGGACGTGGCTTACTGCCGCGGCTGATCTGAGGTGTGCAAACTATCGGCAGTGCTACCGCCGAAAACTATCGCTTTGACTCTGGCTTTCATTTTCGACGCCATCTTGTCTTTTGCGACCGCCGAGGAAAGCTTGAGCAAGAAATAACCTTACTTTTTCTGAAAGCCAGAGTCAAAGCAATGAACGAATGGAAATGTATGGATCTGACAGATAATCGGCACCGCCGAATTTTTTAAGATGGCGGCATAGCTGTCATGAAAGCTTTTCCTTATGTCATGAAAGCGATACCTTATGTCATGAAAGCAGTTGCTGTTTTCTCAAAGCTTTCACTAATAATTCAGTTTTTTGTCATTTGTGAGCTGTATTTATTGCAGAAATTGATTTTTTTAAGGTTTTCAGTGTTATTTTGTGGATACTAAGTGGATACTGCATAAGGTTTGCTATTTTTAACATATTTATATTATGTCGACTTCTCGTTTAGTATTTTTGTTTATTTGTTTGTTTTTCTGTTTTAGGTAAGAAAGTCCGACCCAAATTTGTTGCTAGTTGAAGCCGATGAAGAAAGAATGAGGGAAATACTGATGCTGTGTAGGAGACAGCTTCGGGAAGACAGCATTCCCATACTATGATGATTCCTATCCCAGCAGCTGTCGGAGTGGACGTTTGTCAACACCTTTCGCTTGGGAAAGGTCCATTTTATGACGCTTTGCGAAGATTTGATGCCTCTTTTGCAACCAACTCAAAGAACAACAGCTATTAAGCTAGAGATCAAGGTGTGTATCATTCCAACACTAAATACAAAGGTGATATTTTATAAACAACTAAACTTTATCATCATTATTACCTGTCATTGCACTGTTGTTACAGATCCTCGCTGCATCTCAATTTTATGCCGGTTCCTACCAAAGGTGTGTAGGCAATGATTTTAGCCTTGGTGTATAACAGAGGTTACAGAGTAAAGACACATACCAAAGAAAAGTAGCAATGGATGTCAAATGCAACCGGTCGCTAAATAGTTTCTTTTTAGATAATCAGGGTGCGGACGTCCGATAGCTATCTGGCATGCAGGATGTTTTGAGAGTGTGCACACTTATCAGCCGCGGCAGTAAGCCGCGTCCATAAGCCGCGTCCGATAATTTGTTTCGACCTTCACGTACGATAAATTGTGCCGATACAGCCGTACTGCATTAAGCCTTGTCCACACTTGTATCATTTCAGTGTATCAGATCTTCGTCGCGAATCATCGACATGTATCATTTGGCTAGTGTGGACGCGAAACGATACGCGATCATGCCACGCACCGTATCTGATACACCCCGATCCGTATGTAACCGCGTATCAAAACAAGGCTTTCCGCCATGTTTACACATTCGTATCGGATTCGTTTATCATGATCGGCAGTTTTACGTAGTGTAGACGCATTTTGATACTGTATCATGATACGATGATACACCGCGATCCATCTCGCGGCGGTTTTTGCCCGATCATCAAAGGGGATACGCAATTCTGCTACTCGATTTTTAGGGTTGCCAAGCCTACTATATAATATATAGTATCCTACTAAGTATATTGAGGGCTCGCTTACTATATTTTATGAAAAAAAATATATATTTTCTATAGTAGGCTAAACTACTATAATTTTTTCAAGTGATAAAATTAAACAAAAGCAAAAAAAAAATTACTTATATGCACATAAGTAGGTAATTGCATAATATTTTTTGTGATTAACACTTGTATTTGTGGTTGTCGAATAAATTATAAATGCTGGTTGGTACTTAAGTAGGTATGAAAAAAATGCAACTTCTTTAAAATCCTCCATACAAAACGGCAACTTACTATATTTTTTTAATGTTTTCGCCATCTTCTATATTTATACACTAATAATCTTGAAAATACTATATTTGATGCATATAAAGTTGGCAACCCTAAGTGGAGAGTTGTGCTCGAATTGACTAGGGAAAGATACGAGGAAAATGTACGCGTCCACATTCATGATACGCGTTGTTGATACGCCGACAAGATACGGCATCTCTAAGTGTGGACGTGGTTATTAAGCCCATTTTGGGGTAATGGAGATAGTGATACGATGCAGTCGAAATGAGCGTCCACACTTAGGATACGAATACTCGATACGATACGGTGATCTTGATCGTCAAGATGATACAAGTGTGGACAAGGCTTTAGGATACGAATACTCGATACGATACGGTGATCTTGATCGTCAAGATGATACAAGTGTGGACAAGGCTTTACGTGCTTGACGAGCCATGCTTGATCGTTTAGGGGCTCCTTAAATCATAACTTTGTGATTTCTGTGGTTGACAGCATAGAGTACATTATTATACTAGAGATAGAGTTGTCAGTAAGACCTAATGATCAACGCTATCTAGCGAAATGTGACAAAATGTGTACGATACTATACATAGGTACTAGTAGGCAAAGAGAATGTAAAATCACTACGTATTATTTAAGAGACGGGACTTCATACAAAATTATTGACACACCAAATGTCAAAACAGGGTTCTTCGATCGCTGCCAACATTCAAGCATGGTCAAGCGATGAAGACCAATACTACCAGTACCAACATGATATGAAAAACATAGTGATGCCCTGTACGGTGTACGAAAAATATCGATATCGATGACGTCTGTAGGTACCTGGGGGGACCACTCCCTATATCAGCATTTTTTTCATTTTGTTTTAGTAATTGATTCCATTTATTTTAATCGCATATATAACAAAATAGGGAAGAATAAATGAAACCAATTACTAAAACCAAATTATTAAATAAAATAAATACAATACAACACAAAAATATTTAATTGCACGAAACAAGTTGGCATTATACCTATTTATTTTATAAATATATAGTTTTGGAAAGTGGTTATCAAGGCCTTTCATTTGATAACCATATTGTAGTAATTAAAAATGTTTTTACACTATCAAATGGCGTCTCATGCAGCCGCCATCTGCGCCATCTTGATCTGGAATCTGAAATAATAAAATAATATAATTGTTAGTGTTAATGATTAGATATTAATAGGTAATTAGTACTAGTAGTATGCATTTACCATCTTTCCAATATTTATTTTCTGTGGACCTTGGTTAACATCCGATAATTGATTGTCGCTAACTGAAAACATAAAATAGATATACTTATTAACTAATACCTATTATTTGGTTAAATAAAAAGAAATAGAAATATATTCCAAAACAATTAAAGGCGACTATTATTATTATACTCGTATGTATAAGTACCTATATACTTGTAAAGCAGTTAACAGGCACGAGACCGCACAGGACCGGGAATCCTTACAAATCCTTACTAATATTATAAATGCGAAAGTCCGTTTGTTTATTTGTTACGCCTTCACGTCTTAACTACTCAACCAATCATCATGATATTTTGCATACACCTTGTCAAAGGTACAGAGAAGGACATAGGGTACCTTTTATCCCGAACAAAGTATTATTCCCGAGGAATAGCAAAAAACTTTTCCACTCAGACGAAGTCGCGGGCGGCTGCTAATTGTGACATAAACTCGTTTCGAAAACCTAGTTTCAATCTATTGATTGCTGAGGCTGAATCAAGATAAATATCATAATACTCATTAAAATGAAAATTTTACTTGATTGAGTAGCTGGAATTGCCACCGTAATTCCCACTTCGGGAGTCTCACACACTGGCACTGGTTTTAAAGCTAAAACACAAATAATTTAATTTAGATAATATAAAAATTAATATTATATAATTTTTAACGTTAGAACGACCAAACGCTATTGAGTTACAAGAGAATACGCACCTGCATGAACATCAAGGAAATTCAGCTAAAACATCAGACAAAGGTGGGGCAGAAGGCCGTTTAGGCCGTATTGTAGAAACTGCATGCTTTTTAAGTTGTGTTTTTTTCTTTTTAAAGTCCTTATCAGTAAAATGTTTCCTGCAAATAAATTTATTTTTATGCAATTTTTCAATTGGTACATACCTACTTATGCCGAATACACCTTGGCATTAAATTTTACCCACTGTTTGCACATACAAAAATATCGATAAATGATCAGCGATGATCACACAACACTATCTACTAGGTAAACCATTGGTAATTTTATTACAGGGCTTTTATAAAATCTTTGCTTTTATACTGATTTTATGCTTAATATAAATCAAGATTTATTGAATTTCTTTAGTTTCATTCATACCAAGCTTCATCAAGAGGAAATCTTGCCATAAAAAATATTTTTGTCCATCCTTATTGTTGGTCTTCATGGCACATATTTCACACTTCCTAATAAGTATTTCATTACAATACCGACCTAAACACCAAATTCAGATGAAACTACTGAAAAATAAGACAAAAATCTTAATTTATAATCTTCAGTTATCTATCACACAACTTTTCAAAAATATCCCGCCATTTGTAGTCTATGATGCAATGTAACACTGACAGATGGAAGAAAGAGACAAAGAAGAAAAAAGAGTGAGATAAATATAGCGGCCATTAAAGTTCTGCCCCGTTTCATAGAAACTTTTTTTCTTCACGAGTTGCGATAGACTGCTAGTAGGTATCTTCAGTAAAATTTTACTTGTAATTTTTTCGAGAGGTAACCGGTCAGTTTCTCCATTTTATGAAGAAAACTTTAAAACAGAGTTACCAAACCAAAAAATTAAAAATCGGTAGAATCAGAGTCAAAAAATCGGTAGAATTCGGTAGATTTTTTTTAAAAAGATAAGACCTCTTTAAACGTTGCATTATTGAAAGTTATGTGGTTTAATAATGTTAGCGCTCAAGTTCTCTGTCAAAACCATACAAAATCACCGATTCGGAACGCATTTTAGCGTGATTCGGAATCGAAGTCAGAAAATCTTATGTTAAATTTTTCGTCGAAAAGTTGTAAATTTTTATGTTTTAACCGAACGCTGTGTTTTTACAAATTGAAAATAAGGATGCATTTGTTCTTTTTGCTATTTATTAAGGAATTTCGGTAGAAATAAGTGGATGGGGTTAAAAATTTCGTTTGTTTTACCATTTATATGAAATTTCGGTAGAAAATGAGTGCTGATCGGTAGGGATGTTCGATCCGATCCGATACTTGCGTGGATCGATACAATGGGATACGATCCATTCGATTTTTGTATCGATACAATAGCATTCGATCCTTTGGTGGATCGATACACATGCATAGAGGCACAGCGGCGGCACTCCCTGTATGTGTGAGCTTGGCGCCAGTCTGGCGGCGGCGACGTCACGTGCGTCACGACTTGTGATAGGGTTGGCTATTAGCATCATTACATATTAACGCAAGGAAATAATAAAACGAAAGTTTGATGAAGTAAATTTGTATTGATTTTATATTAATTTAATTAATCAATTAATTTAAAAATGCTAATACATTACAATTATATGGATCAATAGCTAATATGATTTCTTGATTTGCACCAATTTCAAGGTTTATTTTTCGTTTGCCCGACTTGTTATTTTTATTAAAATACTCGTATCAACTTCTGCAATTACTTATCCATTTCCAAGATTTCCGCGCGTACAGTTTTTACGGATTACCGCTTTTATATTGGTATTAATTCTTTAGAATTATTTAGTTTAATTATCTTAATTAGTTTAATTTAGGTTTAATTAGTTTGGTTTTAGTTTAATTAATTAATTACTTAATAAATATGTATTGACTATTGCTTTATATTAAAAGGAGCAGAAAGTCCTTCTTATACATAATTATTGTAGCTACTTGAATTCAATAACATTTTAAGTCTTATTTATTTTATTTTTCTGTAGTATAAAGCACTATTTTTTACTCGGAAGAAAGTGCAATTACCACATCACCCTTCAATGTACAAATACTATTATTGAGAAATGCAATAATATGCCCTGCATAACCTGCATTGTATTGTACGGAAAGCAAATTACATTGCCTAAATGCTGAATGATTAAAGCCCTCGCATGCGGCTCGACTCGACACATATCACTTTAGTTTGTCGTTCTTGCCTGTAATGTTATGTACTATTGCGCGGTGTGAGCGAACTAGGCAAGCCTGATAGCGCGTGACTCCGCGGAGGAGATTCCTCGCCCCGATGGCGTCGCGGCACCCCCGCGCTCGCCCGGCGCACTCACACATAGCCGCGAGCACTTTTACAGCACCCATGCGCAAGTGTCGCTTCTTTTTACGTTAGTATATATTTTCTTTGATAGAGGATCGGATCGAAAGAATCGTATTATGTATATCGTATTAATAAAAAAATTACTTAGAGAATATTTGAAGTTCAACGGAATATTTAGTCAAAATCCATATTACGATATTTAATAAACATTCCTCTAATTACTTGGACACTTTTTGCCAATGTTGCCATATCATATTTCAATGTACTGTCAACTTCGTCATAACTAATTTATTGTTTAGTTTGAGAAGAGAACAATTTTTATTTCGTTAAGATAAGTACGTTTTGTTTGCTTGGACCACTAGCAACTTTTAATTTTGTTTTTGGGTACATAACTACATAAATTACAGTGTTTTTTTAACAGTGATCATATTTCGTGGTGTGGCTTAGACCATCCAACAGTTTGATGGTCTAACTAAGCTATACCACAAAATTTGATAAAAAACACACTGTATTATATTGCCATTATTTTTAATTTACCATTTAAGTACACCGCTATTTTTAAAGTATATCTAAAAATGAAAAGGGGTGTTCAGACCACGTTAATGAACAACTTTTACTATGGGGCAATACACGAGATCGCGAAAAACAAAATCAGCTGTTCCATAGAAAAGTACATCGACTCGACTATAATGTATGGAACAGCAGATTATTTTTTTCCCGATTTCGTGGTTAGCCTCATAGTAAAAGTTGTTCATTAACGTGGTCTGAACACTCCTTTTCATTTTTAGATATACAAGGTGTTTGGTAAAAGCCTTATAAAGTCGAATATGGTAGATAGGGTCCATCAAACTGAACAACTTTTACTATGGGACCAACTCTGAAATCGCGAAAAAAAAATCAGCTGTTTCATACATTTTGATATATTCGTTATTAATTTTTGTATGAAACAGCTGTTTTTTTCGCAATTTCAGAGTTGGTCCCATAGTAAAAGTTGTTCAATTTGATGGTCTCTATCTACCATATTCGGCTTTATAAGGCTTTTACCAAACACCTTATGTAGTGTATATTAGTCACTTATTATCATGTTTCTATTAAAGTGATTAAAAATCCGACTTTACGAAAATATTTAATTCGATACTGGATCGATCCAAAAAATCGTATCAATTTATTAGGATCGATCCATGGATCGATACAATGGATTACGATCCATTGCGATCCGGAATATCGATACAAGGCACCCGGATCGAACATCCCTACTGATCGGTAGATCGGTAGAAGAGGTTAAAAATCGGTAGATCTACCGAAAAATCGGTAGGTTTGGGAACACTGCTTTAAAAAGTAATTTAATGTAAATCAGCTTTCACTATATAAAACTGTAGAAGACAAACGATACCGCGATTCAACACGGGATAGCGACATCTATCGACAGTTTAACAAACGAAAAATGAACGCCATCTAGCAAATCGTTCAGAAACTAAAATTTTAGGCCGCGCTCCCTTGTGGTAAGTCAAGTACTAAGTGAAAAGCCCCTGGTTGACAGTTGACATTTGTTTTGATTGAAGTACGTGCTAATCTTTGAGAATTGACTGACATATTTGTTGACGTCACGTCTGTTTCGGATAATTCGTAAAAATATTATTTTGGCTGTGAAAGCGTCATTATTGCATTTATTTACTTGATTTTCAAGTACTATAACATTGTAAGTATAATTTGCTTGTAAGTTGTCGCTAGATAATACGATTTTAACGTCATGTGTGCACTATTCAAATATGCAACCTTTTAAGGAAATTCTTGATTGTGACATCAAACGAAGTGCCCTGCCCTACTTTACTAACGTCGAAAAAACGGAAAGCAAGCGCTTTAGTTAGCTGTTCACATTCACATCACACTCTCAGCTGATGAGTCACTTTAGCGCAAACGTCTGACCATTACTCGTTTGTCGTTACAAGAATTCTTTATTTTTAAACTTCGGCTTAGTCATCACGCGTTCACTCTACTAGTTAGCTTTTGTGCGACAGTTAGTCTCCCAAAGACAAGGGATAAATAACAGTTCCAATATATTTCAGAACCATAATGTCGTCCCGTAAGACAGCTGGCCGCCGCGGCACCAACAAGAAGCGTGCTCAGCGCGCAACTTCCAATGTGTTTGCTATGTTCGATCAAGCACAGATCGCGGAGTTCAAGGAAGCCTTCAACATGATCGACCAGAACCGTGATGGATTTGTGGACAAGGATGACCTTCATGATATGCTCGCATCACTTGGTTAGTTTCCCTTTTCTCAATTCTCATAATACTTCTACAAAAAAATTAAAGAAATTATATGAATTTTCATATCAAATGTTGTGATCACCAGCAGCTGTTTTTCCAGTCCATAATAAAATATTCGGGTAACAACTGTTTGTAGGTAAGAACCCAACGGAGGACTATTTGGAAGGCATGATGAATGAAGCTCCTGGCCCCATCAACTTCACCATGTTTTTGACTTTATTCGGTGAACGACTCCAAGGCACAGACCCTGAAGATGTGATCAAGAATGCCTTTGGGTAAGATATATTGCATTTTGTTTTGATATAAGAAAATATGTAATATGTTTGCTCCTCTAGTGGATGAAATTTACATACTTGTCCTGTCAAGCCAGACAAAATGAGACACAATAGATTTTCGCCTGTTGTCCGGTCTCATGCGATCGCCTTACGCTTAATGAATTGATAACTCACAGTCAACTACTAAAAAAAGCTTCAGCCAATGGGTGAATTAAGTGTACCAATTAGAGTACTTAATTCACCCAGGTGATTTAGCTCATGTGAATTAAGTCAACCATGGGTGGGTCAAATACGCAAATAATTCTTATAGTTAAGGCCATCTTAAATAAAAAAGTTAGAAGATTTGGCAGAAATTCTATGAAACAGACAGCTTTCTAAAGTTAAGGAGATCTCAACTATAGATTTCAACTAAGAAGCTTTTGAGTATTCGGCCGAGTCCACTATGTTTTAATTTTAGGCTTGATACTGAATAGTCGTATTTTGCCCTCAAATCAAAGGTCCTATTTGTCTCTATATCTCAATTTCATCAATATTGATTGGTTAAATGTAACAAAGATGCCCCCTTATACGTTGATAAGGAAGGGAGCATACATTAATTATGTGAGGTGATTTTGGCGATTTTTCGAACCCCTCGCTCCCCCATAAATTTTACATGAGATTTTTCAAAACGCGTATTTTTATTGTAATTACGTTAAACGCTTTGCATTTATTTCAATAAACATTATTGTTTAGGATTTAATCATATTTTGGTAAGAAAAATTATTAACTTAATTTAAACCAGTTTTCTCACGACACTATTTCTGCAGTAAAATACATGATATATTTTGCCAAGTGCTCCCCCACGTGAGATTGGGTGAGTTTCGGCTTGACCCCCTCCCCCCCCCTAAATGCCTCACATAATTAATGGACGCCCCCTAACATAGACAATGAACTTCTACATTCATTTCGAAATATTATGATATGGATGGAAATTGAAATATAAGAATTTTTATACAGGTGTTTTGATGAAGAGAATTTGGGTGTGATTGCTGAAGATCGTCTTCGGGAACTGCTGACGACCATGGGTGACCGGTTCACTGATGATGACGTGGACGAGATGTTGCGTGAGGCACCCATTCGTAACGGGATCTTTGATTACGTGGAGTTCACTCGTATCCTGAAGCACGGTGCCAAGGAAAAGGATGAGCAGTAAACGTTAAATGTCTCGGTAAATACTGTAGCAGGCTGCATCTCATTTACTGAAATTGTACTTAGTTATGTAAGATGAAATCAAGTTATGGGATTTATGCTATAAACTTATTTTAGACAAGGGGTCAAAAACAAGAAAATAATAAAGAAATATAATAATTTGTCTTACTTTCACAGAATATTATACCTGTGGCCTGCTGAGTAGCATATCTATATTGAATAAGATTTATATATCTGCCAAACAAATAATTGAATTTATAAGGATAACTAAATTAGTTTTAAGTTCATTTTTCATGGAATTCACAACAATCTCAGAACATAGGAGGTGCTAACTTTATAAACCTAGTTTTTAAATTTTTGCATTTCAACGGGATGATGCATTTGACAAAATTCCTTTTATCTCTAAGTTTGACTTAACTTTCTTGAAACATTTGATCACTCAAGAAATATTCAGTAAAGTAGTATTATTAAAATCATTCCTTAAATTGGTAGAATACTAGAATATGTATTAAATCAAGTTTTAGAAAATGAAGTATTATGTTTGAAGACAATAGGTTTTGTGTATTGTAATATGAAATTCTTTCATATTTATTTATTTTCGGTAAATCTAAATGGAACATCATTATTTTGTTAATTCTAATAACAATTAAAATGACCAAGAAAACATCTCCCAGAATCCTTTCTTATTGTTAACCGAAAATGAATAAATAATTTGTATTATATGTACTTTTATGTGTCTGCAATGTGTTAGTTTATTACAGTAGTCATGTAATCATTGTATGTATTTATTACAATTTTTTAACTAAATATTTGTTTTTTAAAAGTCCCTCTACGTACTTTTAGCGTGCCCGCAGACTTACTATCGGCCGACAGTTTAGTCGGGCTCTCAATATACAATCAGTATGAAGAAGTATGCAAGTGCGCACACTACAACGATTTGGTATCGGCCGGATTCTTCATACAAAACCAACTATCGGCCGATAGAAAGTCTGTAGTCTGCGGGCACGCTTACTTCTCTGGGCATAAATAAGGGCTAGTCTACACTTGCCACTATGAAATAATGAAAAAAGAATTGGGGTACGTTTTTTGTGGGTTGGAAATGAGTATTTTTTAATAAAAGAGATAATTAGAAAGGGTAGTATTTAATCGGGTAACAATAAATTCCCATTTTGGGTGTCAAAAATACTGACTATAGCGTACTGAAACACTAAGTGGGCGACGGACTGAGGGCGACTACAGATATTGAAAATGGGTGACTTTAAAATACAAATTGAGTAACTAGTTATTCAGAACAGGTGACCAAATTACTATTTGGACGACAACCTCCCTAGGTTAATTTTAAATGTATTGTGTGCATTTGGCATATATTTTATTTAAAAAAATGTGACTATTATCCTAATCGAGATGACAAAAATACCGTATTGGGCAGCTTAAATCAGTCATATAGTTACCTACTTGGTTGTAGTTGCTCATTCAGTATTTTTGTCACTCATTTAGAATTTTCACTGCTGACTTAAATTATTTATCTCCCACATGTAGTCGCCTGTTTTAAGTATTTTTGTAATCCACAGTTTGTCGCCCGTTTAGTTATTTTGTCGCCCAAAAAATAAATCGATGCCCGGTTTAGTATTCAATTCAAGTATCCCATTAACATTTTATTTCGGGATGTATTTAATAGCACTTTAAATTTGATGAAAACAGCTATAAAATTGTATATCAGCACTTTAAAATAATAATAGACCTATAATTTAATACTATCACTACAAAAATAATGGTTTGCACTTTAAAATAATAAAAGATCTATAATTTAATATTATCACTACAAAAATAATGGTTTGCACTTTAACTGTGTCCCAACCATTGGTCCCAACTCCGAAACCATTTAGTTTCCAACCATGTCAGACTGACCACTGTTAAAAGGGGATGGAAAGATGAAAACAACTTGTGGCATAAGGTCGGTTCTGGCGTTGTTGGTCACAATGGAACCTAACCTCCTCCTGGGCTCCTCTCTCGCTGCGCTCGCTCGTCGCGGTCGTCGCACCTAGACGTCTGTTACCAGTGCTAAAGTTATAAAATTAATTTGTAAAGTGCAATGTATTAATTTTAAAGCTAAGCAATTAAATTGTATAGTGCAAAGTATGAATTTTAAAGCTTAGCATATTTATCGTGGAAACCATCATTTTTATAGTTCATTCAATAAATTTTGAAGCTAAACATTTTAAAGTGTGTTACATTATTTTTAAAGTGCATTTATATATTCCCCTTTTATTTCCAGTCACCCAATTAATTAATTCCCATTAGAATACAGCTACTATGTGCTGATCCTCTTCTTTGATCAAAAATGGTTTTCTTTCAAAAGTAAATCAAGCTCAGTAGCGCCACCTTTGATAAGCCTTTGATTTATTGAGGTTAAAATCATGCCCGCCAGGCGCATTACCAATTGATGGGGATAGTATATCACCACATTTTCACATGTCCAAATGACGACTTTGATTCCGATATTTCGACCATATTATTTATTTATGGGACCTTTTTTGAGCTTTTGTGTAAAATAAACAATCCTTGTTGTCAGAGTCATACATTGAAATTGAAACCTACCATAAAGCACGTATGAAGCTTTGACTAAATAATCAAAGGTATGAAGTCACTTCATCAATTTATTTAAAAACTAGCGGCCGCCCGCGACTTCCTCTGCTTGGAAAAGTTTTTCGTTATCCCTCGGGAATTATACTTTTTTTCAGGATAAAAGGTACCCTATGTCCTTTTCTATACCCCTGACAACGTGTATGGAAAATTTCATGATGATCGGTTCAGCAGTAAGGACGTGAAGGCGTAACAAACAAACAAACGGACTTTCGCATTTATAGTAGATTGTACAACAAGTGCATAAAACGCATCATTTTACCCGAGACGTATATATCCACCCGAGCCGCAGGCGAGGGTGGATAGTCAAGTCGAGGGTAAAATGGGTTTTATGTACGAGTTATACACTCTGCTTTTCACTTCGATTGTGAGGAAATTAAACAACAATAATGTAAAATATAAAAAAAAAACAATTTTTCTTTAATTTTAGTGAAAATATATATATTTTTGGAATATGCTCATCAAGACTTTTCATTTGATACTCATATTCAAAAATTGAAAAAGAAAATTTTTTTTCTTAATTTTTTGTGACAAAATATATATTTTTGGAATGTCCTCATCAAGGCCTTTCATTTGATACCCATATTCAAAAATTGAAAAAAAAAACTTTTTTCTTAATTTTTTGTGACAAAATATATATTTTTAGAATGTGCTCATCAAGGCCTTTCATTTGATACCCATATTCAAAAATTGAAAAAAAAACTATTTTTTTATAAAAAAAATATAATTTTGGAATGTGCTCATCAAGACCTTTCATTTGATACCCATATTCAAAAATTTAAAAAAAAATATTTTTCTTAATTTTTTATGACAAAATATATATTTTTGGAATATCCTCATCAAGGCCTTTCATTTGATACCCATATTCAAAAATTGAAAAAAAAAACTTTTTTCTTAATTTTTTGTGACAAAATATATATTTTTGGAATGTGAGCACATTCACATTCACATCAAGGCCTTTCATTTGATACCCATATTCAAAAATAATAAAAAAAACTTTTTTTTAATAAAATAAAATATAATTTTGGAATGTGCTCATCAAGGCCTTTCATTTGACAACCATATTCAAAAATAAAAAAAAAATCAAGGCCTTTTAAAAAAATTGATACCCATTTTCAAAAATCAAAAAGTATAACACAACAAAAAATTAAGAAACAATGAAATTACAATACAAGTTAATTCAACGAAGTTAAATTGCGTGTGTGGCTGTTTACCTGACGACCTTTGTCTTAAAGTCTGAGACTTAGACGAAGATTTTACTTTATGCACTAGAGCATAAAAAGCGATTTTATGCAGCCTATACCCAACATAAAGACGAACTTTACGAGCATGAGAAGTGAAAAAATATTATCCTTAGTTTACGGACCTTTTTTATCTCATTACCTATAACCATTAGCGATAAAAAAATCCTTAAAAATATTTAAAATTTAATAAACTTTGTTAATTAAAGGTGTGATGTGATTTTACTGAATCTGGCGATGTTACAGTTGACTAAAAATAGATTTAATTACGTTAATGAGGTCACCATGTTGACGCTTCACGTCAATCAGTTCTAATGAAACTAACTCATTTTTGGCACATTTTATTGTATATTACACAGAGTTGCCACAGGGTGCGTTGCTATATACATGGTAAATTGATTAAGTACATTATGTTATTTAACATTGAGCAGAAAAAAAACAACATCTGAATAAATATATTATTTTGGAATGTGTAGGTACCTATAACAAAGCATTTTTAAATGCATATTGGCTAATAAATTACAATTCTATTCCAAATTTTAAGTTAAAATGTTGGAATTTATCCAATATTATATTTAATAATAACGTTAAATTTTTGTTCTATTCTTCGAGATAAATATTGGCATGAGTTATAAATAATTTATCAGTATAGGTTGTTTTATCTCAAGAATGCGGGACGGTTTATGAATGTTACAAGGCGTGCACATACACATTGTTTTAGTGTGCGTCTGCACGCTCTCGTATTTACGTACACTAATATAATGCGTCGTGTAAATAATCAATGCCCTGACTGATCGAATCAGAAATGAGGAGATCCGTAGGAGAACTAAAGTAACCGACATCGCTCAAAGGATTGCTCAGCTGAAGTGGCAATGGGCGGGACACAGCGAGAAGAACCGATGGCCGTCGGGGAGGAAAGGTTCTGGAATGGCGACCGCACACCGGACAACGCTCCGTGGGTATGCCCCCCACAAGGGGGACCGACGTGAGGGTGAAGGTCGCGGTGCGCCGCTGGATGCGGGCCAAGCAGGACCGATCGTCGTGGAGATCCTTAGACGAGGCCTATACCAGCAGTGGTCGTGCGGCTGATATGATGAAAATAATGCATGTGCACGCCTAACAACATTCATAGTAGCAAAACAGACTTCGTAAGATAGAACAACTATACGAATTTCCAGTAATCTTTAATGAAGGCGGCTCCCCTTTCGGCGATCATCATGATGGACCCCTGGGGGTTCCCTGTCACCAACGTAGGTGCAGCCGCGGCGTCGATCACCCTCAAACCTGCAATCAAAAGACTTGCTATCTCAAATGGATCTTTTTAAATTTAAACACTTTTTGTTCTGATTTAATTAACCCATTATTTGTCGAGCTATTCAAAGAATAGTGTGGCTTAATTATTATAATGAATGTGGTACGATTAGACAGCAGTCTATACCGTAGACTGATATCTATCGAAGCGTACCACACTATTGGTACAAGTACATTTTTCAGAATTTTATTACCTAAAATTTTCCTTGATTGGCGGTGCTAGATGGTGCACGAATCACGATGTACTCTTAAGTTTGTGAAGATTGTTTACCAAATAAGACAAGTTAGGATAAACCATAGACATAGAAAATTTTTCGCTGCGCTCAAGAAGACCAACAAAGCGTGGAAAAGAGAAGTTAACATTATACGGACACGGTCTATGTAAAAAAGAGACAAAGGATCAAGTGACATGTGCCAACATTTTTTACAGTAAGAGCCCCTAGCGTCCCGCCTAGCAAATGAGGAATCACAGTTTAAAATATTTGTTGATCTTAATTAGAATTTAAAATAAAGGTATCGTGGAGCCATGGTGTCTTGTGCTCTAAGTAATTGTGATGTGACAAAAAGAAATAATCCAAGTAATCACATTTTTCACAGGTAAATAAGATATTGCCATTGCCACACATTTCTCTAAAACCAAATTTCGCTACATTTATTCGTTTATCGACTAAGAAAACAGTATAGAACATAGTTTATTAATTTCCTTTGCCAAAATATAGTAATATTTTATGAATCTAAGTCATGTTTTACGTATATCTCATATAAAATATATGCATTCGTTTTCGGATCACCCGTTTATTGACATTGTTGTTCTTTGACATTCTATTTCTATGGGATAAACACAATAAAATTCTAATATCTTTGGATAAACAGACATAAAGTAGTTAAAGCGTACCTCTCACTCTCACGTTATACACCCTTAGCTACGGGTCGAGCACCCGTTCTGGGGCGACCCCCAGGATGTCGGTGTTGACGCGCGCCATGCACTCGATCCACTGTGGCTCCACTCTAGTGCGAACACTACATTGTAAAGCGTACCTCTCACGTTATAAACCCTGAGCTGCGGGTCGATCACCCGTCCGATGGCCGCCGTGCCGGCCTGGTGGTTCTGGGCATCGGTGTTGACGCGCGCCATGCACTCGATCCACTCGTCGCTCCACTCCTCCGAGTTCGAACACTTCGCCGTGCTTTTGCTATCCAGTTGCAGCCCATATTTGTTTTTTAGAGTCTGTGGAGTGTTCGAGGGCTTTTACATTATACAATTTGTAGAAAACTAAAGTATTGAATCCAATTAAGAGTTTGAAGGTACAAACTCCTTTGCTTCAGATTTAGAATACGACTGCTATAAACATTGTACATACAATTTAGAGTTTCGAGATTCAATAAGAAATCATGTTCCTTTTAGAATTTATAACTCATGAGTACAGTATAAGTATGTGTGTTACCGTTAAAGTACGAAATCCGTTACTCTGCAGATTAACTAGTGATTCTGCAGATTAACTAACTGGTCGAGTCAGTTAAGGTGCGTTTTTGTTAAAATTAGACGATTTCCGCACTTTAATTAGTTAATACACCGTTAAAATGCGGAAAACAGTGAGTAAAATAGCCAACGCTTCGGGAAATTTAAGTAAAAGGCCTATATTGAAAGTTTATTTTACAAAAAATTCGTTTCTGCTCCACTCGCTCGGCTCGCGCGTTTTTGGTCAAAACACAATACTAACCTAACCTAATGAACTCAAGACTTTTTCTAAGGCGGGGGGCCGAGCCCCCTTTGGGGGGAGGGCTGTACCCCCCCCCCCCCGTCCTCCCGCTTCTGTGGCTACTTTTATGTTATTACACATTTTCTTCAATAGAAAAACCTGTTTCCGTACTTTAACTGATCCTTGGTCGTTAATTTAAAGTACGAAATGAAACAATTTTTTGCATTTTAACTGATTCGCTGTGCAATGCAAAAATAGTATTAAATAAAATTGTTTTTGTTACACTTAAGAAGTATAGGACGGCTGCGCCGATTCAAAATAAACTGGGATATAATAATGATTAATGGTCTTACCTCAGATTGGACGATTTTCTGCAGGTATCTGGCGCCGTCCTTGATCATGAGCAGGTCGTCGGGGTGCGAGAAGTAGTTGGGGTAAAAGAGCGGCGGGACGCGCGGGTCCGACGAGCGGAGCGTCATGTAGCCCACGCTGCGCGGCAGCAGGATCGCCGCGTTGGCTCTGGAAGGTTCATTTCTACATTGAGTAGTCTGTATTGTCTTGCGTTTACCCAAAAGCACAGAATAGATATAAGTACTACCGTACAGAAATGAAGCTCTCCGCCCCGCCCCACAATCAATTACCTCACCCCACCGCGCGAGTTCGTGTGCCGAATCGTGTGCTCATTCAATAGCCCCAGATTGCTGCGCGTGTGCAAAAACGTCACTGTGTAGTGTCTGTGTAATAGGTAGTTGGAACGGGGCGCTTGTATGGAGTGCCCGGGGTGTTCCAAAAGTCACAAAAGCATCTTTTGTATAAAAACAATGGAAGCAGGTAAAAGACGAACTTTTAGTTCCATCCTTGCAAGAGTTTTTTTTAACTGTTAAGGTAATAATCTAATAAAGTGCACACTTCTTTGCTTGGGTAGGTATATGAAAGTGACGCCACTGTGTACTAAGCCTTTATTCCAAGCAGTTCCCTCTAGTTCTGTCCCCGGGGGTGACAATTAGGAATTATCTTCCCAGTTGTCACCGGAGTGTCTTCCCAACTGTTCACTTACCTACTAAGGTTTAGATTGATCATGTAACTTACGAGACATTTCTTCCGCTGTTGCCGTCTTCACGATATTCGTCGATCTGGCCAGTTTTGGAACATTCCGCGTAAAAACCGTTGAAAAAGAACTGAAGGTCTGGCTGGTTCCGACTCTTGTCCGCCAGACTCGAATACAACAGCCCTGTTAACTGACAAAGAGAGGCTCAAATTAAAAACTGCTATCAACAATTATAATAGAATAGAATCTAGCTAGATGTTCCGGTTAGTCTCAAAACACACCTTTTTTGTCAAGCAAGCGTTTTTTACCATTGAAAATGGTTATCAGATGCAAATTGCCTGAGACGTATTTTTGGCCATATCTCCGAGGATTTTGGGAGGATCGAAATGAAAATAGTACCAAAAGTTCAGGAGTTTATTGAGACACGTATGAACATTTGAATTTTGAAAATCTACTGGTAACTTTTTTTGGAATTTTGCGAAATTCCAAAAATTACGGGTTTTTTGGGGGATGTTTGTTAACTAAATTGTAAATATTTCGGAAAAAAAACCGACTTAAGAAAAAATGAAAAAAAAGGTCCTAGGGTATTAGTTTAACTATCAAATGGCGAAACAATTTTGAAAATCGGTTTATAATTGTAACCTGTAGGTGGTCCCTTTAGATTTGGAATTGTAGAAAAACGGCTGTTTCCGAACATAATAAGTGATGTAGCTTCTATGATTATTGGCCGATCGTCATGGTAATAGTGTTAAAAGATACAGATGCAGACGAGAAGTGCATTCGTTGGAATTTTGAAAATTGGTTAACATTATTTCGGCCGCGTCGAGGCAGTCAGCGGGCGCTTTTGTGACACGAGGCGGAGCCGAGTGTCACAATCGTAAAAATTAATAGGTACCTACTACCTAGGTAACTTTAAAAATATAGTAGGACTTTGCATTTGATTTGATTTTGGTTTTTCGTAAATTTTTGTGTTCATTTTCAATGCTCCGATTCTTGCGGGGACTGTAAAATCTGTGAATTTTTTACATGGACCGATCCCCCAAAATCTGGCCTCGACCCTCTCCGGAAAACTGCCCCCTAGCATGACCAACGAAACACGATATATATCGCGTGATATACCCCGCGTTCCGAATCACGCTCACAGCGCTGTTAGCGCGAATCCGACCAAATCAAATAGTCACAAAGTATTACACAGATAGGGTATTTGTATACCTACTTCATTTAATGGATTATACGCTAACAGTGCTGTTGGCGTGATTTGGAACGCGGGGATAGTGTTTTATCGATACCCAACTGTCAAAATCCATTGTCTTTTGACAGTTAAACGTGATAAATCGCAATATCATATCGTGTTTCAGTGGTCATGCTAGGGGGGCTGCCTGCCTAGCATGACCGTTTTATCACGTTTAACTGACAAAAAGACAAAGGAATTTGACAGTTGAGTGTCGATAAAATGCTATATCACGCGATATAAATCGGTCATGCTAGGCAGGCTGGCCTGGCTACGCCTATAGGTACTTCACAACGAGGTCTTAATTAACACAAACAAAACTGTGGCTAAACTAAACTTTCTGAATTAAGGCATATTAGATTAGATTTTTTTTTCATTTACTAGCTTTATTACAGTACGAGGCATATATCTTGAAATCGGGTGGGGATTGCGCGGAATACTTGTACTATTATGTATTCTGTGGCGGAATGCGTATTTTGGGCATGCGTAGCGGTGAGGGGCGCGGGCGGCGGGGGAGGGGCGCGCGCACTGACGTCCATTATACAAGTACGCTGGACAGGCTATTGTCATGAAATGACAGCAATATTTTGTACAGCAGTAGATTCTACTATGGCAGTAATGAGTGTACTTGGAACTAATTAGTTCCAGTATAGGTACACTCACTACTGCCATCAGTGTTTCTTTCAGACAAAATTCTCCGGGGGGGCAATTAAGAGGTTCGGGGGAGCTTGTCCGTCGAGGACTAAACTAGTTTGCCCGTCTACCTACACACAACACATTTTTCTCCGAGGGGGCAGTAACGCTGCTCCGGGGGGGGCAGTGCCCCCCCCGGAGTAGTACCTGAAAGAAACACTGACTGCCATAGTATATAATCTACTGCTCTCAGCGCCAATATGGCGATTTTCAAATCGGAACAAACGATTGGTGACCATCGCCTGTCCAGCGTACTTGCATAATGGACGTCAGTGGGCGCGCGCTATTGGTCGCTCGCAAGAGCACATGCGCGAACTTATCCCTACTCCGTCGAAAAAAATTCAAGATACGTGCCTCGCACTGTACCACTGTTTTTTTTCCATTCGCGGCGCTAGTTTACTGATACCCTTTTAACCAACCTGAGTTACTCCATTTCCCGACATCGGACCATCCAAAGTCAGCAGATATCTAGTCAAAGCATTCCAATCCAAAACATCTGTGTTTTGCAGCTTTGTCAGTATAAAATTTAAAGTTAGGCCGTAGTGATTTCTCATGTTTTGGCCGACAGGCAAGTGGGCGACGGCGGGAATGTCGAATTTCTCTAAAACTTCCTTCGGCCCGATTCCGGATAACAGAAGAATGTGTGGACTGTTTAGTGCTCCTGCACTTAATATCACCTGAAAACATGATGTCGACATACGTGTTACAAAAAAAAATACCCCTAATGCCGAATATGGTAGATAGGGGCCATCAAACTGAACAACTTTTACTACGGGACCAACTCTGAAATCGCGAAAATAAATCAGCTTTCATACATTTTGATATTTTCGTAATTAATTTTTGTAAGCAGATATTTTTTCGCGATTTCAGAGTTGTCAGTTAGTCCCATAGTAAAAGTCCTTATTTACCATATTCGGCATTCGGGGTATTTTTGTAACACGTTTAAATTTGGAGGTCGCGTCGCGATAAAGATTCAAACTAAAATAAATGAGTTACCAGCGCCGCTCCCTATTTCATAAACATTACCGTAGCACGATCGTTTGGTCTTCATTGCGTCCAATTTGAAACTAAAAAAATACTCACAGACACCGCATAGTACGTGAATCACCGTAGTAAATTACTTAACGGCACAGATTACATAATACTAATAACTATAATGTTTATGAAAATTAAATAGGCCTCTATTGTCTAGGTACTTATTCGATTCTTTACAAGCCAATAGGGAATATGCATCAATTTTTTTTAAATCAAAATCAATAGTATAATGCCTGAGAAAATCGACTGTTATATTGAAACTTTTCTCTTGCGTTTTTTGTCGTAATATAGTTACTTGAAGTTAGCACGCATCAGCTCCCGCCGAAAACGCTCTATACAAATATATTATGTGACGTCACTTATCACGTTTCAGGTGTGTTTCAGGCGCGTTTAATATGGAGTAAATAGCCAAGAATCTTCAATTATCTCCTTAAATTTTGCGTTTTAGTACATATGTGTCATACAAAATATTATTTCTTATTGGATATTATATCTGACTGTTAAGTGCATTATATCCGAAAATGAAAAAAAAATATATCGCTATTTTCCATTGATTTTCCCCTGATTTCATCGTGTGATAAAACTAAAATAATTCATTTTTTCATTTTTCTTTCTGCTCCATCATGTTTTTACAAGTATCCGCAGCGATCAAGCTCAGTTTTATGAAAATCGATGACTTATGCATATTCCCTATTGGAAATCTAAATTAGTTAATTTGTCTCATTATACCTAAAGACTTTAACCGTTGTTTTAGTTATCTTACCTCCTTAGAAGCACGCACGGTATGAGTTTCCCCTTTTTCGTTAATAAATTCTACACCGACTGCCCGTTTCTTCTTATCAAATAACACCCTTGATACCAACGAGTTAAGTAGCACATCCAAATTGGGCCTTTGTGAGTTTGGTTTTAAGAACGCCCTTGCCGTTGTGTACCTTTGCCCGTCTCTGAAAAATATAGATAACATTATAAAGGGTTATTTGTAAAACACCAATAACCTCGCAGGACTAACAATCATAGACTCTGTTTGTTCTACGAAGGTTTTACGACGCGACTCACTGTCCTCCCAACATACCTACAAGTTATTATGAAACAATTAAGGCTACTCGGTGCCCTAAGTAATCCACGCTTGTGTCTGTCCAAAGCCGAGGTCTACCTATTCTGCCCATCATCAGGACCACTTCTGTTCAAAATTATTGTTGGAAAACTATTTTAATTTTAGGTGTTAAAAAAGCATTGCATACATTATGCGCCCTTATTCCATTCCGATCAACTAGTTGAGACCCTGTATGCGACTTTATTCTTATCGGATCAACTATTTGACTTTTCTATCAAATGATGATATTGACATTTCATTTGAAGTTCCTAACGGAACAACTGAATAATAAACACATACTTGTTTTGCTAGTGCGATTTAATTTATAGGAGATAACCGCCGCAGATAAAGAAAAATACCAGGATCACATAAATTTAGCGAAAGTTACCTAACTTTTAATATAATTTTAATACCCTGAAGTACTAATAGTAAAATTTTTTGGGTCATATGATTCTATAGAAGGTTAAAACTTCTATAAAAAAATTCAATATAATAAGGGTATCTCAAAACTTTGCCACACGAAGGGAAAGAACCTTAAATATTGAAGGTAGGAATATTATTGGAAGAAGACTTCTTCTTGATTTTAAAAATAATTTGCCCTGCATTCAAAGTTTTTTGAAAAATCGCCTGCCTTAACATGAAATCGAACCCACCAAATGTGAAAAAAAAAACTTTTTTACGATACGAACCTCAGTAGTTGAGCTCTTGAGAAGTAAAATAGTTGATTCGTTTCTTTCCCAACCGATCAACCAAATAGTTGTCCTGTTGGGACGTAAAATAGTAGTTCAGTTTCCAGTTGGTCGGTTCAGTTGATCCGAATGGAAAAAGGGATTATGCGCGCAATGTAACGCGTACCTACAACAGACCGCGCCTGTGTATGCTCTTCAATTGCGTTGCGTGCGGCCAAGTTGAAAGGCGTGATTAGGTACGATGACGTATTGAAGCCATTGTTTGTTACGAAATACTAAAATTTTTAATAATGTTTCTTTGGACAAAAATGAGGAAATAACGAATAAAATAAGATGTCATAAAAAAAATTTTAAAAAGTTTTTGACTTTGACCTTCATAACTTCGTAGCTATTAGTTTCCCAGGTATAGTCTAAAAGAAAAAATATCCTGATGATGGGCGGAATGCGTGGACTTCGGCTTCGTCGAGGGTCTTGTTACACTCTTTAGATAAATGAAATAAAAAGATTACTCGTTGAAAGTCTGTGCAATGGTGAACCCTTCGGGCGTGTCTGGGTTGTTCATGTCGGCGATGATTGGGAAGCCGGTCTGGTTGATGGCTTGCAGGAGGACGTGCGCTGCCAAGGGTTGGAATCTGAACTGCAACCAACAAGATTACCTATAAGTAAGCAATCATTTCTAGGGGTTCGTATCTGAACTGCAACCAACAAGATTAGGACATTTTACTTCCGAGAGCATTTCATTAAAATGACATGAGGGATACATAAGCGTCAGCGCCTATTTATTAGGTAGTAGGAAATATGGACTTATGTTATCTATCTTGTGTGTATGTGTGTGTGTGTGTGTGTGTGTCAAAATACACTTTAACATACTGTGTAGTTGCTCCAATAACTTTTTTTCAAGAAAGATAATTGTGCTAAAGATATTGATGAAAAAAACATCGAAAAAGTGCCCTAGTGAGGTCATTTTCCATACTCTTTACACTTAAAGAAAAAGGCAGAGACAAATGCTTCCGCGTAACGGAGCCTTAAGAAATAATCTCATTTCGCTTTTCGGTAGATGGTGGCGCTGTAAACAAACTACTCTGAGCTACAAATTATCACGTTATTAAATAGGCCCCTACTACTACTATGCCCTAGGAGGCCTTAGTATTGGGATGTTGACTAATGAATAAAATAACGAAATACTAATAAAAATCGTAAACATATTAAACTTTTAGAGTAGCTTGTATACCTCTTGGTTTTATATATTGCATATTATTTGTTTTATGACCCTTCAAAGTTGGGCCGACAAGTCCATTTAAAAAGTATAAAATTTATTAAAATAAATGATACCTTTAATTAGTTCGTAAAATGTATAGCAAATTTGTCTAAGAAACCATTTTGATAAACACAATATTTAATATAGCTGCCGAACAAATTTCCTACGCGTTGCATACAAACTACTGAGGCGTGACGTCATAATTCAGTAGCCGTTATTATGGAGCGTTTTTGGGCGAGTCCATTTGTGTGCATTTCACACTGTGCAGTGCACAGTGTGAAATGCACACAATGAAAATATCTCGGGCAGTTTTCAAGCTAGCGAAATAATTATTTTACCAATGTTTCTTTTTTTGATAGGTAATTTATGTAATGTAAAATAAAAAAAGTTGTCAACATCCCAATTAATATAACTTGAAAAACAAAAATTAATCTCTGAACCTCATACATACCTGTTGAACAGGCAGAGGTCCTTTCGCAGAATGGTGCTTAGCGCTGACCAAAGTGCCAATCTGTTTGTTGCCCTCCGTCCTGTCGAAGTAGGGCCGGTTCTCCTCCCAGGACCAGCCCTTGGCCCCGGCGTCCACCCAGTCCTGGTAGTCCGCGGGGTGCCCTCGGTGGTACATCATCCCGTTGAGGAGACTGCTTCCTCCTGATGATGGCCATAAATATGTAATCATTTCATGGGCGTACCGAGGGGGGTAGGAAGGGGCAGCTGCCCCCCCCCCCTCCCCTGGATTTTGTTTTCCTCCAACTAACTATCAATTATCGATAAAAGTTCTTATTCGCCGTTTGCAATATAAGTAATATATAACTTTTAAAAATCGTGCGGTGCGCTCATTCTAAATTGACAAAAAATCGCGCTGCACGGCTTTTTTTATTATAGCCAGGCAAGAGTACAAGATTAGTTGATGAAACTGACTTAAAATTGCGCTGCGCGGCCCTTTTTCTTACAAGAGGCAGGCAGGATTACAAGATTAGTGGATAAAACTGACTATAAATCGCGCTGTGCGGCCGTTTATTTACAATAGACAGGTACAATTATAAGATTAGTTGATGAAACTGAATAAAAAACGCGCTGCGCGGCCGTTTTCTTTCTATAGTCAAGCATTCAGAGTTCCACTTTTATTTTAAATATTTATTTCCCCTGACAACAACCCCAAAATCCCGAATTTGATATGTTTATTTATTTGACTAGGTTCTTATGAAAAAATCTGATTTATTTCTAGTCTATTAACGTAGTTGAAATCCGGAACAGTCGCTTGAGCACAGAATACATAATGCTTGAGTAGCGTAAAAAAACATTTGATCCTACTAATGATAACGTTCACAAGGTTTACCAAGTTCCACTTCAGTAAGTTAAAGTTAGAGCCAAAACGCACTGTAGACCGGTCGACGAGCGACTTGCGGGCTGGGGGTCAAGTCTGCTAATGTTTTCGTCAAAATCGTAGTTCAATGGTGCTCTAATAGTAATGCTTTTTGACACAGTTCTTGTTTCTTAAACCCACAATATGTTTTAGTTTTAGGTTTAATAAACACAATGTGTTTCAGTTTTGGGTTTAAGAAACAAGAACTGTGTCAAAAAGCATTACCATTCAAACACCATTGAACTACGATTTTGACGAAAACATTAGCAGACTTGAACCCCAGATCATCTAATTAGAAACCCATTCAAACACCATTGAACTACGATTTTGACGAAAACATTAGCAGACTTGAACCCCAGATCATCTAATTAGAAACCACCTAGCGACCGGTCTCATTTGACAGATGAATGTGATACATTGCTACTTCTTTTTGGGGTAAAAACAACATACCAAAGAAAAGTAGCAATGTATGTCAAATGAAACCGGTCGCTATATAGTTTCTATTTAGATAATCAGCCTACGGGTCTCCCGGCGGCCAAAAACATGGACGACTAGGCCGGCGATCAAGCGAGCGACTTGATGGGTAGGTTTCTTGTACATTCGTGCATGGAAGTTGCAATATTATCGTTACTATACACAAAAGAGGAATAATAAAGGCACGTCCTTTGTTACCAAAACAGATAAGAACCGTCTGTGGTGAGTCGCCGCGTCGCCGCTGCGCGGCTAGTGCGACTGGGCAACCAAGTCATACCAAGTGCGTACGGCGTCCTTATATCTTAGTTACTATATCTGTGGTTACTAACTTTAAGTACCTACCACAGAGGAAATAATCACTACGTTTTAGTACCTACATAAGAATAAATAAAACTTGTACCTACTTAATACGTAATTAAATATAGTCTTAGTAGAAATTACAGTCGCTGTCGTCTAGACGCTCGGCGACCGGTCGACAGTGCGTTTTGGCTTTTATACTAACCGTTCTTTTTTAGGAAGCAATAGATTCCCAACTTCCAACGTTTTAGTACCTACATAAGAATAAATAAAACTTGTACCTACTTAATACGTAATTAAATATAGTCTTAGTAGAAATTACAAAAAAGCAATGCAAATAAAAAAGGCACGAAAAAAAGGCACGAGAGAAGCAATACTAGCACTAAGACTCATAATAGATAGAAGATTGGATTTGAGCATTGACACCAGCGTGGCATTTATAGACCTGGAAAAGGCTTTTGACAAAGTAAACTGGAAGAAAATGATGAAGGGACTAAAAGAGTTGGGAGTAGACTATAGAGACAGAAAGATAATATATGAACTGTACAAACATCAAGAAACTATCATACAAATAGGGGAAGTGAAGAAAAAAGCTAGAATACAACAAGGAGTAAGACAAGGATGTTCCCTGTCACCCCTCATCTTTAATATATTCATAGAGGGTGCCATGAAAGAAATATCTGAAAAAAGCAAAGGAATAACAATTAATGGGCAGAAAATAACCAGCATTAGATTTGCAGATGATATTGCAGCAATAGCAGAAAATGATAAAGAACTGGAAATTTTACTTAACACAATGCATACAATTTTTCAAAAATTTGATCTCAAAATTAATATTAATAAAACCAAAATTCTAACAGTTTCCAAAATTCCAAAACGCAACTCTCATATCATTAAATTAAACAACATTCCCATAGAAAACGTAAATAACTTTAAATATCTAGGCAGTATAATAACAAATGATGCTAAATGCACTTTAGACATCAAAACTAGAATAGCGATAGCAAAACAAGCCTTCCACAGGAAAGGATGTATATTCAAGGCAAAAATCGCTAAAAACATAAGAAGACGGTGCATCAAAACTTTCGTATGGAGTATAGCCCTCTATGGATGCGAAACGTGGACAATGACGCAAAAAGATAGAGAAAGGTTGGAAGCATTCGAGATGTGGTGTTGGAGAAGGATGGAGAAGATAAGCTGGACTGAGATGGTGACAAATGAGGAAGTACTGAAAAGAGTCAATGAAAAGCGTCAGATATTGAAAATCATAGAAGACAGAAGAGGTAGAATGATCGGCCACTTGATAAGACACGACAAATTAATTACAAACATTATAGAAGGAAAAATAGAGGGAAAGAGAGAAAGAGGAAGACCAAGAAGAGCGTACATGGAACAGATCAAAGAGAAGGCAAACGTCGTGTCTTATCAAGAAACCAAAGAACTGGCCTTGAACAGAAACAAGTGGAGGAAGCTACACCGACAAGAGCGCGGCTCTTAAGTTATGAGAAATTACAGTCGCTGTCGTCTAGACGCTCGGCGACCGGTCGACAGTGCGTTTTGGCTCTTATACTAACCGTTCTTTTTTAGGAAGCTATAGATTCCCAACTTCCAAACTATTTATTTTGCTATTTAAATCAAGACAGGCAGGATCAAAGGTTTATGTACACACTATAGTTTTAAAAGTAGGTAGGAAGGGATTGTCAAGAGTTCCCACTTCCACTTCTTCTGCCAAAAAAAATTTGACAATATACTAACCAAGTCCCTTCCCCCTGGGCCACTTGCAGCCCTTGCCCTCTTGGTCTAGGCAGTAGTCAGCAGGCTCGGTGCGGTACTGCCAGTCCAACTTGTCATTCCACCAGAAGGTGCGGTAGAAGGACGGTGGACGCGCTCCTATGGGCTCTTGGCCACCCGCCTCTATGAGTAAAACCTACAGGAATAAAGTGCATATTTAGAACTGACAGACTACAACTCAGGAGCTTGATGGCGCAGTGGTTTAGCGCCTGGCCCAGCGATTGCCAAGGGTCGGCGTCATGGGGTAATGGGTGACCAAAAATGTATTATCTCGAGCTCCTCCGTGCTTAGGAAGGCACGTTATGCCGTTCGTCCCGGCTACATCTGCAGTCGTTAACACTCACTTAGGGATCCACATAGGGACCGCATGCTAGGTTATGTATGTTCTATCCTCCTTTTCCACCCACTAGCTTCTGCCCGCGACTTCGTGCGCGTGGATATTGGAGAAAATCCTTACTTTAACCAGGATAAATAGTATTCTATGTTTTAATTTTATTAGATCTGTTAATGCGAACAGCCTGTAGTTCTAAATTCATCTTTGTCCTCACTACCTTTTTTCTCTGTCAAATGGTCACATTAAACCACTGCCAAATACTATAAATATTTTATTAAATCCCATATATATTAAATGGTTATGGGCCTAGCACGCTTTCAATGCGTATATCAGAGGGTTTTACGTGATAAGGCGGGTCCCCACCAAGCGCGCTGTTTCCTTTTCCTTCCTTATTTTACGATAAAAGGTAGCCTATACACTTTCTCTAGCTTTACTCTATCTCTGTACCAAATTTCATCAATTTAGGCATGAAAGCGTAACAGACAGACAGGGTTACTTTCGCATTTACATTATTATTAAGTATGGAAGTATGGATATTGGGACTGGGTTGAATGAAAGATGCTGTTTCGCACAAAGTGTGATGAAAAATGCTACAATCTGTCCACCCTATTGTACTCGTGATAATCGAGTAAAGCATTTGTTTACTTTTTTATGTTCACTAATGTATAGTCAACTTTCCTTCTCACAGGACATACTTATACGATATGATCATTTATTGCTATTTGCTTTCCAGCTGCAATTTAAATACCGATGGAATAATTCTATCGATTAAGATAGGTACCTACGAAAGGTAATTTTCAAGATTAAGACTATAGATAAAAAGTTTAGTGCATTAATTATCACCTAATTGCAAGCGATCCATTTACTTACCTATCTTATATTATGCACCACTTGATCTAGAATATCTAGATAGTAATCTGCATTCCATTAATATACCTAATTTACGTCATGTACCTACCATTATAATTGCAATTTATTATCTGTGCAGTATTTTGGATCTCTTATCTTATTTATTACTAGCTGATGCCCGCGACTTCGTACGCGTGGACTTTATGACTGCGGCGCGCGGCGTATGCATATAAATATGACCTAATGTAGTTACATAAGAAAAAACTTGTAGCATTGTTGTAGTGTTAAAAGTTAATAAATTATATTTATTTTATTTTTTTATATTTAATATTGTAAACATAGTTTATAAAAATTCTAAACTACGTTCGGAGTCTTTCCTACGGGAGCCCATATGAAATTCACCCTGGAAAAAGCCACATAAAAATGGCCATGCGAAAAACAACTAGTCCTTAGATCGACACCAGTTTAGGAAAGTCGTTATCAAAAATTACAAACCAAAGAGAATGTAAAAAAACTAGTGGCCCAAACTGTTACCTACCGCCTTCACCACGTGGAGGATTTCCTCATCAGATGATCTTCGTGTTTTTGTAAACACATGTTTTATGCAAATAAATTAAACTTGGTTCTGTTTCAGGTACTTGTTCCAGATCTTCGATTTTCATACCCCAACAAAAAATGCTCATCAGGCTGAACAACTTTTGCTAAGGTGTTATTTTATATTTTGTATAGTTTAGTTAGCTGGACCATTATGGTTTTACATCAGGTGTTCGTTGACTTTGTTCCCGGAAAATTGAGCTCGAGAAAAGTAAAGAACTCGAGAAATCATATCGAGGTTTCCCATGTTCTGGTTTATTAATATTTTGTGTTTTATTTTTATCAAAATTGAGATATAATCTTTTGAATTTTACTCTCTTTCTTAACTCAATTTTTCTTGAAATTTAAACACTTAAAAAAGGTTCCTAACTAACGATACATATTATACTATTTAGATGATATTTCCTATTTTCCTAGACTAACACGCGAGCTTAGTTGCGTAAAAAATAAACTGTTTATTTTTTCGAGTTATTCCCATCCGATCCCCTGCAACCGATCCCCTGGTGGATCGGTTTTATTTTGATTTTTTTTTATTCCCATCTGATACCCTAGTACTTATTAGCTTATTTTTGTAGGTACAGTGGTACTGATGTTCAAATCTGATTCTGTGATATTTATTTATTACATTAATAATAATTGCTCAATAAACGAATATTTGATTTTCATACTTCTTTTTCTTCTGACCTACCTTTTCTTGGTTAGAAATACAATGAGGGGATCCGTTGGGAATAGAAAAATATAAATAAGGGGATCGGTTGGGATTTTTAATTCTCGGTGGATCAGTTCAGTGGATCGGATGGGAATAACTAATTTTTGCAAGCTTTTGTTTTCTTACTTAACTTGTATGTTTTTTTGTATGTTAGCATGGTACATGAAATTAATAATTAGTTATTATTTAGAACGTGTGAGTCGAATCTTGCCACTGAATTGTGTTCTGAGTGATTTCAGATGTTGTTTTATTGATCTTGCAAGTTTTAAGTTGATTTTTTTCCTTATTAATCTCCCAAAAAATGGTGCTGTGATTGCAATTATAAGTCAGCGTAGTAACCTTTTAATGTTTAACCTTTTTTTTGTTTGAGAGAAGCTAATTTTGTTGAAAACTATCAAAAGTTTTATTATTATATATTTTATACTTTTATTTGACAGGAAGAACACTTAATTTATTAATTTTGTGACGACTTCTTTCATTATTTGATCCGAAAAGATACGCAAAAACATACGTAAATGTAAATTTCTCGACAACCGAAAAGACCCGAGAAAATAGTAGCCTCGAGAATTCTCGAGGCCCGAGAAACTAATAAGCTCGAGAAATCATGAACCCTAGGGGTTCCAGATCTTCGATTTTTATACCTTAACAAAAAATGCTCATCTCATCAGGCTGAAGAACTTTTGCGAAGGTGTCATTTTTTATATTTTGTATAGTTGAGCTGGGACCATTATGGTTCTGTATCAGGTGTTCCCAACGAACGTTGGGAGTTCCAGATCTTCGATTTATATAGGTACCTCAACAAAAAATGCTCATCAGGCTAACCAGCTTTTGTTAAGGCGTCATTTTTATATTCTTTATACCTTAGTTTAGTTGGACCATTATGGTTCTGCATCAGGTATTCCATTTTCCAAAATTAATTATACCCTAACTATGCCTAGGCTTAACAGCTATATAACAAAAAGTTTCATTCGAATCCGTTCAGTATTTCCGGAGATTAGCGTGTTCAAACAGACAAACAATCAATTTTTTTAAATTCTTACTCTATTACTATTAGACCAAGCTCCCGTTGCATGAAACCTTACCTTAAGTAATATCTATTTCTGAAACACATTTCTGCTCTTCCACCTTGTGAGGTAAAGTTTCATGCAACGGGAGCTTGGTCTATATGTCTCCATCGCCCCAAATATTTTTTTTCAATATATGTAATGTACAGACACACGGTACTGTTTTATTTTATGTAAGGATAAGCATAAGGAAGGCCTGTGCCCCAGCAGTTGGGACATTAAAAAAATGGCTGATGGTCATGACTTCGTCCAAGTGTCATGATGATCAATGAAGAGTTTATAAGTACTTCAAGATAAATATTGGGCATCGGCTAACTTCGTGTTTTTGCTTTTCATATAAATGACGTTAACTTGACATTTTATATCATTGCAATAAAGTTGAAATTGTAAATGACTTTTGGGTCCACACTCAGAGAGCCAAACCACGCCAAACTACCTTTTGTTGTTTTTGTTATGTTAGAAAAACATCGGAAACATTGACGAATGTTTCCCAAGTTTTCCGATGCTGAAGTACTGTAAATGCTTCTTCAAAATCAACACTATACCTTGTGCTTTTTCTTCTCGCTTAGTCTCCCCGCGACTATGGAGCCAGCCGATCCAGCGCCGACGACAATGAAGTCGTATTCTGGGCGCAGTTCCGTCACTGGAGTAATCCTCTCGCAGGGCGCGGCGATCTTGCAGCGGCCTTTTAGATACGCCTCCAAGAGGACCATGAAGTAGATGTAGCCGCTGCATATCGGGGAGTTCACCAGGGACACACCTTCGTCTACCAGGGGACATTGGCAATCCTAAAAAAATCAAGGTTATTTTAAGTTTTCTGGTCTTTTTTATGCACAACGGGACATTGCTTGGCCTTTAAGGCTTTACCTCACCTGATGTTAATACGATAAGGCCGAAGGTGGAAGCGCACTACACCCGGAATCCTCATCACTGACTAGTTAAAAATGGTTGTGTTCCGGCAGTTAGAGGTAAGATAGCTAGTCAGCTATCCTCCTATCTGGATCCTCATCACTAGTCAGTGATGAGGATTCCGGGTGTAGTGCGCTTCCAAGAAGATTTCGCTTGAAGATAGCTAGTCAGCTATCTTACCTCTAACTGCCGGAGCACAACCATTTTTAAATTTTATTGTTGTTATGGCGTCAGACTTAGGTAAGATGGTGGTAGCTAGCCAGGCGGACTTGAAATAAGCCCTACCACCAACCAAACCTAGTACAAATTGTACCCCCCCTGGGAATCGAACCTGGGGCTCCTGCGTCTTACACTCGTGGGCGAACCATTAGACCACAGAGGCGGTTGAAATTGTGGTCCGAGATCACTAAAGTCGTGGAAAATTAAGTAGGTAGTAGGTACCTACTCGTATTAAATAGAAACTCAGTTAGGTAGTTGCTTCACCATTTTTTTAAAAACCATCAAACTAACATGAACATAATAATAAATTACACTTTATTGCACACCAAAGAATTACAGTTACAGAGAAAAAGCATACATGAGGCGGCCTTATTGCTAAGCAGCAATTTCTTCCTGGCAACCCTTGGGTGAAAAATAAATAGAGGTAGACTAAAAAGAGAGTGGGGTGCAATTATAAAAGGAGTAGTGCGTTTGAAAATAAATATAATTAATTATCTAATAATAAACAGCTAATGGAGAATTATATAAAAAGTCAGCCGGAATAAGAGGAAAGAAAATAACTTCTCTCTATATCGGAAGGAACTAGGGTTGCCAAACCTACTAAATAATATAGTATCCTACTATATGGAGGGCGCACCTACTATATTTTTTGAAAAAATATATAAGTAGTAGGCAAAACTAAAATTTTTTTTTCAAGTGAAAAAATTAAGGAAAAGCAACAAAAAATTATTACTTATTAATTAATTATTGGTAATTGCATAATATTTTTAATTAAACTAGAAAATGTTAGTACCTACTTAAGTATGAAAACTGCAACTTCTTTAAAATCCTCCATACGGAACGGCAACCTACTATATTTTTTGGATTTTTTCGCGATCTACTTACTACATTTTATTTTTACACTAAAAAACTTAAAACTAACTAGGTACTTAAAAAAAGTTGGCAACCCTAGAACTACCTTCTGATAGAGTTCGGACAGCATTGACAGTTAAAAAGAATGCCAAAAAATCACAAACTTACCCCAGCTGATAAAATCATGGCGATGCCTGCAGTTTATCCAGTGAGCGAAACCTGCAGGAAAAACTAAAATGCTTCTTTACTACGAAAATAGGTAGGTATGACCATCGTCGATCGTATATTTCGAATTTGTAATAAGACGGAATAATCCAGTAGTCAGGTCGGATATTCCACTCAGCTAGAAATGATTTAAATGTTAATCATACTTGAAATTAGCGACCTTGAAAACTCGGTGGAAGCTAAAAAAAATAATCTAAAAAATTTGAGTTTTGATAATATCTGAACTGTGAAAAAAAATGACAAATTAATATAAAACTTAGGAAAGGTAAGGGATCCTTTTTCTGGAAAGCAAAAGGCAAAATTGGGAATTGATTCCAGGTGACGCCCCTTGTACCTGCTGACTGGACTATTATGTTAAAATTGAGAATTAATAAATTCGTCGCGCGCCGCTTGCTTCGCTTTTTTTCTTCACTCATATAATTAGGCATAAGTACCTAATTTAATTTGAATTAGTTTTTCGGTTCAATGTAATTAAGTAAGAACATTTTCGTAAGGTATAAGAAATAAAATAAAAATAGTAAGTATTTAGGAAATTATCATTACCTACCTACTTAAAATTATTCCAAAAAAATTGAACTCCTAATAAACATCACTGAAAAAAATAATTCGACTACTTTTACTTACAGTATTATAGATAGATTAATTAATTAATTAAAATTTAAATTAATTAATTAAAAGAGAATTTATAACACTGATGTACCCTACCGTGTTTTGGTCGGAAGAGCCTTCAGCCACTACTGACTGTGGCTGTTCAGTGGCGCTTCCATTTATCTACTTGTCAGCCGCACTGTTTGTTTACGTTAACATTAATTAGGTATGTCCTTTATCATTGAAATCGCGTGAAACTGTTTGTCGCCGCTATAATAATGTTGTTCAATAAAGCTTTGTCCAGATGATACACATCTTGAAGATCAAAATCAGGCGTATCGTATCGAGTATTCGTATCCTTCCTAAGTATGGGCGCTCATTTCGACTGCATCGTATCACTATCTCCAGTAGCCCAAACCACGTCCACACTTAGGATACTGTATCTTGTCAGCATGTCAGCAACGCGTGTCATGTTTGTGGACGCGTACATTTTTCCTCGTACCTATCTTTCCCTAAAGGCTCAATTACATTACACAATTTTAAGCGCGCGATTTCAAGACTAAGCATGGTGTAAACGGACTAAGACAGTAAGAATCTTAAAATCGTGCGGCCTAGCCCGCTCGCAGGCCCGCCGCAAGCGGGCGTGCAAGGCGTGCACCGCACGCGGGCGGCACGTCTAGGGGGGCGGCAAATCGACCAATCCAAGCGTCGAAGCTAGGGTCGAAGAATGAGTCATGACATATCATGCGCTCATAAGCGCTCCTGGCAAGATTTGAATTTTGCGCCCCCAGGGTTATTTCTAGGATCTTGAGCGACACTTGCAAGATTTTAATTTTGCGCCCAAAAACTAATTTCTAGGATAATAAGCGCCCCTGGCAAGATTTGAATTTTGCGTCCCAAGACTTAAAGAGTATTTTCTAGCTATGGGTCAACAAATTGAGGGTTGCGCCGGGCCGGGAGGGGGCTGCCCCCCTACTCAAATGGCCAACATTCTATTCGTAAACTATAAAATTACGTGCCGTAAGCTTGACAATTCCATACAATACATCGAAGTCTGTGATTTACATAAGTTTGCGACATGTGATTTAATCATCTATTGGTCATATTGAATTAACTTTTCTAAGAAAGTTAATTCAAAAATTAGTAGTAAATAATTACTCTAATCGTTTTATTTCAGGCATAGGGTAATTTTGCATTACAATATAAATAAAATTGTCAACTCATACACACATACAATTAATTAATCAAATAAAATAAATCAATGGGCGCCGGCAGCAGGTGCAAAGGGGTGCACGCAATTGCACCCCTGCACACCACCTGACAGGGGTCAGGAAAAAATACATAAAAACTTTTCTTTTATTAAGTTAGTGTTTGAATAAAAACTGAAGGCGTCTAGGTTGCTGTCCAAGTTCATCACCTTGTCAATAAATTCAGTAGTATAATGTGGCGACGCAGATGCACCTTCTTGAAAAAAATCCTGGCGAATGAATCTTCAATAAAATAAAATAAATCTTCAATAAAATAAATAACATAAACTTTTGTTTCTTTTTATCTTGTGTAGGTACCTACTTAGCAAATATTTAATTGAAAGAGATAGGGCCGGTAGGTAGGTAGGTGGTTATGTCATAATTTCATAATGTTACACAATATATAGTACCTAAGTACTTACACCAAAGACTTCTTTGTTTTGACTCCATTCTCGACAGTTACCAAATGATTGATAGAGTTCTTTAGCCACAAAGGATAAAACCCTTTATTCCTAACCTAACCCTCGCAGACACACCGCGACAATAAATTTTAAAATTATGTCTTTGAGTTACACACAATAAAGATAGAACAAATGGATTTAGGAAACTGTAGGTATTTAATTAATCTTACGAAAATATTTTACACTATGTATGTAATTTTCCACTAAATGATTTTTTCTCATAACAAACAGCTGAAAGTTTTGTAAATTCATGGTTATCAGTGGGAAGTATTTTTTTTGCTATGCCATTAATCTAATAATGGTTAAAAAAACAGCAGTTTGATTATTTGGCTAGCATCATTTGCTTGTTGCTTCGCATATTTGGTTCGTATTTAATTAAAATCAGGCAGCAAACCTTGATCTGCATTAATTTTTTTGGCTACAGAGCCCTTTTTGGTTCATCGATTTTGGAAGGGCGAAACCCTAGCTCAAGTAAGAAGTCAATTAACCAAGATTGCCACTTTTAGGAACAGAAAAGTCGGGACAAGGGTGCGAAACATTTTTAGGTCTATTTTCTAAATTCGTTGAAATCATTTGTAGAGTCTAAGGACATGTTGAATGTATGTGAAGCGGGTCAGCAAAGTAGTACCTAGCTGAAGGGATAAAAAAAAGACTTTAGATTTGACACCATACTCACACCTAGGGTTGCCAGATCGGAAGTCCAAAATATCTGGATAAAATTTGAAAATGTCGGGATTTTGCGGTTGTTGTCGGGAGAAATAAGTAAATATTTAAAATAAAAATACAGCTCAAATGCCTCTATATAGTAACAAAACGGCCGCGCAGCCCGATTTTTAGTCAGTTTCATCCACTAATCTTGTAAGTTGTGATCTTGCCTGTCTATTGAAAAAAAAACGGCCGCGCAACGCGATTTCTAGTCAGCTTAATCCACTAATCTTGTAAGTTGTGATCTTGCCTGTCTCTGTCTATTGAAAAAAACAGCCACGCAGCGCGATTTTTAGTTAGTTTCAACCACTCATCTTGTTATCTGTGGTTTCTTACGCGATAATTATTTTTTCTAGAGAACTTTCGGAACAGCAGCTTTTCCGGAGATTTTTAGATTTTTCGGGAGTCGGGAGCCCACTTGAAATTCCGGGAGAATCCAGGCGAATCCCGACCATCTGGCAACCCTACTCACACCATCCTGAGGGTTTTTGGCTTTTTGTTCACATTTTGTAAGTATACCTATAAGTAGTTGGATTTTAAAGAAGGACTTTTAAGATATAAAATATTTATTTAGTTAGAACAAAAAGATAAGTAAGAATCTTGAATTTATAAACTCTTTAATTTTCACGGAACCCCTGAGAGCCTCTTACGGAACCCCAGGGTTCCGCGGAACCCCATTCGGGAACCGCTGAGTTAGAAAGCAAAATATCTAATTGGTCTGCAATATTTCAAAATTGGCTAGCAGGAGGAGGGGAATGGGGATAGGGAAGGGAGAGGGGATGGGGTAAAGGGGGAGGGGGGGAGAGATAGATGGGGACCTCCACTAAAACGCAGGGGTACAAAAGCAGGGGTATAGGGGGCGCAGCCCTCCCACAAGGGGGGCTCGGGGGCAAAGCCCCTCTTCACGAAAAAAGTCTTAAAAAGATAATTAGGTTCTTAGGTTACGAACGTAAGAACTGTGATGACGAACTGTGGTGATGACGCGCGAGCCGAGCGAGCGCAAAGGGCGACGAAGCGTCAGTAACGACGTCCCAAAATTTTATTAAATGTGGTCACATTGTTCACTAAAATTTTACTAAACGTAGATCACTGAATGCAGCTAAAAAATCCAGTATGACATGAATTGCTAATTAATTGATCCTTATACATATAATATGATCAATTTTATCGACAAAACCCCCCCACGTTTTGGGGTATCCCGTCTCCTGTTGGAATGACCGGCAATTTAAATTTGACTTTTTATTTTAGATGGCCCTGCCGAAAAATATTAATTTCTCCATATCTAAAAGTCCTACAGTTATAAAAAAAAATACTTTTCGAAAGCTAACAATATCGTCTATTAAATAAATAATAAATGGTGTAAACTTTTAACTTTTAACTGTCATAAAATAGACTAAAGTAAATTTTAATCCGGATTAAAATTTACTTTAGTAGAAAGAAAAACGAAAAGAAAAGTACTTACACTAATTTTAGTGTACTTTTTTTTCGTTTTTCTTACATATCTCAAAAACTAGGACATAACTGTGATTTTTTTGCATTTTTATAATACCCAGGTGTACTATCTACAAAACGACATCAAAATCATTGCTCCGAGTTGCATATTTCGAGTCATTGTTGTTGGAATATTATAACCCTTACATAACCAATAAGCTTTTTTTTCGACTATTTTCGAAAAAAAAACGAATTTAAAAAACAAAATAATCATTTTTATCACTTTTTAAATTAGGTTGATAATTTTATCAGTAAATAAATGTCATTGAACCATAAAAGCAAGTATTTAAAAGTTTTGAATTTTGGACATTTTCGAAAATTAACATGTACTTGTAAGGGTCATATTCAAACAACAATGACTCTCGAAATATGCAACTCAGAGCAATGAGTTTAATGTCATTTTTAACCGACTTCCAAAAAGGAGGAGGTTCTCTGTTCGTCTGTATATTTGTTTGTTTTTTTTGTGTATGTCCACCGATTACTCGAAAACGGCTGGACCGATTGAAATGATTCAAACGTTATTACATTCGGTAAACACCCAAGTTGGTCCCATTTTTTTAAATTTGAAATCGGTTCAGTACTTTTCATATCGGACGGACTATCAAGTAATCTTGAAAAAAGCACGAAAATAATATGATTTTGTGTGAATTACCTCGATGATAATGGTCGTATTACTTCTTTGTTTATGAACTGAATAAGATAATTTTTTTTTTGGAAGAGGGATTTCCTGTGTAGTTCTTTAACTGACTTAAAATCGGCCAAGTGCGAGTCGGACTCGCGCACGTAGGGTTCCGTACCAAAAAACGGCAAAAAACACGTTTGTTGTATG
Source organism: Agriphila tristella (assembly GCA_928269145.1). Taxonomy (NCBI): domain Eukaryota; kingdom Metazoa; phylum Arthropoda; class Insecta; order Lepidoptera; family Crambidae; genus Agriphila; species Agriphila tristella. The sequence goes on from OV743445.1 coordinate 18,286,625, forward strand.
GGAGCCCCCCTTAAATATTTATTTTATATTGTTTTAAATTTCCATGGTTATTGACGTTAATAGAATAAACTATGTCGGGATTTACATATTATTATTTATTATTATTATTTACATCATTTTTTTCTCAAAAATAAACAGGTACATGGTGTAAATCCCGACATAGTTTATTCTAATATTTATTTTATTCTGTTTTTTGTATTTGTTGTTATAGCAGCAATAGAAATACATCATCTGTGAAAATTTCAACTGTCTACCTGCAGTCGTTATTAATATCAAGCAAAAAACGGCACAAAAATCACGTTTGTTGTATGGGAGCCCCCTTAAATATTTATTTTATTCTGTTTTTACACGACTGCCCAAAGCAAAAAGAGTGTTATGTGTTCAGGGTTCATGTATGTTTGTGTGTATGTGAGTTTCTTTATTCCACCATAACTTCTAAATGCCTGAACTGATTTGGATAAATGGGGTATCGTTAGAATCCTTACAGTATTCCGAGTGACACTGGCTATATTTTTTTTTAGAAAAAATCAATATGGCGACTGTACGACGCCATTTTCAAATGTGAAAAAAAGAAATTTTTCTTCTATTATTACAATATGGGCATCAAATGAAAGGCCTTGATGAGCACATTCCAAAACTATATAATATGTCACTAAAATGTGTGAAATAAAATTAAATAAATTTAAAAATATTAAAAACACGACTGCCCTGCCAAAAACGAACTAAAAAATTAAACAACAAGTGTCATTGCAATCGGGGGACCTCTTTGATCAAAAATTGTTCCATAATAAGGTCCCCCGACTGCAATGACACTTGTTGTTTAACTTTTTAGTTCGTTTTTGGCAGGGCAGTCGTGTTTTTACACGACTGCCCAAAGCAAAAAGAGTGTTATGTGTTCAGGGTTCATGTATGTTTGTGGGTATGTGAGTTTCTTTATTCCACCATAACTTCTAAATGCCTGAACTGATTTGGATAAATGGGGTATCGTTAGAATCCTTACATTATCCCGAGTGACACTGGCTATATTTTTTTTTGAAAAAATCAATATGGCGACTGAACGAAGCCATTTTCAAATGTGAAAAAAAAATGTTTTTCTTCTATTATTGCAATATGGGCATCAAATGAAAGGCCTTGATGAGCACATCCCAAAACTATATAATATGTCACTAAAATGTGTGAAATAAAAATAAAAAAATTAAAAAAATATTAAAAACACGACTGCCCTGCCAAAAACGAACTAAAAAGTTAAACAACAAGTGTCATTGCAGTCGGGGGACCTCTTTGATCAAAAATTGTTCCATAATAAGGTCCCCCGACTGCAATGACACTTGTTGTTTAACTTTTTAGTTCGTTTTTGGCAGGGCAGTCGTGTTTTTAATATTTTTTTCACTCCTCTTGCTCAAAAAGTCCGTCATTGTAAGGTACAAGAGTCAGGATAAAATAGCATAAATACCCCTAGGGGATAAAGTTTTTTCTTTTTTAATGTTTGTCTATTACCAATGAACCTACTAAAACGAAAAAGTCTTTATTCATAATTACGAATAAAAACTCGCTCGATTTTTGAAAATGGAACTAAAAGCAGCGATCTCTTCGGTGAAATTATAGACTTATTTATACTCTGTGACTTTTAGTTTAAAATGCGTGCATTGTGTTTCTTAGCTGCTACAGTAGAAATTAAAAAAGGCACTGGCGCGAAATCTTTAGAATTTTTCTCTAATGGAATTAGAGAAAAATTCTAAAGATTTCGCGCCAGTGCCTGATTACTGATTGAATTGTGTAACTGTAAGTAAGTAATAGGATAGAAATAATTTTAATCTTTTGCCGTCAAGCACAAATCATTTATTTAAATACTGTATGAAAAGTTTATGAAGTGGAGGATAGAAAAACGAGTGGATTCGTTTACGGAAGTATAAACTATAGGTATTTAATATTGGATTTTATTTTTTCGCAATCGTAGTGAAAAGTATAGTGTAACACACGACGCTTAAACCCATTGTAACTCGGTTTCTATTTATTCCCTCGCTAAAGCTCGGGAATAAAACTACATCGTATGCAATGGGTCATTTTAGCGTCTTGTATAACAATCTACTATTAAATTTATTTAATTTTTTAGTATTTGTTGTTATAGCGGCAACAGAAATACATAATCTGTGAAAATTTCAACTGTCTACCTATCACGGTTCATGAGATACAACCTGGTGACAGACAGACAGGCAGACAGACAGACAGACGGACAGCGGAGGCTTAGTAATAGGGTCCCGTTTTCACCCTTTGGGTACGGAACCCTAAAAAGGAATCTGTACTACAGCCCCACCCCGACTGCAATAGACGTGTTTTTATTATTACGAATATTAATTCTTGCTTTTTAGAGGTAGGTTTTTTGAAGTCGGTTTTTTGTTTTTTTAAACAATTTTTATGTAGATAATAATATATTCCTGTGTATTATAAAAATGCAAAAAAAATGCACCTTAATGTCCTAGTTTTTGAGATATGTGACAAAAACGAAAAAAAGCACACTGATTTCGAATTAAAATTTACTTTAGTAATTTTTATGACGTATTTATGTTAAAAACTTACATAATTTATTTTTTTACTTAATCCTTACATATAATAAAACAGTAGAAAAAGTGTGTCTGTCTGTACATTACATACCTATATTAAAAAAATATCTGGGGCGTTGGAGACATAGTAATAGAGTAAGAATTTAAAAAAAAGTGTGTCTGTTTGTCTGTCTGTTTGAACACGCTTATCTCCGGAAATACTGAACGGATTCGAATGAAACTTTTTTGTTATATAGCTGTTAAGCCTGGACATAACTTAACCATAATGGTCCATCTAAACTACAAGGAATATAAAAATGACGCTTTTACAAAAGTTTTTCAGCTTGATGAGCATTTTTTGTTGAGGAATCCAAGATCTGTAATACCTGATGCAGAACCAAGTTAAATTTATTTGCATAAACATGTGTTTACAAAAAAATCGAAGATCATCTGATGTAAAAATCAAGATCAGGGGCCGTACCGGCTAACGCATCGATCTTCAATCTGTCGGGTTTCAAATTAAAACAGATAAATCAAGCTAAATTGGTCCAAAATGGCTAACCCCAATTAATGATGTCACACGAACATCGATATCTTCCAAATTACGTCAACAAATAGTACAAAACTAAATTCCTTTCTTTGATTTCTCCGTTTCAAGTTGAAACTCGGCAAACCCGCCGAAATTCGAAAAGTTAGCCGGTACGGCCCCAGAGAGTCGTTTAGCATAATATATTATTTTAACATAAGCTGGGAGTAGCTCCACGTGGTGAAGGCGGTAACAGTTTGGGCCTAATTTTTTATATCGACTTGCCTAAATACGGTCAGCGCTTAAAGCCGCGCTGGTGTCGATCTAAAGAATGGTTGTTTTTCGCATGGCCAACTTTATGTGGCATTCAGTGGCGAGGGGGGGTACAAATATGGCGAAGGTAAGCCGCTCTACAAAAATGACGAAAAATGTTATGATCTGCATAGTGGATCATTGGGGTAGGATTTCCAAAGGTAAGCCGATGGGAATCGGCTTGTATGGACCCTTCGCCACTGGTGGCTTTTCCAGGGTTAGTAACGCTTCAGGTCTTTTCATATTGGCTCCCGAAAGAGAGACTCCGAACCATAGTTTATGAAGAATTTTCTTAAACTATGTTTACAATACCCATTAATTATAAAAAATAAAAACAATTTTATTTATTAACTTTTAACATTATAACACTGCCACAAAGTCCACGCGTACAAAGTCGCGGGCATCATATAGTTTAGAAATATTTTGTAGCCAAAAGTGGCTGACCAACTAACCATTTTGGCTGACTGAATATATTTTTCTGCTCATTAAAGACGAATATTTTGCTCACCATTCAAACCACACCCGTAATAGGTAGGTTCCATCCATACGAACCATTGTGCCTATTGCTCAATATTTAACCTTAACAAACACATTCGGATTATAAAAACACGTCGCTTAATAGTTTAAGATTACGCTAATAACTGTATGTGTAAGTATCCTATAAAATATAAATCTTTGATAACGTTGTGTCACATGAGCCAAATAAAATTTGTTTAGAAAAGCCGGGTTTGTACCTATGCATGGCCATCTAGATCCTTCGAGCAACAAAAGGCTTCGTTTGTCACGAAGGGAGAAGCCTTATATTACTCTATTCAAATTATTCTGGCATTTTTTGCGGGGGGGGAAAAATGCACACAAGTGCAGTTCCGCATACCCACATACAAAAACTACACTGTAATGACGACACTCACACATGAAAAATAAAACAAAACAGCAAAAATTTGTGTACGGATGAGTCACACATCAAAATATGACACGTTTTTGACATATAGGGCTGGGCTCAACTGTCGATGCAGCAATATCGATACGGAAAAAGGAATAAAGGTTACAAACTCAATCATTTTACGATGGGGTGAATAACAACAAAGAGGTCATTTTTATACGCTCGAGCTTTATACAAAAAGCTCGAGAGTGTAGGTGATTGGGTTGGGACTAATGTGTACCCAGGGAAGTTGGGCTCAGGCTGCTGACACTGAACATCGCTCCATGACAGTACTGCCATCTGCACAGCACACCCAACAATTTGAATTTACAACAATCGGTGATCGCTCCCCGTCTTAACGTTGATCACAGTTACATCATTGAATAATTGCTTTTTTACCATCGCCACTCTAAAAAGTGCGTTTAATTCAACCATAAGAGTGAATAATAAGCGATTTTAAGTTATACAGAGCGATGCTGAATCTTCGGCTACTATTCAGTTCTTAGCAGTGTTATTTGCTTTAATTTGAATATGGTTTATTTAACAGTACTACTTACGGTCAGTATTCAGCTTGGATAAGAATCGCATAAGTCTTTCCTAACTACAACTCGACCAAATTAAAACGGTGTTATGAACTTAGCTGACATGCAGCTATCATGCGCCTAATTATCTTGCTCGAGAGACGGCCGTTAGTCCCTCGAACTAAATTCCCTTTTTATTCACTTGTTGTATAATCTACTATTTCGACATTTATTTCGCGATATCTGTCGCGCTCACGTCAGTGCAGAGCAAATCATGCAAAAATCTCGCAAATGAATTTGGCGCAGAATCAGGGCCAGATTGACCAACACTTTATCGACAAACATTATTTAACGGTAACATCACTAAGTTGCCCATCGGCGAGAACTCGGATTTATCTAGCGACAGATCTGAAATTTGTACGGACGAGCCATGGTCTAGCAGACCCGATGTCACTGAACAAATTTGACAACTAATCAAGAATAAAATATACGAATTTAATGTTTAAATGTAAACAAATAGCAATAATACGATAAAAAATTACTTTTATGTGAAATGAAAAACCGTCTTTTTGTATACTTGATGTTCAAGATCTCTTTTAACAGCAAAAAACTCATCAATTCGACATTTTAAACAGAGCAGCGTTCACATGCGCGACTGGACTCGGTCTAGAAAGAAATCCGGGCGCAACTGGTTTTACTAACGCGTATGCCCATTTGGGCTTGTACTTCGGCAGAGGGGAAACGCTTCGTATGGCTTCTCTTTCTGTAGAAGCCCGTCTTACTCTAAGTCTAGATCTACGGCGGCCATTACACACGTCAATCTGGTGTGATCTGATCAAAACCGCAGATTGATGGAATTTGATGCGGTTGGTTTGCGACGTTACACGGTCAATCCAGCGAGATCTGGATCGCAGTAGATCTTGGTAGATTGACAATCTACCACGATCCACGGTGGGCTTTGGCAGGGTTGCCAACTTTTTGCATTAATTTTCGCGTGATATCGATCGATGACCTGAGTGGTGCAGTATTCAACATGCCAGTCTACCGCGCAAGAGATCCTGGGTTCGATTCCCGGACGTAATTGAAATGATGTATTTTAATTTCTGTGACGGTCTGCGTATAATAAGTACCTATCTATTTCGAAAAGTAAGTAAGTACCTAGTAAAATCTGTTGTCTAGCACCCATTTTATGCCTTGATTAGTTAGGGTTAGATGAATATCGATATTTAATTTTACACGCACAGGTGTGTAAAATTTCATCAAAATCAGTTCAGCCTTCTGAAGCTGAACTGATTTGGATGAAATTTGGCACTCAGTTCATAGCTTGGTAATATCGTATTATAAATTTTAATACGATATTACCAAGCTATGAACTGAGTGCCAAATTTCATCCAAATCAGTTCAGCTTCAGAAGGCTGAACTGATTTTGATGAAATTTTACACACATCATATGTAGTTTATAGCCTGGTATAGTATAAATATCGAGGTAAAATAGTATTTTTCAAAACATTGCAAAAATATAGAGGTAGGTTTATGGGAAATTTATGAAAAAATATAGTCCTCATTTATTTTTAACTAGCTTCCTTTAAAAATTAAAAATAGGGTACATACATAGGGTAGGTACTTCCTAGGGTACCAAACTAACTGTGTGCCAAATTTTATCATCTTTTACTGCAATCCAATATTTTTAACCGACTTAAAAAAGGAGGAGGTTCTCTTTTCATCTGTATATTTTTTAAGGGATTCTTCAAATGCCCACGCGCATGTAGTCACGGCCGGAAAGAAAGTTAAAATAAATATGGGTTTTATTTTTTATAAATTTCCCAAATGTACTACAAATTAGTTTCAATGTTTAAAATAATTAAAATGCCTAGGGTACCTTTGATCAAGATGAAAAATATAAGTTTTAATCCAGACTATAAACTGTTTGCCAAATTTCATCCAAATCAGTTCAGCTTTCATAAAAAACAAATATACAGACGATCAGAGAACCTCCTCTTTTTTTGAAGTCGGTTAAAAACATCGGATCGCATTAGATTGTGCTAGATTGTCAGTCTACCATGGTAGATTGTCAATCTACCATGGTAGACTGACAATCTCCCATAGTAGATTGTCAATCTACCATGGTAGACTGACAATCTAGCACAATCTACTGCGATCCGATGTTTTAACCGACTTCAAAAAAAGAGGAGGTTGTTTTTATGTTCGTCTGTATGTTTTTTTTTGGGTATTTTTCAAATGTCCATCCGGATGTTGTCGCGGGCGGAAGCTAGTTAAAAATAAATATGGGCTATATTTTTATAAATTTCCCAAAAGTACTACATATTAATTTAAATGTTTAAAGAAATAAAAATGCCTAGGGTACCTTTGACCGAGATCAAAAATATCATAAGTTTTAATCCAGACTATAAACTGTTTGCAAAATTTCATCCAAATCAATGCAGCCTTCATAAAAAACAAATATACATACGAACAGAGAACCTCCTCCCTTTTTGAAGTCGGTTAAAAATATCGCATCGCAGCAGATTGTGCTAGATTGTTTTTTAATGATTTTTCGAATGTCCACCCACGCGGATGTAGTCGCGGGCGGAAGCTAGTTAAAAATAAATGTGTACTACATTTTTATAAATATCCCAAAAGTAAGTACTATAATGTTTAAATGTTTTGAAAATAATACTTATACCTCGAAAAAAAGGTCCCAACCCTAAGCCAGACCAAGCCAGATTGACGTAGATTGACAATCCAGCACAATCTGATCACGCCAGATCGCGCCAGACCGCGCCAGATTGAAACAGATCGCGAACAACGTTACACAATCAATCTCTGTCAATCTTTGTCAGTCTGGCGCGGTCTGGCGTGATCAGATTGTGTGTGTAATGGGTGCCTATCATATTCGGCTTTTATCTTTCTTGCAATGAGGATCAGTAACAGGTTTGAATCCTATAGGTTTATTGGTATAATATAAAAACATATTCATAGCTATGAAACTAAGTGAAATATTTTTTGAAATCCGTTAAGAAATGGTTGAGTAATAAGGATTTTTCAAGATATGCCAAGCTCAATGCAATATGTGCTTTATCACGTACTTCGAGCAACAAAAAGCCCGTCTTACTCAAGATCACGTACGACATAAGGTGCGCGTACGTCTCGATGACGTCATAAGGACCCCCCAAAATAACAGTGTTTTAGCACGTTTTAGCTCATATAAGTTCTCAAGTTTAAAAGATATGGTAAAATTTCTTCACAGTTAAGTAATCATGTGGTAGCATAAGGTTTCTGATAAGCTACTAAACAAAAATCGTTACTGATCCTCATTGAGTGTAAACCTATTGTTTTTTGAGGCGGCCATTACACACGTCAATCTGGTGTGATCTGATCAAAACCGCAGATTGATGGAATTTGATGCGGTTGGTTTGCGACGTTACACGGTCAATCCAGCGAGATCTGGATCGCAGTAGATCTTGGTAGATTGACAATCTACCACGATCCACGGTGGGCTTTGGCAGGGTTGCCAACTTTTTGCATTAATTTTCGCGTGATATCGATCGATGACCTGAGTGGTGCAGTATTCAACATGCCAGTCTACCGCGCAAGAGATCCTGGGTTCGATTCCCGGACGTAATTGAAATGATGAATTTTAATTTCTGTGACGGTCTGCGTATAATAAGTATCTATCTATTTCGAAAAGTAAGTAAGTACCTAGTAAAATCTGTTGTCTAGCACCCATTTTATGCCTTGATTGGTTAGGGTTAGATGAATATCGATATTTAATTTTACACGCACAGGTGTGTAAAATTTCATCAAAATCAGTTCAGTCTTCTGAAGCTGAACTGATTTGGATGAAATTTGGCACTCAGTTCATAGCTTGGTAATATCGTATTAAGGTCAACTTGGGGAAATGCGCCAGTGAGGCAATTGCGTCTTTTCTAAAATACAGGAAAATTCGGCACTTTTAAACAACTATTGCCCTCTAGTGGAGATCATTGCCATTAAAGTTACAACCACAAAAGCATAGATGTCGCTACTCAACAAGAGGTTTGAGTAAATCGCCATTTTGAAAAAAGTAATTTTCCGTCCAGTGATGCAGAAGCACGTGTTCGAGTCAAATCTGTTTGCATCTTCGAAAGTATTGGGTTTTTGTGCCATTTTATGGGATGAGTACACAGAATATTGTTATTCAAGCACGTAGAATGATTAATTTTTGGTTGGAATCAACTTGTTTTTATTTAAAACGCATGTCTTGATTTGGGGTTATGTTCTTGTGTATTGGGGCTATTGCGCCTGCTTACATGAGGCGTCAATGCCACGCATTTGCCCCACGTTCAGGAATCGTAAACATTTTTTGAATAAGTATTTTTATTAATATTTACACGTTTTTATTAGGTCCTTTTCGTTTGTTTGTTTCTCCACAAAGTTTACAAACGATTTTATACTAGCTTCCTGATGAGCTAGAGACTTGGAACTTTGAACATAGGTCAGAATTAGAAGGCAATGCTATATTATGGTGTCATTGTAATTGTAATTACCTAATTTGTTTTTAATTAAAAAAAATCACTCCTCATGTCACTCATTACTCTTGACGGGATCGCGTATTGAGATCAAATCAACGGCAAAGCACGTCAAAATGAACAATCATTATTACTGATTCTCGACGTCGATTTCATTTGGTGCTACAATCGATGTTCAGGTAAAAAGAAATACTCTATTTACTAATTTCAAGTATTTAAGTAATAATTACTGACTTTTGACGTTGATTTAATCTCGATCTCTTCAAAAGTCAGTATCAGAGTTCACATATTATAATTATAATATTAAAATGCATAAAAAGGTTTACAACCACTAGAACTGATTCGAGGTAAATGCGTCTAAAAATTTAAAGAAAAAATGTACGCTTTTGCCCCACCGTTGACATTATTGTAAAATATTAATCGATATAAATTATATAACCTTTTGTTTAAGAATGCATTATTCCGTGTTCATAGATTTTCAATAACAATTTGTCAATTGACTCGAATGATTGTAGTTGTTGTATTGACTACCTTAGACAATCTAGTATTGGCCGGTCCTTACCCCACCTTAACTTTAAGGTAGGGGTAAGCCTATTTAAGCGGGTGTTTGTCATTTTTCGGGGCATTCTCGTACTGTACACTAAGTAAGCAAAAACTCTGCCAGTCTGTGTAAAAACTATACCAGTTGATGTGAATATATAGTCAAAACTCAACAAATTGGTTTCATTACCCTCTGACTGTTCATATCAGAAGTTGGGATGAACACCGAATTACGCCAAAACGCTGAAAATCAGCGACAATCTCCTCGGCGTCGTAAGCGACGTCATAGGCGTCAGAGTACATCTTCAACGTATTCTTCAACGGATTCGGAGCATACAAGACGTAAACGCACTTGTCGCCATGATCACAAGCGACGCCATAAGAAACGATCGTCGAAATCTAAGCATCGAAGTAGATCCAAAAATAGTCACCGAGAAGAGACACCAGCACCACCACAACTGGAGTCACGCGCTCATGATAATATGATTCAGGCGAGTACTAAGTCTCTATCTATACTTTTTATGACGTGATAACGTCTTATAAATCGATGAACGCCGGCTGCATGCACGAAAAATTGACACGTTCCGCAAGCGAGATCGCTTGCATTGTTTATAAAGTGAGAAGTGAATATTTAATGTGATGCGAATACCAATGTTTTCCTAAGACGTTATCACGTAAAATAATTATCGTCCGTGAACCGACTTTACAGACAACCAATTTTTTTTTCCTTTTTTTTACCCCTTTTCTCTTTTATGGGTAAATAGTGTAGAAGATTAAATAAGCAAATAGAAAATAACTATACCTAAGTTCTTTTCCTCATGCTCTCTCCTTCTTCGGCATGCATGGAAAATCATTTCGAAATAACATAATAATTATTGTCTTTAAATTATTGATACTATTATTTTATCTGACCAAAAAAGAAATGGTATGCCTAAGTATACAGAGCAACTTTAATATAGTACAAGAACCTACAAGTATTTTCAAATAGCTATAAATATTCTTTTGTTTATTTTGTTGCTTATTCAATTACATTCCCTACAGTGTTACAGCAAACTGTGTGTGTTTAATTAAGTATAATGCTTTTAATTTTAAAACTACTTCATTTGATGCTACCCATTGTGATTAGGAACCAAATAAAACAAAAGGATATAAGTAGTTTTATTAGAAACTGATACGGTACAACGGTGATTTTCAGGGCACTTCTCTGGAATCTCAGGTACATATATATGGCTTCTACATCGATGACGCGAGATGCTGTACCATCTGCAGCAGCTAGTGGATCAACGCCAGCACATCACGCTGCTCCATCGACGACGCGAGGTGCTGTACCATCTGCAGCAGCTAGTGGATCAACACCGGTACATCATGCTGCTTTGGAGATGCTGGAGTCTTCTGTGCAACCACAGACGTCACAAGGCAAGGAAAATTATTGTAATACCGATATTGCTTTAAATTCTGACCAAAAAATGACTATAAATATATCCGATCTAACCCAATTGTTACAATCTTTATCGAAATCTAGTAATCATGTAAATTACGACAAAAATATCATACCTGTATTCGATCCATCTCAAAAAAATCAGAGAATTGAAGCTTGGATAGGAAAAGTAAATCAATGTGCGCGTATCTATCATTGGTCCGATGAACAAACAGCTCATTACGCTTTACCGAAGCTAGGGGGCAATGCACGAAAATGGTATGAGGGCTTGCAGTCAATAATGTTAACTTGGGTAGAGTGGCAAGATAAGCTCATCAAAGCTTTCCCATCGGAAAGTAACTACGGAGCATTGTTAACTGATATGTTAGAACGGCGTATGAAGTTAGGAGAGTCCATTGATGAGTATTACTTTGATAAAATTACGCTTTTAAATGCCTGCGATATTACAAAGAAAAAAGCTGTAGACTGTTTAATACATGGTATAGATGATAGGATGATAAGGGCTAGTGCATCTTCGGCTAGGCTCCAAGATCCGGAGGATCTTCTTAAATTCCTCAAAGATTTATGTAGGGAAACCAATTTTAGACCTAGACCTAAGATGATAGCGTCAAATTCCAGTGATTTATTCTGCACAAAATGTAATAAGGCAGGGCATTGTGCCATTACTTGCCGTACTAATCCAGATGTTATGTGTTACAATTGTAAAGAGAAGGGGCATATTTCAACGAAATGTTCAAAACCACTAGTAAAGTGTAGTTATTGTGGTCGTGTGGGTCATGATGTTTCTGAGTGTAGGCAGCGTATTAACAGTAATAGTAACCGTAATGAAAAGAAAACTTTGCTAACAAGAACTACGCGATTAGATTCGAAATACTGTTTTAAAGTTTTAGTTAATGATTCTATTGAGACTGATGCTTTTATTGATTTTGGAAGCGACTGCACTCTAATACGTAAAGACTTTGCTGCTCAGAATTCATTTACTCTTAGCTATGAAAACTTACCTACTATACGAGGTTTTGGTAATAATATTTGTACGCCAACCGGCAAAACTAGAGTAACTATAAAAGTAGATGAAGTCAGAGCAGTTATAGATGCGTATGTAGTTGAAGACTCCCTTTTAACCACGACAATACTTATTGGTCAAAATTTTACCGAATTAAGCAATATAATTGTTGTTAAAACTAGTGACAGCTTAAGATTCCTCACTAAAGGAGTACAATCTGAATTTGAAGGCTTACTAAATGAAGTTGATACCAGCGATAAATTAGTCTTACGGATAAATTCTGATTTTACTATTAATGGATTAGATGTTGTAGACTGCATTGACGACACCAAAACTACTAGCACAATCCTCATTGAAAGTTGTTATAGGTCAGTAGACGATAAAGAGTATTGTATTATGGGTGGGGTTTACGATTTACAAAAAGGTATATGTCAGGTTACCGTTCACAATATGTCTTTAAAGCCTCTTAATCTTAAACGTAATACTGTACTTGTTCGTGCTCAAAAAGCCATTGAAATATATTTATCACTAAACAATAATAGCTTACGGGTTAATCATATTAGTCAGGATGCTGAACCAATTTACGCTGAAGAAATAAATCTAAACAGTTTGCTTACCGTAGAACAAAAGGAACCAGTGTTAGAGTTAATTAATAAATATAGACAATGTTTTGCAAAGAATATATCTGAGTTAGGTTGTACTAACATATCCGAAATGGAAATAAAACTTTCTGATACAGTGCCAGTGGTTTATAGACCATACCGCTTAAGCTTTTCTGAACGAGAAAAAGTTCGTGAAATGGTTCAGGAACTCCTTGATAATGACGTTATAGAAGAGTCCACATCTTCTTATGCAAGTCCAATAGTTTTAGTAGCAAAAAAGGATGGTAGTAGTAGATTGTGTGTCGACTTTCGCGCTCTGAATAGGAAAACCGTAAAAGATCACTTTCCTATGCCGCGTATTGATGATCAACTTGATCTTTTAAATGGTAATAAGTATTTCTCTAGTTTAGATTTAGCCAGTGGTTACTACCAAATACCTATGCAATCAGACAGTAGACACCTAACTGCATTTATAACACCAGACGGTTTATACCAATTTAAAAAAATGCCATTCGGCTTGGTCAACTCGCCGTCAGTATTCCAGCGAACTATTAATAAAGCTCTAGGTAACGCTCGGTTTAAGTCCTCTTTGGCTTATATGGACGACATATTAGTACCGGGGAAGGATTTTAAAGAGGAATTTGAAAGGCTTGAACAAACTTTTCAGCTGTTGAAAGGAGCTGGATTGACGTTAAATTTAAAAAAATGTATTTTTTTTAAGGAAAACCTTGACTATCTGGGATATGAAATAAGCCAAAGGGGAATTAGACCTGGTAAGCTAAAAATAGAGGCAGTGCAGAACTTTCCTACTCCTACTAACTGTCATGAGATACGGCAATTTATTGGACTCGCCAGTTTCTTTAGAAAGTTTATAAGAAATTTTGCATCAATAGCTCGTCCCCTTACTGAATTAACCCGTAAAAATGCAAATTGGATTTGGGGACCAGAACAGGAAAATTCATTTCATAGTTTAAAAGAAGCTCTCATACAAAGACCCCTGTTAGAAATATATGACCCTAGAAAAATCACATACTTACACACCGACGCCAGTAAACATGGCCTAGGAGGCATCCTGATGCAAAGGGATGACGATAGGTCGCCTCTTAAGCCTGTCGCCTATTTTAGTAGAAAGACAACTGTTGACGAACAAAATTATCATGCATATGAATTGGAAACGTTGGCAGTTGTTGCGTCGCTGCAGCGTTTCCGAGTCTACCTTTTAGGAGTTAAATTTACACTGGTGACGGATTGTAGTGCGTTAAGAGCCTCATTCACTAAGAGGGACCTAATACCACGAATCGCTAGATGGTGGATAATCTTGCAGGAATATAACTTTGATATAGAATATAAACCAGGTGTCAGCATGTCTCACGTTGACGCTTTAAGTCGGAATCCCCAACCCTGCGAGTCTGTGCAGGTAGACAGTTCGCTTAAGGTATTAAATATAACGCAAGAAGACTGGCTTTTAAGTTTACAACTAAATGATTCCGAATTAAAGCGTATTCGAGATATTTTGGAAAATAAAGATCTCTCCGATATTTTGGACGTTAAGAAAAATTATGTTATAAAAAATAATCGGCTATATCGTAAAATCAATGACCAACTTAAGTGGGTAGTACCTAAGATTGCCAGATTTCAACTTTGTAAGTTAAATCATGATGATATAGGACACTTTAGTGTAGACAAAACGTTGTCCAAAATACAGAGGGATTTTTGGTTTCCGAAGATGCGACGCTTCATCACCAAATATGTTCGTTCTTGCTTAGAATGTGCAATGTGCATACAGCAAAGAACCCAGTGGCCCCAAAGAGGGTTTTCTGCACCCAATCCACAAAGTAGATAGACCCTTTGATACAGTCCATATTGATCATTTGGGACCTTTTGTAAAAAGCGGAAAAGGCTATTCTTATCTATTGGTCCTAGTCGATGCTTTCACTAAATTTTGTTTACTGAAGCCTCTTCGAAACTTGAAAACAAAACCTACGGTAGATGCACTTCAGGATATATTTTCAATATTCGGTTTTCCTCGTAGGCTCATTTCAGATCAAGGAACATCTTTTACGTCTAATGAGTTTAAATCCTTTTGTAGCGACAATAACATACGTCATATTCTTAATGCTGTATCCTCGCCACGTGCAAACGGACAGGTAGAGAGATACAACAGAACAGTGCTTGATGCGTTAACGGCTTATACTGATAAACTAGGCGAGAAAAATTGGGATAAAGTTTTAGGCAAGATACAATGGGGATTGAATAATACCTTAAACAAAGGAATAGGAAGGGCTCCTTCGGAGGCATTATTTGGAATTCAACTTTTGAGTAAAGGAGATAATATTTTCGCTCAGATATTAGGAGAAACTAGATCCGTAGAAAATATAGATAAAATTCGCGATGAAATAAGTTCTGAAATAGAGAAAAACCAACAAAATCAAAAGAGTAGGTATGATCGAAATAAAATCAAAGCTAGAATTTATCAATTAGGTGATCTTGTAAAAATTCTGAAACCGACTCCTCATAACGACGGGAAAAGTAAAAAGCTGTTACCCAAGTTCTCTGGACCATTTAAAATCACTAAAGTATTGGACAATGATCGATATGAGGTATCTAGTATACAGGGCACAAATATTACACAAAGAGATTATTGTAATGTGTGGGCAGCCGACCGAATAAAACCGTGGGTCAATATTGCCTCTGATAGTTTGTCTGAAACAGATGATTCAGATTCGGAATGAAACTTCATGAATAAGGATGATCGAATTAAGGTTATGTTCAATATGAATACTGTATTTAAAGTTAATAGGTACATGGCATTATAAGAATAATATATTTGATAACAAGATTTTATATTTTTTTTATAAGAATGAAAAGATAAGAAATAACCTTAATTAAGGTTTACTTTTTCTATTGTATTTATGGATGTAATGCATGATACCTGAGTAAGCAGAGTGTTAATAAATCCACTCAATTGTAAGAAATTTAATTGATTATTTTTATGATTATTTATTAAAATGAGTTTTGAAATGAATTGAGTGTCGATAGAACCACTCAAAGAAGTTCGTAATGAATTGATAATGTATTTAAGATTGAGTGTCGATAGATCCACTCAAATAAAAATAAAAGATTGAATTCATGAATGATTGATTTTTTTTAAATGAATTGGTGTCGATAGATCCACCTAAGCGATACTATGAATAAATGAATTTGGCGATCGACGTCGATAGATCCGTCGTGCTGCCATTGTACTCGAAAGAGATCGTGATATTTTTCTGTTGGTTGAATGTCGACAGATCCATCAACCATTAGATAGAATTTGTTATATAAGATTGTATTCGTTTAAAATTAAGTTTGAGGACAAACTAGATGTCAGGAAGGGCCGAATGTAAAATATTAATCGATATAAATTATATAACCTTTTGTTTAAGAATGCATTATTCCGTGTTCATAGATTTTCAATAACAATTTGTCAATTGACTCGAATGATTGTAGTTGTTGTATTGACTACCTTAGACAATCTAGTATTGGCCGGTCCTTACCCCACCTTAACTTTAAGGTAGGGGTAAGCCTATTTAAGCGGGTGTTTGTCATATTTCGGGGCATTCTCGTACTGTACACTAAGTAAGCAAAAACTCTGCCAGTCTGTGTAAAAACTATACCAGTTGATGTGAATATATAGTCAAAACTCAACAAATTGGTTTCATTACCCTCTGACTGTTCATATTATGTAAAAATATCCCCGTTCGTATGCAATTTTCTACAATAAATTTCAAAAATATATGAAGTAACTTATTATAAACAACATTTACTTTGAGACAATATTCCTAAATTCAAAACAAAATTTAAATTTAATATTATAAGTAAATGGACGCTTTTCCCCAAGGGTGGGTAAATGCATCTAAAATGAACCGCCATAACAAAATATGAATTAACGTCTCCAAATGTTACGCAATCGCGGAATAATGTAAATCTTAATAATAACGAGGAAATTTTTGTAACTCGGACATTATTCTTGAGTAAAAAGTATAAACTAACTGCGATGTAGCAATCCTTGAAAATGAGCGATCTTAAAATATAACGCAATTACCCCAGTTGACCTTATAAATTTTAATACGATTTTTTATAAATTTTAATACGATATTACCAAGCTATGAACTGAGTGCCAAATTTCATCCAAATCAGTTCAGCTTCAGAAGGCTGAACTGATTTTGATGAAATTTTACACACATCATATATAGTTTATAGCCTGGTATAGTATAAATATCGAGGTAAAATAGTATTTTTCAAAACATTGCAAAAAATATAGTAGGTAGGTTTATGGGAAATTTATGAAAAAATATAGTCCTCATTTATTTTTAACTAGCTTCCTTTAAAAATTAAAAATAGGGTACATACATAGGGTAGGTACTTCCTATGGTACCAAACTAACTGTGTGCCAAATTTTATCATCTTTTACTGCAATCCAATATTTTTAACCGACTTAAAAAAGGAGGAGGTTCTCTTTTCGTCTGTATATTTTTTAAGGGATTCTTCAAATGCCCACGCGCATGTAGTCACGGCCGGAAATAAAGTTAAAATAAATATGGGTTTTATTTTTTATAAATTTCCCAAATGTACTACAAATTAGTTTCAATGTTTAAAATAATTAAAATGCCTAGGGTACCTTTGATCGAGATAAAAAATATAAGTTTTAATCCAGACTATAAACTGTTTGCCAAATTTCATCTAAATCAGTTCAGCTTTCATAAAAAACAAATATACAGACGAAGAGAGAACCTCCTCTTTTTTTGAAGTCGGTTAAAAACATCGGATCGCAGTAGATTGTGCTTGATTGTCAGTCTACCATGGTAGATTGCCAATCTACCACAATATGCTTGCATCGGATCGCGGTAGATCTTGGTAGATTGTCAATCACAATCTAATGCGATCCGATGTTTTTAATCGACTTCAAAAAAAGAGGAGGTTGTTTTTCTGTTCGTCTGTAGGTTTTTTTAGGGTATTTTTCAAATGTCCATCCGGATGTAGTCGCGGGCGGAAGCTAGTTAAAAATAAATATGGGCTATAGGTATTTTTCTAAATTTCCCAAAAGTACTACAAATTAGTTTTGTTTAAAATAATTAAAATGCCTAGGGTACCTTTGATCGAGATGAAAAATATAAGTTTTAATCCAGACTATAAACTGTTTGCCAAATTTCATCCAAATCAGTTCAGCTTTCATAAAAAACAAATATACAGACGAACAGAGAACCTCCTCTTTTTTTGAAGTCGGTTAAAAACATCGGATCGCAGTAGATTGTGCTAGATTGTCAGTCTACCATGGTAGATTGACAATCTACCACAATATGCTTGCATCGGATCGCAGTAGATCTTGGTAGATTGTCAATCTACTAGACATGGGCGCTGCGCCGGCGCGACGCCGCCGTGAGTCACCGGCACGCCGCCGCCGCCGCCGTCTTTGCCGCACGGCATGGATTATTGTCAAAAAACAAATTTAGTGACGAAAGTTATATGTACTATTTTACGTCAGTTTTTTGCCGATTCGTTATTTAAGTAGCTTACCACTGCTACTGTATGGGATTTGAACTATGGTTTTGAATTTTTCATATAATGCTTGGTTTATGGGATCAGTAACATGTACTGTTATGTAACCCAGTCTAGCGCTTCTTCTCTTCTCTTCTTCTCGCTCGCTCGCTGGTTCCAGTCACTGACCCCGTATGAACTAGCCCTAAGAACCGCAATACAGCACTTCGTAGTTGGCACTTTTGGAGAAACTGCAGCACATCCCATCCCTCGACGCGAGGGCTTTTATGGTCTTCGAACGCTAAATAAAATGGCAGATTCTCCTCAGTATTCTGTATGTTTTCTTACGACTGGAAAATGGAGATGGCCGAAGGTCAGTGAAACCTACCTCAGTATGGGCCTTATCCTCTAAAATTAATCAATAACCTCTTGAATCGTCTTGGAACAATGCATTATCGAACCATTCTACGTCATCTGACTACAAAGTATAGTATTATATTATCTGTGCTACAAATGAGTAGCTGGAGTCCTCTGGTCTGACCCGACTAAAACTCAGTGCATTATTATTGGCAATTCTTATTTCGTTTCTAGGATTGATCTCGAACAGAACAGCTTCCTTCGGTATATTTTGATGGCACTCTTATCCCGTTCTCCAAAACCGTTAAGAACCTGAGTATTATTTTTGATCAGCAACTATCACGGAGGCCCCAAATAGAAACACTGAGAAAAAAGGTGTTTGGTGCGTACGGTTTGCTTAACAGGTTCCGCACTTTTTACCTACCAGCACCAAAATTCCTTTGGCACAATCTCTCCTGCTACCTATTATTGACTACGCTGATGTCTGTTACACAGATCTGTCAGAGGAACTGCTCAATAAACTTGAGCGTCTGCAGAATATTTGTATCAGGTTTATTTTCAAACTTCGCAAATTTGACCATGTGTCATACTTCCATGCCAAACTTAACTGGCCTCCTATTTGCCGGCCCGGGACTTGCACACTTTTTCCCTTCTCTAATCCATACTTTTTTTTGCCAACTTCCCCTCCCTACCTAAAAGATTGTTTCTCATTTCTTTCCTCGTCCACGCAGTGTACCTTGCGTTGTTCCTCTAACCTCACTCTTGAATTTCCGCGTCATTGATCTGATTTCTTCTCTTATTCCTATTCTGTTTATGCAGTTCGTCTTTGGAACTCGCTACCAGAAGTTATCAGAAAGGTTCAATCTCTTGGATCCTTTCGAAATAAAGTCAGGAGTCATTCCCTTTCTTCTATTCCTAACATATTTATTATTTTCTTATCCATTCTTGAATTATAATTTATGTATGTACTTATACTGTTCTCTAAATAGTTGCACCCACTCCCTTATTGTGGTGTATCTTATCTCTTTCTCCCATGGTTGCCTGGGAGAGATTGCTGTATAGCAATGAATAAGGCCGCCTATTGTGTACTTTCTTCTTTGTTCCGTTTCTTTGTTTATAATGTGTTTTCGTGTGCAAAAAAGAATATTATTATTATTACAAATTACTCAAAGTAGCATTGATAACTGGTGGAACCACAAGAATCATTGGGCATACTAGCGTGATTATCCACCCACAGCAGATAAGTTCATGATGTTTGTTCGTCCGTCCGGGAAGCAAAGTGTGTCCTAGGACACGACATGCGACACCTGGGAGACCCTTAGTCAGGGGAAAACTGTACAGGTACAGGTCTTCCCAAAGTCTCAGTTACAAGAACCACATTGATCGGAAAACTGTTGTGCTCAAATATCTCAGTAGTGCTTTCCAAACGCATTCCTTTCTGGCTTTCCAGAGAAAGCGAGGGTCTGAACCTCTCAACCAATCCCTTAACTACCTGCTTCAGCGTATAGTATCTATAAATATGGTCAATAACCAGTCTTTTCGGAACTCTGCTTATTCTCGAAGTTGATTGAAAGTCAGAAGTCGTCAAACTCGCGAGTATCACGATTTGTAATTTAATAACCCTCATAACCAACTTGCAGATGTGGGTCAGGCAGAAATAAAATATTTCTTCTTAGAAGATTAGTTCCTTAAGAGTATCCCATGTATCGCGCCCTTTATGAGCCACAGAAAATGTTGAAATTTTATCGACGGAATGGGGACAAGTTCGCGCATGTGCTCTTGTGAGCGACCAATAGCGCGCGCCCTTCTCCCGCCGCACGCGCCCCTCACCGCTACGAATGCCCAAAATACGCGTTTCGCACAATCCCCACCGATTTCAAGATAAATGCCTCGTACTGTACATGCCTTAGTGTCATTTATAATACTGTGTGTGCCTTAGGCCTTCTGCCCTCAAGGGTAAAGGAATTTAAAACTTCGAGAGAGCTTTTAAGCATACGGCTCGTTTTCAAAAGCTTTTTTGTCATTTCAACATGCCTTGCAGTATATACTAATCTCCTATTACTGTTTAGTTGCTTTAGTAGTACTAATCTCGTAAAGGCGGACGTCGTCCGGGATATTTTTGGAGTATTAAATCTGGTAAGCTTAGTTCTGATCTGAAGTCTTTGAGCCTTATTTTAAACCAGGTGTGGCGTTTCTGCATTTTACAGAGTTCTAATAAACGTAAAATGTTGTATTGTATCATGCAGCGTCCATTAAAGTCATATTCCTATTCATGTTAATTAAGCTTTAAAAAAAGTCCACGCCGCCGGCGCCGCGCCGCCGCCGACCTAAAATTGCCAGTTCGCCGCCGCCGCAATTTTTTAACGCGGCGCCCATGTCTACAATCTACCACAATCCGATGCAAGCATATTGTGGTAGATTGTCAATCTACCACAATCCGATGCAAGCATATTGTGGTAGATTGTCAATCTACCATGGTAGACTGACAATCTAGCACAATCTACTGCGATCCGATGTTTTTAACCGACTTCAAAAAAAGAGGAGGTTGTTTTTCTGTTCGTCTGTATGTTTTTTTTTTGGGTATTTTTCAAATGTCCATCCGGATGTAGTCGCGGGCGGAAGCTAGTTAAAAATAAATATGGGCTATATTTTTATAAATTTCCCAAAAGCACTACAAATTAATTTAAATGTTTAAAGAAATAAAAATACCTAGGATACCTTTGACTGAGATAAAAAGCATCCTATGTTTTAATCTAGGCTAATAAACTGTGCCTTAAATTTCATCTAAATCAGTTCAGCCTTAAAAAAACATGTATCGGATAGCAGTAGATTGCGATGAGCAGACTGCAAGTTCTCTGTTCGTTTGTATGTTTGTTTTTTAATGATTTTTCGAATGTCCACCCACGCGGATGTAGTCGCGGGCGGAAGCTAGTTAAAAATAAATGTGTACTACATTTTTATAAATATCCCAAAAGTAAGTACTATAATGTTTAAATGTTTTGAAAATAATACTTATACCTCGAAAAAAAGGTGCCAACCCTAAGCCAGACCAAGCCAGATTGACGTAGATTGACAATCCAGCACAATCTGATCACGCCAGATCGCGCCAGACCGCGCCAGATTGAAACAGATCGCGAACAACGTTACACAATCAATCTCTGTCAATCTTTGTCAGTCTGGCGCGGTCTGGCGTGATCAGATTGTGTGTGTAATGGGTGCCTATTGTGTTGGTGTGCTGAACTGAACATATACATTTGTTCTTACAACTATAAGAATCCCTAATAAAACGTCAAACTCGTCAAATGGGTCATTGCGGGAAATTGAACGTAATACACGTCATATGGGTATGGGTCTGACTTTCCGCCACTGAGAATATAAATAATAGACCTTATCGGGGAACAAATAAAGTTGTTTCTATACTTAAAAAAACCCCGTCAAATGATACCTAATAATGGTTTTTGCACGTAAGTATTGTAAAAACTAACTTAATTGAGAGAGCGTTTAAGTACTTCATAAAGTAAAGCTAAACTCCTAACGTCATAAACGATGTCATTTTCAATGACTGCTATTGTTATTTAAAATAATTTGTTTACACGTTTTTTCATGCGGTTTGTGACTTGGGACTTTGTGCCGGCGATATAACAAGTTTTAAAAAAAAAATAGAAAAATCTTCAGTTTTTTCCAGCAGCTCTTTCCATAAATCTACTACTTAACTGTATTTTTCTGTCACGCCTCCTGTTTTAAAAACATCGGGTCTGGCAACACTACTGACCGCGAGTACGCTTCCCGCTCTGATGCCGTTTTTCTCTGTAACGCCTCTGTGGTCTTGTGGTTCACCCACCCGTGTAAGACGCAGGGGTCCCGAGTTCAATTCCCAGGGGGGGTACAATTTGTAATCGGTTTGGTTGGTGGTAGGGCTTATTTTAAGTCCGCCTGGCTAGCTACCACCAACTTGCCTAAGTCTGACGACATCATAACAACAATGTAAAAATTGTTGTACCTATACCGGCAGTTAGAGGTAATATAGCCAGCTCCTCAGTGTTGAAGATTCCGGGTGTAGTGCGCTTTCATCTTCGGCCTTATCGCCACTTAACATCAGGTGAGGTGAAAACTGAAAGCCAAACATAATCCCGATATACATGAAAAAGTTACTCATTCGAAAGGACCCACGGCGACCACATTGGCCCCATTTCTCTTTGAAGCCAATGGGGGAGGATGAAGCTGGCAAAAAATCTAGTAGGCACCTAACCGTCTAGCTCGCTGACCTTACTCGTGAACTAAAGTCCGCGTGGAGATCGTTACTTCTCAGCTGAGCTGAAAAATTGGCATAAAGTACGCGAAGATACCAAGCGAATATGGACATTGATAGAGGATTTGACGCCGCATTAATATTAAAGCATCATACAGCAATAAAAGATCCAATTGATTACAATTTATCGTTCAATATTTGTACGGTTTTCATTAAAATCTACCGATTCATGCTCTTTTCGTATGAGCTTAGGTCTCACTTCTCTTCTCTAAGGCTTAGGAATATTAATAAGATTCTGTAAAATATTCTGGAATTCGGTTAAACTAGATACTGAAAAGAATGAAACCATTATTCCGAGGAAAAGCCGCCCAAAAAATAAATCATTATTAATTCCGAGGAAAAGCCGCCCAAAAATGAAAGTGGGAATGTGGTAGGGTAGGGTGGACAGTTTCAAATGACCACCTGTCGAGAAGAAACTCGCTTGGTTTGATAGATATGTGTATAATGTTCTAAAACTTTGATGGTCTTTTCCATCCTAGCACTGTATTTGAGCTGCTGCCAAACTTTAATAGACTGCGATGACCGCATTATTAGCAATTTCTTCTGTCTTTTCATCTTTACCAAGCTAAGAGAAACGGCTTGGGTCTATTTCAAAAACATTACCTATAATTTATAATTTTCTACGGTATATGTCTGTTTGTCTGTAGCTTATTTTCTAGCTTCAAATTGACGACGCAATGAACACCTAACGATCGTTATAATTTACTATGGTAATGTTATTGAAACAAGGCCGGTTATCAAACATCCCGACGCCACTGACGACAGTTACAAGATTGATTACTTACACATTATCTTGAAACAATTCTAGTTCCTCGATTTGTTAATTAAAACCGAGGCTAGATATCGAAACCCTGAGCAAATATTTAATTAAAAATATCTATGTATAGCTGGAACCCTGTCCTGTACTTTTTATCTAATTAATGTAGTGCAAAGTCACACTAATTTGCATGCTTATGTAGAAGCAGAAAATAAGCAGATAGTGTTCTACAAGTGACTTAATCAACTTCCGCCGCGGGGTGGCGTAAATTGAGAATGAGTGTAGTTTACGAAAGGTATCATTAGTCTCCCAGATAATAATTTTCTATTACCAAACGATGCACTTTGTCTTGTGTATTCATAACACTATTTGTATTCATAACACCTCAATCTATAGAAACCACAGCAACAAGTACAACCAAAACCACATGTAAGCGTATGTAGAGTGGAGTGGACTAAAGGAGGAACTAAAGATTCTTGACAACTCAGGGATTTTAGATTCTTCACAAATCAAAGTGAAACAGGAAGCAAACGAAAGAAAATTGTTTCTTGAGGTATCAATCAATCAACCCCTATATTTTAATATTTATTGTGTAAGTATTAGGAGTTTTATAAAACTCCAAAGGAGTGTTTTGCTTTGTCAAGGATACACTGAACTTCTTATTGAAATTTTATTTCACAACATTTGGCTCTTCGGGTTGTCCAGATGAGTATCCTACATAAAAAAAGTTGTTATAGATTTTAATTTCACAACGAATACAGCTTCGAACTTTGTTTCTATGTCAGACAGAACATAGAGAACTGATTTCTGATCAATTCACTTGATTCATTCGAAAATTTTGTGATAATTTCTAGCATAAATGAGCAGTTTAACATTGATTCTTCTTCTTTCTGTCTATATCTCACACATCGGCTTTCCCTCTTCGATAAGCTTTGCCCATTCCAGCACATGATGTATTCTCATGTGTGGGTTTTCACTTTTCACTGAAATCAAACAGAATACGAGTTCATGGTTGATCTTTATTGAGGTACCTCCGCCCCAACAATGTGATAAAATGTGGCTTCCAAAATATTATTTTCATCATTACGGGTCGCAAGGCGATATAACCGCGTTTCCTTCTAAACGCAAAAAGGGGGGATGTAAGTAAGTGCCATAAAATACTAGGCGAACCCCATCCCGATTGGTGGTTGGTTATTTTTTTCATTTCAGCGGTTAATATACTATGATAAGATATTGTAATTTAATACAGGAACGGGGCGTTTAAAAATGTTTCTTTTTCTTCGTTATCGATAGTGGATAACGTATGTATGGGATTGACGTTTCCAGGGCGCTGACATTAACTAGTACCTAATATATCTGTTTCAATACCAGTAGAGTAGAACGTCATATTTACATATATTTGGTAGACAAACTTCTAACTACCTATTATAATAGTAATAAATTTGCTTGTACAGATGCCATAAAATACATAACAGCAGATGGTTTAGCTTTGTTTAGTCTTGCCAAAAATTTTACAACTGAAGCGCACATCACACCGTACAGACTTATGTTTTTGTATTAAAAACATAAGTAAGTTCAATTCTAGATTGAGGGTGTCACCATTTTCTCTGTTATTTAAAATCATTTGCATATGCGTTAATAGTTATAAGACCGATGATCAATTCCACTCATCGAATTTATCAGGGCTTGTCCCCTTTTTGGACTGTCCAGATCAAAGATATTAGAATCATTGGTCCAGATACTCATAAAGTTCTAAGGTTTGGATTTGCTTTTGGATTTAATTTGGAAATGGTAACAACTAGGCATCAAAATAAATAAATAGGCTTCGTTAACTTACCTTGTACCCTAACAAATTGCTTAGTAGGAATGTCAATCAGTTTCCATTTCGGCCGCCCTAGCTGAAAATGGGTTGTTGACGGTATGCCCTTGTACAATTCCTGCAATTATAATGAACTTCATCGTAAATATCGTAATAGGATCGTCCTATTACGATCCTCTTTGTCGTGGGATGTAGGTCCTACTGTGCCTGGATGTTGCTATAATATCCATCCATGCTTGCATAGTAAAACATAATTTACCAAAATAAATGTTGATGAAATAGAGGAAGTTCCTTTATAGTACTTCTTTATAGTATGTATTGCCGAAAGAATCTAGACTAGAGGTGGTATTCTTAGTTTTATAATGCCTTGTGGGTTCATTAAAGTGTCTCGTACAACGCTTACTTGTGTCCAAATGTTTTTCCTAATAATCTTTATTTCCTGTCTGTCCGACCTCGCCGACTTGGGGTTGTAGTCTGGGGGATGAAACAGCATGTCGTAGGCACACAAAGGTGCATCCTTCGGTACCCAGTTGGTATTGAAGTAAGTTTGCTTCGAGACTGGTATTATCATCTGGGTCCTCAGACGATCTTCGATAACGTTATTATTCGCCGCCATTATTGTCATAATTTAAAACAGCAAATTTATATTTGTGACTCTTAATAGAGGCAATTTAAACTCAATTTTTCATAGCTTTAAAAGTAAATAAATGGAATTCAACAAAAAAATATTTGATGGAAATAATTTAGACACCATATGACATTTTGGCTTGATTTTTGACAAATGCCTCTTTGGCGAAAACAAAATGATTATTCAAGAATTTATTTACGAGGTAACGAAATGAAAAGTTTTCTTTCGATTTTTTGTGTGGCTATTAAAGCCAGAGATTAAAGAATCGGCCTCCAACTAAAATGTCAATAATTTTGACAAAATCTATATAAATAATGCCGGTGGTCTCGCTGCGGGATTTTTATAATACATAACAACAAAATTATCACCATGGATTACAACAGTATTAGCTCCGAATTAATTGGTCTGCATTAGTGTTTTATTTTGTTTGTTTTGTGTTGTGTTGTTTTGTTTTTATATTTGTTTTGTTTGTCTGTAGAATCGTTGGATTATTTAAGACCGCCAGTGAAGAGAATTACCAGGAATTCTGGTTCTGATTGCAACGTAGGCGGCATTAGAGTGTTTAAACATTTCCGTTCAAAGCTTACAAAGAAAACACAATTTCCTCAAACAAAAAGACGGGGTGTAGAAACTTCGTCATCACTGATTTTGAAGAAAACTGCTGAAAAGGAGGTAGGTTAATTGCTGGAAATCAACGTTACTTCATACCATTTCTGACTCTTTAATGAGGCACGCACACGTGGACCTGTTTGGATTCACCAGAACCAGAAGGCACTTTTTTATAGGGTCCAGAAAAAAATTCAAAGAACAGAAACATTTCTAAATACATTTCTGCGCGTCATATTAAGACTATAATAGTCATATAACGCTGTAATTCTGTAGTAGGTATATTTGGTTTCTGTCAGAAAATAGGGTGTAGAGGTGTCTTGTATAAATTGTTATAAGTAGGTACTATTTTATTCTTATGGTACTATTCTGTTTCATTTAAAGTTCCAACGCATAAGGTGTAATTTGTGGTCAGGGAAACTAGGAGGGTTCAGGTTCACATATCCTTTATTGAACTATAACTGCTACTATCAAAATACAATCACTTTATATAACGTGCACTGTAATTAGTGTCAAATATTTTCAGGGCTGAACATACAAGTCATAATACATAGGTCAGCAAAAAATGGGGTACTATTTGCAGGTTAGCTTACGAGATATTAAGGTAAACAACTTGGTAACCTAATCACAAAAAACATCATCCTTTACAGCTGAGCAACAACTACATTCAACGATTTACACACACTAAGCCTACTGCACACATGCGCCGGGCCATCGACCGCGGGCGCTTTCAATGCACCGCACTGCCACGCGCCTGTTGTCTACACACACATAAACACCGAAGCGCGGGTTATTCCTTTTTGACGCGTGCCCGCAGACTACATACATTTATCGGCCGATAGTTGGCCCGATAGTTGGTTTTGTATGAAGAATCAGCGGACACCAAATCGCTGTACTGTAGTCTTCTTCATACTGATTCCAACTATCGGCCGACAGTTTAGTCTGTAGTTTGCGGGGACTCTAAAATTTTATGTCGTAGGTATGTTAAAAAGTATTAAATTCGTATCAATAAACTTTGCGTTTACCTTGGATTTTGTTTATCAAAAACTATGCCCATCAAAAACTAAGCCTATGTCTAGCTATGGACCTACATATTAGAAAAAGCGCCTTTGTTTAGAATAAGACTAGCTTTTTACGCAACATGGTTTAGTTGGCTTAAAATCAACAGTGGACTTATTAAATTCGGACTTTGCTCGGCAGTGGGTACGAAAAGCGCTTCCGTAAATAAGTAGGTATCATAAATCACCTACTCAATACTTGATCTCATGTTCAGCAGATGACTAACTTTTTAATAAATGTCTAACTCAACCTTCTTTTAACAACTAAAACAAAAAGGAAGGTAAATAACTAGGACTTATTAAATTTAAGCCCAGCTGTGGGTTTAATGCGTGTACTTTTATTTAAAACATCACCTGAACTGAACAACATCATAATCATATTATGACTTCATTTATTGCACACTTCGTTTGTCAAAACAAAAGTGTTAACAGGGAATAACCCTTCAAATACGCAGACACAAGATTTCGCCGATTGCCGCCGAAAGATGGCGCGTGCGGTCATCAGTGCCTGCACCGCGCCGGCCGCCCTCGCTGAATCCGAGTGCTGTAATTATTGATTGATTTAAAGATTCTTGATTGATTCATATTAATAAAATCAAGTGCACATCGAGCGTACTTTTTTAAGGTTAGCAGCTTAGGATTGGTTGTAAAGGCAATACCTACTTGATGTACAGTAATTAATGATAGGATTGATTAAATTACCTCTTAGTAATATGCAACAGATAGAAAATTATTACCTACTCTTATTTTTTTCTGAGATCAAGGGCAACTTTCTCATTTTTAGGCATAACACCATTGAAATGACATTTCGAT
The DNA here is from genome assembly GCA_928269145.1 of Agriphila tristella. NCBI lineage: Eukaryota > Metazoa > Arthropoda > Insecta > Lepidoptera > Crambidae > Agriphila > Agriphila tristella. The sequence goes on from OV743445.1 coordinate 18,315,398, forward strand.
GCAAAACACAATAAAATATTCAAAATCTAAACTGCGGGCGGTGTTGATCTTCAATCCTACTACTAATTGCGATCGTAGCGATGTTTCAACAATGTTAAACGTTTGTCAAACATGTTGATTTTGGCTGTTATAATTTTTATTTTACCATAACTTGTTATTTAGCTGATTTTATAAAAAAAAAATAGAAAATGAAATCGTTAGTGGATAATAAATGACGACAATGATTCTGAATACTTAGTATTAGGTGACTCTAATTGCATGTTAGTTTGCCTCCCTTTAAGATAAAAATAAAATTAAAAATAATTTAATCGTCGTTGAATCAATCAATCAATTGTGCACATCATGTCATGTCACATCTCTAGTATGTCGTAGTGTGCAGTGCAGTGCACGCGCCTCACTTCGATTGGCCCTCATCCGTCAGTTGCGGAGATTCTTTTCGGATGCATTGTCGTGCGTGCGTGCGCCACAAAATGCCGAACTATCGCTATAATAACGGTGATTTGAGGAAATGGTTCCGATCAAGGTGACTGATCACCCGTCCGGCTTCACTGGCGTCCCCCCTTCTTAATAATAATCATGACGCCAACTACAGCCTAGCAGATGCCGTAGGCCGTTTCGTGAGACTGAGGTTCATGGAATCCAAGTGTGTTTTATTGTGTGCATTGACTGACAGATTGTGCATTAACTGTCAGATACAATGGCATTTTGAAAGGTCAGTGTTATTCAGAGTCGTTCAGTGTGTCAGTTCAGTGTCATCATATCGTATCGCGGTGTTCGTGCAGCCTACCTACGACGTGCTTTGCAGGGGGCAGCAGGACGCAATAACGCTTCCGATTTTATCGCATCGACCGATGAAAACGCGCCTGTAGGTGAGTGTCTTTAAGTTCACTTACGCACACAACGAGGAGCTCGGTAGCGCAGTGGTTTAGCGCCTGGCCCAGCGATTGCGGAAGTTAAGCAACGTTCGCAAGGGTCGGTCATGGGATGGGTGACCAAAAATTTATTATCTCGAGCTCCTCCGTGCTTCGGAATCCGTGTCCCGGCTGCATTTGCAGTCGTTAACACACACTAATCCGCATTGGGTCCGCGTGGTGGGTTATGGCCCGTCCTCCTTATCCACCCATAAGGAAGGCCTGTGCCCCAGCAGTGGGGACATTAAAAATGGCTGATGGAGACGCACACAACGATAGTTGTGTAATTGTGTGAAATGAATGCTATGCGTGCGTAGTCTTAAGATAGTGTGAGTGTACATGTACAGGATGAGCTTATTTTATAAAAATAAGGGCATTATTTATTTGTTTGAAAAATTAAATTCTAAACTAACGTGTAGATTTTCGAAATATTTTTTATGTGTGATCCATATGACTTATATGTTCAGCCCTGAAAATATTTGAGACTAATTACAAGGCACCTTATATAAGCTCTCCATTATGCGTGTTTAATTCTCGAAGTCTCACATTGTAGTGTGTCAAATAATGACATGACAGCATCATGTGCACAGATTGTCATAATATAAACGAGGTCGTAAGCCTCCCTCAACATAAGGTAGGCATCGCGTGACCACTGTTCAATCAGTGCAAGTATTTAGAAGCGACCTTCAATTTAAAGTGATTGCATGCCTTGTTACATAAACATTGCATTCCTAGGGCCCATAAAAAGTGCACTGGGTGCGCGTGCGCAGACGAGGCGCACTGTAAAATAAATGTAGGGTATGACAATCTATAGCCACACGGCCAACGTTTGTTAAGTATATTTTGTTTTCTATAGATTATACTACTTAGCTATTTGATATCGCAGCTGGCCGACCGACATGCTATCCTTACTAATCCTTATCCTTAGTAATATTATAAATGCGAAAGTCCTTTTGTTTGTTCGTTACGCCTTCACGTCTTAACTACTGAACCGACCATCATAATATTTTGCATACACGTTCTCAGGGGTACAGAAAAGAACATAGGGTAGCTTTCATCTAGAAAAAGGTACTGTTCCCGAGGGATAGCAAAAACTTTCCACGCAGATGATTTCGAGGGCGGTCGCTAGTTTTATATAGTTCCAGGATCGACTGGTTTCTCAGAAGAGTAAAATCTCATAACACGATACCATTTTATTATAGGTTACAGAAAACTACACAGTGCTAAGTTACACCAATCTGTTCGGCGGAAAAGAGACCGAGAGAAGCATTTTGACCAAAGAAATACTTGGTGTTGTCGAAAAGCCCATAATTAAAGTTACCGTAACTCCAAAAACAGTGGAAACACAAACATCTAATGTCCTTAAAAAACAGAAACAACTCGCGAAGAAAGTCCAAGCTACAGTTTCTAATCACGAAATTAATTCTATAAAAGCTAAGAACTTTTTCTTGGTATTCGGAGGACAACAAAAGGAAGAAATTTATAAATTCAAAAGAACAGAGAGCGCCAAATCAATCAATAGTAATACTCAAAAGTTGCATAAAGATGATAAAATTTCATTAGATCAAATTTCCAGCCTCAAATTTGTATTGGATTCTTTGAATATGGACCGGCATAATGATGTAGGAAATAAAGGAGCATCAAGGAGATTGTATAATTCACCAGAATGTCCCATGGCATCGCGACATTTCCGTGAAAGTGAGATGCTCGGAGAGTGTTCATGTTCTAATACAGCCAAGGGTGACAATGTACCAGATGTTAATACCAGGAGAAGTTGTGTGAGGGTGATTGGTCGTCTAGGACTTACGGAAGACGACCGCTATGTGTTGAAGTGCAATACCACCATTGATGATGAACCAGGTGCGTTTAAATTATGTCATGCATCTCGACGTGGTAAACAAGGGATCGAAGTTTTATTTTATGTAGCTGTGTTCAAATCATCTCACCTTTGTATTGTGTTTACATATCTTATTTATGATACGGTCAGATGCGTTTGAATTCCTTTCAAAATCTACTAAAATTTACGTTTTTATTACAGTGGACTCTGTTCGTTTCTACGCAGCCCAACGGAATGACCGAAGGTACCTATAATTTATCAAAATATGTTATCCAGGGGGGAGAGGATACAATTCTCGTTGTGCATAAATAAAATACAGGTGTAGGTTATAAGAGAGATAGCCTCTTGCTGATCTTCTAAAGATCAGCAAGGCTGCGACCTCGCTCACTTAATAACTACATCTCAGCGAGTACCCTACTTTCATCACCGTTGGGTTTCTTCAGCGATCTGAGCCTCTTCTATTCACTCTTTGAATGGCCATCATCAGATCACACCCCGTTTAATCCTTGGAAAACCAAAGCTTCAAAGTTACCTCGTTTGTATGAAAATAGGCGTGTGATTCCATACTTTTGCTCGCGAGTGTAGTATGGAAACCTACATCTCGCTAACGAAGTTCTCTCAGCGACTCTGCATTTATACCACTTCCTACCATGAACGGTTGGACTGCGGTCCCCGGGATATTACTACCCAGCCTGGAGGAAGATCTTCTATTTGGCCTTCCTATCAGTGGCTACCTACTTCCATACCATTTCATACTACACTACAATCCCTACAATGAATTTAAGCTTCTTGAATCTGGCGTAAATCGGATGTATGACAACAACGAATGAGCAAATGTGGCGCCCACAGAGCAAGATTTTTATTTTTCTGGTAAGTTTTACATAAGTATTATTTTAAACATTATCGCATTTTCAGATGTCAAAGAGACAGTAACAATCAGGCTGATGATCTGACTAACGAGTGTTGCAGAAATATTGAAACCAAGTCTACACATCCAAGGCAAGTATTCAAATATGTATTTTGAAAGTCCATTTTAATAGTACCTACCTACATCATACTCATACCTACCTAATTTGTAAAGGTACCGAAAAAATTATATGACTATCTATGTTTTATCAAACGAAGAAATAAGTATTATTTTATTAAAAACCTAGAAACATTTAAGTATTTACCTAGTTCTGTCTGTCTAGTCAAAACTAGGAATCTAGGGTCAATGTAAGTATTAAGTATCTTGCTATAAAAAACACAAAAGTTGTCACCGTAACGCCTAGTAGAATTTTCAGAGCAATGTTTCTTACTCCTGTATAAATTTCAGTGCAAGTCTCTGACTGAAGTATGCAAACTTTCGAATGAGACTTTTAATGGCAACTAAATCATCTTGCTGTGTTTTGTCGTGACCTCTCGTACTATAATATTTAAAAAGCTTTGTCCAAATATACCTAATCCTATCATTTTGATTTAGACGTTCACAAACTGTTCAAACATTGAACTATATTATTTGTTACAAAATGAGACGAAAAAAATCAACTAAAATAAGTACTGTTGCAGGTTCAAAACTTGTGCATGCTGCAACCGACTTAACTGCAGTTTTAAAGCCACAAACGTGTGGTGAGTGGCTTAATAAAAGCGTTACATTACTTTAATAAAAAGGGTGATACTATGTATGATATATGTATGGTTACACTAATACCTAACTGTTTTTAGCTCGAGTTTCAGTAAAAAGGACTGCGACATACAAGTCGACTTACCCGACAGAAGGGGCCATGAGACCACGAGCGTGTCATGTGGAACGACGGCCAGATATCAAAAATGGTAAAAAGTTGAAAATTTTGGTACTACCTACCCTACAGTACCTACTTACTATGTAACTCTGTAACCTGCGATTTTTTATTATTTGAAACGTGGTAAATAAACGGACGATGTTGCAGCATTTTGGCGGCGACCAACAACGACGTAGGCACAGAATAGATAATAGTGACGTAGGTATGCAAGCCGAAATTTTTGGATAAAAGACCGTTGTATCCAAAACCTAATAATGTGGTTATTAGAACATTGCTAGCTTCTTCGGTCTTATATTCTTATTTCACATTGGTACAATACATATATAATATCTTTTGCAGCCAATCATCTCACGGCACGCAAACGCAAGTAAATTTCAACGTAGGATTCACAGAACCTGAATGCTACACATGTGCCTGTTCCGTTAAAGATGAAATCATTCAATGCAGCTGTTCTAATGAAGACAGTTGCGACGAATCATCATCAAACAGTGGTTGTGATGACAAATGCTTGAAAAAGTGTCAAAGCCCAATGGTTGTCATATCTGTATACCCAATTCAAAGCGACAGTGACAATGTTAAAGTAGTCACAGACCCTCCTATTGATAGAAGATATTTGCCGACCCAAAGAAATATAAAAATAAACACAAACTTTAAGAAAGAAGCTAATACCAAAAAGACTGTCAGAGAAAGTAGGGCTGCAAATAAAAGTCCCAATCCTTATAGTCCTAATAGATCGAGAAGTCCATCTCGATCACCACAAACTAAAATTCAAAGCAAGACGAACGTTATAGAAAATAAAGTCTTGAGGACAAATATCAGCAGGAAAAGCAGTCCTGTGCGAGACGGAAACAAATCACCGAGCAAAACCAATCGCCAAGTTAGAATAAATAAAGAAAAACCGATATTCAATACACAGAGAAATATACATTTTGGTAGGACAGACAAATGGTCGAAGAGAGCAAACAAGAGTACAAACACTGAACATAATGTTACAAAGAAGTTTTTGGTGGATAATTATACAAAACATTTAACGTTTCTCATGCAAAAGAACCAACTCGAAAGAGACTGTGATTGCTTACAACAAAACGACTTAAAAGGAAATAATATCAAAGACAGCAAAGGTGTTAAAAAGAAGATCGATTCGAAAAAAGCAGGATCCTACAACGACAAAACATTACATATTTCGCCATCGCTAAAGAATTTTCTTATGGTGCCAGAAAAAGATCCTATACAGCAGCAGCGATCCGTATCTCAGACAGTTCCCCATGAAGACGAGGAGGTGAGCTGTTGTGTATTATATTTTTTGGACATTCATCAAACAATGTAGTTGAGTTGAACGTAGTTTTATTTTATTTTCAGCAACAGACAGAAGATACTTTCACAAGATTACGAGTCAGAGATAGTTTAGAAATATGTCACAGGTAGAATTATTTTCATATTTTTTTTTATCCAATGGATGCCTATCGTAACTATTTAGTAATCTGTGGCCTTATGACCGTATCTCTAGGAAATAGTCTCTCTCAACACGTAATAGCGTAGATACCGTAGATACGCTTGATCGTCAACCTTGATGTCATGAAAATTTTCAATCTCAAGGATTAAAATTTATGTCATGCGCCACGTGCCACTTTTGGATGCAACAACAGAAGAATTGTCTTCTTCGTGCTTCTTCTTAATCAGCGGAACAAATCGCGTTAGGTATAGATCTCCAAAATGTGCCTTATCAATAGCGCCTGATATTAGTATTATTAGTATTAGGTACTCTTGCAGCCGTCAGAAGACAGGCTGCAGTGTCTTCCGGAATCTTGAGCTCACTAGGTCACAGAATATATAATAGTTGACACGGTCGCCAACCCGCATATTAATCGTGGCGATTATGGCAAACCCTGTACTATTGTCACACTAATCATATCCACAGGGTGGATGACCGTTAGTTGGATTGGAAGGTATTCTTGAACCTCCATGATACAAATGTTTTCCTGACGAACAATTCACAAGAGAAGTTTATCTTGAATTGAAACTAGCGTAGCGGCCGTCCCGCGCGCGACCTCGTCTCTCTATCCCTCGGTAATAGTACTTTTTGCGGGATGAAAGACCCTATATCCTTCTCTGTACCCTGATAACGTGTGTGCAAAATTTCATGATTATCGGTTTAGTAGTTAAGACGTGAAGGCGTAACAAACAAACTGACTTTCGCATTTATAATATTAGTAAGGATAATTCCTCCTGAAATTACAGACGCGAAGGTAGCCCTCACAGTCCCACTGATCGTGTCAATAATAAAAAAAATACAAACAACAAAGAAACACGTAAGTAGATACGATTGAAATTATTAATTTCTTGCTAATGACCTTACTATACCAGTAAGAAAGGTAGTGCACCTCTGCTGCACGGAGGGGGAATGTAACGAAACGTTATGCTCTCTTTGGCCAACGGGACAGGGAGGTGGGTGGTTGACAGGAAGCTGTGAGGCGTGTAGTTCGGTTTATTGTTTGTTTATCGTAATATTGTAATATAACATTTATTCCCATTTCAATTTTTCATTTAATACAATCCATTCGCTTTCATGGTCCTTCGAGCCGTATGTTTAAGTATATGAATGTTTATGTTTAAGCTCCTCCGACCAAGCATTATAGAGGCGACAGCTGTCCCATTCCTGACCCGTTAAAAAGGGATCAGGAAATCAGAGCCCTCTTAGGAGTCGATAAAGGAACGCACGCTGGTCCCGCCAAGGTAATTTTTTTGTGTTTATGTAAGTAGAAAGGATTATACTAACTTATTTATTACAATTTTACTGGCAAGTTTACCACGACACATGACCATGACCGCGATGGCATGTCATCATGAAAATTAAATAATGTATTTTATTTTTTCTAGGCCCATTCCGTATATCATACGAGACAAGGTTGTGCTTACGACGAAAAATGGTTTATTTATTATATTTTTTATAGATTTCTTCTTTAATTTACAACTTGATATTTTTTTATTAGCCAACGTTTTGGTTTTATAAGTACTAAGTATAATACGAAATTGTTATTTTTAGCTATAAAGACTACAAAAAATTTGAAGAATTACCCAAAAATCAGCCAAAACAATGTGTATGCACAGATATTATGGAGAAGAACAGTGGTCCCAACAGTGTCAGTAACTCTAATGGAAGAAATAGTAATACAAATAAACCTTATACCAGAAATAGCAATGACAGAAACGGCTATGACAGGAATGACGATGGCAGAATAAGCAATGGTAGAAATGACAATCCCAGATATGTCGATACTATGAAGGGCAGTGGCAGAAGTAACTGTGTCAGAAACAGCTATGGCAGGAATAACGATGGCAGAATAAGCAATCATAGAAATAGCAATCACAGAAACGTCGATACCTGGAAAAGCATTGGCAGATATAGTAAACATTATGAAGAACTACGCGAAAATCAGCCAAAACGATGTGTATGCACAGATGTTATGGAGAAGAACAGTGGTCGCAGCAGTCACAGTAATTTTAATAGAATAATTAGCGATAAAAGTAAGCATTATACCAGACATGACAATAACGGCTATGACAGAAATGACGATGGCAGAATAAGCAATGATAGAAATGGCAAGTCAAGAAATGACGATACTTGGAAAGGCAGTGGCAGAATAAGCAGTTACAGATTTGCCGATGCCAGGAATAGCATTGACGACAGAGTTGGCAATGCCAGCGATTCCAATAGCAGTACTAAGAATAGCAGCAAAACTCCCAGTTTGCCGAGAATGAAATGTGAATGTTACCCTGATAGCGGATCTGTAAACTATTGTGAATGTTACGAGAACAAACAAAATGTTAACAGCAAATCAGAATCGGATTCAGATCAGCAACAGGGTGGAGGTGCTGCAGAGCAGACACAGTATGGAGGTGCTGCAGAGCAAGAAAAGGATGGAGGAGCTGCAGTGGCAAATACTGATCGTACACAAAATAAACCATCTACTGATAGTACTAAATCATGCACTTGCACTAACTTACTTTCTCCAGAAAAACTGGGTAAAGTTATAAAGTATTTTTCATCAAAAAAGTCTATTACATCTGTAACCAAATCAACGCAATACGAAGAAGGCTTGCAGGTAAACAAGGATGCTTCTGTAACAAGGAATCCAAGGACATCATTGTACCAGCAGCTTATTTTAAACCGAAACATACAGATATTCTTGCAAGTGGAACAATTTTCAAAGCAGAAGCCGATTGTATTATCTAGAAAACAATATGACAAAGTAAAAAGAACTATAGATAACACAATATCGAGCAAATCGAGGCGTAGAACTTGTATATGCAAAACTAGTTTAGTGTCTGTGGGTGAGGTGAGAAGGAAGTCGGGACGGCGAAAGTCGACTAAGAAAGAAGCCGAAACACAGCTAGAAAGTGTAAGCGATGAATCTAAGACTACTCCAAGTAGTAGCGAAGAGCCAGAACAGAAAGCATTCTTTGTATTCACTGGAGAGCAAAATCCAAGTGCCAAAGATGGTGAGACGCACCGAAAAGTGGAATCCACAGTAGAATTTCGATGCGCTAGTATGTCGTATACAAAATACGTTACGTTTTCATCAACCAATGTGGAAGTTGGTTCAATACCTTCTCCGTTAGATGAAAAGGAGTCACTGTCTCTTCATACAATTTTCAAAGGTAATTTTATGATTGGTCTTTGTGGTTAACTATAATTATATTACTCTCACGTAATTTTCCATTGTTGCAAGTTCATAACAAGATTTCCGATTGCCTACTGCCATTTTGAATAAAATCCATCTCTGCTTGCAGGATACAGACGATGCACAACACCTAATTTAGGTACCTCAGTGTATTCTTTGAACTCTGAAGATGAGGAGTATCTCCGGCCTGTAAAGCCACCGCCCACATGCGAGCCAAAGTCGAAGAAACCGTTCCTGAAGAGGCTTATGTCTTGCCTGGTGTTGCGATCCAGAGTCACCGAACTGAGCCCTGAACCAAACGCTTCGCCACCACTGTCGAATAAGCCTTCGATCGGTAGCTCATTTGATGCTTACCACATTAGCAGCTCTTTTTGTGTAAGAAACTATAATAATAATACTAAAAGAAGGACGCCCATTTCTTACCTGTCAAACTATCGTGTCGGTCAAAAAAATTTTTGCGTCTAAACAGCCAATTAAGTAGGAAGTTGCCCATTAAGTGGGCAAGTGATTAAGTAAATAGAATCAGTCTTAATTTTTTGGGCATAACCGCGCCGCCCGCACCGCATGCTCCCCCCGAAGGGCGTGGCCACGCGCTGTACTTGCCACTTGCCGCATGTAAACAGACATTTTAGTTGGTCACACTCAGTATTGGCGATTTGCGGGATTTCTGCCGATTTCGGAAAATATGGATCGTAGTAGGGATTCGATTTAATTCAGGATTTTAAGGGTATTTTGGACGTACACATATAAATGGCTTAGGTTTAAGCAATCACCAGATATAATGAAATATAACGCCCAAAAAATCGTAAGTACTTACCAGAATTTAATCCCCATTTTAATATGAAATTATCACCAATAAACGTAAAGTCTGCTAACCTAAAAAAGGCAAGTATCTTCAGAATAATCGCTGAGCTATCCAAAAAGGCCACGCATGCACCAAATATGTACTCGCATTTTATTTAAAAATTTCATCCAAATATGTTACACAATTTTATCCTAATAAAGTAAATTAATATACAAAAATCATTGTTTACCCAAAAAATATAAATAAAGTCCTAAAGGTTTACCGATACTACCGTAAAATGTTTACTATAGGCTGAGCTTTCAATAAAATAACGGCCCCCAAGAAAAATCATTAGTTTGCATTCATTTATTAATGACTACCAGTTAAAGCGGTAGTTACATACAAATAAACTTAAAACTTAATAAGGCAGTCCTTAGTGTTATTTTAAAGGACATCAGGCAGAGTCCCATAGAAAAAAACCAAAGAATGTATAATTGTATAACATTTCTGTATTTTTCAAAATGTAGGCATGCAATAAGTAATTCATAGAAAATATTCAGATTTTTACGAAGATTTATGTTTTAAGAGTTATTTATGTTTGAAAGTTTTGTTTTTTTGGTAACCCCGACACTAAATAGCAACACCACCACGACAACACTTTTCGTTAGCTGCGTTATGCTAGGGCCACACTACCGTGATATGCCAACAATTATGAGCATTGATGAACTTTATGCGTATAGGAATAAGGAAAATTATGGCCATATCACGGTAGTGTGCACGTAAGATTAGTGATACAGATTAGCACCACAATGTACGAGTCGGAACCTGATCAATCAAACGGAAAATCTGTGCATTGACACTTTTGACAGTTGACTGACAGCCGGCAGACATTCTTTTTTTTTAATGCGCAATCACTTGCGCCACAGAATAAATATACTCAGAGGAGACTTGTACAATCGCTGACAAAGATATCCGTTTCATTGATATGCTTTTGTTTTTTTTAATAATTAATTAAAGCTAAATGAAGGAGTTAAAAAATAATGTTGCTGCTGTTTTATGATTCTAGTACTTGGACGAATCAACCACTGGACACGTAACGTAAGAAAAATGTATGAAATCACGTTCAACCAATTTTTGCGGGGCGAGGGGGGATTACACTTGTCAAATAATGACAATGTTATAGGGTGATTTAGCCGGTTTTCGGCCATATTTGCCAGCCAAATATTATGGATTGTGAAACTCGTACATTAATTCTCGGCCAGGCGGCCGAAAAGCAAATGACCTCCCAGAAATGCATTTCGTCACCCGGCCATCAAATTTAAATGTAACACACCGAATACTTTACGCGTTTAAGCAAAATAACACTACTAAAACTAATTTACCATACTCACACTCAATTGCAAGAAGCTTCACTTTATATCTTCTTTAGCTAATGCCACTTTATCGCTAATGAAATCATTAACATAATGATTTCATTAGTTTGTTGCATCAAACTACTTTAGGCTAAAAATTTAATCCTTTAACTAATGAGAGCCTTAAACATTGTTGCCAATAATAAAGTTAAAAAATGCATGGGATAATCGAATGGTTGAGTTTTGTTTTGAAAAGTATTCGAAGTTTGTATATAAAATGGCCAAAAAAACGCGTTTGACACATAGTATGGTTTGACAACTTATTTACCTAACCTTTGAATAAAAACTCAATATTTAAAACTGAATGTTTTTTTATTTCTTAGTATACCTACATATAAGAGAAAAATCAACATCTACATACATTGTTACGATATTGTCACGATATTGTGTTTACAAGGGCTGATCGCACAGATGTGTCATTTTGATGTGATGTACCAGGGGCAGTAGAACTGTCTTTGTTCGCCAAATCAGCTAGTCCCATCTGGAAGGATCCTGTCGAGAAGAACCGCAAAGCGATCAGAAGCTGGATAAGACCACAAACGGCCTTACTCCTCAGGGTTTGTGGCTCTAAATTGAGGCGGTCTCGAAGCAGCACGGCTGCGCCAGATGATAACCTAGCAAGGGACATTTTTGACAAAAATGTTTTTATTGCAGAATCGGTATAAACTAGTAAGTCCCTACAAATTTTAAAAGACACCCGCGCATAAATCTCACAAATAACCAGAGTTTTGAGAACTCAAAACCTAGTAAGTACACTAGGTATCATTCCAGAACCATTCACAAACCTAGTATGTCGCACTGACCATTATCAAACCTAGCAAGTCTCTGAGACTTGCTAGGTTTTAAAGTGGTCGATGCGTCTTGCTAGGTTTATGAAGTGGTCAACAAGCATAATGAATGGAGGGGACAGCGCGCGGGCGCGGGCAGCAAGTCACGACACGATCAGTCGGTTGGGTGCGTTGGCGCGTAATTGACTTGTTTGTTTGTTGTTAGTGTTTCATTACGTAGAGGTACAACATTCACACATCGAATTTATAAGTAAATAGCGATTATTAATTTACTAAAATGAATAGTTTACGATCGCATCGGTCAAAAATAATAATGGCTGCAGTTAATATGAACAATTACAGTGATGATGAAGCAGCGCTGCCTCCTTTGAAATTCGGGAGCGCAGCCGGAATTTTTCTCCGTCATGTTTTTCGAATAATTTATTGGTGGCGACAAGGAACATTTTCTGGATCCGATAATGACGATAGGCTGGTCGGTCAACGACGTATTTAGCGAAAATACAAAGTAAACACGATGTGAAATTGGTTTAATGGCCCGTCATGGACCCATTAAAAATATTCCTCTTTTCTTTCCTACAATACTTTAAGGAAACATTAGGATTTAAAGTGGCATTAAAAAAATAAAAGCCTTTCTTGCAATTGAGTGACAGTAATAAAAATTATGTGTATCAAACCGTAACTGTAACTTACCTTCCAAAAAACTCACATATCGTAGGTAAATAAATATATGCATTCCCCACGACATACTACCATTATAAACTTAATTAACTTCTTTAAATCACATTATCAAAGTACCAGGGTAGCATAGATTTAGAGGAGGTCAACATTTTTAAACATAGTAAATTGTTGAAGTCCTTATCCGCGCGACCTTGAGCAAGTGAAGGAGGCCTGGTTATGTTTCCGAAATGGCCGAAAACCAAAGGGGGCCGGCAAACCGGCTAAATCACCCTACTTTGTTTGTAGACCAAATTGTATTTATTTTACGGAAAATAGCTACTATAATAGGTTGAAATTGTGCTTATGCGTGAAAAGAAAGATTTCTCGATTGCCCGCTATTTTTTTGCTGAACAAGACGGAGCATTTTGCCCATTTTTGTACCAATGTTTCGCCACGAGCTCTAGCATCACACTGACAACGCAATATCGTTTACTGAGGCTATCGGTCACAGTAAGTGGCTAAGGGGTAAAGGCGAATATGGCTGTCATTTCGCGTCCAGTGGTTAATTCGTCCAAGTTCTAGTAACATAAAGTGTTTATAGACAACAGAATTATGTTTATACACTTTTGGGTCTCATGTGCCTGATGTCCTTTTTTATGAAGAGTGGATCTTCAAAAATCTTAATCTTAGTGATAAATGAGTCTTCAAACAACCAACATTAAAACAGTCATTTGTATGGTCATAAATTATTTAAAAATATTAATGAAGAATCAGTCTTCAAAAAATCATAACATCACACTCCTTTGTATGGTAACAATGATTTAAAATCTTTAACTTATGTAGCGAAGGGTGGGAGGGGTGGGAATCCTACTAATATTATAAATGTAAAAGTTTGTGGGTTTGGATGTTTGTTCCTCAATCACGCAAAAACTACTGAACGAATTTGGTTGAAATTTAGCACACAGATAGTAGATAGCCTGGATTAAAACATAGAATAGTTTTTATCCCGATATTTCCACGGTTACGGGAACTACGCGACGCGGGTAAAACCGCGGGCTACCGCTAGTTGGGAATAAAGCCGCGAGACTCAACAAATTTGCCATCAATATAATATACTTGGTTATATGCATACATTTTATGGCAAACGTAGTGATATATTTGGAAAGTAGTGTCATAAAACTTTGATGGTTAAAATTTGGAGCACGCGTGGCCTTTTTGGGTTATGAAAAGTTTTTGTAGTGCAGGCATGACTTAAATAGCCCGAAAGATTTTGGTACACGTTTCATTTATTTGTACATATTTTTTTTTTGGATGAAGCTGTTTAGGGTAACGATTGTTTTTTTGGTGGTCATTAAATTTCATCCCCATATAAATAGCAATTATAATCAAATAATTAGTGAAGTTAAAATTCGGGTGCAAGCGATTTTCGACTTTATTGCCATTTATCAAAATAACTTTTTTTCATGAAACAGCAAAGTTAATAAACGAGAATATGGGAAAAAATAGCCGAATTTCAAAAGTCAAGGTCGAAAATCGCTTGCACCTGTTTTTTTGTACTACAGATCATAATGTTTTCCTACCTTCACTTGTTTTCCTGCCTCCCGCCCGCATACCTCACCGCTACGCATACCCAAAATACACGTTCCGCGCAATCCCCATCCGATTTTTAGATTTTTGCCTCGTTCTTAGTTATCTTTTCCCGAAATCGGGAATTTCTGGCTTCGCTTGGCATTCATGTATATGTAATCGGCAAAACTGGTCACTCACACTGGCTACTTGCTACTTACACCGTGTGAACGACTTTCACTAAATTTTAACTTAAAATTAAGTGGTCCATTTAGTTACTACTTAATCGCTTGATCCATGTAAACAGCCCATTACAACAAGCACACATTTCGTTGGAAATGAATTGATATTAAAAAATAATTTATTTTACAGGGAGTGGAAATGTCTTCATCAATGTACGACACGTCAATTTCATTCTACACCAACCACAGCATTTATCCTATAAATAGCAAAATCAAGCGTGGGTTTTTTAACTCTGTACGTGAATTCCTCAGCATTCGCAAAAGTCATTCGACGAAGAATCCTTAAAAAATAAAAGTTTTTTTCGGAATAGTATTACTTATTTTGTATTGTTTATTATTTTTAATTTTTGATGTTGTTTTTTGAAAATATAATATTTTGATTTATACATTCGTTTTGTTAACCTTCCTAAAAATAACAGTAAGAAGTGGTCGTCGTACGAGCTTAAAAAAAATAAATGGAATGCTAGATCGGAATATGTAATCGGCGCGGCGCTAATTTGTTTTAGGGTGTGAGTACATTTGTCTGACGCCACATGTTAACACGCCGTATTTATATGGACGTGTTATAAGTGTGATCCAATCCAAGTGCATACATTTACTATGAAAACCAATGTCATCTGACGCCACGTGTTAACATTAACACGCCGTATTTGTAGCGTGGTTTTTTTGCTGTTTTGTCGATTTCCCTTAAAGGGGAAGTTTTGTTGGTAGTTTGTTTCCATTAATGATAAAATTTATTTTTTGGCAGTATGCCTCATGTCCTTTTCCTTATTTCCGTAAAAAGTCCGTTCAAAATTCGCGGCATCGACTTATAAAAAAAAAAAAAAAAAAAAAAAAGATTAAGATCGTATTTCTTATGGTCGTTCTTCGCCCACTTCAGGGGCCTTGGCGTTGAGCCCTTATCGCTACCTTTCATACTAGATCCCAAAGGTTAGTGTGAAAGCAGGCCTTAAGCAGTCGTGTTTAAGGCCTGCTTTTGAACTGAAATGGTATTTTTTTTTGTCCGTAATGTCGTAGGTTGTTTGACCGTGTTTGCGGGAAGTCCGATCCGATTGAAGTCGCTTTCGGCGGCGCGATGTCAGTCCAGTCCACGCGCATCGATGAGTGATCAAGTGTAGGAAGTCGGAATGCGTCGTGATGGCGCGAGACTTGGAACGCAGCGAATATCAGCTGTGATTCATTCATATGATACAAAATTTTTCGGTTGGAAGGAATTTGATTTTATATCGCTGTTAAAGTTATTGGATTCGTAATTGTTCCTGATTTAAATAATATCTTGCAGCTATTCATTGTAATTTTCGTCGGCACCATAGAATTTCGCCAAGGTACCTATTTGTGAATTCCTAGACATTCAGCTGTTGGCAGTGTGAGAATTTGAAATTTATTTTTATCATCATATTCGTTATTTACAGAGGGTTTTGGCTAATAAAAGCCGCCGAGAAGAGTTCTAATTCGTGTCGTGATATCCGATCGAAGGAGGAATACTGATTGACCGGATTCTAAACCATATAAAATATATTGTTATCAAGGAGCCGCAGGTATATCAAAATTTATTGCTATCCATTATCTAGTATTTACTGCAAGGGGTCTCTATCTATTTATTACTTTCAATTTCAGTTCTTTTCATGTGAAAAGAGACTTTGTAAGTTGAGAGCTACGGTATGTTTCTATGTCTCAATTCAATTCGAGTAGATTAGTCTGCTGTGAAGGGGATAGTTTAACAGAAAAGTCAGGGATCAGTAATATTTATTGTCAGAATGAACAGACAAGAATAGATTTCCCTCAGTTCTGCTATTCGCTGCAGGGTCTCCCCGTCATGGAATAGTTGTAGTTCAATTAAGGCCGACGTTGTTAAATTATGGTTTTTGTGCACACCATTCCAGGTGAAGAGTGGCGTACGTATCCAGCCACGAGACAACCACTGCTCTGTCGTCCATTCAAACCCAGTTAAGCGGGAAAAGTTGAAATAAACCGGACTTTGGTTTCTCACCCACGGCTCCGAGGCATAATTAATAGAAAGCAGCCATCGAAGCGTTTCTCTACTAAACAGACTCGCTGCGAGATATTCTAATAGGTACCAGTTAACTCTCAAATCTTTTTAACCCGTAAACTAACCGAAGTATAAGAATCCAGCTATCCGTACTTAGGCCTTCGAGTACGACCTACACGAGCTAGATTTATGTTAGATAATTACCACATTTCTGATATTCTAGGGCAGGCAATTCTTACCCACATAACGCTCTGCGAGTAGTTTTAAGTTTAACCTTTTAAAATAACCCCTCGGGAAAAAGATTAGATTCATAGCTTCGTTTTTCTTCGTGTCCAATCACCGAGTAAATTGGCAGATCTGCGATTACAACGTTGATGTTTATTATTGTATAGAATCAACCGTATTTCAATAAAACTGTAGTTTGCTGTAGACTGTACGTTAAGTGTTTATTTATTTTCCCTTGAGTTGTCATTAAGGTGAGTCATTCGCATGAGTTTATTTATTACTTACTGTTTCTTAAGCCAAAAAGGCAATAAGAGAGAGAAAAAGACATAACATATTTTAATGGACGTGTTATATGTGATCCTAGTGCATACATTTACTATGAAAACTGAAGTGATGTCATCTGACGGCGTGTTAACACGTGGCGTCAGACAAATGTGCTCACACCTTTAATGTTCAAACTTTATTACTTTCCCTAGACTTAGAAAATGTTCGCCATATTACTTTCCATGATTTCAAATTTACTCTATGGCGATCAATGACTCAGCGATTAGTCTATTGAAATGCACCCATTGACAAGTTGACAGTTGACATGATGACAGCTGACAGCAAAATAATAATAAATGGTGGTTGGTATTTGGTGTGGTGGTTTTCTTATTTCTCGTTTTAAAATAACAGAATGAATAAATTAGTATTTATCAGAAGAATTGTGCCATTGAGCACCAAGGCTGTAAAAGTAATACCATCAACTATACAAAGTAAATACCAAAGTTTAGTTAATAATACTGTTAGTAAACTTAACCTAACCTATTTCGTAATGTCGAATTTTAAATGTTTTTAGCTCGACAGATTCATCGCTGGGTAGCCCCAACATTAGTTGAATTAAAAAGAAGAGAAAACAAACTTGGTGGCAAGAAATTTTCACCGAGAAATGCATTTTTAGAGTGGAACTTGGAAGCTGAATTATATGCTTTTGGAAAACGGCTAAATGAAGACTTCGACTCGGATATTTTGCTTCAAGCTTTCACAGACAGGTCTTATGTGATCAAGGAAGAAATGAGACAAAAAGAAATGGGTGTAGAAATTAAAATGAAAGATAACAAAGAATTAGTTGCAGATGGTATGTATATTATTTACCTATAGCTAGTCTTACCATTTAAAAATTTTGAAAGGGTAAAAAATTAGAAATAAGTTTCCTCGATAGGGGTTTGCTTGGGGGGGGAGGGGGTAGGGGGGATGGGTACAACCCCCCCCTGCAACCCCCATCTGCCGGAGATGCGTACTTTTCGAGAAATTATTTTTGTTGTAAACATAACCTCAAAACAAAAAATAAGAAATTTAGTAGGAGAGAGGCTAAAAAGAGGTGGGGAAAGACGGAAAAAGTATGTAAAATAACGTCGCACGTACAAAATTGTAGTTTCTGGCGCTTCGCCGGCCGCTGCCGCGGCACGCTCGCTCCGCTCGCTCGGCTTGCGCGTTTTTGGTCACCATACTAACCTAATGAACTCTTTAGACTTTTTTCATGGCGGGAGGCTGCGCCCCCCGTCCCCCCGCTTCCCCGCCCCACTTCGGTTCTGTCACTAATTATATGAAAAATAAAAATCATTAAACTACACACATTTAAACATGTTTTATAGCTAGTCTCGCAACCGAATGACACGCACACACAACATGAGATAAAATAGCGGCGTTTTTTTTACTACGTAAATGACGTTTCTCTTATGACATAACACGCCATTTTTGACAGAAAACGTTTCATTTCACGTTATTCTTTACTTTTTGAGTGTAGATTTTCATTCTGTTTCACTCAAAAATGAAATAATGGGGAGGCGAAGGCAAAGTGAATTACAGATGGCGCTTCAGTCTTTGGAACAATTGTCAGTTTGAGCTTATATTGTCTTGACTGTGTATTACGTGATTTTACTTTCTTAGATTGTATATTTTTCGGTTTTGCGGACAAACAATGTATTCTATGCTAACTTTAGCTCATATAAAAGAAGAATTACGGAAAAGAAAAGCCAAAACAACAGGCAAGAAAGTTTATAGCAACTTACAAAAAATTGCTAACAAGCATTACATTTCTTTAAATTTCGTGTAAGATTTACAAGTAATCTTTTTATTTCAGATTAGAAGCATATGATTTAAATTTTAACAAAGCAACTGAGTGTGAATTTCCGTGTTTATAGTTGCCTGATGATGCCTTCTGTGCAATAGTAATTTCAGGTTTCTGTACTGGAATTTCTGTACCATCCAAAATTACACAAACCGTTTTATCATATTTATTTTATTATTCTAAGTTTCTTGAATGACTCTGGCATATAAAATTCTATTAATTCTCTGTTTGGCCCCAATATTGGGCTTATTCCATATTTGATATACCTATCAAATTCATCCAAGTTATAAATATGTTAGAAACTGCTGAGGTTGAAATATTAAAGAACAAAGCTGTTATAATTCAAATGTTGTTTTATTTTGGCGAAGCTTCATCAAATTCATAAAACATTCCTTTTGATTTATAATGTTTCTCAGGCTCAACAAAGGAGAAAATCGAGGGAAAAGCATATTTTTTTTGATATTTTTTTGCCCACTATTTTTTTTGTTACTGGGAAATCGATGAACTCCAATATTTTACAAGTTACATGCATAACAATGCGACATTTTCTCAGTATAAAATTTAAAAGTGCAATACTCCAAGAGATTCCCATATGTTTTGACACTTTCTGGGAGGCGGCCGGGTACCAAAGACCAGACGCCACCTATCGGGATAAAATTGCGCTTTTCCTCCCCATTGAAAAAATACGTAGGTACTTTTCCGGCAACCAAAATCGGTATCAGGGGTTTCAGTAAGACCCCCTGAGCCCCCCCACAGTATCAGTTTCCCCAGAACGAGGAAACTCGTTTCTAAATCCAACCCAAACTATATCTTCCGCCATGATGTAGGTATTTTTGTTCTGTAGGTACTCTCATTTTATAGCACAAGGTAAAATGTTCTTTCCAAAAAAACAAAGTGATATTAGAGATACATGGACGTGGCCCATACATTTTGGGATATCTTTTTTGAACACTACTGCTATATTTTATAACCATAGCTGGGCAGAAAACCGTTAATCTGTTAACAGTTAATTAACGTAGTTAACAAAGTGCTTAACGATTTAACTTTTAAGTTAACTCGAAAAAACATTAACGTTCTTCTTAACTTCTGTTACTTTTCACTTCCGTTAACTTAAGACTGTTACAATGGCCTTTTGACGTTATTTTGCTTTTGATTTGCGCACCAGGCCACTGCCCATGTCACAGGCCATGCTAAGAGATAGCTATGGAAATACGTTTGCAATGTATAGACACAGTTTTACAATTATAGAGGACCAAAATCCCTTTAGTTAGCTTGGCGATAGTTTTTTATAACCTAACTTTTTACGAATAAGTGGCTCTTTTTGTGGTTAGTGTTGTTGACTGACTGTTAATTTGTTTGTGGTTGGTGAAATTAATAAATATAACAAATAAAATGTGCATTACATCATGCATGGACACATTGGACACTAAAGATCAAGAATGCATTGAATCTGTTAGTGAAAGCAGCAATGCAGACTTGCTGTTGAAGACCCAAAATCCTTGCCCATTATGTTTACATTATGTTAACATTTAAATCAAGATTGAGCGAAAAGTTTATTTATGAACGCAAACTGTGTTTGCCTAAACCTTTGGTTTGGTTTGGTTAACTTTTAATGGTTATCTTTAACTTGCGTTAAATTCTCAAAAAGTTAACGCTTTAACGATTATCAAAGTTTACTTTTTGCATAGCGGATTAACGATTAACGAAGTTTACTTTTGGATTAACTGTGCTGTTTATAACTAGTATTACACTGCCCAATCTAAAAAGCCAGACAAATTTTCCCATCAGGTACAGGAAAATGAAACAGATATGTCATTGTTGTAGAGATTATATGAGAAAAAATTCTCACTAGATCCATTGTGGATCTGGCCGATGGATCTTCGGAGAATGAAGGATTTAATGCAATTAAACGTGGCCACATACTACAGACTTTCTATCGGCCAATAGTTGGTTTTTATATGAAGAATTGGCCGATACCAAATCGTTGTAGTGTGCGCACTTGCATACTTCTTCATACTGATTAAAGGCCCGACTCAACTATCGGCCGACAGTTTGGTCTGTAGTTTGCGGGGACTCTAAAGCTCTTTGTAATTAAAGTTACATTTAAACAGGTGAAAAGTTTATCAAGCGGTATATACAGTTATACTTGGAGACAGCACTGCCGCGGTTTCCTTTAGAAGGCGTTAACAGCATCAGAAATCACTTAATAAGTGAAGATACCCTCGCTCACATTTCTCTACAACTTGGTACAAAGGACATTATATTAGCTGCCGTAAGTAAAATATGCTTTTCACTTCTCATGCTCGTAAAGTTCGTCTTTATGTTGGGTATAGGCTGCATAAAATCGCTTTTTATGCTCTAGTGCATAAAGTAAAATCTGCGTCTAAGTCTCAGACTTTAAGACAAAGGTCGTCAGGTAAACAGCCACACATGCAATTAAACTTCATTGAATTAACTTGTTATTTCATTCTGTTTTTGCACTTTTTTTATTTTTGAAAATGGGTATCAATTTTATTGAAAGACCTTGATATTTTTTTTCCCTCCGTATCAGAAGGACAATTTAGTAAAACGCCCTTGTAGTATAAATGACGTTAAAGTAAAACGACCTACTAGTAAAACGTCTGAAATTTAAAATTGTCATACTAGCAAAACGTCTGAAATTTATTATCGTCATGCTAGTAGAACGTCTGAAATGAAAAACGGCATGTTGGGCAAAAGGACTTGCCTTTATATGTTCATGCATTGCGTAAAGAAGCCAGGTGGCAAGAACTAAAATATAAACGCACGTTATTTGAGGGGCAAAAATGTAAGAAGAATGACCGTATTTTTGATAAAAAATACAAAAGGGAAGTGATAAAATTAGAAGAAAATGAAATATCTGCCTTTTATTTTTAGGGTTCCGTACCCAAAGGGTAAAAACGGGACCCTATTACTAAGCCTCCGCTGTCCGTCTGTCTATCTGTATGTCACCAGGCTGTATCTCATGAACCGTGATAGCTAGACAGTTGAAAATTTCACAGATGATGTATTTCTGTTGCCGCTATAACAACAAATACTAAAAACAGAATAAAATAAATATTTAAGGGGGGCTCCCATACCACAAACGTGATTTTGTTCTGTTTTTTGGTACGGAACCTTTCGCGCGCGAGTCCGACTCGCACTTGGCCGGTTTTTTAAAACGTGTTTCGCACTTAAAACGTATTATTTTCGGGGACGATTGTTAAACCTTCTGAAAAAAATTTTTTTTTGTTATTGCGATAAAATAACGCATTTTAGTTGTCACTATGAGAAAAAGTGTTTTATTTGTTACAATTAAAAAAATACTTAAAATTAAAATAATATACTTATTATCTTTGATTTCTTTTCTGCGTCAGTGTAGCAGTTCTTTTGCCCAACATGCCGTTTTTCATTTCAGACGTTCTACTAGCATGACGATTTTAAATTTCAGACGTTTTGCTAGTATGACGATTTTAAATTTCAGACGTTTTACTAGTAGGTCGTTTTACTTTAACAAAGTCAAAGTCAAAGTCAAAGTCAAATAAGCTTTATTCAAATAAACTTAATTATTAAGTACTTTTGAATCGTCTATATTTTCCTACCACGTAACGTCATTTATACTACAAGGGCATTTTACTAAATTGTCATTCTGATACGGAGGGTTTTTTTTTAATTTTAAT
Organism: Agriphila tristella; assembly: GCA_928269145.1. Taxonomy (NCBI): domain Eukaryota; kingdom Metazoa; phylum Arthropoda; class Insecta; order Lepidoptera; family Crambidae; genus Agriphila; species Agriphila tristella. Next base: position 18,338,060 of record OV743445.1, read on the forward strand.
TTTTGAATATGGGTATCAAATGAAACGCCTTGATGAGCACATTCCAAAATTATAATTTTTTTTTACAAAAATTAGTTTTTTTTTTGCAATTTTTGAATATGGGTATCAAATGATAGGCCTTGATGAGCACATTCCAAAATTATATTTTTTTAATAAAAAAATGAGTTTTTTTTTCAATTATTGAATATGGGTATCAAATGAAAGGCCTTGATGAGCACATTCCAAAAATATATATTTTGTCACAAAAAATTGAGAATTTTTTTTTTTTTCAATTTTTGAATATGGGTATCAAATGAAAGGCCTTGATGAGGACATTCCAAAAATATATATTTTGTCACAAAAAATTGAGAAAAAAAATTTTTTTTTTCAATTTTTGAATATGGGTATCAAATGAAAGGTCTTGATGAGCACATTCCAAAAATATATAATTTTCACTAAAATGTTAGAAATATTTTTATTTTTACATTATTGTTGTTTAATTTCCTCACAATCGAAGTGAAAAGCAGAGTGTATAACTCGTACATAAAACCCATTTTACCCTCGACTTGACTATAGATGTATATCGTCTCGGGCTCAGACCAAATAAAAAAGGGAAGACGGAGTCTTCCAAGCAATGCACTGAAGCCAGTTTTTTTATGCATTAGTGTGTGAGCCGGTGTTGCCATAGTAATTCATATTACGCCAATGTAATAAGAATAACGCGTTATGAAATAATAACGTTATATCACATATTAGAATCAAAACGCGATATAAATCAGTCATGACATGATAGGCTGGATTCATGAGATCATAATACGGCCCCAAGAGGGGTATTACAAGCTCTTAAAACTTGTCAGTTTTCTGAATGGCTATCAATGCGTCTCTTTTATTACTGATAAAAGAGACGCAGACGATGATAGCCTTTCAGCCATTCTGACTCGAGGTGTGGACTTGTGAGGCGACGGCTACACGCCTGTGATCCATCAGTATTTAATCAGGGCCTATTTCATAAAAGATTAGTTTAGAATTATTACAGATTGGAATTATGTTTCTTATTAATTATAAAACATAATTTTAACCCAATAAACTACTACTATGGTAAATTACTATACTTTTTCATTCTTTTATGAAATAGACGCCTGATAAAATAATACTGATGGATCACAGTATTCACCACGCGTGTAGCCGTCATTCACCTAATGATAGATAGATAAGGTGAGCTTCTCAAAGCCCTGCATGCAGGGCTGTGAGTAGCCCGCTTTAAAAGTAGTGGCGGAAGTAGCAAGGAAATAGGAAAAATTTAAAAAATAAAACTACAGAATAACTAAAGTTTCGTGTATTTAAAGCGAGATGTTTGTCCTGATCACTCCTGACATGTTAGGCTTTTTGCGTCAGCATTCCGGCCGGACATAGAAAATGTCAGGCTCTTTTGGATTATTCACATTATAAAAAACAAATCTTATAAATTAGCTTTAATATATTTATTTTTCTTTTTTGTACCTAACAATCAACTAGAACATTTTCAGTAAAACAATCAACAAATTTTGCAATAAATAATCAATTATAAACTAATTAACATTTAAAATTATAAATAATGTAGCGTGCTGCCTGTCGCTCCTGAGCTCTTAGTTTTAAGCTAGTTTTAATTAGTTTAAGTTTCTTAGGGAATAAGTATTTTTGGCCATAACTTTCCAAATTCTTTGTAGGGGAAGCTGGGTACAGTTGTTCCCTAGGGGACACTTGGTAACCTTGATTGACGTATCTACTAAGCGTGTTACAGTTCTTTAGGTTAGCAACAGTTATTCGTTTATGGCAATGATCACTTTATGTCATGATTTCGTTTGACAGATATCAAAGGTTTACAAATGGTGGCCGCCAAAAATTTGTTGTCTTAAAATATTTAATTTATGGCAAGTTTTGACTTGATTAATTTAATATGATGCTTTGAAACTGCTTCCTGGAAATGTTTTTATCTTTTAAGATATTTATTTTTCTGCTGATTAACATTACTTACCATGATATAAGTGATAAATTGGTTCGCAAAAAACCTGTTTTCTAACCTCAATATGTATGGGTAGACTTGATCCTTTTCTTTGGGGGTGGAATGATCCCAGGGATCATGTGTCCCCTATAAGGGATCAAATCTGCCCTATGTAGATTTTTGTCAGTAAAATAAAGACTTTTCACAGTTTTTTTTTTTTTTATACAAAAGAAGTCTTTTTATATTTACTCTTATTTTTTTATCTACCTACTTTTCTGAATCTGAGATTGAGAAAATTGTGAGACATTTTAGTCAAGATTTTTAGAAGGTAAAGGTTTTTGCTATCCCTTGGAAACAATAATTTTATTTTTCTGGATGAAAGATACCCTATGTCTTTTTCTGTACCCTGACAACGTGTATGTAAAATTTAATGATGATCGGTTCAATAGTTAAGACGTGAAGGCGTAACAAACAAACAAATAATCAGTCAAACGGCATTTCGCATTCATAATTTTAGTAAGGATAAGAATAAAAAAAAGTAAAGATGATCAATAATTACGTTTTGGTTTGTTATGGATATTTGTTTCTAGATTGCTTTAATTTGTAGTCCGAATATTAATTACCTTGTTCTAAAGACTAACAATAGAAAACTATTTCATATTTGTTTCCCTTTTCAAAATTGAGCTGCATATGAGCATAAAGTTCAAATAAAAGAAGCTGATTTGATTACAGATTTACTTATTATTTGGTACCCAGCACTGTTCCTTTTTTATATTTAAAGATATATTACTCTTTTCGGATATATGAGGCTGAATCCAATATTGTTACCGTGTGTCCCCTATGTGTGGTAGACTTGAACCTCAGGATCAAGTCTTCCAACTGGTGGGAAACAAGTCTCCCCTATATAGGGGACACTTGGTAAAAAGTTACCATACGACATTAAATTAAATAATAATTCCAAATATAACCGAGCCTTACCCTCTTTCATATATTTAGTAAATAGATAAATTCTTAATATAATAACTCAAAAAAAATCCTTATACTGTGAATAGTAAAAAAGTTAGGGACCAAAATGAAAAGGGGGGATCAACCCTCCCCAGTCTCCCCTAAATAAGTATTTGCTTGGCAGCAATTTATTCGTCTTTTTACGGCGATTCTTATTAGGTTTGTAGTTTCATCCTTTTTCATACAATTTTATTGAATTTCATACATAAATTTCATACTTCGTGGAAAAGTGAGGTTATAATTTTGTATTTATTTTGACAGCTGCTTGTTTACAAGTGACAGCTAAGTTTATTTGCTTTTTTCAATTCTACTCACACTTCGCGTAGGTTGTCTATCAATTTATTGGCCATCCCGCTCTTTTGTATTGCTGCCGAGCGAATACACGAATTCCCATTTTGAAATGCTGTATTATTTTTCTTCTACATTTTTTCTTTCGGTTTTTCAAAATTTACTGTAAGTATAAAAGGATTGTCAAACCTATTACGTGGGTCAGTCAGTCTTCGAGATCTACGGTGTAAACAAGTAGTGTTCCCGGGCCTTACAAGAAAGCCCGCGCCGCGAGTGTCAACTAATAGTTCTACGGGTGCTGCGAGTCTCCAACTCCTGCTGGGCAGCACCTACTATTCTACTGCTGAAACGCTTCATCTGCGGCCAGCCTCCGTTCATCTGCGCTCCATCTCCGGCCTGTCTACGCTGCTCATCCACGGTACCACTACGTCCCTTCCGCGTCCCCTCTCCGCGCGCTAGATTACGTTCCCCTGTCCCTCTGCAAGCCTCTGAAGAATCGCCCCTTCCCCTATCCTCCCTCGTAGCATTTAAGTTCCTTAGCTTCCTGTCTGTTAGGTTTAGTGTAAATAAATGTTAATTGTACTATATTTCCATCTTTCTACTTTGCTCCTTAACTAGCTAGATTCAATCCTTCTACTCTAGGTAGGCTCTCTATCTTCCCCTCTTCTTTGTAACGTTACAGTTTTGGCGCCCACGAGAAAGAACCCCACTCTCTAAATTCTAAAACACCCTTCCCCAAGGTAGATAATTTTAGGCAACTTTTGGCAAACTCACACTTCTCTCCTTACACTCATAGCACTTGGCCTGGGCAACTCTCCGGTAGTGCACTACATACTACACAATCACAGCACGTGATCGGGGCGACTCTCCGATCGTGCTTACTCTCCAATCACAGCACTTGGTCGGGGCGACTCCCCGACAGTGCATTCATACATACACACTTCACACCAAACTCCACCGACAAAACTAACTCCACGTAACTGCATTTTCATTTCATCCTGTAGTTAGAATCATCTAAATACACTATACCCTACTTTACAGGACACTGATCAAATCGCTACATACATAAACAGACAGATACACAATCACGCTGTCCTAGTGACAGTAGCACGTATACTTAGGTTCTCGAGTTTAAACTATACAATTATTTTAAGTAATTGTATAGTTATTCTTGGACCTGAGCATACATACAACTTGACTTCCAGGAGAGTATCCTGGAAAGTCAAACAAGCGCTTAAGATACCTCGTAGGATTTCGAGTCCGACTAAGAGGTACCGAACCACTACACTCACTACAACTACCACTCATTTATCTATCTCATCTCATCTATCTCATCTCATCTATGTCATCTCATCTACCCATTTTAATTGGGCGACCTGAAATTTAATTTTACTTTCAAAATTTATTTCCATTAAATTTATCTCTAAATTCTATATCACTTTACTCTAAATTCAACTTTTGCTCTAATTATTTGGCATAGAAACCTACTTTGATAAAGGAGGATTTTATCTCTCAGTAAGGAGTTTTTATCTTTTTGCCTCTTGCCTCTTTAGGTAGGTACGTATAGTTACATAGTCACGTAGGAATTATTTGCTCTGTGGATATTTATTTCTCTGTGTAAAATGGCTCGCTTTATAAATGTAGTTTACCTTAATAAGGCGGAGTTGGTGTATGAAGTCGAAGTTAGGGGTGAAGTACCACTAGATACCATCATTAAGCTGCGTACTCAAGTTTCCAAATTATTAGAGACTCTTCCATCTGAGGAAGTCGTAGACTCCATTTTGTCACCCGACACCGATCTTCAGCAATTATCGGTTACTTTAAATTATATCGACGCTAAGATTGACCAAATCGAAGGCGGTAAACGAAATTTAATTAGAAAAATCGAAACCTTTCTGAACCATTCCTATTTTCGTTTGGATAGGATCGATATTCTCCTTTGCCCCGAAAATAGCGAACTTTACTCTAGTATTAAACAGAAATTTGACTTCTTGGAAAAAATATTCGAACCCTTGAAGTTTGAAACTGCTGAACCAGTCCGAAAATTTGTAAGTGACCAACGTTCCATTTCTCCTCCCAATCCAACTTTGTACCCTGCCCCTTCAAACCTTCACCTTGACAGGCCACAGTCAAATCAGGCAAATCCTCCCCATCCAGTTTCAATCAAAGAATTGAAATCTTTTTCGTTTAATGGCAAGTCATGTCCTCGTTCTTTTCTCCAGAAAATTCAGGAATTTTCTATTTCCCGCAATATCGATAAAACCACTCTTCGAAACCACGCATTCGAAATATTTACGGAAGATGCCTTACACTGGTTCCGGTTCCAATTATTTCGAAATCCGGATATTTCTTGGGATCAATTAACGGAATCCCTGATAAAAGATTTTGGTGCTCACGATTATGATTATAAGTTAATGGAAGCTATTCGTAATCGTACACAGGGCTTAGGGGAATCAATTATAGTCTATGTTTCTGTTATGTTTGGAATGTTTTCCAGGCTTTCTAGAAAATTATCTGAGCAGGAACAGCTTGATATTTTACTTCATAACATTCGTCCTTGTTATTCTACATTTGTTGCTCTTAATAATATTTTCTCGATAGACTCGCTTATAACTACTTGTCAATCTTATGATCATATGATCGATAGAGACAGAAATTTTCACGAACCGAAGCCACTAAACAATTGTGCTTCGGAATTTAATTACGTTGCAAGACCCTCTGCTCGGGCTGTACATTTTTCCCAGGACGTTTCTATCACACCTCCAGGTTCCAATTCCCGATATTCCCATCACGATAATATCGCTCCTTCAAGCAATTCCCAGTATTCCCATCGGGTTAATATTGCACCCCCAGGTAATTCCCAGTATTCCCAGCGTAGCTCTATTGCGACTTCAGGTAATTCCCAATATTCCCCTAGTAGTTCCACTCCACAACCAGGTTATAGGACTCCTGCTCCTGCTAGAATTCATTCACCTGTCAGACATACTTTCCAGTCTTCACCTCCTGTTGACAGTGGACTTCGTTCTGTTCCAGTTCCTTCTACAAACCGCTTTTCCGGTCAGCCTTCCGGCCCGGGTAATCATTTCAATCGTGTCGATAATGCGCCTTCCTTTCAGTCCCATCTATTCTGTGTACGTTGTAGGACTAATGGGCACTCAATTAATAACTGTGACAAACCCCGGGATCCCGTTTGTTTTAAATGTGGCTTTAAAGGTACTAAGGCTACTGATTGTCCTAAATGCAATAGGCCTTCGTCTCCAAAAAACTAGATAGCGACTTGAATAGTAGTTCTTCCCTAAATTCTAAAGATAATCAAGATTTATTAAATTATTTTAGCACTTCCATTTTTATCGAGGAAATTGATAACCAGCGTCCTTTTACCAATGTCTCCATAGCCGGTAAATCATTTTCCGGATTATTGGATAGCGGAAGTTGTGTTACTGTATTAGGTAATGATTCTCATAAACAATTTGTAAACCTTGGGTTTACTCTATTCAAGTCGTCTGCGAAAGTAATGGTTGCAAATAAAAATACTGTGAAGTCTTCTGGGTATATGCTTTTGCCCATGACCTTTAACGGTTCTACTCATTTAATTAAAGCTTTGGTCTTTTCCGATATATATCCTTCTCTTATTCTTGGTATTGACTTTTGGAAGAAGTTTGACTTATTTCCCAAAATACCCTTACAAAATATTTCTTCCCAAATTAATACTATAAATGGTTCTACTGATACTCAGGTTTTATCATTTTCCCATTTGTCTGACGTTCAGAAAACTATCGCTTCTGATGTCATTGATCAATTTAAAAATATTTCTTTCGAACAGAATGGCAAGCTTGGTCGTACAAATTTAATTTGTCACAAAATTGATACGGGCGATGCCCCACCTATTCGTCAGCGTTGTTATAGACTCTCTCCAGAGAAACAGAAAGCTCTCGTGAATGAGGTGGATAAAATGTTGGAACTTGACGTTATTGAGGAATGTGAGAGCCCCTGGCTTTCTCCAGTTTTAATAACACCAAAAAAGGATGGTGATTGGCGGTTCTGCGTTGACAGTCGTAAATTAAATTCAATTACTAAAAAGGATGCTTATAGCCTTCCGTTGATAAGTGAAATTTTGGATAACCTTAGGGATGCTCGATATCTTTCTAGTATTGACATTGCAAAAGCATTTTGGGAAATACCTTTGGACCCTAATGATAGGGATAAGACCGCTTTTTATGTACCCGGCAGAGGAATGTATCGTTTTACGGTAATGCCGTTTGGTCTGACGAATGCCCCTGCTACTCAACAACGTTTAATGGATCAATTATTTACTCCAGAATTCGAAAATAAAGTGTTTTGTTATCTCGATGACATAATTATCATTAGTAATACTTTTGAAGAGCATATTTCTCTTTTGATGAAAGTTCACCAAAAACTCTCTCTTGCTGGTCTCACAATTAACTTTGGTAAAAGTCAATTCTTTCGTAACGAATTAAAGTATCTCGGGTATATTGTTGATAATAAGGGTTTACGGGCTGATCCGGCCAAGGTTCAGGCAATTTTAGATTTTCCAATTCCTACGAATAAAAGGGAAATGAGGAAATTTTTGGGAACATGTAGTTGGTTTAGACGTTTCATTCCCAATTTTAGCTCTGTAGCTTCTCCTCTTAATAAATTGACTTCTGGTTCAATTTCAAAATTTGTTTGGAATCCTGATGCTGAGGCTGCTTTCCGCAAACTAAAGGAAGCGCTTATTTCTGCTCCAATTCTTTCATGTCCTGATTTTGATCTTCCTTTTTCTGTCCATTGTGACGCTTCTAATGTTGGCGTAGGCGCTATGCTTACACAAACTCAAGGCTCTAATGAGGTAGTTATTGCTTATATGAGCAAATCTCTAAATAAAAATGAACAAAATTACTCGACAACTGAACGAGAGACTTTAGCAGTGCTCACAGCTATTGAACACTGGCGTTGTTACTTAGATAATGGTAAACAGTTTACTGTTTTCACCGACCATGCAGCTCTGAAATGGTTTTTGAATATGTCCAATCCAACCGGGAGACTTGCCCGATGGGCTCTTCGTCTGTCGTGCTTTAATTTTATTTTAAAACATAAAAGGGGTAAAGAAAATGTTGTCCCTGATTTACTTTCTAGATCGAAAACGAATATGATCGAACCTATTGCTATTCCTAGTGAAACCTCAGAAACAGATCGTTTTAATAATATATTTAATAACTGTCGTGAAAACCCAGATTTATATCCTAATTTCAGTGTTCGGGATGGAAAGTTGTATCGTCGTTTTAATTCATCTGAACCGCTGAACCAAGATTTCCTTTGGAAGGAAGTACCCCCACCTTCTGCTAGAGAAGACCTTATTAAAGCCGCTCATGGTGACGCTTCAAGTCCTCATTTTGGCATTTTTAAAACGTACAAAAAACTCTCTATTCTTTACTATTGGTCTAGTATGTTTAAACAAATTTCAAAAATTATTTCTTCTTGTGAAACGTGTTTGGCATATAAACATTTGAACCATTCTCCTTTTGGGCCAATGGGAAAACCAAAAATTTGTTCGCGCCCTTGGCAATCCATCTCATTGGATTTAATGGGTCCTCTTCCAATGACCAGGGGGCCTACAACGAGCTCTTATAGCAATGTCTTTTAGGTCTTACATTGACTTTTCGTACCACGACGTCCTATAAAGAAGGTTGTTTCTACCTCAAATTTCTTAGCAATTTTGTTGCGATCATCTTTAACTTGTTCACTCTTTGTCAAAAAATATCTAAGGTTGCCAACTTAACGCAAGTTTAAGTAAGTAACTATCTTTTACAAGTTCTATAACATTTTTTTCTGGAAGAAACTAAGTTGTCATAAGAATGTCAACTTATAGTCGATACCAAGTATAGTAAGGATAAACTCACAAATCATATTTTCTTTGTTCTGCATACAGGTAGTAATTACTCAAGTAAATAATAACATGAATTTTTAGAGTTAATGGTGTAGACAACGAGTGCCCAGAATTTGAATAGTTTACACAACCGGGATTTGACCGGCTATCCTGATACATAAAAATAAGTTTTATTTTGTTTCAAAGTTTAGCAATTATTTGACTGTAGGTAAATCGTAAATGGTAGCAAATAGGGAGCAACTTTTGGTGTCCAGCCTGACGTGAATCGATACAGACAACCAGCCATTCTAGCGCTCACAGAAATCCGTCCCATTCTTATACCTAACATTAACATTCTTCCCATAATCGTAAGCGTTAATACGTCTAAGTAAGTCTATCTAAGTATAAAGTATTTTCGATACTTATTTTGTAAGTATCTTACCCATGAAAAAGTAAAATAACGCTGGATACTATATACCTACTATGTTGGTTAGCAACCAAGAATCTTATTAAGTAATATAAGATTCTTGTTAGCAACCCTAAGCATACATTTTAATACGTCAAATCTAGCGATCCTTTGGCGATCATAAAAGTGACAGGCAGGATGGAATCAAAATTATTAAGGCGTGTAGACACGAACGAACAAGAGCATGATGAACACGAACATTTAAGAATATTTATTTGGTTCGCACAGTCACCATCAGAACTTGTAAAGGTAACTTGTAGTGCATGGAACTTATTGACATTTTAAACTGATCAGAAGTATTTGGTCACCTTGCTACTACGATATACTGCTGCTACGATATACTGATGGCGACTGTCCGTGTAAACACAAATCTCAGACTCCCAAGTCCTTTAGAGATAGAGAAGGCATTTCCTTTCCTCTTCTTCTGATTGACCATTTATTTATTTTCTCCTTTATTCTAATTGTATATATCTTTAGGTATAACTATTGTTTGTATTCATATAACACACTTGTTCTTCCCTTTTTATCATTGCACCCACTCCCCTATATTTAATTTTTTCTATTTATTTTACACCCAATGGTTGCCTGGAAGAGATTGCTGATTGGCAATAAGACCGCCTCTTCTATACTTTCTTCTTTGTATTTTTGTCCCCTTTTCTGTAATATTTCTACTTGTGTGCAATAAAGCGTAGTTTATTATCATTATTTTTAAATAAATTATCAGAGTGAACACGAACACTATTAAATACAACACTTTTAGTGTCCGGACACGAAAGTGGCGGCGGCCGAGCGGTGGCGGGGCGGCGCGGCAGCGGAGCGGCGGCGGGGCGGGGCGATGAGAACGTGGGCACGAAACTTAGCGGCCGGTCAGCCGCGCTAGTAGTGTTGTGACAGATGGGCTAAATACCATTAAGGGCCCGTGGACCTACCGATTTGACCTACTGGTAGGACCACGGTATACCACTAAAGTAACTTCTTATTTTTTTTTATTTCTATTGATGTGTCAAATGTGATGTTGCTATGGAAACAATTTCTTGTTAAATCAATACCGAAAAATATTCAAAGGACGAAATATATCCTATGTCTAAAAATTTTATTTAGTTCGAAAAAATAGTCTAAGTATAGGCGTTAACTAGTTTCAAAACCGGATTCTTTGCTCAGCTTGTGTTTTTTAAATGATGTCCAAGATGCCGACATCCATACTGAATAAATAGGTACTACCTAGTAATCAAACAGACACTATTATATTATTCAACACAACACTACTGTAATCGCGGGCTACCAAATCCAACTAGTTTGTTCATTTGTTTTCGTCGCTCTCCTCCCGCCCGTGCATCGCTCGTCGCCCCGCGCCGCCACCGCCCGTTTCGTGCGCGTCTCCATACTGTGCCATACTGTTGAATGCATCGCCGCCGCTCCGCTGTCGCGCCGCCCCGCTGCCGCTCCGCCGTCGCAGTTTTCGTGCCCGGACACTCACACTGAACCACAAAATATTTTAGAAGATTTTTGACGCACACTGTGGAGGCCTTTCGTTTGTATAACAAAGACTTACTTGTGCTCGTAATGAGGAAGTCTTGATGATGAAAATTATTAATGCAAAATGTAATGTGTTATAATGACAAAGCAATAACAGCTTGTTTAAACCAGCCTTTTTCAAAACGATCTTTTTTCCAGCGATGTTGATATGAGCTCTACATATATTCGTACCATGACATTTCTGTCAAACAAACTATGATAATATAATAACCTTATATTATTCCCGCAAAGTACTGGGAAAGAACGAATAATTTTACTAATAATTTGTCTATACCTTGCTTAGATATAGGAAAAAATACGCTATGTTGTGATTATTTATTCTGTGGTTTCAACAATAGACATGAACAAAGAGGTACCTACCTACTTATGTCATGCGTAGCGTAAATATGTCACTCGTCTCGTGATCAAAAAAATATTTACTTAAACACTAAACAGCTATAATCCTTCGATTGATATAATTTATAACCACGTATTAATAATTTATTGATAAATCAACCACACACGTGATATCTTAAAAGTGGACAATTCAATACTTTTGCAGTATTCTACTTCAAAGAGCTGAATATCGTCACAACGTCTTTTAAGTTCATGTAAGTAAATTGGTGTATTATATTTATTGTTTTATGGTCTTAAAAGCAAGTACCTAGTGTAAATAAGTCGTTTTATACTGAAGTGCTCGTAACCGCTTAATTGAATTGTGTTAGAGTATCTAACTACCTACTTACATTTTTTTTGGTTATTTGCAGGTTTGCCAGGGAATCATACGGTGATAAACCCATAAACGCCATAAGCTTCCGACTTAAAAAGGATAATTTTGTACAACAATACTGTAACAATTTTATTAGATACTTATAGAAAAGATGTTTCATTTTGAAAAGTGAATATCATAAATAAATACCCATATCAAGTAATAAAGTGATCATTTTCTTTGCTCTTATTTATTTTGTACCATTGCGCTAGCTATAGCTAGGCTTAGCAAAGGGGCCGTGACTTTATTTTTCTAAATTGGTTTTGTAAAATTTGTAGTTTGGTTTTGTGCATGTTCTACGAAAAAAACTTGGGTATCTACCTTAATATAGCTTAGCACTATCATAGGTGGGCGTGCTGTAATTAATGTTGATTTTGTTTATTTAGTAGGGACAACTTGTCTTAGTAATATGTTCCCATTAGAAGATGATTAATAAAAAGGCAATAATACAATACATGTACTGTTTTATTTTAAAAGGAAGTTTTGTAGATTTATAAGAGCACAAGCTCACTCACAGAAAGAGAACTCACGAACAAAATACCAGTAGAATTTGAGATTTTTCATCACAAGCCTCCAATTGTCGCACAGGTTATGAACAAGCTGGTTCTGCTACAAATGAAATCACCCGATGAACAAGTAATCATCAAGTTAAAAAAATTCACATTCTGGGCGTAGTTAAATACGACGCCTTTTTCTTCACAGTAAATCTTCGTGATTTCGTACCATTCTTTTGTCATCTAAAAATAATTGTAAAAGATAACTTATTTATTAGTCATATTTTAAAGAAAGTTCACTCAATATGCCAAGAAATATGAGTAAATTATGCATACCTATATTGTTCACTATGAACAATCTACTTTTGGAACATTTTACTCTAAATCATGTTGATTGTGTTGCACAAAAACACCTTTTTTAAGATCGCTGAAAGATCGCTAGATTTGACATAATTGACGTAAAACAAGATTGCTAGTTGTCAAAAAGGCAGCTCATGGTACGGATTTATGGTACGGATTGAGTGAACGAGTTATGAAATGATGACATGAAAAAGGGAATTAATTAAATGGGTGACTGGAAATAATTAAAGGTGACTGTAAATGGGATATTCAAACACTAAACTGGACAGCAGTTTATTTTTTGGGCGACAAAATAACTAAACGGGCGACTAACTTACAAAAATACTCAAAACCGGCGACTACATAATATGGGTGATAAATAATTTAAGTTAGCAGAGGAAACTCTAAATGGGTGACAAAAATACTGAGTGGACAACTATTATACCAAGTAGGTAACTATTATAACTGATTTAAGCTGCCCAACATGGTATTTTTAACACGTTTTTATTAGGCTGCTTTCTCGTTTGTTTGTTTTTTGTCATATCGGTTAGGATAGTAGTCATCTTTTTAAATAAAATGTTTTTTTTTATATTTTGTGTGCCCTAAGGTTGTCGTCCAAATAGTAATTTGGTCGCCCGTTACCCAATTTGTATTTTAAAGTCACCCATTTCCAATATCTGTAGTCGCCCTCGGTCCTTCATCCACTCAGTATTTCAGTACGCTATGTTCAGTATTTTTGATACCCAAAATGGGAATTTATTGTCGCCCAAATAGACGGGAAGGGGGATGGGAGAGGGAGAGTGAGAGGGAGAGGAGACATATGTTGATTCAATTCTGAACAGGATTGGAAACGGGAACGAGCACAAAGGGGAACTGCACTGCACCTAACGGGGACGGGTCCAAACGGGAACGGGAAAGGGTAAAGAAACGGGAACGGGATTTTTATATCTCTCGCTCGACCCATTTCTATTTATTGTGATAAACTAGCTTCCGCCCGCGACTTCATCCGCGTGGATATTAGAGAAAATCATTTGGGAACCTTCAACCAGGACCCGACCAGCCGTTTTTACGTGGTTAGGCACCCCACCAAGCCACAGAATAACTAATACCAAGCGAGTAGCTTCGTGCGAGGTCTGCCAAACGTAGCAAACGTCTTGCCTCATGAGGCAGTGCGCTTGGTGTGGACCCGCTTAATCGCGTCAAAACGGCTGGTGGTCTGATCGTGGTTGAAGGTTCCCAAATGATTTTCTCTAATATCCACGCGGACGAAGTCGCGGGCGGAAACTAGTTATACATAAAGTTTTATTCTAGGTACATATATTTCTTATAAAATGGTATACTATTTACAAAGCATAATTTCTTTACTTTTTCCAAGCAATATATGTGTAATCATTCGTTCATTCCCAGCACAAAACAAGATTGTTATTTGATGTCGTGGTACGAATTTGAGTGATATCATTTAGAGCTTGTTACAAGCTTGCTGGATATAAGCTTACTTATAAAAAAGGTGGGAGTAGGCCCCCAGGGGGCTTACCATCAGCAAATAAGAAACCATCCTTAAGCCGTTCAGTTCAGAAGCAGGCCCTAAACAAAATTGCTTGAATCGGTACCATGACCGTCTTTTAAGTGAACGGCTTAAAGATTGTTTTGACTCGAGGTGAACGGTTAGTTTGTCTCTGGTATGCTTTGTCACAGATCACTAATGCTTTGTAGACGATGCGTAAACGAGATAGCCTAGATACAAATCAATGGGTGCATTCTGTAAGACAAATCTCTGAGTCATCGATCGCCATAAATTTGTTAACCATGGAAAGTGTTTAGAATATTCATACTTATTTTACTTTTCATGGTTAAAATGTACTTTATGGCGTTCGATGACTCAGAGATTTGTCTGGCAGAGTGCACCCAATTTATCGCTTATTATCCCCGCCAATTGGTAATGCGCCTGGCGGCCATGTTTTTAACCTCAAAAACGAAAAACAATTTGTAAATTTTTGATATACCTAGACCCTATTTACTGAAAATAATAATTCAATATATAATAATTATATTAGATTACCTATTAAGAATTTTCTTATTTCATGGCATTTTTAGTTGCGTTGCGGATCACGTCGATGTGAATGTTAATGTGACAAGGTTCTTGCGCATTAACAATTGGCGGGGATAGTATATCTCTGTCTGCCGCGACGTTCTAAATTGATGAAATATAAAATAACGGACACACTAGTTTTTTTTAATGAGAACATTGCAAATAAAGTATCACAACTTCATATTTATTTTTAAGTGCGATTTACTAGGTGCGTGCTCTAATAAAATGTCGCAAGTCAATAAAACAAATTAAAGTTATATTATTTCAGTTTTTTATTTTCAATATCATTTCACACCATTAGTTTGTTAATTACATCGATTTAAAATAAATATTTTTTTTCTTTATTTAATTATTATTATTCATAATAACATAAAATGTAATGCAATTTAGGTACTTATTTATGGGGTATCATCTCTCATCATTTCTTTTTATTTTAGTGATATTAAACACAAGGAAGTCGTCGCGTTGCCTTTATCAAGTTACATAATTCACTGTTAAATAATAAACATTAAAAGAAATTTACAAATCTTAAAATTCTCACACCAAACTTATCTAAATACACTAAACAATTTTGAAAAAGCTGATCACGTAGGAACTTTTTATGAATTGCTTTATTTGACATTACAGACGCTATAAAACAGCTCCCAAACTGTCAAACCGTGCGTCGTGGTACGCTTCGTCCATACATAAAAAATGGTGAACGGTTTAAGAGCGTGTATTAAGAGGATACCTCGTGGATTTTCATGGTTTTCAATTTAGATTTAGTCCTATTGATCCTACTACTATTGTTCTAATTTTGGAATATGTTAAAATAGACTAATAACAAAATTTTTTGATCAAGCTCAAAACATGAATGGAAACAATTTTCTCGATAGAAAAAAAATCCAAAGTTGATGCCTCTCATATCATTTTTGCAGTACTGTAAGCAAACGGACTCATAGTTTGAACTGAAATTATGTTAATAAGATAAGTAATAAATAGTTCCAACTTTTGATAAAACCAATTTTTTCAAAAATAATTAAGTTTTTTAATAAATCAACTATTTTCATAATGTCGCTTACGTTATTTTATTTCGGAATGCGTGCGCTATTGTTGTCCCTTTCTTTGCGCTGGGAAGCTATATTACTTTACCTCTTTGCACCGAAATTTCAGACGGCCGCGAGCCTTCCTTGAGGACAGACCTGTGCTTGAGCGCTCCAAAAATTTACTAGCCAAAACACGTAAAATGACAGTATACTGACAATGACAGTTTTAATTTCTCTCACATTTCAAAGACAAAGAGTCTCTAATACTTATCCAACCTATTTTTAGGAGATGAAAATTATCAACAGAACAAAACTTCCAAGAGTCGCCATTGCGTAACAAAACAATAAACTAATAAATATTGTGAAATAAAATTTCTTTCCCGACCCGTGGTACAACTTTTAACTTTTACAAGTTTCGATCGTGAACAAATATTATTATTTTGCAGAATCATTAGTCTCTTTACGCGACAACGGCAAAGCAAAAAGAATAGCAATAATAATAAATAATCTCAAAACGAATACTTACGTCTCGCATTATTACGTTATTTATTTAGGCACGCATCATGCGCACGCTATAATAAGTAGGTATCTAACAAAGTGACATAAGCTGTTTTATAGATGAATAAATAATGAAAAATATTAGAAAAAATCGGCTCACCCGTAGCAACTTAGACGGGACCTAGATGACCATAAAACAATATTCTAGAGCCCATACCTACGTTTTATTTTAGCTTCAAATCTACCCAGTGGTGTCGCCACCAGTTCAACTTTAATAGCTTACAACTCGAAAACGTGACGTTTTAGGCGATTATGTCGTTAACAATTCTTGTTCGTATTGGTACTATAGGCCGACCGGTTAAATGGTGTGCGTTACCCCAGCAAAAAGTTGTGCTTTAGAGAGATGAGACCTTATCAGATAATTAGTGTGTCATGAGGAGAAATTTGTTTACTAATAGCAAAATTTGTGTGAATTGTAGTTTTAAGATATTTAAGAAAAACAGATTTTGCTGGGGTCACGTTCTAAACATTACCCTGGCAAAAAAAGCTGTTTCAGCCTGGAACCAAATACATGAATAGATAGCTTTTGTTGCATGGTAAATGTTAGCAAATAGCAAAAATTGTGTGTGTTATGGTTCTTGAGTTATTTAAGTTTTTGCTGGGGTAACGTTTTGGGATTTCCCAGATCTCGAAAACGGTTCAACGCAGAAGTTTGAAAAAAATACCACTAAGAGACCTTAATTTGTTTAAATTTGTTTAAACGTTAGTTTTTGATTTGGTTGTCGCAAACCAACGTAATTAAATAGTTTCTAAAAACAGAAAAAACGAATTTGCAAGTAAACTAGTACACTTATAATTAAATAAACAGCTGTAAAAAATAGCCGTGGTAGACACTTATTACGTCAAGAATTTTAGGTTTTGTAACTTTACAGGATATAAAAATATAAACAAATTTGATAAATTTTAGACCGGTCGTGCTTTAGCGATCGAATACACAGTTTCCATAACATTAAGACACATGGCATACATTAAACAAATTTAAGTAATTCATTAACATTCCTTCCTGTTAATTTCAGCTTTCAATTACGCCTATCATGAAAGTTTTAACAAAAACAAGATTTAGACAGCAATTCTTGAATAAGCCGACCAAATTGTAAAGGTCACTAAAAAGCGACCGCACCATACGTACGGGTTATCTTCGCAAATTAGCAGCTTAGCATCCGATGTTTTGTACAGTTATGAAGAAAAGTGTTATTCATATTGCAAAGATTTTACTAGTTTTCTATTTTATAAATTAATATCGTGTTTATTAATATCAAAGAATACATTTACGCGATTAATAGTAGTTTTAAAGAATGTAATGAATGATTCACGAAAGTTAAAACTTTGAAGGCACTCAACCATAAATAAATGTAAATAATAATCTAAACCTAAGTAGGTAATAATCTCGGTAAGCAATTTATAGTGTGATTTATTGGTCAGTATCAATATATAAATTTATAGTAATTTATTGCTTCTGTTTGATCAAACCAAATGTTTTATTTTAATACCAAACCTACTCATGTCAATCCAGAACAAAAGATCCATAGCATCCCGTTCATTTAAGATGGTTACGCTAATGAATGGCGCGGTCGCTTTTTAGTGACCTTTACAATTTGGTCGGCTTATTCAAGAATTGCTGTCTTAATCTTGTTTTTGTTAAAACTTTCATGATAGGCGTAATTGAAAGCTGAAATTAACAGGAAGGAATGTTAATGAATTACTTAAATTTGTTTAATGTATGCCATGTGTCTTAATGTTATGGAAACTGTGTATTCGATCGCTAAAGTACGACCGGTCTAAAATTTATCAAATTTGTTTATATCTTTATATCGTGTAAAGTAACAAAGCCTAAAATTCTTGACGTAGTAAGTGTCTACCACGGCTATTTTTTACAGCTGTTTATTTAATTATAAGTGCACTTATTTACTTGCAAATTCGTTTTTTCTGTTTTTCGAAACCATTTAATTACGTTGGTTTGCGACAACCAAATAAAAAAATAACGTTTAAACAAATTTAAACAAATGGGGAGGCGAAGGCAAAGTGAATTACAGATGGCGCTCAGTCTTTGGAACAATTGTCAGTTTGAGCTTATATTGTCTTGACTGTGTATTACGTGATTTTACTTTCTTAGATTGTATTTTTTTCGGTTTTGCGGACAAACAATGTATTCTATGCTAACTTTAGCTCATATAAAAGAAGAATTACGGAAAAGAAAAGCCAAAACAACAGGCAAGAAAGTTTATAGCAACTTACAAAAAATTGCTAACAAGCATTACATTTCTTTAAATTTCGTGTAAGATTTACAAGTAATCTTTTTATTTCAGATTAGAAGCATATGATTTAAATTTTAACAAAGCAACTGAGTGTGAATTTCCGTGTTTATAGTTGCCTGATGATGCCTTCTGTGCAATAGTAATTTCAGGTTCCTGTACTGGAATTTCTGTACCATCCAAAATTCCACGAACCGTTTTATCATATTTATTTTATTATTCTAAGTTTCTTGAATGACGCTGGCATATAAAATTCTATTAATTCTCTGTTTGGCCCCAATATTGGGCTTATTCCATATTTGATATACCTATCAAATTCATCCAAGTTATAAATATGTTAGAAACTGCTGAGGTTGAAATATTAAAGAGCAAAGCTGTTATAATTCAAATGTTGTTTTATTTTGGCGAAGCTTCATCAAATTCATGAAACATTCCTTTTGATTTATAATGTTTCTCAGGCTCAGCAAAGGAGAAAATCGAGAGAAAAGCATATTTTTTTTTATATTTTTTTGCCTACAATTTTTTTTTGTTACTGGGAAATCGATGAACTCCAATATTTTACAAGTTACATGCATAACAATGCGGCATTTTCTCAGTATAAAATTAAAAAGTGCAATACTCCAAGAGATTCCCATATGTTTTGACACTTTCTTTGAGGCGGCCCGGTACCAAAGACCAAATGCCACCTATCGGGATAAAATTGCGCTTTTCCTCCCCATTAAGGTCTCTTAGTGGCATTTTTTTCAAACTTCTGCGTTGAACCGTTTTCGAGATCTGGGAAATCCCAAAACGTTACCCCAGCAAAAACTTAAATAACTCAAGAACCATAACACACACAATTTTTGCTATTTGCTAACATTTACTATGCAACAAAAGCTATCTATTAATGTATTTGGTTCCAGGCTGAAACAACTTTTTTTGCCAGGGTAATGTTTAAAACGTGACCCCAGCAAAATCAGTTTTTCTCAAATATCTTAAAAACTACAATTCACACAAATTTTGCTATTAGTAAACAAATTTCTCCTCATGACACACTAATTATAAACTTTTAGATTTTTGCATTCACAATGCTATTTTTATATTAAGATGAATAAATAATGAAAAATATTAGAAAAAATATTTTTCATTATTACATATTATCACATACGGGTGAGCCGATTTTTTCTAATATTTTTCATTATTTATTCATCTTAACACACTAATTATCTGATAAGGTCTCATCTCTCTAAAGCACAACTTTTTGCTGGGGTAACGCACACGTTAAATGAGTCCTCGCCTGCGGGGCACAGAGGCGCGAGGGGAGACGAGAACGGGGGTTGTGAGAGGTGCGGGCGGCAGGCGTTCGTCGCCCGTCGCCCGCATCGCCCCCTACATACAATAATACAACACACGCGCAGAAAAAGAATGGGATTGAAAATGGCGGCTCACCACGCTTACCACAACAAGTGTGAATGAGAGAGCGATAGGTGTGGCGTATAGTGTGCGAGCGGGATGTGTTTATGAACGACGTCAAGTGCGTTGTACAATGTTGTATTTTCAGCCAACTACCTATATGTTTGAAACAAAACTCGACAGTAATGGATTCTCAAAGGAAATTGCTGGTGGCTAAAACTCGACAATAATGATATCCCATACAACTTTGCTGCGTCACCATCGGAGGAGCACGGCAACCTCGACTTTGTTCAAAGAAGGTTGTCAAAATAATTACCATATTACAAGCTTTTTTGAGTAAATTCAATAATCTTCATTTTAAACACAACATATTGCATAAAATCTGTTTAATTAAATTTAGCTCCTACGGGGGGGGGGGAGGGGGGGAATTATGTGTTTAAACCCAATGGTCGGGCTTAAACGCGTCTTTTGCCCATTTCTCTTTATGTGACATTTTGAATGGCCTATTTCTTTTATGTGGGTAGGCCAGATAAAAAAATGTGAGCAAAGGTGTGTGTTTCGCCGTGCCGAGCTGTGACGTCACTAAGGGTTTTTTACATTTAAATGAAATGTAAAAAACCCTTAGTGACGTCACATTCTCCATTTCTCCATAAATATTGCTTTAAAAATTCTAAAACTATTTTTCTCGCACTTCTGAAGGGCAAAACTAGAAACGATGGCGTCACATATTTTACGATTTATATCTAGTAATAATTATTGAATTGGAACTGACGAATTTAGGACCCCTCCACACGTCGTCGACCCCCTTAACGTGTGACGTAATTTATGGATGGCCCCAAATGGACCTCTGTCGCAAAAGTTACAAATCTGTTTTTCGCAAATGTATTGAAAAACGCCGAATGGTACAACTTTATTAATAATAATAGTATTTTTTTACAATTAATAAACTATTGTTAGGTATTTGTATTCATTTTCATTTTTCATTCAATTTGAAGATACCTAAATTATCAAAGAAAATGTTCTAAATACAATGTTTTGCGACTCCATCGTTTCTCTATTCTTCTTCTTTAAACTTTCGATGAAACCTCACAGGCATTTGGCGCGAAAATCAAACTTTACGATTGAAGGCGGAATGTCACTATGGGATACGAGGGGTGAGTGGGCGGAGCCTGTAAAAAAATTTTTTCACGAGGCGTCGTCTTAAAGCAGGCCCTCCGCAGGCCTGCTAAATCGAGGTCATGGTACGAAAAAGTAATGCCATTCAGTATAAGTCCTGCTATAAGAGCTCATAGTAAGGCCCCAGGCAAAGGAATCAATATATTTTAGTTGTAAATTGTTGCTTTTCCAAATATACACTTATTTTCCCTCTCAAACGCGCAACTACCGAAAATGTTATTTTTCATTTGGAGAACTCTGTTTTTTTTATCCATGGCGTTCCCCAAACTATTATTATGGACAATGGCTCACAGTTCCAATCTCATCAATTCTCAAATTTTCTTTCGCGTTATAATATTCCGTTCGTATCCTTTACTCCGCGTTACTGTCCACAGGTTAATCTTACCGAGCGATATAATCGTACCATCGTAACCGCGTTAGCTGCCTTAGTGGGTAATGATCATCGCTCTTGGGACAGACATCTCAGCAAGATTCAATGCGCTATGAACTCTAGTGTAAATTTATCTACGGGTTTTTCTCCTTTCTTTCTTGTTCATGGTCGGGAGTATGTTTCCACTGGCTCCCTTTATACACCAACATCTGACTTGGACGAGATAATTTTTATGCCCCGTGATATCTATGCTAATAATCTTGGGCATTTAGCATCCTACTTTGACCAGGTTCAAGTTGCTTTATATAATGCGTATGTTAAGAACACTGGTCCTTATAATTTAAGGCGCTCTTTTAGGGAATTTAATGTCGGCGATATTGTTTGGCGTCGAAATTATGTTCAAAGTGATGCAGGTGCATATTTCTCTGCGAAATTGGCACCACGTTTTATAAAGTGTACAGTTATACGTAAGCTTTCTCCTCTTGTTTATATTTTAGAAGACCAAAATGGAGCCAGAGGCAAATGGCACATAAAAGATTTTAAGTTGTAATTTTGTTTTGGTTTGTTTATTTCTGTTTGTATTTTATTCTAGTACATATGCGGACGGCAGGCACACTATTCTGTATATTTGGGCATGATTGTAATTTTTTATTCTGCATACAGGCGGCCATAGTGCACATCGTCTCTATGTTTACTCTCTGTTGGAGAGTAGCTAAGCTCTCCAGACAGAAATCAAGTATAATCTCTCTCTTTATTCTCTTTGCTGCAGAGTAGCTAAGCTCTGCAGGACAATGCCTTTTGTGTAACTATAGCACATTGGTATGAATTTGTAAATTACTGTACATATTTTATTAGCTTTGTTTTACTCTTGTAAAATTTTCCTAAGGGAAAATTTTCTCTTTGGGGGGGGAATAATGTAGCGTGCTGCCTGTCGCTCCTGAGCTCTTAGTTTTAAGCTAGTTTTAATTAGTTTAAGTTTCTTAGGGAATAAGTATTTTTGGCCATAACTTTCCAAATTCTTTGTAAATAAGTATTTGCTTGGCAGCAATTTATTCGTCTTTTTACGGCGATTCTTATTAGGTTTGTAGTTTCATCCTTTTTCATACAATTTTATTGAATTTCATACATAAATTTCATACTTCGTGGAAAAGTGAGGTTATAATTTTGTATTTATTTTGACAGCTGCTTGTTTACAAGTGACAGCTAAGTTTATTTGCTTTTTTCAATTCTACTCACACTTCGCGTAGGTTGTCTATCAATTTATTGGCCATCCCGCTCTTTTGTATTGCTGCCGAGCGAATACACGAATTCCCATTTTGAAATGCTGTATTATTTTTCTTCTACATTTTTCTTTCGGTTTTTCAAAATTTACTGTAAGTATAAAAGGATTGTCAAACCTATTACGTGGGTCAGTCAGTCTTCGAGATCTACGGTGTAAACAAGTAGTGTTCCCGGGCCTTACAAGAAAGCCCGCGCCGCGAGTGTCAACTAATAGTTCTACGGGTGCTGCGAGTCTCCAACTCCTGCTGGGCAGCACCTACTATTCTACTGCTGAAACGCTTCATCTGCGGCCAGCCTCCGTTCATCTGCGCTCCATCTCCGGCCTGTCTACGCTGCTCATCCACGGTACCACTACGTCCCTTCCGCGTCCCCTCTCCGCGCGCTAGATTACGTTCCCCTGTCCCTCTGCAAGCCTCTGAAGAATCGCCCCTTCCCCTATCCTCCCTCGTAGCATTTAAGTTCCTTAGCTTCCTGTCTGTTAGGTTTAGTGTAAATAAATGTTAATTGTACTATATTTCCATCTTTCTACTTTGCTCCTTAACTAGCTAGATTCAATCCTTCTACTCTAGGTAGGCTCTCTATCTTCCCCTCTTCTTTGTAACGTTACAATAATCAACTGAACAACTAAAGCTTAAAATACGAAAACTAAAACTTTATTTTTGTCTAAGTACTTGAAATTTTAATTTGACACGTCATTATAAAAGAAAACAACAATAAATTACTTATTTATTAAAAAAATGTGTTGTCGTGATTACGTAGCTCCGTGTGGTTGCTTTAGCAAAATGTCAAGACTTTTTAGTAAAAATCCGGATTTTTGTCAGCATTTTTAGATACACCAACTGATTACGAGATACACGAGGGAAGACCAAAATTCAATAAAAAGTATAGCCGTAGTCGCATGCCACTTTGTCCTAGACACACACGACACGAACAAGCTGGGGCCTATAGCATAACAAATTACAAGCTTATATTATTAGTGATTTTCTATGGAAAATTACTAATAATATTAGCTTGTATTTTGTTATGCAATAGGCCCCTGGAGGTGGCATGTGACTACGGTTATCCTTTTTATTGAATTTTGTACTCGAATATTTTCTTGTTTGGTACTTATTAGAGCACGATTTTTTATTGTTTTTTTTACTAAAATAAGGCTCATAATTAATTGGAAGGAATCACATTTCATGTTTTCTCAAGATTTCTTAAATCTGAGTGCGTAATTGAAAACCGCTCATTATGTTTTATCATTATTAAGAAATAATTCTACCCTAATAACTAAAAATTTATTAAATAAATAAAAAATAAAATAAAAAAAAGGATGAAAAAGTACAGTAATATACCATTGTAGTAGTTTATTGGGGTAGAATTATGTTTTATCATTATTAAGAAATAATTCTACCCTAATAACAACAATGGTAAATTGTTGTAGTAAATTTACTATTTTTTATGAAATAGGCCCCTGATTAAATACTGATGGATCACAGTATGTACCACGCGTGTAGCCGTCGCCTAACCCCAATCGCATATACCGCCTCCGTTCCGTTCCGTCCGTGTCGTGGGTAAAAACAGTCCAGAAACAGAAATAATTAACGCGTTATTTTTAACAAGAAACAAATAACGTTATGTTACGTTCCATGTTACCCAATAATAGGTTTAAACTATAACGTCTGGCATGGCAACACTTGTTGAGGTTTTGTGTTTCAAGTAATACCTTAATGTTTATTTAAAATTAGTGAAAATATTAGTTTCGAATTTTACTTACGTGTGAAATGTGATTCCATCCTGCTTTTTATGTGTTGAATATTGACTTTTACACCCTTTCACTACACAATTCGGCATTTTCGTTGGTGAATTTATATTTTATTAGTACGTCCTTGGTACGTCCGCTTCGCACGGTGGCTGTTAAGAAAAGGCATAGTTTCGTTATATGTGTGTGCGTGTAACTGTGTATGTACATGCCAAGGCATAGTTTTATCGGCTTCACTGCTTCGTTCTATGAAGACTCCGTCTTCCCTTTTTTATTTGGTCTGAGGTCTCGGGTAAAATGATGCGTTTTATGCACTTGTTGTACAATCTACTATTGTCACTGACATTTGGATAATATACTGTTTTATTTGTAAAACACCAACAACCTTTCAGGAGTCGATTTCTAACATCATAAACAACATTTTGTTTTACGACTTTTTCAAAAACATAAAGAATCAATTTCCCATACAAGTGTCCGAACAGCCAAAAAAACGACTTTCCATACAAATGTTCGGAAAAGTCATAGAACAAATGTTGTTGTTTACGATGTTAGGAAAAGTCATAGAACAAATGTTGTTTTTTACGATGTTAGGAAAAGTCATAGAACAAATGTTGTTGTTTACAATGTTAGGAAAAGTCATAGAACAAATGTTGTTGTTTACGATGTTAGGAAAAGTCATAGAACAAATGTTGTTGTTTACGATGTTAGGAAAAGTCATAGAACAAATGTTGTTGTTTACGATGTTTGCGAAGTTATTACAAAATTTAATAACCCATAATATCCATTTGATTTCTGGGAATATTGTAACTACTGGCATTCCTTAATTTAGAATTTCTATTTCAGGAATATCCAGTTGATAATTTAATTTTAGCAAATACTTTCAAAGCTATTGTTGGGGCTTTGTTACATTCATCAGGTGATGAGAGAACTGCCCATTTTGTCCGAGATTTTGTGATAACACAGCTGCAAGGTAACTTTATTATAATTATACCAATGGCCGTGATCTTAAATAAAATCGTCTGATAATTATTTGATACTTAAATCACTTGAAAATTTATTACTGCTCATCTAATAAAAATAGCATACAAATTTCTTGCTAATTAATAGTACATTACTGACGCGGTCAATAATGACTGCATTGCTGGCAGCGCGATGATGATGGCCGATATTTAGCGCAGGGCCAGGCTCTCGACAATAATGAAATCCCATACAACTTTGTTGCGTCACCATCGGAGGAGCGCGGCAACCTCGACTTTGTTCAAAGAAGGTTGTCAAAATAATGACCATATTACAAGCATTTTTGAGTAAAATGATTTATCTTATTTACAGGCAAAGATGTGAATGATTACTGGCTTATATCTGACCCCTACGCAATGCTAACTGGCATCCTGGGAAAAGAAGGAGCTGTTTTAGAGCCCCGTCTGATTGGAGAGGCAGGCAAGAATACATTGCTTGCTTGCTACAGAGTTGGCCTTTATGTGGACAAAAAGATGATTTCCTCAGGTATAAATTAAATAATAATATATGATAAAGAACTTTAAAGAACTAAAATTCTAAGTTTAAATGCGTTCGTGTGGTTAAAATCTGGATTAACGCCTAAAGTGGCCACTTTAGGCGTTAATCCAGGTTTGAACTACATTAACACATTTAAACCAGGAAAATAACGCATACAAAAATAGTTTATAACTATTACTAGTTTTTATATGTTTCAGAATTTTGTTAAACATAGTTATTTCGTTGTAATGATTTTTTCTTGATTGGCGGCGCTAGTGGACGCTCGGTGCACCCTTAAAAATGGCAATAAAACTCCATTATAAGCTCTATGCTTTTACAAGAAACTGACTTTTTATAAAATTTGTTTTCAGGCTATGGAGAGTCAATACCAGTTGCTAAAGAAATGGCAGCAAGAGAGGCTCTCAAAAAGATATTTGGAACAGAAGATCACATGAAACCCATCAACTTCCAACTAAGTGGCATACCGAAGCCCGACACTAATATTCGCTATCAAATATCAGCTAGCTAGATTATAAATATATTGTAGAAATAGATAAATATTTGATAAGAAAATAATTCGTTTCTTTTTATGATACAATAAAACAAATTAGCTAGAAATAACATTGTTTAATAATTAAATCTTTACTTATAAAATAATAAATGCTTACAATATTAGTTAAACTCATTAATTATAAAAATATATAATATTGTTTTAGACAGTAGACATTTTAATATAACTATTTTTAACCTTTGACAACAGTATTTGCAATCAGTTGGAAATCAATTACAAAATGCAGAACCCTTTCAAAATACTAAGAAATCTTTGTTTTTGGTCCTTTATAAATTATGAAACTGAGTTTAAAATATGAATGCATGATACTGTGCCAAATTAACACTTGGTGCAGATGTTTTTCTTTCAGCAATAAAGTGCCTGAACCTGCAGGCTTAATGTGATATGACAAATCCGAGAAAAGTTTTATCTAGATAGAAGTAAACAAAGTCGAAGTACCTGATCTTATAGAAGACCAAACTGTTGTTTAACACTTCTGTTGGTGAAAACAAGGTGAGAGCTCTAGGAAAGAAATAAGCTCAGTCAAAAGTCAAATAAGGTCGGCAAAGCGCGAGTTGACTTTTTTGGTAACTTGGCACAGAAATTAGTTTAATAATAACCGAAACGTTCAATAATGCAATCGCGAATATTTAGTCCTCAATAGTTAAGTATCAAAAAGTTTACATGCTTAAGTTTAATCAACTGCCACAGAATGACGGTAACCATGGACGTTTCACTACTTTCACCCATACAATATCACAGCATCTACGTCACTTATTCAACGATAGGTTGTCGTCATCTAGTTGCAGAGTCCATGATAAGGTTGCCATGTTTGTCCTTGATTCGGACCCGTCCTGACGCATACCGAGTCTCCGAGGTGCCGTCAGTGTAGACCAGCTTCACTGTGCCGTCCGGGAATTCTCGACGCTAAACCAATTTTTTTTAGAATCAGTAAATTGAATCGACGAAATCTTGAGAACAGTGGAAATAATGATTGGTGATTGCTAAAACCTATTAGCTTTGTGACGACAAAAGTATTGCCTGTGTCATTATTAATGTCATACAAACATATTCTAGACCTTTTTAGCTCAAGCTGCTGGGGTCAAGAACATTATTGACTAATTCGTCTTTTTCGGTAGCGAAACGACGAGTTGAAATTCGGTACGCATGTGGGCAATGGGTGCGCCGTATAATAGTGACATGTACGCTTGGGTATGGTAAAAATAAAAAAATAGGGGTTTCTAACAGACCCTCAAAAAGTTGTCAATGAATAATCAACAGAATGTAATAATTCATAAGTAGTGTTGTGTTTTATATTAGAATACGATTTAGTAAAAGCCATAATGGCCAGCCTCTACATCAGGGATGGCGAACCTTAAAGTATCAATCAACCAACGTACCAATTTTCTAAAGAAATGTTTAATGACATCATAGCCATCAAATAATTTTGACTTTGTGATGAATAATAAATACTATCAACTCAAAACTCTTTATTTACTAAGGTAAAGGTGACGTGCTTAAAATATAGTGTCGCGTGCCATTAATGGCCATTGGTTCGCCATCCCTTCTCTACATCATGCAATCAATCTACTCAGTACTCACCTTATGGTCCTTAGCGTGCACTTCAACCTGTCCATTGCTGAACACGATGCGCTGCTCTCCAGACGCAGACACTGTGATCGCAGTGCCGTCAGGAAACCGCCACTCTTCACGCACATGCTCATTTTTGGGGTCGAAATAGCGAATACTTCCATTGGGCAGCCGGATCTCCGAAGACCCGTCCTTATATCGCTTTTCTACCTGTCCACTGTTGATGAAAAAGAAATATTTTATACTTATTGGAAAATATGTTAAAATGGCTTAAACTGCATTGACATCATCAAAGTATACTTGGGCCAAGTAGTTTAGATGACTTGGACGCTATTTGGATCATGTAAACGAGCAATCAAAGTAAACTTGGACCATGCTCTACTTTCATCCAAGTCTGCTTGGACCAAGTAGATTTGACGACTACTTGGACACTACTTTGATCATGTAAACGAACAATCCAATTGTACAATTGATGTCGCCTTATCGAAAAAGCTACTCTGTCCAAGTCACTTGGTCCAAAGTATACTTTGATTGTGTCAACAGGTATCCAAGTATACTTTGATCAAAGCTACTTTGTCCAATTTACTTGGTCCAAGTGTACTTTAATCATGTCAATGCGGCTTTTAGATTAGCAGGATGGTCGACTAAACTTACTCAGGGAATTCTAGGACTTCCAATCCATCAGCATGTGTAGTGTGACATGTCTTAGTTTCTGCATAGAAATATTTGATCCTCCCCTCACTGTAAAAGTTTTCTTTAACATCTCCATTATAATAAACAAACTTGCTGTAGTTACCATCTGATGAGATAAACTTGACATTTCCATTAGGAAACCTCAGTTCCTTTGAGCCATCAGGTTTTTTGATTTCTGTTGGATTCAAATTGGTTTTTGATGCACTAGATCTACTTGGTGGAGGTTCTGGAGTTATATTGAAAGTGTCTCTGAGATAATCTTTATGTATAACTGTGGTTGGCTTACGACTGCTTGAAGATCTGTTTGTGAGAATGGAGACTGGTGATTTGGACAGATTATGTGATTTACTAGAAGCATTTGAAGAATTGGAAAACCGGTCTATATTTGTTTTGTTGAGTTCTTGAGATGAATTCCTTGGTGATCTTTGGTCACTCGACCTATGACTCAACATGGATGCAGATTCCCTTGATCTATGTGAATTTAATTCAGATGAGTTACTATTGGGCGAAACATTGTTACTTATATTCTCATTCTTCGATGTCGATTTTGATATTAAAAAATCATCAGGATTTTGGTGACTTGTTCCTGAATGTATACTTGTGGAATCAAGTTTTCCATTTGAATTTAATAAATTAGATCTGACACTTTTAGGGGACAATGAATGAAATCTTTCCATGTAAAGCTTTTCTAAATTATTATTTTCAGGTTCAGAGTCTGAGCTATGTACAGATTCATCAGCAACATTCAGTAATTCATCTCCTGATTGATCACTATCAGGCGAACAGGTATATCTACCTATAGATTCAGTATTAACAATATTATTCTTATCCATATCACTAACAGCATCTCTTTGACTGAAGTATTTTGCATATCTTGAAGTCACTTTAAGATTTGGAACACTTTTTGCCCTACTCCGAATTGGTTTATTACCCACTGTTTGAACTTTTCGAAGTCTACTTTGTCTTTCTATTTCAAAGGCTTTGTATTTAGCATTACTGTCAAAATTAATTTCCGATTGTGTATCTTTAGCAGTCATATTTGAAAGTTTTTTGTTTATCTCTTCTAAGTACTTAATATTAGTCATTCTCCTTGTCATATCATTTTTATGTTGAATCCGTCTATTTTCTTTCTTTAGTTTTTCTATTTCATCTAGTAAGTCCTTTTTATCCTTTTCAAAAATTTTAATTTGATTTCGAAGTCTTGCTATTGTAGAAGTGGATTTTGCATCTTTTAATCTTATTTCTTCTTTGAGATCACTTATTTCTTTTTTCAAATTAATTACTTCATCTTTGTCTTTTCTATTCAAACGGCCTCTCATTTCTCTGACATATTTTTCATATAACTGCTTCTGCTTTGTTAATTTTTCTTTTTCTTCAGCTATATAATACTCTGATAATATTTTCTCTTCATTAAACTTTTGTTCGAACATAGTTTTTTCTTCATAG
This sequence comes from Agriphila tristella, assembly GCA_928269145.1. Lineage (NCBI taxonomy): Eukaryota > Metazoa > Arthropoda > Insecta > Lepidoptera > Crambidae > Agriphila > Agriphila tristella. The sequence goes on from OV743445.1 coordinate 18,368,422, forward strand.
AATTTATGTCTTTCAGCATCAATTTCCTCTCGCATTTTTGTAAGATTTGCATTCTCTTTTCTAAATGTTTCTATTTCATCTTCTAACTCCCTTAGTCTTTCCTTTAGCAATTCACTTGTAGCAATTAATTTAGCATTCATTTCCACCATGTTTGCTTTCATTTCTGTGTCTTCTTTGACATTGTCACTGTCTTTTTTTTCAGTATCCGTCACTTTTGTAGCCTTATCTTTATCTCTGGATGGGTTTTGGACCTTCTTCTCTTTGGGTTTTTTTTTATCTACATTTACTTCTCGTTCACAAAAGGTGCTATTGTTTTCTTCCACTGTTTTACATGAACAGCAACTAGATATTGTTGAGCATGTTTCACTGCAGCAATCAGAACACTCAGGATTAGTTTCAATGTCAGCATGAGAATCATAATTTCTTTGTCTGTGGTGTAAATTGGGTAATAGTGTCCTCAGGTCTGGATTTTTAGCAAGACACTGCTGCATAACCAGAGGTGTACTCTCTCCTGAACATTCGAGTTGGCTGCGCCGGAGAAAACGGTTGAAGAAGGAGCTCTCTAAATTGAAACTTTCATGACATACTTTACTTTCAAGCAAATCAAACATGTTTTGCTCAGCCATTTCCCTTTCAATTTTAAGTTTTAAAAGATTTTCATCACAACTAGCATCTGATACTGTACTTTTTGCAGGAGAAGCAAAATTTTTATAATAGTCACTTTGTTTCAATTGACATAAGAAGTCATTCTGTTCTTTAGTTAACACTGAAGCCCATGTCTTACCTTTACTAGACAATAAAGGGTGTTTTTCTTTTGGTAATTGAATTATATTTTGTGGCATCACATTTGGCGAAGGCTCATAGTTATTGTCTTTTGATTGTACTGAAATATTACAATTAACAATTTCTTTAGACTTTTTATTGTTATTGCAATGTGCACTCTGTTCTGTTTCTTCTCTTTTTTTCTTACTCGCGAAAGAAACATCTTTCGGGAGTTGTTGTGATGTCTTCTCATGATCTGTTACCAGTATTTCAATATCGACTTTTTCACTTCCAATTTCAGACACATTTTTCATCTGTTTACATATATTATTAGGTTTTGTCTTAACCTTTTTGCGCCACGGTAAAGACTTGGTGTTTTGAATGATTAAATCTTTTTTTTGTACTCCAAATCGAGATGTGCCTTCTCCTTTTCTCAAAAATGGCTTTTTAGCTGCAGGCATAGATTTTGTTACATGTTCGGTAACTTTTTTATTCACTTCGTTATTCAATTTTTCTAAAATTAATGCTTCGAAATCTTTTTTTGGGGTCAACACTGGCATGTCATCCAGTGCAATTTGTTTTTTGTTTGTGGACTTGCCCGAATGATTACTAACAGAATTTTGACCTTCATTTTTGCTAGATACAGCGCTTCTAGCTGATATTGGTGAGTTCACTATGAATTCCGACTCCTGAGACAAATTCAAAATCGATACACCGTCTACCAAGTCTTTTTCTTTAACTTTTGATGACACACTTCTCGCTATTGAACGGGGTGTCGAATCGGTGGAAGAATTGTTAGCCGTTTCTAACAAACTGCGAAAGGTGTTATAACTTGTGCTAGTGCTAAAGTGACTGACTATTTCTGTAAGGCCTGACGAGTTTTCTGAAGTTTCCTGGTATTCTAGACGTTGTTTTTGAAGCTTCCCTCGTTGAAGGAGTTGAAGTTGTCGTAACACTTGTAAACGCTCTAGTATCTGCGATGGCGAAAGTGAAATATCACTCTCGGAATAAGATTGATCCATAGCGAAAAGGTTTATTTTTGCATTTTTATCAGTAAAATAAAATTAATGAACCACAACAAAAAAAAAACATTACAAAAGAAACTTTCAAAATTTTCAACGGCATTTTGACATTTGTACGTTGAAGTTTTCTTTTTTAATGTGGTAAACGTACAAACAAAAATCTGAAACATTCAGCCTTGATCACAGAACAAATACAGGGTGGCCCAAACGGTGACGCTAAAAATTTTTTTTTTGTTTCCTCACATCTCGTTGTACCCGAAAATACCCTATGTATGTTCAGTGATTTTTTGTAGTTTTCGAGCTATGAATTATTTTTTAAAATTTTGAGAATTTTTGACTTGACAGACTAAAATATTTTTTTTTCGGAAATTATACATCTTTTTTTGAATTATTTTTTTGTTACATAGACCTCATGACTTGAACTTTAACACATAAAATACCCAGCTTCCTGTCATCAAAATAAGTTACAAAAATATTGACCGACAGTGAAAAATTGACGTAAAATCAAATCATAGTTAAATTTTCAACTTTGAATTAAAAATTAAAAAAATAGGTTCCATGACTTCTGAGTAATTTTAAAAACTTCACAAGACCCTAAGCTTTAATTCTAATTAAAAAAAAATGTGCTTAATTAGCTTTTTTTAGCCGAAATCTGCCTTCAAATGCACAAAGGTGAAATTTTCTAAGATTTTTTATTGGCTATTTTGTCATTCACAAAATGATTCTTACCAAAATAAAGTTTAAAATGGTACTGTTTATTGAATAAAGAATTAAAAACAACCTTTAAAAGTATGTTATTACGAAGCGGTAACATCGATGTCATTTAGTTATAGTTATTTTGGTTATTTTAAGGATAAATCATATTAAATAAAACAATTACTACAAATTCAACAATTAAATTTATTTCCGAATAAGTTTTCAAAATGTCTCCCTCCCGCTTCAATGCACAACCTACATCGCCTTAAAAAAAATTGTTTTAAATTTCGGAAAGCATTAGTATTTTCTTTGATTTTTATTTCTGCTTCTCTTAGTTTTTGACGCAGCTCTGCTTCAGTGTTTGTTTCGTTTGCGTAAACCATCTCTTTGTAATAGCCCCACAGAAAAAAATCTATGGGGTTTAAGTCTGGTGAACGCGCAGGCCAAGGAATCGGGCCGCCACGCCCAATCCACCGTCTCGGAAAAGTCTGGTTAAGGTGCTCTCGTACTTCTCTAGCATAGTGGCACGGAGCACCATCGTTTTGAAATATCATTCTTCTTCTTGTTAGTAGATTCACATCCTCTAATAAACCGTTCAAGCTATTTCGTAGAAAATCCAAATATTGCGCTCCGTTCAACCTAGCCGGCAATTCAAATGGTCCTATAAATTCCCCATTGACAATTCCTGACCACAAATTTACACTAAACCTTGTTTGAAAATTGGATGGTCTTGCCTTGTGTGGGTTTTCAATGGCCCAACTGTGATAATTATGAATATTGAAAACTCCGGTTCTTTCAAAGCGTGATTCGTCTGTCCACAAAATTTTGTCGAAGAAATCAGGATCGTCTTGAGTTTTTTGAAGCATTGTTTCACAGAAAGTCACTCGTCTTGGATAATCTGCAGGTTGCAATTGTTGCACGCGTTGGATATGAAAAGCGTGGTATCCCTCTGAAAAAAAAAACACCGAAATTGTAAATTCAAAGCATAGGTAAGATAGTCTTTTTTCAGTTTCACCAAATAGTAGGCTAGTGATAATCACTGGTATGTACCACGCTTTCTCGCCCACTAGCGAGTGATTATTTTGTTGCCAAATACACATTCAGTCAGAGTTCAATACTTAAAAAGACCACGTGCTACAAAAAGTCGCTCATAAAGCACGTGCGTGCTATTTTTTTTAAGTCACAATAATTACAGCTAAAAAAAATAGCACGTGGGCATAGTGGGCGAGCTAATGGGTGCGTAATTATGAGGTTTAAAGACAAGATGAAATTAACCCACCTGACTTCAGTATCCTCATAACTGAGGTTCGTGGTACACCAGTCCTTCTTGCGATTGCTCTGGTGCTAGTCGATGAATCCCTTTCCACTTGTTCCACGACTTGATCCATAATATCTGGATCCATTCTGGGTATTCCTTCCTGAGATGAACGTCCAGGAATTCGTCCCTCCATAAATGTATTGTGAGTATTTTGAAATACTCTGTAATTCGGGTAATGCTCCCGTTGTTCTCCTCGCCGTTCCAATTGCTCTCGATAAAGCCTTGCTGCCAAACTAGCATTTCCTTGGGCAACACCGTAAAAATAGTGCATCTCTGCGTATTCACGCAAAGAATAGCTCATGTTGCAGCACAAAGGTCCAAATCACAAGGTAGGTAATCAAAGTCCGAAACACAAGCACAGGTAAATCAGTCACAGGAAGAATCAGAGTCCAGTTAGCAAGCGAGAGTAGTTGTATCAGAATTGAAAACAAAACCAGGAGTAGTAGTAACACGAGCGAAAGCTGTGAACAACTGAGGTGAAGGAGGGAGGAATGCGACCGACATGAGATGAATAGAGCAAGATAGCAAGATAGATAGAGCAAGACAGCAAGATAGATAGAGCAAGACGGCCTAGATGAGAAAGAGAGGACGTGCTTATAGACGACGCTGTGTTGGTCCCCCTTCTTTTGTTCGGCGCGCGGGAAGTCTATTGTTTGTGATTCTAGTGTCTGCCAGAACTATTGTTATTTATGATGTCGCTAAAGATAAACCGGTTGGAGGTAAAGACCATTTTCTTTGTACAAAGACCAACTTGTGCTGTTGAAGTGACAACATACTAACTACCACTAAACTAATTTAGAACTCTAAATTTATAAACTATACTAAATGTCAATTATTATGTTATATCAAACCTAATTAACCTTAGATAATAACAATGAGTGCTTTTAAAATAAATTACCTTTGTACATTTGAAGGCAGATTTCGGCTAAAAAAAGCCTATTAGGCACCACTTTTTTTTAATTAGAATTAAAGCTTAGGGTCTTGTTAAGTTTTTAAAATTACTAAAAAGTCATGGAACCTTTTTTTTTAATTTTTAATTCAAAGTTGAAATTTTAACTATGACTTGCTTTTACCTCAATTTTTTACTGTCGGTCAATATTTTTGGAACTTATTTTGATGACAGGAAGCTGGGTATTTTATGTGTTAAAGAACAAGTCATGAGGTCTATGTAACAAAAAAAAAATTCAAAAAAAGATGTATAATTTCCGGTAAAAAAAAAATTTTAGTCTGTCAAGTAAAAAAATCTCAAAATTAAAAAAAAAAATCATAGCTCGAAAACTACAAAAAATCGCTGAACATACATAGGGTATTTCCGGGTACAACTAGATGTGAGGAATCAAAAAAAAAATTTTTAGTGTCACCGTTTGGGCCACCCTGTATACTCAGGGGCAACCATTTTCATTGTACGTCAAAATCAAATAGGCACAAAAACTTTGCTGTCAAATCATACAGACATCCAGAGGGCTTACCATCAGCAAATAAGAAACCGTTCAGTTCAAAAGCAGGCCTTAAACAGGACTGCTTAAGGCCTGCTTTTATACTAACTTTTGAGGTTATAGTACGAAAAAGTAAGGCAGTTCAATATAAGTCCTGCTATAAGAGCTCATAGTAAGGCCCAAGTCCAGTTAAGAAAAAAAAAATTCAGGTCAGTGCTAAGCACTAAAACAAATTACTTTCCATTCCATCAAGAAGCTTATACCTCCCTCCAATGGAGATTGCACGGCCAGTGTCATAGTGAAGATAGAAAAAATGTCCTTAAGTGATGTGACGGCTTATTGCAACCTCTTTCTGTAGTGTTACAATACGTGTTCGTTCGTTCGTGAGAAACGAAAACGTACTATCCCCATCAATTGGTAATGCGCTGGAACCTTGTCAAATTAACATACACATCATCGTCATCCGCAACTAAAAATGACAAAAAACAGTAAAATTCTAATAGGTAATATAATATATTAATTATTGAATTCTTATTTTCAATAAGAAAGGGTCTAAGTATATGAGATAATTACAATTGTTTTTCGTTTTTGAGGTTAAAATCATGGCCGCCAGGCGCATTACCATTTGACGCGGATATATTGTAAAACGAAAAGAAAGAGATAGCAATACACCATGACGTCACTAAAGAGTCTTTTTTCAATCTTCACTATGATACTAGGCGTGCAATCTCCATTGTGGGTATAAGCTTCTTGCATTATATGGTTAAAGTATACTGTGGTGGGTGATCGGTGACTTAGCGATTGGTCTGCCGAAATACAACCAATCTTTTTTAATGCCAAAGAGTATAATATATTATATTATAATCTCTCCTCTCTGTTTTCTGTTCTCTATGCTTGCTTCAATAAATGTCAAAATTTCTGTCTAATTTTATTCAAAAAACATCTGGATATCTGAAGGCGACGAACCTCACACCCAGCACAATGTTTAAAAGAAACGCTTTCCGCAAGTCTCCAAAATTCCGGCCAGAAACGATAGTACATAATAGCCGCTCCAAGCAGTCTGTAACATTAACCACTAAAAAGGAAAAAGTTACAGCCTTGCTGGAGCCTATCAAGTCTGAATCTGATAAGAAGGTATACAAGTAAGTTTGTTTTTATCACACACTCATCACCAAAAATATTTAGGCAATGAAAAAACTGAAATAAACTACCTATGTGAATTTATTATTATTGTTTTCAGGACCATAAGATTGGAGAATGGTTTGACTGCACTTCTTATCTCTGATCCTAGTCGTCCTGCTGTTGCTGATCAGCCCAGTTCAAGTGAGGAAGATAGCAGTGGTACAGATGAATCTAGTGGCCCAGAGAGTGACAGTGGCAAATCGGGCCATTCAACCACAAGTGACCAGCATGGCACTAAGAGAAAAGGAGAATTTGATGAAGAAAAACTGGCAAGTATTTCTTTAATATTTAGTTGTTTTAAGTTTGGGTTAATTCTGCCCTTTCAGTAAATCCAAATATTCTTTAGAGCATGGGTGCCTATACTTTTTGTTAAGGAGATCGACTTAACAAAAATTTATGACTAAGAAATCGACATTTTGACAGTCTTACCCACCAAATGTTTACCAAAAAAATTGCATAAATAAAACTACATTGGGTGCAAAGTGTCATATCTGTTATCCTTGGCGATCGACCTTTGATGGACCGGTCGATCAAGATCGACTGTATGGGCACCTCTGCTTTAGGGATTGTTGCGATTAATAATAATAAATGATGTCAATTGAATAAGCCTTTCATCAAATTTAAATAAATTCTAATGTGGTAGGAACAAATGTAAATAATTAATAATAATACTTCATAATCTTTTGAACAAAGATTAATTCATCTATATTGAAAAGAGACTGTAGATTTTCAAAACAAAATAAATTATTTCTAATTAAGTATACCTTGGGCTCTACCAACTAACTTACATTGCTATAATAATCACTCTAATTTGACAGATTGATGTTGCTTTGCTACTTTTCTTTGGTAAGTTTTATTTGTGCCGAAAAAGAAGTAGCGATGTATCACTTCCATCTGTCAAATGAAAGTGATTACAATAGCATGTAAGTTAGGCTGTAGAACTCCTTAATTCCTTGACGCCGACCCGGCCGCATGAGGCCAGCTAAAATAATTTAAGCCATTCCGTCAACGCCGAGCCGGCCGCATGAGGCCAGCACTTTGTTTACGTTTTCTTCTATTGTTCTCTTATCTTCTCTGGTGCTAATATTTTTTAGGCGGGTATACGGCCGGCGCAGATGGGTTAAATACATAATTATGTATTACGTATGTATTTAACCACTGGATAAATGGATAATAATTCTATAATTTATGATAATAAGTTTTAATTTACTTTAATTATTTTTGTAACTTATCTTGTTATTTACATTAAAAAAATGGAATCCACAAAACAACAAAATTTTTTGTCCCAAAAACTAATTAAGAACAATGTTCTATTGTATTTTTAACTATGAGGTAACCAACACTAAACTGTTATGAATTAATTATGTCTGGTAAACAATTTAACCATTTATATTTTAGCATTTCTTTTTTTGGATTGTATTTTAAAATATTTGAAGAGAATAATCCTTTATTATTATTGATTATATAATTTTCAATGCCCATTGCTTCATGTGTTTTTGTCACAATTTTTTTTCAGGTCAGTGGTTTGTGTGGTTTTTACATACCTACATGCCTTTTTAATTATAACTAAGTACATAATTACTAGAGACAATTATATTGTCTTAAGAGACTTTCTAAGGAAAGTGAGATTTGATGGGTGGAATTGGATAAGATATAGAATGCATTAAAATATTTCTCAGGTCAGAAAAATATTACTATTAGGAAAATAGTAACAAAATTGTCCAGTGCCGTGAAGTTGTCGATACTATTCTTATTTGGCGCGCATAGTAATTACCTACACCAGGGGTGCCCATACTTTTGACCTAGCAGAAAAATATGATTAAGAGATTGACATTTTGATGGTTTAACCCACCAAATATTTATCAAAAAAAGAATTTGCATAAGTAAAACTACATTGGGTGCATAAACTGTCAAATGTGTTATCCTTGGCGATCAACCTTAAAAGCTCTCGACCGTTTGGGCACCTCTGACCTACACTCAGTTGAGACTAAGGTTGTCAGGTGACCGGAACCCACTGGAATTGTCCTGTAATGTCAGGGTACCAGATTTTCCAAAGAGTTTCAAAATTTTAATGAGTAAAGATAAATTTTTTGCATCGAGTTTAAGAAGTCAATCATAGTCAGCCATAGCCACAGAGCAGTAGAGCACCCCTAAATAGATACCGCATACAAGGCAACAGATGTGCACAATGCATACTTGCTTTAGCTAGCATAACTTACTGTGCAGAAATTTTACCAGTGAAATGTTATGCCATAAGTTTGATAACTTGACGTCTTAGCAGACTTTCCACACCGTTTCAAATCTGTCAAAATGCCCCAATCGCGCGATTCGCTCGCGTCAGTTTGGCCGGAGCCTTATGCGGTATCTATTGAGGGGGTGATGTGGCCATAGCGCTGCAAAGTGGAAAGTTTGGCCCAAAATTGACGTCAGCAAATCTGGCAATGATAGTAGACAGACTCATGGAATTGATAGCTAAGGCTGTTTAACATCTTCCTTCACTACTCCACACACACTCCTACAGGAATGTCTTATTATGTCAATTCTTATTCTTAACTGTCATTATACCATTACCTCACGCGTATTCTCCTGCGTCGTCGTCGTACACACGGTCACCGTATTACGGTGAAATGGTAGATCTACGGTTGATTTTCCCAATATATTATTTTACTCTTTGGGTTGATTCATACTTTGTCGGTTATAATAATATCACATCAATTTATTTGATCCACATTGATCAATAGCTTTGACTACAAACATGGCCTGATTGTCCAAGGGTGGTTTTCGATTTAGTTGTAGTATCGTTTAATTCCTGTTTTTATGTATTTAGACATTTAATTGGTAGATCTGAGACGAATATTAATAAGGCGCACTACGTAACGATGAGCTATATTCAGACGCTCGCCTCGTGCCGGCCGTGCGTCGTTCGTGCGTGATTTTTCCCTCAGAAATCCACGCTTTATCGGGTAGCGCGTAGTGTGAAAATGTCTAAGCATTGATTTCTATTGATATTATTATTTGTTCTAAGTAAAAAAACAATACCGATGTCTTAGTAACTGTAATGGAAGGGTTCGCCGTGTTTCGCTGAATATTTCTAGAAAATTTTCAGATTTCAATTTTTATATCGCATGGCAAATAAAAATTGCTGTGTTTGCTAAGCTTTTAACTTATTTATCGATTATTGGCAATTTTTGCTAATCAGCCACCCAGGCAAATTATTATATGCGAAACTACCGTAACTATAAAATATTGACAAATACCAAAATACTTTGATAACGTAAATAAAGAATCCATAGTATAGAATACAGTAACAAAACATTGACCATGAAATAAAATGTCGATAATGACCTCCATCCTTCATCATCGTCTGCTTGCACAACAACCTATTGTGTCATACTGATGCATTCACTTTTTGTACTAGGTGGGTACCTTTTTGTTTAGTTGTTTTTAGAAGAGAAATCGGTACCTTGATTACGTAAAGCTGTTGCTAACAATTCTCGATTGAAATCGATTGAAAGCGCGGTTGCATTGCATTGGCGGATCCAGGGGGGGGGCCAAGGGGGCCATGGCCCCCCCCACAAGACCGACTACCTATGCAGATAACATTGAACTTGCATAGAAAATTAGTTTTGATTAGATTTATTACCTACTTTTTAAATTCCAATTTTTTATGTTTTATGTCTGGTAGTGTCAGTTCCTTTTTTATTTTATTTTTTAACCATAAAAGGTGGCCCCAGTATCAGTAGGGTTACCATCTGACAGGCATTTGACAAACATTTTATGGTTTCGTTTTCGATTCGAAAGGCGGGTTGGCGAGACAGGCATTTTTTAATTTCGCGGGTCTCGCTGTGAAATCTCGCATACATGCTCCAATCACGCACGCCTTGCTTTGAAAGCTACTCGTCCGCCCAGATGAAACCATATATAACAAGATTAATGGATGAAATTAGCTAAAAATATGACGCTGCGCGGGCCCCGTTTTTTTACTACAGACAAGATTAGTAGATGAAACTGACTAAAAATCGCGCTGCGCGGCATTTTTTTTTTTACTAAAGACAGATATGATTGGTGGATAAAACTAAATAAAAATCGCGCTGCGCGGCCGTTTTTTAATAAGTATTATAATAGGCAGGTAAGAGTACAAGATTAGTGGATGAAACTGACTAAAAATGGCGCTGTGGGGCCGTTTTTCACTATAGATAGACAGACAAGATTAGTGGATGAAACTGACTAAAAATTGCGCTGCGCGGCCGCTTTTTTTTACTATAAACAGGCAAGAGTACAAGTATAACGATTGAAACTAACTAAAAATGGCGCTGCGCGGCTGTTTTTTTAACTAAAGACAGACAAGATTAGTGGATGAAACTGACAAAAAATAGCGCTGCGCGGCCGTTTTTTTTACTATAAACAGGCAAGAGTACAAGTATAACGGATGAAACTGACTGAAAATGGCGCTGCGCGGCTGTTTTTTACTAAAGACAGACGAGATTAGTGGATGAAACTGACTAAAAATCGCGCTGCGCGGCCGTTTTCTTTTACTACAGGCAGGCAAGAGTACAAGCTTAGTTGATGAAACTGGCAAAAAATGCGCTGCTTGGCCATCTTTTTAACTATAGACAGACAAAATTACCTAATAGATGAAATGAAACTGACTAAGAATTGCGCTGCACGGCCGTTTTTTTACTATAGACAGGCAAGAGTTCAAAATTAATCGATGAAACTGCCTAAAAATCGCGCTGCGCGGCCGTTTTTTGCTTTATACAGGCATTTTTCTGAAAAATCAGGCGTTTTGTGCATCCTAGACAGGCATCTTCCCTTTCATAGATGGTAACCCTATGCCCGAGGCTCCAAGGGCCCCCCCCACATTGGAATCCTGGATCCGCCCTTGTTGCATTGCTGCTTTAGTTAAGATAGTTGTCAAATTGGTTCTTACTAAAGCAGCGATGTTACTGCGATTTCTGTCAGTGTTGATTGCAACAAAGTTACATAATTACCCCCCCGGTCTCTTTAAAAAGATAATAAATAATTTGTTATCTATTTGGGTCACTGCCAAATTTCTTAAAATCAATTTCTGCTAACTAAAAAATGTAGGGCAAACTTTGTAACAGTATTTAATTCAAAGTTGACTCTTATTTAAAATCGGTTGCTTACTTTAAATTTTTCTTCTTTTTATTTTATTAAACCACGTCGATATTACGTTCTTTAACCGCGAAATTGTCAATATTCTGTTAAATAATCGTCGTGTTCTAATTCGTTTTTAGACTGAGAATCGAGAGCAGTTTGCATTTTATAATAGGCTAGCTGCATAGCATGTATACTTTATGTAAGTTTTAACTACACTCGGCGTCAGAAAAATCGCACCGTTTCAAAAATTTCTTCCAATTAATTTAATCCTATTTTATGTAATGGTAAGTGTTGTTATATACTTCTAACCCTTTTGACATAGCCAACAGTCTCTAGAAACCGTTGGAATACTCGTCGAATGGATCAATTACTGAGATTCAGTTTCCGAGCAAAATTACATTGCCTCATTTTTTTGCAATATTTGAGCAGTTTCATGGGCAATAGTAGCCATTAGCCATCTTGGGTATCCCTTATTTTAATTGAACTGTTAAACTGTGTTTTCTCCGTCATCTCGATAGCGAATTTACCCGCATTTCCTGAATTGACCCCTTTTATTTCGGGGAATATATAAATGCACTTTAAAAATAATGTAACAATCTTTAAAATGTTTAGCTTCAAAATTTATTGAATGAACTTTAAAAATAATGGTTTCCACTATAAATATGCCAAAGCTTTAAAATTAATACTTTGCACTATACAATTTAATTGTTTAACTTTAAAATTAATACTTTGCACCATACAAATTAATTTTAAAACTTTAGTACTGGTAAACAGACGACTAGGTGCGACGACGAGCGGGCTGAGGAGGAGGTGAGGTTCCATTGCGACCAACAACCCTAGAACCGACTTGATGAGACTTGCGCTTGCCATCTCATTAGTCTGACATGGTTTGACAGAAATTAAATTATTTCGGAGTTGGGACATAGTTATAGTGCAAACCATTATTTTTGTAGTGATACGATTAAATTATAGGTCTATCATTATTTTAAATACAATTTTATAGCTGTTTTCATCAAATTTAAAGTGCTATTTAATAAATCCCTTTTGTTTCCTTTTTATGGCGGCGCAAGCAATAACGCTTTAAGCGTTCAATTATGGTAACTTTTATGTTAATTAAATTAAACAATTATTAATTGAAAGCTCATTAAATGTAGTTTCAATAGATATCAACATTTACACAATACAACGTTAGCTAGCAATAGCAGGTGGCCAAGTCTAAAGTTATTTTCGAAGAACTGCGATTTTTCTGACGTCGAGTGTATTAACGATGCTACTTTAGCAGACCTAAGTGTCACTTAGAGGCAAATATATTCTTCTTCGAAACGTAGTAGTAACTTCGTCTATCAAAAATAGTAGTTATTTTCGCTTTGCACTTATCGTGTTATCGACAAGTTAACGAGCAAACGAGCGAAAAAATAATAAAAACCGTAGCGTGATGGTTCTTTTAGGGCACAAAGTGAGCTTCTAATCTCGTGTAGTTTGAAAAAAGCTCATCAGCTAACACTATCGTACCTAGCTTTAAACAAAATTAAATGACCACTGAAAATAAACAACTCTCGAAATATCTCGTGAGAAAAAGCACCCCACATTTTTATATCTAACAGAATCTAGAACTTCGAATGGTAAAGCTAAAAGTAACCAAGTTTATGCCTTCAACAGGTGTATCGCTACAAACGAAATATGCTTAGGCTCATGAAGATCGCGCGTGACAATTTTACTAGAAAGCGGTGCAAGCTGCTCACAACAGAGTTTTCTCTTGACACGGTATGACTTACCGGTTTTATTAGAAGTTGAAATATAAAATATACGTATTCATATTGGAATAATTAACCAAAAATGTATGTCGCCTTGGGCTTAGCACCAAGGATAGTGCAGAATTTAGTTCATTCTTCTCTACCCTATGTGGAAAAGTATCGACTCGTAAGGAGCTTTAGCATTTTTATACTACCAAAAATTATCATTTCTTCTTTCGGTTTTAGTAATTATTTTCTTTGACTCTTCATGTACATTATTTAGTCTTTACGTATAACGTTAGTTTAAAAAAAATAGGCGTAACAGTAGGTAGCCCATCATTTTTGTTTAATTTACCTCGGGCGCCCTTCTCAATGGAACCCATTCTTTCATCACATCTTGCATCACAAGTTTATGTAATCATCATCTATGTACAACTTCAATCAGTCATTCATTACCTTTGTTATTATTCAATAGTTTCTAAAAAACATTTGTGGATTTGATATCAATTTCAATAATTATATCGACTTTGTATGATAGATCACGTAGGTTGACGTAGGCACTTATTTATACAAATACATATATAAATGTTTCGTGTGTGTTTTCTATGATATTGATTGACACGTATTTATCATATTATTTCCTAAGTACCTACAGTTCGAATCACGAAAGATGACCACAAATGGCACCCATCTTCGCGTAATAAATATAACTTATTGTTCGAATCACGAAAGATGACCACAAATGGCGCCCATCTTTGCGTCATAACTCTGAAGATATAACACTTTAGACAAAATAATATTTCATATATTTAAATAGTATCCATTTATCTATACGAATATGAAATATTATATTGTCTAAAGTCTTATCTTCATGAGTTATGACGCAAAGATGTGCGCCATTTGTGGTCATCTTTCGTGATTCGAACAATAAGTTATATTTATTACCTATTCTTTTGAGATGCTAATTAGTGATAAACTTTTTTAGAAAAATAAACCTCAAACTCAAAACTGATCAATAAGTATACTATAATTATTGTGTATGATCTTATTATCATTAACTTAAAAAGGCATAAAATTCTTGTGAAGCTATCTCATAAAAACTTTAGTAACAAAATGTAATACTTAATGTGAAAGTGCCTAAATCTACAACATAGTGAGAACCAGTTTTGCAATCAGACCAATTTCTAAACCGTGAAAAACAGCTCCTTCATTGTGGTATCTAGGTAATTGTTAATCGCTTACGATGTAGCGAAAAGTAACAGCAATCAATAAGAAAATAAGGACGATCACCAAAGCACTAAGTAATACTTTTCTTTTATCAATTATCGCTAACATTGAACACGAATATTATGATTTGGTTGACTAAACCTAAAATAAAAATATACCGTGTGATAGCACACACATTAACAAGTGTAGACTCAGCCGGTAGGTACTGACAAATTCTATACACCAATTGATTTTCTCGTACCCTTCACCACGCTTCACATTTGAGGAGTTATTTTACAAAAGGTCTTATTTTCGGTTGTAGCAACCAAAAATCATATTTCCAAAACTTAAAATTTAATAAAAAAAATGTCTGTTAAAAAAAGGGACGTATTTAATAGCACTTTAAATTTGATGAAGTCAGCTATAAAATTGTATATCAGCACTTTAAAATAATGATAGACCTATAATTTAATCTTATCACCACAAAAATAATGGTTTGCACTTTAAAATAATAATAGATCTATAATTAATATTATCACTACAAAAATAATGGTTTGCACTATAACTGTGTCCCAACTCCGAAATCATTTAATGTCTGTCAAACCATGTCAGACTAATGAGATAGCAAGTCTCATCAAGTCGGTTCTAGGTTCTAGCGTTGTTGGTCGCAATGGAACCTAACCTTCTCCTCAGCTCCTCTTTCGCTGCGCGCGCTCGTCGTCGCACCTAGCCGTCTGTTTACCAGTACTAAAGTTGTAAAATAAATTTGTATGGTGTAAAGTATTAAATTTAAAGCTAAACAATTAATTGTACCTATAGTGCAAAGTATTAATTTTAAAGCCCAGCATATTTAAAGTGGAAACCATTATTTTTAAAGTTCATTCAATAAATTTTGAAGCTAAACATTTTAAAGTGTGTTACATTATTTTTAAATTGCTATTATATATTCCCCTTAAAAAAATAAACTACCTATCATAGGCAGCGTTCAAGTATTATTTAACGCAATTTTTGGAGATTTAAAAAAAAATGCGTTTGAGAATCTCTCTACGCGACTTTTCTGAAGGGTTAAAAAATAATAATGTTACGTAACGCGTAGTTCAAACCCCCCCTCCCCCCCAAATTCGTTACGTAATACTTGAACGCTCCCAAAATATCACATACAGACTATCAGACTATCACAAACAGACTATCATAGACTATCGTATACAGCAGACTATCACAGAAATTTACGTTTCCTGGAAATTTATTCTTGAAGGAAATACGGCCT
Organism: Agriphila tristella; assembly: GCA_928269145.1. Classification (NCBI taxonomy): domain Eukaryota; kingdom Metazoa; phylum Arthropoda; class Insecta; order Lepidoptera; family Crambidae; genus Agriphila; species Agriphila tristella. The sequence continues at coordinate 18,384,165 of OV743445.1, forward strand.
TTTGGAATGTCCTCATTTGAGTGCAATACAAAGTCTTAGGATGGAAGCAGATTGCTGGTGTGCGGGGGACTTCGAGGAGCGATCATCTGGCCATTTGATAGCTGCACAAGTGCAAACTCAATGCATAAATGCCCTTATTGAAACTAGTAATCTGATTATCTGAGACTTGCAGGACTAACTTTTGTGTGAAAAAACCTCAGTTTAGCTTTACAGACATCGAGAGAAGACCTTGTTGTTTAATTATTAGCTTTATGCCTATAAATTTAAGGTCCATAATTTGTTGCAGGCGGCGTGCGCGCTGTGCGTGGGCGTGGGCAGCTACAGCGACCCGCCCGACATCCAGGGGCTGGCGCACTTTGTGGAGCACATGGTCTTCATGGGCAGCGAAAAATACCCTAAGGAAAACGAATTTGACTCTTTCATTAAGGTAATTTGGACCTAATTCATAGAATATAAAGTTGTAGAGTTAAATGACTTTTTTATTTAAGAGTTCATCCATTGCTGCGGTGATACAAATAACTGTGTCAACTGCCTATATTAGCCAGTGATGGATGTACACAAAGATTGCCAAATTGAAAGCAGTCATAGTAGATATTGAGTTAGACAATTAGGTCCCTGTAAGAGAAACAAGATGAATGCGATAATATTCAAAACATTAAAACCCATTAGATGGGTAGCATGACCAGCATGTGATTTCCTTTATTTTTAACAAAACAAAGTAGCAGTAAAAATGTAAGAAAACAAACATGCAAAGTGAAAAAATATATATTCAACTAGCGGCCGCCCGCGGTTTCACCCGCGTGGTTCCCGTTCCCGTGGGAATATCGAGATAAAAAGTATCCTATGTTTTAATCTAGGCTATCTACTATCTGTGTGCCAAATTTCAACCAAATCCGTTCAGTAGTTTTTGCGTGATTGAGGAACAAACATCCAAATATCCAAACCCACAAACTTTTACATTTATAATATTAGTACGAAGTACGATATGCGAAGAAAGGTGCTAGAGCTGTCCAACTAGAAAGTAGTGTTATAACAGTCGGAAGGCGCTGGCGTCACTTTCCGTGCATTTCATAACACGATGGTTACGCCACGCGCCACTGTGTGCGAGTGTGAACAATGGGTGAAATGGAGTGCGTCTAGCCATCTGACCGTTCAACGAGTTGGATCATCCTACTTATATTAAATGTGAAAGTTTGTATATTTGGATGTTTGTTACTAGCGTATCATTGACCATGCAAAAACTTTTTTTATGCGCAACGGTAACTCACTTGATGTTAAGTGACGATAAGGCCGAAGGTGGAAGCACACTTTTCCCGAACTACTCATCACTGAGGAACTGGCTATCTTTATCTTACCTCTAACTGCCGGAGCTATATCTTACCTCTAACTGCCGGAACAACAATTTTTTAATTGTTGCTATGGCGTCAGACTTAGGTAAAACCGAAATAAAAATATGTTTTGACTCGGGTATGAGCATTCTAAATTGTTGAAAAACATAATACAGTAGGTACTATTATGTTTTGAATAATTTTGAATTACAGAAAACTGTCAAAAACAACTTTTTAGTTGCATTGTGTTTCTGTTGATGAGTATAGGGTAGGGTTTTAGGGAGTGACAATGGAGGCCAAGGCTTCGGTATCATTATGAACATAAACTGCGGTCACCATTTATTATGCGGCTAGCCATAATTATTATTGTAAGTCATGCTAGTGGGTTGTATAGAAAAGGTTTTATAGGTCATCATCTCATCTGATGTTAAGGCGCTTATATTGGTCCACTAGAGCCAATACATTTATTTTAAATACTCGTAAACCAAGTAAATATTAAAAAAGGATACAACCATGCCCTCTAATATTTTTTGAATAACTCTTTAATATTTTCCATTCTTTGTTTAGTTAGTTAGTTTTAAAATGCAATCGAAACGACAGTGGCCACTTTTGGTTTAAATTGATTTTAAAATTTTCTTACCTTAACTCACTTACTACTTACCATGCAGGTGGTATGTGATAAAAAAAAAATTAAAAAAATTAAAAAACCCGCCTGCATAAAAAGACAAGTCAACTGAAAAGATGGAAACAAGATTTAATATTAAAGGCAACATTATAACATGCAGTCGGAGGCATGCATAAAGAAAGTGACATTATGAATGATTTGAGTTATGTGCCTCCGACTGCATGTTATAATGTTGCCTTTAATATTAAATCTTGTTTCCATCTTTTCAGTTGACTTGTCTTTTTATGCAGGTGGGTTTTTTTTTCATTTTTTTAAATTATTTCTTTTTAGTTATTATTTATTACAATCATGATATACCTTTATGAAATCCTTATAATAAGCCCTTTAATTTGACACCCATATTGCAGTATTCTAAAAAAATATTTTTTCCCACTACGTATAATAGCACCGTACAGCCGCCATGTTGGTTTTTTCTTAAGAACACTTGGGCTGAAGAGACGAATCTAACGATATGTTAATCATAGAAATCCGTTCAGCCGTTTGAAAGATATTAGGTAAAAAAGAATATTACATACAAACAAACAAACATACATTCAAGATACGCGCGAAAAACATAACCCTCTTGCAGTCAGGTAAAAAGTCAGTTCATCACCTCTAACTGTCAGAACATTGTTGTTGAAGAAGAACCTTAATATGAATATAAGATTCTTGGGTAGAAGCTAGCCAGGCAAGTTTAAAAGAAGCGTAACCATAAAAAACCCCTCCTGGGAATTAAATCCGGGCTTGCGACTTACACAGGTAGACAAACTACTAGACCCCAAAGCCAGTTAAATTGACATCACGCACGCTATCAGTTGAATTCGAATACGTTTGAAAATGTCGTGCCGGATAAAATAAATGTTAGTTTAAAACTCCGTTCCTTTTATAGAAAAAAGGGGGCTCCGACAATGCTTCAACAGACTGCGAGATGACCACCTTCTACTTCGAGATCCAGGAGAAGTACCTCCCCCATGCGATGGATATGTTCAGCCAGTTCTTCGTCAGCCCCCTCATGCTGAAGGAAGCGATGCAGCGCGAGAGGGAAGCTATTGAATCTGGTACGTTGTTTAGTGTTCCTTAGGGCTGGTTTATACGGGTTCAGTGACTGGACCCAGCGACTCGGAATTTCGGACCCAGTAAAGCTAGGGTTTCCTAGGACGGTGCCGTCATATTACGGCCTTAATGTAGCGGCGTTGAATGTTGCCTATGTAAACAATATGGCGAAACCGTAACGATAGAAACCGCGCTGTATTATTTACATGGACAACGTTCTACGACGCCAAATGACGGCCGTAATATGACGGCACCGTCTTCCTAGGAAACCCTAGCTTAATTGGTTACATGTAGACAGGATCGGCAGTGAGTCGTATTGTGCCCGAAAATAGAACAGGGGGCTAGTCAGCTGGACTGACTTGCGAGCGAGAAGTCAGCACTGGATTGGGTTGAATTAGTGTACTCGAGCCCAGCTAGGGTTGCCAACTATACTGTTAAAAACAGTATTATACTGTTTTTCACTACATTATACTTTTTACTGTTGAACAAACAAAAAGTATGCAAAAATACTGTTTTTAGCAAGCATCACTGGTATCCATAAACCTGTTTAAAAAGTAAATGCTCAAACTACATGGTATACAGGCGCGGTGCAGAGCAGACCTCGTTTCTTAGATTGACATTAGATGATCGAAGGAATAAGGCTTACGAAGCTTTAAAAAATGACACAAACTTGATAAGTTGTGTGAGAAACACTAAGAAATATGTATTCAAAACACAAAAAATGTAAAATACTGTTCTTTTTTCTAAAATACTGTTTATTTTTCTTTCGCGACCTTAATATACTTTTTATTTTGTAAAAAAAGTTGGCAACCCTAAGCCCAGCAGCAAGTCAGCGCTGGACTGGGTTACTGTACTGCCATGTTACTGACCCCGTTTAAACCAGGCATTAGTTACGTTTACAGGTATTATGCGGGAGTTACACTAGCCCCCTTATTAGTGTAAACTTAATCTTCAAGTTTACGATGCTTTATGATGCTTTGAGACGTCAAACATAAGGAGAAATATTGCTAAGCCAAATGTTTGGTTAAACCAGGTCAAACCAAACTTACTATTCGTTTATTAATAACGGTTTAACTTTAATACGGTAATTTCACATAAATAAACTATACATATGAACAGTTTGCACGATAATTAATGGCATTAAGAGAGTGTCAGTGTAGGTGTTGTAAATATCGTTCCATCTGATAACGTTGACAAGTTTTTTGCGCCCATTTTTCTTGTCAGCTAAAAGACGTCATAATGGGTGGAAAGGTAAAAGATTTGACCACTTAAAAATGCTTATTATGTGAGCTCATTTAAATAAAGATATTTTCATTTCATTATAAGAAGACGTAGATGTTTTGAATAAAGATAAATCTATCCACGTTACTCAGTGAGTAGGCAGGTACTTTGTTGATACACAGACGCTTATATTCAATTCATTTACAGGGCATTCGTGGTAATAACATTTCTTTCTTCTGTTGAAATAATATTCAATATTTTTCAAAAGACTCCTGTATATTATTCAACAAAACATTCCTTTATACAGGGTGAAATCGAGGTCATGGTGTCAGAAGTCAACATTCAAGGTGAAATTAACATAAAAAAACCGGCCAAGTGCGAGTCGGACTCACGCACGAAGGGTTCCGTACCAAAAAACGGCAGAAAAATCACGTTTGTTGTATGGGGGCCCCCCTTAAATATTTATTTTATTCTGTTATTAGTATTTGTTGTTATAGCGGCAACAGAAATACATCATCTGTGAAAATTTCAGCTGTCTAGCTATCACAGTTTATGAGATACAGCCTGGTGACAGACAGACAGACAGACGGACAGCGGAGTCTTAGTAATAGGGTCCCGTTTTTACCCTTTGGGTACGAAACCCTAAAAATCGTTACTCTAATGTTAGTAACAAAAAATCGTTACTTTCATTTTTTTAACATCAGTAATCTTTTACTTATGATTTCTTGTGTTTTTTTATGTTTATTTCCACTTGAATTTTAATCACTTTGATTTAAGGAAATTTTAACCTAAAGGTTAGAGATTCTTAGTTCAAAAGATTGCCAATGACTTCAACTTCACCGTGTAGGTATAGTTCGTATCACGAAAGATGACCACAAATGGCGCCCATCTTCGCATCATAACTCATGAAGACAAAATAATATCTCATAAAATATTATTATAATATACTAGCTGCCGCCCGCGACTTCGTCTGCGTGGAAAAGTTTTTTTTGCTATCCCTCGGGAACAATACTTTTTTCGGGATGAAAGGTACCCTATGTCCTTCTCTGTACCCCTGACAACGTGTATGCGAAATTTCATGATGATCGGTTCAGTAGTTAAGTCGTGAAGACGTAACAAACAAACAAACAAACAAACGGACTTTCACATTTATAATATTAGTAAGGCTAATTCTATAGGTATATGAATTATTATTTTGTCTTAAGTCTTTTCTTCATGAGTTATGATGCGAAGATGGGCGCCATTTGTGGTCATCTTTCGTGATTCGTACTGTACTTGATGTTTTATTTCTACTCGTATCGAACGTAGGAACTAAAATTGCTCTTCGAACGATACATGATTACCGAGTTGACGTACTATGTGAGTTATTATTACATATCATTGCATTCAATTATGCGAAATGAAGTTCATAATTATGGTGCATTCTATGACTTGGAAAAGCGAAGTAGGCGTCTCAAGGGCGCTACTGCACTTAGCCCATCGTGTGCAACTATTACACGTCCATTTGTCAATTATCAAACATTTCGCTGCTATCTGATTGAGACACATGACATCATGAACACTTTGACATACAATATGTTTTGTTAGTGACGTTGGAGCTTATAAAGGATCGATAAAATTTATCATAATTATTATCTGCTTTTAAAAGCTCCGACATCGCTAACCAAACAAATTGTATATTATGTCCTGTTGGATCATACGCAGGTCGTCACATACGCAACTCGTCACTTTTAAAACGGATACTCAACTCGTCACATACTCAATTCGCCACACGCAATTCGTCACAAACGCAACTCATCACATTTTTTGTTTTAATACAATGTGCCCAACTGCCCAAAAAGTATCTGCACGATCTTTATCGAACCTAATTTGGTCATCCATCTTGCTCTTGGCCACACAAAAAGCGCCTGCAATGTTTTTTATTCTAATTTGGTCACCCATCTTACAAAGAACGAAAAACGAATCTATGATATTATCTCGGGTACCCTGGACCCCTTGTTCGAATTCATCTATCTATGACACACGATAAATAAATGTGTAAGCTACATTTTGATGTTGTCACCTTGACAAAGTGCTTATACCAAATTTCCTAAAGCCGAACTTCCTTTATTCTAGAATTCGCGATAGCGTCGCCCTCAGACTCCAACCGCAAAGACCAGTTGCTCTCAAGCTTGTTCCCCGAAGACCACCCCGCGCGCACGTTCACGTGGGGCAACTTGCGCAGCCTGCGCGACGACATCAACGACGATGACAAGCTGTACCGCGCCGCGCACGAGTTCAGGAAGCGCCACTACAGCGCCAACCGGATGACTGTCGCCGTGCAGGTCAGTAGTGACGCCTACTATACGTAGATGTACTATAGAGCTGCGACACAAGCTGTACCGCACCGCGCACGAGTTTAGGAAACGCCACTACAGCGCCAACCGGATGACTGTCGCCGTGCAGGTCAGTAGTGACGCCTACTATACGTAGATGTACTATAGAGCTGCGACACAAGCTGTACCGCACCGCGCACGAGTTTAGGAAACGCCACTACAGCGCCAACCGGATGACTGTCGCCGTGCAGGTCAGTAGTGACGCCTACTATACGTAGATGTACTATAGAGCTGCGACACAAGCTGTACCGCACCGCGCACGAGTTTAGGAAACGCCACTACAGCGCCAACCGGATGACTGTCGCCGTGCAGGTCAGTAGTGACGCCTACTATACGTAGATGTACTATAGAGCTGCGACACAAGCTGTACCGCACCGCGCACGAGTTTAGGAAACGCCACTACAGCGCCAACCGGATGACTGTCGCCGTGCAGGTCAGTAGTGACGCCTACTATACGTAGATGTACTATAGAGCTGCGACACAAGCTGTACCGCACCGCGCACGAGTTTAGGAAACGCCACTACAGCGCCAACCGGATGACTGTCGCCGTGCAGGTCAGTAGTGACGCCTACTATACGTAGATGTACTATAGAGCTGCGACACAAGCTGTACCGCACCGCGCACGAGTTTAGGAAACGCCACTACAGCGCCAACCGGATGACTGTCGCCGTGCAGGTCAGTAGTGACGCCTACTATACGTAGATGTACTATAGAGCTGCGACACAAGCTGTACCGCACCGCGCACGAGTTTAGGAAACGCCACTACAGCGCCAACCGGATGACTGTCGCCGTGCAGGTATGTCCGGAATAGACATGATGAATATTTTTTTTTATTTTATGTTACATAAATTACCTCTCAAAAAAGAAACATTGGTAAAAGAATTATTTCGCTAGCGTAAAAACTGCTCGAGATATCACAGTTTGAAATGCACTCAAATTGGACTCGCCCAAAAACGCTCATACTAACGGCTACATAGTTATGACGTCACGCCTGAGTAGTTTGTATGGAACGCGTAGGAAGTTTGCTCGGCAGTTATATTGCCGAGCGAACCGACTGCCCGCGGCTCCGCCCGCGTGGACGAAACTATACTATGACAAACAATTTATTCTTTCAAAACCACAGTGATAACACTAAATAGTTAAACTGTTTATGCTCTGAAAAGATTTTAATGCAAAAATTGTTATTTACATAATAAATAATGTACAGGTTAGTTACAGAATAGTAACATAGTATTTAGAGATTATTTACAAATATAGTAAAGTAACAATTAATTAACAGAAAATGAACAGTTTAGGACCTACAGTATATGACCTCTACCTTAGACGCAATTCTCCACCAAGCCTTGGTCCTTCCTACCTTCTCGGTGTATACGAACTAAATCTTGGGAGAGTGCTTTCCCCGTTTGCACTTTTATAACTCTCTACAAATTCTGTTTCCGTCCTTTCTTTTTGGCTATCTCTTAACTCTCCCCCATCTGGATCTAGGCTCCACAAAACGGTACTTCGGGCTACTATCTAAATTCATTCAGACCTATTCATACCATATTCTGATGGTGTACCAGATGCGCGCAAACTCGTGCAGTGCTTTCCAGTTTTCAAGGCAACAGATGGGGTTCTGGTTATTAACGGGTCCAGTTTCTGGGTATTGGTCAATCTCACAGTGCGTGATCTTGGCTAGCTTGACTATTCCGGTGTCACACTTCCGAGGTCGCTGCCTGATACACCCATGTCCGGTCAGTAGTTGAGAGACGATGGAATCTAGTTCAATCTCCGGAGAGGCTCACTGCGATATCGAGAATGAATCTATAGAGTTCGCATCCGCCTTCGCTCTAGTTCCATCGTTCCTGCCAAATAGCGACGGTTTCCTCTTTAATGGCTCTTCTTAGTCCTTGGCACTCCCTGGGAGCCAGGAGGCTCCCTTCCTCCGCAAATGGTCCCGCCCGAAAAATCTCAAGTTCAGCAAGGAAAACTTTTGCAAGCACAGGTAAGGCTGTGGAACTACACGTCCTATAAGCTTTCGTCAATAAAATAAGTACCATTCTCTGGGTACTGAGACTACTGAGCTAAGCTCTCTTTACAATAAAAACTGAGGTGCATATGTACCTATACCATACGGCTGCAGCGTAGCACAGCACAGACTTCCTTGCAGCTTCTTTGGTATAAATTCTGAGCGAACTATTTGGACGCAGAAACTCGCGTAAATTATTAAATTTTAATTGACACTGATGGCAATATTTAATCGACGAAATAAAAACGTGATTTCCCTCTCATATTTCATATAATTAAAATAATAATTTTGCATGCTCTAATGACAATCACATGACAATTGTGATGACAATCAGAGAGAATCAACAGGTTATAAGTCAGTCAGTGGTAACTAAGCAACCCTGCGAAAATAATATTACTTATATTATTACGAAAATTTGCGATTTTATATTGCTTATAATTCAAAATTTAAACACCCAATGTCATATTTTCTTGGGTTTTTCGCGATTCCCGGCATCAAGGAATCAAATTACAAACAAATTCCCGAGAAATATTGTGCCGCTTAAGAGAAACGTGTCAAAAAAGTTTCGTAGAGCGCCATCTCGCTTTTTGTCTCGTTCTGGTTTAACGATTTTATATATTAGATATTGTGTTTATCAAAATGATTTTTTAGACTTTGCTATACATTTTACGGAGTAAAAATATTATTTATTTATTTTAATAAATTTTATACTTTTTAAATGGACTTGTCCACCCAACTTTGAAGGGTCATGAAACAAATAAAATACAATAGTTCAAGAGGTATACAAGCTAGGTACTCTAAAAGTTTAATATGTTTACGATTTTAGTATTTCGGTATTTTATACATTAGTCATCATCCCTATTCTGGATTGATTTGACCGCATAGCTCCACTTGACGGATCGGGTTGAAACTTACCATGAAGTTTATGATGTAGGAATAAAAAAACTAAGAAATAAAATATTGTCCTGGGAAATTGAAATCTATAATTCTACGCGGACGGAAGTAAGTTGTAGTAGAAACAGACAACGTCAAATTATCTATTTTAAGTATTTAACTTTAAAACTACTAAAATACCTGAAAATTTGTCAATAATCAACCTTATCTCAAGACACTAAGGTAAACTTTCATTTGTTGTCTGAGAACAAACCAAAAAAATGCACCTTAAAGTTTTGAGATCATCATCATGCCCCTACCCTTATCCCAGTTTATTTGGGGTTGGTGCATTGCGTCTTTTTCTGCTATTCCTTCCTGTCACTCGTCATCTCCTCATCCACTCCCTTCACATTCATATCATTCCGCACACAATCCATCCATCTTTTCTGCGGTCTTCCTCTTACTTTCCAGCCCTCAACATCCATATCCATTACTCTTCTAGTAACATGCCTTTCCTCCCTTCTCATAACAAGGTTGATTTTTGTCAAATGTTCAGTTGTTTTGGTAGGTTTGAATGCTCATATCATTTTGGCGCTGACTGTATTTTAGTCAGATAGGTCTCACTTCGCGCTTATATATTAGCCTACTGCTCGCGGCTGACTCAGTCGAGCCAGTGCACGAGGGATGTCGTGTGTCGGTTGAGATAGAGCTACGCGACAGAAAGAGAATCACTTTGGAGGTGCTTATAAGAATAAGCAAACAGCGCTGTGTAATTTAAAATTGTACTTTATTGCCGTGCTGCGAGAGTAGCTTATTATTTGATCGTCGCGCAAATAGGCTTCTGTACGTTTAGTACTATTATTATAACGGGTGTAACAAGACACTCAACGATGCCGAAATCCACGCATTCCGCCCACCATCAGGATCATTTTTCTCTTTTAGACTATACCTGGGAAACCAATAGCTACGAAGTTATTAAAGGTTAAAGTATTTTTCACCTCTCCAGCACGAAAAGGGCGCCTTTGGCGCGTAAAAACTCGCAGCAAAATCGATTGTTGCTGCGAGCGTGAGGCAAAGTGCTTTTTTAATTTCTAACACCAACTTTTAGAATAATAAAGAAAAAAGAAATAGAGTGACAAGGATGCGACTTGTAAAATTAATATGTGAGAAAAGGATAGATACGAGTGCTTTATGGTGTCATACATGGATTAAAAAGTAAAAAAATAAAATGCACGGATATACCAAGGAGTTTTAAATAAGATTTGTTAAAAAAGAAGGTTGATAATTCGAAATAAAGAGTATGGACGAAATGAGGTCGCATGTATGAAATAAATATAAAATAAGAAAAAATGATGAAATTTATTAACAAATTAGTGTTTTATGATTATACATAAATAAATAAGATGGGATATTAATGAATAAGAGAAAAGCACAAAGTAATAATGTAAAACAAAACGGCGGGAATCTACTTTATGAATAAAAAATTTCAGCATAGGTTTGATCGAATTATTCCAACGATTAAGATTTGGGATAAATTACAAAAAAAATGTACGTCCAACGATGAAGATAGTTGTCTAACTCCATAAGAGTTGAGTGAACAAGTTTTTAATGCTGAATTTAGCTTTTTACCAGGAAACTCACGTAAAATTTTCTCGCTGGTAGAGGTGAAAAGTTGTATGTTTTACACGAGACCAAAATTTTGATCTGCCTCGTGACTTTAAATCACTCACTGTGCTCAGTAGTCTATATTAGAATCACTCGCTACGCTCGTGATTCAATTCTAGACTACTTCGCTAGTTTGTGATTTAAAGTCGGCACTCGCAGCACAAATTGATTTTGGTCACTTGTATAACAAATAACAATTTTTTTATGAAATTATTTTTATTCGTTAAGTATTTCCTAATTTTTACACAGAAACATTATCAAAATTGTATGTATTTCGTAACAAACAATGGCTTCAAAACGTCATCACTCAATGTTCATGTTCATTTCATGAGCACGCATATAAACGTTGCCTTTACACTCGGCCGCACGCAGCTGTGTAGCATACACTCGCAGGCGCGGTCTTTTGTACGCGTTACATTACGTGGTAATGTATGCAAGGTTTTTTAACACCAAAATTTGTTTCCCAGCAATAATTTTGAACAGAAATAGTTAGGGCATGGATACCGGTATACCGAAATACCGGTATACCGGTAATTTTTTTCGATATTTTGATACCGGTATTTGAGAGTAAAATACCGGTATTTCGGTATTCCGAAAAAAGATATATATTTTTGCAAGGGTGTTTAAAGACTGTGCAGAACGTTCAATGTCTATGGTTCACAGTGTTGTTCATACTGCAGATCAGTTTACCATATGAAAACTCAACGATTTCACGAATAATCACTATTATGGAAAAAATCACCACTAAATCAACTACACAAAACACTGCATGCATATAGCTTGTATCTAGATGCTATTTAATGATATTCCTTTTAGTTGTGCGTTTAATGTTTTCATCGTCATCATATCAGCCGCACGACGACCACTGCTGGTCTCATTCAAGGATCTCCACCTCCCTCAAGGATTTCCAAGACGATCGGTTCTGCGCTGCCCGCATCCAGAGGTTTCCCGCGACCTTCACCAGATCGACGATCCACCTTGTCGGGGAACGTCGTCCGGTGTGCGGTCACCGCTCCAGAACTTTTCCGCCCCAACGGCCATCGGTTCATCTCGTTATGTGTCCCGCCCACTACCACTTCAGCTGAGCAATCCTTCGAGCGATGTCGGTTACTTTAGTTCTCCTACGGATCTCCTCATTTTTGATTCGATCACGCAGGGAAACGCGTAGCATGGCTCTCTCCACTCCAGTGCATGCTGGGACCTGGGTGACCTTGAGACCTACTCCTTATGGGACCCATAGTTAACGACCACGTTTCACTGCCGTAAACTATCTTTTAATATAGATAAATTATCTTTATATATAGACTTTCGTCTCGAAACACTGAAGTAAGTCGTAATTCAGACGCGAAGATTTTTCGAAGCATCCAGAATGCTGCCCATCCGAGTAGGATTCGACGAGAAATCTCTTTCTTGAAGTTGGACTTGCCTAACTGGACTACCTGTCCTAGGTATACGTAATGGTCAACAACTTCAAGTGTAGTATTCCCAACATGAACTGGAGTGGGCATAACATGAGCAATCGACATGATTTTCATCTTATCCATGTTCATCCTGATACCCACTCTTTGACTACGGAGATCTTCGAGCATTGTATTCAGGTCTTCCAAGGTCACAGCCATAAGAACTATATCATCGGCAAAACGAAGGTGTGTTAGGTACTGGCCATTAATATTGATACCAAGTCCATTCCAGTCTATGAGTTTAAACGATGTCCTCCAACGTAGCTGTGAACAGTTTCGGACAAATAACGTCTACCTGTCTCACACCTTGCTGCAGTTGGATTTGTGGTCTTAAACTCTAGACTATGGTGCTAAAGCCTTTTCGAAACCCGGCTTGTTCAGGAGGTTGGAAGTCTTCAAACTTGCGAGCGTGACGATTCGTAAGGACATGGGTCAGAAGTGAGACGGTTCTGTAGTTCTTTAAGAGGGGCTTATTCCCATTTTTAATAAAGAACAAAATAAAAGTATTTTCTAATGTTTTACTTGAGTTATATTGCGCCAGAAAACACGATCTAGCTACTGAATCTACCACCAGTTCACAAATTAGGAGGCCTCCCAGAGAAAGAACTTGCGGAAGAATACTCAGAGAGGTTATGTCGAACCTCCCTATTGATCCCTTTCTACAAAACGAACTAACTGTATCTTTAGATCCTGCAGTGTGTGATTTGGGATGGGATTTTAGTTGATGAATTATAGGGTCCCAAGCTGGTGGTGGGATTATCTTCTCTATGGAAATTTTGATATTTGTTGATTTCAATAATAATTGAATCAAAGAACGTATTTTCTTTAGTATTCTTAATTACCTCGGTATTATACTTTAATAACTCATTTTGTGGTTTCTAGGCAGTTGGTAAATACACTCGACGTCAGAAAAATCGCACCTCTTCGAAAGTAAGTTTGGACTTGACCACCTGCTATTGCTAGCTAACGTTCTATTGTGTAAATGTTGAAAGTTCATTTAATGAGCTTTCAATTTATATTTGTTTGATTTAATTAACATAACAGTTACCATAATTAAACGCTTAAAGCTTTATCACTCGCGCCGCCGTAAAAGGGAAATAAAAGGGGTAAATTCAGGAAATGCGGGTAAATTCGCTATCGATATGATGGAGAAAACACACTTCAACAGTTCAATTCAAAATGGAATACCCAAGATGGATACTATTGCCCATGAAGTTGCTCAAATATTGCAAAAAAATTGGTAATGTTATGTTGCTCGGAAACTGATTATCGGTTATTAGCAACATACACATATTACACATACATAGCCAACAGTCTCTAGAAACCGTTGGAATACTCGTCGAACGGAATCAATTACAGAGATTCAGTTTCCGAGCAACATTATATTGCCTCATTTTTTTGCATTATTAGAGCAACTTCATGGGCAATAGTATCCATCTTGGGTATTCCATTTTTAATTGAACTGTTGAAGTGTGTTTTCTCCATCATTTCGATAGCTAACTTACCCGTATTTCCTGAATTTACCCCTTTTATTTCCTTTTTATGGCGGCGCAAGCAATAACGCTGTAAGCGTTTAATTGTAGTAACTGTTATGTTAATTAAATCAAACAAATATTAATTGAAAGCTCATTAAATGTACTTTAAATAGATATCAACATTCACACAATAGAACGTTAGCTAGCAATAGCGGTGGCCAAGGCTAAACTTACTTTCGAAGAGGTGCGATTTATCTGACGTCGAGTGTAGTTTGAGTGTTTCTGCCATAAAGTATAGCGTAAAAAATTGCTTTAATCACTCTCCACAAACAAGACTTACTAATCGTTCTTAGAATCATTTAAAAAGTAGGTGACTAGCAGTTTTTTAAAAAATACCGAAAAAATACCGAAATACCGGTATACCGGTAATTGAAATTTCAATACCGGTATCAATACCGGTATGAAAATCTTTCCGGTATTTCATGCCCTAGAAATAGTCCTGATGATGGGCAGAATACGTAAACCTCGGCTTCGTTGAGTGTCTTGTTACACCCGGTATTTGAAGCTTTAGTGATAAAAAAACGAGTACCATTACTTACAATTTCACTGTTTGTTTTTTTTCTATTAAATTAGATAGAATCTATTACAATACATGCCAGTCCAGTCCATCAGCCATTTTTGATGTCCCCACTGCTGGGGCACAGGCCTTCCTTATAAGGAGGATGGGCCATAACCCACCACGCGGGCCCAATGCGGATTGGTGGGTGTTAACGACTGCAAATGCAGCCGGGACCAACGGCTTAACGTGCCTTCCGAAGCACGGAGGAGCTCGAGATAATAAACTTTTGGTCACCCATCCCATGACCGACCCTTGCGAACGTTGCTTAACTTCCGCAATCGCTGGGCCAGGCGCTAAACCACTGCGCCACCGAGCTCCTCATCTCCATTACAATACATTATCTTACATTAACATAATGTTGTGTCCAGGCGCGCATGGACCTGGAAGCCTTGGAGCAGTACGTGGTGAGCACGTTCGGGCGCGTGCCCACCAACAAGCTGCCTGCGGAAGACTTCTCGCAGTTCGCGTTCCGTCCGGACACCGTCACGCCGGAATTCCGCAGCATATTCTATGTGAAACCCGTCGGAGATACCACCGAGGTTAGTCACAATAACAACTATACATACATACACAACAAATATAAGGCTAAGTTCATATGATTGCGCGGTAGGAGCATTCACATGATAGCGTGCACGCGTAGCAGTCTGGCATCAACATCACCGAGAATGGACGTGGAGAAAGCAATTTCTTTATGGATTTATTTATTTATACAAAGTTACAGTACGAGGCACGTATCTTGAAATCGGGTGGGGATTGCGCGAAATGCGAATTTTGGGTATGCGTAGCGGTGAAGGGGGCGGGCGGCGGGAGATGGGCGCGCGCTATTGGTCGCTCACAAGAGCACATGCGCGAACTTATCCCCACTCCGTCGAAAAAATTTCACGATATGTGCCTCGTACTGTACTTAAACAAAGAAATGCAACTAATTTGTAGATCAAACTTGCCCAAGTTGTTATTTTTCTTCATGATAGGAGAAAATTAAAATTATATTCTTCTAAAGACTTTCTCTTTAATAATTTATTTGAATAGTCCTTGAAGTTATTAATCCAAATGGCATTTTTTCAACTTCGTAGGTAAGCAAATCTATATGAGGATAGTTCAATTCATAATTCGATTTTTTGTAAATAAAGTTACGTATCGCTTTGAATATCAAATAAACACAACTAAACGAGCATACGATTCGGCACATGAACTCGCGCCATGGGTGGGGTGAGGTAGTCGATTCTGGGGCGGGGCGGAGCGTGTCCATTCTAGGGTAGTACTTATATGTATTCTGTATTGCAGGTGCACCTGTCGTGGTGCATGCGGTCGCTGGTGGCGGAGTACCAGTCCAAGCCGCACCAGTACATCTCCTACCTGCTCGGCCACGAGGGCAAGGGCAGCCTGCTCTCCTACCTCAGGAAGAAGTAACTACTCATCTACATAATACAGTCCAAGCCGCACCAGTACATCTCCTACCTGCTGGGCCACGAGGGCAAGGGCAGTCTGCTCTCCTACCTCAGGAAGAAGTAACTACTCATCTACATAATACAGTCCAAGCCGCACCAGTACATCTCCTACCTGCTCGGCCACGAGGGCAAGGGCAGCCTGCTCTCCTACCTCAGGAAGAAGTAACTACTCATCTACATAATACAGTCCAAGCCGCACCAGTACATCTCCTACCTGCTGGGCCACGAGGGCAAGGGCAGTCTGCTCTCCTACCTCAGGAAGAAGTAACTACTCATCTACATAATACAGTCCAAGCCGCACCAGTACATCTCCTACCTGCTGGGCCACGAGGGCAAGGGCAGTCTGCTCTCCTACCTCAGGAAGAAGTAACTACTCATCTACATAATACAGTCCAAGCCGCACCAGTACATCTCCTACCTGCTGGGCCACGAGGGCAAGGGCAGTCTGCTCTCCTACCTCAGGAAGAAGTAACTACTCATCTACATAATACAGTCCAAGCCGCACCAGTACATCTCCTACCTGCTCGGCCACGAGGGCAAGGGCAGTCTGCTCTCCTACCTCAGGAAGAAGTAACTGCTCGTATTTACATACAATGTGTTAATGAATAAACGCAAAACCTCTTAGGTGGTGATTGTGCTCATAGATATGAACAACTTTTACTATGGGGTCAACTCTACAACTCAACAAAAAAAATCCACTGTTTCATACAAGTTGTCAATACTTCGGACCAGAATGTATGAAACAGCTGTTTATTTTGTTGAGTTGCAGAGTTGGTCCCATAGTAAAGATTGTTCATATTCATGAGCACAATCACCACCTAAAAGGTTTTGCGTTTATTCATTAACACTTTGTATTACTCTCTCTATCCTTACTTGTCCTATTTAAATAACCTATTCTCAGAAAGAGATAGGCTCAGCCCCGGATCTACGTTTTCGAAAGGGGGGGGGGGCAGAAGACAATTTGCCGCCCTCTTCGAAGCAATTTTCAACAAGTTCTGTAAGACTAAATAGTGTAAGAAATAAAGCTATATTTTCTATGGAGACCCCAACATTAAATCCTCAGTCAATGAAACTTTGCAGGGATGTAATATAGTATGAACCGAAACTTATAAACAAAAATCCAAAAAACCAATAAAAATCGATTTGGATAATTTAAAAAAATTGTTTCATTTATGGTACTTTATCATACTGTAAAGTTTCGTCTACTGAGGGTTTACTGTAGAGGTCCACGACCTTCCTGCATATAATATTATTTTCAATAGAGTTTGGGCGCTCGGCATTTACACGGGCAACTCCGAGAGTGGCATCGACTACACTTCTATGTACAGTCTCTTCTCAACGCAAGTGGTGCTCACCAAGAAAGGGCTTGATCACATTGACGAGGTAATTAGTCATCACATCTAATATGAAATAATAAAAAAACATTAATTACATCTTGGCCAGAAAAAGTAAAATATAAAAAAAGGGCACAGTGCAAAATATGGGCAGTGTTGCCAAGTTATTCGTGATTTTGGACGTGTTTGCAAGAAAGTGGCGCTCTCTATTTTTGGCAACTCTATAGAATCAAGCTGTATATTGGTAATAAAATGATGGTGCGATTTTATGTACGTTTTTACCATTCAATTTTTGTTTTTAAATTTATAAAAAATCTTTTTAATTTTAGGTACTAGAAGCGATATTCTCGTACATAAATATGTTGAAGAAAATAGGCCCCTCCGAAAGGATATACGAGGAGATCAAGGTAAGTTGTTTTTTTAGCTATAAATCTTATCATTTTTATCTTCTTGGAGAGTTTTCTAACCTGAAACCATATGCTAGTCCAGCGAACTAAAATCTATGGAAGTGTAATTGCAAACAAATATTGCTTAAAAATGCCACCACGGAGCCGAAAAAGTACAACCCGCTCAGCTTTAGTCGGGCTGGCCACGCACCCGATGACTGATGTTAACGTTCTTTACAATAAATGCAGTTTGTATTGTAGAGAAAAGATAGAAAAAGACAGTTTATTAGAAATGACGTCCTTTATAGTCAAATGGTGTAAAAGATGCAAAGAAGGCAGTAAAAAGATGCAGAAAAAACGTATCTTATTTTTTCGTTTTAGTATAGAAAAAATTAAAAAAATATTAAAAAAACACGACTGCCCTGCCAAAACGAACTAAAAAGTTAAACAACAAGTGTCATTGCAGTCGGGGGACCTTATCATGGAACAATTTTTGATCAAAGAGGTCCCCCGACTGCAATGACACTTGTTGTTTAACTTTTTAGTTCGTTTTGGCAGGGCAGTCGTGTTTTTTTAATATTTTTTTGATTTATTTATTTTTATTTCACACATTTTAGTGACATATTATATAGTTTTGGAATGTGCTCATCAAGGCCTTTCATTTGATGCCCATATTGTAATAACAAAAGAAAAAAAATTTTTTGTCACCTTTGAAAATGGCGTCGTACAGTCGTCATATTGATTTTTTCTAAAAAAAATATAGCCAGTGTCACTCGGGATGTTGTAAGGATTCTAACGATACCCCATTTATCCAAATCAGTTCAGGCATTTAGAAGTTATGGTGGAATAAAGAAACTCACATACCCACAAACATACATGAATCCTGAACACATAACACTCTTTTTGCTTTGGGCAGTCGTGTAAAAATATCTATAAGTATACAAATTATGGTCGCTAATAAGCAACCAGTGTTCAGACGCTTGTGCAGTGCTGCATAATTAAATGCCAGCATTTGTAGCTCTATCCACTTAGTTGTACTTTTCGTATGGTGCCATTTTTTGACCAGAATGCTCATTCCATAGATTTTAGTTCGCTGAACTAGTCTGCATTTAAAACGTTAGAACATTTTACAGACTGTATGGTCCATGAGACCGTTCGTGGCACGCGGGGTCGTAAAACGCGTTAGTGACGTCAGTCATTAGGATTGCGCATGCATTGAAATGAGTCCGAGCCCGCCGATAAGGCCTATAAGTGCAAGGGAGCGCGCAGGGTAAGTATCAGAAAGTCTAAAGTTAGAATATCTAAACTTAAAATGGCAAAGTTCAAAATGTCAAAAATTCAAATGGTTTAAAATGTCAAAAATCATTATGTATAACTTCAAAATAGCAACATTTAAAGTATCAAACGTATCAAATACTTGACGAGTTAAAATATCAATGGTCATTAAGTCTAAGTTCACAATGATTTATTTGAATTGGGTTGGATCTTAAAACGAATCGCCTTCTTTGAGGTTAATTGAGTCTGTGGAGGTGTCTTTGGGCTTTGCCTGAAATGCTTTATAGCAAATTTAGCTGCCGAAAATGAGTCTAAATTAGTCTACTGGGACTTAGAAACCGTAGACCGTAGGTCACGACATAGGTGCGAGGAGCGTAGCGACGAGCATGTTAGGTTGACATGAATCCAGCGCGCGAGCCGAGCGAGCGAAGCGAGCGTGCCTCGGCAGCGACCGGCGAAGCGCCAGAAAAAAATCTATTTCAAACTCAATTGGTGGATTTTGTTCGCCGGCTACTGAATCAGTGACTGGCACCAGCTACCAAATCAGGGGCCTATTGCATAACAACAAAATACAAGCTAATATTATTAGTGATTTTCCATAGAAATTCACTAATAATATTGGCTTGTAATTTGTTATGCAATAGCCCCCAGGAAGCGGCGCGGCTATGTTGATGTGCGGCGGAGGCACAGAGGTTAACACGCAATTATTTAACCTAATTATTAGGTACCTACCTAAATAAAAGAAAGGCATAAGTAAATTCTGTACGTCATTATTATGTATTTGGAATATTAGACATTTTAAATTTTGTTTATTTCAACTTAGACTTTTTAATTTTTGACCATCTGACCGTTTTACATTTTAGTTTTTGACATTTTAAACTTTTGACATTTTAATCGTTAGACATAAAAATTTTGACATTTTGAACTTTGCCATTTTAAGTTTAGACATTCTAACTTTAGACATTCTGATACGTACCCGAGCGCGCAATATAGCTACTCCATTCGCATATTTTACGACCGCGTGCCACAAACGTTCTTATAGACTAAACACTTTGGAACAAAGTTGTTTGTTGTTTGTTTGTTGTTTATCCATGAAACTCCGTGGTCGAGTGGTTTGCACGCCGGTTTTCAAGGCGTCACCATCTCTTTAGGTCCTGGGTTCGATTCCCAGCTGGGTCAATGTAGAAAACGAACTTTTCTATTTGCCTCTGGGTGTTTGTAATACCACCGTTGTCTTTAATTTCCATAACACAAGCGCTTTGAATGAATGAGTGAATGACAACTAACTTTAATTAAATAAACTCACATAATAAGCATTTTCAAATCTTCAAATCTTTCTTTCTTCTTAAACTTTAGCTACTTACTTGGAATCGCACAGTGTTTGATTTCACTCAAAAAAATCCCTATGCCGTTTATTGCATATATCAAGAAATGCATTTTTAACGACTGCCGACTAGAACATCCACGTGTCTATATCAAATACGTTTTTATAAAAAAAAGAATTTATATTTCGTGACCTTAACCTAAAAAAAAGATTAAATAGATTCTGTAAGCGTATCTTATATTTTTTTTTTATTAATATAGTTTGATAAATTATATAATTAATTAATAATTAATATAATTAATTAATATAATTAATTTATTAATTAATTATATTATTTATTATATCTTTAGGCGCATATTTATTATTATTATCCTGTGTATTGTTTTTAGGCAATCGAAGATACAAGCTTCCGTTACGAGGAGGAATCTCAACCGGCGGAATACGTGGAGACACTCGCCGAGAATATGCACTTCTATCCGCCAGAGCATTACATCACTGGCGACCGGCTTTACTACAAATACGACCCTAAGGTGAGTGCGTTAAGGTCGATTTTTCTTTAAGGTCAAATCAAGTGAATGTTATCTAAGTGAAGTTAGAATCAAATGCTTCAGTCTTAACTTTTAATTCTTGTTCATAATTAAATAGATGACGCTCATTATTTTTACGCGTTTCTTTAGTAGGTCACAGTCGGGGGTGGCTCACTGTTAAACTTTTATATTAGCCTACTGCTCGCGGCTGACTCAGTCGAGCCAGCGCACGAGGGGTGTCGTGTGTCGGTTGAGACAGAGCTACGCGACAGAAAGAGAAAGTGCATACAATAATGTACACGCAGCGCTGTGGAATTTGAAATTGTACTTTATTGCCGTGCAGCGAGAGTAGCTCATTTTGATTCTCTTCGCGCAGTTGGACTTTTGTACGTTTAGTACTATTATATCTGTGGTGTTTGGGAGAAATCTGTTAACTCCAATAGGGATGATGACTAATGAATACAATAACAAAATACTAATAAAAATCGTAAACATATTAAACTTTTAGAGTAGCTTGTATACCTCTTGGTTTTATATATTGCGTATTATTTGTTTTATGGCCCTTCAAAGTTGGGCGGACAAGTCCATTTAAAGAGTATAAAATTTGTTAAAATAAATAATACATTAAATTAGTCCGTAAAATTTATAGCAAATTTGTCTAAGAAACCATTTTGATAAACACAATATTTAATATAATAATAATAATAATAAAACTTTATTTCAGACATTATAGGTCCATATTATAAAGAAGTACAAAAATCTTAAAAACTAGCCACAGCAGGTCTTTACGAGCTGCCTGATTATAGGGCAGTCGTTTTTTAGGGCTATTACACTCAGGATACTGTTGGTGCTGCTCCTCGTTCTTGCTAGAAGTGAAGCAGCCTTTTTACGCATTATCGCGTCAAATCCGTCCGTGCGTGCCTCACAGAACATGCCTGAGGCGCTGCAGTAACGGGGCAACCCCAACAGTACCCTAAATGCATTATTGTACTGCACTTTTAATGCTTTGAGCGCCCTTTGAGTATAGCTGACCCAGAGGGAGCACGAGTGAAAGTGAAAGTGTGTAACGGTTTTCTCCCACAGGGCGACTATTGAGAGTTAAAGGGTGAGCGTTCGGTGTTATAGTTTAAGCTCAAGTGAAATGCGGCTTACTCAGTTAGGCTTGAACATGTTCAGGGAGTTGGCTCTTCCGCACCTGGAGTACAGCGTATTAGAATTTATAGAAGATAAGGGCGCCTTATACGCTGCAGCAAACGATTTCAGAGATAAATAAAGAGAAAGATTGAATTTAAAGAATTACATTTATTTCTCAGAACAGTTTATCGTTCATTACATATATCCCGCTTACGGTTAAAAGATTAACTTGTAAAACTTATCACTAAGTTAAGAAATATATTTAAAGTTACCATACATACAGTAGAATGGTTGATTACTGCTGAACCTCCACCATGTAAGAGCTTTCCAAGGATGTCATCGGTGAGGTTTTCGTCCCTCTCTTGGTGACAAGGCCGTTGATCAATAAATACAACTTCCCATCTTGAGTAGGTACGGAACAGTACAGGATGCTTGAAGTATGAAGCGTTGGTCACCACTTCATATTGGCGATGGAAGATATGAGACAATCTCCATCATGATAAGTTGAGTGTAATTCAAGGTTGGATTACATCAAAAATGAGGCTGATACTAAGGATTAGACCAGAAAACTAAAAAAGGCACTGTTAAACAGTGTTAAAACTTATGTACAGACATAAAAACAATAAAAAAAAGAAAAACCCTGGAACAAAAGAACACGCGGTTTAGCACATGACGGATCCATGTTCGCAATTCATGAAATGATATTATTTCCAAAAGGATTTCTTACCATGTTTACTGCATGGGTTTTAAAGTTATTTTAAATTATAAAAATGGGCCGCAGCCCTACAAATTAAGACTCAAAAAAGGATAATTTTGCTTCCTTCACTTCATGGTTTGGAGCCAAAAAAAAGGACAAGAGAAAAGTGCATGATCATGTCATGTCAGACGATAAAAAAAAACTAACAGCTTCGGACACCTAGCGATTTGCCAATCTCAAAGTAAAACGCTGAAAATACCAGAACGAGACTAAAATCGTGAAGAATTTTATTTATAAGTTAGTTGCATGCGATAAAACTATTCAATTTAACATTTTTATCCAAAAATCATAATTTTGAAGTTAAAACTCTAAAAGCGATTACTAATCGATTGTCATCGATTACTAATCGATTAATCTATTAGAAGCGTTATGATCAGAAATTTATCTGTGACACGGTGCTTTGTTCCGTTTCATGTTTTTTAGAAGAAAGATACTGCAGAACTAATGTAGTTTAATTTACTTATTTAACTTTATATTCTTTTATAAGAAAACGAATAAACGAAAGTTGTTAATTAAGAAATAATGTTTGGATTACTAAGATTTCATCAAAACATCTCAAAGCGTTCGTGGAACGGAGCGGGCAAAACGTCAAAATGAAGTGACAGATTGACCTTTCAACTAATGTCATTGAACTTAACCATTAAAAGTAAACAAATTATAAATTGTTTTCTGGAATTACTTAGATTACGTAAAAAAAGTGTTACAAGTGAAAGTGAAATATATTTTATTTAAATAAGCTCACATAATAAGCATTTTTAAATCGTCAATTCTTTTACCCTGCCACCCATTATGACGTCTTTTAACTGACAAGAAAAATGGGCGCAAAAAACTTGTCAGCTTTATCAATCAGATGGAACGATATTTACAAATATGTATATCGTTTCCAGACTTTATATTAACAAAGATTAACAAATAAATAACATTATTGAATTAGCTAATTTCTTAATGAGTTTCAAATTTCTTAATCAATTTATGGATGGAGGTGAGAAGAGTCTCCAGGACATCATCACCTGTCTAAAGGAGACCGATCCAGACGACGTGCCAACTTTCGTGGCGAAGGAGCTGCACAAGCTGCCCCCCGTCACTTTCGACCACGTCGACGTCACCAGGCTGCTAAAGGATATCACCTCCCTGAAAGCGTGCCTGGCAGAAGTACAGTGTAAACTAGTGGCCTCAGATAACACCATTAGTGAGTTGCGAGCCCAAGTGTTGTTGTTAAGCAACAACGCTGCGGTAAGTAGGTCACCTGAGACTTGCTACGTGAACACTCGTCGTGGGGCGCAAAATGCATCCATCGGCAGTTTTGAGTCGGCGAACTTGGATGCGTCACCGGCCGCCGCCGACACAGCGCGCGATGCGCCGCGCCCCGCCGCCGCCCGCTCCGCCCCGGCGGAGACGTCACGCGTGAGCACGTCGACCCCTCAACGTGCATACGCTGCAGTCACCGCTGCTAACCGACCCGCTGTTCAACAACTCGAGCGGGGCACCAATGAGGGAGAAAAACAACGTCGACCGGTCTCTAAGCCTGTGCATCCACGGAGACTGGATGAAAAATGTGACGAGGACGGCTTCAAAAAGGTGGAAAGGAAGAGGAAGCCCACCCGCCGTAACCTTTGTGGCACCGCCCCGACCGGACACAACCACCTGCTACGTCCGGCTATCCCGACAACGCTCGTGTATGTATCTCGCCTGCACTACAGCACGAAGCCTGATGACATCGGAGAGTACATCAGAGTTAAGACCAAATTCAGTCTGAGGGTCGAGCGGTTGGAGTCCCGCCACAATGTGAACTTCAACTCATTCGTGGTGAGGGTGCCGACCGAACATCTGTCGACCTTCATGAAAGAAGATTTTTGGCCGAAAGGTGTCTTGTTCCGACGGTTTCGCGGTCGGATACCGGACACTGCATTGCGCAACACGTCGCTGCCCTCTATACGTGTAAACAAATAGATTAATTTTTAATAATTATGTATGTTAGTCTGTAAGGTATATATTGTATGGGCCTAGTTGCCTGAAATAAATGGTTAAATAAATAAATAAAATTTACAGATTTTAAGCTAAATTCAAAGTTTGAACTTGTTATTCAGTCTAGGCTGTTACAATAAATAAAAATAAAAGAAAAACATACAATTCAATATGCATTAAGATAGGTAGTCAGAAGCAGACCCATTCCCACTGGCAGCACCAGTTCCCGAACATGACGCATGAACCAGCCATCTCTTCGCTCAACCATATTTGAGCCTCATACGACACCACCGCAGAAATGATTAAAGAGAGCATGACATACTAAGACTACCTATGTTAAGGCATCGAATTGAAAATTTATATCCAAAAGCTTTTCATAGGTCTTTCACTAAACTACTGACTATAGAAAGTAAAAATATTGCAATTAAATAAATCAAAACAAGGTAAGCTATTAAGTAGTAGGAGTAGAAGGATTGACAGAACGATTTGAACAGAGTTATCTTAACGTTACTACTACATCGTGCAAACCTCCTAGCCAGCATATTACTCCTGGTCGCCAAAGCTCTCCGCTCCCTCTCCATGTCCATTTCATCACACAAATCCTCTGTAACAAAATGCCCCAGGTACTTAAAATGTGAGACCCTCGCCAGAGCGGTGTTAAACAGCTTAATTGGTGGTATGAAGCTCGGGCTCCTGTTTCTGTCGAACAATATAGCTGTCGAACAAATTTCCTACGCGTTGCATACAAACTACTCAAGCGTGACGTCATAACTGTGTAGCCGTTAGTATGGAGCGTTTTCGGGTGAGTCCAATTTTGTGCATTTCACACTAGCGTTTTAGTTTTCATGTTAGCGAAATAATTCTTTTACCAATGTTTCTTTTTTTTGGGGGGTAATATCTATACATATAAAACTCTGATTGATTGATTCATTGTTGGGATAGACGCAGAGCCCGAACGGCTGAAGGTAGACACATCATTTTTGAAGGGTAGATACCTTTCATGATGTAGATGAGCACTGAGAAAGGATTTTGGAATATTCTCGTTATACATGGTGCTACAGGTTGTTCAAGTTTGTATGAGAATTTGTATAGAGTTGAAGTAGAGACACCTTTTTTGTAGGGTAGATACCTTTCATAGTGTAGGTGAGCACTGAGAAAGGGTTTTGGAAAATTCCCGTTATACAAGGTGCTATAGGGTGTTCCAGTTTGTATGGGAATTTGTATAGGGCTGAAGATAGATACGCAATTTTTAGAGGGTAGATTCCTTTCATGATGTAGATGAGCACTAAGAAAGGAGTTTAGAAAATTCCGGTTATACAGGGTGCTACAGGTTGTTTAAGTTTGTTTGAAAATTTGTATAGGGTTGAAGAAGAGACACCATTTTTGGAGGGTAGATACTTTTCATGGTGTAGGTGAGCACTAAGAAAGCGTTTTGTAAAATTCCCGTTATACAGGGTGCAACAGGGTGTTCCAGTTTGAATAGGGATTTGTATAGGGCTGAAGGTAGAGACACCATTTTTGGAGGGTAAGAAGATACCTTTCGTGTTGTAGGTGAGCTCTAAGAAAGGGTTTTGGAAAATTCCCTTTATACAGGGTGCTGCAGAGTGTTCCAGTTTGTACATTAATTTTTGTGGGAAAATTTAAATGTGTGAAATGAGGTTTACTGATAAATACCTAGGTATATTGGTAATCCGTGATTTTCAAAATAAATGCACAACTATCTTAATCACGCGAACGAAGTCGCGGGCAAAAGCTAGTATAACATAAAATAAAAATGAATAAATAATGAAAAATATTAGAAAAAATCGGCTCACCCGTAGCAACTTAGACGGGATGCTACGGGTGAGCCGATTTTTTCTAATATTTTTCATTATTTATTCATCTTAATATAAAAATAGCATTGTGAATGCAAAAATCTAAAAGTTTATAAAATAAAAAAATTAGTCATCATGCCTATTCGGTCCTTTTTTAGTTGGGTAATACAATGTTATTGAATGTTTTTCTATATATTTATTTTGATCTATTACTGATTAGTCCACCTTACATAGAGTTTTACATTAGCCTAGTTGTCTGAATTAAATAAATAAATAAAAAAAATAGAAGTGATAGAACTGAGTTGAAACACATGCTAATTCAGGGGGCTGATTGTCTTGATTGATTTTTTGTACATTCGTGATAAGTCTCATACTGTAAAATGTTTTGGACTTACAGGTTTCTCCCAAACACCACAGAAATACGAGGGTGGATTGATAAGTCTGTGGGAGGTTTGGGTGTTGGTGATGTAATTAATAAGCTCAACTATCTAATTTTACGGTTTATTTACCAACACATCTCTCTCACATAAAACATAGAAGGAGCAAACAGAATGTTGATGCCTATTCATAAGAAAAATAATTAGACAGAATTCCTTGACAAATGTAACACGTCATGATAAAGTCCCGACTGACATTTTACTCTCTTTGACGCGCGGAAACAATGAAAGTTTGATATGTGCCCACAAGTCCATGACTTTTTAATGAAGAAATACTTTTTTTCGGAATATTTTGTTTTATTTCTGTACATAATCTTATTGTAGCTCTGCGTATTCAGTCCAACGAAGTTCCTACCTCTTTAACCCATTATTTTTCTTTCATCGCCTGAAAACTGGTAACTAAAATCGGTCCATTTCAGACATCACCTTGATGAAAATCTTTGCACGCCAAGGCATTTATCAAGACATTTATTCATGTTTGGTAGGAGAAAAAATCTCACCGGGGTTGAATCTAGAGAATAAGAGGGATTCGCATTTTCATTAGATGAGTTGATGTCCGCCGAGAGGGTCGACGGGTCATTAAGAAAAGTTAGAAGTCGCTTGAGCTTTTTGTTTCCGAAAGTAATAATCTTTTGCCGAGTTTGAAAAAATGTTGTGTAAAGATGCCTCAAGGAGTTTCTTTTTAAGACACAAAAATAAATTATGAAAAAAAGTTTTCTTTTTTTTCAAAGTCATGGATTCATCAAACCACCCTCGTATTCTGTGTCACATTAACTTATTTTGAACGCTATTATCCCATGTGCAGGGCATAACGGAGCTGCTAGAGTGCATGCGCGCGGACGCGGTCAACATAATGATCCTGTCCAACAAGCACTCCACACCCATCCAATACGACGCCAAGGAGACCTGGTTCGGCACCGACTACAAGCGGCAGGGTAATCACTACGAGTTTTACTTATTTACAGTATTTCAAGATAAAGAATGGGCATCGGAAAACATCGCGTTTTTGCTTTTCTTAGGAATGACGTTGACATTTATTTCATTGCAATAAAGTTGAAATTGTGAATGACTTAGGGCCAAACTACTTTTTGTTAATTGTCTTTGTTATGTTAGACCCATAGAAATAGAATGCCAAAGAACAACAATGTCAATAAAACAGGTGATCCGAAAAACGAATGTATTATTATATGAGATACGTAAAATATGACTTACATACATAAAATATGACTATATTATGGGCATGGCAAACGAAATTAATAAACTATGTTCGATACTGTTTTCTTCGTCGATAAACGAATAAATGTAGGGAAATTTGGTTTTAGAGAAATGTGTGGCAAAATCTTATTTAGCTTTGAAAAGTGTGATTACTTGGATTGTTTCTTTTTATCACATCGCAATTACTTAGAGCACAAGACACCATGGCTCCACGATACCTTTATTTGAAATTCTAATAAGGATTAACAAATATTTTTTCATCCCTTCTATTCGAAAAATGATGCTTTGTTCCTATATAAGTGGGATCAAAATAGCTCTTTTCTGGTAAGAGCTTTTTAGTGGGAGGAAAAGAGATTTGAATTTAGAACATGTATCTTTCAAAGAATTCGAACGCCGCCGCCAGCTGGTATGTATTGACTGGCTGTATAGACGGCGCGCGGCGAGCGCGCAAACTGAAAAAAAAAACAAGCGCGCGAATTAAGTATGTGTTCTTGTAATTAGTACATACTTACGTACTTAGTACAATAACTTTTGAAAATTGCGCTAGTGTATCAAACGTAACTATAAATTTGTAATTATTTTTACTTTTCACGTGTCTGTTTTAAATAAAGAACATTTTCATTAATTACATAAACACAGTCTCCTATTTATTTTCTCATAGAAAGGGGATGAAAAGTAGAGTGTATCACTAGGGCGCAAAATATATTTTTGGCTCGGGCGATGTACTTTGAATCCCTCGCTACGTTCGGGATTCTACTGAAGAATCCCTCGCTACGCTCGGGATTCTACTCTAGAATCCCTCACTTCGCTCTGGATTCAAAAAAGCGCCCTCGCCGTAAAAATATTATTTTGCCCCCTTGTAATACAATCTACTATAAACAAACTGTGATTGCTCATTTGCAAGGCGGGACGCTAGGGGCTCTTACTGGAAAAAATGTTGTCACATTGTCACTTGATTCTTTGTCTCTTTTTTTCACAGACCGTGTCCGTATAATGTTAACTTCTCTTTTCCACGCTTTGTTGGTCTTCTTGAGCACAGCGAAAATTTTTCTATGTCTATAGTTAGACCATTGTTTCCGATGTTTTCAAATGCATATGTATAAATGTGAGTCTGTGACGGCCTCACATTTAAACAGTATTTTAAATTCTTTTGTGATAAGACTATTTCAGTAAAGATTTTGTCAGGTTATACTTTTATTATTCTCATTCACAATGCTAGCTTTTAATATAAAAAAGGCTCGGTCACAATTACTCAATGTATGGCTATGTTGTGTATTTTTTCTGTAAAAGACCAAAATGTTAATTAAGTTGGCATTATTTTGATAAATACACGCAATTTTCGACCTTATCGTAAACGATTAGGCTTTTTTCTAGTGTTTAAAGTTATTTTGTGCAACCTTTCTCGTTAACTAAAAACTTATTTAACTATCCAAATATTTTATATTAAGTAATAAAAAACAAGAACTTAACTTCTTTAAAAATACATTTCATTTCTTAAATCAAGTCCATTAATTGATCTGCATTATATCAAACAGATATCCCCTCCGACTGGTTACAACGTTGGCTAACCGTGGAGCCCTACTCGTCCTACCACTTGCCCGAGAAAAACGTGTACATTACGACGGACTTCGACCTCATACCCCCAGCGGAGCCCTACGTACGATTAGCGCACGAGATGGGTGTAGACTTGGCTAAGAGCTCGCTGAAGGATCTACACAAGAAAGTGGCCGCAAACCCGCCGCGGCAGGAGGTGTTAACGCAGGGGGATATCGTGGCTACAGTCAACAACTTCAGGTAGGAATTTATTTAGTAGTTTGATATTCATTTTATTTAATTGAAGGATTTAAAAGTGACTAAAAACCCTACATTATTTACCACCTCCCGAAGAAAAAATCTGTAAGCACGACAGCACGGTAAGTTGAATTTTGTTGACTGTCTCAAAATCAACATGTATGTATAGTCTCACGTTCCGTTGACTGTACATTACGACTACTTCGAGGTGTTGACGCAGGGCGATATCGTGGCTACTGTCAACAACTTCAGGTTGGTATTTATTTAGTACATTGATATTAATTTAGTTAACTTAAGGATTTAAAAGTGACTACAAACTTGCCAAAACCCTACACTTTTTATCACGTCCCCAACTTTTTACCACCACTTTTATTACGTACGGCATAAAGACAGTATCAAGTTTAACATGTATAGTCTGACGTTCCGTTGACTGTACATTACGACGGACTTGGACCTCTTACCCCCAGCGGAACCCTACGTACGATTGGTGCACGAGATGGGCGTAGACTTAGCGAAAAGCTCGCTTAAGGATCACAAGAAAGTGTCCGCAAACCCGCCGCGGCAGGAGGTGTTGACGCAGAGCGATATCGTGGCTACTGTCAACAATTTCAGGTTGGAATTTATTTTTTAATGTAACTGGATCTGTAATAGCATGAATCTTTACCATCTAGCTAAATGTTTGGCAGTACACCTGTCATTTCAATCAAGCGGGTAATTTCGAAGTCATAAGGGTTTGAAGGAAATGCCAGCGCACTGAAATATGTGCTCTATTACGTATGACGTAAGGTTCACCTCTCATATCCACGTGACGTGGCGTCAAAAGCACAAGCTTTTTCAGCACATGACGTCATTCGACAACACAAAATAACAGTGTTCTAGCTAGACTTTTCTGTTTTAGGAAACATCGCGAAAATTTCTTCACATTTGTTCATGAGCTATTGGATATGTCACTAAACAAAAATTGCTGTTATTTTTTTATTGTTGAACCAAATAAACGTTTTAAGACAGTCACTTGGCTCCATTAGTTCCTTAGCTTGCATCCCCATTGATTTAGTGGCGTATTTAATTAACCAAACATTTAATGGTCCTTTGAGTCGAATATTTTGTATGGTCAAAAACATTCAACAGTGCTTGGATTTCCAGCCGTTTTCATAAAGTAGCAATTTCGTCATGAAAGTTTACATACATACATACACTCACGCCTGTTTCCCATGGGGGTAGGCAGAGACTATGGATCGCCACCTGCTACGATCCTTGCACACTTCTTTCGCTTCATTCATATCCATCACTCTTTTCATACATGCCCTGCGGTTTTTGTCACTGCGTACACCAGCCTTTTTTATAATAACCTCTATTTGGTCCGCGTAGGTTTTTCTGGGACGCCCTCGTGCAATCGTTCCTTCCACATTCGCACAGTATATCTCTTTCGTGATTCGCCTTTCATTCATCCTCTCTAAGTGACCAAACCACTGGAGCATTCCTTTCTTTATATAAAAAAGTCTCGAATGGGGCAACTGTCTAAATGGCGCTGCGTACGCTTGTTCCACGAGAACTATGAAAACAAAGGACTTTTACTTTAAAAAAATCGTTTTTTAGCTTTAAAATTATTCAATTCTGTGTTTGCAAAATTTTAAAATGTTTGCACTTGCAAATTTTCGAAAAATCTGGATATCGAAAAAATTGATAAATTCTGTAACAATAAAAACGTCTTAATTTGGCTTTCAATTCTGGCATTTGTTTTTTAAAATAGTCTTTTATATCCATTTTGGGTCATTGGGTCTTTTTCGGTAAAAAAATACAACAAAATAAATACCTATTTTCCCATAGATTTGTTCTGAACGTCTACTGTCTTAGGAACAAGCGTACGCAGCAATTGGTGGTAGGAAACTATCCCCAATTCGAGACTTTTTTTATATAATTCTAAAATATTTCGTTGATTGCTGCAGGCTCGACCAACCCAACCTCCTCCGCAAGAACCGGCACATGGAGCTGTGGTACAAGCCGGACTTCAAGTTCCGGTTCCCCACCGCCCTCCTGTACTTCTACTTCATATCGCCGCTCAGCATCAAGTCGCCCAGAGAGTGAGTATTCATTTTATCCCTAAGGAGTATTCAGATGTGGCATATAATTTATTTACATAACAAATGAAAGCTTAATAAAGTCTGTTTTTTTTACTATGGAGCGTCCTTACTGGGAGCATTCTTTCGTGAACATTTGTAAATAAGCAATCGTAGGCGAGCAACAAATTCTTCCCAGCGAGCCCAGCGTTCACTTTTGAGCAAAACTATGAACGTTCGAGTCGAACATTCGCTCGCGAGCTTGTAGCATTCAAATACGATGATATTGACAATAACATAATAATACGATTGACCAAGAATGTCACAATGTTACATAAATTACGTCTCGAAAAAAAAACATTGGTAAAAGAATTATTTCGCTAGCATGAAAACTGCCCGAGATATCACAGTTTGAAATGCACAAAATTGGACTCACCCGAAAACTCTCCATACTAACGGGTACTCAGTTATGACGTCACGCTTGAGTAGTTTATATGCAACGCGAAATTTGTTCGGCAGCTATATTAAATATTGCGTTTATCAAAATAGTTTCTCAGACAAATTTGCTATAAATTTTATGGACTAATTGAAGGTATTATTTATTTTAATAAATTGTATACTTTTTAAATGGACTTGTCCGCCCAACTTTGAAAGGTCATAAAACAAATAATACGCAATATATAAAACCAAGAGGTATACAAGCTACTCTAAAAGTCTAATATGTTTACGATTTTTATTAGTATTTCGTTATTTTATTCATTAGTCTCATCCCTATTGCACATTTCGTTCGTTTGCAAATTATTCGTATGCCTATGTGGAGCCATTATTTTTTTGGGAATTTAAATTGATTTAAACTAAACCAGAATCTTATAAACATTATAAATCTTATTAAATGTTTAGATTTTAAATTTGACAGATAAACCTGTTGTCTCTAATAAAAAACAGACTTTAGAGCGAACTTTTTCTGTCAATAGCATAGAGATGTTTGTCATATTTTATTATTATTCTTTTATATTTCGTTTCATAGAGCATGCCTCATGGATCTATGGACTGACGTGTTACAACAAGGGTTGAAGGTAAGTTCGTATAATTTAACGAATTAATGATATGTTTATTTGCATTAATGTTAAGTATGAAGTTGATCGGAATTAAGTTTTATTGCCTATTACTTTTACTGTAAATTGTTCTACAGTATTTTTAGCCTAAGTGAAGTACATCTTATTTGTAATTGTGTACAGGAAGAAGTGTACCCCGCCAACATGGCGGACCTGTCCCACTCGCTGTTCATGTCCGACCAGGGGTTCACGCTCAAAGTCAACGGGTACAGTCAGAACTTACATGTGAGTGCAAAGGGCTTCATCTTTATACATAAATATATAAGGTCCTTCTGAAATAGTGCACATAATTTTAAGGGGTCAATGTACTCATGCATACAAACAACTTTTACTATGGTACCAACATGAAATCGCGAAAATAAAATCAGCTGTTCCATAGAAAATTTAAAATCGAATATATCAAAATGTATGGAACAGCTAATTTTATTTTCGCGATTTCAATGTTGGTACCATAGTAAAAGTTGTTTGTATGCATGAGTACATTGACCCCTTAAAATTATGTGCACTATTTCAGAAGGACCTTATATAATAAAACTCTAAATTAATTGACTGATTGATTCATTGTTGGGATAGGCGTAGAGCCCTAGCGGCTGAAGGTATAGACACCATTTTTGGAGGGTAGATACCTTTCATGATGTAGATGAGCACTAAAAAATAATTTTAGAAAATTCCCGTTATACAGGGGTGCTACAGGTTGTTCAAGTTTGTATGAGAATTTGTGTAGGGTTGAAGGTAGAGACACCATTTTTGGAGGGTAGATACCTTTCATGGTGTAGGGGAGCACTAAGGTTTTGTAAAATTTCCGTTATACAGGGTGCAACAGGCTGTTCCAGTTTGTATGGGAATTCGTATAAGGCTGGAGGTAGATACACCATTTTTGGAGGGTAGATACCTTACATGGTGTAGGTGAGCACTAAGAAAGGGTTTTAGAAAATTACAGTTATACAGGGTGCTACAGAGTGTTCCAGTTTGTACATGAATTTTTATGGGAAAATTTAAATGTGTGAAATTAAGTCTACTGATAAATACCTAGGTATAGGTATTGGTAATCCGTGACCTTAAAAATAAAAGCACATCTATCTTAATCACGCGAATGAAGTCGCGGGCAAAAGCTAGTAATAATAATAGTAATAGACACTTAGGAGCTTGATGGCGCAGTGGTTTAGCGCCTGGCCCAGCGATGGCGGACGTAAAGCAACTTTCGCAAGGGTCGGTCATGGGATAGGTGACCAAAAATGTATTATCTCGAGCTCCTCCGTACTTCGGAAGGCATGTTAAGTCATTCATTGGTCCCGAGTGCATTTGCAATCGTTAACACCCACCAATCCGCATTGGGCTCACTTGGTGGTTTGATCCGTCCTCCTTCTCCACCCATAAGTAAGGCCCAGGAATGGGGATATTAAAATTGCTGATGGTAGACACTTTACTGCTTTTTCATTGTTTTTATGTCAGTTTATGCAAGAAATTAGTTCATTAGTTTTCCGCAACATGGCATGGTTTTTATTTATAATAGTGGTCAGGTTTTACATTATTTATATAACATTCAAAAGTACGGTTCCGGACGGTACGGACCATTTCTATTTAAATTACAACAGCCCCCCTAGCATGATCACCGAAACGCGATATGATTAGCGATTTATTACGTTTAACTGTCAAAAGACAATGGATTTTGACCGTTGAGTGTCGATAAACCGCGATATATTTCGTGCTTACTTTGGTAACTTAAAAGAAAGAACATATTATGTCATAGTTCTGCATTTTTATATTTCACATCGCCTTTACATTCAAGAACAAAGGCAACAGTAGGCGAAACGTGTTCTATAACTTTTCGGCATTAAGTCGGGTCTCCTGCGCTTAATTTTCAACAAAACATTGTTAGCAAAACATTATTTTCAAAACATTTGCATTAACCGCACGTCCGCTGCGCCTAGGTTTTGTTTTGAAAACATGTTTTGTTAGAAAGGAGATGTCCCAGCGTTGCCCCAGTTTCATTTTATTTAATTCCTTTCATAATTAAAAAATGCAAATTACATTTTATTTAGGTATCAAGAATTGTTTTATATTACAAAAACAATTACAAAAACATTAAGTTGTTTTTTGAAGTATTTTGTGAAAAAATGTAAGTAAATAGTACTCTAATGATAAAAAATTGTGATTTAAAAGCGTTTTAACTTAAAAATCCCACTTTTTAATGCAGAAAATAATTATCAATCTGATTGTAGAGTAAAATACCTACTCTGACATACTACTTTGATTAAGACGCGATAGACTTTCATTTTTTGAGAATGGTGGGGCAAATGACATATGCGCGATGGGACATGTCTTTTGCGTCCAATCACGGCTCAGTTTCGAAAATGAGTTCCGACGAAGAAGACGTGGTAGCTGTAATGGCAATAGTGGATTTAGTTCTCCAAAGAAGAAACAGAAACAGATTCCGGGTAGTAAAGTAAAGTAGCGGTCTTTCTCTGACCAACTCATTTAAAAATAAAGTAGGTATTCTCCTTATTCCACTCCATCACTAAGACAATACACAAATCACACAATGCAATGGCACACGAACGCAGGCGAGGCGTCTGCATC
Organism: Agriphila tristella; assembly: GCA_928269145.1. NCBI lineage: Eukaryota > Metazoa > Arthropoda > Insecta > Lepidoptera > Crambidae > Agriphila > Agriphila tristella. Next base: position 18,420,065 of record OV743445.1, read on the forward strand.
TAGTGAGCGCTAACACAAAATTAGTTACTTTCCCTCCCCGCAGGCGAGAGCGGGCGATGTTTTCCGTTCGTCTCGGCAAACAATGTTTGTGTTTTTGCAAAACAAAACTCATCGGCCACGCCCCAAACTCATAGCCCACGCCCCTCAAAACATTGTTTTGATGTTTGAAAACACAAAAACACGGCGCAGGAGACCCAGCTTTAGTCAATTTGTGTTTTAGTAGATTTGAGAGTTAGATCCGTTATGTAGTAGTCAGATTAAGCTCTAGGCAAATATCAACTGTAGTCAAAATTAAGTTCTAGACAATCCAAGACCGGATTCGGTGGTCATGCTGTAGAATGTATGAGAGAGAGATGAGAGTATTTATATGAATGTATTTAAATTAAACTGCCGTGTTTATGACAGCTACTGGTAGAACTGGTGACACGAGAAATGCGCGGCGCGGCGGCCAACTTGTCTGTGGAAATGTTTGACGCTGTACGCGATGTGCGCGCGCGATCGTACCATAACGTACTCATACGCCCGCACAAGCTCGCCAAGTAAGTGATACGCTACACGACACATCACTACACCACACTACACATTACATCACAACTTGTCAATGCCTTATTGTTATTAGAGTTTTTGATACCTATTGTTTGCACTTTCAATCGTCTTGTTTGTTTTTTAATTTTATTTCTATCTATGGTTATTTAAGTGTAATATAAAGAATATGTATAGTGAATGACTTGCTTGTGTGTTGGAGCTTTGTCTCTTTTTAACTTGCATGATATGAATGAATACATAAATAAATAGTCTATGAAAATGTTCGACGTTGTACGCGTACGCGATATACGCACGCGAGCGTATCATAACGTGCTCATGCACCCATACAAGCTCGCCAAGTAAGTAATACACTACACGACACATCACTTCGCCACTACACATTACACCGCTAATAATCTGTAGTCCATTCCATTTTCAGTATATATCGTGAAATTTTAATCATTTAGTTCCCGCAGTAGGTGGTTCCACTCATGATTACAAGCAACTTTTACTATGGGGCCAACACTGATATCGCGAAAAAAAAATCTGCTGTTCCATACATTAAGGTCGAGTAGGTATTGCGCTTTTGTATGAAATAGCTGTTTTTTTTTGCGATATCAGAGTTGGCCCCATAGTAAAAGTTGCTTGTAAATCATGAGTGGAACCACCTCACTGCGGGAACCAAATGATTAAAATTTCAGCGTGTATAGTGTTTTGTTAAACTTTGTTATACTTAAACAATAACATGGGTTTCTATAGGGACGTGCGCATGAACCTACTGATAGAGCCGTACATATCGCCGCGCGACAAGGCCGAGCTGGTGCACACAGTCTCACTGCAAGAGCTGCAGACCTTCAGCGACAAACTGCTCGACGAGATCTATATGCAGGTATGACTTTACACACACCATATATTTATCACTAAGTCACTTACGAGGGTGGATTGATAAGTCTATGACTTTGTAATGAAGAAACACTTTTTTTCGGAATATTTTATTTTATTTATTACATGGAAAACCAGCAGCTGTACAAATAAGTGTAGAAACATTGTAGAAAACAATGAGCTAATTATAGGTTTCTGCTTATAGTGACAATATAGAAATTTAAAAGTAATAACTAAATATTATATAGACAATGTTTTTTTTTATATAAACAAATAAAAGTACTCAATTCTATGTGCGTGCGATGCACAGAATACCAGCATGAGTTTTTATTAAATAAAGAGATATTCAATAAGTCTTTGTTTAAAAGAATTTAAGCTGCAGTTAAATACGTCGATATCAAGCTCACAGTCACTCAACACCGCATTTAGGCTTCTGGTAGACCTGGGAAAAAAACTGTTCTGTCTGTAGTTGGTCGACGCTAATGGAACTGCAATGGGCCAATAATGCCTCATAGACCTTGACGGCACGGAAAATGATACACTTGCTAAAAGGTCAGGACAGTCAATGGCGCCATTTATTATCTTAAGAATGTACATAATATCGGCTACTTTTCTTCGTGTTACTAAAGGTAAGATATGTTGATTTTTGCAAAGTCTATAGTACTCGGCTGAATTGTAAGGTATCCTCATTTTAAAGCACAAAAATTTCATAAACTTTTTTTGGACTCCTTCAATTCTATCTATGTAAATTTGATATCTGGGATTCCAAATCTGGGAGGCATATTCAAGTTGGCTTCGTACGTATGTACAGTATAAGATTTTTAATGTTTTAAGTTGCGTGAAGCACTTCGAAATACGCATTATAAATCCAAGCGACTTAGAGGCTTTAGTGATAATTGCATCAACGTGCGAGTCAAACATGAGTTTGGAATCGTGGATGACACCCAAATCACGCATCACATTTAATCTCTGAAGGTTGTGGCTAGACAAAGCATAGGTTGTATTAATAACGTTGGTCTTTCGTGTATAAACTACAGAAAAGCACTTAGAAGGATTAAGATCCAGCTTATTGAAATCACAATAATCACTGAGACGATCCAGATCAGACTGCAGAGCCATTGAGTCTTCGACTGTATTAATCTTGGCATATATCTTCATGTCGTCCGCGAAACAGATTAAAACATTTAAAAAACAGATTAAAACATATTACAAATTTTGTTTTACTTCTCTAAATAGTCTTATTGTAGCTCTGCGTATTCAGTCCAACGAAGTTCCTATCTCTTTAACTCATTATTTTTTTTTCTTTCTTCGCCTGAAAACTGGAAACTGAAAAAACTTGAAAAAAAATTGTGTTAGATTCCTTAAGGAGTTTTTTTTAAGGTACAAAAATAAATTATAATAAAAAAGTATTTCTTCTTTTCAAAGTCATGGACTTATCAATAGACCCTCGTAGTTTTTCTGACTTTCTTCAAAACAATTTAAAAGCTATTTTTCCAATTGGACCATTTATTAGTTTTCGGCAACATCTTAGAAGCGTTTTCGTTTGTAAATAATGTTATGTGAGGCTTTTTCTTGTCACTTCTAAAAATTACTGTATAAAGTCTATTCTATACTATACTATAGATCAGCCATGTCAAACTCAAAAGCGTTGATGGGCCAAATGCATATTGACCGTAGAATCAGTAGGCTGCAAAACCTAACTTTACAGAAAAAAACTCATTGTATACTAAGTGTAACTTTTTGAATTCAAATATTATTACGACACGCTTGTGAGCCGCATCAGGAGGATGTCTTTCAAATTGGATCGAGCCGCAGTCAAGTAGTGATGGGACTCGAATCAATGAAGTGAGCTTGGATTGACGTGTTCGAATCAATTGTGATTCGAGTCCCATCACTACAGTCGAGCATGTTTGACATGGCTGCTATAGATAGACTATAGAATAGATAGAGGATGTGTATTGTTCCCATCCAGTCCCATCGGTGACTCTCTTTTAATTTACAGAAATTTTAAATGAGAAGAAAAGAGACAAAAAATTTACAGACGTTTCTTAATTTAACGGTCAATTTATGTTCAAAGTGTTATTCGATCACTAGGTTCTTATGCAAGGCAACATTCCCTGGTACGAAGCGGTCCGAATAGCTGAAAATGTACAGAAGAACTTACGGTTTGAAGGACCACAACCGGAAGAACTACCAAAGGTTTGTATTAACACCATACCAGTAAAGCGAATATTGTTTTTGTTAATAATAAGTTTTTTTTAAATGAATTAGTAATTTTGTAATTAAAATTTATGGTAATAAAAGTATTCCGAAATTCACCTAACAACAATAAATTGTTTCTGGGATTCAAAGTTGGATCATCAAAGTCATCTTAGTAGTAAAACTTAGGAAGGAACTAGATGGTACAATAAAGCTTAAATTCTAAAAATACTTCAACTAAAGGCGGATCCAAACTTTGCGAGGCATGTGCTGCGTACGAATGCCTCGCAAGGTGTACCTCCATATTTGTGGCGAAGCATGTGCTTGACTTTAGTTCTGGATGTACACAGGTTGGTCAAAAGTTCTGTTACTGAGTTTCTTTATCGATTACTGGCCATTAAAACAAATGAAAAGAAAAAATAAAAATGACATATTATTGACAGTTTTATAAGCTATAATTCCATACCACACGTATATCATATTTTGTTTATTTCACCATGGAATGGGGGTTGAAGGAGAATCGTGTCGCTGTAATTGCTCTGCACAAATGTGGGCAGCCACCGAATATGATTTTCAAGTTGCTACAAAAGTTGAAAATCAACAAGCAATTTATTTATCGCACTATCCATAGGTACAGTAATACCTTGACCGTCGATGACCGAAAAAGATCAGGAAGACCACGCACCGTTCGGACACCAGCTGTGATCAAGGCAGTGAAGGCGAGAATCACGAGAAATCCCGTCCGGAAGCAAAAGTTATTGGCAATACAGATGACTGTGAAGAGAAGTTCCCTTAAAAAATTATCAATGATGACCTTGGGCTTCACGCTTACCGTAGACGAAAGGGCCATCTGCTAAACGCACGATTGAAGGCTATGAGGTTAGCACGAAGTCGCGCTCTACTAAAGCAGTACGCACAAAACGGCCATCGAAAAATCTTGTTTACTGATGAAAAAATCTTCACAGTCGAAGTAAATTTTAACCGTCAAAATGATAGAGTATACGCTAAGAATAGTAAAGAAGCCAGCATGATTGCTCCGAGGGTCCAACGAGGTCACCACCCCTCATCAGTGATGATTTGGCTGGGGGTGTCCTATTCAGGGCTAAGTAAGGTTCATTTCTGTGAAAAAGGTGTGAAAACTGGCGCTAGAGTCTATCAAGATACCGTTCTGGAACCTGTTGTCAAACCCTTAAGCCACACTTTATTTCAAAACCAGCCATGGGTCTTCCAGCAGGACTCTGCCCCTGCGCACAAAGCAAAATCTACACAAGCATGGTTTCGGGCTAACAAAATTGATTTTATCGCGCAGGAAGAATGGCCATCCTCCAGCCCAGACTTAAATCCTCTGGATTATGCCATATGGCAACTTATTGAGGAGAAAGCATGTGCTAAGCCCCACATGAATCTCGACTCTCTTAAGCGCGCTATTCTCAAGGCAGTCGCAGAATTGGATATGGTGGTAGTTCGTGCTGCCATCGATGACTGGCCTCGTCGTCTAAAGGCGTGTATTCATGCCAGAGGCGGTCATTTCGAATAATTTTAATACATGATAATCTTAAATATTTGTGCTTTCATTTGGTATATAATTCATTGTAGCATTATTTGTAAATTTAGTTTTATTCATGTTTTCCATAGTTACAGAACTTAGTAACCAACTAGGTAGTTGCGCATGCACTTTGCGAGAGACAGACAGACGGGGTATTTGTTTCGCGATGGATCGTCCCGAGCCTATGGGTTTATATTTTTTCGACACGCACGCTTAAAGCCGATTCATTCGTTGTGTGCCGTGCGCGGGGCTAAGTCTGGATCCGCCTTAAAGAAAAGTTTTTTTTTATTAACTTGGTCTATCACCTAAATATTGTTTCTCAGTTCAAAGTACACCAGTTACCGCTGGGCGAGCGAAAACTACGAGTTCTGAGCTTAAACCCGCAATCAACCAACAGCATCGTCACCAACTACTACCAGGGCGGCGCCACCACGCCGCAGGACACCGCCACGCTAGAAGTGCTCATGGTACTGTATCACTTGTTCATCACATCATCATCATCATCACCAACAGCATCGTCACCAACTACTACCAGGGCGGCGCCACCACGCCGCAGGACACCGCCACGCTAGAAGTGCTCATGGTACTGTATCACTTGTTCATCACATCATCATCATCATCACCAACAGCATCGTCACCAACTACTACCAGGGCGGCGCCACCACGCCGCAGGACACCGCCACGCTAGAAGTGCTCATGGTACTGTATCACTTGTTCATCACATCATCATCATCATCACCAACAGCATCGTCACCAACTACTACCAGGGCGGCGCCACCACGCCGCAGGACACCGCCACGCTAGAAGTGCTCATGGTACTGTATCACTTGTTCATCACATCATCATCATCATCACCAACAGCATCGTCACCAACTACTACCAGGGCGGCGCCACCACGCCGCAGGACACCGCCACGCTAGAAGTGCTCATGGTACTGTATCACTTGTTCATCACATCATCATCATCATCACCAACAGCATCGTCACCAACTACTACCAGGGCGGCGCCACCACGCCGCAGGACACCGCCACGCTAGAAGTGCTCATGGTACTGTATCACTTGTTCATCACATCATCATCATCACCCGTCACCAACTACTCACCACACCACAGAATATATATTACTACTCAACATACAGAAGTCCATCTGCGCGAGGAGAATCAAATAATTAACTACTCTCGTTGCACGGTAATAAAGTACAATTTCAAATTGCACAGCGCTGCGTGCCTATTATTGTATGCATCTTCTCTTTTTATCGCGTTAGTCGCGTAGTTCTGTCTCAACTCTTAATCGACAGATGACGTCCCTCGTGCGCTGGCTCGACTGAGTGAGCCGCGAGCAGTAGTTTAAACGCGGAGTGAGCCCGCCATGTTAGTAGAAGTGAACACACACACATACAAACATTCGCATTTTTAGTCATTTTTAAATTTAATAGGATTATAAAGTCAAAGTCAACGTGTCTTTATTTTAATAAACTTAATAATTAAGCACTTTTATATTGGCTATATTTTCCTACACCCATTCTAGACTTTTCTTAACTTTTTTAACTTCTTTTTACAAAAAGAACGGGCGCAAAAAACTTATCAGCTTTAACAGAAATAAGTAACGATATTTTCAACAATATGTAGTTACTTATACTATAATTATATAGTTACTTATACTGGCAGGTTATATGTAATGTGTTACATAATTTCTTGGCATTTTGATCTTTTAGATAATCGTCACCTTTATAATAACCTTTACCCATGAGCATCTTAACATGGTTTTTAAATTCATCCAAAGGAAGATCAATAACTTGTTGTGGAACTTTATTAATAAAGGCTATGCCTTTACCCACTAATGAACCTCTAGTTTTTGCAAGCTCAAATCTTGGAATGGCAAGTTTATCTTTATTTCTTGTATTAAACTGGTGGATTGATAGGTAATGTTGTTGCATACAGATGTTGATGGAAGAGCCCGTGTTCGACATGCTGCGCACCAAGGAGCAGCTCGGGTACAGCGTGTTCAGCATGATGCGGTACACCTTCGGGGTGCTGGGCTTCTCCGTCACCGTCAACACGCAGGTGGACAAGTTCAGGTACGGCACTAGTACACACATACAGGGTGTTGTTCAGCATGATGCGGTACACCTTCGGGGTGCTGGGCTTCTCCGTCACCGTCAACACGCAGGTGGACAAGTTCAGGTACGGCACTAGTACACACATACAGGGTGTTGTTCAGCATGATGCGGTACACCTTCGGGGTGCTGGGCTTCTCCGTCACCGTCAACACGCAGGTGGACAAGTTCAGGTACGGCACTAGTACACACATACAGGGTGTTGTTCAGCATGATGCGGTACACCTTCGGGGTGCTGGGCTTCTCCGTCACCGTCAACACGCAGGTGGACAAGTTCAGGTACGGCACTAGTACACACATACAGGGTGTTGTTCAGCATGATGCGGTACACCTTCGGGGTGCTGGGCTTCTCCGTCACCGTCAACACGCAGGTGGACAAGTTCAGGTACGGCACTAGTACACACATACAGGGTGTTGTTCAGCATGATGCGGTACACCTTCGGGGTGCTGGGCTTCTCCGTCACCGTCAACACGCAGGTGGACAAGTTCAGGTACGGCACTAGTACACACATACAGGGTGTTGTTCAGCATGATGCGGTACACCTTCGGGGTGCTGGGCTTCTCCGTCACCGTCAACACGCAGGTGGACAAGTTCAGGTACGGCACTAGTACACACATACAGGGTGTTGTTCAGCATGATGCGGTACACCTTCGGGGTGCTGGGCTTCTCCGTCACCGTCAACACGCAGGTGGACAAGTTCAGGTACGGCACTAGTACACACATACAGGGTGTTGTTCAGCATGATGCGGTACACCTTCGGGGTGCTGGGCTTCTCCGTCACCGTCAACACGCAGGTGGACAAGTTCAGGTACGGCACTAGTACACACATACAGGGTGTTGTTCAGCATGATGCGGTACACCTTCGGGGTGCTGGGCTTCTCCGTCACCGTCAACACGCAGGTGGACAAGTTCAGGTACGGCACTAGTACACACATACAGGGTGTTGTTCAGCATGATGCGGTACACCTTCGGGGTGCTGGGCTTCTCCGTCACCGTCAACACGCAGGTGGACAAGTTCAGGTACGGCACTAGTACACACATACAGGGTGTTGTTCAGCATGATGCGGTACACCTTCGGGGTGCTGGGCTTCTCCGTCACCGTCAACACGCAGGTGGACAAGTTCAGGTACGGCACTAGTACACACATACAGGGTGTTGTTCAGCATGATGCGGTACACCTTCGGGGTGCTGGGCTTCTCCGTCACCGTCAACACGCAGGTGGACAAGTTCAGGTACGGCACTAGTACACACATACAGGGTGTTGTTCAGCATGATGCGGTACACCTTCGGGGTGCTGGGCTTCTCCGTCACCGTCAACACGCAGGTGGACAAGTTCAGGTACGGCACTAGTACACACATACAGGGTGTTGTTCAGCATGATGCGGTACACCTTCGGGGTGCTGGGCTTCTCCGTCACCGTCAACACGCAGGTGGACAAGTTCAGGTACGGCACTAGTACACACATACAGGGTGTTGTTCAGCATGATGCGGTACACCTTCGGGGTGCTGGGCTTCTCCGTCACCGTCAACACGCAGGTGGACAAGTTCAGGTACGGCACTAGTACACACATACAGGGTGTTGTTCAGCATGATGCGGTACACCTTCGGGGTGCTGGGCTTCTCCGTCACCGTCAACACGCAGGTGGACAAGTTCAGGTACGGCACTAGTACACACATACAGGGTGTTGTTCAGCATGATGCGGTACACCTTCGGGGTGCTGGGCTTCTCCGTCACCGTCAACACGCAGGTGGACAAGTTCAGGTACGGCACTAGTACACACATACAGGGTGTTGTTCAGCATGATGCGGTACACCTTCGGGGTGCTGGGCTTCTCCGTCACCGTCAACACGCAGGTGGACAAGTTCAGGTACGGTACACACTCATTAGAGATGTGCAGAAGACCCGGGTTAAATCCGACTCAATAAAAACCCACATTGTATGTTAAATACACTTTTTTTTATTTCTAGTGACATATCAAATGTGTCGTTGCTATGGAATCAATTTCTTGTTAAAACAATACAGAAAAATATTCAAAGAACGAAACATCTCTTATTCTAAAGATTTTATTTAGTTCGTTAAAATGGTCTATGTGTGTTAACTGGGTTTAAATAAACCCAGCAGTCGGGTCAAAATCGGGTCCTTTGCACATCTCTAGTATGGATAATATCCATAATACACACATATACATGGTGTCCCAAAACTTTGCCACACGGAGGGAATGTACCTTAAATATTGAAGGTAGGTTACTGAAAGAAGACTTAGTTTTGTTTTAAAAATAATTTAAACTACATTTAAAGTTTAATTTTATTTTTATCATGTACGTCATAATAATACTACTATTAATATAATAGTAATAATTAAAATTAAAATTTTACTTGTTCCTTTTGTATTATTCGAGAAAAAATAAACCTAATGAATAAACCTTTCGATCGGTATCGTAAAGATAAAAGATAGATTTTTTCTCATATTTGGTGGGTTCAATTCCTGATAAAAGAAGGCGATTTTTCCAATATCTTATGTAAGTAGTTCGAATTATTTTGAAAATCAAAATGAAATCTTGTTTCAGTAAAATGTCCAACCTTCAACATTTAAGGCACTTTCCCATGGACACCCTGTAGGCACACCTTACATAGACTTAGCGTATTCGATAAGCCCCGCAAATTCTAATGCGCCTGGCCGCCATTTTTTAGACAGTTACATGTCACTTTTGGTTGCGCATGACGTCACGTGGATGTTAATTTACAATTACAAGGTTCCGGCGCATTAGCAATGGAGAATGTGACTGGGCCTGTTAAATCACTTAAAACTTTTGACCATGTAGCTACATATCTGGCAATACAATGTGTATTAGTTTAATTTAAATCAAGCGAGTAGTTTCGAAGTTATGAGGGTTTGAAGGAAATGCCAAGCGCACTTGAATATGTGCTTTATTACTAAAGGCCGGATTTGCGGTGGCAGGAATACAAACTTGCTAGTGATTACCAAATTATCGTAAATGTTTTATATATCGATGTTTTGAAAATATTTTTGAAGTGGAACTTCTTTGATCGCGTCTGTATTTATTTTTTGTATTTTACCAAGGAGGATGTATTTCTTAAAAATTTGACATTTTACTTCACTCACTTTGACTTTGCTATCTTTGCATCAAGAAAAACTGCAGTGAATTTTATTATTTATACATTTCACGATTTTCACTTTTCTTAATGTAGGTAGGTAATTTCTACTATTTCCGACAGTAACTCTATATTATCACGTTACATAATTATATATTTTTTTATCGATAAATGACACAAATAGATAATCAAGGTGCCCACGCACTATTAAACGTCATTTTATTCGTGCTACCGCAAATCCGGGGTCTGTTTATTACACAAGACGTAAGGTTCACCTGTATGACCAATGACGTCATTCTACAACACAAAATAACAGTGTTCTAGGCCATATAACTTTTCTGTTTTAAGAGATATTGCGAAAATTTCTTCACAGTTGTGCATGTGGTCCTATAAGATATTAGAAAAGTCACTAAACAAAAATCGCTGTTATTCTTCATTCGCAGGGATTTTTAAAGCACGTGAGTGGTCGCTAAATGTTTCACACCTATCTCTTTCGCTGCAGTGTCGCGCACGTAGACAGCCGCGTAGAAGCGTTCCTGCAGAAGTTCGCGCGTGACATGAGGAAACTCACGGAAAAGGCGCTCCAAGCCGCCAAGCACGCGCTCGTGCAGCTCAAGCACACCACCGACTACGAGCTCAAGGAGGAGGTACACGACACTGTACAACGTGTTACAAAAATAAAATAAAAATATTAAAAACACGACTGCCCTGCCAAAAACGAACTAAAAACTTAAATAACAAGTGTCATTGCAGTCGGGGGACCATTTTATGTTTTAAATCAAAGAGGTCCCCCGACTGCAATACCACTTGTTATTTTTAAGTTTTTAGTTCGTTTTTGGCAGGGCAGTCGTGTTTTTAATATTTTTATAATTAATTTATTTTTATTTCACACATTTTAGTGACAAATTATACAGTTTTGAATGTGCTCATGGCCTTTAATTTGATGCTCATATTGTAATAATAAAAAAAAACACATTTTAAAGTGGCCTCGTACAGTCGCCATATAGATTTTTTTCCAAAAAAAATATAGCCGGTTTCACTCGGAATGATGTGAGAATTCTAACAATACCCCATACATCCAAATCATAGAAGAATTTAGAAGTTATAGTATATTAAAGAAACTCACATACCCACAAACATACATGAACCCTAAACACATATACACTCTTTTTTGGGCAGTCGTGTAAAAAAGTTAATAACGAAAATATCAAAATGTATGAAACAGCAGTTTTTTTCGCGATTTTAGAGGTGGTCCCATAGTAAAACTTGTTCAGTTATTCCGCTTTAGGGGTTTTTTGTAACTAGTTATATAATATTAACTGTTTATTGTGTAAAGTGAAAACTAGAACGACTAGATACTGAAAATGAACGCAATTTCACGAAAACGCGCGCCATTTTAATAAAATTAAAAAATGTCTTTTTGCAGGTTGAAAGAAACTGGCGCGAGATCGTCACGACAGACTACCAGTTCCAGAGACTTTTCATGGAGGTAAGTTATCAGCTACTTTAATTCCTTGCTTAATAGGCATGATGTCATTTTTTTTATTTTATATTACATAAATTACCTCTCAAAAAAAAGAAACATTGGTAATATAATTATTTCGCTAGCATGAAAACTGCCCGAGATATCACAGTTTGAAATGCACAAAATTTGACTCACCCGAAGACGCTCCATACTAACCGATTTTTATTAGTATTTCGTTATTTTATTCATTAGTCATCATCCCTATTATTCCGACGCTCCACAGATATACGTCTGTCTGTGGTCGTCTTTAGCGTCAGATTTAGACCAAATTCTGTGATTAGAAGAGCACACAAAGTAATCAATCCAGCCAATAGGGACTTAATCTTTTATTTTCAAGTCAATGTCAAAGTGTCTTTATTCAAATAAACTTAATTAAGCACTTTTGAATCGTCTATATTTTCCTATCACCCGTTCCAGACTTTTTTTAACTAACAGAAATAAGTAACGATATTATTACTACCAGAAATAAGTAACGATGCGTCTTTAGTCTTTACTAAATGTACCTTGTATAGGCTCCCCATAGGGTTGGACCAAAACCCTGGAGGAGTAAGCTAAAAATAAAACTAAACGACATATCGACGGCGTAGTGCCAAAACCTCCTAACTGTTAAATTCCACTTAAACTGGGAAATTTTACTGAAACATGTGAATTCAAAACTTAAAGAAAATTAATATCTCGAAAAACTGTCAGTTAGGAGATATTGGTACTTTGCCGTCGATGTATCAATAACGGTCAAATACTCAAAAATACAAAACTGACAACTTCTTTAAAATTATGGAGCCAAAGACTAGCTAAAATTGACGTCCTCCGTGGTCGAGTGGTCTGTACACCGGTTTTCAAGGTGTCGCCATCTCTGAGGCCGGGGTCGATCCTCGGCTGGATAAATTTAGAAAACAATATTTTCTATAGGCTCAGGTCTAGGTGTTTGTAGATCCACCGTTGTCTCTGATGTGCATAACACAAGTGCTTTATCTACTTACTTTGGAATCAGAAGAATGTTTATGATGTTGTCTAATATTAAAAAATATTATTTTTCAATAACGTTGTTCTTTCAGGCTGAAGCGATAGAGAAAATCACATTAAAAGACATTAAGACGTGGGTGGAGGACCACTTCGCGACCGGCAACCGCTCTCAGTTCAGAAAACTGTCCGTCCAGGTAAGCAAAAAAGATTTTATGACCAAATTAAATTGAAAAATACTGAAAAGTAACTACTTCTAATCTAAATAAACGCGGTCTAAAAACTTAAGTGTCCGGGCACGAAAATGGCGGCGGCGGGGCGGCAGCGGGGCGGCGCGACAGCGGAGCGGCGGCGATGCATTCAACAGTATGGCACAGTATGGAGACGCGCACGAAACGGGCGGTGGCGGCGCGGGGCGACGAGCGATGCACGGGCGGGAGGACAGCGACGAAAACAAATGAACAAACTAGTTTGATTTGATCGCCCGCGATGACAGTAGTGTTGTGTTGAAACATATAATAGTGTCTGTTTGATTACTGGGTACTTATTTATTATTATTTATTTATTTAAAAATATTTGACAATAAATATATCTAATAGGGTCAGTTATTCTACGGGACATAATAACCTATAGAATTCGGCACTGTGATATATCTAATCAAATTTTATATTTTTCGGTATTAATTTAACAAGAAATTGTTTCCATAGCAACATCACATTTAAAACATCAATAGAAATAAAAAAAATAAGAAGTTTCTTTAACATACAATTTAGGTTTGTCACTACGATATTCTAAAGAGCCCTAGTCCAGTAGGACCACGAGCACATAGTGGTATACCGTGGTCCTACCAGTAGGTCAAATCGGTAGGTCCACGGGCCCTTAATGGTTTTTAGCCCATCTGTCACAACACTACTAGCGCGGCTGACCGACCGCTAAGTTTCGTGCCCACGTTCTCATCGCCCCGCCCCGCCGCCGCTCCGCTGCCGCGCCGCCCCGCCACCGCTCGGCCGCCGCCACTTTCGTGTCCGGACACTAAAAGTGGCGTTTGGACCGTTGTTGATGAATATTGAACGAATATTTGAAGCGGTCGGGCAACGGTCGGTATTTAAAAATTTTAGTGCATAAAATTTACTTATGCTATTCACTACCCAGATTATGTTTGAAAATATACAATACCTCATGTATCCTTTCCATGTCACTTTTATGTTTTTCTTGAATAGTTTATTCAGATATTATGTAAATTATAAATTGTTACATTAGGGCGACTTTAAAACGATTCAACGTAAATCAGCAATACGTTCGTTTGTTCAAGCTTCAAGTTAAGTATACATTCTGTGTACTAAGTATCGGGAATTTGTCAATAAAACAAAAAATACAAATTATTCATCTAAATTTATTTTATCGCCTTCAAAGTAGGCCCTATCGCTTGCAATTAGAGAATTCGATCCCGGGATCCCGGTTTTCGGGATCCCGGGATCCCGACCGGTTTTCAATCCCGAACTTTTCGGGATTGGGTTTTCATAATCCCGGGATTTTCGGGATTGGTTATTTAATTTTTAAAAAAGTTGCAAACTATAGTGCGTGATGCTAAACGCTCAGTGCCAGTGCTCTCAATATACTTGCATGCCTTTCATTTATTATATAAAATACAAGAACACCTGTATATCATTCAAACAGCATTCCAAGCAAGCAACACAAATTAACCCAGCGGGTTTGCGATGGTTTCTTGGAATAAAACTTTTTTGAACTAAAATGATAGACAAGCAACTCTCACTGGGTTATGTGGTGATACACTTCAGTGTATCACCACATAACCCAACTTCGTTCCAAAAAAGAGATAGGGGAATATATACTGGCACTTAAATGTTTATCCACCCCCTCTCTGTCAGAAAACCATTCAACCCATAATGATAGCTCCTTAGCGTCAGGCCTAGATGCTCGGGACCATTTACAAGACCAAACAGTGTATGAGCCCTTAATCTCAGAACATGTAAATATTTTAGCAAGCACAAGTGAAAATAATTCCTTTGCCACTAACAAATGTTCAAACATTATGTTGTGTGATGAAATTGGAAAAGATTTAGGCTACTTATTCAATAATCAATTAGGAGAAAAAGTTTTAAATTATTGTATACCGGGTGCGACCCTACATGACATTATGAGAAAAGTAATAACTTTAAACTTAAATGAAAATACCAATTTAATTATATTAGTTGGTCAAAGAGGTAATGTAAACAAGAAGGATCTCATTTCATACTACAATAAGTTATGCAGTTTAAATATAAATAAATTTGTATTGTTTACACTACCTTACAGTGCTAGCTTGCCACAGGAAGAAAATAATATCAGATATAATTTGAATTTAACACAGATATATATTATAACAGATGAAGGAGTGGCAACAATTTTTCAAGATTTCTTTTCTAAAATACCTATTGCAACTACCAGTAATTTAAATTCATCTCCAAAAATTGCTGTCTCCCTCTTGGAATCATGTGTTGATAAGTGCAATAATGTATTTAAATTTAGACATATCAATAGTGATACCATTCTTAAAACATTTAATTCAATAAATATAAAAAAGACTGAAGATCTCTGGGGCATTTCAACTCACATAATTAAGTCTATAATAACGACCATTGCTCCCCATCTTGCTTTTATTTTCAATAAGTGTGTTGATGAAGGGATATTTCCAGACTTAATGAAATATAGTAAAATCATCCCTCTTTTTAAATCTGGGGACAAAAGCGATCCCGCTAACTTTAGACCCATTTCCATTTTGCCAGCACTAAGCAAAATTTTTGAAAAGATCATTTATGATCAATTATTAGCACATTTTCTTATCAACAAACTACTTCACGAGAAACAATTTGGTTTTACTCGTGGTAGATGCACAACTGATGCTGGAATTGCACTTCTCAAACACGTCTTTGAAGCATGGGAGAGTAAACAAGATGCAATTGGTATATTTTGTGATCTCTCTAAAGCATTTGATTGTGTCAGTCACAGTACTTTATTAGATAAATTGGAACATTATGGTGTATCAAAAAATGCAATAAGCCTTATGCAATCATATCTATCGGCGAGAACCCAAAAAGTTGTTGTAAATAAAACAGAATCCTATGAAGCACCCATTACCATGGGCGTGCCGCAGGGATCGATATTGGGTCCATTGCTTTTTCTTATTTATATTAATGACCTTCCTTACTATACTAAAAACTTATGTGAAATAGTACTGTTTGCTGATGATACTTCTTTAATTTTTAAAGTTGATAGAGGATGTAACTGCAGTGACGATGTAAACAGCACTCTTTCCAAGGTGATGCATTGGTTTACTATTAATAATCTGAAGCTTAACTCTAGTAAAACTAAATGTGTAAAATTTTCACTTCCTAATGTGAGGCAGGTTCATATGACTATACATGTAAATGGTGAAGCAGTCGAATTTGTTGACTCAACAAAATTTTTAGGTATTACTATAGACTCGCGGTTGCAATGGGACGCTCATATCGATATCCTGTCAAGCAGACTTAGCTCTGCTGCCTTTGCAGTTAGGAAATAAGGCTTCTGACCGACATTGAAACAGCAAGATTGGTTTACTTCAGTTATTTTCATAGTATTATGACCTACGGTTTGTTGTTGTGGGGCTCAGCTGCTAATATTAATAACATATTCATCTTACAAAAAAGGGCAGTGCGCGCTATATATAACTTACGGTCTAGAGATACTCTTCGTGACCTATTTAAAGAAATTAAAATATTAACAGTAGCTTCCCAATACATCTATGAAAATATAATGTATGTAAAGAAAAATTTAGATAGCTTTGTAAAAAATAGTAATGTTCATAAACTCAATACAAGAAACAAGAACAAACTTGCTGTTCCAAGGCGCAGACTGCATAAAACCGGAAGCTCTTTTTTGTGTAGATGTATTACCTTTTATAATAAGATACCAGAACAAGTCACAGAACTGCCCTTGGAAAAATTTAAAAATACTGTTAAATCCAATTTAATGAGTAAAGGTTATTACACTGTTGACGATTATTTGAAGGATAAAAAGGCATGGGCATAGCTTTTGTATTGTTAATTATTACTCTAATACCTCAGTATTGATTAGAAAAAGTCCGGGGTTCTTTCATAGGTCTAGATAAAAGTCCTTTAATTAAACTCGAATCGTGATTTTCTTTTCTAAGTATAAAATTGTGAGAAGTATCCTACCTACTTAAAAACGTA
This sequence comes from Agriphila tristella, assembly GCA_928269145.1. Classification (NCBI taxonomy): domain Eukaryota; kingdom Metazoa; phylum Arthropoda; class Insecta; order Lepidoptera; family Crambidae; genus Agriphila; species Agriphila tristella. The sequence goes on from OV743445.1 coordinate 18,437,165, forward strand.
CTTCTGGCTTCTTGATTCGACGACTTGATATGGGTAGCTTTAGTATGTCATGCTCACTTCAAACATTTCTGCGGTGGTGTCGTGTGAGGCGGGTCGTTACGTTCCCTTAAATATGGTTGAGCGAAGCGATGGCTGGTTCATGCGTCATGCTCGTGAACGGGTGCTGCCAGTGGGAATGGGTCTGCTTCTGTCTGCTTGTATTAAGGGCGTCGTATAACTCGTATATAAAAGATCTGTTTTATATTGTCTGTATGTATGGCACTTCTTACTCAAAAATAGCTTACCTTGTTTTGATTTATTTAATTGCAATATTTTTACTTTCTATAGTCAGTAGTTTAGTGAAAGACCTATGAAAAGCTTTTGGATATAAATTTTCAATTCGATGCCTTAACATAGGTAGTCTTAGTATGTCATGCTCTCTTTAATCATTTCTGCGGTGGTGTCGTATGAGGCTCAAATATGGTTGAGCGAAGAGATGGCTGGTTCATGCGTCATGTTCGGGAACTGGTGCTGCCAGTGGGAATGGGTCTGCTTCTGATTACCTATCTTAATGCATATTGAATTGTATGTTTTTCTTTTATTTTTATTTATTGTAACAGCCTAGACTGAATAACAAGTTCAAACTTTGAATTTAGCTTAAAATCTGTAAATTGATTAAGAAATTTGAAACTCATTAAGAAATGAGCTAATTCAATAATGTTATTTATTTGTTAATCTTTGTTAATATAAAGTCTGGAAACGATATACATATTTGTAAATATCGTTCCATCTGATTGATAAAGCTGACAAGTTTTTTGCGCCCATTTTTCTTGTCAGTTAAAAGACGTCATAATGGGTGGCAGGGTAAAAGAATTGACGATTTAAAAATGCTTATTATGTGAGCTTATTTAAATAAAATATATTTCACTTTCACTTTCACTTCACTTTCACAGTGTTACTGCTACTGAACAAAAATGTACTTATGAACATTCTTCAAGATTCGTTTAGAAATGAGACATTTTGTGACTCATGAATATTATTTTAAATCAGTTTTTGCTAAGAAACTACTTTACTACCTAAATAATACTAACTAGGTTTTCACATGAAATCCGTCTATTTGGTAGACGTTAAACGAGGTTTTGTCAATTGTCTTTATTTGCATAGTTTGCTAGATATATATTTTTTTCAATTTATTGAAGTTTAAATGAAGATCTTATTCACTCTTGAAAAATATTTTTTTATACACAAAATGTGTCAATCTAACCAGATTTAAAGTCTGGTTAGATTTAATTTGACTCTAACTTTGATTAGTTAGTGATTAGATTAGCTAGGTGTGTATTGTAATGTAAAATATGTTGGTTTTTGTTAAAATTTTGATTAAAGTACGTCGATTTTTGACGAAATCGAAAATTTTAATTTTTAAATATTCAATCCCGAAATAATCCCGGGATCCCGGGATTACCTAAGTGTAATCCCGAAATGGGAAAGGGTGACAAGTCCCTCTTAAAGAACTATAGACCCATCTCGCTTCTGAGTCATGTCTATAAGTTGTTTTCGAGAGTCCTTACGAATCGTCTCGCTCGCAAGTTCGACGACTTCCAACCTCCCGAACAAGCCGGGTTCCGAAAAGGCTTTAGCACAATAGACCACATCCATACGCTGCGGCAGGTTATACAGAAGACCGAGGAGTATAATGAGCCACTTTGCTTGGCGTTCGTGGACTATGAGAAAGCCTTTGATTCGATTGAAACCTGGGCGGTGCTGCAGTCTCTCCAAAGGTGCCAAGTGGACTATAGGTATATCGAGGTGTTGAGGTACTTATACCAAAATGCCACCATGACGATCCGAGTACAGAACCAGAACACAAATCCTATCCAACTGCAGCGTGGTGTGAGACAGGGAGACGTTATTTCTCCGAAACTGTTCACAGCTGTGTTGGAGGACATCTTTAAGCTCTTGGACTGGAAAGGACTCGGCATCAACATTAATGGCGAGTACCTAACACACCTTCGTTTTGCCGATGATATAGTCCTTATGGCTGAGACCATGGAAGACCTGAACACAATGCTCGAAGATCTCCGTAGTGCTTCCCAAAGAGTGGGTCTTAGGATGAACATGGAAAAGACGAAAATTATGTCAAATGCCCATGTTGTACCCTCTCCAGTTCATGTTGGGAACACTACACTTGAAGTTGTTGACCATTACGTATACCTAGGACAGGCAGTCCAGTTAGGTAGGTCCAATTTCGAGAAAGAGATCTCTCGCCGAATCCAACTCGGGTGGGCAGCATTCGGGAAGCTTCGAAAAATCTTCGCGTCCGACTTACCTCAGTGTCTCAAGACGAAAGTCTATGAACAGTGTGTGTTGCCAGTGATGACTTACGGCAGTGAAACATGGCCGCTAACTATGGGTCTCATAAGGAGGCTCAAGGTCGCTCAGCGTGCAATGGAGAGAGCCATGCTCGGCGTTTCCCTACGTGATCAAATCAGAAACGAGGAGATCCGCAGGAGAACTAAAGTAACCGACATCGCTCGAAGGATTGCTCAGCTGAAGTGGCAATGGGCGGGACACATAGCGAGAAGAACCGATGGCCGTTGGGGCAGAAAGGTTCTGGAATGGCGACCGCGCACCGGACGACGCTCCGTGGGTAGGCCCCCGACAAGGTGGACCGACGATCTGGTGAAGGTCGCGGAAAGCCAGTGGATGCAGGCAGCGCAGGACCGATCGTCGTGGAGATCCTTGGGGGAGGCCTATACCCAGCAGTGGGTGTCGTGTGGCTGATATGATGATGATGATGATGAATCCCGAAATCCCGGGATCAGAAATAAGGGCCGGGATCGAATTCCCTACTTGCAATACAACATCTTCACCGCTTCACCCAGTCTTCCATACATTTTTCATAGGCTATTTGCGGTATGGCCTTTAGCTCATTCAGCGAATTTTCTTTTATGGCTTCTATCGACTCAAAACGTTTTCCTCGAAGTGGTAATTTTAACTTGGGAAATAAAAAAAAGTCAGACGGAGTCATATCAGGTGAATATGGTGCTTGGTCGAGAACTTTTGTTGAATTTTTCGCTAAAAACTCTTTCACTATAATGGCTGTGTGTGATGGTGCATTATCATATCATTTGCCATTGTAAAATCGCCGAGGACTCAAAACTGTCACGAACAAAAAGTGTAGTTTAAAACAAATTAAATGACAGAACCCGCTCAAATTTTGCGCGCTTAATCAGTACAGTGCTACCAACATGCAGTAAAAAATTAGAACGACCTCTTTTACGCAGGTCTTTTTATTGACATATTCCCGATACTTTTTACACAGAGTAGTAAATATGTCGCTCCTTTTCCTCCAGATAATGGGCCACAAAGTAGACAAAGACAACGCAACCGTACCAGAAATCAAAGACTACAAACTGTCGTACTTGGACGCGACTCAGCCGATCGGCGACACCACCGAAAACAACGCCGACTTCATCAAAGATATAGATGATTTTAAGAAGGATCTGCCCATCATAGCTGTGCCTAAAACTGAACTCGCACAATGCTAAGAATTCGTGTAAAAATAGCTTGTAAATAATATAAACAATTAAGCCTGATTCACACATATCAGTGAAGTCACAGTTCCGCCACCCGTGATAATGGGGATGGCAACGCAAAGCTAATTGTAGATGTCGCTGCGTACGCTTGTTCCTAAGACAGTAGACGTTCAGAACAAAATGTATGGGAAGATAGGTATTTATTTTGTGGTATTTTTTTACCGAAAAAGACCTATTGATATAAAAGACTATTCTACAATGCAAATGCCGGAATTTAAAGCCAAATTAAGACGTTTTTATTCTTACAGAATTTTTTTTTTTTTTCTATATCCAGATTTTTCGGAAATTTGTAAGTGCCAACATTTATAAAGCTTATTACACAGATTTTAATAATTTTAAAGCTAAAAAAACATTTTTTTTAAGTAAAAGTCCTTTGTTTTCATAGTTCTCGGGGAACAAGCATACGCAACGCCATTATGACAGCTGCCTTCCCCATTATTCTTTCATACATTCTCTGTAAACACGCGTTCACTGACACAGAGCACTGTCTCGTCACTGACGCTGACATGAGTGAACGCGTTCATAGACAATGTATGAAAGAACAATGAGGGTTTTTCAAAATGAAGAACACTGTAAATTCTATAGATGGCGTTGATAAAAAGGTAAGTGTCAACTGTGGAAAACGTATTTTTTTTGTAAGCACAGGCCGTTTATTGTACAAAGCCAATTTTACAAAGCCAATTTTAACTCTTCACTTGACCATCAACGCCATCTAGTGAGGAAAATATTTCATTTTTTTTAAATGTTACTTTAAAAACCCCTTATCACGGAGGCGGAACTTTGCCGGAACTGTGATGGAACTGCGACTTTACTGATATGTGTGAATCAGGCTTTAATCGTCATTACACTTACATCGTAGGTTATTCAGCTCCCATCGCTTAGGCATGTGTAATCTACAGGGTAATTTTGCAACCCCTTTACAAAATCAAATAATAGTTCAAGGAAGTAATAAAAAAAATTTGGTGAGATAATTATAAATTATTTCTTTTTAAATTCACAGTTATCAACCACTTTTTATATCCTAAAAATCTAGGCGCGCACGCTCACCGTCACGAGCGGGACGCGAGCGGGGGAAGGCGAGTGGCGGGAGGGGGGCGCGCGCGGGTCGACCGTGCGACGCGCAAACGGTGACAACAATTTCAATTTGTGTAGGGAAAAGTTTGGGGTAAAAATGTAAAAAAAAAAATTTGTTTTACGTCATAAATTGATTGTACTGCTGTTATAGAATGACCTGACAAAGTTTGAAAAGGGGTCCAAAAATGACCCTGTATGTCAAAATTGACCCATCTCAATTATTAAGTACCTATACGTATTTTATGTTCCATGCCTTCTGTAAGGTATGCAATATACCTATACACCTTAATTTTTAAGTACTCATAAAAAGTAATAAAACATGTTTAGGCAAGATATTGAGATCTGTTTGTCTTAAAATATGACTGAATTCGTGATTTAGAGCCCATTCATAGACAAACACACGCAATGAAAATAATGAATGGCGCATACGCACGCATCTTTGGAGGTTTACCAATAATCATGTTGTTTTTACCGATATTTTCAGACATTAATTTTTAAACTCGTATAATATTTTGATGTTCTGATATCCCCATATATTTTTAGATTATACTTACTTGTTTTTAAACTTGTATACATTTTGTTGTATTGATATCCCCCATTTAATTTTTAGATATACTTAAAAATTAACGGTGTAATACCTATAAATTCTTATTCTTAGAATTGTAAAGCAGCACTAAACGACTGAAAGTTTACCACTTTTACATTATACAATATAAATAAATATTGATGACGATATAAAAATATATTAAAAAAAAGGAAATAAAAAAGACTCATTAAAAAGTCAATAATTTTATTTAATTTAATATTATAGCTGTTAATATAGATGAAACACGTTGAGCCCAATAGTAAGCAAATAAAGCTCAACAACTTTACTAACGAAAGTCATGTATTTTACAAATTACATGACTTTCTTTAAAATGTAATAAAATTTTGGACTTATTCATGTAAATTATGTGGTTGGGGCCAGTGTGTTTCATTTAAAGTTTGACATTTGTTGAAGTATAGAAAAAAAAACAATGAATTTACTTAATATACTATTTTATGGTAACAACCAAGTGTTTTGGGAACTGCCGTTGAAATACAGGAGTTAGCTTCGTAATGTAAAAACCAACATAGCTGCAGCATTCTTTTATAAATATTTCCAATTAATATTGCTAAATTACACTAGAGTGTAAAACATGACATTATATTACTAGCTATTTATGTAAATATGTGATTATGAAATTTGTTTCTATATTTAAATATTTAATTTTACGTTATGTAAATATTTTTTTAAATAATGAGGTGGATATTCACTTTCCTTAAAAAAATACTGTTTTTGGTGGAAATCAGTTTCTTTCTACAAAAAAAAATTGCAAATTAAAAGTAAAGTTGCTCGCCTTTCGACTCATAAATTACACACTTATGTGTATGTGACAGATGATTGATAAATAAACTGAATTAAACAGAAGTTACTTTGTTTTTTCTTATTTTAAAAAAATGCAACCTTTTTTTTAAAGAATCCCTATTATCTAGTCTTTAAAATAACCTGCACACATGGATGTGACATATTGCTGCATTTCTTTGATACTTATCAATGTTCTGTCAAATGAAAGCGATTGCGATAGAAGTGGGCTGGTGCCGCTGCAGTTATTCCACGTCGTCGCTAAAACGCGAAAGCAGATTTTTATAACTTAATTTTATTTAAGTTAAAAGTTATACCTAGTTATTTCAAAAATCACTTGTCAACGTTATTTTGGAACATGCTGTAAAGATTTTTTTTACTTACAGTTAAAATAATTATGGGCAATGCTTTATCACAATATCATATAACGATAGGTTTGGATGTTTGTTCCTCAATCACGCAAAAACTACTGAACGGATTTGTTTGAAATTTGGCACACAAATAGTAGATAGCCTAGATTAAAACATAGGATACTTTTTATCCCGATATTCCCACGGGGACGGGAACCACGCGGGTGAAACCGCGGGCGGCCGCTAGTTATACAATGTTTGATTAGCGATGTCTGAGCGTTTAAAGGCAGATAATATGATCAATTTTATCAACAAACCCCCCCACATGTAAGGGTCTGTCCCCTCACCTGTTGGAATGACCGGCATTGTAAATTTGACTTTTTATTTTTGATGGCCCTGCCGAAAAATATTAATTTCTCCGGATTTAAAAGTCCTACAGTTATAAAAAAGTACTTTTTGAAAGAGAATAATATTACCTATCAAGTAAAAAAAAATATTTGCGTAAACCATTAACTTTAATACGTCATAAAAAAAACTAAATTAAATTTTAATCCGAAATTAGTGTGCTTTTCAGGGTCCCGTACCCAAAGGGTAAAGTACTAAGACTCCGATGTCCGTCCGCTGTCCGTCCGTCCGTTATCTGCCATTAAAAGCTCCGACATCGCTAACCAAACATATTGTATAAGTAAGCCCTTTTTATAAACGCCTGCGCTAGATGAAGCAAATTACGAATCTGATTTCAAAATAAAAAGACATTAATAAGTATCTCATAACATTTATTCACATCTGCAACTTATAAACAACAAACAACTGAAGGTTCAAATTCGCATGCTGGTTCACCAGACGATCTGTATCCTGCCGTCCAGGTCCTGCATGATGACTTGCTGCGCGCGCGCATACTCTTGCAGGACAACGAAGTCCACTACTGGCAGGGTCACGAGGTTCTCGCGGTTCTCTGACAGCATCTGGTGGAAAAACAAAATCTAATCTGAAAATCTCGAAAATTTTGCATGACTGGGAAAAAATCCTATTAAAAGAAGGCGCGTATTAGAGAGCATTTTAAGGGGTTCCGTACCGTATCCAAAGGGTAAAAACGGGACCCTATTACTAAGACTCCACTGTTCGTTTGTTTGTCTGTCACCAGGCTGTATCTTATGAACAGTGGTGTTAGCTAGACAGTTGAAATTTTCAGATTATGTTTTTCTGTTGCCGCTATAACAACCAATACTAAAACAGAATAAAATAAATGTTTAAGTGGGGCTCCCATACAACTAACGTGTTTTTTTTGCCTTTTCTTGGTACGGAAAACTTAGTGCGCGAGTCCTACTCGCACTTGGCCGGTTTTTTTCTTTCATACTGGTCGTTAGCACAGAATAACTAATAGTACAAATACAGACGCAGCACTGGCAAAGTCATTTAAATAAATAGCGACTTTTGCTCCGACACAAAGTGCAATTCAGGTCGCGCAGTTTACCTAGTAGTTGCCTCTCTTTTCTATCGCGTGTTCTTACCTTTTCTGACGACGCAACGTTCGGGCTGTCTTCTTTTAAATGAACTGCTTAGCATATATCATAATGTGAAAAACGACAATTGTTTATTGGTTCTTTGATTTTGACATCCGTACACGGCACAGTAATGTTGATTCGACATTGTTACTATTATTAAGAGGCAATATCTACGCAGGCAGTAAGATGTCGCGCTTTTTCGGCGGCCGGCGTGTAGGGGCCGCCGCTGCTCACTTGTGCCTCTGTAGGCACGGCTAGCGGTAGGTGCTTATCGCGCGACCGACGAGCGAGTGAAGGAGGCCTGCCGTTAGTGTTTACTGACCGTGTACCCGCCGCCGCCGTCGCCGATGTAGCTCTGCGAGACGACGCGGTAGGTGGCGCGCGCGTCCAGCGGCGCGTAATGCGTGTAGGACTCGCCTAGAGTGTATACTGTATACTGACCGTGTACCCGCCGCCGCCGTCGCCGATGTAGCTCTGCGAGACGACGCGGTAGGTGGCGCGCGCGTCCAGCGGCGCATAATGCGTGTAGGACTCGCCTAGAGTGTATACTGTATACTGACCGTGTACCCGCCGCCGCCGTCGCCGATGTAGCTCTGCGAGACGACGCGGTAGGTGGCGCGCGCGTCCAGCGGCGCATAATGCGTGTAGGACTCGCCTAGAGTGTATACTGTATACTGACCGTGTACCCGCCGCCGCCGTCGCCGATGTAGCTCTGCGAGACGACGCGGTAGGTGGCGCGCGCGTCCAGCGGCGCATAATGCGTGTAGGACTCGCCTAGAGTGTATACTGTATACTGACCGTGTACCCGCCGCCGCCGTCGCCGATGTAGCTCTGCGAGACGACGCGGTAGGTGGCGCGCGCGTCCAGCGGCGCATAATGCGTGTAGGACTCGCCTAGAGTGTATACTGTATACTGACCGTGTACCCGCCGCCGCCGTCGCCGATGTAGCTCTGCGAGACGACGCGGTAGGTGGCGCGCGCGTCCAGCGGCGCATAATGCGTGTAGGACTCGCCTAGAGTGTATACTGTATACTGACCGTGTACCCGCCGCCGCCGTCGCCGATGTAGCTCTGCGAGACGACGCGGTAGGTGGCGCGCGCGTCCAGCGGCGCATAATGCGTGTAGGACTCGCCTAGAGTGTATACTGTATACTGACCGTGTACCCGCCGCCGCCGTCGCCGATGTAGCTCTGCGAGACGACGCGGTAGGTGGCGCGCGCGTCCAGCGGCGCGTAATGCGTGTAGGACTCGCCTAGAGTGTATACTGTATACTGACCGTGTACCCGCCGCCGCCGTCGCCGATGTAGCTCTGCGAGACGACGCGGTAGGTGGCGCCCGCGTCCAGCGGCTCGTACGTAGGCACGTCGCACTCGATACAGCGCACGAGAGCGGAAACCACGCGCGACCCGACTGGCTGCGACGCGTTGTATACTACGCGTAAGCCTGCGTGGTACACAAGTTTATATTAATTAATTACGCTTTTTCTAGTAAAAAATAGTAACATAAAAGTTAAGTATTGTTAATGCAAAAATCTTTTTTAAAAAAAAAATACAAACTGTAAAGATATTTCTTTTGAATATCGAGGGTACCCCCTCACATTAATGCAGTAGAAACAGGCTAACACCAAATAAAGAACTATGAAAAGGATGATAAGTAAGCAATAAAGAAGTTGGTCTAGTTTACTCTTTTTCTTTTAAGGTCTTTTTAGAAAAATATTTGAAGTTAACATACTTTACATCAATTGTTAGTATTTTAGAGATTTAGATGATATAAAAAACTTAGTTATAAAATTGTCGAGTTCAGAGCGTCTCGTGAAATATTAACCGTTGATATTTGCTGTCAAAAAAAGACCTTACCACTGATGTAAGACTCATTTCTAGAGGAGACCAAGATGAGAACGCTCATCATCATTCTAGTTTTAATAGGCCAAAAAGTACCTCGATACCAATAATATACCTCGCGCAAAATAACTATTTTAGTACCACGTGAATTGCGCAGTGGAAAATATAGGTACGAAAATGCTTGGTGCGCAAGCAAAATATTCATGTATCCCAATAATTAGTTGGGATACATGTATTTTTTTCCACTTTAAGTCCTTAAAGTAAAAAAAGTGATGCAAAAGTAAAAGGTGTTTTTATTGGCATAAACGTGAAGAAGTACATAAAAGATCCGTTGTTCATTTCGACCTTAAACACTGGAGAGAAAAATGCTTGGTTGGCATTTGTGCAAGTCACGGATTTTTTTTTGGGAAATGAACGATCGCCTCAATATGAAAGCCTTGTAAATCAATTGTTAAATGCTTATAAAGAATTGGGTTGCAATATGTCGTTAAAGATGCACTTTTACATTCGTACCTAGATTTTTTTTAAGAAAATCTAATTGCAGTTAGTGATGAGCATGGTGAGCGCTTTCACCACGATATTGCTTCAATAGAAAAGCGTTATCAGGGTAAGTAGACCACTGCAACGCTTGCAGACTACTGTTGGTCTTTGATTAGAGAGACACCAAACTCTTCTTACTACAGGCAAGCCAAACGAACAAAAACAAGTTTATTTTTTATGTCTAACTAATGTATTATTTACTATAAATTAAGTACCAAAAATCGTTAAAACTAAAAATAGATTTCTCCCAAAATCTATACGTGACTGAGATGTTTTATTTACTGTTCTAAGTTCTCTGTAGTATAGCAATCCTGAATGGGGAATATATAAATGCACTTTAAAAATAATGGTTTCCACTATAAATATGCTAAGCTTTAAAATTAATATTTTGCACTATACAATTTAATTGCTTAGCTTTAAAATTAATACTTTGCACCTTACAAATTAATTTTTTAACTTTAGTACTGGTAAACAGACGTCTAGGTGCGACGACGTGCGGGCGCAGCGACAGAGGAGCTGAGGAGGAGGTAAGGTTCCATTGCGGCCAACAACGGCAGAACCGACCTGATGGCGTATATGCATTATGCCACAAGTTGTTTTCATCTTTCCATCTCATTTTAACATATACTATATTTAATATAGTATATGTTAATTAGTATTATTACATATAGTATTTTGACATAAACTAAATGGTTTCGGAGTTGGGACCAATGGTTGGGACACAGTTAAAAAGCAAACCATTATTTTTGTAGTGATAATATTAAATTATAGATCTATTATTATTTTAAAGTGCAAAGCATTTAGTGATAATATTAAATTATAGGTCTATTATTATTTTAAAGTGCTGATATACAATTTTATAGCTGCTTTCATCAAATTTAAAGTGCTATTAAATACATCCCATCCTGAATCACACCATGAGATCTCCGGGAAAAAATAAAGTATTTTTTTTGTTGCCTAGTGTTATTAGTCTAAACTAATTTACACTTCAGTACTTAGTAGGTACACATTATTCTTGTCGTTTTGTGTATTAAGGTTTGCACAAATTAAACGTTTAAAGAGTTACTGAAAAAATCAACCATGTCATTACAATTACAATAATCATCATTATATTGATATAAACTTCTGATTAGAAATCGATCACTTGTATAATTTTTACCTGCGGTGCAGTGGTGGCGCCACATTCACTACCTACAGCGCCTTAAGTAGGTAATAACAATATAATAAGTTCCTATGGCCTTCTTCCGGCTCTATCATCAGATCCTCGGACACAATTTCCCAACAAAGTACGCGTCAAGACGATTCAAATGAGCCTAAACTCGATGGAATTGCACGGTTTCAATATTGAGTTCCTTTGGCATGGCCTTCCAGCTTCATCATCAGACCCTTGACCTTATCTCCCATCAGAGTACTCGTCAAGACTATTCTAACAATCCTAATCACAGTGGGGTTGTATGGTTTCATCATTAAGTTCCTGTGGCCTTCTTCCAGTTCCATCATCAGATCAGCTCAGTGACACCATATATTGTATTGCCTTCCAGTTCTGACCTATGTTCAAAGTTTCAAGTCTCTAGCTTATCGGGAAGCTAGTTTAAAATCGTTCGCAAACTTTGTGGACAAACAACCAAACAAACAAACGAGAAAGCAACCTAATAAAAACGTGTTAATATACTTTATTCTATTTTTCCGACTATCCACGTATTTAAAAATGTTTTCTAGATTAATTGGTTACTTAAATGTAATAAAAACAGCACAATCATCACTTTGCCATAGTAAGTATTTGTATTTCCATCAATGCTACGTAAATCTTTCGTTCGTCACTGCGGCGCATTCGCGACTGTTGTATACCGAGCGCAGACCGAAATCGAGGCGCGTAGGAATGGTTCGCTTTTCGACTGTTTGGGAGTTAGAATTCTGTAGATTTCTTTACTGTGACCATGGGCCCTAAAAATCCCACGTAAAGCTTTATTAAAATCATTTTCACAATCATTGCAACTTTTTGACAGAATGTCTCATAGTTAGACAAACATTAACCAAAAAAGTTGCTATGACAAAGTAGTATAAAGTGTTAAGTGACTTTCATTGCTGACTGTACGTGTAGGTACTTATGTAGGTACGTGCAGTCGTGCATGCAGTGCAGGTTCTCATGTATGTACTTAGGTAACTACGCACGTGGGTACTTTTAGACAGCTACTTAGGCATGTGTAGGTACTCACGTAGGTACGTGTAGAGGTACCCACATATCGAGCCTTTTCAGGAAGAACATTGAAGTCGCCATTTTGCATATTTTACAGGATATTTTTTTTAATATTTTTCAAAATTATCGCAAGTGACGTTGCATAGTTTATTATCACAAGTGCCTTTTAAGATGCTTGATACATCGAGCCTTTTTAGGAAAAGCATTGTAAGTAGGTACCAAAATTTAGTAGTTTTTGTTGTGACAACCCTGACCCTTGACGGAGTTTCTGTGCGTACACCTACGCAGTGGCGGCATGCGTTTATCAACAAAGGAGTCGTTTTACTGGTAGGTACTTCTTTATACTGTGGCGCTACTTTCGGTGGTATAACCATCTTAAGATGAATTGTTTTTCATACCGCACGACACCCACTGCTAGGTACAGGCCTCCCCCGATCTCCACTTGGCTCGGTGCTGCTTGGCCCGCATCCAGCAAGCACCGCGACCTTTACCAGATCGTCGGTCCACCTTGTCGGGGGCCTACCCACGGAGCTAAGTACGGTGCGCGGTTTTAAAGGTAGGCATTCTGTTTAAAAGGTCAAAAAGTGAGCACAGAATAGTACCGGCGATCTGCAGCATGCGGCCGCTGTAGAAGTTGCCGGGGTTGTTCTGGTGGGTGCCGACGGAGTGCTCGAGCGCTTGCAGCAGGAACTCGCCGCGCAGGTCGTACACCTGCACCTCGTTCTCGAACGGCATCGCCATCAGGAGCGTCTGCGTTGTCACATCTGGAAGGAAAAATAGCAGTTAGAGGTAAGATAGCCAGTTCCTCAGTGATGAGGATTCCGGATGTAGTGCGCTTCCACCTTCGGCTTTATCGTCACTTAACATCAAGGTGAGGCAAAGCACTATATCCCGTTGTGTATCCTACTAATATTATAAATGTGAAAGTTTGTGGGTTTGGATGTTTAGATGTTTGTTCCTCAATCACGCATAAACTACTGAACGGATTTGGTTGAAATTAGGCATATAGAGAGTAGATAGCCTAGATTAAAACATAGAATACTTTTTATCCCAATATTCCCACGGAAACGGGAACCACGCAGGTGAAACCGCGGGCGGCCGCTAGTTCAAAAATAATCTGGAAGTAAGCTAGTCGGGTTTTGAAAGTGTTTTTTAGAAATGCAAGGTTTTTTAACAAAAATCTACGAATAAATTTTTCTTTGTCTATTTTTAACCTATAATTTCGTATCTCATGGTTGAATCTTACTTAAATTATTATTACGGTATCTAGGGACCATCAAACTGAACCCATGGGACCAATTCTAAAATCACATCAAAATCTGCTGTTTCATACAAAAATGAATAACGAAAATATAAAAAATGTATGAAACAGCTGTTTGTTTTTCGCGATTACAGTGTTGGTCCCATAGTAAAAGTTGTTCAGTTTGATGGTCCCTATCTACCATATTCGGCTTAAGGGTTTTATGTAACACGTTGTACTGTACGAGGCAAATATCTTGACATTTTTTCGACGGAGTTGAGATTAGTTCGCGCATGAGCACTTGCGAGCGACCAATAGCGCGCGCCCCTCTCCCGCCGCCCGCGTACCTCACCGCTGCGCATACACAAAATACGCGTTCTGCGCAATCCCCACCCGATTTCAAGATGTTTGCCGGCTACTGTATAGATAGGAGTACTCACTGCCGGGGTTGATCTGCACGCGCAGCCCGCCAGCGTTGATGAGGGACACGTGCGCGTGGTGCCACGCGGGCGCACTCGCGTTTCGCATCAACTACAAACCAAACATAAGTTTATTCAGCGAACTAAAAACTATGGAATAAGCATTCTGCTCAAAAAATGGCAACACATGAAAAGTACAACTAAGTGGATAAAGACAAAAATGCTGGCATTTAATTATGCAGCACAAAGCATCTGAACACTAGTTGCTTATTGACGACCATAATTTGTATACTCATAGATGTACGTTTTCTCTGCATCTTTTTACTGCTTTCTTTGCATCTTTTACACCATTTGACTATAAAGGATGTCATTTCTAATAAACTCTCTTTTTCTATCTTTTCTCCACAATACAAACTGCAATTTATAGAAAAGAACACTAACGTCAGTCACCGGGTGCGTGGCTGGCCCGACTAAAGCTGAGCGGGTTGTACTTTTTCGGCCCCGTAGTGCCATTTTTTAAACAATATTTGTTTGAAATTACACTTCCATAGATTTTAGTTCGCTGAGTTTATTATAAAAAAGCGTTACAAAAACCCCTAATGCCGAATATGGTAGATTCAATACTATGGGACCAACTCTAAAATTGCGAAAAAAATCTGTTTCATATAAAAAATAATAAGGAAAATCAAAATGAATGAAACAGCTGATATATTTTTCGCGATTTCAGATTTGGTCCCATAGTTAAAGTTGTTCAGTTTAGATGGTCCCTATCTACCATATTCGGCACTAGGGGTTGTTTTGAAACACGTTGTATAATCGTCAGCCACACACTTTATTTGCCTTTAGCAAAATTTTAGATCACAAGCACAGAATATAATAGTACTAAATAAATACAGAAGCAAAACCGCGCGAGGACAATAAAATAATAAGCTACTCTCGCTACTCGGCAATAAAGTACAATTTCAAATTGCACAGTGCCGCTTGCCTATTATTATAAGCACCTCCCTTCCTTTTCTGTCGCATAATTCTGTCTCAACCGACACATGACACCCCTCGCGCACTGGCTCGACTGAGTCAGCCGCGAGTAGTAGGCTAATATAAAAAAGCACGGAGTGAGACCCCCTGTCACAACTTCTAATTCAATGCTTGATTGCTATTCCACAACGGTTGTTTGGTCTTAAATTTAACAAAATATGGTACAAGGGCGCAGCAAATTAGAAGGGTTTAAATTACAACTATAGGTATGTAGTTATAGGAAAGTAATAAATTAATAATAACGCTAGTAACTACTTTACAAAAATTGCGGGTTTAAATGAGGCATGTCTGAGCTATTATTTTATTAGGTCTATTACAATTAAAAGTTCTATTTGACATGCGGGTAGCGCAATACAAAGCGTCTAAAAGGAGATCTGCAAAAATACAACTTACTTCTGTAAAGCAAAATATCGCTTTAGTTAGGTATCACTAATCTCGCCTATGGAATAAACTTCAGTCACAGAATATATATAAGTACTACGTACAGGAAGGACACTCCGCCCCGCCCTAGAATCAATCACCTCACCCCACCCCACGAGTTCATGTGCGACAACAGGTGTCAACTTTCGTTCACAGTGGCGTGAATTTAAGTTGCAAAAAGCAAAGCAATTTAATATCACTCATGGAAAAAAATCTTATCACCGGTAAATACTATTTATTGTGAAAATGTTGAAAAACCAATGTGTTTATTTGTGTGTGTGATATGACACGATTCCCGTAGTAGCCCTAGCTCTACGCACATAATTGCGCAATGCGCATGTACTATGGGCAACAGCGACGCTTAACCAGTTTGCAACAAAATTCGTGTGCGCGCATATCGCCCCTACACGAACTAAACGTATGGTTGTGACGGCGCGGCGTGCAAGCGATTTTGACCTTAGCAGTGGTTAAGCGTCGCTGTTGCCCATGGTACAAAACATCATCTGTGTAGTGTCTATGTAATAGGTAGTTATAACGGAGCGGTTGTATGGAGTGTCCGGCTGCTACGTCACAGCGGCACAGAATAAATAATAGTACAAGGTACAGAAGCAGCACGCCGCATAGTAATTTAAATAAATAGCGACTTTTGCTCCGACACAATAAAGTGTAATTCAGGTCGCGCAATTGCCTGCAGTACAGTTTATATTCACCTAGTAGTTGTCTCTCTTTCTATCTCGTGCTCTTACCTTTTCTAATGACGCAACGTTATGGTTGTCTCCTTATAAATGAACTGCGTAGCATGTATCATAATTTGAAAAACGACAATTGTTTATTGGTTTTTTGATTTTGACATCCGTACACGGCACAGTAATGTCGACTCGACATTGTTACTATTATAAAGAGACAATACCTACTTGTGCAGTAAGATGCCGCGCGACTACACAGACGGGCGTGTGGCGGCCCTGCCCTCTTGTTCCGCCGGCGGACCGGCTAGCGGTAGGTGCTTATCGCGCGACCTTGAGCGAGTGATGGAGGCCTGACAGCGGCCCCCTCTATACCCATAGGAAGTGACTACCGCAATTTTTGGATTCAGGAAAACATACCAAACAAGTACATACAAGTAGTCGGTATAACGGAGCCGAATCCCAAGGAAATGAACTTGATGTCTATTGGGGACCATACTTATATGTAAAATTTGGGTTTTAGTATTTGTACTGGCGTAATAAATAACACTATATCACAAAGGCAAACGGTAACCTTTTAGGTACTATAGGCGACT
Organism: Agriphila tristella; assembly: GCA_928269145.1. Taxonomy (NCBI): domain Eukaryota; kingdom Metazoa; phylum Arthropoda; class Insecta; order Lepidoptera; family Crambidae; genus Agriphila; species Agriphila tristella. The sequence goes on from OV743445.1 coordinate 18,454,022, forward strand.
GTACTACTAGGGATATCGTCTATGGAATGAACTTTAGTGTCGATATTAGACTCACATGGTGCAGGAACCCGTCGCAGGCCCAGCTGCCCATGTGGAGGGTCACCTCGGAGCTGGCCAGCACTACTCTCACCAACCCTGGTGCCGATATTAGACTCACATGGTGCAGGAACCCGTCGCAGGCCCAGCTGCCCATGTGGAGGGTCACCTTGGAGCTGGCCAGCACTACTATCACCAACCCTGGTGCCGATATTAGACTCACATGGTGCAGGAACCCGTCGCAGGCCCAGCTGCCCATGTGGAGGGTCACCTTGGAGCTGGCCAGCACTACTATCACCAACCCTGGTGCCGATATTAGACTCACATGGTGCAGGAACCCGTCGCAGGCCCAATTGCCCATGTGGAGGGTCACCTTGGAGCTGGACAGCACTACTCTCACCAACCCTGGTGCCGATATTAGACTCACATGGTGCAGGAACCCGTCGCAGGCCCAGCTGCCCATGTGGAGGGTCACCTTGGAGCTGGCCAGCACTACTATCACCAACCCTGGTGCCGATATTAGACTCACATGGTGCAGGAACCCGTCGCAGGCCCAATTGCCCATGTGGAGGGTCACCTTGGAGCTGGACAGCACTACTCTCACCAACCCTGGTGCCGATATTAGACTCACATGGTGCAGGAACCCGTCGCAGGCCCAGCTGCCCATGTGGAGGGTCACCTTGGAGCTGGCCAGCACTACTATCACCAACCCTGGTGCCGATATTAGACTCACATGGTGCAGGAACCCGTCGCAGGCCCAATTGCCCATGTGGAGGGTCACCTTGGAGCTGGACAGCACTACTCTCACCAACCCTGGTGCCGATATTAGACTCACATGGTGCAGGAACCCGTCGCAGGCCCAGCTGCCCATGTGGAGGGTCACCTTGGAGCTGGCCAGCACTACTATCACCAACCCTGGTGCCGATATTAGACTCACATGGTGCAGGAACCCGTCGCAGGCCCAATTGCCCATGTGGAGGGTCACCTTGGAGCTGGACAGCACTACTCTCACCAACCCTGGTGCCGATATTAGACTCACATGGTGCAGGAACCCGTCGCAGGCCCAGCTGCCCATGTGGAGGGTCACCTCGGAGCTGGCCAGCACTACTCTCACCAACCCTGGTGCCGATATTAGACTCACATGGTGCAGGAACCCGTCGCAGGCCCAGCTGCCCATGTGGAGGGTCACCTTGGAGCTGGCCAGCACTACTATCACCAACCCTGGTGCCGATATTAGACTCACATGGTGCAGGAACCCGTCGCAGGCCCAATTGCCCATGTGGAGGGTCACCTTGGAGCTGGACAGCACTACTCTCACCAACCCTGGTGCCGATATTAGACTCACATGGTGCAGGAACCCGTCGCAGGCCCAGCTGCCCATGTGGAGGGTCACCTCGGAGCTGGCCAGCACTACTCTCACCAACCCTGGTGCCGATATTAGACTCACATGGTGCAGGAACCCGTCGCAGGCCCAGCTGCCCATGTGGAGGGTCACCTCGGAGCTGGCCTGCACTACTCTCACCAACCCTGGTGCCGATATTAGACTCACATGGTGCAGGAACCCGTCGCAGGCCCAGCTGCCCATGTGGAGGGTCACCTTGGAGCTGGCCAGCACTACTATCACCAACCCTGGTGCCGATATTAGACTCACATGGTGCAGGAACCCGTCGCAGGCCCAATTGCCCATGTGGAGGGTCACCTTGGAGCTGGACAGCACTACTCTCACCAACCCTGGTGCCGATATTAGACTCACATGGTGCAGGAACCCGTCGCAGGCCCAGCTGCCCATGTGGAGGGTCACCTCGGAGCTGGCCAGCACTACTATCACCAACCCTGGTGCCGATATTAGACTCACATGGTGCAGGAACCCGTCGCAGGCCCAATTGCCCATGTGGAGGGTCACCTTGGAGCTGGACAGCACTACTCTCACCAACCCTGGTGCCGATATTAGACTCACATGGTGCAGGAACCCGTCGCAGGCCCAGCTGCCCATGTGGAGGGTCACCTTGGAGCTGGCCAGCACTACTATCACCAACCCTGGTGCCGATATTAGACTCACATGGTGCAGGAACCCGTCGCAGGCCCAATTGCCCATGTGGAGGGTCACCTTGGAGCTGGACAGCACTACTCTCACCAACCCTGGTGCCGATATTAGACTCACATGGTGCAGGAACCCGTCGCAGGCCCAGCTGCCCATGTGGAGGGTCACCTTGGAGCTGGCCAGCACTACTCTCACCAACCCTGGTGCCGATATTAGACTCACATGGTGCAGGAACCCGTCGCAGGCCCAGCTGCCCATGTGGAGGGTCACCTTGGAGCTGGCCAGCACTACTATCACCAACCCTGGTGCCGATATTAGACTCACATGGTGCAGGAACCCGTCGCAGGCCCAATTGCCCATGTGGAGGGTCACCTTGGAGCTGGACAGCACTACTCTCACCAACCCTGGTGCCGATATTAGACTCACATGGTGCAGGAACCCGTCGCAGGCCCAGCTGCCCATGTGGAGGGTCACCTTGGAGCTGGCCAGCACTACTATCACCAACCCTGGTGCCGATATTAGACTCACATGGTGCAGGAACCCGTCGCAGGCCCAATTGCCCATGTGGAGGGTCACCTTGGAGCTGGACAGCACTACTCTCACCAACCCTGGTGCCGATATTAGACTCACATGGTGCAGGAACCCGTCGCAGGCCCAGCTGCCCATGTGGAGGGTCACCTTGGAGCTGGCCAGCACTACTATCACCAACCCTGGTGCCGATATTAGACTCACATGGTGCAGGAACCCGTCGCAGGCCCAATTGCCCATGTGGAGGGTCACCTTGGAGCTGGACAGCACTACTCTCACCAACCCTGGTGCCGATATTAGACTCACATGGTGCAGGAACCCGTCGCAGGCCCAGCTGCCCATGTGGAGGGTCACCTTGGAGCTGGCCAGCACTACTATCACCAACCCTGGTGCCGATATTAGACTCACATGGTGCAGGAACCCGTCGCAGGCCCAATTGCCCATGTGGAGGGTCACCTTGGAGCTGGACAGCACTACTCTCACCAACCCTGGTGCCGATATTAGACTCACATGGTGCAGGAACCCGTCGCAGGCCCAGCTGCCCATGTGGAGGGTCACCTCGGAGCTGGCCAGCACTACTCTCACCAACCCTGGTGCCGATATTAGACTCACATGGTGCAGGAACCCGTCGCAGGCCCAGCTGCCCATGTGGAGGGTCACCTTGGAGCTGGCCAGCACTACTATCACCAACCCTGGTGCCGATATTAGACTCACATGGTGCAGGAACCCGTCGCAGGCCCAATTGCCCATGTGGAGGGTCACCTTGGAGCTGGACAGCACTACTCTCACCAACCCTGGTGCCGATATTAGACTCACATGGTGCAGGAACCCGTCGCAGGCCCAGCTGCCCATGTGGAGGGTCACCTCGGAGCTGGCCAGCACTACTCTCACCAACCCTGGTGCCGATATTAGACTCACATGGTGCAGGAACCCGTCGCAGGCCCAGCTGCCCATGTGGAGGGTCACCTCGGAGCTGGCCTGCACTACTCTCACCAACCCTGGTGCCGATATTAGACTCACATGGTGCAGGAACCCGTCGCAGGCCCAGCTGCCCATGTGGAGGGTCACCTTGGAGCTGGCCAGCACTACTATCACCAACCCTGGTGCCGATATTAGACTCACATGGTGCAGGAACCCGTCGCAGGCCCAATTGCCCATGTGGAGGGTCACCTTGGAGCTGGACAGCACTACTCTCACCAACCCTGGTGCCGATATTAGACTCACATGGTGCAGGAACCCGTCGCAGGCCCAGCTGCCCATGTGGAGGGTCACCTTGGAGCTGGCCAGCACTACTATCACCAACCCTGGTGCCGATATTAGACTCACATGGTGCAGGAACCCGTCGCAGGCCCAATTGCCCATGTGGAGGGTCACCTTGGAGCTGGACAGCACTACTCTCACCAACCCTGGTGCCGATATTAGACTCACATGGTGCAGGAACCCGTCGCAGGCCCAGCTGCCCATGTGGAGGGTCACCTTGGAGCTGGCCAGCACTACTATCACCAACCCTGGTGCCGATATTAGACTCACATGGTGCAGGAACCCGTCGCAGGCCCAATTGCCCATGTGGAGGGTCACCTTGGAGCTGGACAGCACTACTCTCACCAACCCTGGTGCCGATATTAGACTCACATGGTGCAGGAACCCGTCGCAGGCCCAGCTGCCCATGTGGAGGGTCACCTTGGAGCTGGCCAGCACTACTCTCACCAACCCTGGTGCCGATATTAGACTCACATGGTGCAGGAACCCGTCGCAGGCCCAGCTGCCCATGTGGAGGGTCACCTTGGAGCTGGCCAGCACTACTATCACCAACCCTGGTGCCGATATTAGACTCACATGGTGCAGGAACCCGTCGCAGGCCCAATTGCCCATGTGGAGGGTCACCTTGGAGCTGGACAGCACTACTCTCACCAACCCTGGTGCCGATATTAGACTCACATGGTGCAGGAACCCGTCGCAGGCCCAGCTGCCCATGTGGAGGGTCACCTTGGAGCTGGCCAGCACTACTATCACCAACCCTGGTGCCGATATTAGACTCACATGGTGCAGGAACCCGTCGCAGGCCCAATTGCCCATGTGGAGGGTCACCTTGGAGCTGGACAGCACTACTCTCACCAACCCTGGTGCCGATATTAGACTCACATGGTGCAGGAACCCGTCGCAGGCCCAGCTGCCCATGTGGAGGGTCACCTCGGAGCTGGCCAGCACTACTCTCACCAACCCTGGTGCCGATATTAGACTCACATGGTGCAGGAACCCGTCGCAGGCCCAGCTGCCCATGTGGAGGGTCACCTCGGAGCTGGCCAGCACTACTCTCACCAACCCTGGTGCCGATATTAGACTCACATGGTGCAGGAACCCGTCGCAGGCCCAGCTGCCCATGTGGAGGGTCACCTTGGAGCTGGCCAGCACTACTATCACCAACCCTGGTGCCGATATTAGACTCACATGGTGCAGGAACCCGTCGCAGGCCCAATTGCCCATGTGGAGGGTCACCTTGGAGCTGGACAGCACTACTCTCACCAACCCTGGTGCCGATATTAGACTCACATGGTGCAGGAACCCGTCGCAGGCCCAGCTGCCCATGTGGAGGGTCACCTTGGAGCTGGCCAGCACTACTATCACCAACCCTGGTGCCGATATTAGACTCACATGGTGCAGGAACCCGTCGCAGGCCCAATTGCCCATGTGGAGGGTCACCTTGGAGCTGGACAGCACTACTCTCACCAACCCTGGTGCCGATATTAGACTCACATGGTGCAGGAACCCGTCGCAGGCCCAGCTGCCCATGTGGAGGGTCACCTCGGAGCTGGCCAGCACTACTCTCACCAACCCTGGTGCCGATATTAGACTCACATGGTGCAGGAACCCGTCGCAGGCCCAGCTGCCCATGTGGAGGGTCACCTTGGAGCTGGCCAGCACTACTATCACCAACCCTGGTGCCGATATTAGACTCACATGGTGCAGGAACCCGTCGCAGGCCCAATTGCCCATGTGGAGGGTCACCTTGGAGCTGGACAGCACTACTCTCACCAACCCTGGTGCCGATATTAGACTCACATGGTGCAGGAACCCGTCGCAGGCCCAGCTGCCCATGTGGAGGGTCACCTCGGAGCTGGCCAGCACTACTCTCACCAACCCTGGTGCCGATATTAGACTCACATGGTGCAGGAACCCGTCGCAGGCCCAGCTGCCCATGTGGAGGGTCACCTTGGAGCTGGCCAGCACTACTATCACCAACCCTGGTGCCGATATTAGACTCACATGGTGCAGGAACCCGTCGCAGGCCCAATTGCCCATGTGGAGGGTCACCTTGGAGCTGGACAGCACTACTCTCACCAACCCTGGTGCCGATATTAGACTCACATGGTGCAGGAACCCGTCGCAGGCCCAGCTGCCCATGTGGAGGGTCACCTTGGAGCTGGCCAGCACTACTATCACCAACCCTGGTGCCGATATTAGACTCACATGGTGCAGGAACCCGTCGCAGGCCCAATTGCCCATGTGGAGGGTCACCTAGGAGCTGGACAGCACTACTCTCACCAACCCTGGTGCCGATATTAGACTCACATGGTGCAGGAACCCGTCGCAGGCCCAGCTGCCCATGTGGAGGGTCACCTCGGAGCTGGCCAGCACTACTCTCACCAACCCTGGTGCCGATATTAGACTCACATGGTGCAGGAACCCGTCGCAGGCCCAGCTGCCCATGTGGAGGGTCACCTTGGAGCTGGCCAGCACTACTATCACCAACCCTGGTGCCGATATTAGACTCACATGGTGCAGGAACCCGTCGCAGGCCCAATTGCCCATGTGGAGGGTCACCTTGGAGCTGGACAGCACTACTCTCACCAACCCTGGTGCCGATATTAGACTCACATGGTGCAGGAACCCGTCGCAGGCCCAGCTGCCCATGTGGAGGGTCACCTTGGAGCTGGCCAGCACTACTATCACCAACCCTGGTGCCGATATTAGACTCACATGGTGCAGGAACCCGTCGCAGGCCCAGCTGCCCATGTGGAGGGTCACCTCGGAGCTGGCCAGCACTACTCTCACCAACCCTGGTGCCGATATTAGACTCACATGGTGCAGGAACCCGTCGCAGGCCCAGCTGCCCATGTGGAGGGTCACCTTGGAGCTGGCCAGCACTACTATCACCAACCCTGGTGCCGATATTAGACTCACATGGTGCAGGAACCCGTCGCAGGCCCAATTGCCCATGTGGAGGGTCACCTTGGAGCTGGACAGCACTACTCTCACCAACCCTGGTGCCGATATTAGACTCACATGGTGCAGGAACCCGTCGCAGGCCCAGCTGCCCATGTGGAGGGTCACCTTGGAGCTGGCCAGCACTACTATCACCAACCCTGGTGCCGATATTAGACTCACATGGTGCAGGAACCCGTCGCAGGCCCAATTGCCCATGTGGAGGGTCACCTTGGAGCTGGCCAGCACTACTCTCACCAACCCTGGTGCCGATATTAGACTCACATGGTGCAGGAACCCGTCGCAGGCCCAATTGCCCATGTGGAGGGTCACCTTGGAGCTGGACAGCACTACTCTCACCAACCCTGGTGCCGATATTAGACTCACATGGTGCAGGAACCCGTCGCAGGCCCAATTGCCCATGTGGAGGGTCACCTTGGAGCTGGACAGCACTACTCTCACCAACCCTGGTGCCGATATTAGACTCACATGGTGCAGGAACCCGTCGCAGGCCCAGCTGCCCATGTGGAGGGTCACCTTGGAGCTGGACAGCACTACTCTCACCAACCCTGGTGCCGATATTAGACTCACATGGTGCAGGAACCCGTCGCAGGCCCAGCTGCCCATGTGGAGGGTCACCTTGGAGCTGGACAGCACTACTATCACCAACCCTGGTGCCGATATTAGACTCACATGGTGCAGGAACCCGTCGCAGGCCCAATTGCCCATGTGGAGGGTCACCTTGGAGCTGGACAGCACTACTCTCACCAACCCTGGTGCCGATATTAGACTCACATGGTGCAGGAACCCGTCGCAGGCCCAATTGCCCATGTGGAGGGTCACCTTGGAGCTGGACAGCACTACTCTCACCAACCCTGGTGCCGATATTAGACTCACATGGTGCAGGAACCCGTCGCAGGCCCAATTGCCCATGTGGAGGGTCACCTTGGAGCTGGACAGCACTACTATCACCAACCCTGGTGCCGATATTAGACTCACATGGTGCAGGAACCCGTCGCAGGCCCAGCTGCCCATGTGGAGGGTCACCTTGGAGCTGGACAGCACTACTCTCACCAACCCTGGTGCCGATATTAGACTCACATGGTGCAGGAACCCGTCGCAGGCCCAGCTGCCCATGTGGAGGGTCACCTTGGAGCTGGCCAGCACTACTATCACCAACCCTGGTGCCGATATTAGACTCACATGGTGCAGGAACCCGTCGCAGGCCCAATTGCCCATGTGGAGGGTCACCTTGGAGCTGGACAGCACTACTCTCACCAACCCTGGTGCCGATATTAGACTCACATGGTGCAGGAACCCGTCGCAGGCCCAGCTGCCCATGTGGAGGGTCACCTTGGAGCTGGCTAGCACTACTATCACCAACCCTGGTGCCGATATTAGACTCACATGGTGCAGGAACCCGTCGCAGGCCCAATTGCCCATGTGGAGGGTCACCTTGGAGCTGGACAGCACTACTCTCACCAACCCTGGTGCCGATATTAGACTTACATGGTGCAGGAACCCGTCGCAGGCCCAGCTGCCCATGTGGAGGGTCACCTCGGAGCTGGCCAGCACTACTCTCACCAACCCTGGTGCCGATATTAGACTCACATGGTGCAGGAACCCGTCGCAGGCCCAGCTGCCCATGTGGAGGGTCACCTTGGAGCTGGCCAGCACTACTATCACCAACCCTGGTGCCGATATTAGACTCACATGGTGCAGGAACCCGTCGCAGGCCCAATTGCCCATGTGGAGGGTCACCTTGGAGCTGGACAGCACTACTCTCACCAACCCTGGTGCCGATATTAGACTCACATGGTGCAGGAACCCGTCGCAGGCCCAGCTGCCCATGTGGAGGGTCACCTCGGAGCTGGCCAGCACTACTCTCACCAACCCTGGTGCCGATATTAGACTCACATGGTGCAGGAACCCGTCGCAGGCCCAGCTGCCCATGTGGAGGGTCACCTCGGAGCTGGCCAGCACTACTCTCACCAACCCTGGTGCCGATATTAGACTCACATGGTGCAGGAACCCGTCGCAGGCCCAGCTGCCCATGTGGAGGGTCACCTTGGAGCTGGCCAGCACTACTATCACCAACCCTGGTGCCGATATTAGACTCACATGGTGCAGGAACCCGTCGCAGGCCCAATTGCCCATGTGGAGGGTCACCTTGGAGCTGGACAGCACTACTCTCACCAACCCTGGTGCCGATATTAGACTCACATGGTGCAGGAACCCGTCGCAGGCCCAGCTGCCCATGTGGAGGGTCACCTTGGAGCTGGCCAGCACTACTATCACCAACCCTGGTGCCGATATTAGACTCACATGGTGCAGGAACCCGTCGCAGGCCCAATTGCCCATGTGGAAGGTCACCTTGGAGCTGGACAGCACTTTTCTCACCAACCCTGGTGCCGATATTAGACTCACATGGTGCAGGAACCCGTCGCAGGCCCAGCTGCCCATGTGGAGGGTCACCTTGGAGCTGGCCAGCACTACTATCACCAACCCTGGTGCCGATATTAGACTCACATGGTGCAGGAACCCGTCGCAGGCCCAATTGCCCATGTGGAGGGTCACCTTGGAGCTGGACAGCACTACTCTCACCAACCCTGGTGCCGATATTAGACTCACATGGTGCAGGAACCCGTCGCAGGCCCAGCTGCCCATGTGGAGGGTCACCTTGGAGCTGGCCAGCACTACTCTCACCAACCCTGGTGCCGATATTAGACTCACATGGTGCAGGAACCCGTCGCAGGCCCAGCTGCCCATGTGGAGGGTCACCTTGGAGCTGGCCAGCACTACTATCACCAACCCTGGTGCCGATATTAGACTCACATGGTGCAGGAACCCGTCGCAGGCCCAATTGCCCATGTGGAGGGTCACCTTGGAGCTGGACAGCACTACTCTCACCAACCCTGGTGCCGATATTAGACTCACATGGTGCAGGAACCCGTCGCAGGCCCAGCTGCCCATGTGGAGGGTCACCTTGGAGCTGGCCAGCACTACTATCACCAACCCTGGTGCCGATATTAGACTCACATGGTGCAGGAACCCGTCGCAGGCCCAATTGCCCATGTGGAGGGTCACCTTGGAGCTGGACAGCACTACTCTCACCAACCCTGGTGCCGATATTAGACTCACATGGTGCAGGAACCCGTCGCAGGCCCAGCTGCCCATGTGGAGGGTCACCTCGGAGCTGGCCAGCACTACTCTGTAGTGTGTGTACAACATATACAGCACACACACATCTCTCCTCGTATATAAGCTTGGTCCAAACATAATAAATGGATTATTGATCGCAGTCAGTTACTTTTATTCAGTCTCCTGGTCGCCTCCTTGCATGGCGACCCTGCCAGTGCCGCCTGCGTTGGCGGCGCTGTGCAGCCGGTTTATTATAAAGTGAAAAATTAAAATAAAATGGACTACAAAAGTGTATCACTTGTGATGTGGAGCTACAAAAAGGACTATTAAAATAAAACCTAACCTAGTTGCTGACTCTTATTAATAAGCAATATGAAAATAAAATAGTGAAATAAAAAAAAAATATAATTAAGAAAAATAAATTCTTCAAGTGAAAAGAACTCTAAAATACTATGAAGTATGAATATTATGAACTATCAAAATTATAAATTTTAAACAAAGTGTTCGCGTATCTGCTGCTGTTGTGATGCTGATGTGATGAGAATGGAGATGTAAAGCAGGGCGCTGGGAGACAGTTGGTGTCGGATGTGGACCAGCCGGCCGATGATGGAGTCATGAGAGGGTCAAGTTGAAAGCCGAATTTACCAAGAGAGTGGCCAAGCAGTGGACGGAACTTCGAAATGAGTCAAAATTTACCTCAGAGACCTTTTTTTTCGGTTTGATTATGATATTTGGTGTATTTATTTTCTCATTTTCTCTCTTTATTGTAGAGACCTTAGTAAAGTAGATACTTTGAATTAACATAGACATGTTTAAAAAGAAATTAGAATTATCATTTGTAAATGATTATGCATAAAGTGATTTTTGAGTTTTCGAGTTATAAGATTGTCCTTGACTTAATCTGAGTTAAGATTTTATCAATGAAATAAAAGTTAGGAAATAAGTATTGTAAAAAAGAGCTCGAGACGTTTGAAGGATTTATTTTAGAATTTTATTTTGTTCTCCTTTTAATAAAATGTTAAGCAATAAATTATAAGAAAAACATATTTAGAGAATATACATTAAAATTGGCAGTATGTTTTATAGATACATAATAGCTTCGTGCGAACTTGATTTTTCTCTTTTTCTTATTTATACGATTGCACAGAAAGTAACAAGAAGTCGGTTTTATTTTGTTGTGGTTTTGGTATTTAATTTATGTTTTTTTTACAGTAAGTTTTCCAGAGATCGATGGTTGATAAAGGTAACTCTTATCTTGTATTCATAAAGTTGTGATTATATTAAAGTGATTTTATAATTTTATTATAATAATGGTTATTTTTCTCGTGATTCTAAAGATTGATTTTGTAGCTATGATTTTTTATTTAAAAGTAAAAGAAAGTAATTTGTGAATTCCCTTTTTTTAAATACATTTTATTATCTAATTATTTTATCGATGTCATTTATTTAGCTTCATGATAGGTACAAAGTTTAGATTTCGTAATAATTACATTCAATGTGAACGACATCGAAATTGCTGACATAGCAACACGTGTGATATTGTAGCAACGAACTAATTAGGTATCATTTTTGTTAAGCCAAAGAATTTAAATACCGTTTGAGTGATTGTATTTTGTCGTAAACTAATTAAAGTATAATATACATAAAATTTTCATAAAAATAATTTCATTCGGTTATAAACGGCTTGAATAGGTAGCAGATCTCTTTTTCTTTCGCAGGACACTTATATTGATAACAAATTTTATATAGGTAGGATTTTTTTTCAAAGTAGGTAAGTAAATAAGTACTTGTAAGTAATGGTCTTTTATCCCTTAATAAATATTAGAGAATTGTACTTATTGGTAATTCTTGCTAAATATTATAGGTAATCTATGTAATTCAATAATATTTTTTACTATGACGTATTAATTATACCTATTTAACTATCTTCAAAAGATTTGGAAAACATCATTCAACTTGTTTGACTTGTTAAAAAATTAAAATTTTGAAAACTACTTTTAATTTTAAACGTAACTAATTTGCTAAATTAGCTATTTATAAAAGACTATTTTTTGTCTTCATTTTGGTACATATTTTTCTTTGCTATTACATTAGGTATATTTAGATACAAGTAATTTATAACTATGTACTTATATTATATCTTATGATTGACATGGATTTTAGTTTCGAAGTTTACTTGACAAAATTTTATTTATGAGTATGATTTCTTTATATTATGTATGGCATTGACAAAACTAACATTAGATTTCATTACTATTGCGTACAATCATAGTGTCAGATTATATTTCCATTATTTTTTTTTACGAATAACATAATTATTTTTATTTATGTATAATGCTGTCAGATATAGTAAGTTAATAAACGCACGGTACATTCGTTTTGTAGTGATTTTTTTTCATCGGAAATAGTATTTCTAGTTTGGTACTATTTCAAAAAACAATTGATTTTAACTAGGTAATAGTATTCTTATTCTACCTAGTTGGTCAAAAAGTTCTGTTACTGAGTTTCTTTATCGATTACTGGCCATTAAAACAAATGAAAAGAAAAAATAAAAATGACATATTATTGACAGTTTTATAACCTATAATTCCATACCACACGTATATCATATTTTGTTTATTTCACCATGGAATGGGGGTTGAAGGAGAATCGTGTCGCTGTAATTGCTCTGCACAAATGTGGGCAGCCACCGAATATGATTTTCAAGTTGCTACAAAAGTTGAAAATCAACAAGCAATTTATTTATCACACTATCCATAGGTACAGTAATACCTTGACCGTCGATGACCGAAAAAGATCAGGAAGACCACGCACCGTTCGGACACCAGCTGTGATCAAGGCAGTGAAGGCGAGAATCACGAGAAATCCCGTCCGGAAGCAAAAGTTATTGGCAATACAGATGACTGTGAAGAAAAGTTCCCTTAAAAAAATTATCAATGATGACCTTGGGCTTCACGCTTACCGTAGACGAAAGGGCCATCTGCTAAACGCACGATTGAAGGCTATGAGGTTAGCACGAAGTCGCGCTCTACTAAAGCGGTACGCACAAAACGGCCATCGAAAAATCTTGTTTACTGATGAAAAAATCTTCACAGTCGAAGAAAATTTTAACCGTCAAAATGATAGAGTATACGCTAAGAATAGTAAAGAAGCCAGCATGATTGCTCCGAGGGTCCAACGAGGTCACCACTCCTCATCAGTGATGATTTGGCTGGGGGTGTCCTATTCAGGGCTAAGTAAGGTTCATTTCTGTGAAAAAGGTGTGAAAACTGGCGCTAGAGTCTATCAAGATACCGTTCTGGAACCTGTTGTCAAACCCTTAAGCCACACTTTACTTCAAAACCAGCCATGGGTCTTCCAGCAGGACTCTGCCCCTGCGCACAAAGCAAAATCTACACAAGCATGGTTTCGGGCTAACAAAATTGATTTTATCGCGCAGGAAGAATGGCCATCCTCCAGCCCAGACTTAAATCCTCTGGATTATGCCATATGGCAACTTATTGAGGAGAAAGCATGTGCTAAGCCCCACATGAATCTCGACTCTCTTAAGCGCGCTATTCTCAAGGCAGTCACAGAATTGGATATGGTGGTAGTTCGTGCTGCCATCGATGACTGGCCTCGTCGTCTAAAGGCGTGTATTCATGCCAGAGGCGGTCATTTCGAATAATTTTAATACATGATAATCTTAAATATTTGTGCTTTCATTTGGTATATAATTCATTGTAGCATTATTTGTAAATTTAGTATTATTCATGTTTTCCATAGTTACAGAACTTAGTAACCAACTAGGTATATATTTTTATACTTATTAGTGTCTTAGCATTTTATTTTATCATTCAAATGAGTTAATTATTATAAATATTTTCGTTTTAGTCCTGAATAAAGATCAAGTTGTTTGAGTTTAGATTTGTAATATCTACGCAATTCAATTCAATAATATCGGTAGTAAATTATCATGTGATAAAATTATTTCTTATTAGAAGTGATGCAATCATATTGTTTTGATTAACTTAACGAACAAGGTATTGGAATGTAGAGTGTTGTATTTCGATATCGGCAGCTTACAAAGAGTAGCGCAGCTGCATTTATGGAAGTTGATGCAGTAACACAAAATATCACACGAGTTCGCTAGTTAAGCTGTAATATAAAACATTGTTTTTTTTTAAGTAATGATAACGGGGAAGTATTAATTTGTTGGGAAGAAAACTTTAAGGAACTTACTTATTCATTTCGGATGTGGAAGTTTATGTTGTGGTATGATTGAGATATTTATATTTGTAGAAATTATAGTTGAGGTTTGAAAGGAAAAAGTTAGAGGAACAGTTTGAAAGCTTGGTAGGTATATGATTGGAATAAAGCAAAGATATAGATTTTTTATAGGTAGAAGGAATATTGTAGGTAAGTTATTGTAGCTGTATTAAAAATCTTTTTGTACCTAGCTGTTAAGGTTGCAATTAGGTACAGCATGGTATAGGTTTAGGTAATGTGATGCGTTTTTTTATATAGGATTTGGAATGATGGTAAAGATTTATTTATAGAAGTTAGGGAATATACGGTTTATAAGGTTTCACATGCGAATGGACTGATCACCCAAAAGCGATGAATCTCTTATTACCTTATATTCAATTTAGGCTTGTTAGTTCTTTTGATAGGTTTTGGAAAGCAAAGGCTAGGATATAAAGCTCGATTATACGGTACACATTAAAGGAAAGGTACTATAGGGTTCAGGTCCTTCAGTTGCATCAAGGTGTGAACGAGATTCCCCTTTGAATCCTGTTTGGAGACCAAATTAGTATGTGTCTTAATTCATGACCCTATTAATAATGGTACATACGTGGGGTGTCAGATCCTTCTAGTCGATCATGGTGCGAAACGAGATTTCCTCTGTGAGATTTGTTGGAGTCCGAGAACTTAAAAAAAAACTGCCCCCATTAATAAGTGAGCTGTGGCCACAGCCCAAAATGGCAACTGTCTATTTTTATATGTTATGATAATGAAGTCGACTATAAATAAATATGATAAAGTATGTACCAAAATGATGAGTTAAATAAAAATGAAAGTACGCCGGCGCCGGGCGAATTATGATGTATGAGTACCTGTAGGTGATATGAAATGTGTATAGTGTACCGATAATGTTACTATGAATCATGAAGTTTATAACGCGCAAGAGTAGGATTTAAAGTGAAGAAAATATATGAGAATATTGTATTGACACAGAATAATTTGGATAAGAATATTGAGCGATAGGAATATTACAAAATAGGAGGTTATGTGATAAACCAGGAAGTTTGAGGATATTGATATTAGGAAGATGATGAACAATAAGGTTGACGAAAGTTTATAGGTAACATGACAATAATGGTTGAAAGAAAGTTTTTTTTATGTAAATGAAAGATGGATTGTTTTTTTTAAAGACACGATGAATGGAAGTAAAGAACTTGTTTATTGTTTAAGTTAGCGAACATTTATTGGGAAACAAAGAGTTAAATAATAAAAGAGGAATAAGAGAAAAAAAACAAGAAGTAAAGTGATTTTTTTATTCAGTTACCTTTTTCAACTGTTGAAAAGAAAATTAGTTTTTTTTTAATTAGGATAAAATATAAAGTTTATTCATATGAAACATGAGTCTGTGCAATCTATACAAGTTTAAATCAGAAGAATACTTATGTGTAACAAATAAATAATTTTGTTTTGAAATGTGAAATAAAAATATGTATGTTTAAATTAGGTAAGTATGTTAGGAATGTAAGATGAGCACTCTGTTATCACCAACAGATATATTAGTTTCAAAAACAATTTAAGTTTCACTGCATCTGAAATATTTAATCAGCTGCAAATGCTTTTACAATTAAATAAAGAGATATTCAGTTTCAAATAATTGTTACAAAACCGATAACTATTTGCCATGTTTTAATAAAATTGTATACGAAGATATTACGTAAATTACATTTTAGATGTTCCATAGCAACTTCTTACGTGACTAACAGTCATAAGTATACTTAGATACTTAGGTAGAATTTTTATTAAATTGTATTTCATTCTATCATATATATTTTATTTAAATTAAGTCACTTACTATATACCTACCTAATGATTCAATTTTAGAATTATACCATTTAAGTTTCGTCTAGAATTTTCTGTTTCTTTTACAAAATGATTGATGGTAATTGATTATTAATTGATTTGTTTTAGTAAATAACGTCAAATCCAAGTTTTAAATCCTATTAAAATTAACATTATTTTTTTATATTTTGTTGTTTTTGAATTTTTCTTGGTATTTTATTCTTTAATTTGTGAAATAGCACATTTATGTTTCAATTAACTGGTGAACTAGTTTGGATGTTAAAGAAAGGATTTGATTTTATACTGTTACTTATATTTTGGCATACATAATATAGAAGCAACTTAACTTTCATTTTGTTTGTACAGAAAAAACAATTTACTTTAGCGCAAGAATATAAATTGTGAAATCGTTTTTTTAAGTAAGTAATTGTTTTTTGCGAATTGTTGTTTTCAATATGTTACAAGCAGTTTATTTTTAGTATCATATGATTTGGTTAAATTTTTCAAACGTTGATTTTGTATTGTTTAAGTAAATAATTATAAAAAAAATGTAATCTAGGTACTTCATTTTTTTTTCTTTTAGGGGGGAGGTGTAGTGTGTGTACAACATATACAGCACACACACATCTCTCCTCGTATATAAGCTTGGTCCAAACATAATAAATGGATTATTGATCGCAGTCAGTTACTTTTATTCAGTCTCCTGGTCGCCTCCTTGCAACTCTCACCAACCCTGGTGCCGATATTAGACTCACATGGTGCAGGAACCCGTCGCAGGCCCAGCTGCCCATGTGGAGGGTCACCTCGGAGCTGGCCAGCACTACTCTCACCAACCCTGGTGCCGATATTAGACTCACATGGTGCAGGAACCCGTCGCAGGCCCAGCTGCCCATGTGGAGGGTCACCTTGGAGCTGGCCAGCACTACTATCACCAACCCTGGTGCCGATATTAGACTCACATGGTGCAGGAACCCGTCGCAGGCCCAATTGCCCATGTGGAGGGTCACCTTGGAGCTGGACAGCACTACTCTCACCAACCCTGGTGCCGATATTAGACTCACATGGTGCAGGAACCCGTCGCAGGCCCAGCTGCCCATGTGGAGGGTCACCTTGGAGCTGGCCAGCACTACTATCACCAACCCTGGTGCCGATATTAGACTCACATGGTGCAGGAACCCGTCGCAGGCCCAATTGCCCATGTGGAGGGTCACCTTGGAGCTGGCCAGCACTACTCTCACCAACCCTGGTGCCGATATTAGACTCACATGGTGCAGGAACCCGTCGCAGGCCCAATTGCCCATGTGGAGGGTCACCTTGGAGCTGGCCAGCACTACTATCACCAACCCTGGTGCCGATATTAGACTCACATGGTGCAGGAACCCGTCGCAGGCCCAATTGCCCATGTGGAGGGTCACCTTGGAGCTGGCCAGCACTACTATCACCAACCCTGGTGCCGATATTAGACTCACATGGTGCAGGAACCCGTCGCAGGCCCAATTGCCCATGTGGAGGGTCACCTTGGAGCTGGCCAGCACTACTCTCACCAACCCTGGTGCCGATATTAGACTCACATGGTGCAGGAACCCGTCGCAGGCCCAATTGCCCATGTGGAGGGTCACCTTGGAGCTGGACAGCACTACTCTCACCAACCCTGGTGCCGATATTAGACTCACATGGTGCAGGAACCCGTCGCAGGCCCAGCTGCCCATGTGGAGGGTCACCTTGGAGCTGGCCAGCACTACTATCACCAACCCTGGTGCCGATATTAGACTCACATGGTGCAGGAACCCGTCGCAGGCCCAATTGCCCATGTGGAGGGTCACCTTGGAGCTGGACAGCACTACTATCACCAACCCTGGTGCCGATATTAGACTCACATGGTGCAGGAACCCGTCGCAGGCCCAATTGCCCATGTGGAGGGTCACCTTGGAGCTGGCCAGCACTACTCTCACCAACCCTGGTGCCGATATTAGACTCACATGGTGCAGGAACCCGTCGCAGGCCCAATTGCCCATGTGGAGGGTCACCTTGGAGCTGGACAGCACTACTATCACCAACCCTGGTGCCGATATTAGACTCACATGGTGCAGGAACCCGTCGCAGGCCCAATTGCCCATGTGGAGGGTCACCTTGGAGCTGGCCAGCACTACTCTCACCAACCCTGGTGCCGATATTAGACTCACATGGTGCAGGAACCCGTCGCAGGCCCAATTGCCCATGTGGAGGGTCACCTTGGAGCTGGCCAGCACTACTCTCACCAACCCTGGTGCCGATATTAGACTCACATGGTGCAGGAACCCGTCGCAGGCCCAGCTGCCCATGTGGAGGGTCACCTTGGAGCTGGCCAGCACTACTATCACCAACCCTGGTGCCGATATTAGACTCACATGGTGCAGGAACCCGTCGCAGGCCCAATTGCCCATGTGGAGGGTCACCTTGGAGCTGGACAGCACTACTATCACCAACCCTGGTGCCGATATTAGACTCACATGGTGCAGGAACCCGTCGCAGGCCCAATTGCCCATGTGGAGGGTCACCTTGGAGCTGGCCAGCACTACTCTCACCAACCCTGGTGCCGATATTAGACTCACATGGTGCAGGAACCCGTCGCAGGCCCAATTGCCCATGTGGAGGGTCACCTTGGAGCTGGACAGCACTACTATCACCAACCCTGGTGCCGATATTAGACTCACATGGTGCAGGAACCCGTCGCAGGCCCAATTGCCCATGTGGAGGGTCACCTTGGAGCTGGACAGCACTACTATCACCAACCCTGGTGCCGATATTAGACTCACATGGTGCAGGAACCCGTCGCAGGCCCAATTGCCCATGTGGAGGGTCACCTTGGAGCTGGACAGCACTACTCTCACCAACCCTGGTGCCGATATTAGACTCACATGGTGCAGGAACCCGTCGCAGGCCCAGCTGCCCATGTGGAGGGTCACCTTGGAGCTGGCCAGCACTACTATCACCAACCCTGGTGCCGATATTAGACTCACATGGTGCAGGAACCCGTCGCAGGCCCAATTGCCCATGTGGAGGGTCACCTTGGAGCTGGACAGCACTACTATCACCAACCCTGGTGCCGATATTAGACTCACATGGTGCAGGAACCCGTCGCAGGCCCAATTGCCCATGTGGAGGGTCACCTTGGAGCTGGCCAGCACTACTCTCACCAACCCTGGTGCCGATATTAGACTCACATGGTGCAGGAACCCGTCGCAGGCCCAATTGCCCATGTGGAGGGTCACCTTGGAGCTGGACAGCACTACTATCACCAACCCTGGTGCCGATATTAGACTCACATGGTGCAGGAACCCGTCGCAGGCCCAATTGCCCATGTGGAGGGTCACCTTGGAGCTGGACAGCACTACTATCACCAACCCTGGTGCCGATATTAGACTCACATGGTGCAGGAACCCGTCGCAGGCCCAATTGCCCATGTGGAGGGTCACCTTGGAGCTGGACAGCACTACTATCACCAACCCTGGTGCCGATATTAGACTCACATGGTGCAGGAACCCGTCGCAGGCCCAATTGCCCATGTGGAGGGTCACCTTGGAGCTGGACAGCACTACTATCACCAACCCTGGTGCCGATATTAGACTCACATGGTGCAGGAACCCGTCGCAGGCCCAGCTGCCCATGTGGAGGGTCACCTTGGAGCTGGACAGCACTACTATCACCAACCCTGGTGCCGATATTAGACTCACATGGTGCAGGAACCCGTCGCAGGCCCAATTGCCCATGTGGAGGGTCACCTTGGAGCTGGACAGCACTACTATCACCAACCCTGGTGCCGATATTAGACTCACATGGTGCAGGAACCCGTCGCAGGCCCAGCTGCCCATGTGGAGGGTCACCTTGGAGCTGGACAGCACTACTATCACCAACCCTGGTGCCGATATTAGACTCACATGGTGCAGGAACCCGTCGCAGGCCCAATTGCCCATGTGGAGGGTCACCTTGGAGCTGGACAGCACTACTATCACCAACCCTGGTGCCGATATTAGACTCACATGGTGCAGGAACCCGTCGCAGGCCCAGCTGCCCATGTGGAGGGTCACCTTGGAGCTGGACAGCACTACTATCACCAACCCTGGTGCCGATATTAGACTCACATGGTGCAGGAACCCGTCGCAGGCCCAGCTGCCCATGTGGAGGGTCACCTTGGAGCTGGACAGCACTACTATCACCAACCCTGGTGCCGATATTAGACTCACATGGTGCAGGAACCCGTCGCAGGCCCAGCTGCCCATGTTGCACTCGCGCGCGTAGCACCACGAGCGGTTGAGGGTCACCTTGGAGCTGGACAGCACTTCTCTCCCCACGGCGTGCACTATCTGCTGCCATGGCTCCAGCTCTAACACTATCTGTGGGTCTGGATGTTAACAAAAAAAGCTAAATCAAAAAGCTTCATGTGCATATTATGTCGTAGGATAATCATACAGATCAGATTTTTACAAAAATACTAGTATGATTGCAAAAAAACAGATAATTAGAATCTCAGAAAGATTTTTGCAATTGTCCGAGTAATGTTAAGGATTTTTACAAAATCCAGCTTCTGTAAGGTAAATCGCAAACGAACATCATTTTACTCACGCTGATTGGCTGACGTCAACATTACTTATAGACGGACAGATGCTTTGATTGGTTAACGGCTACCTATAGTCAAGAAGTCATGTTCTGAGTTCTGACCAATCAGACTAAATTGATTCTTAGATTTATCCAATCAGCATTTAAGTTTCCAACTGTCCGAAATATACTGGGACGATAGCGAAAATATATCTTAGATTCCAATTTTCCGGTTCTTTATAATCGATCTGGGATTTTCACAAGGATCTAGGGAGTTTAAATGTTTCCTACGACACCATATATTCTAACACAAAATATAAATATTAATGCGCCATCGAAATAAAAAAGTACAACTTATATAAGTCTGACGGCCGCCCGCGATTCATCTGCGTGCTGTACTTTTATTTTAGATGAAAGGTACCTTTATGTGCTTTTTCTATACCCCTGAAAACGCGCTTGCAAAATTTCATGATGACCAGTTAAGTAGTTAAGACGTGACAACCTAAGTAACAAACTAATTGATTAATATTAAAAAGTAAATCTAATTTAACCTGGGATGATGGATGTTCCCAAATAAACTGGCTGTCCTTCCCACCGCTGGAGGGCTCCATCGTCGTCGAAGAAAAGCTTGATATTGCCCAAGTACCGAGTATAGCACGACGCCTGCACCACTGGGATCTAAATGGAAATAAAGACATGTATATTAGTACCTTGGGTTTCACAACGTGTCAAAATTCTTTATTAGATCCGGAACATCCTCTATGACCAGTAGGATCCTACTGGTCATAGAGGATGTTCCGGAGATATTGTAATACAAAAACTATTTTTTCTTCATAAAAATTGTTAGCATGTTAGCGTCATTGATTATGGTGAAATTTTTTTGAAATAAATGATTCATTATTCCTTACATTGCATTTTATTTACCAAATTCCAAATTCCTTACTCAAATCTCTATTGTTTATATACTCTAAGTCTAAAATCAGTCATTTGTAGAAGTAGAAACGTTCTTTTGTAGAATCAGTCATTTGTAGAATCGGTCATTACTAGAATCAGTTATTTATAGAATTGTACATTCCACGAATCGGTCAATAATACTACGTATTCATTCTGCGAATCAGTCATTCCTAGACAACCTGAAATTTGTCCTCTCAAAGGACGGCGAGCGCTTCATACTCACGCGCGGAGTGACAGAGCCCTGTTAAGACTCATTATACTGTGTACCATAAAATTTGAGTCTAGGCGGCAGAGTGGCAACTTTACTCACCCTATGTCCATCGGGCCTCGTGGCCACAGTAGGGTAGTCGCTCGCTGGGGTGTCGCCGTTGGGAGTCTCGCCCGTGTACAGCAGCGTGTGCGAGTGGCCGCCCACGATTATGTCCACCTCGGGGGATATCACGGCGGCCATGTTTCTGAAGCGAAAACCATACATTAGAGTGAGCAGTTTTTCGAAACCAAAAAAAAGACTTAATAATATACTAGAAAAAATACGACTCGCAGCAAATGACCAGATTTTTTCTAGTATATTATTAAGTATTATATAAAAATAGCATAGTGAATGCAAAAAATCTCAAATAAAAAAAAAAGTTCCAATAATCTCGATAGCTGGTGTTTTATGAAAGCCGAATCCTCTTAGGCTGGCCCCAGACCTACCGGTTTCATTTCTTTGCTTTGCTGTGCTACCTTGCTTGAAAGACCGCCAGCCAACCAGGGTAATTTACAATCTATCGCATTTTGGGACTAGACCAAATTGGCAAGATAGCCATTAGCTTGGTGTTATCAAATATTATCGCCTGGATTGCGAAGTAGGAAGCTTTTAGGAGATATGCCACCCTGAACATGGACTCCGATCGTTAAAAATAAATCAATCGCTTATTTATACAAGACTAGCGGCCGCCCGCGACTTCGTCTGCGTGGACAGTTTTTTTGCTATCCCTCGGGAACTGTACGTTTTTTCTGGATTAAAGGTACCCTATGTCTTTTTCCGTATACCCCTAACAACGTCTATGCAAAATTTCATGATGATCGGTTCAGTAGTTAAGACGTGAAGGCGTAACAAACAAACAAACAAATAAACAAACAAACGGACTTTCGCATTTATAATATTAGTAAGGATGTTTGGTAAAGCCTTATAAAGCTGAATATGGTAGAAAGGGACCATAATAAAACTGAACAACTTTTACTATGGGACCAAATCTGAAATCGCGAAAAAAAAGAACTGTTTCTTACATTTTGATAATTTTGTTATTAATTTTTGTATGAACCCAGACGACGATATTTGATAACACCAAACTAATGGCTATCTTGCCAATGTGGTCTGGTCAAAATACGATAGATCGAAAATGAGCCTCTTTGCCGGCGGTCCATAGTAGAACAGCAAAGCAAAGAAATGAAACCGGTAGGTCTGGGGCCAGCCTTAAAGTTGCTTGTATTTTTGTATTTCAATCGTAAAAACGTACGTCTATCGCCGTTTTATACAAATACAAATACAAATAACTTTATTTGCTATAAATAGGGTGATTACAATTATGATCTTCTAAATAAAAATGGTGCCTTAACCTATTTAGCCATTTTACATAGCATGCAAATATGTAACAACTTATTGAGAATTTAGATTAGAATAGAATTCAATGTAAGTATGTCAAAAAAAACTGAATATGTCAATAATAAATTATGTCAATTTTAAAAGATTGAAAACAATGTCAATGAATGTAATGAAAAAAAAATATATATTAATAATTAAAATGACAATATTGACATGTATATACGGAGTTAATGTTCCAAAAATTCCTTTATAGAGTAAAAAGCCTTTTCTAATAACCAATTTCGCAGAAGGAATTTAAAGCGACTGATCGGAATATCTTTAAAATGGTCAGGAATCTTGTTGAATATTCCAATACACATAGCATAACTATTCTTTTTAAATCGTGCTGTCTTCAGAACAGTTTCCAATACCAGCCTGTTGGGTTTGCGCGTATTTCTTGGATACAGTTGGCAAGCCTGTGTAAACAACCTAATATTTTGCTTGACAAAGATTCCAACTTCAAGTATATAAAGGCAAGGTAGAGTTAATATATGGAGAGATGTGAAATAAGGCTTGCATGATATGTCAGACCTCAGATTGCAAATCGATCTGATACATCTTTTTTGCGCTATAAACAACCTGTTGATGGCGCTTATAGCATAGGCCTCCCCTAAGGATCTCCACGACGATCGGTCCTGCGCTGCCCGCATCCAATGGCTTCCGGCAACCTTCACCAGATCGTCGGTCCACCTTGTCGGGGGCCCACCCACGGAGCGTCGTCCGGTGCTCTGTACCTTGATTACGTAAAGCTGTTGCTAACAATTCTCGATTGAAATCGATTGAAAGCGCGGTTGCATTGCTGCTTTAGTTAAAGATAGTTGTCACATTGGTTATTACTAAAGCAGCGATGTAACTGCGATTTCTGTCAAAGTTGATTGCAACAAAGTTACGTAATTACCCCCCTGCTATTCCAGAACCTTTCCCCCCTAATGGCCATCAGTTCTTCTCGCTATGTGTCCCGCCCATTGCCACTTCAGCTAAGCAATCCTTCGAGCGATGTCGGTTACTTTAGTTCTCCTGCAGATCTCCTTTTTCTGATTCGATCACGCAAGGAAACGCCGAGCATGGCTATTATGTGTATGGCTATGTCTATGTATGGTAATGAGTATGGCTGTATATTATACGCCGGAATATTGATGATAAAAACTTCAAATGGCGAAACACCCGCCAACACAAAAAGCAAATTACACAAAAAACAAACAAAACCAAAAATATATTAAAATGTTAGTATCGTAGTAATATGCGAAGCTATAGGCGCGCATTCTACGCCCCGTTTTGAGCCAGCTGCGGTAGTAGAGTAGAGGGGTTCTATATTTTTTTTAAAGAAATCGACAGCATACTTATTCCAATGAGCTGTTATCTGACAGCTGAGAATTTTAGTCTATTTTTATGTTGATAGATGGCGTTATTCAACTAGGTAGGTTTTTTTTTTATTTTTCCTAGCAGCTGTGTATATAACTGAGTATATAACACTCGATACTGGCAAAAATTACTCCCTGAAGAGGAGTAGTTTGCCATAACCATGCCAAAATTGACTGTCAAATTGACAAAATCCTTTGCTTTTTTTCTGAAAAAGATACGTACTTAGTTGAACAACGACATCTAGCCGTCTTTTAGGTACTACTTTTTTTCTTAAACTTCCTTTTGAAAATCGCTCATTGTAAGACCTAACCAATACCGCGATTCAGAAGAGAACAGTGCCATCAATCGTACACGACGTGAATTATATAATAAAAGCAGTTGTCTAACTTTCTTTACGTTTTTACTTAACATTTATAATTATGTTACTGTAAAAGCCTGTATATTGGTAAATCTTAGATTTTGTTAGAAAATCGTAGGATTTACCAACATGAGTTGGCAAAGGTGTTTTAGGTTTTACCAATGACGGTTGGTGAATGTTGATTGCTCACCTCCTAGAGGCGGGGACTTTTAGTATGTTTACTATCCCCGTCAATTGGTAATGCGCCTGGCGGCCATGATTTTAACCTCAAAAACGAAAAACAATTGTAATTTTTTTATATACCTAGAGTAGACCCTATCTTATTGAAAATAATAATTCAATAATTAATTATTAGATTACCTATTAGAATTTTTTTGTTTGATGATCTTTAGTTGATTTTTAGTTGCGGATCACGTCAATATGGATGTTAATGTGACAAGGTTCCAGCGCATTACCAACTGACGGGGATTATACTCTCTAAGAACCCTGAACAAATTCCTGGAGAAATTTCTTAGGTCCCTGCTCACGCACTCTACAACTTCTTTATTAAGTGGACTTTATGCAAAATTCACTGATCATAATGATCGGTTGGGTAGGTTTTTTTTATTTATTTATCAAAAATAAAACATTACATTAGTGTTACACGCATCAAAAATAACGTAGATTTGTCCGGTGCGGGTTGATTTGATGCTAGTACGTATGACAACAATAGGTAAGTACTATTATACACTCGCGAGCAAGCGAGAGAGGTAACTTTGAAGCCTTGGTTCACCGCTAAGGATTGACCTAGCTGTGATCTGATGATGGCCATCAAGGGAGTGAATGGAGGAGATTCAGATCGCTATACAAACCCAACTGATGTGATCAGAATTCTGTGAGATATTAGGATATGTTTAAAAAACCCGCGAAATTCGCATAAAAATGTATGAAAATTCTGAAACTGAGAACTCTGATCCTTATATCTCTTAGAATGCTGATCAGATCAGTTGGGTGTGTATAGCGATCTGAATCTACTCCATTCACTCCCTGGATGGCCATCATCAGATTACAGCTAGGTCAATCCTTAGCGGAGAACCAAGGCTTCAAAGTTACCTCGTTTGTATGAAAATAGGCCTATGATTCCATACTTTTGCTCGCGAGTTTACTATTACTTAGGTAGGGACGTAAAGATATTTTAGAACGGAAAAATCATCGAGTTGCTCACTTACTAGTCTTAGTACAAGCACAGATTACATAATATTATAGCTACAAGTAAAAACTTGTACATTTATCTATAACAAGTAAAGGTTATTTGTTATTAAGGATTAGAGTTATCAGTTACAGCATTTCCATACATTTTAATGCTATTTTTGTGGTTTTTTTAAACATATCCAAACAGCTCTTAGAATGCTGATCAGATCAATTGGTTGTGTATGGGGATCCTAAATATTTATTTCATTCTGTTTTTGTTATTTGTTGTTATAGCGGCAACAGAAATACATCATCTGTGAAAATTTCAACTGTCTAGCTATCACGGTTCATGAGATACAGCCTGGTGACAGACAGACAGACGGACAGACAGACAGATGGACAGCGGAGCCTTAGTAATAGGGTCCCGTTTTTACCCTTTGGGTACGGAACCCTAAAAAATATCCAAAGACAAATAAATTTTTCATTAATTTTATATTTTTTGGATAATACTTAAAGTTTATCAATCCCTTATTCATGAAAAATATATAGAAAAATAGGTAATGACATATATGAGAATATTCAACGGTTACTTTTTCAAATAGTGACTTTATGCTCAAAATAACAACAAAAACATTGAAAAAATGAAATAGCGAGGTTATTTTCATTACTCTTCACACGTAAATAAAAAGGCAGAGACAGAGTTTTTAGAATATACTGGCCTTAAGAATACTCACAAGTCAGTGGTGAATCCGACGTGTGAGAGCACGATGATGATGTCGACGCCGTCCGCCGCGAGGATGGCCGCCTCGCGGTTGATGGCCTGCACCTCGTCTTCCATTATCACTCGCCCGATCGGGGCCGAAAACTGATAAAAACATAATTAATATATTAGAAAAATACTAGAAAATATCGACTCACCCGTAGCACATCAGACCAGACGGGACACGAACCCGCACCCTTGGGATTCCGGCCCAAAGCACTGAATAATTATGCTACAGAGTCGCTAGTGGAGCGGCGAAATTTTCTATTACTTTTACATTTTCGCTGTAAACTAGCGTTATTTCATCAATGAGAAGAATAACCTTCGACATTCGAATGCATGCTTACACAGTGGCTAAGTTAAACAGTTACATTATGAAATTCAGTACAACATTAAAACACTAGTTTGTATTATTTTACGACGAGCGCGGGCGTGAGGGTCTTACCAGCCACTCGCTCGGATATTACGGCTACCATGACACTGGTTGTTTCAATGTTGCCAATAAGCCAGGGGTGGCCAACAAGTCGATCGCGATCGACCAGTCGATCTCTGGAGTCAGTGCAGTCGATCGCGAGAGACATAACAAAATATGCTTTGCTTGTGGTAGCAAAGCAAGTAGCAACAGAACGGTGCGGGAGGTGGGTGCGGCGTGTTTGTAGTGAAAAATACCCCATAAATGAAAATGCTTTAAGTCGATCTCAATTTGCCAGGAAATTTTAAAATCGATCGCAGCCCTAGACAAGTTGGCCACCCCTGCAGTAAGCCACCGTTTCAAAACCCTTTATAGAGTATTCATATCATGGGTGTAGATAAAGTCTTGTATAAAACTGTACATAATTAGGTACCTAAAACAGTTATGCAGTATGATGGTGTATGACCATCCAATCGATCATCCAATCGGTATGATACTACCGATTGGATCCAATCAAACTGACCGTGTGTGGCCGTGGATCGATCGTCAAATTCGATCTGTCCTGCCGATCCACGGCCACACACGGTCAGTTTGGTTGGATCCAATCGGTAGTTTCATGCCGATTGGACGATCGATTGGATGGTGTGTGGCCTGCATTATGTGATACTATTATCACATAAATAAAATAAATAAAAATTCATTTATTTCAGTAATCTTAGGTACAAAAATTGCTGAGACTTCCCTGTAAGTAATCTAGAGATACTTGTGTTGGGAATGACCCGCTACATCCCTATGGATAACAGTAGATTACAAAATAAAATATATTACCTACAACAATAGAAAAAGTAAACAAACAAATTACAAAGAAAAACCAATTGTTTTTAATGTGCATGTTTGGTGAGGTAGGCAGTAAAAATCTAGTTAAGTAAGAGATGTCATGAGTGCATGTACGTGTGTGTATGTGTGTGAGAGTGTATATGTGTGTGTGTGTGTGTGTGAGAGAGAGTGTGTGTGTGTGTGTGTGGTGTGTGTGTAGTTAAGCGATTCTAGTAAAAAGATCTTCGACTTCGAGATAAGTAAGCGTTCCTAGCCATAGTGTTAGACATTTTTTACACATATATAGATGCATAGGATAAATTTTAAGAATTTTGTTAAGTTTATTATATATAAATACTGATTGGGATGGGTACTGTCTTCTAGCAAAGGCAGTACGAACAGGGGGTAGGGGGGCGACAATATCATTTCTTCTTTTTCTTTGAATTGATTCTCTGAAGGGTAAGGATTTATGGAATTTTAGGGTCAGGTTAAGTATATATAATTTTCGAACTGAAAGAAGTTTACTGATTTTGTATAGGCTGTCTGTAGAGAATCTGAAAGGTTTGGAGTACATTACTTTTATCAGAGATCTTTGTGCCCTTTCCAGAGCTAAAAAGTCAGTCTTATTTGCTCCTCCCCAGACTGGGATGCAATAGGAGATCACTGATTGTGCTAGGGCTATGTAGATTTTATTTAAAAGAGAACTAGGCATTACTGAACGTAGTGTTTTAAATACCCACATTAGTTTCCTAATCCGATTTATGACAGATTCCAGCTGCAAGTGCCAATTAAGTCTCTGATCAACGATTATACCGAGGTATTTCGTTTGGCTAACCTTGTTTATAACAGGACATTCACACGGAGTCTTTTCGGGATTTGGGCAGCTGTGGATTTTGATGCACAAGTTGTCACTTGGCTGTGATGATGTGTAGGGAGCAAAGCAAATATAGTTTGTTTTTTGGATATTTAAAGTTAGAAGGTTTTCCCTCAGCCAATCCGACACACGTAGCAAACCAAGCGCGGCCGCCCTGTTAACAGAGCTCCAAGTCTTGGCAGTGAAGATAATAGCGGTGTCATCCGCATACGAGAGTATCCTTCCCCCGACGTCTTGTAAATTGCATAACTCATTGATGTAGATTAAAAAGAGAGTCGGGCCAAGGACACTCCCCTGCGGAACACCGTATTTGACTTCTTTTTCATCACTGATGAAATTGTCTATTTTTACAGCTTGAGTTCTATTATGAAGGTAGCTAATAAAAAGAGAGAGTGCCTTTCCTCTAATCCCTATCCTCTCCAGTCTGTTTACAAGAGCCGAGACAGAAATCGTATCAAAAGCCTTTTTTAGGTCTAAGAAGATGGTAAGGCATTTATTTCCTTTGTCAACTTCCCTAGTTATAATAGAGATCAAATCTAATATTGTATCTTGAGTAGAAATTCCTTTACGAAAACCATATTGAAATTTAGATAGAATATTATATTTATTAAGAAAATTAATCAAACGGATACTAATAAGTTTCTCAATTATTTTTGAAATAGTGGTTAACACAGAGATTGGCCTGTAATTATTTACGTCAGATTTGTCTCCGTTCTTGTAAACAGGTGTTACTATAGACCGTTTGAGAGCACTAGGGAAGACTCCCATTTCAAAACAAAGATTAGCCAATTTACAAATGTGCGGAACAACAAAGTCTCTAGCACGCTTCAGAAATGCGGTACTTATCCCATCCCAGCCGGTTGCACTGCCTGAGTCCAGACTCATCAGTATGCTATCAACTTCTTCGGGGTCTGTCTCCAGCAGGACAAACGAGGTAGGATGAAAGCAGGTATTCGGCGAGTCATTTGAGGTGGGCGCACTGGGTACAGACTGTTTGGTTATTAGATCTGCTAAGTTAGCACCTATGTCAACAAAATAGTTGTTAACATGATTGACCGAATCTTGTGGTTGCGATTTTATGTTAAGTAGGTCAGTATTTTTAGTCTTAGGAGGTTTATATTGTGCAATCTCATTTATTGTGGACCATAATTGTTTAGGTTGATTGACAGATTTTTTAATATTATGACTGTTATATCTACGCTTAAGCTTAGTTATAAGATTAGAACAAAAATTACGGTAGCGTTTATAGGTTATTTTTAAAAGGGTGTTATTGGGATCTTTGTTTAGCTTTATTTGCATGCTATTTCTAAGCTTAAGACATTTTAAGGCCCCAGGGGTTATCCAAGGTTTCAGAATCTTTTTACTATTTGACACAATTATTGTCTTAGAATTTTCTTGGATAGCTGCCCTGATCATCCCTATAAATGCGTTAGCAAAAGTTTCAGGATCATTATAAATATTAAGGAAAGTCACATCAGAAGCCATGAGGGTTTTATAGGCATTATCATAATCTATTATGGTTTTGTATTTAGGAGGAGTGGCCTTTTTATATGCGATAGAAAATTTGACCAAAACAAGATTATGATCCGTGACAGTGGTGTTTAAAACAGCAACAGAAGCGCGGCTAGTATTAGTGTTAAGTTTGAGCATAACATGATCAAGGCAAGAGTCACCTCTAGTAGAAAAGGTATGGCCAGGCAAGAGACCATGCATGGATAAAACGTTTTGGTAATAGAGCCGATTGTTGCGTTCGTATGACTTTTCCTGTTCTGAAGTGATCAAGTCTATGTTAATGTCACCAATAACTGAAATATTTTTGAAATGAGAAATGGTTTCAAGATGTGCGTTTAGGGAGTTAATAAAGTTATCAGCATATAGGTGAGACGGAGAGCGATAAATTGCAAGAAGTACGTAATTGGCAATCACAATCTGGAGTCCGCTTGCGCTAATAAGACTCAGTTCTGTTATTTCAGCTTGATGATGGTCCCTAATATAAACGACGACACCATCATTTTGGTTTAAAACGTTTACTGTCTGAAATGAGGTGTAATTATTAATTAATGGTAACTGTTTATTTGCGACTAGTCTACATTCAGTCAATATCAAGATGTCAACCTCAAACTGTAATTCTGATAGTGTTAGCTGTAGATCGTCAATATTTTTATATATACTCCTCATATTTTGAGTGATAACAATTAAATTATTATATGTACTACTCGAAATATATTGACGTAAATCTTGTATATTGCAATTAAATGATTCTGTGATTTGCAAAGAGTCCAATTCCTGTATAGAATGAGTGCTATTATCCATAGTGAGAACTATTATTATAATAGTCAAAACTAGGAGTGTATCTTAAAAAGTAAATAAAGTAAATACATGTGGTTAATTGAAATTGTAGGTGTGAGTCGATAAAAATAAATAGTATGAAAAATAAAGTTATGGAGATTGTAGATATTACTCCATATATGATATTTAAAATGTGTGCTTGATATGAAGCCCAATCAAGGCATTTAGTATGAGTGTGTGTGTGTTTGTGTGTGTGTATAGATTTGAATGAATGGATGAGTAATTGTATATTTGTGTAACAAAGTGGTGTAGAAGTGTACAGTGATTGATGATGTATCGAAACATGCATTATAATTTTAAAAATTATGAACTTATTATTGTAACGTATAAACTCATTATTATAACGTATAATTACATAAGAAAAGTATATAAGGAGACAAAAATCAAGGTTATATCTGAGATTGATCTATCTGTTCTTAGAATAGTGGACCCGAGTTCCACAATAATTGGAGGGTTGTTTTCTTTTTCATTTCTGCCCTTAAGTCGGAAAATGTCTTTGATGTCGCGCGGGCAGATATCGAGATTAACAGTTTTGGATAAACTCAAAAATAGGCTGATTAAATCGTCTCTGTTCTCAGAGTTCTTACGTGGAACATTTTTGAGTTCAACACAGGTTTTGCGGGAAACACGTTGTAAATCCTCTACTTTCTCTTCAAGAATTGAGATATACTCCCGGTCCTTTTAAGCTTGGGACTCCAACAGCTCGATCTTTTTTCGAAATTCTTCATTTTGGGTGGCTAACAGAGAGACAGATTGTTCGATATTAGTGTTTGTAAGGTGAATCTCCTTTAGGTTTTTAGTAATTTCGCCCAGTTCCTTTTTTTGTTCATTAATTAATGACGACATGAACTCCTTCATTTCCTCTTTAAAACTATAAAATTGCGATGGTGAGATGTTTTCTTCGCGTGGTCTTTTATTGCGTTGAAAAGTATAATTTGGTGGCGAATGTTCGCCCTCCTGGCGATCAAATATTTTATTTGTTGATAACTGGGGGTCCGATCCATAATTAGAAGAAGTTTGCTGCCCCAAGTTTGGTATTGTTGACTTTTTAGCAGGCGATCTTCCCACAGACATAATTTAAAACAATTGTTGTAGGCCTAAATGAATTATCGAGCCGACGGCGAAGTTAGTGTAGGCCTATTTGTGCGATGCACTTGCGATGTCTAAAAATAGATCAGTGGGCGGGGCTTATCCAGATACTTGCGCAGGAGCAGGTGTTTATGTTTCTTTGTCGCGCTGTTGTTGTCTAGTTCACTCACCGAGTTAACAGGTTAGTGGGCGTGGCTTAGCCGGATACCTGCGCAGGAGTAAGTGTTGATGTATCTTCGTCGCGCTACTTCTGTCTAGTTCACTCAAATGAGTTAATCTACACGCACTTATGACCACCTAGTAACTTATTCGACTCAATTGATTTAATTTAACTAAAAATTTAATTTATTTATGAATAAAAATGACAATAGTATTGCTTGTTAACACGTCCGCACACTACGGCATCCAAGGGGAGAGGGAACATTCGTGTTTTAATACCCCTCATTACACTACAGTTGCATAAATAACTAATTGTTACTTACAGTTCTAAGTAAGACTCCAATGATACCAATCCGCCTTCCCCGGCGGGTGAGGACCACGTGATTCTTCACGTACTGCCCGAGCTCGGGCTCGAAAGTTGTATTGACGTTGGCTCCTAGCATCGGCGCGTCCAGCCGCTCCAAGTACGGCAGCAAGCCTTCCACGCCGTGGTCGAACTCGTGGTTGCCTAGCACCTGCCATGGACAAACGTGAAGATGATTACATTATTACGTACAACGGGATAGTGTTTGGCATTCTCACCAGCCTCCTAGCCAAAGTAACATTTACAAATTTTCGCTATCGCTTCGCTTCGAAACATGTACACCCATAAGGTTTGACCACAAAATAGAGAGACTAACAGAAGTTGAGCTTAGTACTACGGGCGCTCGAGCATCGCACACACACAAATACAGCTCTCACCGCTGCGTCACGTACTCGAAGTGGTTTGAGATTGTTTTGAGATTCCGGTTTTACAGTGTCGGTGAGAGATGTCTATGTGTGCGTTGCACGAGCGCGCAAGGCTAAGCTAAACTACTGTACTCTCTCCATATTGTGGTTTGACGTTTTAAAATTCGATTGTTAACGCAACCTTATGTCAATCCCATACATATTTCGAAAGCGAAACGATAAGGAAGATTTGCGAATGTTACTTTGGCTAGGCACTCTGGGGCCCTACCGGCTAACTTACATGGCTATCGTAATCGCTTTCATTTGACAGATGAATGTGATACATTGCTACTTTTCTTTGAAGTTTTTGTTTATGCCAAATAGAAGTAGCAATGTATCACATCCATCTGTCTCATAACTCATCATAAATAAATCAAAAAAATATTGAAACACGACTGCCCTGCCAAAACAAACTAAAAAGTTACATAACAAGATGTCATTGCAGTCGGGGGACCGTTTTGTGGATCAATTTTTGATCAAAGAGGTCCCCCGACTGCAATAACACTTGTTATTACGCCGCGCTACACCGCTCCGCTGCTGCCGCGATAGTGCATTTTAGGAGATGCCGCGCCGCTCCGCTGCAGTGCTGCGCCGCGCAGCGCCGCTCCGCTGTAGTGCGGTTTGACCTTAAGCAGTCAGTCAGGACAGCCCCACTGGTAGTACGTGACTGTAGTGACGTAACTGATCCATGCTGTAGCAATACGCGTTTGAGTTGCCGGTGACGCGACGTTGACTGAGGCCGCGTTCCGAATCACGCTTACAGCACTATGAGCGCGCTAACGCCCGGACCGATTCATGCTAACAACGCTCACGTAAGCTGCAGTGACGTCACAGATGACGTCATCGCATGTGCTAACGATGCTCAGCGTATTCTACCAAAGCACTGTGAGCGTTGTCGATGTAGCTGTCAAACTTCCTTGTCAAAGTTCATTCTTGTTAAAATTTGTGGTTATTATTTGTGATTTTTAGAAAAGATGGCTGAATTTATTGATCTGCAGGTGTTTTGCGAAGCTACGAACGAACGAAATACTTATTATAAATTGATGTTGAGAGAGCTAGCAGTGGTAATAAGTATTTTGAATTTTTGATGGTTTATAAATTGGTAAGTAAATAACTGGTCAGAGTGAAGGAACTTGATTCATATTCATTATTGCCTTTGTATTTACTTATCCCATAGAATTAATATTTACTTTATCGAGATAACCCCTTTTGGAGGTTACGTTGTTAAAAACAATCCAACGTTAGCGGTGTGAGCGCTCTCACGAGCGGTCCGAATCAATAGTATCGTGAGCGTGCTGACAGCGTGCTAATGATTTGGACTGGTGTACAATGACGTCACACGCTGTGAGCACTGTTGGCGTGAATCGGAACGCGGCCTGAGTCGCGCCGTGACGTGGCTGTGTGTGACTGATGTAATGTGAATGATCCATAAATAATTCGACTGCCACGCTGCTGGTCGTTCTGTTGCATGGCCGGAGGGAGGATTACAAAACTCTTAGGCCCGTATATATTTACAAACCGCTGCTGTTCCATTAAGAAGAACATCTCAAGTATGATCTCAAGATAGCTGTTAACGTTGAGAGCGGTTTATAAATACGGGCCTTAGAACTGATGTACTATGGGCAACAGCGTCGCTTAACCAGTTTGCAACAAAAATCGTGTGCGCGCGTATCGCCCCTGCACGAACTAAACGTATGTGACAGCGGGCGCGGCGTGCAAGCGATTTTAACATTAGCAGTGGTTAAGCGACGCTGTTGCCCATGGTACCTATAGCAAATAAAAGAGACGCATTGATAGCCATTCAGAAAACTGGCAAGTTTTAAGAGGTTGTAATACGGGGGCAGGCGGTAATGTACTTACATGAGCATCATGAGGCAGCCGGTTCATGAAGTGATAGCTGACGTTCCAGCGCAGGAAGTTGTACCAGATGGTGCCCTGGAAGGTGTCGCCGCCGTTGAGCACCAGCGAGTCGGGCTCGGCCTCGCGCGCCTGCGCGATGGCCGCGTACAGGCGCGCGTAGCCCCCCACGCAATCCGCCTCTTCGGGCACGCACACGGTACCAAATGGACTGACCTCTTCGAAGCTGGATGGTAAAAAAAAAAGTATTGATCCAGTGATCCTCTTTGGACAACTTAGGTACAGTTGTTGTTTTATCTCACGAAAAACGCTCTCGTATTACGCACACTAAAATAATGTGCATGTGCACGCCTAACTAACAACATTCATAGCCGAGCCGCATTCGTGAGATAAAACCACTGTCGTCCGTTTTGTTTTCACAGCTTTTAAATACCCTGAATCTACTTGCGTTTAGACAGTTTAAATTATTTAATGATTATATTGTATGATGACCCGTTTTCCATATTAGCAATATTTTCTAAGTGTTTATAGAAAGACAAGTCTAAAATTGCAAAAAAATAAGTAGGTATATACTTACTGTGCGTGAAAGTCATTAAAATGTATGATGTTCAGCTCAAACAATCCATCACTATTTTCCGCCCCCACTCCTAATGTCAATGTTAGACACAACACTATTAGTCTATACATCATTATTACACTATTAGCTAATTTTGTTCTCTACCTACCCTCCCAACTCTAACTCTAAAGTAACTAATACGCCTCGATTGATACGAAAATGTTATCATATTCATAATCATAATAGTAAACTAATTTGCAAAATATTGATTGCCATTTGGTGGTCGTATTTAGGTATTTTTTAATTTAATTTTAATTATTCAAAGATACTTAATCGTGCACATGTATGTAATAGGTGAATTAATGATAGGTATAATAAAATTAAATGTTCAGTTTTTTTCAATATTGTGTTCAACAAAATTATTTAGAAATTTTTTTTTCATAACTTCGATGAGCACAATTTGTGTAGAACTGAAGTTGCTTTTTTATATAAAACGTCCTTGCAGGCCCTATTTCCCCTATTTTCTGCCTTCTGTTACTTAACCCTTTATAGGTAATAAGCAAAATAGTATGGCAGCTGTAACCACATCACATGTCTAACCGTAAGGTCGATTTTATTGAAACCACTGTTCCTAAGGTAGCTCTTATGTGTATTTTGATTAGTCCCTGAACGGGCGTAATGCACAAATACAACCACATGCCCGAAATTTGCGAATATCATTCGCAATGACGCCAAATACTTGTGGTTACGTTTGTGCCTTGTGTCCATTTAGCGTTTTCGACATGCACTTGTACAGTGTTCTCCGCGTATTTAATTAAATAAAAAGGAATTTAGTGGCAGTAGAGTAATTTGAAAGAAAGAAAGAAAGAAAGAAATTAATTTATTCTGTCATCATCCAACGGTACACAAGGTATTACATTTAAGTACTTATACATAAAAAAAAACATGAATCTCTTTTTTTTTGACATTGTGCACCGTCGTATGATGTCAAAACTGTGCTGGACTCAGTATAAGCAGCAAGCGGGGCTTGCTGCACTGGTATTCTGCCCAACACAGTGATGACATCAGGCACGTAAACATTACCTAATCACTACCTTATCACTACATGAAAAACAGCCGATCGTAGTCCATAATATTAAGAATGAATGGCTGTGCGAGTGGAAACTCCTTTGCCTTCCACGCAAGTGTACAGTTGTTACTATAAAAACAAGAAAACCAGTCAAAGCTGACGCACTATTATGCCTAGTTCCAAATCACGCCAAAATTTAAGGTATGTATATCATTAATTTACCATTTCCCCATTATTTTGGTATATAAATCTTACATGTACCTTTGTTCAATATAGTTTTATAATGAGATAAATATGACGAGCACTTGTTACCAAGTTTTCGGTCAGTTTTTGACTCACATAATAAGTTGAATCTTATATTTCTCTCTTTGATAATTTTGACTACGTGTTTAATATTTTTGTATAGAATATTAAATATATTTTACGATTATTACATTACAAAAGCTAGAGGTTTTTGGAAAAAGATGTTATTAACCATCAAAGTCAGCCAATTTTACAGAGACTCTTTTGGTCATAAAAATAATTGTGGATAAGAAGGGAAAAATACTCATTTTTGTACAATTTTTTTTAAACAAAAAATATTTTCTTTTACAAAAATAAATAAATAAATCTATAATAATAATAATAACTATCATAATTTTATAATTAATTACAAACAATTTTGATTGTTTTAGATGTCTAGAAAAA
This sequence comes from Agriphila tristella, assembly GCA_928269145.1. Taxonomy (NCBI): domain Eukaryota; kingdom Metazoa; phylum Arthropoda; class Insecta; order Lepidoptera; family Crambidae; genus Agriphila; species Agriphila tristella. Next base: position 18,491,476 of record OV743445.1, read on the forward strand.
ATACTGGATTTGGATGCAATGAAGGGAAAGAAGATATTTTTTAACCTAAAATAGGTTGTTGAGACTTAGTTTAAAGGGAATTTAAGCTTTTAAGTAAATATTTAAAAATGTTTGATTGAAAATTAATTCCACCAGAATGAAAAACTCGAGACTACCTGATGCAAGTGTTCATGTTGATTTTGCATGTGATACTATTAAGTCTAGTAAAAATAATAAAATTTTGTTCTTTTTTATTGAAAATGTCTAATTATTTAATTCTTTTTCATGGCCCTAATTACCCATATTTACTCAAAATTATTCCTCAAACGGTCATTAGTCACATATGTAGCCACTTGTCTTATTCCCTAAACGGTCACGGTTACATATGTAACCACGGCCTACAGACAAAACCGCAAATCAGAAGTAGTAAATTTTCCATGTTTTAAGATCCTTATAGAGTCCTTACGAAAATCCCATGTAAAATTTTTTACTACCACCCAAAAAAATTTCTGCCCGTTAAAGGGTTAAGACAGTTTTACAAGTAAGGCTATTAGTTTTTATACGAGTATATTTTTTAAGACATTAAGTTTTTTTTTTAACTTAGTGGGCGTGTCCCATACCATAATATATACGATACATACACCCTTAGTCCGAACCTGAACGTATAATAAATACATTAATAGCCAATAAATCAGATAAGATTAAGCCACGTTCATTTCACGAGCCTTAAGATGGCTTATCAAGACTACCTTTATGAACATGTTTATCTAATCAGGGCCCCTATTTTTGAATCACTCGACTGGCGTCGAGCGCTCGTTTCTACTGATTTTCGTTCGACATATGGCTCAAACGTTCGAAATAGAGTCATAATATGTCGAACGAAAATCAGTAGAAACGAGCGCTCGACGCCAGCCGAGCGATTCAAAAATAGGGCCCCAGCTCATTTATTGCTGTATTTGTGACTTGTGATTGTGATGTATTGAAATTATAATAATCAATCTTTAATATTAAATCGCTGTAATTATTAGCAAAGCTCTTCCTCGTTCTCTATATAATTAAATAGCCAGTATAATTAAATGACATTATACGACTCCTCCTTTTCCCATAAGGAAGGCATTCGCACCAGCAGTGGGGACTTGAAAAATGGCTGATGTGCAATGTACTACATTGTTAATATCTCGAGTAAATATATAAGGTCAGAGCGGGGAAGACCGTCTAGGGGGTAAGACCAAACAGTCCATCTAAAACCCGATTCTAACATAGTAGCGCAATCTAGTTATTAGTCCCATAAACATTATTTCATAACGGTTCTACATCTCTATAATAGATGTCGCTATGAGGCCTTTAACATTCATAGATGCCATTTTAATTTAGGTCCATTTTTTCACTCACCGCGTGAGTGTAAAGTGTCTTAGAAAAATCTAATTATCTGTGAGTTTTAAAGTGCTTGAATGGTAGTAAGAGGTGAGTTGCTTGTAAATATGATATCTTAAAGCTTGTTATTTGATTGAAATATGAATAATGCTATAAATTATGGAGTTATTTGCCAATTTAGTTTGCTAACCTCAAAATATAAGATTGGGGAAGTCCGTACAGCATAAGAGAGGCAAGTTCGTCATATGCCGGTCTTGCCTCGAGTCACAGGTTCTAAACATTTCCACTTACAATGTCGAAATCGAATACTGTCTTAAATAATTTTGTGATTTGTTATGCTTACGACATCAGGCTAAAATAATTTATATAAGTTTTAAAGAAGCTAACATTAATGATGTCAAAACATAAAATGTTGATTTTATTATTTTATAAATACGTGATACAAATACTGATTTTTTTTATAGAAACGTGAGCCTTAAAGATTTTAATTATTTATAAAATATAAGTTTGTATGAGTCTTTAAGGTTGTTACTTTAGTTCTTACATACTAAAAAAAACTAATTAATTCTGGGTTATTTTTTTATTCTTCTCATGATTTTAAAATAATTTGTCACATTCATCATTCACTACCATAAATAGGTACCGTTGAAAAATATTAGACGGATAGGTACCTACACAATCTAAAATGTTTAGAACCCCTGAACTCTATTCTATGACTGTCTTACCCCTGAAAATATTATATGCCATTTATTCGAATCAAAACCTTAATTAGATATAAAATAAAGTTTTAAATGCCATAATTACACAATGAAGAAGTACATAGTAATAAATAAATACGTATAAACGTCTTATTTTTGATAATATTGCTAGTAGACGGACTTGCCCCAAATTGCGGGGGAAGACCGTCTGCGTCTACGTTTTTGAAAAACCATTGTTTTGTTTTGAAATTGTATCGTAATATTGTTTTATCTAGTTGTCCTTTGTAGTTTTTGAATTGCTCTGTCTTCCTATATATGAGGAATAGTGATAAGTTTTTAGCATATCTCATAAATTCATAATTTATGAGATATGCTAAAAACCTTTCAACTTATCAAATTATATGCCGGTCTTCTCCGCTCTGACCTTAGGTAAATAACTAAATGATAGTTAAAAGTCGGAAACTCTATTGCTCTAACAGAGTTTTCACATTAGCATACTCGCACAAACAAACAATACACTATTGTAGAGTGTAAATTATCTTAAGACACTTACGCTGGACACACACTTGTATCATTTGGTGTGTCAGACCAACGTATCTTTATTATATATCGTGGTTGGGCGTGCGTTGGAGTAATACTATATCAAAGAGACGACCGACGTATGATAAAGATACAGGTAATTTGACACGCCAAAATGATACAAGTGTGGATCTAGCTTTATAGGTACATTCGCATCCTCCGCACGGTTTATGCGTACGCTTCCAGAAGTGGTCCATACTCGATATACGTAATTTGTGATACCTATAATACTACCTATATGGAAGCATGACTCTTTAGCTATGTTTCAAGAGCATTGGACCGGCCTTCCAAAGGTCGCGGGTTCTTTTCCCGCCTGAGAAAATGTTCTGGTGACGAGTCTTTCTAGTACATTATTTAGTATTGTGGTAATTTTATAGAATGTCTAATGTTTATATTATGAGAACGTCAAAATAGTGGCGAAAAATAAATAGCCCATATATTCTAAAACATTTATTGATTAAAACAGTAATACAATCCTAGCACTAAATAAGTTAAATGCCATTTGGGCAAAGTGCAAAAGGTTTCTCTAAGCGTACATGCGAGTGAAATCACCACACAGACATCAATCGTTTGCTGTTTTAGGCCTTATGAGCTTAAATATGCTAATAAAATGCAAATGCTGGTAAATTTATGTGCCATTAAAGATCGCGAACGGTGTCCTAGCGAGAAAAGACCTAAGCGCATAAACTGCATAAACCAATACTCCAATCCGTGTGTTACATTACACTCGCATGCACGCGTGAGTCTGTCTGAACCCGCCCTTACGAAAGGATAAATAAAATTATTTTAGGTTGTTCTTTCATTTTAAGTTATTATTTTGTATTTCCTTCTTAGATATATTTTTTACTAAATTCATAAGCCTCAAAAAAACTTGACACAACTATCGATTCCGAGTGCAAATATAAGTGAATTCAAACATTAATATAAGTATATTAAGATATACAAAACTAAGTGTCGTGTACGAATCCTTAAAGTTTACTAAAATTAATAATTAAATATTTTTTTATATAGACAAGGCACTTCAGTAAATATATTATTTAAGATTTAGAAGCAGTTACATACAATAATGATCGAAATAAATGTAGATGTAAGGTTAAATCAGTACATTTTGGTTTATCTCGCCTACTTCAAATAATTTTAACATGTTAACTATTACGTCTTATAAAATAATTTATATTATTACATAATATCTCATATAACATCAAGAGATAATTTGCATTATTTTATATCAAATTAGTTACATATAAAGCTAACTAGCATTATATTTAATCACTTGTCTAATGTCAATGTAATATTGCATAATTCGTCAGTGTACCTATCAAATAAATAAACTATAAGTAAATAAATAATATAAGCTTACTTTCAATATGCAGTACAGTAGCTAACGTAGCAATAAAAACAAAAATATTATTCTAGCAATAACTTAAAATTGCGATATTACCACAGAATAGATAATAGTACTAGCGTACAGAAGTTGCACTCCGCAAAATCGTTTAAATAAATTGCGACTCTTGCTCCGACACAATAAAGTGCAATTCAGGTCGCACAGCGCTGCCTTCGCTTCAAAACATGCACTTAGTAGTTGCCTCTCTTTCTATTGCGTAGGTTTTATGTTATCTTTTCTGACGTATGAAACTTGTCCTCTCAGAGGACGCCGAGCGCTTCATACTTGCGCGCGAAGTGACAGAGCCCTGATATTACCTTGATGTTTGAAATATTTAAATTTTAAAATATCAGCACATGTGATAGAAATCTTTAGAATAAAATATAGATTCATTTTAAGATTAAGATGTAGACTTAATTGCAATACGAGATTGTGACGATAGGTATGCGATTATATTTTTAGTATTACCCCAGAATAGATAATAGTTGATATTACGAGATAAGATAAGTATTCATTTAGAAGTGAGAAGAGGACATGGCGTTTGAAAAGCGATACACGTTAATTTTTTTCAATATTGTAATAAAATATTATTTACTATTTCGAATATTATTTACATTTCACTTTTTCGCGTTTTTATAATTCTAAAATAAAACGCTACATTTATGAAACTAAAACAATCTTGTCATTAATACTAAAGTTACATTATACCTTTTGAATACAACAATAAATTGCAAAAGAAAACTTAATATTCTTAATATCAATATATTTATTACAATAAAGTTTAACACAAATAAAGTAGATGTCCCGATCTGGGCCACGTCTATATACACCATCTCAAAAGATAGAAATAATTTACTGATTCTGAAAAAATGCAATAATTTTATATAATGCACGGTTATGTGGTTATTATAATAATATGTATTTTTATACATTTAACAAACCTTTTTACTCGAAATAACGCATCAAAGATGGCAACCTACATTAAGGCTGAGTTGCACCATCTTACTTTAACGATAACAAGCTTGTTAAAGTACCGGTTAAGCACAAGTTGATGTCCTTTGACAAGTTTGATGTGACAAATACTACCTATTTGTACGTACTTACGGAGCATTATCATTTGACGATAACTTTAACTTTGACAGCGTTTTGGTGCAACTCACACTAAAAATACTGTCACTGTATATGTTTCTGTTACGTTTTTTTTTCGTTGTTTTTAGAGTTAAGTTTTGCAAAAACCACAGATCAAAGCATCATAATGACATCTTCCACTATGATGCATTATTGTTGTATTTGCATTTTAATGCTCAAGTTATATTGCTCCTTCCAAGGAACAGAGTGATTTTAGAGAAGTTTGATGATTAGAAACTGGTTATCGTGTTTTTACCTCTTTTTGGTATACTAGTTTTTGGTACATGAACGTGGCCCTGACTCCATACATTTTGTTTTACAAAACTAAAGTACAGTCAACAGTATCAATTGATTTATATTTGCTTGTCTCGTTCTGTTTCAAAATATGATTAATTGATTGATAATGAGAGACGTAATCGAATGTCATCAAAATAACGACCTCCGTGGTCGAGTGGTTCGCACGCCGGTTTTCAAGGCGTCACCATCTCTTGAGGTCCCGGGTTCGATCCCCGGCTGGGTCAATGTAGAAAATGAACTTTTCAATATTGTCTCAGGTCTGGGTGTGTGTCATACCACCGTTGTTTCTGATTTCCATAACACAAGTGCTATAGCTACTTACTTTGGGATTGGAGCAATGTATGTGATGTTGTCAAATATTTATTTATTATTTATTTATAACAAATTGATAGAGTTGTCTGTACGTATAAATAAAAATTAACATCACATAATAATGAATCACGAAAAAAATATTAACATTTTCGTCGTCGGCATGGATTTTAAGCGCATTCCATTTCTACTATAGTCTGTGGCCCTATCATGAGTTGAAGCAAACTGGGGGTCAAGTTTGCTAATGTTTTCGTCAAAATCGTGTTTCAATGGTGTTCTAAAGATAATGCTTTTTGACACAGTTCTTGTTTCTGAAACCTAAAATCGAGACACAATGTGTTTCCGTTTTGGGTTTAAGTAACACAAGGTGTTTCGGTTTTGGGTTTAAGAAACAAGAACTGAGTTAAAAGCATTACCATTCAAACACCATTGAAACACGATTTTGAAGTTAACATTAACAGACTTGATCTCCTGCTCACAGTCATTACGAGTGAAAGAGAGAAAACGATAGCTTACGGTAGCGGAAACAGTTTCCTTCAACTCATGGTTATGGCCACTGTTCGCTGAGAATTTGTAAATATGTACAGATATTTATGAAAACGTCTCGTAGCAGCGACTGTATGACGGGCTGTTCACTGAGTTTTGTGGACACAATGCACGCAGTTGTTCTCAAAGCGCAGGTCGCTAACAGCCGGGAGACAAAATCTTAGCGGTCCCCAATTTTGATGTCTGTTTTGTAAACTCTCGCGAACAAATTATACGCTTTTGAATGCGGCGCCAAAAAGAAAAGTTATATGCGTGAGTCTTAGTTCAAAAGTTTGTCTCTACTACGAAATTGCAAGCAAAGCGATCTTGGGGGTTATTCACGATTGTCGGAAACCAAGTTTCCGAATCGAATCGGAAAGCCTATAGTCTTCGATCTTATTTTCTACCTTATGCTATCAAACTTTCGGAAAGTGAATCAAATGCCAGTCGAATGTATTTGTGAATAACTATATTTTTATAATATCGGAGGATACGGATTCGAATCGAATGCTTTCGAGTAGATTTCGTGAATCGTGAATAACCCTACTTGTGGTATAATCTGTAGCTTGACAGGAACTGTCGCTTGGTTTTCCGAGCTTAAGTGCGCACAGTATTATCTTGTACATTGTTATCTTGAAATATAAGAATAATCATATTAGAATTATAAACCATCATGTTAATAAAGAAAAACAAGCTTGCCTCAAGATTCCGACATTCGTAGACTTTTTGGTTTCACACATTATACTCTCGAAAATAGAATAGACAGTTTGAACCCTAAAGTAAAAGACGAAAATTTATATAGAGGACTGGAATGTTAAGAAACAGCCCCCCTATCTCGACAGGATCGAAATAACATCAAGATCGAATTAACATATAAAATCGGTTATTTTGGTTCTTTGGAAACGATTGCTATAGTAAAACTATAGCAATATTGCTAAAATAACTATAGCAATATTGTACTGTTTTAACGTTTATTCGATTCGAACTCGAATCTCGATCGATTTCGTGATTGTACCCCACCAGCTATTTATATGTACCGTTAAAACCTTTAAATTATGAGTAGATAAAATACTGAACGTTTGGCATTGATGGACCAAAATCCAATGCCATAATAACAATTACAATTCAAAATAAATAAATATCAAAATTAAGTACTTTAAACGTTTAATCATGTATTTTCAATGTATTTAAATCAATACGGGGTCTATTAATTTAGGCGGCTGCAGACGGACTGCAGAAAACAGGCAAGAAAATCGTAATGCAGAAATCATACTGCGCCAGGCTAAGATAATCGGATTTTTCATAAAAAACCAGTCTGTTTTTATTGTAATTTACAAAAGGAACAGAACTTGGATGAAATTATCTTTCAAGTTGAAAGATACCTGTAAAACAGCCTCTTATTGTTGGTAATTCGTTTGGTATGTAATGTACAAGTTACTATTACCTACTCAGTGTGTAAAGTAGTACTTGTGATACAATAACTTACTTTCCTTCCTGGTGATTAAGAGTACGGAGTTCGTGGATTCACGTTTATCATCTCTGTCGTGCTGTAACAAAATTGTATTGTTAAAAATATGAAATAGAAGATTTTTTCTTATAAGTGTATTTTAGGTGACTACTAACAAACACCCGCAACTTCGTCTGCGTGGAAAGTTTTTTTACTATCCCTCGGGAATAGGACTTTTTTCTGGATGAAAGGTCCCTATGTCCTGCTCTGTACTCCTGAGAACGTGTATGCAAAATTTCATGATGATCGGTTCAGTAGTTAAGACGTGAAGGCGTAACAAACAAACAAACGGACTTTCGCATCCTTACTATCCTTTCTAATATTATAAATGCGAAAGTCCGTTTGTTTGTTTGAAATTTTGAACCATCATGAAATTTTGCATACACGTTCTCAGGGGTACAGAGAAGGACATAGGGTACTTTTCATCCCGAAAAACAATATTGTTTCCGAGGGATAGCAAAAAAGCTTTCCACGCAGACGAAGTCGCGGGCGGCCGCTAGTTTATAATATTAGTAAGGATTGTTTTTGGCTGAAGATTGTTTCTTATATTATGCTGCGGCCACATTATCGCGATGTCGCGAAGCCTTTCGTTATGATTGTACAATCATAAACTTGAGAGTCAAGGAATTACAACACGACTTAAGTACAACACGACAACTTAAGTACAACACGACAACAAAAAGCTTCCTGGCAGCGCGATAAGGTGGCCTTAGCATAAGTGTATTTTTAGATGACTATTGTTTTTGGTGTCCACAAAATGTATAAAATACACTAAAATGTACCTAATATGTCTAATCACCTAATTTAATCAGACGCAAAAGTTTCGGTACATCTACAACTACTGAAGTTGGTTTGTATAAAGCTTTTGACATAGGATTTGCCAACTTTAAAAATTTAATTTACTTCATATTGACTACTATAAATAAGACTATTAAATACTTGTTACTTATTATTTTTGTTACTCTGTGGTATTAGAGTAATAGAGAATAGAGTGTAGTTTTTTGACTAGTTTTCAAAATCATTATTTTCAACTTACATTCAAAGGCCACGGGCGATGCAACTCGGTCGAAACGTCGGGAAAAGGTAGGTGTTCAATTCAACACCTATGTTTTAGTTAAAATCGCGGTTAAAACCTGTGTTCCTAATCTAATAACTACATTCAAAGGTACCAAAAATAACTAAATATTTTACTATTATATATACTTATACAAATTTCGACGCTATCTACATGTACATTAAGGTGGAGTTTCGTATAAACTCACGAGGGGTTGTTGTTGGTTACGTGCAGTCTGTTGCTCCATTAGGAAGACGGACGTGGTGATAGGAGGGGGGTATCTGTCGGGCGATTATCAACCTAATTATTATGGAGGATTCAATATGAAGATGCCTCTTGCTATTCAGTCTTACACCCTATGTGTTTACCCTTTACTATGCGTTCATACAAGCACGAGGAGCTCGAGATAATAAATGTTTGGTCACCCATCCCATGACCGAGCCTTGCGAACGTTGCTTAATTTCCGCAATCGCTGGGCCAGGCTCTAAACCACTGAGCCACCGAGCTCCTATACACTGAGCGCGTTCACACAGCGAGCCGTTTTATTTAATTTTTTAACGGATTCGTCTTCACATCGCATTTACAGGACCGTTTAAACGGATCCGTCGCTACTGGATACAGTTACAAAATCGCAACGGATTGTGTGTTTACTGGATCCGGAATACTGTGTTGTGTGTAGGGAATTCGATCCCGGACCTTATTTCTGATCCCGGGATTTCGGGATTACACTTAGGCAATCCCGGGATCCCGGGATTATTTCGGGATTGAAGATCAAAAATTCAAATTTTCGATTTCGTCAAAAATCGACGTACTTTAATCAAAATTTTAACAAAAACCAACATATTTTACGATACAATACACACCTAGCTAATCTAATGACTAACTAATCAAAGTAAGAGTCAAATTATAGTCAATATAAGAGTCAAATATAGTCTAACCAGACATTAAGTCTGGTTAGTTTGACACTTTTTATTGTATAAAAAATATTTTTCAAGAGTGAATAAGATCTTTATTAAAACTTCAATAAATTGAAAATAAATATCTAACAAACTTTGCAAATAAAGATAATTGACAAAACCTCTCTTAACATCGATCAAATAGACGGATTTTATGTAAAAACCTAGTTACTATTTAGGTAGTGAAGAAGTTTATTAGAAAAAACTGATTTAAAATAATATTCATGAGTCACAAAAGTCTCATTTCTAAACTAAACTTGAATAATGTTCATACATTTTTGTTCAGTAGCAGTAACACTGAAGTGTCACCACATAACCCAGTGAGAGTTGCTTGTCTATTATTTTAGTTCAAAATAAAAAAAAGTTTTATATCAAGAAACCATCGCAAATCCGCTGGGTTGTGTTACTTGATTGGAATGCTGCTTGAATGAAATACAGGTTTTCTTGTATTTTATATTATAAATGATAGGCGTGCAATTATACTGAGAGCACTGGCACTGAGCGTTTAGCATCACGCACTTGTAATTGTTTCTAATAAATAAATAAATAATAATAACACTATATTTTGCAACTTTATTTAAATTAATATACCAATCCCGAAAATCCCGGGATTATGAAAACTCAATCCCGAAAATTTCGGGATTGAAAAACGGTCGGGATCCCGGGATCCCGAAAATCGGGATCCCGGGATCGAATCCTCTAGTTGTGTGTGAACACGCTCATACATCTACATACGCCATCGCCAAATAAAAACGTATCCGAAAAAACGGACCGCTGTATGATGGGGCACTTCCTAAATAAATCCTATAGAATGTAGATAATCACAATAAAACGTATGAGATATATTTTTTAGTTTGCACTGCAAAATTCACCGTCAATGAGGATCAGTAACATTTTTGAATCCTATAGTTTTATAGATATAATATAAACACATATTGATTGCTATGAAACCTAGTGAAAGAATTTTTGAAATCCGTTTAGAAATGGTTGAGTTAAAAGGGTTTGAAAGAAATGCTATCTTACGCCTGCAATATGCAATATGTGCTTTAACACGTACGACATAAGGTTCACGTACGTCGCGATGACGTCATAAGGACCCCCAAAAAACCAGTGTTTTAGCTCTTATAACTTCTCAGATTTAAGAGATATCGTAAAAAAAACACAGTTAATCATGTGGTGGCATAAGCTTTCTAATTAGCCACTAAACAAAAATCATTACTGATCCTCATTAATAAATGAAGAATATAAAAAACCAATATGTATTCTGAGAAAGTTTCGTTTCAGTCAAGAATTGTCGTCATTAGCGTCTCACACTGATCTAACGGATCACATTTTACTTGTCAGGTATAGACTACACAAATATATCGAACATGAACTTATCATTTGTTGTACAAACCGAGACCTCAGAGGTACTCAAAGGCACTCGAGGTTGTCAAATGTCGTTGTAAGTCACAGATCACCTCCAATAGATACTTGCTTTAGAACAACATGTATCTACTTGCTTTAGCTAGAATAATATACGGCTCCATCGCAGAATGTCCCTTTTGCAAAATGTCTCCTGGTCGCAGAACGTCCCTTTCGCAAAATGACCCTTTCGCAAAACGTCTCTTTCGCAAAATGTCCCTTTCGCAGAATGTCCCTTTCGCAAAATGTCCTTTAAGCAGAATGTCCCTTTCGTAAAATGTCCCCCTTGTAGCAAAATATATCACACTCTCGCGAAATTGCTATTCTGTTCAAAATTTTCTATGAAAATAAAAAAATGAAAGTCAAAATGTAGGTCATGTATATTACTAATCATTAAAAATCAGTAAATATGTTCATTTTGTTAAAACAAAACAGGTTTTCAAAGTAAATACCTACGCATATATTTAATTCAATTTATCTTACAATTAATAATAATAAAAAAAATAATAATAAAAATGTTTATTATTCTCTTTACAAATAATTCTTATGCTAAAAAAACAACACCAAAAGTTTAAAAAGCACTTATTTGTAAGGAGACTGGCACCATAAACTAGGCCGAGGCCTGTAAGATACGATACCAGGATCTCCACCCTCGAAAACAATATTTGGTAACGATAAATACTTATCAATTTATTTAACATTATTTGTAAGAGTAACAAAATTATGATGTTAAGCCGTCTTTAATACCTTCTGTACGTGTGTATAAAAATGTAGGTAGGTATAAAAAGTGGGTAGCATGCAAGATGTGTTAACTATTTAAAGGTTATAATATTTTTAAACTGCAGTGGTTTGTTAAAATAATGTGTTAAATTTGATACACGAAGATAATACAATAGTTAGTAATAGTTAATTAAGTAGTAGTTCAGTATTATCATAAGAGAGTTGAAGCAAATAATCTCTGACCTTGTTTTTTACTTCACGGTAACAGTTATTAACAATATTTAGTTCTTTATTTATATAATTATACAATCGACATCCTATATACAAGAAAAATCTATGCCCGAAGCTTGAGTTAACCTGAGTTGTACTGAAAACTTGATGAAACCTCCGGGTGATAGGTTTTGATTTGTCCGGTAATGGACAAATTCGATGTTGCCGAAGTATTGTGCCAAGAATGTAAAGCTGTCTAACCGACAAAACCTTAGCCTCCCGATACAGGTCAATAGTCGGATAGCGTCTATTTTTAAAGAGGCTAACTTTTAGTATGAGCCTCTGTGCCCTTTCTAATATTATCAAGTTGGTTTTTGGTGCTCCACCCCATGAAGTTATACAATATGATATAATTGATTGAACGAAAGCGTAGTAAACACTCTTAAGTATATCTGGGTCCGCAACATGTCGAAGATTTTTAAATATATATGTAAGCTTGCGAACTCTGTTTGCTACATTTATTATATGTTCGGCAAAGGATAACTTGTGATCAATCAAAATGCCAAGGTATTTGATGTTTGGAGTAAGATTAATGTTTGGACAATCACAAGATTGACTCGGTGTGGCGCAAGTGTGTGCAGTTAGATAGTGATTTGGAGGGAGTATGTCGGTGGGGAAATTACGTTTAGTGAAAACCATAAACTTGGTTTTATCTGAGTTTAGGGTAAGCGAATTCGCAGCTAACCAGCGGCAGACAACATTTAAGCCCTTTTGAGCAATAGACAATACATCATCCCACGAGTCACCATAGAATGTTAGGGATGTATCATCAGCATAAGAGACAATGTTACAGTTTTCTAGTTGTAAATTACAGAGGCCATTTATGTAACATAAAAATAATGTAGGGCCTAAAATGCTCCCTTGAGGGACACCATAAGAGACAGGCATTGCATCACTAATAAGGGTACCTATTTTTACACACTGAGTACGATTTTGGAGATAGTCAGCAAGTAAATCAAGTTGATTCCCCCTGATACCCATATATTCCAATTTTTGTATAAGAAGAGGCACAGAAACTGTGTCAAAGGCCTTTTTTAGTTCAAGGAACACCGTGACACATTTCTTATTACTGTCTAATTTATTGGCTAAAAAGTTTGTGAGATTATGGACCGCATCATCCGTAGACTTTCCTTTTCTAAAGCCATATTGACCCTCAGCTAATAAGTCATGTTTTTCCAGAAATTCTACCAGTCTGACATTCATAATCCGTTCAAAAACTTTTGATAAAGAAGATAATATTGAGATAGGCCGATAATTATTTACAAAATGTTTGTCACCTTCTTTATGAATGGGATGAATAATAGATTTTTTAAGCGCATCTGGGAAAACACCTTGGTTAATACAGTTGTTAATAATATTTGTAAGTACGGGTGCAATAATTTTAACTGTGCACTTAAGTACTTCAGATGTTATAGAATCCCAGCCTGGAGAGCAGTTTTGTTTGAGTTTCATTATTACATTTTCGACCTCATAGACATCAGTCTCAAGTAGAACAAAAGATTCTAAAGGTGTTGTGCAAGATTTCAGAAAATCTTGTGTAGGTGCTGTGCTAGGAGAAATTTTACTTGCCAACTGCTCACCTATATTTGCGAAAAACTCATTGACAGAATTGATGGAGGTTTTATCGGATTCAGTTCCATTTAGAAGCTCAGTAGGTTGTGAAACTTTTCGAGTTCTGTTGAATTTTTTTGTTTTTTTTTTGCATTCACAATGCTATTTTTACTATAGAAACTAATGAAAATACTAGAATTGATACCAGGGGGACATTCTGCGAAAGAGACATTTTGCGAAAGAGACATTCTGCGAAAGGGACTTTTGCGACCAGGGGACATTTTGCGAAAAGGACATTCTGCGACGGAAGGGTTTCGGCAGTTAGAGACAGTTCATCAGTGATGAGGATTCCAGGTGTAGTGCACTTCCACCTTCGGCCTTATCGTCACTTAACATCAGGTGAGGTAAAAGCCAAGCATTACCCCGTTCTGCACAAAAAAGTGACTAAAAACACAGTAGTTACCTCTTAGAGCAGCGCACGTGTATAACAAGCAGTACTATTCCCAGCAGCAGGCACAGAGTCCCCACCACCACGTAGGCCACGCCCAGGAACGGGTTCTTGCCGCCCAGGAGCGACGTGGTCGATATTATGAACGTTTTGCGGCCGTCGAACTCTTTCACTGGGTAGTCTGTAAAACAAGCATGTTGTGAAGTTTCAGGTAATTTTTTATAACTGAAAACTGTAACGGCTACTACTGAGGTTTGAACTCAAGACATCCTTATCCTTATTAATATTATAAATGTGAAAGTCCGTTTGTTTGTTTCTTTGTTACGCCTTCACTACTGAACTGATCATCATGAAATTTAACATACACGTTGCCAGGGGTACAGAAAAGGACCTAGGGTACTTTTCATCCCGAAAAAAAGTACGCTGACCATCTTGCTTTAGCTTTCCAGGCAAAAACATTTGAAGAAGGTAAACCGGCACTAACTGCAGACCTCAAAACGATGGATGAATATTATGATAGATGGCCCTCTGCCCAAACCCAGCGAAGACAGAAGTAGCAGCGTATCACAACACCTCACTGTCTGGCAAACAAACAGCTTAATGTTTTCTTCTGTGGGGAACCGGTTAAACACAACTCGGCGGCTGAGTATCTAGGTGTAGTACTGGACCGATCTCTAACCTACAGACAACACTTGGAAGGCGTAGCACAAAAGTTGAAGACCAGACAAAATATCATCAGGCGACTTGCTGGCACCAGCTGGGGGACCTCAGCCACAGTCCTGCGCACTTGGTTTACTCTGTTGCCGAATACAGTGCACCCGCGTGGTACCAAAGCGCGCACACCAACAAAGTTGAACACCCAGCTCAATGAAACCATGAGAATCATCACCGGACTTATTAAAACGACCCTTTTACCACGGTTTTCTGCACTGGCGCATATACCACCACCATTTTGTAGGTGTAACGCGGCGGCTTCTGAATGGGAAAAATGTCAGAGACAAAACATGCCTTTTTATTTATTTATTTTTTGTATTTTTTTGCATGCCTTGATGTAAAATTTAACATAAAATTCGCTTCATTAAAATTATATTATCAAAATACGCGTGGTTTGCGCACCAAGACGCATGATTTTTATAATAATATTAGTATAAACGATTATGATATAGTGATTTTAACTGAAACCTGGCTTAATAATTCTATAAGCAGTAGCGAGCTATTTGACGATAGGTATATTGTGTATAGAAGAGACAGACCTGTTTCTAAAACTTTTGGAAAGAAAGACGGAGGTGGAGTTCTGTTAGCAGTATCTAGAAAAATTTCATCAAAACGAATACATCGATGGGAAAGTAGTTGCGAGGATCTTTGGGTAGTAATTGATGTTCCTAACTCAAGACCCCATCGGCAGATGGCTCTGTGCACTGTTTACTTACCATCACCAGTTAGTAGTAATTTGGTTGACCGTTTCGTTGATAATTGCAATTCAGTAATTGAACAATCATGTAGTGATATCTGTATAATTGGTGATTTCAATTGCGGTACTATAGATTGGAATCTGCTGAGCGAGTCCTCAGTGCACCATTCACTGACTGGCCCGTGTCAAATATTATTCGATTTTCTTTGTGTTAACAGACTAAAACAACATAACAATGTCACCAATAAGTCAAATAAGATTCTTGATTTGGTACTATCTAACGTAGCGCTCTGCAGAGTCGGAGAATCTCCTAACCCATTAAGCATTATAGATGGTCATCACCCCTCACTTGATATTGAATTAGGGTTGAATAGAGATGAAAAACTGGTTTATAACTTAGAAAATGCAAAACCAAAATTTTATAAAGCAGACTATGTCGCTATTTGTGAGGAGTTAAAAACATACGACTGGAATGATGAATTCCGTGATTTAACTAATGTAAATGATATGCTTAGTGTTTTCTACAAAATTGTAAATTCACTCATAAGAAAATTTGTACCTTTTAAAAAATCAAGTAAAGTCAAATACCCCCCTTGGTTCTCTCTGAATTTAATAAAAGCATTAAACGAAAAATATAAAGTGAGAATACGTTTCAAAAAATTTGGTAATCCAATGGATGGCTATGATCTGAATATAGTAGATACACGTTGTAAACAACTTGCTGCAGAGTGCTATAAAAGCTACATGAATATGTTGGAAGAACAGATTTGCAAAAATCCAAAGCTGCTATGGTCATTTTTAAAATCAAAGCGAGGCGGTTCTAGTTCTTACCCGGTAGCAATGACAAATGGTCATATAACTACGTCAGATGGCAATCAAATTTGTGAACTTTTTTCATCGCAGTTTGCATCTGTTTATAATGACGTTGACGACGAGGATAGTAATAGGAATCCAATAGGAAATTTACGCAAGTTGGAAAATTACAGTCAACATTTTAGGCTTCCTGTAGTAGATGAAGAGGTTCTATTTAAGAAACTAAGTAACATTAATTGTTCGAAAGGAGCTGGTCCAGATGGTATACCTCCTATTTTCATAGCCAACTGTGCTAAGTATTTAGTTAAACCACTCTCCTTGATTTTTAACCGTTCATTGCACACAGGAATTTTTCCTGATGAATGGAAGTCTGCAAAAATAGTGCCTATCCATAAATCTGGGCCTGAGGATCATATTGAAAATTGGAGACCTATATCAATTTTATCATGCTTTGCAAAAATATTTGAATGTGTTGTTTATCCTTATTTGCTTGACCATTTTAAATCTTATCTTTGCAATAACCAACATGGCTTTGTTAAGTCTCGATCCACAATCACAAATCTTATTGATTTTGTTGAAACGGTAACAAAGGCACTAGATTTAAATAAAGAGGTGGATACTATTTACACAGATTTTAGTAAGGCCTTTGACCGAGTTTCACACGATATCTTATTGCAAAAGTTGTCTGCTTATGGGGTTTCCGGTACAGCACTCAACTGGATAGCATCATATCTCAAAAACAGATCATTTTTCGTGGTGGTTAATGGATATCGGTCTGAATGTGCGAATGTCAAATCAGGTGTGCCACAGGGTTCTCATCTGGGGCCTATACTATTTAATATATTTATTAATGATGTTCCACAACTTTTACAGTACTCGGAATCATATTTATATGCAGATGACCTAAAGTTTTGCAGAGTGATCGATTCAATAGAGGATTGCATTAAACTTCAAAAAGATATAAATGAGCTTACGAACTGGTGTCATCAAAATAAAATGGACCTTAATATATCAAAATGCTATCATGTCAAGTATGCACGCAAACATAATACGTTGCAAATGGATTATTTCATTAGTGGAAGTAAAATACAACAAGTGGAACAGATTAGGGACCTAGGAATTATTTTTGACGCTAAAGTGACCTTCATACCTCACATAGACAGTATCGTAAAGAGGGCATACAGAATGCTAGGTTTTGTAATCAGAAATGCTAAAGTTTTTCACAGTAATAAGGTTAAGATCCAACTGTTTAACTGCTTAGTCCGAAGTCTGCTAGAGTATGGATGTGTTGTTTGGAGACCACACTTTGCTGTACACAGCCTTCGACTAGAGCGTGTACAAAAGAGGTTCCTTTGGCATCTAGCGTTTGCCAACGGAATTTCTAAGAAAAAGTGGAGAATACCGTACAATGAACGTTTAGCTCGTTTTAAAATGATGTCCTTAGCTAAACGTTTCGAGCTAGCGGATGCTTCTTTTGTATGGAAATTGCAAAATCACTGCATAGATAGCCCTTCACTTTTATCTTTGTTAAACCTACGTGTGCCTAGAAGATATCCTAGACACAGAATAACTCCCCTTTCCGCACCGTTGCGAAGGACAGTTTACGGGTCCAATTCTCCCATTCCCCGACTCTGCAGGCTTGTGAACAACTACAGTGACATGGTTGACTTTAATTTTGACTCGCTTGGTAGTATCCGTAAGATTATCGCCAACAGTTAGTATAAGACCTAGGTTTTTTTTTGTGATCATCCTTACTTTGAATAATTATTAATTTTTTCTTAGTCCTTCAGTCTTTTAGATAAATAATAGTTAGGTAATTTAAAATGCATGTTGAATTTACCTATAAGTGTTTGTTACATTTAACTTTAGATATCAATTAATACTATTGTATTTATTATAAGAATTAATGTAAACAAACGTTGGTAAATCTAAATAAATAAAATAAATAAAATAAAATTCAGAAAACACTCGACCATACCCCATGCCAGCGTCTTTGGAGTGGTCCACGCGCCGGTACAGCTTGCGGAAGGTCCTCATTATAATGTTGCTTAATATGCAGATACTGACTGTAGTTGACGCTGAGCACGTAGGGCCCCTTGGCCAGCCCCTTCATGAACCCGTCCTTGGAGTGGTCCACGCGCCGGTACAGCTTGCGGAAGGTCCTCATTATAATGTTGCTAAATATGCAGATACTGACTGTAGTTGACGCTGAGCACGTAGGGCCCCTTGGCCAGCCCCTTCATGAACCCGTCCTTGGAGTGGTCCACGCGCCGGTACAGCTTGCGGAAGGTCCTCATTATAATGTTGCTAAATATGCAGATACTGACTGTAGCTGACGCTGAGCACGTAGGGCCCCTTGGCCAGCCCCTTCATGAACCCGTCCTTGGAGTGGTCCACGCGCCGGTACAGCTTGTGGAAGGTCCTCATTATAATGTTGCTAAATATGCAGATACTGACTGTAGTTGACGCTGAGCACGTAGGGCCCCTTGGCCAGCCCCTTCATGAACCCGTCCTTGGAGTGGTCCACGCGCCGGTACAGCTTGCGGAAGGTCCTCATTATAATGTTGCTAAATATGCAGATACTGACTGTAGTTGACGCTGAGCACGTAGGGCCCCTTGGCCAGCCCCTTCATGAACCCGTCCTTGGAGTGGTCCACGCGCCGGTACAGCTTGCGGAAGGTCCTCATTATAATGTTGCTAAATATGCAGATACTGACTGTAGTTGACGCTGAGCACGTAGGGCCCCTTGGCCAGCCCCTTCATGAACCCGTCCTTGGAGTGGTCCACGCGCCGGTACAGCTTGCGGAAGGTCCTCATTATAATGTTGCTAAATATGCAGATACTGACTGTAGTTGACGCTGAGCACGTAGGGCCCCTTGGCCAGCCCCTTCATGAACCCGTCCTTGGAGTGGTCCACGCGCCGGTACAGCTTGCGGAAGGTCCTCATTATAATGTTGCTAAATATCCAGATACTGACTGTAGTTGACGCTGAGCACGTAGGGCCCCTTGGCCAGCCCCTTCATGAACCCGTCCTTGGAGTGGTCCACGCGCCGGTACAGCTTGCGGAAGGTCCTCATTATAATGTTGCTAAATATCCAGATACTGACTGTAGTTGACGCTGAGCACGTAGGGCCCCTTGGCCAGCCCCTTCATGAACCCGTCCTTGGAGTGGTCCACGCGCCGGTACAGCTTGCGGAAGGTCCTCATTATAATGTTGCTAAATATCCAGATACTGACTGTAGTTGACGCTGAGCACGTAGGGCCCCTTGGCCAGCCCCTTCATGAACCCGTCCTTGGAGTGGTCCACGCGCCGGTACAGCTTGCGGAAGGTCGGCAGCGCCGCCGTGCGCATCCACACTATCAGATCCTCATTCTGTACGACAAACAATACTCTTTCAGTAAAGCGTCAAGGGTGGGATGTCACAAAATGTATACCGCTTGGTGGCGCTACTGCGGCTGGAGACCTTTGTACGGGCATTTACCCCAATAATTATCCCATATAATTTAAAACATGTCTAAAATAGTTGATACTGATAAGAATAGGGAACATGCATAAGTCACCGATTTTGATAAATTTGAGCTTGATCGCTTAGGAAACATATAAAAACAAGATAGAGCAGAAATATAACAAATAATAGTAGTTTATGAAACTGACACATAAAGAGGGGTATTAAAACACGAGTGTGTGTTTAAAAACCGAGCCGCAGGCGAGGTTTTTAATAGTATCACACGAGTGTTTTAATACCTAGTTATGTGCAGTTTCATACACTACTTTATCTACACTCATACATTTGGGATTGAACCTACTAAATAAAAGATCAACGTTAGAAAAGAGAGAGAGACTTTGTTTGTATAAGCTAGGTACCTACATTGTAATAAGTCATTTCCTTAGCTGCATGTAAAATATCGGGCAGAGTCCATTTTTTTTTCACATTTTAAAGCAAGAATTAAAAAAACCTACAAAATTCAGTAAGTATAACAAAATGTAAAAATTAAAATCAAAACTTTATTTGAAATGCTTTAGAAATGGCGCGCATTCCATTAGAAAAAAAAAGATGAGTGCATTCCAACAATTTAATCGCACTAAGTTGTCGATTACCATAGAGTGCATTTTAATCAATGAAAATATGTGGGAAACAAGGGAAAATATCGTTGTTTTTTTTTTAATTTTACGGCACTGCCTTCTTTTTGGATTTGCCCTGTATCGTAATGAGAAAAAAAGTTATTTTATGATGCAGTTGACTGCATCGTAATGAGTTTATTTTTTAATTTTACCTATCCACGAAAATAAAGTACGTATTTATATTACCTTTTTTGAATTCATATTTGGAACATTACGTTGTGAGTGTAGATAAAATATAATATTTTAGTTTTATCACACAGGGGAAAATGACGATTTTTTTTTTCATTTTCGTATATAATGCACTTAACAGTCGGATAGAATATCGAATAAGAAATAATATTTTGTACGACACATATGTACTTAAACGCAATATTTAAGGAGATATTTGCAAATTCATGGCTAACTCCATAATAATGCGCCTGAAACGTGACATAAGTGACGTCACACATGTTGATCGTTTTGTATAGAGCGTTTTCGGCGGGTGCTGCTGCGTGCTAACTTCAAGTGACTATATCACGAGAAAAAAACGCAAGAGAAAAGTTTTAATATTACAATTGGCTTTCTCACGAATTATACTTTTGATTTTGATACAAAAAAATTGATGCATGTTCCCTATTATTATGGCAGTTGGACAGTAAAATAATTAAAGAAAACCAAAATGTGTTGGAAGAAAGATTTTAATATTTTCGAAAATTCGCTTCCAACTTCCAAACATACCAAACAGATTAGTAAACAACAAAATGACAGGTCTACATCTACACTAGCGACAAGTTAGCGGTAGTGCGCCGACTGGTGGACGATTTGTGAACCAGCAAAATTATCCTGCCATTGAGGAGCTCGGCGGCGCAATGGTTTAGCGCATGGCCAGGATTTTCGCAAGGATTAGTCATGGGACGGGTGATTAAAAATTCGGAATGCACGTTAAGCACGCTAGAGATGGGTAGGTCCGCTTTTAATTAGGAGTTGCATCAGGATGTACATCCAGCTCTGGTGATGTACATCCAGGTCCCGTGTCCGTCGGACCCATATGGGTCCGGCGGCAGACTAACTGTCCGTCGTGATCGTGAACCTCTATCCCCTAAGGCGGAGTCGGAATTGGGACGGAATGCGGATTGAACAGGATAAATAAGAAATAAAAATAGTATGGGACAAATCAGTCTCATACCTATATATTTTGTAATGATCATGAATTACCAATAATCTCTAATTAAAAAGTAAAAAAAAAACAAAAATCCCCTAATTTAGTAAATATCTAAAAAAAATCTAATGATAAAACATAAACAAAAACACTCATTGGGTAGATATAACAATTGATAAATCGAATACCTATAATACTTATTACTACTTACTACATGAAAAACAAAACTAAAATAAATACGCCTAACAACAAGTTTGAAGCTAGATAATTTGAGAACAGGAGTAATTTGAAATGAATTGAATTAATCACACCCGTGCTAATGAACGATGCATATCCCCACCCGCGGTCCCACTCCGACTCCGGCCCGCCGCCGCCTCCCCGCCGCACCGCACCTCCCCCCGTGGTCCGTAATCCCGTGATTCAGTTCCACAACCGATAAGTTACTCTATGAACCGCTGTGCAATCCGCTCCGGGGTGAGCGGAATCCAACTGGTCGTTGGATGTACATCCATCACTGTGGCATGTGATGCAGGTCCACTGATGCGTTTCCAACCGGACCTACCCATCTCTAAAGCACGCCACCAATCCGCATTGGGCCTGCGTGGTGGATTAGGTATGGCCCATCCTCCTTATCCAACTAAAAGGAAGGCCTATACCCCAGCAGAGTGCATATATTAAAAATGACTGATATAGAAAACATCAATCACATTGGACGAGTTCACGAGCTGCTATCCGGCGAACTCATTTTCTGCTAGCAGTGTTATCTGGGGGGTTATTCACGATTGTCGGAAACCAACTCTCCGAATCGAATCGAAAAGTCTATAGGCTTCGATCTTATTTTCTACCTTATGCTACAAAACTTTGTAAATGCATTGCGCTTTCCCATCGGAAAGTGAATCGAATGCCAGTCCAATGTATTTTGAGAATAGCTATATTTTTGTAATATCGGAGGATACGGATACGAATCGAATGCTTTCGAGTAGATTTCCGACAATCGTGAATAACCCTACTGGTGCACTGTTAAACGAAAGGTTTACAAATAATATTATGTTAACCAAAAATATTAAGTTATTGTGTTTGTACCTGAAAACCATTATTATCTGGATTTTCCGGGTCTAACTCCCAAACATTTACACGCCAATTCACAGGTTTGGAGAAATTTGCAAAAGCTGAAAACATAAACAACAGTTAAATATCTTCAAAAATAGTTAAAACATTTGTTACTATCAAGAATATGTTTGCTAAACATCTGCACTGGACTCGAAACTATAGGCCAAATAGATGGCTCTAATTTAAGAGGCATATTACATTTCGACTGTGATTTTTGCGTAAAATGGCCAATTTTGGCGTTATCGATCTCGGAAACAAAAATTCATTGACACTTTTGACTTATTGAATGGTGCAGAATAGCTATTGGAATAGTTCATAGCGGCCTCGCTTTTTTGAAAATTTGCTTAACTTTATAATGAAACCCGAAATTGCAGAGAAAAATTTTCATAAAATGCGCGAAGGCACTTTTTTGAGCTCATGTATTGAGCAACTGTGCTAAACAATTGAAATAAAAAAATTTAATGTTATTTCTTATATAGTCGAATAGTTCATAGCGGCCTCGGAATTTTGAAATTATGTATGGAATATGTGAAAAAAATCCCAATCAAAAAACATAAAACTACTAAAAAAGCTCAGAATTAACTGTGGATTTCTCCTAGATACATTATTATTATTACGTAAAAATTATATCATAATAATCTTTACTTCGTAAAAAAATCAAATTTCATACTTTTATTTGTTGTTTGTACTTGTTTGTCTTTCTGTGTATGTTCAAAGCTGACTCTAAGAAATCGTTCACCAACTTTCATTTTCCTTTCTAACCCTTTAACTTTCCAGTGAATCATCATATTACTTTTTGTCGCGGACACATATAAATGTATTTAGTAGACCCAAAAGTTTCTCTAGGTTGTATTGCTAAAATCCGTCAAAATCGAAATTTCGACGAAAAAATGTGATAGGGCTCTTAATTATAGCATGGTTTCCCAGTAGTTCAGTAAAATTACGGGAGCTAGTATGACGAAATAGAAATAATTTGCAATAGCGGTCTTTCTTCTTTTGATCGTTAGATTATAGCTGTCATTTTGTAAATGAATCCAACTAATTTTCACTAATTTTTTTTTTACTTTACTGACCAAAATATGAATTTATTTAATTGCTTTAGCAAAATTGCTAATTACATACTTTCTTTACTTTTTGCTTGATTTGGAACTATAATTTGATTGTGAATGTAAATCCAACAAAAAAAAGTTACAACTACGCTGTATTTTTTTGTAATCGTAAATTTATTTGGATTCGTTTATATTAGTGTTTTATAATCACATCAAAGATGTTATATGCGAAAACTTATAATGGTGCATAGACTCCTACATGGATTATTTATAAAGCTATTAAGTCACTGTATGTTTTTCTATGAAATAAAATAAAAATAAAATAAATAAAAAGTCAGATTGCAAAATTACAGCTTATCACCATTTAATGTTTTGCGAACCCGTAATTTTTCTGAACTACAGGATTTTAGCTTTTATACAATACATTTTAGCGAGTCCGACAATTAACCACAATTCTTCACTATGAACTATTTTATCAAAGCAAAATGATCTCATTAAATGCAATATGTTTGTAGAATATGCCTGTTACAGTGGCCCAATGTTTCGGCGCCATCTTTGCTTGCTTTGGTTAGTTGTCGGACACGCTAAAACATATTCCGTGTTATTACAAAAGATTTTTAAACACTGTTTAACTAAACACATGTTTAAATATGATGCTGTTACATTTAAACAGGTGTTTAGGTAAACAGTCTTAAATCTTTTGTGTATAAACACAGATTGTGTGAACCGCGCTATGATTAAATCAGCACAATCTATTTGGCCTATAGTTTCAGAGTCCAGTGTTGAGGTTTAACCTTAATACGATCTTATAAAAAAATAGTATGGCAAACAGAGACTTACCAACTTTCAGATCTCCTTTTGGATTTTGAAATTTAATTTGCTTATCTGAATTCCATGCGATCTGTGTCCGAAATACGGGGACAGGCACGGGGACATCATTGTTCGGTTCAATATAGTTAACAGTTAAGGTATCTGAAATAGTATGCAAGCTGTAATGATTTAGTAAATCACATTTGAGATGCAAGAAAATATCAAGTTACATTTAAAACTACCCTATTCACAAGATTTTGACAAGAAACTTGTATAAACTCTTACAGGTACTTTTTTAGGGTTCCGTACCCAAAGGGTAAAAACGGGACCCTATTACTAAGCCTCCGCTGTCCGTCTGTCTGTCTGTCTGTCACCAGGCTGTATCTCATGAACCGTGATAGCTAGACAGATGAAATTTTCACAGATGATGTATTTTTGTTGCCGCTATAACAACAAATACTAAAAACAGAATAAAACAAATATTTAAGGGGGGCTCCCATACAACAAACGTGATTTTCTTGCCGTTTTTTACTCGATATTGATAACAACTACAGGTAGACAGTTAAAATTTTCACAGGTCGTGTATTTCTATTGCTGCTATGATAACATATGCTAAAAACAGACTAAAACAAATATTTAAGGGGGGCTCCCATACAACAAACGTGATTTTTTGCTGTTTTTTGGTACGGAACCCTTCGTGCGCGAGTCCGACTCGCACTTGGCCGGTTTTTAACACATGATTTACTGTTTCATTATTATTGTATTATGTTCACTATGCCTATTGTAGCACTATACTGGATTAAAAAGTATCCCCCTTACTAATAAAGATAGTATGGCAGATGAATAGTTACACATGGTTACTCTCTGTCAAACTATTTAAGTTTGACACTAAAGGGAAAGGGACAAAACACTGTGTAACGATTTTTATAAGTAAGGAGGTCTGTATATAGTATTTTTATACACTTGCACAAGTGTCAGAGGCAAAACAAAAGGACCAAATAATGTGTCATACTCATACCATTAAATAGTGAATTGGCTATTGCTCCACAAGGTGCGATTGGTCTGCCATCAGGAGCGATATCGAATGGGGCACAGTCAGAATTTGGGGTCATCGACAAACGGCCAAGCAACTGGTTGTCATCTCTGAAACAATCAAAAAATTATTCAACAACAAAACACATGCAATTTATAAAGTCAATTGTATAATAACAAAGTAAAAACTAACCGTGTTATCACAAAAGATTTTCAAACACTGTTTAACTAAACACCTGTTTAAATGTGATGCTGTCTTTTTCAAACAATATTGTCAACAAAAAAGTGACAGCATCACATTTAAACAGGTGTTTAAAAATCTTTTGTAATAACACGGTCAATTTTTTTGCTTTGTTTTTACATTGTTTTGCCCTATTCATTCTTAGCTAAAATTTTTGGTTAGGTTGACCTTAACTCAAGTCTGGCATTTTTTTTTAAATTTAACGTGGCCTTGAATTTCAAGAATTATTTGGTCATAAACAAGATATGAAGTTGGCCAAATACTCAAATGATTCTTAAAGTTAAAAGGCCATTTCAAAATTCAAATACCTAAGATGTAAGATTTGACAGAAGGCAAGAAGACCTCAACCAAAGATTTTAGCCTAAGAAGCCTTTGAGTATTTAACTGTAGTCTACACACTCAAATTTCAAACCTGCCAAGTCTGATATACTGACATCGCGAAAAAAAAATCAGCTGTTCCATATGTTAAAGTCGAGTAGGTATTGTGCTTTTGTATGGAACAGCTGGTTATTTTTTCTCAATCTCAGAGTTGGCTCCATTATAAAAGTTGCCTGTAATCATGAGTGGAACCACCCCACTGCAGGAAAACAACCATTAAAATTTTAGCGGTATAATTAACAGAAAATCAAAGGCAAAACTATCACACAACAATTTATGGCAAGTGTGTTTTAGTTCTTAGATGCATTTTAACCAACCTTGATTTCACATATCTGCGGTGATTTTGGTAATAGTTGCTCAAACCATAGTAGAAGTAAACATCTCCTTTGAAGTCTTCAGTCAGGTTGAATTCCAACCGGCATGTGCACGGCTCCATAAAGTTCTGTTTTATATAATCTGCACAAGATATGTTCTCATCTTCTTTTACACAATCTGTATAATCTATCACTTTTTCCTTGACCTAGAAATATGAAAAAGTATAATAATAAAGAACAGGGGCCTTACTATGACCTCTTATAGCAAGACTTATATTGAACTGCTTTACTTTTTCGTACTATGACCTCAAAGGTTAGTGCAAAAGCAGGCCTTAAGCAGTCCTGTTTAAGGCCTGCTTTTGAACTGAACTGTTTCTTATTTGCTGATGGTTTACCATGTTGTTTATGGGGTTTACCCCCTGATGATAAGTTGGTTCCATGAAAATAATATGTTCCCATTAAGAATCAAAGTTATCAAACCTATCTATGCCTCAATATAATTGTGTTAATTCTACTTCTAAAGAGTTTTAAGTATGCGCTGACCAATGACATTTAAATATCAATATCACGTTGCTATTTCTGAATATTACCTCATCTGAGAAGTACAGAAGTCCTATCCCAACAGGAATAAAAGCAATCCCAATCACGAAAAAAGTTGGCAAAACAGTTCCAGCAGTCAAAATGGGCTGCCAGGCAGGCAAACGCTGCTGTTTGAAAGCAGATTCTGGAAAAATATCACAAGAGTAAAGTAATCAATAACGTAAAGAAGGTCGAGTCGAGTACAGGAAAAAGTTAATTGCATACCAGCTGGACGCCTGGACTTAACGTTTTGATCCGAGTTTTCGCTGGACGTGGCCATCGTATTAACTATTCCCTATTCTTTGTCAAGTTTTAATTTCTGCTTATTCTGATCAAAGAGAATATAATCACTCTGATTTTATAAAATAAACTTTCAGAATGTAGTAAAAAAAATTGTATCAAGGAAACATCAATTTGACAGTGACAGTGACAATGACATTGGCTGCATTCTGCCAGACAAATCTCTGAGTCATCGATCGCCATAGAGTACATTTTAACCATGGAAAGTAAAATATTGAACATTCCATACAAGTTATATTCCAACCATAAACTTAATATCCACTGGAATAGACGAACAGAGTTCACTTGGCTGCGAAACCAAAAGTGAGATGAGCCAGTGTTTGTAAATATGTAAACGTGTGCGTGATTTTAGAGATGCACTGAAGTCCATTTCAGGATGTCGATAACCATAATGTATTATTGCTCTAATAAATAAAACACAAACAAGATTTAATCATTATAATAAGTATACTTTAATTTCATTTAATTACATTTATAGTTGAGACAATAGAGGCGTTCTCTAGCGCTAAGCCGACAGTAGGAAAGCCAAACTGCTTAAGAATTATTTACCAAAATATGCAAGACTTTTCTGGCAAAGATTTATTTACCGGGACATCTTCTGTAGGTATAGATTCCTTTTTCAAAATACGTCGGTGATTTCTTTGATGAAGCAGTTTTGCTTGCAATGCTTGCTGCACACCACAGAGGTTTGGAGAGGCTCCCAGCCTATTCTATTCATTATTTTTATTATTGCATTGATATTTTTTATATTACATTGATTTACAGGAAACCTGGAAATATTGTTAAATTGGTACTTAAGTGGGTATAATTTAGGCTGGCCCCAGACCTACCGGTTTCATTTCTTTGCTTTGCTGTTCTACCATGGACCGCCGGCCAAGAGGCTAATTTTCAATCTATCGCATATTTTGACCTGACCACATTGGCAAGATAGCCATTAGTTTGGTGTTATCAAATATCGTCGTCTGGGGTGCGATGAGAAGTTTTAGTTTTCGTTTTAAAAAAAACTGCTGTTTTATACAAAAATTAATAACGAAATTATCAAAATGTATGAAACAGTTCATTTTTTTTCGCGATTTCAGATTTGGTCCCATAGTAAAAGTTGTTCAGTTTTATTATGGTCCCTATCTACCATATTCAGTTTTATAAGGCTTTACCAAACATCTTGTATAAATAAGCGATTGAGTTATTTTTAACGATCGGAGTCCATGTTCAGGGTGGCATATCTCCTAAAAGCTTCCTACTTCGCAATCCAGGCGATGATATTTGATAAAACCAAGCTAATGGCTATCTTGCCAATTTGGTCTAGTCCCAAAATGCGATAGATTGAAAATTGCCCTGGTTGGCCGGCGGTCTTTCAAGCAAGGTAGCACAGCAAAGTAAAGAAACGGAACCGGTAGGTCTGGGGCCAGCCTTAATATTTGAAAAGTGTCAGTTAAAAGCAGCCTTAAATAAAACTTTCAGTGTTCACAAAGACAAACAAATGTTTCATGCTGCATGCATCCTTACATGCAAGCAAACAAACATGCATGCAAGCAAGTAAGCATGTGTGCAAGCAAACAAGCATGCGAGCAAGCAAGCATACATACATATAAATAAGCAAGCGAACATGCATACGAGCAAGCATGCATGTATGCAAGCATGCATGTATGCAAGCAAGTAAGCAAGCAAACAACTGCCATATTCGTATACCAAGTGAAATTATACCAAATAAGTGTCGACTAAATAAACGCTTGCTTAGTTCATTGTTATATTCCATGGTTAAATTACTCTATTCTATGGCGATCGACGACTCAGATATTTATCTGGCAGAATGCACCCATTACGGCGGGTCCATAGCTCGTGTTTTTCTCTACACAATCGACAAAAAACATCTACACAAAACATTGTTTTGCGAAACATTTTTGTGTAGAGAAAATGATGATGTTGATGATTCGATAATGTTTTTGCTTTCCATGCCCGGTGGAAAACACGCACACAAAACAAAATATTTTGCGTGGGTCGAGTCGAGGGGCAGGGTATTGTCCATAGTCTAACGTGCATGCGGACCGGCTGTTATCGCGATAATATCGATATTAATTATTGCTATGCGGACCGCAGCTAACATTATTTCATTCATTCAATCACTCTTGTCAGTTGTCAGTTTTTACTTTTTAGTTGTTGTCATTCGTTCACCGTAAAATTTTGTGGTGTGGTGATTGATTGAAGAAGACTGTTTTATTTTATTTTTGATCAAAAAAGGGCGTTCTATTCTATCAATACAATAATATATTTATGTGTTTTTAACTTTCTTACAATACGACATAATATCAGTCTGACCAAAATAAACTAGTACCTAAATAAAGCAATTCGAATCAACCATGTCCAACGACACGACTTCCAATAAAAACGTAAGTATTTCTTTAGGTATTTAAAGTTTCCAAGGTTTCCAATAATATACACAAACAATATTATGCATTTCACTTTCATAATATCAACATTATGTAGATATCACAGTTCAATCATTGAGAATATGTAAGTTTTAGCTGTGAGTCATCGGTTCTCTGTGTTATGTATATTTGCTTGTTATTTTATTCATGTCGGTGAAATGGATCTCGATACAGTTACGGCGGATGTGTGTCACTGTTTGCGCGTGCCGATCGAATATTTTATGCAGGAATGTAACACATTCAGTTTTCATTTAGGTTCACTTTACTTTGTGACTGCTTGTTCAACCATTAGATAAGAAACTCAATGCGTCCATTAAATATAGGAAAAATGTTGGTAGGCATAGTTTATACTGATAACATCCTCCTACCATTAGGGCATCTATGTGTTTTAAAGGATAATAAAACCCTGTGTATGTGTAGGTTTAAAATGTTACCTTACTCATTTGGTTATCTATTTATACATTTTCTTATTTTCCTTCGTAATTCACTTAAGTTCCAGGCCCCCTATCATGACCACCGAAACATTTTGGTCGGAGAGTCAGGTTTCCCCGCATTCCGAATCACGCTCACAGCGCTGTTAGCGCGAATCCGACCAAATCAAATAGTCACGAAGTATTACACAGATAGGGTATTTGTATGCCTACTTCATTTAATGGATTATTGATTTGGAACTAGGCATTTATTGATACTCAACTGTCAAAATCCATTGTCTTTAGACAGTTCAATGTTCAATAAATTGCTATATCAAATCGCATTTCAATGGACATGCTATGGGGGCTGGTCAATAAAAGTTATCATCAAATTACCTATTTATTTCTGCTTACAGTTTTCCAACCTAGAAACTCCGGGCTATGTCGGTTTCGCTAACTTGCCGAACCAGGTGCACCGTAAGTCGGTGAAGAAGGGTTTTGAGTTTACCCTGATGGTGGTGGGAGAGAGTGGTCTGGGGAAGTCCACACTCGTTAACTCACTGTTCCTGACTGATCTTTATCCTGAGAGAGTGATTCCTGATGCTACTGGTTGGTAAACGTTTTGTTTTTTACTAACACTGAAATTTTATAGACTAAATCTTTTAATGCTTTTGTGCATGTGTCGGCACCTGCAAGGTTGTATTCTTTGATTTGGACGTCCATTGGTTTAGCTATTCGACATTGCAAAATCAGTTGACTTTTTTTAATATGTGGTGATTATGGAATACATTTGTACATCCATACATTTGTGAAGATGAAGTAATTTTGTTTTTTTTTTCATGCAACCAGAAATTCTGTAACAATTTTTCTATAAATGAAGGAGCTTATTCCTACCTATATAAAATATTCATCCAATTAAATTTTCAGACTTTCTCCATATAAACAGCATAATTTTCTTTGTTAATGCAAAACATGCAATTCTATTATTAAAAAAATAAATGTTGATCATATAAATCCCCATTCTAATGTCTTATTAGCATACCCCGTTATCGGCCGTGCACGAACGATTCACAGACTAAAAAATCAGAAGCGAAATACCTCTAGGGCCACCTATTTGCCTATGTTTTTCTACTCAAAAAACCTATTAAGACTGGCCACACACAGACGTAATCCCGTTACGGAATTCCGAACGCAATTTCGACAATGTATGAAGATTCCGTACGGAAAAATCCCGCATGTGTGTGGCAGGCCCATAGATTTTGTACGCAGTTGCTGCGTTCGGAATCACGTATGTACAGAATTCCGTAACGTGATTCCGTCTGTGTGTGGCCGGCCTTAAGGTGCGAAAATTTTCAAGCTCTCGTGTTCAGTAATGGCAAATGTGAACTATATTTTTAGACAACACCTATAGATATACATAACTTTAATTCTTCCTAAAATCTAACTGCACGAAGTGAAGGACGATATTTATTTTGAATCGTGTTTTTAAATGTATAGAGCTTATTTTGCTATAACAGTGCGGACCGTACTCACGCGCACGCGGTCGCCGCGCGGTGTCGGTTTTGACGGATGCAGACAAAGGCGCACAAAAGCCCTCCGCGCGGTGTCCGCTTTGACGGATGCCGACAAAGGCGTACAGAAGCCGGCCGAACGCCACTCGCGCGCGTGATGTCGTGTCGTCTTGTACTCAGTGTTGTCTCACGCTCCGCGCCCTTTCCCCTTTACGGGTCATTTAGTGATCAATTGTTGTCTAATTGCATATCATTTTTATCTTAACTAACAATATGCCTCCGAGAAAAAAATCTCGTCACGAATTTATGGAGTTGTGGATAAAAGATTATCCTGAAATACAGGTAAACTAAAAAAAATGTATTACAGATATATTCTCTCAGAGGTTGAACGGGATTAGGTAGAATTAACAAATTAATCAAAAATAGACCTTCTGTTGTACTTTGTCTTTGGCTTCGATCATTCGTGCACCCGCGATAACGGGGTATGCTTATTAGTTACAGTGAATAACTGAAAAATTGTTACTGTAATAAAATATGAGGTTTTGTAGATGAATTGGTATTTAGGGTGTTTTTAAAGGTATATTTTTTCTATACTTCTTTAGAGAAGACAAATCAGACTGTGAAACTAGACGCTTCTACGGTGGAGATAGAAGAGAGAGGGGTTAAGCTACGTCTTACCGTGGTCGACACTCCTGGCTACGGAGATGCCATTGACAATACAGACTGCTTCCGAGTAAGTAATTCGATGGCCTGGGGGGTAATTACGTATCTTTGTTGCAATCAACTCTGACAGAAATCGCAGTTACATTGCTTTAGTAAGAACTAATGTGACAACTATCTTAACTAAAGCAGCAATGCAACTGCGCTTTCAATCGATTTCAATCGATAATTGTTAGCAACAGACTTACGTGATCAAGGGTCTGGCCATGCAACACACGAAAGCCATCTTCATTGATTGAAACACTCACCGCTCAGTGGTTAATTTTACTGCCCCTTCACATGGTTAGGTAAGGTCGCCCTCAAGAGAGCTAAATACTTTAGTACCATGTTATGTAATGATAGAGAACAGTGGGAAGCAATGGAGGAGGCTTATACCCAGACGGGATCCATGTCTGAAACTATACTAACAAATACTAACAACTAGCGGCCGCCCGCGGTTTCACCCGCGTGGTTCCCGTTCTCGTGGGAATATCGGGATAAAAAGTATTCTATGTTTTAAATCAGGCTATCTTCTATCTGTGTGCCAAATTTCAACCAAATCCGTTCAGTAGTTTTTGCGTGATTGAGGAACAAACATCCAAACATCTAAACATCCAAACATCTAAACATCCAAACATCTAAACATCCAAACATCCAAACCCACAAACTTTCACATTTATAATATTAGTAGGATTAGCATAAGGTTTACATTAATACCAAACTAACACAAACAAAATAAAATGTAAGTATTTACATACTAAATATATTCCTATACTTAGTAGGGTTCCAACATTCTGAACAAGCACAATAGTTAGTGTGACAATTAATGTTCAGCTATTTTTTAAGCTGACAGCTGTCCCATATTGTTACCTGGTAACCTGGTATTTTTAGACAAGTACATAAAGATTTATTCGCACATATTTTTTTTTTAATTGACTTGCTGTCAAAAACATGTTTTATTTTAAAGCAACAGTCTATTTTCGATAATACGATGATTCCATAATTAACAAAATGTGTGTATATTTTTCCTTAAGCAGAAATTAGATGGTTCGGCAAAAGTGCTTCATTTTTTTAATGAAAGGCAGTAAATAGTGAAAAAAGTCTAAAAACGAAAAATAAAGGCATATGAAAATAAACACCAACATGCCATTCACTGCAGTGAATGGCACTGTTTACACGCTTCATTTATTGTTCATTTCCGATACGATGACTGATGAAAGACTGATGCACGATGAAAACGAACGACCGTCTAGTGACTTTCATCAAAAGGCAGATCACTGATGAAAGATTAAACTACATAATTAGACACTTCATTTTCGATGCTTCATCGACGAAGCATCGAAAATGAACGTAAAAATGAACCATCTAATTTCGGCTTTACTTAAGTCTAAGCACATACATTCATAGTGCTGTGGTTACTAAATGTAGCAACTTCAATATATATTCAAATAATGTTATATTATCGATATGAAAAAAGCATTATTTTGCTAATAACGTTATTTTGGTTCTATCTACCTTCTAGTTTCTAGGACCTTATTTATTCATTAACTGACCCGAAAGGTTAACAGTCAATTACTCCTTATTGGAGCAACAAGGTTGGGACCTTGAAGTTACCTTAATGTAGGGCTGCCATCCGTCCGGGTTTCCCCGGATTTGTCCTAGTTTGGAGGGCGTCCGGGGAGCGTCCGGGCGGGGTTCTGATTGTAGTCCGGGGAAAACCCGGACTATAATTAAAGTCCGGGTTAGGGATCAAAATCCGCTCAAAAAAGTACCTACTATATTCATTCAGCGCACGTGCTACCGGGTGCCTCACTTTACTACGCACCCCGCAAAAAATCGCGCTGCACGGCCTATTCTTTTTTTTACTATAAACAAGCACCGCGCATCCCGCAAAATATCGCGCTGTGCGGCCCTTTTTTGTTTTACTATAAACAAGCACCGCGCACCCCACAAATAATCGCGCTGTGCGGCCCATTTTTCTTTTTTACTATAAACAAGCACAGCGCACCCCGCACAATATCGCGCTGCGTGGCCCATTTTTTTGCTGTAAGCAAGCATCGCGCACCCCGTAAAATATCGCGCTGCGCGGCCTATTTTTC
The DNA here is from genome assembly GCA_928269145.1 of Agriphila tristella. NCBI lineage: Eukaryota > Metazoa > Arthropoda > Insecta > Lepidoptera > Crambidae > Agriphila > Agriphila tristella. The sequence continues at coordinate 18,526,102 of OV743445.1, forward strand.
TCTTTTGCTATAAACAAGCACCGCGCACCCCGCAAAAAATTTGCGGCCCATTTTTTTGGCTATAGACAAGCACCGCGCACCCCGCAAAAAATTTGCTGGCCGCCCCTGGCTGTTCATGAATTTATTTTGGCCCGCTACGGTTTCAAAACTACTAAACCTGGACCCTAGCCCTCCACAAAATTGTGTTGGACACCCCGGCTCTACATCATAACTAGTAAAACACACTATTTTATGCGAAAAAAGGCTTAAAATTCATTTTTTTTTTCAGTCAAGTATTCGGAAATTTTTTTATCCTAGCCAAAAGTGAATATAAAAAAATGAAATGTCCGGGGTCGAGGCTCCAAAGTCCGGGGTTTTTAAGCTTCCGGTCCTGGGCAGCAGGTTTTAGAGATGGCTTAATGCCTTAATACCATATTTAGAACTGTGTGTTAATCTTATATGGTGTAGTTAGCCTGTTATAATTTCACATGGCCTTCTCCCCTAGCCAAAGTAACATTTGCAAATTTTCGTTATCGCTTCGCTTTCGAAACATGTATGGATTTGACGTTTTAAAATTCGATTGTTAACGAAACATAATGTCAAATGTTTCGAAAGCGAAGCGATAACGAAGATTTGCCAATGTTACTTTGGCTAGGCCCTCTTGTCAGTTTCCACGAAAAGTTTCTAAAATCACCTTTGAAATAAATATACATTTCAGTAGGTACCTTTTTAATTAAATGTAGCTTATTTTTAACACTGAAAGTTTTAAGATAAGACAATGCGATTGTGAAAGAGAAATCACATACCGCGCATCACGTAACAAAAGCAAAGCTACCATTTATCAACAGATACACAATCATATCAGGTACCTACATCGAAATCACAAAAAAAAAAACAAATACATTACAGTAAGCAAAAGCAACCCTAAACGGGATGAAATGGGGTAAAGAAACCTAAAAATGTCGTCGATGTCGTCATTGAGGTTTTATCTAATTAAATGAACTGTAGTTATAGTATGAGGCATATATCTCGAAATTTTTTCGACGGAGTGGGGATAAGTTCGCGCATGTGCTCTTGCGAGCGACCAATATGCATACCCAAAATACGCGTTCCGCGCAATACCCACAATGATTTCAAAATATTTGCCTCGTACTGTTCAGTAAATTTTTCGTGATTTTTTTTTAATGATAGCAATCAAAAACATAAAAACTACACATAGAATACAACTTGTTTTAAAATTATTTTGGAATTACACTTTCTTCTGTTTAAATACAGGAAAACTTACAAAAACTGTTTTCCAAATAAAATTAACTAACAAAAACAGTTGTAATTACTGTTCGCAAAAAATACATTCACCAGTAATCAATCAGGAAATTGACTAAACTAACAAGTTAAGCCTCGATTACATACGCCGCACAGTGATCAATTATTAAAAGTTAGCGTCCCATAATTATTTTTGGTCAATGTGTCCGTAGTTCGAAAAAACATTTTATTAAGACTTAAAGGTAAGTTGTTTACATTATACTAAAACGTTAACATTATGCAATCAGTAGTTTAATGGATATGCCATTTCAAAGTTCTCTCGAAAGCAAAATTATTAAAACAAGACTGATTTATCGTTATTTCGCGCATCGTATTCAAGCTAAGTTGGAGACGTATCAGTGTAAACTGTGAATTGAAAAAAAATGTGCACGTTAAGGAAGGTCTGTACTTCTTATTGGTATATAAACAATAAATAAAATTGATCGATTTGTATTATAAAAAAAATATAATATAAATGTTATGATATTTACTATCTTTTCTAAGTTTGAATTGTGCTACGTTAAAAAGTACAAATTAGTACACTATAATTTCAATTCTATTATATAGCAGGGAGTGTCCGTTATATAAAAATATGCAATTTTTTTGCGGTGATTGCCGGTTTCTATCAAAAAAAGTGTTTTTTTAGGTAATGATGCCTCAATAAAAAATATTGATTTATTCAATATTTTATCATTAAATCGCCCAGTGAAGCCGCTATCGAAGGACAATAAAGATAAACTACTAAGTTATATTTTGGAGATATTTGAAATATCGGAGCTGCCTACTACAAGCAGGGACAGTCTTCAAAATGTTATTAAAACCTTTACTGTAGCAACTTCAAGATTTTGGCAAAAATGTTTGCGTAATATTAATAGATTCCAGAATATAAATGAGGAATGGCTAAAGCAAATAGTACTCACCTCTGGCGGGCAAGAAAATGTACCCTCTACGTCTACATCTACCTAGTTGGTTACTAAGTTCTGTAACTATGGAAAACATGAATAATACTAAATTTACAAATAATGCTACAATGAATTATATACCAAATGAAAGCACAAATATTTAAGATTATCATGTATTAAAATTATTCGAAATGACCGCCTCTGGCATGAATACACGCCTTTAGACGACGAGGCCAGTCATCGATGGCAGCACGAACTACCACCATATCCAATTCTGCGACTGCCTTGAGAATAGCGCGCTTAAGAGAGTCGAGATTCATGTGGGGCTTAGCACATGCTTTCTCCTCAATAAGTTGCCATATGGCATAATCCAGAGGATTTAAGTCTGGGCTGGAGGATGGCCATTCTTCCTGCGCGATAAAATCAATTTTGTTAGCCCGAAACCATGCTTGTGTAGATTTTGCTTTGTGCGCAGGGGCAGAGTCCTGTTGGAAGACCCATGGCTGGTTTTGAAATAAAGTGTGGCTTAAGGGTTTGACAACAGGTTCCAGAACGGTATCTTGATAGACTCTAGCGCCAGTTTTCACACCTTTTTCACAGAAATGAACCTTACTTAGCCCTGAATAGGACACCCCCAGCCAAATCATCACTGATGAGGGGTGGTGACCTCGTTGGACCCTCGGAGCAATCATGCTGGCTTCTTTACTATTCTTAGCGTATACTCTATCATTTTGACGGTTAAAATTTTCTTCGACTGTGAAGATTTTTTCATCAGTAAACAAGATTTTTCGATGGCCGTTTTGTGCGTACTGCTTTAGTAGAGCGCGACTTCGTGCTAACCTCATAGCCTTCAATCGTGCGTTTAGCAGATGGCCCTTTCGTCTACGGTAAGCGTGAAGCCCAAGGTCATCATTGATAATTTTTTTAAGGGAACTTCTTTTCACAGTCATCTGTATTGCCAATAACTTTTGCTTCCGGACGGGATTTCTCGTGATTCTCGCCTTCACTGCCTTGATCACAGCTGGTGTCCGAACGGTGCGTGGTCTTCCTGATCTTTTTCGGTCATCGACGGTCAAGGTATTACTGTACCTATGGATAGTGCGATAAATAAATTGCTTGTTGATTTTCAACTTTTGTAGCAACTTGAAAATCATATTCGATGGCTGCCCACATTTGTGCAGAGCAATTACAGCGACACGATTCTCCTTCAACCCCCATTCCATGGTGAAATAAACAAAATATGATATACGTGTGGTATGGAATTATAGCTTATAAAACTGTCAATAATATGTCATTTTTATTTTTTCTTTTCATTTGTTTTAATGGCCAGTAATCGATAAAGAAACTCAGTAACAGAACTTTTGACCAACCTGTGTAGTGTCTGGTCGTCCGAAAAAGAGCTTTTGTGACCTGTCCGCTAAAACTAAACGTAGAAGGTTACATAAATAGGTGTAAGAAAAAAGTTAAGAAGAACAGTGTCTTGCTGCTTTGATGAAGCTTTTCTCAGAAGGAAACCAGCTTCATTTGCCCCAGACGTATCTACCTCACCTGATAAAGGCCAGATTGTAACAGAAACTGGTAACCCAAACGGTTTCGCGTATTTTATTTAATTCATCAATCGTACGTTTTGATTAAATAATGACTCAAGTGCAGAAATCACATTCAAGTGGGGTGCTTATGTAAAATTTCAAAATTTTGTTCGCATCTTCAGATCCTGTAATATCTAACATATTACATGTAAAACATAAACATGTAATGCCAATTAAAGTACTAATCATTTACAAGAACCTGAAGTTGTGTTAGATGAGATCAGGAGTGACGTAACAACATAAAATGACGAATTATGTAAAATCATCTTTCAATCGAGCAATTTAATGTTATAAATACGTCTTTAATTCACGATTTTGGTATTTAATAATTTCGTCCCCCTAAATTTATAAAATTGATCACTGTGCGCCGATTTAAGGAACCAATTTAGAGTTGCCACTCGTATAAATAAGTTAAATTTTAACAGTGAATTTGCACAAATGACGGAAAGGTCAACATTTTTTATGATTTTTTATTTTCAATTCTCATCTCTAATCTTAAACAATGTTTACTTTTCCGTTATAGTGTAGATTCGATTTTAAAATCGAACTTATTCTACAATATTTTATTGTGGCAGCCCGAAATTGGTTCCTAGCTAGGAAGCTACATTGGCGTATGTAATCGAGGCATTAGGTAAGTAACAATTAATCCCAATTTGTTAACAATTACCCGCTTGTTTGCAGTCAATCATTCAATACATCGACGAACAGTTCGAGCGGTTCTTGCGCGACGAGAGCGGGCTCAACCGGCGCAACATCGTCGACAACCGCATACATTGCTGCTTCTACTTCATATCGCCTTTTGGACATGGGTAATTAATTTTGTTAATCGCTTCGGCGCGAGACATTAAACCGTATTATTTTTTATTTTTATAATTTTTCAGCTACACACTCCCGAAAAAAGAATTCTACTACTCCATTTTTAGGGTTCCGTACCCAAAGGGTAAAAACGGGACCCTATTACTAAGCCTCCGCTGTCCGTCTGTCTGTCTGTCTGTCACCAGGCTGTATCTCATGAATCGTGATAGCTAGACAGTTGAAATTTTCAAGGATGATGTATTTCTGTTGCCGCTCTAACAACAAATACTAAAAACAGAATAAAATAAATATTTAAGGGGGGCTCCCATATAACAAACGTGATTTTTTTGCCGTTTTTTGTTCGATATTGATAACGACTGAAGGTAGATAGTAGAAATTTTCACAGATGATGTATTTCTATTGCCGCTATAACAACAAATACTAAAAATAAAATAAAATAAATATTTAAGGGGGCTCTCATACAACAAACGTGATTTTTTGTCGTTTTTTGGTACGGAACCCTTCGTGCGCGAGTCCGACTCGCACTTGGCCGGTTTTTAGACAAATATTAAGCCTTATAAAACAAAGTCAGGTTATTTACACAACTTATAACTCAAAAACAGCTGAACGGATTTAGAATAAATTTAGCATACATATAGTTTATAACCTGAATTAAAACATAGGGTACTTTTTATTCTGATCAAAGGTTTCCTAGGGTTAAACGTGGACGAAGACGCGTGTGGAAGCTAATTGACCTTTAACTCCAAAAATACTAACAATTGATTTAAAGTTTGTTTGCAGTTAATATTGGTCTAAAAAAGGCCTTTGTAATGATATATCATTCGTTAGTAGAGGGTGTGTAGAACAACTCCCTTGGCCATCTTGCCCATCATCCAAATTTTCACATTTCCTGACCGAGTACCCCAAAAATACTACACCCCTTTTTGGGTCATTTATTGACTGAACTATTAGGCGCGCAGCATTATAATTAACATAAAAATTTCAGGTTGAAACCCCTGGACATCGAGTTCATGAAGCAATTGCACAACAAAGTGAACATAGTGCCGGTGATCGCGAAGGCCGACTGCCTCACCAAGAAGGAGGTGCAGCGGCTGAAGACGCGGGTCATGGAGGAGATCGAGAAGGAGGGCATCAAGATCTACCCGCTGCCCGACTGCGACAGCGATGAGGATGAGGATTATAAGGAGCAGGTGGGTTTCTTGTAATAGGGAATATGCATCAATTTTTTTATGCATCAAAATCTAAAGTATAATGCGTGAGAAAATCAGCTGTAATATTAAAACTTTTCTCTTGCGTCTTTTTCTCCTGATATAGTTACTTGAAGTTAGCACGCAGCAGCAACCGCCGAAAACGCTCTATACAAAACGGTTATGACTTGTGACGTCACATGTCATGTTTTATCCGCGTTTATTACGGAGTTAACCAAGAATTTTCAATTAGTTTCAATGATATCCCTAAATTTTACGTTTAAGTACATAAGTGTCATACAAAATACTATTTCTTATTCAATATTCTATCTGACTGTTTAGAGTTACGTCATATTGACATTCATTATTTATAAACATTTCTAAGAAAAAGCTACTTTAGCGTTATTATGTGGTCGTTCTGACGAATCCATAGACAAAACAGGCAAATCTACAGACTGATATCGAAATTTTAATAAAAAAATTGAAATCATTCAGTTTAATAAAAAAACGCAAAAATAAAACAATCTGTCATTAAATGTCAATATGGCCTTTAATAAGCCGCATGTTAGCTAAAATTGACTATAATTCTATTTATAGGTTTTTTATGAATAAGATGGTTATTGGATACTTAGTAGTAGTGATAAAATTACTGTCTTTACCATAAACTGAGCTCAATTTAAACTTAAATGGATAATTAATCTTTGGAATGACAAAAATATGCGAAAATAATAACAAATCATAAAATATGAAAATTACAAAATATCCGATTCACCACCTTCAGGGCCCGATTTCAGCAAATAATACCCCATAAAGTACATATTTTTTTGTACTATTATGAAAGCTTAGGCTGTCGCACAGTTTTTAAAGTTAGTCAGAAGCTATGAAATAATCTTTAATTATTTTATTTTTACAGTTGAAGATTCCATTCTGTTTTGTTTGTTCCCAATTTTTTTACTATCGATTAAATTTTTTGCAACTAGTGTCAAAGTAAGGAAGGTGATTATTTTACTCATAAAACTACAATAATAGGCATTGTGTTGCAAAAAAAAATACCGAGAAAAGCTCACCCAAAAAAAAGATGTAATTTTTTGAAGCCGTTCAGACCTTAAATCATAAAAAATAATGAAAAAAAATTATAACTCCTAAACTACAAAAAATCGCGGAACATACATAGGGGTTCAATCGATAGGTATAGTACTCAGCTATCGCCTCGCATTGGCTTGACACCTTAAAAGAAACTCCCTGTATACATATATATGTCACCGGCAATGTATGAAATGCAGGCATTGTATACAATGCCTGGCCCTTTTAGGCAATGTATGAAAAAGAATGAATATTATTTTCTATTTCATACATTACCTAGGCATTGTATACAATGACTAGACATTGTATAGAATGCCTCCTGGTGCACCGGCAATGTGTAAAATAAAAATATATTTGGGGCAGACACAAAAGCTCTGGGCTGGGCTCGGGGGTTCGAGGAGGGCTAGGGGGGGATCGAGGGAGGCTCAAGGGGCTTGAGGGGGGGTGGGGTGTCGTGGGGGGCCCGGGGCGGGGGGTCGAGGGGTCTGGGGGGAGGTTGAGGGGGGCTCGGGGGAGAGGGTCGTGGGCTCGAGGGGGAGGTGGAGATTTCGCAGACGCGAGGCGCCTAGCCAGAGTGGGGACCGAGCACGTCATTGGTCGCATAAGGGCCCTGGGTTTGGAGGTCGCGGTCGAAAAGACCCAAGCCATAGGCTTTCATGGCCCAAGACAGGGCCCGTCGCCGGGGGCAGATATGCTCATTGACGGGGTGAGAGTTCCTCTGCGCCCCCACATGAAGTATCTGGGGCTGGTGCTGGACAGCCGATGGAATTTCGGTGAACATTTCCAGCAACTGGCCTCAAAATTAGTGAGTACAGCAGCGGCGCTAGGGAGACTCCTGCCGAACTTAGGAGGTCCAAACCAGAGTTGCCGCCGTCTGTTCGCGGGAGTCATCCGCAGCATGGCCCTTAGGGGCGCCAGTGTGGGCAGATGCTTTGAACGAGGCCAATAGGCTGCTCTTCGTCGGCCGCAGAGGGTTATAGCCTCAAGAATCATTCGGGGCTATAGAACGGTCTCTGGGACGGCCGCATGCATCCTTGCTGGTACACCTCCCTGGGAGCTTGAGGCCCAGGTGCTCTCAGAGGTGTACAAGCAAAGAAGGGAAGGAAGGGAAAGGGGCGAAACCCTTGCCCCGGAGGAAAGGGTGAACGTCCGTCGAAACGCGGAGGAGTGGATGCAGCGGGAATAGGAGACTCAATTGAAGACTCCCGTTGCTGGACACAGGACGGTGGCAGCCATACGTCCAATACTGAGAGAGTCGCGAAACAGGGAGCACGGCACCCTTACTTTTAGATTGACGCAGGTACTTACCGGGCACGGTTGCTTCGGTAAGTAACTGCATCGAATCCAGAGAGAAGCTGCTCCGGGGGGGCTCGAGGAGGGTCGAGGGGTGTGGGTCGAGGGGAGCTTGGGGGTGTCGAGGGGGCCAAAGGGGGGTCGAGGGGGGCTCTGGGGGTTGAGGGGGGCTCGGGGGGTCGAGGTCTTAGTTGGTTAGAGGGCAGACACAAAAGCTCTAGGGCGGGCTCGGGGGTTCGAGGAAGGGGGGTCTAGGTGTTCAGGGGGGGTCGAGGGAGGCTCGGTGGGGGCTCGGGGTGTCGAGGTCAAGGTTGCTCGTTTAAAGGTATAAGATACAAAGGAAGGTTAGGGTACCGTTCGCGAAGTGGTAATACGTTTAAATAAACAATACGTTCGATTTGCAGTTTAATGTGCATTATTATTTTAATTGTAGTTATTAGTTTAGTGTTATATTAAGTTAGAAATAAGATTATTTTAATTAAAAAAAATTGTTTTAATTTATTTTATTTTAATAAAATGTAGATTTTAATGTGATTCTATTTAAAAAATAACTTATAACGTTACAATGTGCTTGACATGAAATGTTTAACTGTTTAAGGGGTACATACGGTCAGCAAAGTAATAACCTTAACAGTTTGAAAACAAATCTGCTTGCAAGGATGGCACTAAAAGTTCGTATTTTACCTGCCTCCGTTGTTTTTATACAAAAGATGCTTTTGTTATTTCAGTTCTATGGCTTTTGGGTAAATGAAAGACAATACAGACCACTCAGTCTAGAAATGAACCTTAAGGTATGATTCTGGTCTCATCAGCAAGCAGCAGTGCTGCCGCAGCAGTGCGCTCCAAATTGAACTGTAATATTATGATTTAAAAGGCTCAATTTGAAGTGAGCGGAGAAGTATCGCGACTGCATAGCTATGCAGCCGCGACACTTCTCCGCTCACTTCAAATTCAGCCGTCTTTCATAACATATGTACAGTCAGCAAACTCATAGCTTTGCTGACTGTACATATCCCATTGTGGATAAAAACAATTGTACTGTACACAGGTGCGTCAACTAAAAGAAGCAGTCCCATTCGCGGTGTGCGGCGCGGGGCAGCAGCTGGAGGTGCGCGGGCGGCGCGTGCGCGGGCGCCTGTACCCCTGGGGGGTCGTGGAGGTGGAGAACCCCGAGCACTGCGACTTCATCAAGCTGAGGACTATGCTCATGTGAGTATATAGTCAATTGTGGCACGTTATTTGCCCAGTTTAAGTTCCCCTTGGGTTACCACAAGCAAATTTTTTTGCCCATGGAACCCCATGAATAACAATCTCCTTATTACTTAAATATAATGGATGTAAAAAGACCCTCAACGAAGCCGCAGTCCACGCATTCCGCCCATCATCAGGATAATTTTTGTCTTTTAGACTATACCTGGAAACCAATAGCTACCAAGTTATTGAAGGTCAAAGTAAAAAAAAACCAAAATTTTATAAAATCTTATTTTATCCGTTATTTCCTATTTTTTTCCCATAGAATTTTATGTATTTCGTGACAACCAATGATTTCAAAACGTCATCACTCAATGTATCTCATGAGCACGCACATAAACGCTGCTTTTCAACTCGGCCGCACGCAGCTGTGTAGCATTCTCTCGCAGGCGCGGTCTGTCTGTTGTACGCGTTACATTGCGTGGTAATAATGGTATGCAATGCTTTTTTAACACCAAAAATTAAAATCGTTTCCTAGCAATAATTTTGAACAGAAATGGTCCTGATGATGGGCAGTAGGGCTGACTTTGTTGAGTCTTGTTACACCCGGTATTAGGAAGCATTCCACTTGCAAGAAAACTTCTGCAAGAAGTGTCCCACAGCCTGTCAGATAGAGTCTGTCTAAAAAGTCAGTTTACATGGATAATTTCAAAAATATTTTTTTTTCCACCTAAATCCCCAACCACCCCACCAATACCCATCTAAATAAATCAATAAAAAAATATGTTTACTATTAGAATTTTGACAGCACCGACAGGGTTACCAGTATAAGTTTTTTTAAATAATTTAATAATTTCTCAGGTAAACTGACTTTTTAGACAGACTCTAGTAGCTTATAAGTGTTAACTAATAGCACTAGTGAGTTTGTCAAGCGTTTATAAGCCACTGTGTGACAGGCTGTGGGACACATCTTGCAAATGTTTTCTTGCAGGTGGAAACCTGACCTACCTGTTGCTGTTGTATATTTTATTTATTTTCATAGTGTAATGTCTTATGGACTGCTATTGTGGGGCTCAGCTGCCAGTATTGAAAATATTTTTGTACTCCAAAAAAGAGCCGTTTGCGCTATATACAATCTTCGGCGGAAAGATACCTTGAGAGAATTGTTTAAAAAAATAAATATCTTATTAACCTTCGCAGGCCTATACATATATTAAAATTTAGTTTATGTAAGGAAATACTATGATTCATTTGCTAAAAACAGAAATATTCACCAGTTTAATACAAGAAATAAAGATAAACTTGCCGTTCCAAGATTTAGGCTTGCAAAAACTAGAGGTTCATTTATGGGGAAAGGCATAATCTTTATTAATAAAGTTACTTTGTTCCGAATAATCATGTCACCCTGTTGTAATTATCTGGTAACGATATATTTAAGTTTGTAAATATCGTTACTTATGGCTGTTAAAGCTGATAATGATAAGTTTCTTGCGCCCGTTCTTCTTGTCAGTTAAATAAGGGAGTGTCAGTCTGGAACGAGTGGTAGGAAATTATAGACGATTCAAAAGTACTTAATAATTAAGTTTCTTTGAATAAAGCTTATTTGACTTGGACTTTGTTGTGCATTGCCTGCAGCACGCACATGCAGGACCTGCAGGAGGTGACCCAGGAGGTGCACTACGAGAACTACCGCTCCGAGCGCCTCGCGCGCAGCGGCCAGCTGCCCAAGCGGCATACGTAAGTCATACAATTTTTTTTCATTTATTGTGGTAAAAAAACGGTTTCACTATGGGTACCTAATACCATAAGATTTATTTAATCTTCCATCAAAAAGTATTACATAATTTAATTGAACTAAATAATTGTGAGACCAACATCGTTAACCACAAATAAGTTTTAACAAGTTGAGAGTACATGTTCGTACGATTTAAATAGGAAATGAAGTTAAATTTGAATATTGCTTATATGTTGTTGGTAAAATTTTTTTCGTTTATCATGTTTGGTTTTACTATTTTCCAGGGTTCGAAAATATCCGATATTTATTATAAATATCAAAATATCGGATATTTATGATATATATCCGATATATATCAAAAATGTGATATATATCGGATATTTATACTTTATGTATGACAGCCACATTATTATTTTATTGTATTATTGATGTATTCTGTTTGCATATGTGTTTTATAAACATAATCAATTAATTTAAGAAAACAAGAATATTTTTGTTTTATTTAGGTACATTTGACAAATTAGTTAAAAATCAGGAAAAAAATCATTAGTCATCACAATATGAGTGGTGGAAAATTATTTGATTAAAAAAAAATATACACCACATTTTTGATTAAATTTTTTCATTTACCTCACCACCAATAGGATAGTGCTATACATAGTCAGCACACATATATAGTTTTTTTTGCTTTTTTCACGCGCGAAATTCATGTAACAATTACTATATACAGCAAAACAAAACAATAGCATGTTTTAACTCTACATCAACGCCATCTAAGTCATTCTAAGTAGCAATACAATAGCAAAAATCTACATAATATTGTAAATTTTTTAAACTATTTTTATATTGATATATATCACAAAAATTCGTTGGATATATATCGGATATATATCGGATATATATCATGATATATATCCATTGATATATATCCTCGAACCCTGCTATTTTCACTATTGATACTATGACGTTTCGTTATAATATTTTTCTTAAATATAGCTAAGTGGCACCCCCATCAGTAAAAATGAAATGACCCTCGCTGGGTATGTGATTTATATAGTGATGGGCAGAAAATTAAAAACACCGATCGATTTTCATACAAACGAGGTAACTTTGTAGCCGATGATTGACCTAGCTGTGATCTGATGATGGCTCCATCTAGGGCGTGAATGAAGGAGATTCCTGCTCTCAACTGATCGGATTAACATTCTACGAAATATAAGGATGTGTTTAAATAAACCGCGATATTAGCATAAAAATTTATGGAAATACTTGAACTGAAAAATCTGATCCTCAATTATATCAATATTCCCTCGAGAAACGAAATTCCACACACCGCAAGTCGCGATAAATTATGACATTTTTATTTTCGACTACGCGTTTATTTCGTAATTGCCGTTGTTGAGACCGTTATGACTAGAGGATTCGATCCCGGGATCCCGGTTTTCGGGATCCCGGGATCCCGACCGTTTTTCAATCCCGAAATTCTCGGGATTGAGTTTTCATAATCCCGGGATTTTCGGGATTAATCAATTAAAGGGATTAAATCGGTTAATTAATTTAAAAAAGTTGCGAAATATAGTGCGTGATGCTAAACGCTCAGTTCCAGTGCTCTCAATATAAATGCACGCCTATCATTTATTATATAAAATACGAGAAAACCTGTATTTCATTCAAGCAGCATTCCAAGCAAGTAACACAAATTAAACCAGCGGGTTTGCGATGGTTTCTTAGAATAAAACTTTTTTTTATTTTGAACTAAAATGATAGACAAACAACTCTCACTGCGTTATGTGGTCATACACTTCAGTGTTACTGCTACTGATCAAAAATGTATGAACATTCTTCAAGATTAGTTTAGAAATGAGACATTTTGTAACACATGAATATAGGTACTACCTAAAAACTAACTAGGTTTTTACATTAAATCCGTCTATTTGGTTGACGTTAAGAGAGGTTTTGTCAATTATCTTTATTTGCATATTTATTAGATTTTTTTTTCAATTTATTGAAGTTTAAATGAAGATCTTATTCACTCTTGAATTTTATTTTTATATAAAAAGTGTCAAACTAACCAGACTCAAAGTCTGTTAGACTTAATTTGACTCTAACTTTGATTAGTTAGTGATTAGATTAGCTAGGTGTGTATTGTAACGTAAAATATGTTGGATTTTGTTAAAATTTTGATTAAAGTACGTCGATTTTTGACGAAATTGAAAATTTAAATTTTTAATCTTCAATCCCGAAATAATCCCGGGATTGCCTATGTGTAATCCCGAAATCCCGGGATCAGAAATAAGGGTCGGGATCGAATTCTCTAGTTATGACGTCTGAGCTCAGCTAACAGTATGTAGACAAAACGGTAATTATGTTTTTTATCTGATATAGTGCGGCTTGAGTGTTAAGAGCTGAGAGGGGTGGCGCTATGATTAATTGCTTTCTAATTAATACTAAGATATTGAATATCATATGGCGGTATAAACAGTTTTTCATATTTTTTCGATGGTAGGACAACATTTACTATTATTCTATGTGTGTATCTAAGCCTGCTATATTAGACTTTATGAATAAACTCATGTGCTTATGAACGAGAACGGCGATCTCGTAAATGTAGAGGGATGGTAACGGTAACAATCCGAGACTTAGGCGCGTATTTATAAACCGCTCTCAAAGTTGAGAGCTTATAGGAACAGCATCTCAGGTATGATCTCAAGATAGCTCTCAACGTTGAGAGCGGTTTATAAATACGGCCTTTAAACAGGTTCGTACGATTAGTCCGGCGGAATCCCACAAAGGGTCCTGATACATTTCTTAGTGTAGTCACCATCATCATATCAGCCGCACGACACCCACTGCTGGTATAGGCCTCCCCCAAGGATCTCCACGACGATCGGTCCTGCTTGGCCCGCATCCAGTGGCTTCCCGCAACCTTCACCCTCACGTCGGTCCCCCTTGTGGAGGGCCTACCCACGGAGCGTCGTCCGGTGCGCGGTCGCCATTCCAGAACCGCCCGCCCCAACCCATATCGGTTCTTCTCGCTATGTGTCCCGCCCACTGCCACTTCAGCAAGCAGTTTAGTGTAGTAGTTATTAATTATCTGATATTGATGCAGGTCTACGGAGAGTGGTTTGAGTGAGGCGGACACCAACGGGCTGAGCAACGGCTCCGCCGAGGACCCAGCCGAGCGCGAGCGGGTACTGCGCGAAAAGGTAACCTACTCATTATAGTCAACAACTATGAATTTATTGATTATTAGCGAATAGTGTGCCAAATTCCAACCAAATTCGTTCAGTAGTTTTTGCGTGATTAAGGAACAAACATCCAAACCCACAAACTTTCACATTTATAGTATTAGTAGGATAAAAAAATATGTTTTAAAAATTATGCCACAGCTAAAAGAAAAATAGTCACTGCTCTTTTCTGAAGAATAAAGCCTAATGTTTAACGGGTATTAATATTTCCAGAGTTAGCTATAAAAGGAACTTCGTATATGTTTATTATTACATTTTTAGTACATATTTAGTATTACAACATATTGGTTTATTATTTGATTTATTGAATCATTCATCGTTTGGTTTAATTTCACACATTCGACCGCTCGATCGGCCCCATATTCGAACCATACACTCTCGTATTCTTCGCTTAAACAATACTTTTATTAAAAATAATCTTCATTGAAGAGACATACTCCATTCCTGCCCGCGACAATCTATAAAAGTGTTTCGTTTCAAATACTTATTTTGATAGGAGGCGGAACTCCGTCGCATGCAAGAGATGCTGGAGCAGATGCAGCGCCAGATGCAGCTGCAGGCTGCCGGCGCCACCACCACCGCATAGGGGCTACGTGACGCACAGGTATGTACCACCACCACCGCATAGGGGCTACGTGACGCACAGGTATGTACCACCACCACCGCATAGGGGCTACGTGACGCACAGGTATGTACCACCACCACCGCATAGGGGCTACGTGACGCACAGGTATGTACCACCACCACCGCATAGGGGCTACGTGACGCACAGGTATGTACCACCACCACCGCATAGGGGCTACGTGACGCACAGGTATGTACCACCACCACCGCATAGGGGCTACGTGACGCACAGGTATGTACCACCACCACCGCATAGGGGCTACGTGACGCACAGGTATGTACCACCACCACCGCATAGGGGCTACGTGACGCACAGGTATGTACCACCACCACCGCATAGGGGCTACGTGACGCACAGGTATGTACCACCACCACCGCATAGGGGCTACGTGACGCACAGGTATGTACCACCACCACCGCATAGGGGCTACGTGACGCACAGGTATGTACCACCACCACCGCATAGGGGCTACGTGACGCACAGGTATGTACCACCACCACCGCATAGGGGCTACGTGACGCACAGGTATGTACCACCACCACCGCATAGGGGCTACGTGACGCACAGGTATGTACCACCACCACCGCATAGGGGCTACGTGACGCACAGGTATGTACCACCACCACCGCATAGGGGCTACGTGACGCACAGGTATGTACCACCACCACCGCATAGGGGCTACGTGACGCACAGGTATGTACCACCACCACCGCATAGGGGCTACGTGACGCACAGGTATGTACCACCACCACCGCATAGGGGCTACGTGACGCACAGGTATGTACCACCACCACCGCATAGGGGCTACGTGACGCACAGGTATGTACCACCACCACCGCATAGGGGCTACGTGACGCACAGGTATGTACCACCACCACCGCATAGGGGCTACGTGACGCACAGGTATGTACCACCACCACCGCATAGGGGCTACGTGACGCACAGGTATGTACCACCACCACCGCATAGGGGCTACGTGACGCACAGGTATGTACCACCACCACCGCATAGGGGCTACGTGACGCACAGGTATGTACCACCACCACCGCATAGGGGCTACGTGACGCACAGGTATGTACCACCACCACCGCATAGGGGCTACGTGACGCACAGGTATGTACCACCACCACCGCATAGGGGCTACGTGACGCACAGGTATGTACCACCACCACCGCATAGGGGCTACGTGACGCACAGGTATGTACCACCACCACCGCATAGGGGCTACGTGACGCACAGGTATGTACCACCACCACCGCATAGGGGCTACGTGACGCACAGGTATGTACCACCACCACCGCATAGGGGCTACGTGACGCAAAGGTATGTACCACCACCACCGCATAGGGGCTACGTGACGCACAGGTATGTACCAGCACCACCGCATAGGGGCTACGTGACGCACAGGTATGTACCACCACCACCGCATAGGGGCTACGTGACGCACAGGTATGTACCACCACCACCGCATAGGGGCTACGTGACGCACAGGTATGTACCACCACCACCGCATAGGGGCTACGTGACGCACAGGTATGTACCACCACCACCGCATAGGGGCTACGTGACGCACAGGTATGTACCACCACCACCGCATAGGGGCTACGTGACGCACAGGTATGTACCACCACCACCGCATAGGGGCTACGTGACGCACAGGTATGTACCACCACCACCGCATAGGGGCTACGTGACGCACAGGTATGTACCACCACCACCGCATAGGGGCTACGTGACGCACAGGTATGTACCACCACCACCGCATAGGGGCTACGTGACGCACAGGTATGTACCACCACCACCGCATAGGGGCTACGTGACGCACAGGTATGTACCACCACCACCGCATAGGGGCTACGTGACGCACAGGTATGTACCACCACCACCGCATACGGGCTACGTGACGCACAGGTATGTACCACCACCACCGCATAGGGGCTACGTGACGCACAGGTATGTACCACCACCACCGCATAGGGGCTACGTGACGCACAGGTATGTACCACCACCACCGCATAGGGGCTACGTGACGCACAGGTATGTACCACCACCACCGCATAGGGGCTACGTGAAGCACAGGTATGTACCACCACCACCGCATAGGGGCTACGTGACGCACAGGTATGTACCACCACCACCGCATAGGGGCTACGTGACGCAAAGGTATGTACCACCACCACCGCATAGGGGCTACGTGACGCACAGGTATGTACCACCACCACCGCATAGGGGCTACGTGACGCACAGGTATGTACCACCACCACCGCATAGGGGCTACGTGACGCACAGGTATGTACCACCACCACCGCATAGGGGCTACGTGACGCACAGGTATGTACCACCACCACCGCATAGGGGCTACGTGACGCACAGGTATGTACCACCACCACCGCATAGGGGCTACGTGACGCACAGGTATGTACCACCACCACCGCATAGGGGCTACGTGACGCACAGGTATGTACCACCACCACCGCATAGGGGCTACGTGACGCACAGGTATGTACCACCACCACCGCATAGGGGCTACGTGACGCACAGGTATGTACCACCACCACCGCATAGGGGCTACGTGACGCACAGGTATGTACCACCACCACCGCATAGGGGCTACGTGACGCACAGGTATGTACCACCACCACCGCATAGGGGCTACGTGACGCACAGGTATGTACCACCACCACCGCATACGGGCTACGTGACGCACAGGTATGTACCACCACCACCGCATAGGGGCTACGTGACGCACAGGTATGTACCACCACCACCGCATAGGGGCTACGTGACGCACAGGTATGTACCACCACCACCGCATAGGGGCTACGTGACGCACAGGTATGTACCACCACCACCGCATAGGGGCTACGTGACGCACAGGTATGTACCACCACCACCGCATAGGGGCTACGTGACGCACAGGTATGTACCACCACCACCGCATAGGGGCTACGTGACGCACAGGTATGTACCACCACCACCGCATAGGGGCTACGTGACGCAAAGGTATGTACCACCACCACCGCATAGGGGCTACGTGACGCACAGGTATGTACCACCACCACCGCATAGGGGCTACGTGACGCACAGGTATGTACCACCACCACCGCATAGGGGCTACGTGACGCACAGGTATGTACCACCACCACCGCATAGGGGCTACGTGACGCACAGGTATGTACCACCACCACCGCATAGGGGCTACGTGACGCACAGGTATGTACCACCACCACCGCATAGGGGCTACGTGACGCACAGGTATGTACCACCACCACCGCATAGGGGCTACGTGACGCACAGGTATGTACCACCACCACCGCATAGGGGCTACGTGACGCACAGGTATGTACCACCACCACCGCATAGGGGCTACGTGACGCACAGGTATGTACCACCACCACCGCATAGGGGCTACGTGACGCACAGGTATGTACCACCACCACCGCATAGGGGCTACGTGACGCACAGGTATGTACCACCACCACCGCATAGGGGCTACGTGACGCACAGGTATGTACCACCACCACCGCATAGGGGCTACGTGACGCACAGGTATGTACCACCACCACCGCATACGGGCTACGTGACGCACAGGTATGTACCACCACCACCGCATAGGGGCTACGTGACGCACAGGTATGTACCACCACCACCGCATAGGGGCTACGTGACGCACAGGTATGTACCACCACCACCGCATAGGGGCTACGTGACGCACAGGTATGTACCACCACCACCGCATAGGGGCTACGTGACGCACAGGTATGTACCACCACCACCGCATAGGGGCTACGTGACGCACAGGTATGTACCACCACCACCGCATAGGGGCTACGTGACGCACAGGTATGTACCACCACCACCGCATAGGGGCTACGTGACGCACAGGTATGTACCACCACCACCGCATAGGGGCTACGTGACGCACAGGTATGTACCACCACCACCGCATAGGGGCTACGTGACGCACAGGTATGTACCACCACCACCGCATAGGGGCTACGTGACGCACAGGTATGTACCACCACCACCGCATAGGGGCTACGTGACGCACAGGTATGTACCACCACCACCGCATAGGGGCTACGTGACGCACAGGTATGTACCACCACCACCGCATAGGGGCTACGTGACGCACAGGTATGTACCACCACCACCGCATAGGGGCTACGTGACGCACAGGTATGTACAACTAGATGATTCTACCCTTAGAGTTAAGCTAAATTCTCTATGGAACTTGTCGCAAATAGTTGAGATTTAGCCCCTTCTTACACGGCGCTACTGAAACCTGACGAAACCGATTAGAAATTATAGTTACAAACTAGTTTGTGACAAAGATTCGTACACGGCACTACCAAATTTATTTGAAACCTACACGAAACGCGGTGTGTGTGTGTTGTTTCGGGATATTATTGAAATGGCTAGCAATTCGAGCGATGAGGAGTTATTACTTCTATACTACATCAGGCTGCATCCCACTTTACCTACTCCAAGCTTTCTCGGTCACATCCCAACGCGAATACTCTTTTAATGTGTAATTACACAGACACATATGCTTTTCCACTTCTTAGACAAATTGTATATTTACTAATGGTCATTAATTTTCACTGAACCGCAGCATAGTTTCCAGTTTCCATTAGTAATCAGTCGACGCGCGACTGCATGACCGGTCGCTGGGTGATTAGTTACTGACGCGTTCCAAACCAGTTTGTGATTGGTAGCGTCGTGTACGAACCGCCATTCAAATACTAGTGCTGTGACGTTTTAGTAATTAGTTGGTGATTAGAGTTTGAAACTAGTTTATTTTGAGTAGCGCCATGTAAGAAGGGCCTTAGATTTTTCGTTGAGAAGAAATGCAGGCGTAATAACTCAGCGATAAGTCGCTGCCGCCAGCCGGCAGTGCGGGCCGACCGAGCAGTGTCAGACCCCCTAGCCAAAGTAACATTTGCAAATTTTCGCTATCGCTTCGCTTCGAAACATGTATGGATTTGACGTTTTAAAATTCGATAGTTAACGAAACCTTATGTCAATCCCATACATGTTTCGAAAGCGAAACGGTAACGAAGATTTGCCAATGTTACTTTGGCTAGGCCCTCAGGGGGGCTACTCAAATGGCCACTTTTCTATTCGTTCGCTAACTTAAATTTTAAAAATAAGCAATTAATGATCAAGTCAGACGTCGCAAGTTTATGTAAATCACAGACATTGTTGTATTTTACAGAATTGACAAGCCTACGACACGTTATTTTGGTGTTTATGGCTTATTTTTAATCTTTAAGTTAGCTAACGAATAGAAAAGTGGCCATTTGAGTAGCCCCGCAGGTCAGCGATCCTAACGAACGATAGCAAACACCTGTTACGATATTTTAATATTTTTTCTGTAAATTTAGGTTCTATGTTAAGGTCAAGCCACACAGCGGCGGTCCCGTCCCGTCAAGCCACGCCCGCTGTGTGGTTCGGCCTTTACTAAGACAGACTCTGTGTGATAGCAAAAAAATAAAATAAAAAACACTCAATTTTTCACGATTTTTGCGACGGAAAATTCCACTTCAGATAGATTCTGATACTCACCACCATAAATACCACTCAGATAGATATGCCCTGAAAGTTTTTGCTAGAGTCCTACTAACAACCGGTAAATCTCATAACTAGACTAACCCAATGGGCAATGGAGAAATCGAGAGATCCATGCTTTGTGTTTCCCTACGTAATCAAAATACAAAACACTTTGTGAAAAGTTACAGTGCGAGGCACGTATCTTGAATTTTTTTCGACAGAGTGGGGATAAGTTCGCGCATGTGCTCTTGTGAGCGACCAATAGCGCGCGCCCCTCTCCCGCCGCCCGCGCCCCTCACCGCAACGCATACCCAAAATACGGGTTTCGCGCAATCCCCACCCGATTTCAAGATACGTGCCTCGCACTGTACATAAAAAATGCTACGTTTTTTTCCAGTTAAAAACGACTGTCCAGACGCCAGTCGCCTGCGACGTCGTCAACTCGATACTGCGCGTCATACCATACTGCGTCACTTCCAACTAACTATAGAATAGTCTATATAGACGATCATGCACTTCTATATTCGACATAATTACCTACTCTGTGGAACGTGTGGTGCATGTGAACGAAACTAACGTCCAAATGACGAAATGTGCGATCATCAGATATCTACTAAATTCGTCCTTAAAATAGAATGAGATATGGTGGCTCTTACAGACTGTTCTTTTTTGGAATCATCAATTAAAGGTGCATTCACGTGTACTGTAACATTATAGATTCGTCTTTGAGCATCACATTACAATAATACCTCCCTGACTGACGAGCATTCGCTCGGTTCTCCTTCACTGATGTATTCATTACAAGGTGCGCATTGTAATGCTCGGTTCTCCTTCACTGATGTAATGCTCAATTCTGTAACGTTACATTACACGCGAATGCTCCCGGTGAGGGAGCACCTTTACAGATTGAGTAAAATATACTAAAGAAAGGCATAAAACATATGAAATGATATATTTTATTTCTCTCTCATAGATTTTGTTTTTCAAAATCAGTGATAATTAGGTGACTCATATAAAAGTGTTAATCCAAAACTATATAAAATTTCCTAATCTGTGAGAGCCCTCGCATCTTTTGCTGATTGCACTTGAAGAAATTAACTTTTTCCTATCTTTCGGTCTGAGTAGATTTAAATAGTATTGAAATTGAAACTTTAACTGTTATAAATTATAATGATAGGTGACATATTGATAATGTAAACTGTTTATTAACATTTGCGTTAAATTTCGTGGTTACTCTGAATATGGCAAGGACTGTATCGGCCAACTTACATTGCTATCGTAATCGCTCTTATTTGACAGATGTACGTGATACATAGCTACTTTTCTTTGCAAAACCAAAACTATGAGAGCTATATTCAGAGCAATCAAAAAGTTTCACAAGAGACGATATTTTAGAGATTATCTCGATCAGTGTGTTTGGTGTGACTTCAGTAATTTTGTTTATGAAATCATTTATTCAAGTATTATTTTTACTCATTTATTTCTATGTAATTGTCCTTACGACGTAGGTAGATATATCTCAAGTTAGATGTTATCGAGTATACATTTAAACACATCTCTCTAATTAGTAAATAAGAACATGCAATATAGATGATAATCATAATGGTGGTTCCTGACGTCAGAAAAATATTTACTTGTGAAGAATCTTATTTTTCTTTTATTCTTGTGAACATTTTCCTGATCGCAAAAAATATTAATGTACCTATTTATTATAGTGTTATACAGGGTAATTTTGCGACCCCTTTACAAAATCAAATAATAGTTCAAGGAAGTAATAAAAAAAAATTAGGTGAGATAATTATAAATTATTTATTTTTAAATTCACAGTTTTCAACCACTTTTTATATCCTAAAAGTCTAGGCGCGCACGCTCACCGTCACGAGCGGGACGCGAGCGGGGGAAGGCGAGTGGCGGGAGGGGGGCGCGCGCGGGTCGACCGTGCGACGCGCAAACGGTGACAACAATTTCAATTTGTGTAGGGAAAAGTTTGGGTTGAAAATGTAAAAAAAATATTTTTGTTTTACTTCATAAATTGATTGTACTGCTGTTATAGAATGACCTGACAACGAAAAGGGGTCCAAAAATTACCCTGTATTATGATTATACTCATGGGCGTATCTAGCAGCGAACTAAAATCTATGAAACAAGCATTGCGCTCAAAAAATGGCACCACATAAAAAGTACAACTAAGTGGATGGAGCTAAAACACTGGCATTTAATATTATACAGCACAAAGCGTCTGAGCACTGGTTGCTTACCAAAAAGAATGTAAAAAAAACTAGCGTTTTAGTTGCTTACGACCATAATTTGTACACACATAGATACTTTCTGTACTTAAACGAAAAAATATGATACGTAATTTCTGCATATTTTTACTGCCTTCTTTGCGTCTTTTACACCATTTGACTACACAGGACGTCAGTTCTAATAAACTTTCTCTTTCTCTCTTTGCTCTACAATACAAACTGCAATTATTGTAAAGAACGCTAACGTCAGTCACCGGGTGCGTGGCTGGCCCGACTAAAGCTGAGCGGGTTGTACTTTTTCGGCCCAGTTGTGCCATTTTTTAATCAATATTTGTTTACAATTACACTTCCATAGATATTAGTTCGCTGGTATCTAGAGATATTTTCCAGGGGGGCTTGGCCTCCAGTTCCGGGGCAAGAGCCACATTGGAGTTTTGAAGGGCAATAGAAAAAAAATAACAGGCTTTTTTCAGGGCTGGGCTGGGATTATTAAGGGTTTTGACGCAGATCGTCATTTCCGCAAATGGTCATCGTGAAAAATTTGGTCACTTTCGCAGAATGTCATTTTCGCAAATGGTCACTTTCGCAGAATGTCATTTTCGCAACTGGTCACTTTCGCAAAACGTCACTTTCGCAGTATATCATTCAATTTTTTTTCTCTTTGTTCCCGAACTTGTGCGTTTGAGAAAAAATTGTGAATGACATTCTGCGATAGTGACGTTTTGCGAAAGTGACCATTTGCGAAAATGACTTTCTGCGAAAGGGAATTTTTCGCAAAGACTTTTTGCGAAAAAACCTTATTAAGCTATGGAAAAGGAGATCCAATATAATTTAACTCTTTGCCAAGTTCACTCGTATTTTGGATTTTCATACAGTTTTTGGATAAAGCATATGTGTAAATTAAATACGAAGTCCGAGTTGCCTAATATGGCCTATGTATTATTTGATCTGATTTGTGTCTCGTGCCACTCACGAAATCAATAATTTTATTTGTTAGTTTCGACGCGGGCTCCTAAGCGTACGGACTATCTTTTGTAATTATCACAAGTTATAAACGCACAATTTTATGTTAAGAATTTTTACAACATATCATTTTGAGTCATATCACAATTGTTTGTGTGATCTAGGACACTTTCGTCAGATTCCGTTTTCGTCAGAAAAAATATAGGCTGTTTTATTTCTGACGAAAGCGGAATTCCTCTGTCGTCAGAAAAAACTGAATAAAATAAAAGCCAAATGTTTCAAATTATTTGAATTTATCGAAAATATAACGGGGGTTTAAAGTACCAGGCTTACATGAATGTAAAGGAGGTCTTTTCATACCTGTTCATCAGATCCGGTTAGCATATTCACCACAGTAAGGGCTGTGGGGAATATGCTAACGGAGTCCTAACTTCCAGAAAAACCAACCTTATTTTTTTTCTGACGAAACCGGAATCTGATTAAATTCCGTTTTCGTCAGAAAGAAAAACGCCTATATTTTTTCGTCAGAAAGAAAAAAGCCTATATTTTTTCTGACGAAAACGGAATCTGACGAAAGTGTCCTAGATCGTTTGTGTGCACACTAATGTCTGTTATAATTTTGACAAAAATAATGTTTGTTCGTACGCATGCCTTTAATATTGTATTATAAACTATATAAAAATGACTGATTTTCTGTATTCCATTTGTACTACATTTTCTTGTATTATTTTCTAACTTTCTTTAGATCTTTCTTTTGTACGTAAAGGTGTGAAAAATTGGAAGTCTGAGAATGATTATGATTGCAATGAATTATTTAGAATAAGTAGGTACTTACTTAAATGTGTTATCATTCGAGAGTAGATATTTAAATATTCCAATATTGGTGCATTTATTAGTCTGAAGTATTAATACTGCGAAGTATTAATTAAATGCGATATAATTTAATAAAAGCTATCAAGAATACCCATGTTTGTGGTGGGTCAGTATGTAGTGGAAGCTGGTTATTTTAATACAGTAAAAATGTTGATGATAATGATCCGCGTGCGATGAGAATGGGATGGAACCTTGGCAAAGTAAATCGAAAATAGACTAATATGTTAATTTTAATTTAATTAATCAACTAATTGTTTACTTGTTATCTTGCTTGGAGTTGTTGCAGAAAAAGTTCTCTCACCTCGGATGCGTGAGACCGTGTTTTACGATATCCCTGTGGCTGGCCGGGCCGATTATTTCCAGGAGTCCCCTCCAACACTGTCACCCGGGTGACAACTGGGATCTTTTCATTTTCATTTTCATCCCAGTCGTCACCCCCGTGACGACTGGGACTAAATTTTCCCAGATGTTCCCTTCAAATTCGTGCCAGAGGGGACAACTGGAACTTTTTTGTAGCAATTGTCACCCGTGACCCTTGAGGGCCCGTGGACCTACCGATTTGACCTACTGGTAGGACCACGGTATACCACTATGTACTGGACTAATATTCAATTACGAAATAATGTTATATTCAGTCAAAAGTACCAGGGCAACATAACATACAAGGAGTTATTTGGAGCTAATATGATACTTTTACTTTGGATGTCAAGGTCTAGGCCTAATTGAACCATACTAATTGTACTTCTGTAAAAGTATTTTTAAGTACCTACTGAACTTTTTACGTTAATTATAACGTTCTTGCCTACCTAAAAGTTTTTTTTTAAATAAATCATAATCAAAAGTTTTTTTGAGAGGAAGAAGATAATATAATCCATACTGCTTGGATTGGAGGGGACAACTGGACCATTTTCGTAGCAATTGTCACCCCTGACACAAGGGGTTGAAAAAAACCGGCCAAGTGCGAGTCGGACTCGCGCACGAAGGGTTCCGTACCAAAAAACTGCAAAAAAACACGTTTGTTGTATGGGAGCCCCCCTAAAACATTTATTTTATTTTGTTTTTAGTATTTGTTGTTATAGCGGCAACAGAAATACATCATCTGTGAAAATTTCAACTTCCTAGCTATCACGGTTCATGAGATACAGCCTGGTGACAGACAGACAGACGGACAGACAGACGGACAGCGGAGCCTTAGTAATAGGGTCCCGTTTTTACCCTTTGGGTACGGAACCCTAAAAAAGTACCAGTTGTCCCCTCTGACACAAATTTGAAGGGAAAATTTGGGAAAAATTTGTCACCCCCGTGACGACTGGGAAAAAAATCTCAAGTTGTCACCCCGGGGGACAGTGTTAAAGGGGACTCCTGGGAATAATCGGGCCGGGCGGCGTACCGTGCGCGTCTTAGTTTGACAAAGTGCCATCCCATTCTCGTCGCACGCGGATTATATTAGGTTTATTCGCAGAATAAAGAAAGAGTCATGGATGCGAATAAATAAATAAAAATTCTGTCTCACTTGATAAAATCTAACCTATCACAATTTATTTTGTAAAGGTATTGTAACTGTGTGTCTCTAGCTAGAGTCTCGTCAACGAAAGATGAGACTCTGTTGGAAAAGGAACTAATTTTGCGCCTTATTTTAGGGGTCAGTTTCCAATAACTTATTAATTTAACAGGGAAAGTGGCGCCACCATTTCGGTCTCATCTTTTGTTGACCAGACTAAAGAACAAAGGTGATTCCTAAAATGTTTCGAATCGCTTTGCTTTTTATTACCCTAACTAGTACTAATTGGTTACAGTCTATTCCTTACGAAGTCCTCAAGCTCAAGAAAAATATAATTGGAAAATGTATTCATCAATATTAGACTCTATTCCTAATATAAGCAATATTTTTCTTTGCAGAAGTTAGTTGTTGGAAAATATGGAATAGACTAAAATTTTGATCCTTTTCCACCAGATGAGTGAGAGTGAGTAGGTATTTCGTAGTGCTTTTTCCATAGTAAATTTCGTATTAATAACACAGATTATAATTTATAATAGCATTTATAAAGATTAAATTTTATTTTTAAAGTGATTACTATATTATTTGGCTCATGAAGCTTCGAAAACTAAAAATGTTAGAAATAGTAAAATAATTCTTAAAATTATAGACATTAAATTGGTGCCAAAGTTACAAAATAGTTTTACTTCTGTCTGGTTCTAAACTACACCAATGACGCTCGGCGAATTAAAAATACCTATACATAACGAATAATGTATAACATTTAGTAAAAACTTATGTAATCAATAATTATATTTTTATATAATAAACAATGTAAAAAAACTAAGTTTGTTTTATTGCTTTTTGCCCTGTAACAAGTCTTGAAGAGGGCTACTCAAAGCCTTTCATGCAGGGCTGATAATAAAGATAAAAATATATACTATATAAAGCCACGATTATTTAATATATACCAATCTAGTGACTGATTAGGAAGTGTCCATCCTTCTGGCAGCGCCACGGTCTCCGATTTGCGTGAAAAAAATTCACCATGTAGGCCGATTTTTTTGCCAGTCTAGGCTAATCAAATTAGATAAAAAAAAGCGTTTTGAGGAATTATTTCCCAGTAAGCTGGAAATAGTTTTATTAGCTTCAGTTGGTCCTAATTCCTAAATATGTGAAATCCGAGTTTGCACCTTTCCAGGTGGTGTGCGTAACTTTTGATAGCCAAAACCGCGACATGTTCCCACTTTTTAGGCCCTCCGCTGCCTTGAGCGGGATCCCGGCGCGGGCGTCCGCTCCGGGTGCTGTTTCCTGTATTTTCATAGAGCAGCGCTGCGTGTGGCGGATTGCCCGCCGCACGTGTCGCGGGCGGCAAGCACGCTCGCGGATCCCGCGCGACGGGTCATGCGAGCGGGGCTGTTTCTTGTATATTCATAGAGCAGCGCTGCGTGGCCGAGCCCGCGACGGGCTATTTGTCCGCGACGGAGCACGGCACGGGTCCCCGCGACGGGCTGTTTGTCCGCGACGGAGCACGGCGCGGGCCCCCGCGACGGGCTCCCGCACCGTGTACGCGCGCCGGGATCCCGCTCAAGGCAGCGGAGGGCCTTACTGGTTTTTGCTTCTTACTCAAAAACGGTACATCGGACGGAAAAATTTATTGAATACAATATTAAAGAGAGTTAAATTCTGCGTCGACTGAAATCTAAAACTTGTGATTTGGTTTAGTGGTATAGCCGAAATCGATAGTTAGATATCGAGAAAGTTTCTCATTGAGATGCAAACTTACACTTTGCGACTTTTCATGACCAAATCCTTGAAACAGATACTTACTCCTATTGAAAAACCTATAGAATAAAAGCTGTAAATAATAAAACTTCACGTAATATGCACACCGCAATTTTCAAATTAAAGGTATGATTTCGATCTCTGCGCAGCACTGCTGCCGAGTCTGGTCCCCATACATTTCTCTATAGAGCTGCCGCAGCACTGCCAAAGAAAATATATACTAACGTAAAAAGAAGCGACACTTGCGCATGGGTGCTGTAAAAGTGCTCGCGGCTATGTGTGAGTGCGCCGGGCGAGCGCGGGGGTGCCGCGACGCCATCGGGGCGAGGAATCTCCTCCGCGGAGTCACTAGTCCAATTAATGAGCATATTTGTTGTATGGAGACTTCCGAATAATTCTCCCGTCTATGAAATTTGGCATGTGATGAAGTTAGGTAATAAAGATTACAGATGCACAATAAGCCAATAAATTTTGTGACGAGAAGTTAGGTATTTTTACCTAAATATGAAAATTGCTTATATCTATCTGTGAATATTTCCTCGGGCTGAAACACTTCCTGTATACGTACTTATGTACGTTTTAGAATAAGTATGTAAAGGAATCCAATCTTTTTTCGATTTAAGAGGTACTTCAAATTCAATTTTTAACATTTTTCAATATATCTTCTATTGAAAAAATTATCTGTTGATTCTTATTTTTTAATATGTTTTTGTATCTTTAAATACATAGCTTTGTTCAGTAAGCCAATAAATTTTCTTCTTCAATCATATTTTTTTAATTTTTTGACTTTAAGAGGTTATTTACGTAATGTGAAAAAATAGTCGGTCCACTTTTATACGTTTATTAGATAAATTATTTTATATTAAAACAGATTTAACAATAATCCAATCATTTTTTGAACGCGCATATATTTTTAAGGATAGTCGCCGATTTATGCTAGAGCATAAGGGTTGACCTCAACTTGACTACTCGGCGCTGCTTTGCCACGCACTTTTAGAGTAGAGTGTAGGCGAGTTTGGTGGCCACCGTGCTCACTACAGTACATAGTCTAAAACGAAGTCGCTTCCCGCTGTTTGTCACTATGTATCCTTAGATGTTTAAAACTACGCAACGGCTTTTGATGCGGTTTTAGTGATATAGTGATTCAAGAGGTAAGTTTATATGTATATGTTACGGCTAATACCCGAAGTGCGGCTAAACCTAGTTCTAGCCGGCTAAAACTAGGTGTAGCCGATAGCTGTTGGCTAAAACTAGGTGTGACCGATCTGCTTTACTCCTGTAGGTCCCGGGTTAGGTTAGAAAATTAAGGCGAGCGCGAAGCGCAGCGGAGCGTGAGCCTTAAATTTCGAGGTTATTTTTTTTAACAGACAACAGAAAAAACTTTCTTTATATCCCATGCTGCACCTAGTTTTAGCCGGCTACACCTAGTATTAGCCGCGAGCAAATCGGCTACACCTAGTTTTAGCCAACAGCTATCGGCTACACCTAGTTTTAGCCGGCTAGAACTAGGTTTAGCCGCACTTCGGGTATTAGCCGTAACGTAACATACAGTATACATGGTGTCAAATTCTACACTACACCGAAGCGAAGCGAGGGCGGGTATCTATATGTTACAGTAAAAACCCGTTTTTAGTAAAAACGTTGACTAGTCAAAACTAGTTTTTACTTAAGGCATTTGTTGCAATTAGTATTTACTGCTGCTAAATAAATATTATTAGTTAAAACTAGTTTTGACTAGTCAAAACGCGTTTTAACAAACTGATTCAGTAAGAACTGTTTCGAGCTAGGTCAAACTTCATCGTACCTCATTCTGATTGGTCAAGAGATGTCACCTGACTCGGGGGTGACACCTGTTGCTTTGTAAACAGCAAACGTAGATACGTCCGTCAAACGTAGGTACGTTTGCTGTCAGTTATTATAATAAAAGAAAATATTTCTGTTGTCTGTTATAAAAAAATAACCCGCTCTGTTATAAAAAAATAGCTCACGCTCCGCTGCGCTTCGCACTCACCTTAAATTTCTAACCTAACCCAGGTCCTACAGGAATAAAGCAGGTTCTATTCGATTCGATTCGCTTGTGATTGAGTCATTTCTCCAAACACGATTCTCTAATACTAGTTTTAACTAAAGCTCTCAGTAAGAACTAGTTTTAACTCAAATTGAAATACACTTTGTAGTAAATTCTAGTTTTGACTAGGTAAAACTAGTTCTTACAAAGGCACTTAGTTAAAACTAGTTTTGACTAGTCAAAACGGGGTTTAAGGTGACATATACATATAATAAAATCGTAACGAGGCCAATTCTGTACATTCAACATTTTTTCAAAAAAGTGCTCCATGTTAAGTATATGATACTAAACCCAAAACAATCGTTTTTGGAATTTTTGTCTGTTTGTTTGTTTGTTTGTATGTACGCGCATAACTTTTAAACTACTGGACCGATTTGAACAAACCTTTTTTTATTATGTTGGCAGTATAATCTTAGGTACAATTCATTACGCTATGTCATAAAGGAGATAGGTAAAAACAGTATCGTAACTAGGGAATGCAAAACCGAAGTGAAATGAAAACCGGTTTTTTTTCCGGTTTTGAATCCAAAACCGGTTAAAACCGGTTTTGAAGAAAATATTGGAAAATGTGCAATACTAAATTTTTATTGATTTAGTTAAAATGTTTACAATTTTAAGAGTAGGTATCCCTATTCACAGTTTATCAAAAAATGCACAGTTATCAAGAAGATTACCATTTTACACAATTTTTGTAACGCCAATCGATCCTGCTTCTCGATGATCAAATACTTCTATGGTATGGGACCAACCCAAGTTTGAGACTAAAAAGTCAGACATCTCAACAAACTCCCATATATTTCGTAGTGTTAGGGCGAGTCTCTCAATTTGGGTTTTAAAAAAGGATTTGAAATTAAACGAGGAATTAGTAATTTCGCGAAATGGCAGCCGTCACGGAGGATGGAATGAGACTGAGGCGCTCGAGAAGCGAGCGCGTCCAACTGGTCTCCCAGACGCTGGATCAGCAACATTATCCAGGGTTGTCAGCAACTATCTCTACATCTAAGGGATGTAACACCTCCCCCCATGGAAAAATAAACTTCAGGATCAATATTCTGAAGTTTATGACTAAGTAATTCAAAGTTAAAATAATTACATATATATTTATTTATTATTTGTATTTAAATTTATTTATAATATTTATTTATTTATTAATAATATTTATTTATTCATTTATAATATATATTTATTTATGTATATAATTATGTATTCAGGTTTATAGTAGTCTGCGTGTTTTTGGAGAAGGGGGAGCTTTTATATGTTTAGATTCTACTTCTATATCTACTAATTCTGTAACTTCGTGTTCTGATTGTTTATTGTCTTGTTTTGTAATTTTCTTTTTAAACATTACTTTTGGAATTTCCATTTGTCTGTGATGGCTGCCAGTTTTATTTATTTTCCTAAATATTTTAAATACACAAAATGAAATTACAATTATAATGATAAATATTATAAGTGTAGAATAGTGTGCCCCGTATTGGATGAAGTGAGGTTTATTTATAATTTTATTTAAATCTTGTATCATATCTTTATCTAAATTTTGTGTTAGGGGTAAATTTTCTAAATCTATGTTATTTAACTTTAACAAGGGAACACTATTCGCTACTTCTTTAAATTTACTTAAACTACAACAAGAATCATTAATTAAATTAAAATCTAAGTTTATAGAAGGTATGGTTACATTCAAAACATTATAATCGGGTAAAAGTCTAGTACTCTTGCAATATGCTTTACAGTGGATAGGTATGTATACAATTCCGGTGCCTAATAATTTTATATCAATCGGTTCTGAGTGAAGACAATCTATTGTTAATTTACTAGATTTTGACTGTACAAATATCCATCTATTATTACGAATTGGTTTCCAAATATCCAATTCGCCATTAACGAATTCTGTTTTACAATATTCCGGAAGGGATGAAACTACTTTTGATAACAATTCACTTTCACAATTGGGGTTGGCAGATGTTGGAAATATGTTCATTATTTTACATAGATAATTTTGATGGTCAATAGTTTGACAAGAATCGATATCATTTACATTACAATAGTGGGTCTTATCTTTAGTGATAGCGATATATTTGCTACTAGGAATTATAACACTGAATGAATTTGGATTTGTTACATTATGAGGCATTGGAAAAGGAATACTATTATATAAATAAAATTCAAGCGGATTTGTAAGAGGAATTGTAAGTATAAACATTATTTTCTTATTTAAATAATAACTAATTAATTTTGACATATTCATAATTTTATGGATAAGTTTCAATTCCAGAGGTACAACAAATTCTAATTCGTTAGGTAAATATTTATAATTATCAGTCAATTCTTTGTACAATTCTTGTGGTGTTATTACAGATGGGTGAATGATATTCACTCTACTAAGTAAAATAGCATTTGTAATATCTTCAATTTGGAAAGACAAAGTAAGGACGGATGCTTCTAAGTTATTATAAACTGTGTTTAAACCGGACATTACTGACAAATGATCTGTTCTATTGGATAAATATTTAAGTTTTACAGAAAGTTTATCGATAGCTAGGTTTAGGTTATCTTCATTAGATTTCAATCTTACAATAGTTTCATTAAATCTGGTTAATGTAGATCTTGTGACTAATATGTGTTCTTTTACTAATGAAGCTATCCTTTTCTGATCATCTTGTACATAATTTATAGCGCTATCGTATTTTTCCGCATCATCCTCATCTAGGGTGCCGAATATATGTTTAAAAGCGGTACCTATTCCGCCAAACCAAGCTCTGCGTTTCAATCTGTCATCAATTAAATGGGTTATAGATGAATATTCTTTAACCATATTTTTATAATGGGTAATTAGCGGTTCTACTATATTTTCGCATTCTGATTCGTCAAATTCTTTTGTTTTATTGCAAAAGTACGTAACTGTTTCTAACACAGAATTTATATTTTCAATGTGTAATTGTATGTGGGAAATATCTATCGGGATGACTAAGTTTAAATTACCGTTTTTGATTTTAACCTTTCCCACATAATCGAAATACAAGCCAGGACTCGATGAGATTTGTTCTACAAAACTTGTTGCTACTGAGGTTGGCACACTGAAAATAAAATTAAGTTATATAACGACTGTTATAAAAACCTAATGCTATATTA
Source organism: Agriphila tristella (assembly GCA_928269145.1). Lineage (NCBI taxonomy): Eukaryota > Metazoa > Arthropoda > Insecta > Lepidoptera > Crambidae > Agriphila > Agriphila tristella. Next base: position 18,559,149 of record OV743445.1, read on the forward strand.
ATAAAACTAAGGATATAGAAGGTTAATTATAGTATAATAATAAAAATGTAATAGTAACATGTAAAATAGTAGAATTACTAAAGAATAAAATACGCTATTCCTAATCTTAGGGACTACTGGGAAAGACGCCTGCTAATTTAATTTCGTCAAAGTGATGTTTCACATGGCGCCTATTTACTAGTAAGGTTACAGTGTTGTTTCCGTGAACGGCAAGGATTTTGTAAGGACCTTTCCAAATCGGAGAGAGGGCCTTACGAAGTCTCAAATGGTTTTTCAAGTAGACGTAATCACCTACTTTGTATCGGATAGATCGAGTTTTTGCATCATAGTAGGATTTGGATTTTTCTTTTGAATGTTGTATATTTTGATACGCTTTTTCCCAAGACAGTTTAAGGCGATGTTGAAGCATTCTGACGTAGTCAGGATATGTGGTGAGGTCTTGGCTATACAGGGAATCGGGAATGAAGGCTTTATGCCCAAACAATAATTCGTATGGTGAAAAGTTGGTAGTGCTGTGGGTAGCGGTGTTGTAGGCTAAAATTGCTGTGTAAACGTATCGTGGCCAGTCATCTTGATTATCATTTACATAGGATTTAAGGTACTCTTTAAGAGTAGAATGGCTCCTCTCGAGAGCTCCTTGAGTCTGGGGATGATATGGAGTAGACCACAGCTGTTTGATTTTCAGGAAGCTGCAAGTCTTTTTAAAGAGATCAGCTGTAAAATTGGTACCTTGGTCGGTGAGGATAGTCTGAGGAATTCCAAACAGAGAAATAAAGTGTACGAGGCAATCAGTGGTCTCTTCTGAGGAGACACTGCGGAGAGGATAAGCTACGGAGAATTTCGTGAGGTCATCTTGAAGAGTCATTATATATTTCAATTTGGCAGGGCCGGACTCGGGTAAAGGACCGACGATGTCCAAAGCTAATCTTTGAAAGGGGCTGGTACTGGTAGTAGTGATCTGCATTGGAGCACGATTGAGTTGTCGAAGGGCTTTATTCTCTTGGCATGAAGGGCAGGCTTTGACATAGTTTTCTACGTCACCTTTCATACCTTTCCAGTAGAATTTCTCTTTGATACGGTTAAGCATCCTGTTGCAGCCTAAATGTCCTGCAACGGGAAGATCATGATTTTCTTTTAGAATCTTTTTAATTTCACTGAGAGTTGGATAAATTATACTATCGTGATAAATATTTATTTGTATATTAGTATTGTGGAAGATGTACACTATCATGTTATATAATTTTGCAAAAGATAGACTTTGGAATGGATTTCTAAAGTCAGAAATAGCAATTTCGGAAATGTTGTCTTCGGTTGAGGTTAAATGAGTTTTAATGTTTTTAAGTGTTCGGTAAATCTCTGGATAAGTGCATTCATCGAAATGGTGTACTTTAGGGAAAATAAGGTAAGTACTTTTGTTATCATTGGTTTGAACTTTTTCGAAAGAGTACAATTGTTTTTCTTTGTAACGTGTTTCATCTGTCACTTTTCCTAGGATTTCTGGTAAGTACGGATTGGATTCATCTAAGTCTATAGACGTAGGGATTAGGATGATTTTACAATGGGTTTTGGTGAGGGACTGGTTATGTTCAGTGATTTTAGTGTTAAATTGATTGTTTTTATTGTTAATTTCTTTCAGGAATTTGGAATATTCGTCGTTAGTGTAGGTATCATCGGGAGCTGGAGGAGAGTCGCGAGCTTGCGCAGGTGAGCTTTCAGGATTCAGTGGAGCTTGTTCAGGTTCTTGGATTTCAGGGTTTGGAGTAGCAGATATAGTAGGATCTTGGGCTGAAGTGGAAGGTGTCGAGTCGGGTAAGTTTTCTTGAGTTTCAGGATTTGAAATAGCAGGTATGGCAGGATCTTGCATTGAAATCGAAGGAGTTGGATCAGGTAAGTTTTCTCGACTAGTTGATGCTTGCGCATTATCAGATTTTGGAGATTTTACTTTGCTAGATTTAGTAGGATCAGTGGGGCTGTAGTTGAATGGGAAATCGTCATCGTCGTCTAACAAGTCTATTTGAGGTAAGCTGCTGCTGTCGTAGTCAGGAGTAGCAGGGAGATTGACGCCAAGATCATCGAGAGTCAGCGGGCTGAATGGAGGTTGTATGTTGTCGTTGTTGGCGTCGGTAGATTTAGGGTTAGTATTTTCTTTTTCAGGTTGATTTGGAATGACGGGGTTTACGGGATAACGGGAAAGAGCATCTGCGGCTGAGTTAAGTCTACCTTTCCTATAAATGATCTCGTATTCATATTCTTCGAGCATCAGACGCCAGCGCTGCATCTTGCTGTTAGGGTTTTTGTGATTGAAAAGCCACTTAAGGGGTCTGTGGTCTGTAATGATTTGGAACTTTTGACCATATAGGTATGGTCGGAATGTATTGCATCCGAAGACAATTGCGAGGAGTTCTTTCTCCATAGTGAAATAGTTTACTTCGTTTTTATTTAGAGTTCGGGATGCATACGCGATAGGATGATCTTTACCGATGGGACCCTGGGATAAAACAGCGCCGATGGCGTGGTTAGAGGCATCACAGGTAAGTACGAATGGTTTTGTAAAGTCGGGATAGCAAAGGACAGGTGCAGTGGTCAATTTTTGTTTCAGAGTGTCAAAAGCGACTTGTTGTTGGTTTTCCCAGTTGAATTTAGTATCTTTCCTCAAAAGTTGAGTAAGGGGTTTGGCAATTTTGGAGAAGTCCGGAATGAAACGACGATAATACGAAACGAGGCCGAGGAATGACTTTATGTCTTTAGCGGACTCTGGAGTAGGAAATGCGATTACGGCCTTGATTTTTTCGGGATTCGGTTTGACGCCTTGTTCAGTGATTATATGGCCCAGGTAGCAGACTTCACGTCTTAGGAATTCGCATTTGTCTGGCTGTAATTTGAGATTGAAATTACGGATTCTTTGGAAGATTTCTGATAAATTACCGATGCTGGATTTTAGGTCGTGTCCATAGCAGACTACGTCGTCGAGGTATACGAAGCATCTAATGCCTTGGAGACCAGACAAGACTGTGTTCATTAACCTTTGAAAGGTTGAAGGGGCGTTTTTAAGGCCGAATGGCATCCTGGAGAATTGGTAGTGCCCTTCAGGGACTGTGAAGGCTGTTTTAGGTTTGTCGGCTTCATTTAATTTAATCTGATGAAATCCAGAGGCAAGGTCTAGGGTAGAGAAGTATTTGCTATTACCGAGTTGATCCAATATCTCGGTAATTTGTGGAAGGGGATATGTGTCACCAATTGTGACGTCATTGAGTTTGCGGTAGTCAATTACTACGCGCCATTTTTGAGTATTGGAAGCATCGAGTTTCTTGGGTACCACCCAGATAGGTGATGACCAAGGGGAATCAGAGGGTTCTATGATGTTTTGTTCTAGCATTTTGTCAATTTGTTTTCGTACTTCAGCTTTATGGACTTCAGGGAATCTATAGGTCTTAGTATGTATTGGGATGTCTGTTGTTGTCTTAATTTCATGTTTGAGAGCATTTGTATGGGTAAGATTTTCCCCTGGGAGGTGGAAAATATCGGAATAGTCAGAGCATAGTTGTAAGAGAGCGTTCTTTTCCTCTTTATTTAGGTGTGAGGTGCGTAGTTGCTTTAGAACTTCTTCTGTGCGTTTAAAACCGTTATATGAAGTGTTGACATGATTAATTCCTATAGGTGGGTCTACGAATTCTGAAGAGTCGAAAGAGTCGAGAGAGTCGAGTTTAAGTTTAAGATCTGATTTTATGGTAACAGGTTCTTCAGAGGTATTGACAACGGATATGTTTACTCTATTGTTTTCCTTGACATGGACAATACAATTTGCAATCAATAGATTTTCTGATAAATTTTGATCAAGGATTAACCCTTCTTTTATCTCAGGGTTAGAGACTGAGCATTCGATGACAGTTTCGGTTCTGCCAGGGATTGTATAATGGGGCTCCGAGAAGTAGATATGGATGTAAGAATTCTTTAAAGTAAGGATGCCGAAGGTGAAGTCTATGTTTCCTTTAGATTCGGTCAGAAGATCGTTACCGATAATACCATCATAAGGGAAATCTAGGTTGCTTACTACATGGAATTTGTGAGTGAGACGGTATTTGGGATTTTTGTCACTAAGTGATAATTGTAAATTGAGTGAGCCTAGAGTTGGAATGACATCGTCTTGTGACGTTGCTGTAGTAAGACCTTTTAATTTGAGAATCTCCTTCTGGAGAGGAAGATTGGGTTTGAGAGTGGAATCTTTGACTAGGCTTATAGAAGAACCAGTGTCTATAAGGAGGGTCAGTGGAAGTACTGTCGCTTCGCAGTTAACAATTACGTAAGGCAATGATTTTATTGAAGGGTCAGGCGTGATTTCGTAGATCTCTTCAGATTTTGTAGTTATGGATTTGGTGGGTTTGGTAGGATTGCTAGATTCAGTGGAACTGGTACGTGCTTCAGAGGATTTGGTAGAATTAGTATTTGTTTTAGTACATTTAGGAATGGATTTAGTAGGTTGAGCGGATTCAGCGGATATTGTGGATTTCCTTTTTACAGATTTAGCGGATGCAGCGGATTCAGTGGATACAGTGGGTTTATTTTTTATAGATTCAGTGGATACAGTGGATTCAGTGGATACAGTGGAATTCTTTTTTGTAGATTCAGTGGATACAGTGGATTCAGTGGAATTCTTTTTTGTAGATTCAGTGGATACAGTGGATACAGCGGGTTCAGTGGATACAGCGGTTTTATTTTTTATAGATTCAGCGGATACAGCGGATTCAGTGGATACAGTGGATTTTCTTGGAATAGTGGTGTCTTTATTAAGATGGCGTCTCGGGCGACACCTAAACGAGACGGGTTCTAGTTTAAACCTTGTGACTGGTCGTAGTGGTCATCGACCTCGTCATAACCTTGAGGTTCGGTTTCGTTGAAGTTGACGCGGCGGAACGGGACAGGACCAGAGGATGGTTGCGAGGACCGGAACCTATTATTATATTCTCGCTTTCGGCACTGCTCAATAGAGTGACCGGGAGCCTTGCAGTACCGGCACGTGATTGTATTGGAACTGGTAGGAAAATTAGGAGCGGAGTTAGGGTTGCGATTTTGCGGGGCGGTTGAGAATGGCCTTTGTGGCTGGAAGGGTCTAGTAGGATTGTTCATTCTTGTTGGGCGATTATCGCGTCTAGCTTCGGGAATGCTCCTTTTATATAAGGTTTGTTGGATTCTTTCCTCTGAAATTGCAAAGTTAGTGGCTTCATTTAAAGATCTCGGTGATTTACATCGGACTATGTTAGAGATTCTTGGGTGTAAACCCATTAGGAAGTGATGGAGGGCAAGTTCCTCCATAGCCGCGGTACGGCCTGGGAGTTCTTTAAGTTTACAGTTACTAAGTGAGATTTCGGTGAGTAATTGTGATAACAGTGTTTCGATTCTAAGAGCGAATTGGCTTACGTTTTCGGCCGGAAGTTGTTTGCTCTCTTGTAGTTCCATCAGAAGGTGTGAAGAGTGTTTGCGATCACTGAATTGGGTTTTTAAAAATTCCTTGAGTTGTTCCCAAGTTTGAAACTCTTTTATTGAGCAGGCAACTTCCGCCTTTCCTTGGAGTTGACATAAGATATATTTGAAAAGAATGGGCTTCTGCTGATTTGATGCTAATTCATACGCATTATTGCAATTGATAATAAAAGAATTCAACGTTTCTCTACTGCCATCATATGGTTTTATAAATTTTAAAATGATATTTAAATCTAATGTTTCAAGTTGAGGGGTGGAAACTTTTTTCCCTCTCTTTTGTTTTTCTACAGGGCTAGGGGCCCTTTCGTCATCAGTATCGGCGGGCAAATCGACATTGATGGGTATTTGCAGAGTTGGGTCTGACTTAGTTTCAGGCATTTTAACAAAGATATAGTATTCTTCAAATTAACAACGAAAACGAGATAGTAAATTAATTTAGCACAATATGAATTTAAGTTCTTCACTTATAACAAGATTAAAGTCACTGTTTACAATAGTCAATAAGCAAAAATACGACTCACAGTTCGTAGAACACGACAACGGTTAAAGCTGCGATAAGATTCATTACGATCGGCCGGATGCACTATGACTTCGTAGAAATACTGCAACAATGTTGTAGGCCACTGATGATGTAATCGACGGACGGCTGCGACGATGGTACTGATTATGGATCTGGGTTCTGGATTTTGCAAGGGTTTGTTGCTCGTAGTTTATGCACTGTTTACAGGGATAAGACGATTTTCACCGGGGAATTGCACTGCTTATAGAGGTAAGTTCACACTGGACACGGAGATTACTGGATGCAGGGATGAGATTTGTGTAGTTTACGCTGGACACTGGTAACACAGGTAAAGTATATGCTTTCTCTCACTGGACACAGAGGTAAGTTTACGCTGGATATAAAGGTAAGTTCACACTGGATACGGAGATTATTAGGGATAGAGACGAAACTCGTGTGATTTACGCTGATTATACGTTTTTCTTTCACTGGACACAGAGGTAAGTTTATGCAGGATATAGAAGTAGATTTTTACACTGGATACAGAGTTTTCACTGGACACAGACACAGAGGAAAATAGAGTTTGCATATACGCGTAAATTCACGCACTTTTTTATGGATTTTAGAACTTTGAAACGGAGACGGACCGAGGACCTTTTAAGATCCCTTGACGCTGCCACCAGATGTTAGGGCGAGTCTCTCAATTTGGGTTTTAAAAAAGGATTTGAAATTAAACGAGGAATTAGTAATTTCGCGAAATGGCAGCCGTCACGGAGGATGGAATGAGACTGAGGCGCTCGAGAAGCGAGCGCGTCCAACTGGTCTCCCAGACGCTGGATCAGCAACATTATCCAGGGTTGTCAGCAACTATCTCTACATCTAAGGGATGTAACAGTAGGAAATCATTGCAGGTCCTAGGAAATAATTTGTGTAACTAAAATACAAAAAATATAACTAAGGGCAAATGATTACGTAGACGTAATAAGCTACTAAAGAGCTCATTGTTTTCATATAAATAAAACAAAATATACATACAATTTGTTTGGTTAGCGATGTCGGAGCTTTTAAAGGCATAATTATATGCCGTTGATAATATTGATCATATTAATGATCAATTTTATCGACGTAACCCCCCACATGTTGGGGTCTATCCCCTCTCCTGTTGGAATGACCCGCATTTTAAATTTGACTTTTAATTTTAGATGGCCTTGCCGAAAATTTATTAATTTCTCCGGATTTAAAAGTCCTACAGTTATAAAAGAAAATACTTTTCGAAAGCTAACAATATCATCTATCAAGTAAAAAAATAAATTATGTAAACTTTTAACTTAAATAGGTATGTCAAAAAATTACTAAAATAATTTTTAATTCGAAATGAGTGTGGTTTTTTTTTTCATTTTTCTCACATATCTCAAAAACTAGGACATTAATGTGCATTTTTACAATACATAGAAATATTATCTACAAAACGACATCAAAATCATTGCTCTGAAATGCTGTGGCTGGCAAACGCACATCAGACACAATTCAAGCCATAAGAATCCTCATCAAAAAGGCAAAAGCTAATTGCACGAACCTGCATTATGGTGTTTATAGAACTGGAAAAGGCGTTCGACCACGTGCATTATGGTGTTTATAGAACTGGAAAAGGCGTTCGACCACGTGCCTCGCGATCTGCCCCCCTAGCCAAAGTAACATTTGCAAATTTTCATTATTGCTTCGCTTTCGAAACATCTATGGATTTGACGTTTTAAAATTCGATTGTTAACGAAACCTTATGTCAATCCCATACATGTTTCGAAAGCGAAGCGATAACGAAGATTTGCCAATGTTACTTTGGCTAGGCCCTCTGATCTGGAAAGCCCTCCACGCGCATTCTGTCCCGGAGTTACACATCGCACTTTTCATCGGCATGTCACAAATGTCTCAATCTCAACACAATTGGTCTGCCCTGCAGGCACGAGTGTAAGCTTTGACTTGATGGTAGGGGTACATCAAGGGTCTACTCTGAGTCCACTTCGACTGTGGAAAGGAAAAAAAGGCTAAAGCGCCACTTTGGCCATTATGAGTTATATATATCATTGGATAGCGCTTTTTTTTCTGCGTCGATCTGTCTAGGTTTCAAAGCAATCGGAGCACTTTTTTGGCGCTTTAGCATTTCTAAAATTCTACGTTTTTCACAAATTTACGCTGTCAATATGACTAAAGCGACGTATTTTTATTATTTTTGTAACAAATGTAGCATAAGAATTTTTATCCGGTCCACCTTTATTTCATTTGTACCACTTGAGCAATTTTCGTTTATTCAAATTTGTAAAGTAATGGAGATTTAGTAATTTAAGCATTTTATAGACTACAATGGTTTGGCGCTTTAGCAAAACATCATTGGTTTAAGAAGTAAGAACGGTTGGCGCTTAAGCAATTTTTGCTAGCTGTTTGTGTTATTATTACTCTAGTACGTTAGCGAAAATACTACTCTCAGATTTATTGATGCAACGTATATTACAATACAGAAGTCATAATTTGACATTATTTCGATTAACTGAAACATAGTAATACTAATTACTTCACGCTTCCAAGACACTCAATGGGAAGTCACTCAGCTGAATAACAACCGATCACTACAGAACTTCTTAAAGCGGGTGATAAGCCAATACTAAAATCCTCCAGAAGCTTTTAAATTCCGTCATCGTTGAAGGCAGAACGCCGAAGGCATGACTCTCTTAAAGAACTACCAGTGGCGTGCACAGAGATTTTAGACAGGGTAGGCACTGATAAAAATATTCCAATTTTATCACTGTTTCGGTATCTACCAACCTATACTGAACGAAATCCAAAAATTTTTATCATCTTGATTGGAAAACAAAATGCATAGAAAACAATACAATTGGTTTGTGTGTACGTACACAAGCTGTTAGCCAGTTATAATTAATTATAATAAAACTTTTTATGAAATGAAAAGAACGAGGGGCATTCATAACCTACCTACCATTTTTTTAAACTATTTCGTCCATGTTTAAACCCAACCCAACGCATCTTCCCTTTGCAATCAATTTAATTAAACTTTATCCTCAAAAGATAACCTCGACAAAGCGGCAATTTTTGATTTATTTAAACAAACTTTGCCAGCATGGGTCTCGCATGTAAATTATTGAATTTTTCACAGTGAAATAACGAAATAATTACTTACTTAACTTAAAATAGTAAATAACTTGCGCCAAGAAAAACAATCAAAACAAAGCAAAACTAACTGCAAACTAAAAAACGCTACTCTCTGTAATGCAATCATGACGCGGTCGGGTTGCAAATAAGCAGTGCCTCCAAAACATAAACACGCGCATACATTTTCACGCAGACGGTCACACTTGTGATGTGTACTACACGAGATTCGTTCTATGAAAAAGAAGCAGCCCGTAGTACTGCTTATGGACACGCGGTAAATAATTGGCGCCTCTATCGCCCGGCCGATCGTTGGTTCTTGTCAAGAAGCTTTTGGTTCTTGTGATTTTTGGTTAAAGTGAAGTGATGTTAGTTTCAAAAACCACAAATAGATGGCGCTTAAACTAATAGACACGGAAAGCCGAAGAAGTGCTGTGCACGATGATGGGTCATAACTTTTTAATTACAAGTAGTTTACAAATAATAGGGTAGGGAATTAGGGTCATATATTTATGGGACTACAGGGTATGCAGTGCTTATTTGTATGTATGGAGTGCACGCCACTGAGAACTACAGACCCATCTCACTTCTGAGCCATATTTATAAGTTGTTTTCGAGAGTCTTTACGAATCGTCTCGCTCGCAGGTTTGGCGACTTCCAACCTCCCGAACAAGCCAGGTTCCGTAAAGGCTTAGCGCCATGGACCATATCCATACGCTGCGGCAGGTCATACAGAAGACTGAGGAGTATAATTTGCCACTCTGCTTGGCGTTCGTGGACTAAAAGACAGCCTTTGATTCAATAGAAACCTGGGCGGTACTGCAGTCTCTCCGGAGGTGCCAAGGGTAGTGGACTGCAGGTATATCGAGATGTTCAGGTACTAACACGAAAATGCCACCATGTCGATCCGGTCGAGTACGAGTACAGAACTAGAGCACAAATCCAATGCAACTGCAGGGAAATGTAATTTCTTTGAAACTGTTCACTGCTGCATCAGAGGACATCTTTAAACTCTTAAACTGAAAAGGACTCGGCATCAACATTAATGGTCAATACCTAACATATCTTCGTTTTACCGATGATATAGTACTGGCTGAGATCTTGGAAGAACTGAACACAATGCTCGAAGATCTCAGTAGTGCTTTGCTCCCCAAAGAGTGGGTCTCAAGATGAACATGGGTAAGACGAAAATTATGTCGAATGCGCATGTTGTGCCCGCTCCAGTTCATGTTGAGAACACTACACTTGAAGTTGTGGGATGGGCAGCATTCGGGAAGCTTTGAAATATCTTCGCGCTGACTTTCGTCTTGAGACACTAAGGTAAATACCTTAGTGTCTCAAGACGAAAGTCAGTGCGTGTTGTCAGTGATAATGATTTACCACAGTGAAACGTGGTCGCTCACTATGAGTCTCATAAGGAGGCTCAAGGTCACCCAGCTTGCAATGGAAAGTTAAGGTTAAGAGTTCTCTGTTAAAGTTAAGGTCATTAAGCATTTTGTCATTGCCCTAGAAAAGATCATTGCGACTTATAATCAGTTTTCACTGACTGGGTTCTTACAATATTGTGGACATAAGTAATTTTTTCCTGACTGGAGTTTTCTCAAAAAAATAAGTATTTTTGCTTAAGCGACAAGTATTTCGCGATATAATAGAATTAGAAACCAATGAGTATTTCCTAAATTTGGGAAAAAAATACATAATTATGGTCTTTCATACACATGAATTTGCTCACGTTAATAACAAAAAAGTTATGATTTTTTTTCAAAAAAATGAAACTTTAAACCTCATTTCCCACAACTAGCATTTTGGCGCTTTAGCATTTTTTCCTTTCCACAGTCGACTTGTATTTAACGGATTATTTAACTAATAAAAAGTGTCAACGAAAGGAGGGCCTTAGAATCTTCTCTATGCAGACGACCGACGTGGCCCTCATATCTAACAATGCGATAGATCTCCAGCATGATTTAAACGGCTGGGTGGAGTCGCTGGAAGAAAATGGCCCCAAAATCAGCCGAAAGAAAGCGGAGCACGTATCATGTATTTTCGATAGCACATCACACCCCGATGACTTTAGCTTCTATGTGGGAAATGACCACCTACCAACAGTCAACCAGTTCAAATACATTGGCTCCGTGCTAAGCTATGACGGAAAGATTGACAGCGACGTCCTCCATATAGCTCAAACGGGCTGGATGAAATGGCGACAGCTCACAGGCGTCATGTGCGATAGTCGAATGCCTCTCTTTAGAGGCATAGCCATCTTATAGAGATCTTTGTGAAGGGACGAGTTTACAAAACAGCCATCAGACCTGCCATGCTGTTTGGATCCGAATGTTGGGCCACAAATAAACAACATTTAAACAAACTCCATACGTCATAGAGACGCTGGTCAGCGGACGTCACTATGCTGGCTAGTAGCACCCATAACAGAAAAGCTGAAAGAGACGTCTACGGTGGTTCGGGCATGTACCGAAGGCGCCGGACGATCACATGGTGAAAATAGCCCTAAACATCCCAACGACGACACGTAGGCGCGATGGAACATCTGCCACTTGGCTGATGACGGTTCAGCGCGACCTGAAAGAAGCCGACATCGACCCCAACCTGACACTCAACCATGCACAGTGGAAGAGAAGGACAGGGAAGGCCGACCCCAAGTAAATAGGAAAAGGCACAGCACAGCAAGAAGATGATGATGAATAATAAATTTCCATAATTGACTTGCGTAAGTCGCTATAAGCACCTTCGACCCGTTCAGCCGCACAAGTAGGTCACTGAACTGAACTACTTGAAGCAGTCAATCAAAATGGGGCGGTGCTTTTTCGTTTTGTATGTATTGCAAAGCATGAAACTTAACTTAATTTAATCAAAAAAAAACTGGACAAAACCGGTTTTTCGTTTAAAAAACCGGTTTTATTTTGCGTGTGAAATAGACCAAAAAACCGTTTTTTTCGGTTTCGGTGAAACCGGTTTGCATTCCCTAATCGTAACGAGGCCAATTCTGTTAACTTTTAAACTACTGGAACGATTTGAACAAAACTTTTTGTATTATATTGGCAGTAACCTGAGTTATTTCTTCCTTCTACGTTCACGTTCATTTTTTTAATTTGAAATCGGTTCAGTAGTTTTCGAGTAATCCTAAAATAAAAATGACTCGAGTTTTTATGGATCTACAGACATAACTTCTTTGTTTATGAACTGATTTAGATGATTCTTGTTTTGTTGGAAAGGAATACCATAAGGGTGGTCTCATGTTAATTTCATTGGCATTGAACCTTGGACTTCGAAGATATTCATGAAAACTCCTCAAAATCAAATAGGATCGTGTAAGCTTTGAGTTAGAGCAATTCAGCTGTATGAAGGCTATGTTACGCAAATACTGAAAGTAGCTCAACAGTTACGAGATATTGGTAAGGAAGTAGATGTTGGATTACTAGCAGCGCTTATGTTACAAGGACTTACTGAAGAGTATACATACACCCCTGAAGATGACAATAGAGAATGCAAACATCACACTGACATCTAACTACGTCAAAACAATATTGCTTCAACAGTATAGTCCAATACCTTCAACATCCACTGAGAATGCATTGGTTGCAAGAGATAGCCGTTCAAGGTACAAGAGTAGTTCCACGAACAGTAAGTAAAGGCGATCAGCAAAAACAAACGCAGCAGAAGCGTGAAAAGCAGGAGAAAGAGATAAGATGCTTTATATGCAATGGACCGCATAAAGCATTGATATGTCCGAATAATCCTAATGCAAACAAAGAGAAAAAGGGTAACACTTTTCTAGCTGCTTATAGCACCATCAAAAGTAATGACAATGAATGGGTAGTGGACTCAGGAGCGTCCTTTCATCTCACATGACCTACCGCAAGCTAACTATAGAGACTTTAACAGTGATGTTGATATTAATGTAGCAAACGGCCAAAAGTTGTATGCATGTGGCTCAGGTGATGTCATTAAAGATGAGAGTATGCAATTTGGAGTGAGAGAGGTAAAGTATGTCCCTGGATTGTCTGCAAATTTGTTGAGCGTGGAAACACTGGTGAGTATAAATTTATAGTTGTTTTTTTCCGAGAAAGGGTGTGATTGTATATCACCCTTACAAAGTAGATACTTCAAGGGTCAGTACCAAGCGCTTTGCCAATACATTCCTTATGCGAACTTTTTGGGCAGTCATGTGTAAACCAATTTCCATTGGCTAGAATTAAATAAAAATTAGTGACTCATAATAGTCATTACTAATAAATTGACATCGGATTATATATGCACTAACAAAGTGCCAAAAAATTAAAATATGCACAAAAAACTATTAATATGTCCAAAATATGCACAATGAAAACTAAAAAAAAATTTTTTTTCACCCAATATCAATTTGAACGCCGAAAACGACCTCTCTATATCAACTGATGTCATTGGCCAAATTTGGCGCCATTTCTGGAGAATCTGGAGATACTTTTTACGCAAAGTACCTGTGCCATTGATGAAGGCATTAATGTTCTTCGTTTTCTTCGAAGCTCTGGTTTTTTGCGCGAAATAGCGTCTAACTTTAACTTTATTCGCAACTTTTTGGCTAAGGAATAAGGAATGGCGTTGGCATGTTCAATCATTGTTTACAGTATTTCTATTGATTTAAATAGAGGCTAGCTTAAAAAGCTGCCTATATTTAGCTCCCGCTACTTAAATAAATATGAACAATTGGGAAAAAAGGCTAAAATATGCATTAACGCCGTAATTAGAGAGAGTTATATGCAAATGCATTAAATCTGATATCTACATAAAAACACACTTATTAATTGTTTTATTCAAAAATACCTACCACTATTCTTGAACTCTTGAAACTCTTAATTATTTTTGATAACAGTGGCCACCAAACTCGCCTACACTAGTCCAAAAGTGCGTGACAAAGCAGCGCTGAGTAGTCAAGTGAAGGTCAACCCTTATGCTCTATCATAAAGCGGCGACTATACTAAAAAATATATGCGCGTTCAAAAAATGATTGGATTATTGTTAAATCTGTTTTAATATAAAATAATTTATCTAATAAACGTATAAAAGTGGACCGACTATTTTTTCACATTACGTAAATAACCTCTTAAAGTCAAAAAATTAAAAAAATATGATTGAAGAAGAAAATTTATTGGCTTACTGAATAAAGCTATGTATTTAAGGATATAAGAACATATTAAAAAATAATAATCGACAGATAATTTTTTCAATAGAAGATATATTGAAAAATGTTAAAAGTTAAATTAGGGGTATCTCTGAAATAGAAAAAAGATTGGATTCCTTCACATACTTATTATAACAAGTACATAAGTACGTATACAGAAAGTGTTTCAGCCCGAGGAAATATTCACAGAGAGATATAAGCAATTTTCATGTTTAGGTAAAAATACCTAACTTCTCGTAATAAAATTTATTGGCTTATTGTGCATCTGTAATCTGTATTACCTAACTTCATCACATGCCAAATTTCATGGACGGGAGAATTATTCGGGTTGCATAATAGTCAGGTGGCGACGAAGCATTTTGAGATTTTTCGTCGGACTCTCTTCTATATACCTAAAACTGGTATGTATGTGTTCCTTGTGCTCTATGAAACACGAAACTGATGGTTTTAAGAGGAGGAAGTGGGGACACGCATAGCTGTGACGTCACAAAGATGGCGGCCGACCGTAACAAGTTTTTCTTCATTTCTCGAGTTCTATTGCATCAATTTCATTGTTTGATATGTCATTTGAAAGCTTATATAACTGTCTATGATTCTTCTTTTGACACCTACTAACTTAGTCTTGTCGTTTTTGAAATATTAACAAAAGTATGTTTTTTTTTCATATTTTTTTTCTTATTTACAGGTATAAGCTAAATAAAGAAAAATATACTTACGTTTGTAAGTTTGTAAAAAAAATTAAGTCCGTTTTAATATCTTCTCAGAAATATATACATCATTGTAGTGCAATAATAAACAAACAAGTTGTTACCAATTCTGTAAGGAAAGTACTCATCTATTTTTTTCAATTTCTTCTTTATTTCATCAAGTTTTTCGGCATTTCTCGAGTTCTACTGCATCAATTTCAATGTTTGATTTGTCATTTGAAAGGTTATATAATGTTCTATGATTATTCTATTAAATCCTACTAAGTTAGTATTGTTGTTTTTAAAATATTAACAAAAATATGTTTTTTTCATACACTCTTTCTTATTTACCGCTATAACTAAGTAAAGAGAAACATAAGTGTATCTTAGTTTATATGTTTATGTATAAAAAATGACCATTTTATTACCTTTCCAGAAATATAAAGGTGATTGTAGTGCAATAATAAACAAACAAGTTGTGACCAATTCTGTAAAGAAAGTACGAATCTGATTTTGACCGCTGTTTTCACTACTGATTTGAAAATGATAAGTATTTAAGAGAAAAAGCTGTGCTTTAAGTATAAAATATCTAATATGTGTTTACTTTTTTATTATAATATCAGATGGATTATAATTTTATACTAGCGGCCGCCCGCGGTTTCACCCGCGTGGTTCCCGTTCCCGTGGGAATATCGGGATAAAAAGTATCCTATGTTTTAATCTAGGCTATTAGATATAATATATGTGTGCCAAATTCAACCAAATCCATTCAGTAGTTTTTGCGTGATTGAGGAACAAACATCCAAACATCTAAACATCTAAACATCCAAACCCACAAACTTTCACATTTATAATATTAGTAGGATATTCATATTATGATATCACAGATCCAGTAAATAAGAAGTAATATAAGCTAAGCTATTATAGGGACAATGTTCAAAACAAAGTATTAATAATAGTGCAAATAAAAACTATTCCCAAGGTGTAATGAAAATTACTTATTTTTACGTAAATCACATTGTACAAAATAGAAAACAGTAATGAAATAATGAATGAGATAATGTTGACATAATTGAATTATCGAGTTTAGTGAACAGAGCATAGCAAGCAACATATACTACTCATCAACATCCATAATGTTATGCTGATTAAAATATTTCTTTTCTAATATGGCATACTCATTTCAATATACGTTTTTGCTTTGAGCGTGCACAGTCGCATTTCATTGTCAGGCAGTCTGTCTTACACTGGCACGATATGAGCTTGATATCTTGGTAATTTCGATTTGTCTAGGTTTTTAACATTTGAGAAAACTGGTGGTAATTTAATTACCGCCTTATAGAGAAGTTCAGAAGCACCATCTACACAGAGCAAATTACCAGACTTATTTGGAAAACTGCGAATATCCCGATCCAAACCTTACTCTTACTAGAAAACTGTGGCTGGAGGTTATATAACAATTCCCTAATTCCCATCACAAGCTTGAAACCTCCATCCAATATGTCTGCAAGATATCGAGCTCATATCGTGCCAGTGTAAGACAGACTGACGTATGATAGGATTGGAAAAGAATTAATTATGTTTTAATCAGCATAACTTTCTTGATGTTGATGAGTAGTACTTATGTTGCTTGCTATGCTCTGTTCACTAAACTCGATAATTAAATTATATGTCTACATTATCTCATTCATCATTTCCCTACTTAATAAGTGATTTTCACTACACGTTGGGAATAGTTTTTATTTGCACTGTTATTATAGGTAATTATTGGTTTTGTACATTGTTTTTATAATAACTTAGCAAGTACATCTAAATTGCTTGATGTGTGATATTATAATACTTAATTACATATAAGAGTAAACGTAGATTATAATGTATACTGTAATTTGTAAAAAACCCACAGCTACTTTTTCACAGCTCTTAAATACTTATCATTTCAAAATCAATAGTGAAAACGGCGGTAAAATCAGATGAGTACTTTCTTTACAGAATTGGTCACAACTTGTTTGTTTATTATTGTACTACAATCATGTTTATTTTTCTGAGAAGGCAATAAAATAGACTTTATTTTTTGTTAAAAACATACAAAATTAGGTACACTTATGTTTCTCTTTATTGAGTTATACCGGTAAATAAGAAAAAGTGTATGAAAAAAAAAACATATTTTTGTTAATATTTTAAAAACAACAAAACCTAATTTTAGCAGTTTTCAAAAGAACAATCATAGGCTATTATATAAACTTTCAAATGGCATATCAAACAACAAAATTGATGCAGTAGAACTCTAGAAATGAAGAATAACTTGATGAAATAAAGAAGAACTTTAAAAAATTAGATGAGTACTATCTATACAGAATCAGTCACAACTTGTTTGTTTATTATTGCACTTCAATCATGTTTATATTTCTGAGAAAGTAATAAAACGGACTTTAATTTTTGTTATAAACTAACAAACTTAGGCACATTTGTGTTTGTCTTTATTTATAGTTATACCGGAAAATAAGAAAAAGTGTATAAAAAAACATATTTTTGTAAATATTTCAAAAACGACAAACTTAAATTAGTAAGTGTCACAAAAGCAATCATAGACAATTACATAACCTTTCAAATGACATATCAAACATTGAAATTGATGCAGTATAACTCGAGAAATGAAGAAATATTTCATTAAATAAATAGAAATTGAAAAAAAAATTATGAGTACTCTCTTTACAGAATTGGTCACAACTTGTTTGTTTATTATTGCACTACAATGATGTTTATATTTTTGAGAAGATATGAAAACGCACTTTATTTTTTATTATTAAATTACAAACTTAGGTACACAAATCTTTTTCTCTATTAATTTAAACCTGTGAATAATAAAAAGTTTATGAAAAAAAATCATATTTTTGTTAATATTTCAAAAACGACAAAACTAAATTAGTAGGTTTCAAAAGAGCAATCATAGACAATTATATAACCTTTCAAATGACATATCAAACAACGAAATTGATGCAATAAAACTCGAGAAATGAAGAAAAACTTGTTACGGTCGGCGCCATCTTTGTGACGTCATAGCTATGCGTGTCCCCACTTTCTCCTCTTAAAACCGTCAGTTTCGTGTTTTGTAGAGCACAAGGAACACATACATACCAGTTTTAGGTATATAGAAGAGAGTCCGACGAAAATCGTGAAGGAGACGACTTATTGAATATTTGCCTCCTAACTATAAGCCCCGTTGATCGGACTACACGCGCTATCAGGCTTGCCTAGTTCACTCGCACCGCGCAATAGTACATAACATTACAGGCAAGAACGACAAACTAAAGTGATATGTGTCGAACCGCATGCGAGGGCTTTAATCATTTAGGCAATGTAATTTGCTTTCCGTACAATACAATGCAGGGCATATTATTACATTTCTCAATAATAGTATTTGTACATTGAGGGGTGATGTGGTAATTGCACTTTCTTCCGAGTGAAACATAGTGCTTTATACTACAGAAAAATAAAATAAATAAGTACTTAAAATGTTATTGAATTCAAGTAGCTACAATAATTATGTATAAGAATAAAGAAGGATTTTCTGCTCCTTTTAATATAAAGCAATAGTTAATACACATTTATTAAGTAATTAATTAATTGAACTAAAACCAAACTAATTAAACCTAAATTAAACTAATTAAGAAAATTAAACTAAATAATTCTTAAGAATTAATACCAATATAAAAGCGGTAATCCGTAAAAACTGTACGCGCGGAAACCTCGGAAATGTATAAGTAATTGCAGAATTTGATACGAGTATTTTAATAAAAATAACAAGTTGGGCAAACGAAAAATAAACCTTGAAATTGGTGCAAATCAAGAAATCATATTAGGTATTGATCCATATAATTGTAATGTATTATCATTTAAATTAATATAAAATCAATACAAATTTACTTCATCAAACTTTCGTTTTATTATTTCCTTGCGTTAATATGTAATAATGCTAATAGCCAACCCTATCACAAGTCGTGACGCACGTGACGTAGCCGCCGCCAGACTGGCTGGCGCCAAGCTCACACATACAGGGAGTGCCGCCGCTGTGGCACTGCCGCGCAGCACTATAGAGAACACACTTCTCCGGTCACTTCAAATTGAGCCGCCTTTCATAACATTACGGTTCAATTTGGAGTGCACTGCTGCTGCTGCAGAGATCGGACTCATACCTTTAGGCTGGCCCCAGACCTACCGGTTCCGTTTCTTTGCTTTGCTGTGCTACCTTGCTTGAAAGACCGCCGGCCAACCAGGGTAATTTTCAATCTATCGCATTTTGGGACTACACCAAATTTGGCAAGATAGCCATTAGCTTGGTTTTATCAAATATCATCGCCTGGATTGCGAAGTAGGAAGCTTTTAGGCGATATGCCACCCTGAACCCTGAACACTATGTTCCTAAGCCCCGTGACTGAAACCGAAATTTCAAATATAATCCGTGGGCTTCCCAATAAATACAGCTGTGGAGTAGATGAAATACCACCTGCCCTAATAAAACTATGTAGCATTGAACTGACCCCGATATTAACATTCCTTATAAACCAATCCTTCTTAGAGGGCATCTTTCCTGAAAAATTAAAAATAGCAAAAGTAATACCTATTCTAAAAAACGGAGGTAAATCAGATGATCCAAGTAACTACCGGCCGATTGCCCTACTTTCTACAATATCCAAAATCTTTGAAAAAGCCATGGTTACCAGAATAAATAGTTATTTGGAAAAATACAACTTGCTAGACAACAACCAATACGGCTTCCGAAAACACAGAACTACAACACAAGCAGTTTACAAGTATATACAAGAAGCTTTAAATTATATAAGGAACCAAAGTTATGCTGTGGGCCTCCTATTAGACATGTCGAAGGCATATGATAGGGTATCTCATTCCATACTACTTTCAAAACTCTCCAGTCTAGGCATCCGAGGTCAAGCTTACGAGTGGCTCAAATCTTACCTCAACAACAGAAAACAATTAGTACAAATAGAACATTTCGATGAAGAAAGTGGTGACCTGCGTAGCATAGATTCAGAAATAACAACTACCAACTGGTCTATACCTCAAGGAAGTGTCGTCGGATGCATCCTTTTCATAATTTACATTAATGACCTTCCCAAAATTTGTAATCAACTTTGTGTATTATTTGCTGATGACATATCCGTATTATTCGAATGTCCTAAAAACAAACCAAATTTAGAGAACATAGACCAAACCCTTAGAAACATAAACTCTTGGCTCCAAAAACATAATCTAGAAACAAATTGCAATAAATCCAAACTAATACAATTCAGACCCTATCAAAAAAGTCCACTAAACCTCAATAAAATATCGAATACACTAAATATTAAAGAAGTAACAGAATTTAACTTGTTAGGTCTAACAATAGACACAAACCTTAACTGGAAAAGTCATGTTGCTAAAATAAAAAACAAACTCTCTAAATTTGTTTACGGCCTTAGTGTAATTAAATTAAATACAAATACAAAATGTGCATTATCCGCATACTATGCGTATGCATACGCGTGGCTTAAATACGGAATCGTAATGTGGGGCCATAGTACCGATGTTAAGGATCTATTTATAATACAAAAGAAATGCCTCCGCATTATTGTAAACATTCGGCAAAGAGTGAGTTGTAGACCGTATTTTATTAAACACAACATATTAACTTTAACATCAATATATATTTTAGAAACAGCAACATTTGTCCATAAAAATAAAATCCTTTATGAAAAAGTTAAAAGTGAGCGAAGGAAAAACAAACTCATACTACCAGAACCAAAATTAGAATTATTTAAAAGCAGCCCTTATTATAAATCCATACAAATATTTAATAAACTACCCCCATCTATGACAGAAACAAAAGACTCAAAATTATTTACCAACAAATTAAAGTCATTATTATTACAAAAATGTTATTATACAATAGAAGAATTTTTTTGTGATAAGTTAAAATAGATTTAAGAAATTCATTAAGTACAACTATATTAAAATTTGTAGTTCCTACTAGTCTTAAGTATTAACAATATTTTGTAAAATTAAGGAAAAAAATATTGAATTATAATTAAGTAAGTAAAATTTTACTAAAATTGCCATACCCTTGCCGGGTGCATGTATAGCTATTATAAGTCTTATCTTGTAAGTGTGTTACATGTATGCAATAAATAAATATATAAATATATATATATAAACATGGACTCCGATCGTTAATAATAACTCGATCGCTTATTTATACAAGATGTTTGGTAAAGCCCTATAAAACTGAATATGGTAGATAGGGACCATAATAAAACTGAACAACTTTTACTATGGGACCAAATCTGAACTCGCGAAAAAAATGAACTGTTTCATACATTTTGATAATTTCGTTATTAATTTTTGTATAAAACAGCAGTTTTTTTTTAAACGAAAACTAAAACTTCTCATCGCACCCCAGACGACGATATTTGATAACACCAAACTAATGGCTATCTTGCAAATGTGGTCAGGTCAAAATATGCGATAGATTGAAAATGAGCCTCTTGGCCGGCGGTCCATGGTAGAACAGCAAAGCAAAGAAACGGAACCGGTAGGTCTGGGGCCAGCCTTAGTCATGTCATTTTGAAAGCCTACATTTGGCACCAATTTAAAATAGTTTTTTTTTTCTAAGTTTCTCTAAGTCACACATTTGCTGTAGAGGTGTGAGGCGTAAATCATATGCATTGTGAGGATGAAGATCATTTTAATGCAAACTAAGATATAACTACGCAATCAGAAAACTATTTATATAAATATACGAGGGTGAATCAAAAAGTTCTTAGTTTTAGGGTGAAGTTTGATATTCAAATTAAATAGTATGTATCACACAATGTATCTGCAAAAACCTAACCCCCATTGGTTGGTAGTAAATTAGTTTTTATAATAATAGTAGTAGTTTTCATGTCAAAGGTGAGACGGTGTGACTATGTGGGTTAGGTTGGGAATATTTTTTTTGCTTTCCTAACCTATCCCCCATGGGGGTTAGGATTTGGGGTTAGGTTCGGAATAAACGCCCACATGCGACTTATGGGGGGAAAAACTCTTTGTTCTGTGGGCGTCGTACATATTATCTTCTCGGTCCACTGACCTGATATATTTTTTTCTATTTAACTGGACTGGCTGTCTGTATGATTTGACAGCAAAGTTCTTGTGCCTATTTGATTTTGACGTACAATGAAAATGGTGAATCTCCAGACTCCAGACTTTAGTACCATGTCCCTCACGCTATGCTCACGCTACGTCCTACAGCGCCAAAATGGCGGAAATCAAATAGGCACAAGAACAGTTTGCCAGCAGCCAGTCCAGTGGAATATATAGTGGTCAATGTCTCGGTCACATGCTATCGCTCCATTTTCAATCCTTTTTATCATTCTCTTCTTTAAAAATAATTACGTTACCAAAGTACCAGGGTAGCATAGATTTAGAGGAGGTAAACTTTATCGCCTGACACTATACGGTGTGAATATGGGTCGGTCGTGAGAAAAAACTTCACTAGATCTACCTATCATGCATCTGGCCAATGGATCAACTAAGAAAAAACCTTTCACTAGATCCATTATGGATCTGTACAATGGATCTTCTGAGATTTAAGTTCTCATTAGATCCATTATAGATCTTATGAGAAAAAAAATTCTCAGTAGATCCATTGGCCAGATCCACAATGGATCTAGTGAGATTTTTTTTTCTGAAGGAAAAAAACTGGGCCAGGCCATAAGTAGGTAGTACAGTTTGAAAAATGACAAAACGGCCGCTTCTTCTTTAAAACTGCAACTTATTAGAGTTTCGACCATCGAGATAATGGTTTCGACCATGACTATTAAATGTTGCCGACATATTGTAGTTTCGACGTATTAAACTTTCGACCTAACGACGTTTTGTGCACTCGATAATTCGTTGTCGACCACTTGACGTTCGTTCGACGTTCGGATATGTATATTTTTTTTAAATTTAAATCTGTTTATTTCTGTTAAGTAGTACAAACAATATAAGAAATGGCTTATCCTAGAGTTAGAATCTTTAATATTTAAGATTATGACACTATAGGAGGGTCACTCAGGGCAACGGATTATGACAATTGTTTACATTTTTATTCTTATTACTTTATTATTTTATTTACTGGTACAAAATTTAAGTACCTAGGTTCATATACTTAGTTAACATTACACACATCAGTCCGGATCCGGACGCGCATCCGTCCCGCGGTCACGAACGAAAAACTTTTTAAGTATGTTTTCAATTTGTTTTTTCTGTTTCGATTTAATTTTATCGATTATACATTTTGGAAGTTCATTTAAGAAATCGGGGAGGACACACGTCCAAACTCTTTTTCCATACATATTATTACATCTAGGGATGTTGAATGTTGGTGTGTTTTGCAGGGAGCGTAAGTTACATGGTCTAGTCTTTAGATCTAGTTTACTGATGTTTTCACAATATTCTGTTATGATTGCTAATTTGATGTATAACATGTATTTACTTTATGGATGCAATAAAATACTGAATACTAATTTTATCAAATACATTCAGAACTTTAGAGGGCAGTATATTGCAAATTAACTTATTTTTGATTCAGTTTTAAACAATCAAGCATTATTTATTTTGAGCAGATAAAAATATATGTTGTAGTTTCATAATCGAACTTGATTATTTTACGGTTAAAAACACGATTTTCGTATTTTCACTCGACTATAAAAATGTGCAAAGACAATGAATATTTTCATTGTTTTTTGAATAATACTTAAAGATTATAAATCTCTTACGCACAAATAATATATAGAAAAAAAGGTAATGACATATAGCAGAATATTTTACGGTTACTTTTTCAAAAAGTGACTTTATGTTTATTTAAAAATTAATATATAATAAAACGCACGACGAATCTTGCTTTAGTAGCCTGCGAGGCGTCGTCGGCGTAGGACCTGTGTCGTTTTTGCTGCCGCGCTGTGTTCCCCTCTCGCGTCTAGTCGATTGAGAATCTTTTAGATACTCGAAGAGTAGTATAAGACTTGGAAACGCAGTAGGTAATCTAAGTGTAAAATTTTATTTAGTGTAAATTACCAATTTAGTTTAATTTGTAAATGCATAGAGTAGGTAGGTAGGTATTTGGATACAGCAACCAAGTACAAGCTAACGCGTAATTAATTTTGATGACTTTTAAGAAATAAATACTTATCTATAAATAAAATATAAAATAAAAATATACCTATCGTATAATTTATAAAATGGTTGACTTTGCAATGATTTTACTTATATCGGAAGATGAAGAAGAAAACTAAGTACAGTCAGCAGCATATCAAGCTATAAGTACAAAACTGTCAAAAATCTATAATGAATTTTGAACCTTAAACTATTCGACTTAAAGTTTAAAAATGATTGAAGTAATTTGACACATTGTGGAAGCCCAGCATGCCGTTGACTGTACCGTAAGGCTGCGTTCAGACGATAACGCACGACCCAACCTCAACCCAAACTCAGCCCAAACTCAGCTCAAACTCAACTCACCCGCAGCCTACTCCTTGAAATACATCACTTACAATTTTGAATCTTATGACACATTAATAAGCTCTTTTTTTATTTTGTCGATGCAACTGCACCCTCCCCGCGCTCAACCCGAACTCAACTCAAACTCAACCCGTACACAACCCAAACTCAAATCAAACTCAAACCGAACTCAAACAGAACTCACTTCAAACTCACCTGGACATTACACAGGACCTTATTAAAGTGTCATAAGACTCAAAATTGTAAGCGATGTATTTCATGGTGGGCTGTGGTTGAGTTGAGTTTGAGTTGAGTTCGGGTTGAGGTCGGGTCGTGTGTTATCGTTTGAACGCAGCCTAAAAGTATGCTTCCGCACAGCTATGCGGTCGCGACAATTTTCCGTTCACTTCAAATTGAGCCTTTTGGTCATAACATTACGGTTCAACTTGGAGCGCACTGCTGCTTGCTGCCGAGATCGGCGCAAGCGTTAGTCGTCTTATTTACTTTGAAATTCGGTTGTTTTTTTCCCATATTTTTGTTCACAAACTTTGTTGTTTCATTAAAAACAGTTATTTTGATTAATGTCAATATGGTCGAAAATCACTTGCACCTGTTTTTTTTTTACTAGTAATCACTACAAATTTTAGCGAACTTCACTTTTTCCCTGACATTATTTGTTCTTCTGGCTATTGCCTAATATGCCCCAGCAGTTGAAACATGAATAGGCTGGTGATAATGAGGTTGCTTTTAGCCTGGGTGCATTAATCTACTTAAGGGTACACATAAATCACCTGGGTGAATCTGTCTGCTGAAGGGAGAAAAATAATTATGTACATTGGCCGGTGAGGATGCACGGCTCAAAATCAAGTGTCAACCAATCACGACTTTACCTACGAGTCGACGGTGTGATACTTCCCAGCAACGCCACCATGGAGTAGAGATTTCTAAATACCCTCAAATGAAAGACCATAAAATGTACCTAATTGTACCTTAACTCAAAAAATTGTACCTCTGATAGTTTCAGAGAAAAACGCACTTGATTGTGGCATTGCCAGGAACTATACTTCCTGGCAACGCGACGCTGTACCAGATTCCAATTGGTCTCATAGTAATGGCCAAAAATTGTACTTCATTTGTACCTCATTCAATAATTAAAATATGCAGTTTCGATATAAAAAAACTCTTACTTGATTTGCAATACATGCAATGCACGTTGTTATTGATATAAACTGATGTTTATTATGCATTATGCAGTAGTAGGACCACAGAGGCAACCGCCTCTGTGCTCTAGTGGTTCGCCCACCCGTGTAAGATGCAGACGTCCCGGGTTCAATTCTCAGGAGGGTACAATTTGTACTCGGTTTGGTTGATGGTAGGGCTTAATTTGGTGCCATTCATTTGGTACTATTAAGTACAATTAATTATGTACCATATAGTACAATTTATTAGGTACTATGTAGTACAATTTATTTGGTATCATATAGTACAATTAGAAGGTAGTTTAGGTACTATTTAGTACAATAAATTTTGTACCATAGAGTAAAATTTATTAGGTACTACTTTGTACAATAAATTTGGCACCATATAGTACAATTTATTAGGTACTATTAGGCACATTTTATTTGGTACCGTATAGTACAATTTTATAGGTACTATATAAAAGCATTCATTTGGTACATATTATCTGGTAACATATTATAGTACAATTAATAAAGTACTAATTACAAACTAATTAGTACAATCAATTTAGTATTATTTAGTACAATTTATTAGGTACTATTTAATAAAATTAATTATGTACTATACAGTACAATTTATTTGGTACCATAATAATACAATTAATTTAGTACTACTTAGTGCCATTCATTTGGTACTATACAGTACAGTTTATTAGGTACTATTTATTACAATTTATTTGGTACCATATAGTACAATTAGTAGATACCATTTAGTACAATTAATTAGATACTATTTAGTACTATTAATTTTGTACCATAGAGTACAATTGTAAGAAACAAGTACAAAAGCTAAACTAACTTGCATCTACATATCGACGGCGAAGTGCCAATATCTCCTAGTCCTAACAATGATGCCTTTGAATTCAACACCTAAAGGAAGTTAATTTCTCAAAAAAGTCTCAGTTAGGAGCGATTGGTACTTCCCCGTTGAAATCTCATAAAATTTAATTCTTTTCCTCTCTTTTTGTATTAGTTTGATTGTTGCTATAGAGGTTTTTCTTATTATGATTTTATAATAGTATTTAGTCATCATTATCATATCAGTTGCACCACACCCACTGCTGGGTATAGGCCTCCCTCATGGGTCTTCATAACGATCGGTCCTGCTTGGCCCGCATCCAGCGGCGCACCGCGACCTTCACCAGATCGTCGGTCCACCTTGTCGGGGGCCTACCCTCGGAGCGTCGTCCGGTACGCGGTCGCTATTCCAATCTTTCCGCCCCAACTGCCTTTGGTTCGTCTCGCTAATTTGTCCCGCCCACTGCCACTTCAGCTAAACAATCTTTCGAGCGATATCGGTTACTTTAGTTCTCCTACGCATATACTCATTTCTGGTTCGATCACGCAGGGAAATGCCGACCATGGCTCTCCATTGCACACTGGGTGAGAGCCTTCTTATGAGACCTATAGTTAGCGACCACGTTTTACTGCGATAAGTCAACAATGGCAACACACACACACACAACTTAGACTTTAGTCTTGAGATAAGACACCGAGGTAAGTTGGACTCGAAGATTTGTCGAATACTGGCCAACCGAGCTGGATTCGACGAGAGATCTCTTTTCGAAGTTGAACTTACCTAACTGGACTGTCTGTCCTAGGGATACGTAATGGTCAACAACTTCGTGTGTAGTGTTCCCAACATGAGCTAGAGTGGGTACAACATGAGCACTCGACATGATTTTCGTCTTATCCATCTTCATTCTAAGAGCCACTTTCTGGGAGGCACTACGGATAACTTCGAGGATTGTGTTCAAGTCTTCCATGAATAAAAACTATATCATCGGCAAAACGAAGGTGTGTTAGTTAGGTACTGGCCATTAATGTTGATACCGAGTCTTTTCCTTCCTTTCCTTCCTCCTCTTGGTCCTATTGGTGCACCAGACTGCAGCACTGCCCAGGTCTCAATCAAATCAAAAACTTTCTCATAGTCCACGAACGCCAAGCAAAGTGGCAGTTTATACACCTCGGTCTTCTGTATAACCTGCCGCAGCGTATGGATGTGGTATATGGTGCCAAAGCCTTTTCAGAACGCGGCTAGTTCGGGAGATTGGAAGTCATCGAACTTGTGAGCGCAACGATTCGTAAGATTCGTATTCTTCAAGAGGGCCTTGTCACCCTTTTTAAAGAACAGAATGACCTCACTTATGTTCCATGTCTTCGGCGTTCTGCCCTCAACGATGACGGAATTGAAAAGCTTCTAAAGGTCTTTTATTCTACTTATTTTGACCATCCACACCGATTACGCCGATGACGCCGCCGCCGCCGACAATTTAGACGCCAGACGCCGCTGCCGGTCAAATGACCATCGGCGCACATGTCTAGTATAGACCAAGAAAAGCAGTTATATTATCAACTTTAGTTAATAATAGTAACTCTACTTTGAGTAGGTATACATTTAAAATTACAAATCAATTTTACCTTTTTAACACGTTTTTATTAGGTTGCTTTCTCGTTTGTTTGTTTGTCCGCAAAGTTTGCGAACGATTTTAAACTAGCTTCCCGATGAGCAATAGACTTGAAACTTTGAACACAGATCAGAACTGAAATATAATGTAATATTATGGTGTCATTAAGCTGATCTTATGATGGAACTGGAAGAAGGCCACAGGAACTTAATGATGAAACCATACAACCCCATTGTGATTAGGCTTGTTAAAATCGTCTTGACGAGTACTCTGATGGAAGATAAGGTCCAGGGTCTGATGATGAAGCTGGAAGGCCATGCCAAAGGAACTCAATATTGAAACCGTGCAATCCCATCGAGTTTGGGCTCATTCGAATCGTCTTGACGAGTACTTTGTTGGGAAATAGTGTCCGAGGATCTGATGATGGAGCCGGAAGAAGGCCATAGGAACTCTATAATAAAACCACGCTACCCTATCGAGTTTGAGCTCGTTTGATTCGTCTTGACGAGTACTTTGTTGGGAAATAGTGTCCGAAGATCTGATGATGGAGCCAAAAGAAGGCCATAGGAACTCTATAATAAAACCACGCTACCCCATCGAGTTTGGGCTCGTTTGAATCGTCTTGACGAGTACGTTGTTGTGAAATAGTGTCCGAGGATCTGATGATGGAGCCCGAAGAAGGCCATAGGCACTCTTTGATAAAACCACGCTACCCCATCGAGTTTAGGCTCGTTTGAATCGCCTTGACGAGGACTTTGTTGGGAAATAGTGTCCAGGGTCTGATGATGGAGCCGGAAGGAGGCCAATGGAACTCTATAATAAAACCATGCAACCCCATCGAGTTTGGGCTCGTTTGAATCGTTTTGACGAGTGCTCCGATAGGAGATGGTATATTTTTAGTCTTAGCTCGTTAACTAAAAAGCATAAAATAATAATTTACTGAAATAAGTATTTTTTTAAAACACCTTTTTTATACGGACTAAATAATTCCAAAATCTCGGACTAAAAATATTAAAACGGACAAGTAAAAACAAACTAAAAAGTAAAAAATAAATTCTTCTGTAAATATTTATAACCCTAATAACTTATACCTACATAAATTTTAAACCAAAAAACGTGGGGCGCGTTTTGTAAAGTTTCTCATCTATATTGTCTATAGCATGCGCCCCACGTTTTTTGGTTTAAAATTTCTGTAGGTATAAGTTATTAGGGTTATAAATATTTACAGAAGAATTTATTTTTTACTTTTTAGTTTGTTTTTACTTGTCCGTGGAATAATTTAGTCCGTTTTAAAAACGTGTTTTAAAAAAATACTTTTCTCAGTAAATTTTACTCTATACAGTGCCTTTGGTCTTAAACTAGCGATAATTTAAAGGCGTGAAATACATCTAATTTTATTGAAAAAAACACCCACATGTTGAGGTGATTAGGCGGGTCCCTACCAAGCGCGCTGCCTCGCGAGGCGAGACGTTTGCCGCGTGTGGCGGGCCTCGCACGAGGCTGCTCGCTTGGTGAGGACCCGCCTAATCGCGTAAAAACGGCTGGTCGGATCCTGGTTGAAAGTTCCCTAAGGCTTTTCTCTAATATGCACGCGACGAAGTCGCGGGCGGAAGCTAGTTTATTGCAATAATCAGAATTGGGTCTAGAATATTATTATCCCGTTCCCGTTTCTTTACCCTCTCCCTCTCTCTGCCCCTCTCCCTCTTCCTCTCCCTCTACCATACTCCTTTCCGTCCCCGACCCCTTAACAAAAGTTTGATCCCCTATTTCACCTCTTTAGGGGCTGAAGCAAGTCCACCGTGTGTGTTGGTCTTCAAAATAAATGTCATTTTCGCAATCACCATCCCATAAAAGCCCAAGAACGACATCTATAACGATTTTTATGTTTACTTACCCCATTTACCCCCAATGGGATGATTTTCAAAATAACAAATTATGTGTTTGATTTTATTTTTAGACGTGCTCCGACGAATTTTTTATGCTGTTGTAATTTCGATTTTATTTTCTTTTTCATCATGTCCACCGTGTTGGACTTCAAAATAAATGTCATTTTCGCAATCACCATCCCATAAAACCTCAAGAACGACATCCATATCGATTTTTAGGTTTACTTACCCTATTTGTCCTCTAAGGGGTTGATTATCAAAATCACAAAACATGTGTGTGCCTATTTATTTTTAGACGTGCTTCTGCGAAGTTTAGAGTTAAAGTTTTAATTTTATATTCTATTTTCCATACAAAATTTGAACCCCATTTTCACCCCTTTAGAGGTTACATCATGTCCACCGTGTTGAACTTCAAAATAAATGTTATTTTCGCAATCGTCATCCTAGGAAACCCCAATAACGACATCCATATCGATTTTTAGGTTTATTTGCCCCATTTCACACCCATTTCATCCCCATAAGTATTGAAATACTAACAGTAACGATATACGTTGCGTTAGATTTCCATCCATAAGCTTAAATTATAAATTTAGCGATTTTTACATAGAAAATGAAGAATTTTCTATTCATAAATTAATTCCCTTTTCACTTCTTCGGGGGTAGAATTTTCAAAAACGCTTAAACACGTGTATATTAATTTTCAATCGTCAGTCTAACCACAAAATTTGAAGACCCTAGCTTCGAAACTGAGGGACTTTCATACAAACTTTGGACCCCCGTTTCACACCCTTAGAAGGTGAGTTTTGAAAAACTCTTTCTTAGTGCACCCTTAGACCTCATAAGGAATCAATGTGCCAAATTTGGAGTCTCTAAACCCAGCGGTTTGGGCTGTGCGTTGATATGTCAGTCACCAATCAGTATCTTCTTTTATAATATTTAGATGTATTTAATGGTATGTATTAATGTATTTTGTATGCATGTGAATATCATTTTTCTTTGTTTGTTCCACATTCGTGTTTATTGGTTTACTGTTGGTTGACTTATAGATAATGCTCTTAGCATTAAGTCCGCCATTTCTACCTTACTTTATGTATTTGTACAAAAAAAATTATGAATAGATAAATACTACCTAATAAATTGTACTATATGGTACCAAATAAATTGTACTTATCAATACCAAATTAATAGTAATAAATAGTACCTAATAAAAAATTAATTATACTTATTAGTATCAAATGAATGGCACCAAATAGTACCTAAAATGTACTACTAATTTCCAAATAAATTGTACAAATTGTACCTATAAAATTGTACTATATGGTACCGAATAAATTGTACTTAATAGTACCAAATGAATGTCACTAATTTGTACCAAATTAATTGTAAGTAATTGTAGGTAAGATGGTGGTAGCTATTCAGGCGGCCTTGACTTAAGCCCTACCACCAACCAAACCGAGTACAAATTGTACCTCCCTGAGAATCGAACCCGAGACCCCTGCGTCTTACACGGGTGGGCAAACCACTAGACCACAGAGGCGGTTGCCTCTATGGTCTTACTACTGCATAATGCATAATAATTCCTTAGCCAAACATCAGTTTATATCAATAACAACGTGCATTGCATGTATTGCAGATCAAATCATGTAAGAGTATTTTTTTTATTTTTTTTATCGAAACTCTGCCTGTTTTAATTATTGAATGAGGTACAAATTAAGTACAATTTCTGGCCATTACTATGAGATCAATTGGAATCTGGTACAGCGTGGCGTCGCCAAGAAGTATACTTCCCAACGTCCGTTGCATGTATTGCAGGTCAAATAAGAGTAGATTTAAAAATGTTTTTTATCGAAACTCTGCATGTTTCATTTATTGAATGGGGTACAAATTAAGTACAATTTCTGGCCATTACTATAAGATCAATTGGAATCTGGTACAGTGTCACGTTGCCAGGAAGTATACTTCCTGGAAACGCCACAATCAAGTGATTTTTTCACTGAAACTATCAGAGGTACAATTTTTTGAGTTAGGGTACAATTAAGTACATTTTATGGTCTTTCATTTGAGGTTATCTAAAAATCTCTACGCCATGGTGGTGTTGCTGGGAAGTATAACACAATAAGAGTGAATTTGCTTTGCATCAAACAATTCGATGCGCTTCGATTCGGTTGCAGCATGAATTGACCCTAATATTTGATTACTCGTTTTTGGAGGTCCCTTTTCATCGGCAAATTATTAAAAAAAAAGTTAAAATAAAATATCGGTTACACAAAAAAAGCTTGTTGTGAGTGTTCAAATATGTTTAGGTACTTATTTGTAGATAATTATATTGGCAGTTGAGTTGACACTCCACTAACGAATTCACTCAATGAATTCATTGTTTATTCACATTCAAGTAGTTAATTCAAACTCAGAGACCATACAACAAGTACCTATTCGAACTATAATATTCGAATAAACAAAAATAATTATTTACTTCGAATTAACTACCTAGCTACCTATAATTTTATTGTGTTTGTTAAATGTATTTTTTACCTAGTAAGTACCCATACCCATCATACTTATTTATTGATTTACAACATTATTGATAACAATACATAAACATAAAAAACATAATTATTTAGTTCGAATTATCAAAATAAATATCGCGCGTTCACGCAGTGCATGAGAGTTGACAGAGCACTAGATTCGGCACATGAAATCGCGGGCGGGGAGTGTCCTTTCTGCACGTAGTAAATATCTATATTCTGTGGCTTGGTCTGCGGGGTCAGAGAACACAGAGAGTTCATTTGAAAATGCGTTCGCGCGGCTCGCTCCGCGGGGAGGGAGGTAGCGCTAAATGCCTACGACGCTCGAATATACTGGCCTTAAAGAGCTTGTCATAGTTGTCTCTGAATTTATATCTGATTTTCAGTGGAACTATCGATTTCAATAGTCTAATTTGTAAACGATGTATGTTATTCAAGTATGTTTTATTTACCTATATGTTCTACCATAGCTCGATATATCATAACTTATTATAGAATCAGCTAGTGAAATGTACAACAATCTTGATGTGTTATATGGCAGTTTATATTTTAAGATATTGAATTGAGCTAGTAAACCTCTCAATCTGTTACAAACGTAGGTCACATGTGGGCCCCAATTGAATTTATTATCAACTTTCAATCCCAAGTAAATATGTTGTTCAACTATTTCTAAGCTTTTACAATCACATGATCCTGGTTTAAGATGCATGCAACTATGTTCGTGGGCAACGATGTTGGCTGTAAAATTATTTTCTTTAATGTATGGTGAATGTATGTGCATTGCTTTTGTTTTTTGATAATTGATTGACAAGCCCAAATCGTGTGCCCATTGGCTGGAATGGGCACACGATCCTTCGACCATATGAAACTCGATTGTAACTATCGGAAAACCAGACTCAGGCAAGGAATTCCACTCTAGCGGTACGGATGATATGAACCAAGTCTTTGTAATATCCACCAAAAACAGTGGCGCTGATTCGCGTCTGACTTCAACAACAAACAACCTTAGACCACAAAAAAAAACAATTATTTTGAAAATTCTTTCAAAATCTTATGATATTGAAAAAACTTTCTTTTAGCGAGACGCTGGGCCTGGGACTTTCGATTTTTAGGAAAAAAACAAATAGTTCGCCCTAACGACAACAACAAAGACCAAAACTTTAATAAATCTACGATTTACACGATCTAGATCTATGCGATTTACAATACCTACAACAAAATATACAATAAGTACCATCGAGTAGGTACCTACTTACAAAAAATAATTTCTAAAGCTCCTCACCTCATGACAAGTATGACAATGACAAGCTTGTTTTTTGACTGTCATATTTATTTTTCTTTACATTCGTTTTTGATTTGAACTTGGATCGGGGAAACACTATAGTTATTGGCCACTTAAGAGACCTCAAGATCGAAAATTTCAACTTAAAATAAATATATTATCAGTTAAAAACAAATAAAATTTATGTCATATTGTTTTATATTAATTTATTTACTAATAAAGCCATCTTACATACTCTTGCATTAAATATTTTAGGAATAAAATTAACTTAAATTTAAAAATCATGAAATTACAGTAATTGGCCATATTTTTACAGTTATTGGCCATGAGATCATACAGTTATTGGCCACATCAAAAATTAAATTAAAAATTAAATTTGAACAAAATATAAATATTTTACATCGTCCTAATCGTATATTCATGACGATTTTGATACTCAGAAGGTTTAGATCATCATTTTAACAAAAATCAATTATGGCATATAAAATCAGAAAGCTCATCGTCTTCTGGAATATGCTCTTGGTGCTTAATAGGAACGCAATGATGATGTTTAAACTTTCTACAAGGACCTAGACAAGCAAATAATTTTGACCTTAATCACAATATAAATAAAAATATTGGTATAGTAATTGGCCTACTTTTTCTACGGGTTAGATTTAAGAATTACACAGTTATTGGCCTAGGCTATTAACTGTTTATAATGGCTTAATATTTCCAATAATTGAATAGCAGGCTTAATGACATAACAGAAAACGTTTTATTTATTAACAACACAATTTTTTTTAAATTTTTATTAAACACAGTAATTAGCATAGGGGGCCAATAACTATAAATTATTCAAATAAATGTGACAACTATTGGCCACAACAAAATTTTGAGGTTTTAATGAAGAAAACAGGTTATATTATATACTTTAAATATGTTTATGACGCATAGCTAAGTATTTTATAACATTTCAATGACAGTACTAGAATAAATATTTTTTAAAATATCATATCAAAAAAATTTGCAGTCTTAACAATTTTTTAACAAAATTACCTACTTTTGTTCCTCCGGCAAAAAATCACACTCTGGTAAAAAGGAAATCAACCTAGCGGTTTGTTTTTGTAACTTTTTGACAGATAATGAAAGTGTTGCCATTAATGTTGTTTTAAATCCACCATTTGTCTACGCTGTTGCTAGTTTTTTACCATAAAAGCTGAAATGGCCAATAACTGTATGGGGGCCAATAACTATAGTGTTTCCCCTATAAGTTGACTAAAAATCAAAGAAGTATTTTACCTTGACAGCAGTCAGTAGAGTAGGTACCTACTAAGAAGGTGTATACCAGACTTAGGAACGTTAGTAGGTGGGTAGGTAGTTTCGTACCTAAGTTTCGTACACAAAGCAAAAAATAAATATAGGGCGGAGTTGTAAAAGTACTTAAGTCGCAAAACTGGCTTCTGAGATAATATATGCTATCAAATATGAAAAAAAATATGGAAAAAGTATTATGGTCGTCTTGACCGGCGGATTTATGAGACGCCGCCGATGACGGCCATCTTTTTGCAGCGTGAAATGAATAAACCATTTGTTGATTATAGAGTTATTTATTACGCCATTACCAGCACATTTACACAGATGTTTCCACACAGACTATTCGTTGTTAAGAGCACAATATTACAACACTGTGATGTGATGTTTAATTACAAAATATAAAGAGAGCCATTTCAAGTCGTGGCCGAGCGCAAACAGGAAGTCTAACAGAACGACAACCTTACGCGCCGCGCGGAAATATCGCGACGGAACAGTGTCGCCAACATTGTCATAATTAATTAGCCACAGATACAGATTACTGCGGCGATGGTGGCGCCACACCACCCCCCTACGGAGAGAGAAACGCTATTCAAAATGAGTTTTGATATACTTGTCAAAATGGACTTGTCTGCCGGACCTGGTAACATAAGGTTTTTGTGCAGGCGGAGATGCAGTGGGAAGGATGTCAGGAATAGCTGGAGAGGAGTCAACGGAAGGACACGGAGCTGATGGCGGTATGTGACCGGGGTGTCCAGCAGTGGTAGAATCTGGTTCGACAAATGCCGGTTTGGTGCGATCCACGGATATTACTACAGGTTTGCCTTTGAAGTTGATGGTGATGGTTTTTCTGTCGTTGGCTCTGTCTAATACCTGGTACGGTCCTGTATATGGGTGTTGGAGTGGACGACGAACGGCGTCTTCACGCAAAAAGACATGTGAGCATGTGGCTAGATCCTTGAATATGAAAGCACCTGGATGCGCGTGTCGTGACGCGGGAACAGGTCTAATTTCTGCCATGTGCTGTCGCAGTCTGACAACAAAGTCTGCGGCGTCTTGACTGTTGGCAGGAGCAGGGACTTCAACCAGGAGCTCACCGGGTAGCCGGAGGCTTTGGCCGTAAACCATTTCGGCTGAGGTAGCCTTTATATCCTCTTTGAAGGCAGTTCGCATCCCCAGGAGCACCAGAGGTAGGGCCTTAGTCCATGCACCATCATGGCACATTAGGGAAGCCTTTAGTTGCCGATGGACGCGCTCGATCATCCCATTTGCAGCAGGATGGTAGGCTGTGGTGCGAATCCGCTTCGTTGCAAAGTTGTTCAGCAGCCGCCGAAACAGATCCGATTCGAATTGAGCGCCTCGGTCCGTTGTAATGACAGAGGGTACCCCGTATCGTGACACCCACTCGCGAATGAACGTGTCAGCCACTTCTTCAGCAGTGATTGTCCGCATAGGCCAAACTTCTGGCCACCTAGTCACCCTGTCGATGGCGGTCAGACAGTAGCGAAATTCATCGCAGACTGCGAGTGGACCAATGATGTCGATATGGACGTGAAGAAAACGACCGGGTGGCGTATCGAAGGAACCAAGTGGAGCTGATACGTGACGAGTGATCTTACTCCTCTGGCAGGCGAGGCATTCACGGGCCCAAGAGCGACAGTCGCGCTCGAGACCAGGCCAGACATATCGTGAAGCAACCAGGCGTGCAGACGCGCGAGATCCAGGATGGCTTAGTCCGTGAAGACGGTTGAAAATTGACCGACGGAGTTGAAGCGGCAGGTAAGGTCGCGATTTTTCTGCTGAAATCTCACAGAATAGAGAAATGTCCGTGCCTGGTACGGTTACCTTGTCTAGTTTCAAAACAGGAGTGTCGCGTAGTAGCAGGTCCTTGAGCTCTTGGTCGGACTGTTGTGCCTGGGCAAGGGTCTCGTACTCTTGCTCCAAACTGACAGCTGAAACTCGGGACATGGC
Organism: Agriphila tristella; assembly: GCA_928269145.1. Lineage (NCBI taxonomy): Eukaryota > Metazoa > Arthropoda > Insecta > Lepidoptera > Crambidae > Agriphila > Agriphila tristella. The sequence continues at coordinate 18,596,266 of OV743445.1, forward strand.
ATCAGCCACTACATTGTCTTCACCCTTAATGTGACGGATGTCAGTGGTGAATTGACTGATGAAGGTAAGTTGATTAAGTTGGGATGGCGGAAGTTTTTCTCGGCGCTGCACGAAAGCATACAGTAACGGCTTGTGGTCTGTAAAAATTGTGCAGTGCTGGACTTCCAGTATGTGGCGGAAATGCTGTACGCTTTCGTACACCGCCAAAAGTTCCCGGTAATAAGCCGGCCATTGGGACTGACTGGGAGTCAGTTTTTTGCTGAAAAATGCAAGAGGAACCCAATCGTTGTCCTTTTTCTGCTGCAGACAGGCACCGATGTGGACGCTTGAGGCGTCGGTGAAGAGTCCAAGGGCAGCGTCGTTAATAGGATGTTGCAGAAGCGTAGCGTCACTGAGACTTTTCTTGCAATCTTCGAACTGCTTCAACAGTTCAGGTGTCCATGGATATGGTTTCGCACCTTTCCCGCTAGTGGCAGTGAGAACGTCGACCAGTGGGGCTTGATACCGGGCGGCATGGGGGATGAAACGGCGATAGAAGTTTATCATGCCGAGGAATCTGCGCATGCCCTGCACCGTCTGAGGAGGAGGAAAATCAAGCAGGTCTTGGACACGATCCTGAGGTGGGCACGTACCTTCGGCGTTGATGACGTAGCCTAAAAATGTGACCTCGCTGACACCTAGAACGCACTTCGAAGGGTTGATGATGACACCATATTCCCTGAAGCGATTGAACAGGATTCGGAGGTGTTCCTTGTGGGTGGCCTCGTCTGGGGAGAAAACCAGGACATCGTCGACATACGGAAAACAGAAATCAAGACCCCGTGTGACCTCATCGATGAACCGTTGAAAGGTCTGCCCTGCGTTCCGTAGACCGAAGGTCATAAAGGGGAACTCGAAGAGGCCAAACGGAGTCGTGATGGCGGTCTTCGGTACGTCACCCTTGAAGACGGGAATCTGATGATAGGCCTTCACCAGGTCGCAGGTGCTGAAAACAGTGGCGCCAGCTAGGCTATTAGCAAAATCATGAATATGCCGTACAGGATACCGGTCGGGTACCGTTCGGGCGTTAAGGGCGCGGTAGTCGCCACATGGACGCCAGGTATTGTCCTTTTTGGTGGTCATGTGCAGCGGTGACGCCCAGGCGCTTTTCGATGGTTGAGTTGTCCCGCAGTGCAACATGGCCTCAAATTCTTGTTTGGCCGCGGCAAGCTTCTGTGGAGCGAGGCGGCGGGGGCGGCAGGCAACCGGTGGTCCATCAGTTGTCTTAATGAAGTGCACCGTGTTGTGCTTAACCGTCCTGGGTAATCCGGGAGGTCGCGTAATGTCCGGGAATTCAGCGAGGATGTCAGCATATGGAGTACCACCAACAGAGATAGCTCTTATGCTATCCTGTTCTGTTTTCGCTATGGCGGCGCAGACGGTCAGCTTCGTCGTCCCATCGATGAGGCGCTTGTTGCGGCAATCCGGTAACAGGTTTTAATGACTCAGGAAGTCGGAGCCGATGATCGGGGCGCTAACATCTGCAATGACAAAATTCCAGGAAAAATTTCTGCGAAGCCCAAGGTCAAGGCTCAGCGGAACGTTGCCGTAGGTCTTGATGGTGCTCCCGTTGGCTGCACTGAGGTTGTAGTCCTCGGAGAGTAGTGATTGTTTCACATACTGACGGGGATAGCAGCACAGGTCCGAACCGGTATCTACCAGAAATCGGTGTTTGGACCTTCTGTCTGTAACAAATAGTCGGCGGCCGGGAGACAAACAATCAGTCGCCGCCGCTACTGACTGTTGTTGGCGTTTTCCTGAGACCAGCTGCAAGGTTTGGTACACTTGGTAGCTTTTTCTGCAAATTTTTGGTGATACCAGCATATTCGCTTGTCAGGAGTTGCATCCCGGGGGCGTTGTGCAGGTGTAGAACGGCGTCGGCTAGAGGAGCGGCTTCTGGTGAGGCTGGCCACTTGCTTGCAGAGATCATCCAGCCTTTTCTCAAATCTTTGTTCGAAAGTACTCGGAGCCGGCATGCTAGTGTCTACATGTGGTGCCACCGTTGCCACTTGGGCTGGGCTGAAAACCTCAATGATGTTGTCCGCTAGGTCAGCAAGTTTTTCTAGTGACAGGTCCGGATGGGATGCGAGGATTGCTCGTACTTGGTCAGGTAGTCTCCGTGTCCACAGCTGACGGATGATAGAGTCATCATTGAAAGACGGTCCGGCGAGGGCACGGAGGTGCCTGAGGAACTGAGACGGTTTCCGGTCACCCAGTTCTTCTCCGTCGAGCAGCTGCCTCACCCGTGCCTCCTCAGACATGGAAAACCGTTTGATTAATAGTTCTTTCGTTTTCTCGTACCTGCAGCCAGCGGGCGGTGGGTTGGATATGATATCTTCTACTTCGTGTGCAAACTTCGCGTCTAGGTTCCCAATTAAGTAGCTGAATTTAGTTGCGTCTGATTTGATACCGGAAATGTCAAACTGAGCCTCTACTGTAACAAACCAGTACTTCACCCGGTGTGGCCAGAATGGTGGGATTTTAGGGGACACCCCGGAAACATGCTGATGGGACTGAGGTATGCTTCCGGTTGCCAACTGGGCCTGCAAAGCAGCATTTTGCTGCTTAAGCAGCTCCAGTTGTTCCTTGATATCTGCATCGGCCATTATTAAATAAATTTACACGAATGAAATATTTAAAAAAGAAAATACTATTATGCAAAAAGTAGGTTGTATGGGGAAGATGTGGCACCTGTATTGTAGCCTTATCTGGATAAAAATGAAGTTAAATACACACACGATATTATGCAAAACATGTAAAATCAATACCTACACAACAATGTAGAAAAATATTACACGAACAACAGTAAAAAGCAAATACACACAGAAATTTTAAATGTTTAAGTAGTTGTTACTAGAAAGTCTGAATAGAACTTATATTATCTAACACGAACAAATGCGATACGTAGGTATGCAATGTAAAATTAATAAACAAGTATTTGTTTGCAAAAGAAATGTAGGGACACAGTATGCAATTTTTTATCAGTGGCACACCGTACAAGTACATTTAAAAACATACACAAAAAAAAACAATGAAATTCCCAAGAGTTTGAAACAAGTTAATTAAAGGGTTATTATTTCTAAAATAGAAATTGCAACAAGACTTTCTAAAATGGCAATTGCAATAACAACAATAAAATATGGCAAGTTGTAAAGTTAGTCACACAAAAATAGTAGTAAAATTTTACGCACTTTACGAGTTTTACGATCACAGTTCAAAGTTTCAAACTTATCTTGTTTGTATGACGATCCGGAGCCGGTGAATATGACGTCGACCACAGACCACAGAACACGAAACGTCGACCCTCCGAGTTCAGACTCGTAGCCGTAGATAGGTGGGTCTATTGACCCCTGCAGACTGGGCGATCGGCGAACTACTCGTTACTCGTTGCTAAGCCCGCGGACAGCGGAGCCGTAGGTAGGTACGTCGATTCGGAATTGCGGACAGGGCGGCCGTCCGGCTGCGAACTACTCGTTGTTGCTAAGCCGGGCCAGGCGTAATACCTACGATGCACGATGTTTGCTTGCGATTTGGCGTGGAACAGACGATCGCAAGTCTCGTTGTAAACTCGTTGTATATAATGACTGTGAACCAGGTCGTGCCTGACTTGATTTTCTGACTACGGCACTTCTACAGTTCGTCGACCCGATGTTCTCGTACTGCGCGTCGTGCGACGATTTCGATCACAACTCGTCGATTAGAATCACATTGCATCTTGCAGTCTCGATGATTTGGAAACGGCGCTGGCGCTTTGGATAATGGCATACACATCACGTCGGGGTCACCAATATGGTCGTCTTGACCGGCGGATTTATGAGACGCCGCCGATGACGGCCATCTTTTTGCAGCGTGAAATGAATAAACCATTTGTTGATTATAGAGTTATTTATTACGCCATTACCAGCACATTTACACAGATGTTTCCACACAGACTATTCGTTGTTAAGAGCACAATATTACAACACTGTGATGTGATGTTTAATTACAAAATATAAAGAGAGCCATTTCAAGTCGTGGCCGAGCGCAAACAGGAAGTCTAACAGAACGACAACCTTACGCGCCGCGCGGAAATATCGCGACGGAACAGTGTCGCCAACATTGTCATAATTAATTAGCCACAGATACAGATTACTGCGGCGATGGTGGCGCCACAGTATAATTGTCTGAAGAATATATAATGGAGTGTGGTGTGAGGCAAGGTGGACTATCTTCTCCGTCACTATTTAATTTGTACATGGATGCACTCATCGTGGAGCTTAGCAGCGCCAACATTGGCTGTTCTATCGATGGCGTTATGGTCAATAATATCAGTTACGCTGATGATATGGTGTTGCTGGGTCCTTCGGTGGGTGCCCTGAGAAAATTGATAGCAATATGTGAATCCTATGCCTCCGCCCACGGCCTCCTCTATAACGTCAAAAAGAGCGAACTTCTTGTTTTCCAAGCTCAGGGAGGTCGTACACTTTCATATGTGCCACCTGTAAAGTTATTAGGTACCGACCTTAGCAGAGTATCACAATTTAAATATTTGGGGCATATTGTCATCGAGAACATGTCTGATGATTGTGATATAGAGCGTGAGAGAAGAGCGTTGGCAGTCAGATGCAACATGCTGGCCCGCAGGTTTGCAAAGTGTACACAGGAAGTGAAGATATCTTTGTTCAAGGCCTTTTGCCAATCATTTTACTCCTGTAGCCTGTGGGTCAAGTACACGCAAAAGACTTTTAACGCACTCCGCGTGCAATATAACAATGCCTTCCGGATGTTGATGGGTCTTCCCCGATACTGTAGTGCGTCAGGTACAGGGGCGGATCTTGAATTTGTGGGGCCCTGGGCTAATACTGCTTAGGGGCCCTACCTAATTACTCAACTAATTGCCATTTTGACAAGAAACTGTTTTCTGTAGTGATGTAGGTATATGTAATATGTTAAGTACAGGAAGAAAAAAGAAAAACAAAATATTTTATTTATTTATTAAATCATTCTTTTTTGCAAAATAAATTGATAGGTTATAAATGGTTATGTTATATAAATTCTTTCTGTTTAAATTCTTTATGTAATATAGATTCTCTTCGCATAAAATACCTTCCTTTACGTTTTTTAATGGATTTATAGCTATTTCATTCGCGTTTATATGTTCTGATTTTAAAAAAGTTTTTAATTTTTGCGCATTTATTTCTTTCTTTTTCTCGACCAAACTGTAATTTTCTTTTTTCAGCTCCACTTTTATATTTTCTAGCAGACATATTGTAAAATAAGATATTTTTCTGAAAATAAACAAAGAACTGGATAGAACTTTTAATTTTAATACCTACTTAGTAATGAGTGTAGCAATACACAAATTATCATTAATATCGAACGAGTTCGATTCATTTAGTTTTGAAAACTGAAATAACAATAAAAAAGTCATGTTTTATAATTCTTTTTACTTACCTACTGCCTATTAAAAGCAGGAAGTCTAGTTATGCTGAATACTTCAATTTTAGTAAATTAAAAGAAAGGTCCGGTCCTTATAAGTTTTAAGTTATCTATCACTTAGTAAACTAAACACATGCACTAAACACATTTCTAACAATAACAAAGTCAATTCGTTAATATAGTCGACGATAGCAGAAGTGCGTAAAAAATAACAAAATTGCATCGGGCGATAAACGGAGGGAAGTCCCCAGTAATAGAAAATACACGGAATACACCGACCGAAAACAAGCGACAGGGGATTCCCCGTTCCGTTTGATAGATGCGCCACACGGGTTAATTGATCGCAGTGTTGCCAACCTTATGATCGGATTTTTTTAATTCTAGATCATTTTTATTATTGACAATATCGTCTATTGGTTTCAGTTCGGTTGGGGGCCCTCTGTATTCGCGGGGCCCTGGGCTGCAGCCCAAAAAGCCTTTAAGTAGATCCGCCCCTGGTCAGGTATGTTTGCGGAGGCCCGAATTGATGACTTTTTCGCCATTATTCGCAAGCGTATTGCCTCTATGCGGCATAGGGTCCGGGGAAGCTCTAACAGCATCCTGATTGCAATAAAGGATAAACCAGACTGCACTATCGCTAGGCATTGGACCCAGATGCACTTGTACGGGTCACGTAAATATCTAAATTAATTTAAATTGAAATTAAAAAAATTGACAACATATCAAAATTTTTATCCTGATTTTTTATTTGTTATTTAGAAATTACTGGTGAAAACATGAGACACGTATTTTTTTATTTTCCAAAATTTTTATTTTAAGTCAACGTAATATTAATTTGAAAACTTATCTATTCTAAAAGAGCGTAAGTGCCGTTTAAAGGATTTTTGCCCATAAAGTGCCCATATGAATAAAAAAAATCATTATGACGTCAACCTGCCAATCTAATCTATGGACGGTAATGACGTTTGTTTGTTTATCTTTTGCTCGAGGTTGTTTTCTTTTATTGTCGCTATTTTTACCTTATTTTCAACAATAATAAATAAAGTTATTCGTAAATTAGATTCCATAATCTCATGTGTAGTTCCTGCCTGCAAAAATACTGTGATTGAATGCCCAAACAAACACTGTTTTACGTGCCAAACCAAAGTCTACACGTTTACAAGTGGTGTGTTGCTTTAAAGTTTTATGGAAATTGAAACTAATGCACTTCAAAACAAACTGTATTTATTAAACAAATTCAAACGTACACAATATCTTTTTATTTCTAAAAATAAAATGTTTCGCAGAAGAATTCAGCTTTTGCAGCATGATGAAGTCCATTTTGGTAAGGTTGCGACTGTCTGCTATTAAAAATCCTTCAGAAAACTTGATATTATATTTCGATAGATGTTAAATTTAACCAAAACACTAATTCAAGTTAAAAATACAATAAAAATATCATGAATACATTCAAAACAAAACTAATCAAAGTGAAAAATATTTTGATTCTTGACACAGACTTTGACATAAATTGGACGTTGTTAATTGAAAAGGATCCAACCCACAAGTTTATCGAAAATGAGTTAAGTATACCAAAATACTCCTTAAGGTCAATACTATTGAACCACGACAAAGATCCAAGTAAAATTCAAGTGTCATATGTTTTTTTATTCAGATGTTACCAACCCACTTATATGACAGGTCATTATTTTTGTCATACTTAACGCTCCAAACTACTTGGATCGTTGTAAAGAAAGTCATATTCAGCAAAAAAAAAAACAAGAAAAAAATCACGAAAACGATCCAAACAACATGGATCATTGTTTATTTGAAATACATATTAAATTGGAAACAATCCATGTCACTTGGATCGGTATCGCTAAATTCAACTGATTTATTTAATAAAGGAATATAATTTCGGAAAAACGATTCAAGTGCTATGAAATGTTTTTGTTTCATTATTTAATTTGATTTTTTTAAACTAAACTGCTTAAATCGTTCCAGTCATTAATATCCGGGTTAATTATGTACTTTTAAAAGTTTATTATTTGACCAGAAACTTAATTTTAAAAATTAATTTGATATGTCTGCCTAAACTTTAGTTTCTTTGCCTGCCCTAAGGATATTATTATATTTAAAAAGTTTTCGATCTATCGTGCATTCTCTAGGCTTGTTGAAAAAATATCGATATTTTTTATTCGATTTATCGATATTTTTAGCCGATATATTTTGATCCGATATTTTTATTATATGAAAGTGGAGGGGTGGGGTGACTGACAGACTAACGCCCAGCCCAAATAACTGGACTTAGAAACTTGTTTTTTTTTTACATGTACAGAGATATTTTATACATATAGTGTAAGCATCCACTAAGAAAGGATTTTAAGAAATTCCACCCCTAAAGGGGTTAAATGGGAGTACAAAGTTTGAATGGGAAAAAAATTGTAAATTAACATTTCAGCTTGAAACTTCAAAGTAGTAAATCTAAAAACAAACAAGCAAACACGTACTTCGTGAATTTCCGAAAATCAACCCTAAGAGAGCAAATGGGTAAAAAAGCTTAAAATCGATGTGATTGTCGATACTGAAGTTTTATGGAATGTTGATCGCGAAAATGGCATTTATTTTGATGGTGACATGATTCAACCCCTAAAAGGGTGAAATGAGGATTAAAACTTTGTAAAAAGAAAAATATTAAATAGACATGTTGACTTTATATTGTTTTGAGATGTTTTCTATGTGTTCAATGACACTTTTATGAAGATATACAACGTGTAACAGAATTAATGTCTTAACCAGAATATGGTAGGTAGGTAGGGACCGGTTAAGCTATTACTTTTGTTACAAATTGAAGGTAATTAGTGAGAATTTTATAAAGATAGATAATAAAGATGAGAATTGATTTCAGAAACATAAAAAAACCATTGATAAGTAATAAACACACTGTTTCATTTTTTTTTTTAGTTTGGATCCTTATTGTTTAATACTTTTCTAGCCTTACGCTATAGAAATAATGATTTAGCGATAACGATCCAACGTCATATTTTTGTCCAAATATCACAACATATCTATCAAAACTTGATAAAATATCAAATATATTAAATATTAGAAATTTATTATTTAATTAAAATAAATCATAAAAAGATAAAGTACATAATCTCAGAAGAAATACAGTCTGAACTTAAAAAAATCATATCTCAAAACTAACTTTGTGTGGGTTGGAACCTTTTCAATTAACAACGTCCAATTGTAACCTTGACAGCGACAGTTTTTATGATTATTATTTTATTAAGATAAAATCACACAACTTTTTCACGCAAAGGAGTTAAATATTTAATATTCCTTTATCTCGATGATACAGTGTTTTTTCTACATATTTCGTTAAATTATTGATCAAAAGCCCCGAAAAATTATGTACGGTGACAGAAATTAAAAAACCTCGAAATGGTTTTCGATTTAAGGTACCTACCTTGTAAAAAATGAAAACATGTCAATTCTCGTTTATTTTGTTTTAAAGTTACTAACATAGTCTAAGTAATACTAACAAATATGGATGTAATATGTCTGAAATAAATTTTATATTATTATTATTATATTATAATCGGTATAATCCTACAGATATAATTTTTTTTTATTAATCAAGAGTTTTATTTTCATTCTGTTTTAATTTACTTCATAACATTTATTAATTTTATGGACTTAAGTCTAAGGGTTGGAGATTTGTAACTCAAATCACAGGACTTTTTAATCCTAACTTATCAATATTCTTCATACTGAGTTTCATTTCCCAAATTAATCTTTAGCAAAATTACATTTCGCATTTTATTCACTTGGTCAAATTATCATTTGGCATATATTTACTTTGTCAAGTTTTATTAAGTCAAGTTTAATAAGCAAACGTTTTATTTTGGCAAATATTATATTCCAAAAAAATGATTGGTCAAATTGTCACCTCACACACTTAACTTATTTATAGCGTAAAGCATAAATTGCACAAGGAGAGTTTCTCGCGCGAAAACCAACCACGAGACATCGAGACCGATAAGCAAGCACGGGTGACGCAACTCCCAAACCACCCCCTATTATCAGTTAAGAATAAATCCAACTGAACAGGCCCGGCAATAATAATTATAAATGCTTCTTTCGGCGTCGCCGCTGCCGCCGTGCCGGGCCGGGCCGTTCCGAATTATAAAAGCACCCAATCACTTCATCGTTTATATTAGTATATGGATTACAGATGCCAAGAGTTTTACAAGCATCCATCAAAATTCTTATGTCTTCGTCACTCAGGTAACTAAATATTTTTTCAGTACAGTTATATGGTAACTCAGGAAAGTTGTTAAAGAGAAAATGGAAAATTTTATTGCCTTGTTCAAGTAATTCTTTTTTTTCCATACCCTTTTTAAAATTTCTTTCTATCATGCTAGCATATATTGGAAATTTTGTTTTATATTTATATTTTTCTGATTTTAAAACCTGCACTATATTTTCATTCCTCATATACTTTGCTAATGAACTTGTATCTTTTATCAAGATATCATAAAATGAAGCGTTGAGATTATTTATCTTCTCGCTCTTCATGCTTGCTATTTCTTTCTCACATTCATCCTGAAAATCACTTATTTCATCACTGCTACTCATTGATAGTAAATTTTCTTCGCTAACATATAAATTTGCAGTTTTCATTTTGACTATGTGGCGGCTAAGAGCTGCAGCAGTTACTTCAGCACGATCAGGTTTATAGTAATACTCATCATCAGAGCCACACGACGTCCTTATCCCAGGCATAGTCAGATCAAGAGCTGTATGATTATTTCTACTTGTAATATTAATATCAGCGCCATTCTCCAGAAGGGTTACAACAACATCTTTATCTCCTTCTTCAGAGGCGATGTGAAGTGCTGTTCTACCATCCGCGTCTCTTAGTGAGTTAATATCAGCACCGAATTCTAGCAATACTTTAACAAGTTCTTCATCACCGTTCCAAGTTGCAATGTGTAGTGCAGTGAAACTATACTCCTCATTATTAGCATTTACATTAGCCCCTTTATTCAAAAGCATTTTGCTAATTTCTTTATGCCCTTTCTGAGCAGAATATTGGAGTGGTGTTTCGTGACTATTTATTCCAGAGTTAACATTTGCATTATATTCCAAAAGAGCTTCAACAACTTCTGCATATCCGTTGTGAATAGCAGCATGAAGTGTTGTTAAACCATCTTTAGTTTGAACTTCTACATTAGCACCTTTACTTAGAAGCAGTTTAGCAATTTCTCCCCTAGTAACATTACAAGGATCTTCTCCTCTAATATTGTTATAAGGATTAGGAAATTCATAAAAAAAACTTTCATTGAAAGCAGTATAATTCAATGCTGTTCTTCCATATTTGTCATAAGCATTAACGTCAGCATCATGTTGCAAAAGAGCTTCAACGATTTCTATGCATCCCGTATTAACAGCAATATTCAATAGCTCAGGACTATCTTTTATATTAGCTCCATTAGTCAAAAGTAGCTTAGTAATTATTAAATCAGCATTCTCGATAGCATAAAATATTGGAGATTTTCCAGCATTATCTTGAGCATTTATATTAGCATCATAGCTTATTAACAATTTAGCTACTTTTTCTTGTTTTATTTTGGCTGCACTATGTAAAGGTGTAAAACCTTCTTTAAATCTTGAATTATTTAACATATTGGTAACTTCTGAATCGGCATACTCAATAGCATAAAATATTGGAGTTTTTCCAGTTTTATCTTGAGCACTTATATCAGCTTCATAGCTTATCAGCAATTTAGCTACTTCTTCCTGTTTATTTTTGGCTGCATTATGTAAAGGTGTAAAGCCTTCTGTTGAATTGTTTAACATATTAACATCAGCACCATACTTTAATAGGTCTTCAATAATTTTCAAATATCCTTTTTTAACAGCAGCATGTAATAACTCAGGACTATCTTTATCTTCAGGGTTAACCTTAAGGCCATATTCTAGAAGAGCCGCGACAATCTTTTTATACTCTTCTCCAGGGCGGCACACTGCAATGTTAAGAGAGCTTCGGTTACTTTGATCAGTAATATTAGGACAATACTTTAAAACATCCTTAACAGTCATCAAATGTCCTTTGTCAACAGCAAGGTGTAGTATGGTTTTGCTATCGTTATCCTGACTATCAACTTTAGCTCCATTCGTCCGTTGTAAGAGCAGCTTTACCACTGTTTTATGGCCAGATTTTGTAGCAATTTGAAGTGGCGTTAAATTATTCTTTGTGCTAGCATTAATATCAGCACCTCTATTCAAGAATAATTTCACAGCTGCTTGAGCTCTTTCATCACCTCGTTCAGAAGCAAAATGTAGTGGCGTATATCCTTCCTTCGTTAAAGAATGAATACAAGCACCATGGTTTAGAAGATCTTTTGCAATACGTATATATCCCATCCTAGCAGCAATATGAAGAGGGGTTATACTATCTTCCCCTTTAACATCAACAGTAGCACCACTACTTAAAAGCAAAGAGACAACTTTTTTACTACCTTTTTCGACAGCAAAGTGCAGTGGTACATAACCTTGATACCATGATGAAGTACGCATACAATCAACATAAGCTCTATATTCCAAAAGATGCTCAACAATTTTTGAACAGCCTATTTCAGCTGCAAAATGAAGTGAATTTCTACCAACATTGTCTGCAGCATTAACATCAGCTCTATGCCTTAAAAGTAATTCAGTAATTTCCATTTTTTTATTTTCAATTGCATCGTGGAGTGGGGTTCTACCATATTTAGTTTTAGCATCAATATTAGCACATTTGCCCAGAACAATCTTAACAATTTTTATGTGACCATTTCTAACAGCAAAGTGGAGTGGAGTACTACCATCATGATCTTCAGCATCAATATTAGCACCTTTATCTAGAATCATCTTAACAATTTCTATGTCACCATTTATAACAGCAAAGTGGAGTGGAGTTCTACCATCATGATTTTGAGCATCAATATTAGCACCTTTGTCTAGAATCATCTTAACAATTTCTATGTCACCATTTATAACAGCAAAGTGGAGTGGAGTTCTACCATCATGATTTTGAGCATCAATATTAGCACCTTTGTCTAGAATCATCTTAACAATTTCTATGTCACCATTTCTAACAGCAAAGTGGAGTGGAGTTCTACCATCATGATTTTGAGCATCAATATTAGCACCTTTGTCTAGAATCATCTTAACAATTTCTATGTCAGCCATTATAACAGCAAAGTGAAGAGGAGTATCAGTTTTTTTCTTTTTTTTGCTGTTAACACTAAAACCGCTTCTTAAAAGTAGTTTAGCAGCTGCTGCATTTTTAATATTAAGGGTATGACAAAGTAAAACATATCCTCCTAACCATTCCTTCGAGTAGCACTGCCAAAAAGAATTGATTAACTCCCTTGCACTTTCTAGTCTTCCTTCATAAATCGCACAAAGTAAACTGTCGTGAACATCCTGATGATCATGATCACCTCCACATCTAAACATTTTCCAACCACTAATTTAATTAATTTAAAGATGAGAGAAGAGACACGTCTATGTTAAGTATGATAACATAAATAGAATGGATCAAAACCACACGAATAGTAAAAAAAATGGATGATAAATAAATTAAACCCCCACAGTAGATAACCCAGGGCCCCGGGTTTATACAAATTACAATCTTAAAACAGCTGACCCATTACAATACAATAGGGAAAATACCCAACTCAGTTAAAGTAAACAAGTTTCCCCCCAATACAATCATTATTACTTATTTATAATTAGTAGGTATGTATGTTACCTAATTAATATAATTGGGTAAAAGAAATATTTTGCAATGTTTGTTATTGATAACACGACAGTGTCAACTTATCCACAGAATTATTATTTTTTTACAATAAGAGTGATAAGCGAGTGATGTACGCACGACACAACAGCATGGTAGGTTTAAATAATTTTTTTTATTACGAACGGCATAAAGATGGTCTCAAGGTCAAATGGCTACATTAGCCTCACTGGTGTGTCATGTAATAGTCGTTAAAATTGTCTACAAGTATCTAAAATAAAATACTTTCCTGAAAATTGGAAAATTTGAGATACTTAAAAGAACAGAATAAAAAATATAACTTATAGGTATAAAGTATTTAACTAAGAAGTAGTTTAAATTAAGCAGCCACGAGTTTGGTAAGATAGCCAGTTCCTCAGTGGTAAGGATTCCGGGTGTAGTGCGCTTCCACCTTTGGCCTTATCGTCACTTTAACATCAGGGGCCTTACTATGAGCTCTTATAGCAGGACTTATATTGAACTGCCTTACTTTTTCATACTATGACCTCAAAGTTTAGTATGAAAGCAGGCCTTATGCAGTCCTGTTTAAGGCCTGCTTTTGAAATGAACGGTTTCTTATTTGCTGATGATAAGCCCCCTCACGAAGGCCAAGCACTATCTCGTGCATAAAAAAAAGCCAGGCCGTCTTCATCTGTAACAACAAATTAAACTAGTTTTAATTGTACACACGACAGCATTTCAAGTGGAGCATTTGTAACTGTGAAAACAGCTTTTATTACATGGGGCATAAAGATGGTCTCAAGAACAACAAAGTCATCTTACGTCTGATATGATATGCCGATATAGGTACCGTCAAAAATCTTCCTTTAGGCGCAATTGGTCCAATTCGCGATTGGTCCAATGTTCTAAAAAATGTCCAATTCGCAGTTGGTCCAATTCGCAGTTGGTCCTATTCGCAGTTGGTCCAATTCGCAGTTGGTCCAATTCGCAGTTAGTCCAATTCGCAGTTGGTCCAATTATAGTATATTAAGTTCTTGTCATCGAAATGTATTATATAGAATCGACATTCGCGGCCCCGATTTTTGCTCAACGCGTTGAGGGCAACTGCAACTGCCCTCAAGCCCTCAACTCATTTAGTCACTCGCCAACGCTCACCGCGAACGCACGGTGTAATTGTGCCGATAAAAATGCCATCCTGTGTGTTAAAGACGTGCAAAAATCGCTCCAATGCAAATCAAAAAAATAGTGGAGTGACTTATCATCGGTAAATAAACAAATCATCAACATAAACCAACCAAAAGTATTTTTTATACATTATTTCTACTGACCCGACATTTTGTATGAAAATCATAGATTATGAAAAGTGAACCATACAGATTGTATACGTAGGTACTAAACTAGGATAGGTGAACTAATAGCACAGTTTTACAATATAAGTATATTATTATATTCCGTTAAGAACCGCCTATGATGTAGGACAACACCGCCGCCACAGTGTAGGTACTTAACTTACGCTGTCAGTCGAAAAATATGTCCAGGGGCTTGTCAAAAAAGAAAAATAAATTAAAAGTGATTATTAATCTTAAATCCCTGCTGTATTTTGTTGTCGAGGCACATCCGTGCACAGAACAACGTACTGTGCTCCATTGCCGCAATTACTCATCCCGCTCGAGTGGCAAGGCAAATTTGAATTCGAATGTGTACATTACTCCTAGCACGAATATCTATCTAGAAAAAAAACGCGCGTAAAAGTGCTCAATAGAGTAATTGTCTATGAGAAAGGAGAGTGGGAAAATTTGTATGGGAAGTGGTCCATGAACCAATAGCGACACTGTTGTTGTATTTATGTAGGGATACCACAACTACACCCTTATGCAAAGCGGCATCAAAATCTGACTCTGTAGTTTAGAGAAAAAAAAATCAACACAATATGTTTTTGTTACATATTTTGTTTTGACTATTTTAGACTGTATTATACCTACATCAGTAGTAAGTTTTGGCATCATCGATGGTATAGTGGTTAATGAGCTTTTACATATATTTTATATTTTTAATATATTTATGGGTCCAGCTGAAAACCAGCGTTGTGGAATAGACTCCACAACACAAGCTGAGCCTGGTCAGCCCTTTCGGTCGTCTTATTCTTATCTTTAAGATCTGTATTGTATTGAAAACGCCGAATAAATGCTTACTTTACTTTACTTACCTAATGCCGTTGACTACCATTTGGATAGGCGCTGTGCCGGCTGGTTCGATCCCCACTACGTTTCAATGTTTTTTTGAATTATAGAATTCATTAGTGCGTTTATTCAGCGCTTTAATTTTGAGGGCACATTTTCGAGATTCTAGCTAGTGCCTCATCTTCCCTTTTTAATTTCAATTTTATAAGATTTAATTGCAATTATAAATTTTTATTTCAATTCGTTTATTTCTTTAATGCTATGACAGAGTAATTATTATAAGCAGCAGATAAAGCAGAGTATATGTAAAATCGTATTTGCAATTTTTTTATAATAATATTATCGTATATGCAATTATTATGATATTAACTAGAACTAGCACTTTGTGAGCTTTCCGCGGTTTCCGGACAAGGATCTGGGTTAGTAAATATTTTTCCATGTTGCCATAGAAATATTTTTCCTAATAAAAAATCTATTCGACGACATCAAATACGGGTACTAAATGCCCATCCTCCTTTTTATTTTTCGAGTAAGTATTCACATGTACCAATCACCTAAATAAATTGCGTTCTTACTATATTTTTATGCAATTTTATTAAACAAGTAGGTCTATCCTAATCATTATTATTATTACTATGGATACATGGAAAAATATTTTCCATGTTTCCATAGTACCTAATATTTTCCTAATAAAAAATCTATTCGACAACACCAAATGATTGTTATGAGTGCGGATACTAAATGCCCATCCTCCCTTTTTATTTTTCGAGTAAGTATTAACATGTACCTATTACCTAATTAAATTGCGTTTTTACTATAATTTTATGCAATATTATTAAACAAGTAGGTATATCCTAATCATCATGAAGAATGTGTCGCATCTGTGTGCATGCTACTTTTTCTTTGACAACTCACGCTCGCACTGTGCATGCGTAGCCGCCATCTTTGCAATCGCTGCGACAATTTGTGCCGTAGATCTGTCCATTCTGGTTTACATACATTTCAATGGTTCTTGTATACATTTATATATTTTTGCAACTTATAAAGAGTGCATTAAGCGGTTGCGATACCAAATTAGTCACGATTAACTACTATTAAATGTGTTATTTTGTTTAATTTTGGAAATACACTTTATATTGGACCAATCGCGAATTGGACCAACCGCGAATTGGACCAACTGCGATTTGGACCAATTGCAAATTGGACCAACCGCGAATAATGTGAATTGGACCAATTGCGCCTAAAGGAAAATCTTTACCATATTTTTGAACTTGAAATAAAATCTTTAAAAGTTAAAATAGGTAAGTATAGGAAATATTAATGATGTCCTTACCCTTATCTTTGAAAATAAAGATTTACTTTCAGAGATTTATTGTTATTAAAGTACCTAGGTAAAATTAACACATTTGGTGGCATTTTTACCTACTAGTTTTTCGAAGAAATACAGGCTGGATTTTTTTAATGCCACCTGGGGCTGTACCGGCTAGGTATGTAACACTTTTTTTTCGTAATCTAAATAACTCCTGAAAACAATTAATAATTATGACATTAGTTGAAAGGTCAATCTGTCACTTCATTTTGACGTTTTGCCCGCTCCGTTCCACGAACGCTTTGAGATGTTTTGATGAAATCTTAGTAATCCAAACATTATTTCTTAATTAACAACTTTCGTTTATTCGTTTTCTTATAAAAAAATATAAAATTAAATAAGTAAATTAAACTACATTAGTTCTGCAGTATCTTTCTTCTAAAAAAAAACATGAAACGGAACAAAGCACCGTGTCACAGATAAATTTCTGATCATAACCCTTCTAATAGATTAATCGATTAGTGATCGATGACAATCGATTAGTAATCGCTTTTAGAGTTTTAACTACAAAATTATGATTTTTCGATAGAAATATTTTAATTGAATAGTTTTATCGCATGCAATTAACTTATAAATAAAATTCTTCACGATTTTAGTCTCGTTCTGGTATTTTCAGTGTTTTTATCGTCTGACATGACATGATCATGCACTTTTCCCTTGTCCTTTTTGGCTCCAAACCATGAAGTGAAGGAAGCAAAATTATCCTTTTTTGAGTCTTAATTTGTAGTGCTGCGACCCATTTTTATAATTTAAAATATCTTTAAAACCCATGCAGTAAACATCCTTTTGGAAGAAATCCTTTTGGAAATAATATCATTTTATGAATTGCGAATTAAGCCTTATACCAACCGCGAATTGGACCAACTGCGATTTGGACCAATTGCAAATTGGACCAACCGCGAATAATGTGAATTGGACCAATTGCGCCTAAAGGAAAATCTTTACCATATTTTTGAACTTGAAATAAAATCTTTAAAAGTTAAAATAGGTAAGTATAGGAAATATTAATGATGTCCTTACCCTTATCTTTGAAAATAAAGATTTACTTTCAGAGATTTATTGTTATTAAAGTACCTAGGTAAAATTAACACATTTGGTGGCATTTTTACCTACTAGTTTTTCGAAGAAATACAGGCTGGATTTTTTTAATGCCACCTGGGGCTGTACCGGCTAGGTATGTAACACTTTTTTTTCGTAATCTAAATAACTCCTGAAAACAATTAATAATTATGACATTAGTTGAAAGGTCAATCTGTCACTTCATTTTGACGTTTTGCCCGCTCCGTTCCACGAACGCTTTGAGATGTTTTGATGAAATCTTAGTAATCCAAACATTATTTCTTAATTAACAACTTTCGTTTATTCGTTTTCTTATAAAAAAATATAAAATTAAATAAGTAAATTAAACTACATTAGTTCTGCAGTATCTTTCTTCTAAAAAAAAACATGAAACGGAACAAAGCACCGTGTCACAGATAAATTTCTGATCATAACCCTTCTAATAGATTAATCGATTAGTGATCGATGACAATCGATTAGTAATCGCTTTTAGAGTTTTAACTACAAAATTATGATTTTTCGATAGAAATATTTTAATTGAATAGTTTTATCGCATGCAATTAACTTATAAATAAAATTCTTCACGATTTTAGTCTCGTTCTGGTATTTTCAGTGTTTTTATCGTCTGACATGACATGATCATGCACTTTTCCCTTGTCCTTTTTGGCTCCAAACCATGAAGTGAAGGAAGCAAAATTATCCTTTTTTGAGTCTTAATTTGTAGTGCTGCGACCCATTTTTATAATTTAAAATATCTTTAAAACCCATGCAGTAAACATCCTTTTGGAAGAAATCCTTTTGGAAATAATATCATTTTATGAATTGCGAATTAAGCCTTATTGCCATTAAATTACAGTTTGATTTCCAAAAAAATCTTAATAGGTGATACTGACCGGACATGTCAGGTTGGTCACGCTAAAAATTGCCATTTGAAAATTTACTAAGACTATTTTAGTTTTTGAAATGGCAACATCATCCTTTACATTCACCAACAGTCATTTTAAAAAAGCTAGTTTTCTGTTACGTTTCGAGTAAACGCACGTGTTTTAGTGAGTGCCACGGCCGTCAAGATTTTTGGTGTCGGATTTGAGACACGTTGTCTTCAAATTCAGGTTAGTTTACAACATTTAAATATTTTTAGAAGATAAACTATATTCTAATGTACTATTATTTACATTTGATACCAAACGTGAGTAAATGTTTTCATCGGAATATAATTTTGAATATAGTATGGGAAGAGAACGTCACGTCAGTTTTGCTACATTTTGCCTCGTGACCTACAGGCTGACCAGCAAAGTCGCAAAACCGACACTGTAAGGCTGAGACTACATGTAGGACTTCTATTCCTGTACATAAATCTGGCTGGTATCCTGTGGGAATGTTCGCGTATAAAGAAGAATTATTTTTCAGGAATGTTTAGTAGCGGGCCTACTAAGTGTTTTAGAGTTGGGTGGGCATCCCGCACCTTGTATAATGATCAGATACGACGTCACAAAAATAGATTTACATTTTTTTTATTTAAATCTACCATGTGAGGGATGTGTCTCATTCTAGGCTTTATATGTAGAATACATATAATGTGGCAATCTATAATATTTTTACTAATTACTCTAACGAATTATTAGAAAATGTCGAAATGGATGAAATGAATGGATTTTTGTAAAATAATATGAAATGACTCAGTATATAATAAACGATAATATAAAATATAATCCTTAGTTTTCATTTAATACACGTACACTCACACTGTGATCAGTTTTCTCTTGAGTGTAAACCCAGCCTTAGAAAATTAGCCTGTCGGATTTGTGACTGTCCCTGTTTTGCGACGAGGATATTTTCACAGTTTTTACTAAATGTCAACAGGAAGGGGAACGAATAATTTGGATGCACTATTTAAAATGCCTTCAATTATCTGGAATAAAATAATCACTTTACCGATTAAACTACATATTTATTAGTTATTGCAAAAGTAATGGTTACTTTGACATCAAATGTGACAAAACCGACATTAAAACTACCGTAATTCGTAACTTATTGATTTGATGACTTCAGTGTTCTATTTTTCAAATAATTTTAATGATAAACATCTTAACACAAATAAAATCTTTACGTTCTTCTTGATATTTAGTAGATAAATTAGCTTTTAAAATAGTCGCAAAACTGACAGTTTGTTTCGACAGTGCTTGATTTATTTGATGATTTTTCGTAAAAAAGATAAATCAGCAAATAATAAAGTATCATTCTATAAATTATCATGTTTCTCAATAATATTTAAATAAAACAAATATCGGAAATTGTATTTCTAAAATAGTAACATCAATTTAGTCATGGTACACTTTATTTTGAAAACCCTCGTAACACCGAACGCTCACCCTTAGTCGCCCTGTGGGAGAAAACCGTTACAGGTACAGTACAACTTAACTTACATGGCTATTATAATTCCTTTCGTTTGACAGATGGATGTGATACATTGCTACTTTTCTTTGGTAAGTTTTTATTTATACCCAATAGAAGTAGCAATGTGTCACACCATCTGTCAAATGAAAGCGATTACGATAGCCATGTAAGTTAGCCGGAACGGCCCCTGGAGGGAAAGTACTCTAACTAAAATAGACAGCAAATTTCACTCAAAGGAAACATTATTTTTGAAAAGAAACAAAACTGCATTCAAACATTTTTAAAAATACGCTTCCCATACCCAGGAATCAAGGTCCAAACAAATTATCGGACGCGGCTTACTGCCGCGGCTGATCTGAGGTGTGCAAACTATCGGATGTAGTAGGTCGCGGACGTAACCATAGACTAATATGACGTCATCGGACGTCCGATAGCTATCTGGCACGCAGGATGTTATGAGAGTGTGCACACTTATCAGCCGCGGCAGTAAGCCGCGTCCATAAGCCGCGTCCGATAATTTGTTTGGACCTTCAAACCGGCTAAAATACGAAAAAGCAACAGCCTGTACCCCCTTTTTTATTTGGTCTGAGCCTGTACCTTTATGATATCAATCGTGGGTCGAACATAAGGATCAAAATCTATTTAACCAACGTGGAATTAAATGAAAGGAAAACTATGAAAGTCATGACATGATAAAGCACTTTTCTAGAAACATACTATTGTTCGATATTTTGATTATCGATCATTTGGTATTCGATATGGCGTAGGTAACCCGTACGTTAGTACTATTATATATTCTGTGCTATTGTGTTGTGTTGTGTCGCGATCTGTCGCGTATCGGTTTCATACATTTAGTATGACTAGAAACACACTATTGTGTTGTGTCAGCATCTGTTGTGGCGCGGATCGCTCGGCTGCGATTGCAACAGAACCCCCACCACCGATCTGTCGCGACACAACACAACACAATGAGCATGACTCAAGGTCGAAACAAATTATCGGAGGCGGCTTATGGACGCGGCTTACTGCCGCGGCTGATAAGTGTGCACACTCTAATAACATCCTGTGTGCCAGATAGCTGTCGGACGTCCGATGACGTCATATTAGTCTACGGTTACGTCCGCGACCTACTACATCCGATAGTTTGCACACCTCAGATCAGCCGCGGCAGTAAGCCGCGTCCGATAATTTGTGTCGACCTTCAGTGGGACACATAATATTTGTATGGGAGTCAAAATTAACTCCTTACGAAAAAACAAATTGCACTCGTAATATGCAAACAAAATTATTTTAAATCAATCGCATTGAATGAAAATGATACTGGGAACCAGAAAAAATCATAAGTTTTAATCAACTATATAAAATATGGAATTTATAATATTTAATATGAGATGGACACATATTTTTTCCCAAATGTACCATTTTTGGCGGCCATACTCGTTTACTCTTCAAAATCCAGCGTCTGACTGAGCCGTGATTCTGAACGAAAAAAAACGTCTGTGTGTGGTGGTACGTACGGAATCACGTACGTACGGAATTCCGAAACGTGATTCCGTCTGTATGTGGCCGGCCTATGTGCACCTACTGTATTTAATGCGTGGTGACACTCAAGTAAAAGGCTCGATGTGATACGACTTCCCTCCCTGGAGAGCCTGTAGGACGGATTTACTGTCAGAGAGAATTAAGATGTCGCTGTCTTTTACCTCCCTTGTTTCGATTGCCCGTAAGTATCCCATTAACAGTCGCCTTTATTATTTTCCAGTCAACCAATTAAAAAGCCAATGCTACGATCTCAAAGAAAAAAAGAACCCAGAGTCGATTAAAATAATTTATGTATGGTGAGGTAGACCAGGGGCACAGAATATCCAGAGGGGTAATTACGTAACTTTGTTGCAATCAACTCTGACAGAAATCGCAGTTAAATCGCTGCTTTAGTAAGAACCAATGTGACAACTATCTTAACTAAAGCAGCAATGCAACCGCGCTTTCAATCGAGAATTGTTGCTTTACGTAATCAAGATACAGACCTAGTATGTAGTGATGAAAAAGACTCGAGTCTTTTAAGTCCTTTTGCAAAGACTCGCCTCATATTAACGCCTCACGACTCGACGAGTCTTTTAAACCCTAAGTCTTGAGTCAAAAGACTCGAAGCTCAAGTCTAATTTGAGTCGAGCTCATTTACCTCAGGCCTTAAAAGCTGAGTCGTTTCTTAAAAGGTTTAAAGGACTTAAAAGACTCGAGCCTTGTGGCTTCGGGAGTCGTAAGTCATGAGAGGCGTTTACCAACCAATATACTGACCGACTGATACATATCAGCAAATTCAGCACATTGATCTGATTGAAATTAAAAATAAACAAAATAGAAGTTTTTATTAGGGAAAAAATTGAAACAAAAAAAAGAATTAAAATAAAATAAATATAAAATATAATACTTAATAAAAACCTAAAAAAATCCGATACCGAGGGCCAAGGACTCAAATTTTAAAATACTAAAAAGTCCAAGATGGCGGCCAACTTTTTTGTTTGTGGGCCGATTTCGATGAAACTCGGTTTTTGGAACTATTTTGACTAGAAAAAAAATAACGGAATGTTGAAAATATTTAAAAAGCCAAGATGGCGGCCAACTTTTTTGTTTGTGGGCCGATTTCGATGAAACTCGGTTTTTGCCACTATTTTGACAAGAAAATAACAACGCAATGTTGGAAATATTGAAAAATCCAAGATGGCGGCCAACTTTCTTGTTTGTGGGCCGATTTCGATGAAACTAGGTTTTTGGTTCTTTTTTGACAAGAAAATAACAACGCAATGGTAAAAGTATTGAAAAATCCAAGATGGCGGCTAACTTTTTGTTAATGGGCCGATTTCGATAAAACTCGGTTTTTGGTACCATTTTGACAAGAAAATAACAACGCAATTTTTAAAATACAAAAAATCCAAGATGGCGGCGAACTTTTTTGTTTTTGGGCCGATGTCGATGAAACTCGGTTTTTGGAACTATTTTGACAAGAAAAAAATAACACAATGTTGAAATTATTTAAAAATCCAAGATGGCGGCCAACTTTTTTGTTTTGTGGGCCCATTTTTGATGGAACTCGGTTTTTGGAACTATTTTGACAAGAAAATAACAACGCTATGTGAAAAATATTGAAAAATCCAAGATGGCGGCCAACTTTTTTGTTTGTGGGCCAATTTCGATGAAACTTGGTTTTTGGTACTATTTTGGCAAGAAAATAACAACGCAATGTTGGACATATTGAAAAATCCAAGATGGCGGCCAACTTTCTTGTTTGTGGGCCGATTTCAATAAAACTCAGTTTTTAGTACTATTTTGACGAGAAAATAACAACGCAATGTTGGAAGTATTGAAAAATCCATTATGGTGGCTAACTTTTTTGTTAGTAGGCCGATTTCGATCAAACTCGATTTTTTGTACTATTTTGACGAGAAAATAACAACGCAATTTTTAAAATACTAAAAATCCAAGATGGCGGCCAACTTTTTTGTTTGTGAGCCGATTTCGATGAATCTCGGTTTTTGGAACTATTTTGACGAGAAAATAACGCTGTATAAATAGCGTTGTTATTTTCTTGTCAAAATAGTTCCAAAAACCGAGTTCCATCAAAAATGGGCCCACAAAACAAAAAAGTTGGCCGCCATCTTGGATTTTTAAATAATTTCAACATTGTGTTATTTTTTTCTTGTCAAAATAGTTCCAAAAACCGAGTTTCATCGACATCGGCCCAAAAACAAAAAAGTTCGCCGCCATCTTGGATTTTTTGTATTTTAAAAATTGCGTTGTTATTTTCTTGTCAAAATGGTACCAAAAACCGAGTTTTATCGAAATCGGCCCATTAACAAAAAGTTAGCCGCCATCTTGGATTTTTCAATACTTTTACCATTGCGTTGTTATTTTCTTGTCAAAAAAGAACCAAAAACCTAGTTTCATCGAAATCGGCCCACAAACAAGAAAGTTGGCCGCCATCTTGGATTTTTCAATATTTCCAACATTGCGTTGTTATTTTCTTGTCAAAATAGTTCCAAAAACCAAGTTTCATCGAAATCGGCTCACAAACAAAAAAGTTGGCCGCCATCTTAAATTTTTAGTATTTTAAAAATTGCGTTGGTCTTTTCTTTTCAAAATAGTACCGAAAACCGATTTTCATCGAAATCGGCCCACAAACAAAAAAGTTCGCCGCCATTTTGGATTTTTCAATATTTTTAACATTGCGTTGTTTTTTTCTTGTCAAAATATTTCTAAAACCGAGTTTCATCGAAATCGGCCCAAAAATAAAAAAAGTTGGCCGCCATCTTGGATTTTTCAATATTTTAAACATTGCGTTGTTATTGTCGTGTCAAAATAGTTCCAAAAACCGAGTTTCATCGAAATCGGCTCACAAACAAAAAAGTTGGCCGCCATCTTGGATTTTTGTATTTATAAAATTGCGTTGTTATTTTTTTGTCAACATAGTACCCAGAACCGAGTTTCATCGAAATCGGCCCACCAACAAAAAAGTTTGCTGCCATCTTGGATTTTTTAATATTTTAAACATTGCGTTGTTATTGTCTTGTCAAAATAGTTTCAAAAATCGAGTTTCATCGGAATCGGCCCAAAAACAAAAAAGTTGGCCGCCATCTTGGATTTTTGTATTTTAAAAATTGCGTTGTTATTTTCTTGTCAAAATAGAACCAAAATCCGAGTTTCATCGAAATCGGCACACAAACAAAAAAGTTGGCCGCCATCTTGAATTTTTTGTATTTTAAAAATTGCGTTGTTATTTTCTTGTCATTATAGTACCAAAAACCGAGCTTCATCGAAATCGGCACACAAACAAAAAAAATGACCACCATCTTGGATTTTTTATTATTTTAAAAATATCGTTCTTATTTTCTTGTCAAAACAGTACCAAAAACCGAGTTTTATCGAAATCGGTCCACAAACAAAAAAGTTGGCCGCCATCTTGGATTTTTCAATATTTTAAACATTGCGTTGTTATTGTCGTGTCAAAATAGTTCCAAAAATCAAGTTTCATCGAAATCGGCCCAAAAACAAAAAAGTTGGCCGCCATCTTGGATTTTTTATTATTTTAAAAATATCGTTGTCATTTTCTTGTCAAAATAGTACCAAAAACCGAGTTTCATCGAAATCGGCCCACAAACAAAAAAGTTGGCCGCCATCTTGGATTTTTCAATATTTTAAACATTGCGTTGCGTTCTTATTTTCTCGTCAAAATAGTACAAAAAATCAAGTTTCGTCGAAATCGGCCCAAAAACAAAAAAGTTGGCCGCCATCTTGAATTTTAGTATTTTAAAAATTGCGTTATTATTTTCTTGTCAAAATCTTTTTATTAAAATAAACTTGTTAATTAAGCGCTTTTGAATCGTCTATAAGTATTATTTTTCTAGACTTATTTAGGAACCTTAAAGGTTGAGCTGTATTTGGATACACGACTCAGTCGTGAGCCTTTTTAAAAACAGCTCGAGTCGTTTGAGTCTTTTGAGTCGCTTGAGCCTTTTGAGTCTTTTAACATACAACTGAGTCTTATTAAAAATACTCGAACGTCGAGTCTTCACTTTAGACTTGAGTCGCGTAAAACGGAGGCGAGTCTTTTTATTAAGACTTAAAAGACTTGAGTCTTTTCATCACTACTAGTATGTCCCAAATATGCAATTCGATTTCGCTTAAACAATCCCCTACATTTAAAAAAAACGTGTGAGAACGGGGAGTATTACATAGTCACTATGTACGTAACGTACTATGTCATAGTGCGTTTGTGTATAACATGTAAGTACACTCGACGTCAGAAAAACCACACCTCTTTGACACTAACCCCCGTATCTATAGACGAGTAAGTAATGACTTGAGTAAAACTTGCAATTTTCAAATGCTTCTAATATTATATTCATACGCATTTTATAGTATCAATTAACCTTAAATTCACCAAAACTGCACTAAGAAGTCATTTAAGATGAATTTTACTAAAAATTGCATGTGAATATGATATGAGAAGCATTAGAAAATTTCAAGTTTTACTCAAGTCATTACTTACTCGTCTATAGATACAGGGGTAAGTTTAGACTTGGCCATCTGCTATTGCTAGCTAACGTTTTATTGTGTAAATGTTGATATCTATTGAAAGTACATTTAATGAGCTTTCTTTTGATAATTGTTTGATTTAGTTAACATAACAGTTACCATAATTAAACGATTAAAGCGTTATTGCTAGCGCCACCACAAAAGGGAAATAAAAGGGGTCAATTCAGGAAATGCGGGTAAATTCGCTATCGAGATGATGGAGAAAACACACTTCAACAGTTCAATTAAAAAAAGGAATACCCAAGATGGATACTATTGCCCATGAAGTTACTCAATATTGCAAAAAAAATTAGGCAATGTAATGTGCTCGGAAACTCAATCTCAGTAATTGATTCCGTTCGACGAGTATTGCAACGGTTTCTAAAGACTGTTGGCTATGTCCGAAGGGGAAGAAGTATTAACACTTATCATTAAATTATATGGGATTAAATTAACTTTGAAGAATAGGTGCGGTTTTTCTGATGCCGAGTGTAGTTTTGTTACAGTGCCGCTCAGACTCAAAAGCGCTCATGGCGAAGCTTGACAGCTGATCGTACTCCGGCCAGGTGTCGGATGGGTGACCGTTAAGTGGCATTACAACTGAGCGCTTCCGTGCTTCGGAGAGCACGTTAACAGTCGTTAAGCCACGTTAACAAACGCACTATGACATAGTACGTACATAGTGACTATGTAATACCCCGCGTTCTCACAAGTTTTTTATAATGTTGGGGATTGTTTATAGGACAAAAAAAAAATCCCAATCGGATATAATTCCTACAAAAGGTTTTATTGTTTTAATAGCTTCATTTGTTGCTAAATATGACTATCCTAGGTTTTCCCCCCTCGGCTGAGTTGTGCTTAAGTGATGGGGGGTAAAAATGTACACCTAAAAGGGGTATTTTCGCGGTGTTTTGGTTATATCTCGTTTTTCATCAACATTGTGTAAGAAGATTTTAAAGTTGGGTAAATTTAAAACAATTTGAGGGTAGAACGGTTTTGTTACGAACAATAGTTTCGGAGACACAAAGCAAACTATATTTAATACCACTAACATTTTTCGTTTGCAAAATAACTTTGTTTTTCATAGTGCTTGTATAAAAAACAAAGTTATATTTGCGGTTTTGGAAAATGTGCTATATCTCAAAACTGCTACCAGTGATAACATCCAGTCTTGTCGAGAGTCCCTCGTTGAGCAAATGAATCTGGCACTTCAGGCTGTCTCTGATTGGGGCAACGCCATTCTTGTCAGTTTCAATGCTTCAAAAACGTAGGCTTGTTTATTTACGGCAAAACGGAGTCCTTTCCAACTGACTCCGACTTACCATGGTGTATCCTTACCGATAGCGGAACATCTGCAACTTCTTGGCCTAAATCTGTCATCATCATCATCATCATCATCATCATATCAGCCACACGACACCCACTGCTGGGTATAGGCCTCCCCTAAGGATCTCCACGACGATCGGTCCTGCGCTGCCTGCATCCACTGGCTTTCCGCGACCTTCACCAGATCGTCGGTCCACCTTGTCGGGGGCCTACCCACGGAGCGTCGTCCGGTGCGCGGTCGCCATTCCAGAACCTTTCTGCCCCAACGGCCATCGGTTCTTCTCGCTATGTGTCCCGCCCATTGCCACTTCAGCTGAGCAATCCTTCGAGCGATGTCGGTTACTTTAGTTCTCCTGCGGATCTCCTCGTTTCTGATTTGATCACGTAGGGAAACGCCGAGCATGGCTCTCTCCATTGCACGCTGAGCGACCTTGAGCCTCCTTATGAGACCCATAGTTAGCGGCCATGTTTCACTGCCGTAAGTCATCACTGGCAACACACACTGTTCATAGACTTTCGTCTTGAGACACTGAGGTAAGTCGGACGCGAAGATTTTTCGAAGCTTCCCGAATGCTGCCCACCCGAGTTGGATTCGGCGAGAGATCTCTTTCTCGAAATTGGACCTACCTAACTGGACTGCCTGTCCTAGGTATACGTAATGGTCAACAACTTCAAGTGTAGTGTTCCCAACATGAACTGGAGAGGGTACAACATGGGCATTTGACATAATTTTCGTCTTTTCCATGTTCATCCTAAGACCCACTCTTTGGGAAGCACTACGGAGATCTTCGAGCATTGTGTTCAGGTCTTCCATGGTCTCAGCCATAAGGACTATATCATCGGCAAAACGAAGGTGTGTTAGGTACTCGCCATTAATGTTGATGCCGAGTCCTTTCCAGTCCAAGAGCTTAAAGATGTCCTCCAACGCAGCTGTGAACAGTTTCGGAGAAATAACGTCTCCCTGTCTCACACCACGCTGCAGTTGGATAGGATTTGTGTTCTGGTTCTGTACTCGGATCGTCATGGTGGCATTTTGGTATAAGTACCTCAACACCTCGATATACCTATAGTCCACTTGGCACCTTTGGAGAGACTGCAGCACCGCCCAGGTTTCAATCGAATCAAAGGCTTTCTCATAGTCCACGAACGCCAAGCAAAGTGGCTCATTATACTCCTCGGTCTTCTGTATAACCTGCCGCAGCGTATGGATGTGGTCTATTGTGCTAAAGCCTTTTCGGAACCCGGCTTGTTCGGGAGGTTGGAAGTCGTCGAACTTGCGAGCGAGACGATTCGTAAGGACTCTCGAAAACAACTTATAGACATGACTCAGAAGCGAGATGGGTCTATAGTTCTTTAAGAGGGACTTGTCACCCTTTTTAAAGAACAAGATCACCTCACTTATGTTCCATGTCTTTGGCGTTCTGCCCTGGACGATGACGGAATTAAAGAGCTTTTGGAGGACTTTGAGTATCGGCTTACCGCCCGCTCTCAGAAGTTCTGTAGTGATTCCATCGTCACCCGCCGCCTTGTTGTTTTTCAGCTGTTTGAGAGCCATACTAATCTCGTACAGGCTGACGTCCGGGATATCTTGGGTATAGTGTCGGGTAAGCTTGGCTCTGGGGTCTTTAGCCTTGCTTTCAACAGGTGTCTGCGTGGAATACCAAAATAAAAATCATAAATCTGTCATCAAACCTGAATTTTGGCGAGTACATCGACTCGATTGCACAGTGTGCTGCTCTGTTATACAAAGCGTAGATTCGTCCGATTATGGACTACTGTTGTCACCTGTGGGATGGTTCTACTAAATATCAGCTTGAACTTCTTGAATCGATTAAAACCGTGCCAGGAGGCTAATCGGCAACTCAACATTGGCCACGGTAGAACTTCAGAGCCTCAGTCAGCGTCGCAAATTTGCTAGTTTATCGGTTTTTTATAGAATACACTTTGGAGAGTGTGCGATGGAAATGCACAACCTTGTTCCTCCAGCCCCTTTGCACCATCGGGATACCAGACGCAGGTTAGCATATCACCCTTACATAGTAGATACTCCAAGGGTCGGGTCCGTACCAAGCGCTTTACCAATACATTTCTTATGCGAACTGCTAAAGAATGGAATGCGCTACCTGCTCATGTGTTCCCCGATAATTACAACCTTGGTCTCTTTAGGCAAGAGTGAATAGGCATTTCCTGGGCATCATGCATGCTACACCTTAGTTAGACCACATCCTGTTTACCAAGCAAGATGGTGGTCAAATGCCTGCCCAGTCTATATATAACAAAGTGTGAACTTAGTGAATACATTTACTATGAAAACCGATGTCATCTGACAGCGTGCTAACGCGTGGCGCAGGGGGGGGACACTCTTGACACTCCTATACTAAGTGACATTATTGTAAAGGAAGTGCTTTCATCTCTCATTGGCGAAGATCATTACTTCATACAATTTTTTTTTTATAAGAACTCCCTCAACGATCAAGCAATGCTTGACAAGCACGTAAATGCTTGTCAAGCAGTTTATGGTTTGGGAATAGACAATTATTTTCTAATAGTCATTAGCGAGAGTACATTCATAAAGGTAGGTATACTCTTTTTATCAAAAACAAAATTTAATTGTCAGAATTTTCCTTTAGCAATATCACAAAAATCTTTTTCTGTGTTTATTTCGCACGTTTACTTATTTCAGTTGCTCCTTTCCACCGTTTCCCAACAAAAGAATAAGGACCCGGATAGTTTTAAAGATTGGGTAGAGATTGTTAGTGAAAATGTGTTGACAAGTTAAAAGAATGGGGTCTGCAACCTGCACCTTCGCCAGCAGGATAAGGCCTGTAGGCGTAGTACCTTCCCTTCACCTACCGGCAATTCATCGTGTAAGTTTTTTATGTAGGTACTAGGTAGGTACCATAGTAGAATCAAATTACTACCTCCTTGATTAAGGGTGCGTTTCCACTGAAGCAACATCACGTAAATTTTTTTGGGGCTTTAAAAATGGGGCGCTTGATTTTGAAATTGAAATATATATAACTTTGTAGAGTTTCGTAAGGCCTTTCAAATGATACTATAACCCCGGCGCGGAAATTTGTATTATTATTTTAGTGTTTATGAAAATATAGTTTTTTATGTTATATTTTTTCAGACAACCAGACCCATCCCAGTTCCAGACCCATTTCAATTCCAACCCATCCCACTTCGTCTTCATATACCAGAAATATCATGTAAGTTTTGTTTACGCAAATTAAGGGTAGATATTTCTCAAAATAATTGTACCGTTACGTGCAGGTAAAACGCAGTTACTTTACGCACACGTTTTGTTATGAACATCGCTCCTCTAGAATTACAAAGACGTAACTGCAAACATCATGCATAATGCCCTCATTATGCATCAATTTCATAAGCTACAATATTTTTAATAATAAAATTACAAACATTTTTTTTTTCAGATCACAGCCCACCCCCATCCCACTCTGTTGTCATCCTGATACAGGTGCAGTACGAGCTATCGAGCAGTTTAGGTAGTTGTGGCAACCGCAAAAGATGAATTTTTTTTTTTTTATAAAAAACAAGTATTATTACTTGTTTCAATTCCGGGACTCTTTGGCTCCATAATCGTTTTATAGACTTAAAGTAAGGGTGTAAGTAAAATGATTGTATTATATCTCGTAATAATATATAGGACTTCGTATAGGTGTCAGTTAAATTATTTTGGTTCGACCTTGCACCATCCTTCCTGTTTTTCTATGCGGAAGCATTAATTGCTTATTTACGAATAATTTTACTGGAATGGTTTTAATATTCAGTTATCAATTACTGGCTGCGCAACATGTTTTGATGAAAATGTATTTTCATTAAAACTGCTAGCTATACTTATTAAAGTGTTAGTGATGTGTTCTTTAATAGGTTACATTTAACAAGATTATGTTATACTTACCTGGGAAAAATTAATAGCTGTGGCGAGGGGTGAAATTATGGCGAAGGTAAGCCGTTCAACAAAAGTGTTATAATCTGCATAGTGGATCGGTAGGGTGGGATTTCTAAAAGGTAAGCCAATGGGAATCGTCTTGTATGGACCCTTCGCCACTGTGTAGGTACATTAGTATACCTAATACTACTAGGTAGGTATACTAATGTACTACACAAACACGGTCAGGGTACCTACTACGCTAATAGGCACCCTGACCGTGTTTGTGAATGAATAAATATTAAGAAATAAGAATATGAACAATTTTGAATAAAATTATCCCTAGGCATAAACTGAGAGGAATAAATAAAAACATAATGACTCTTTCACTTAATTGTTTAATTTTGTGTCCTTTTCTTTTCTCCCTTTTGTAATTATGTTTTTAACTGTTTTGTTCTAGTTATCTCTTATAACATTTGAAACGTTTGTTCTCATGTGTTAGTTATTTTCTTCGGAAAAAATACTAATACTAGTGAACACGGCGTTTAGAATGTTATAAAAGATAATTAGAACAAAGCCGTAGGTAGGATTGCTAGATAAGGTACTAAAAAAAAAAAAAAAACTAACAAGAAAATCGCCGATCAGAGATGGCGCTTCAAAATGAGTAAGTTTTAAAATCGCCAGAGGGCTCTCTACCCCTATTTTTTTTTATCTTACTCTATGGCGTGGCGTCAGACGAATGTGCCCGCACCATCAATGGGATACTTAAATACTAAACCCGGCGACTGATGGGATAGGTACTTAAATACTAAAGGGAAAGTGCGTTTATTAATGTCTCTGTTCCAGGAAAAGCCAAAATTCTGCTGCTCTTACTGCCACGCGTGTTTTCATAGCAAAAGAGAATTAGACAATCATTTTGAAGAATGTAACAATCCACAACTATAGAGTATTTCTAAACTATTGTGCTAAACAATGAGCGCTTTTTTAAGAAAAAAATAATAGTTCCAATCACCTCACTAGATGGCGCTATCAAAAAGTATGCTGTCACATATTCTAAGGCCGCGTTCCGAATCACGCTTACAGCACATTAAGCGCGCTGACGCCTGGTCCGATTCATGCTTACGACGCTAATGTATGTTGAAGTGACGTCACCAATGACGTCATAGCATGTGCTAACGACGCTCAGCGTATTCTACCATTTGGTGGAATACGCTGAGCGTCGTTGGCACATGCGATGACGTCATCTATTACGTCACTTCAACTTAGGTGAGTGTTGTAAGCATGAATCGGACCGGGCGTTAGCGTGCTCACAGTGCTATAAGCATGATTCGGAACGCGGCCATAGATATTTTTGGAGATGTCATGTCATGTTGACAAGTTGACATTGACATTGACATAATACTTTTGCGCAACGCCATCTACTCACAGTTTCCTTTTTTTTTAAAATCTGTCATTGAAAAGCGCTCCTTGACATAAAAAAAATTTAATGTTATCTCTTATATAGTCGAATAGTTCATAGCGGCCCCGGAATTTTGAAATTATGTATGGAATATGTGAAAAAAAATCCCAATCAAAAACCATAAAACTACTAAAAAAGCTCAGAATTAACTGTGGAACCTTCTTTTTTGAAGTCGGTTAAAAAGTTTAAGTTATGTTGATTATTTGCTACAAATGTGCTTAGGTAGGTACAGCAACGCAATGTAAAAAATATAAAAAAAACTTAACTTAACGGTTAACTTTTTGTTTTTGGGCCAATATAGATAAAACTCGGTTTTTGGTACTATTTAGACAAAAAAATAACAATGCAATAATAAAAAAATAAAAATCTGAGATAGTGGCCAACTTTTTTGTTTGTAGGCCGATTTCGATGAAACTCGGTTTTTGTTACTATTTTGACAAGAAAACAGCAACGCAATGTAAAAAATATAAAAAAAATCCAAGATGGCGGCCACATTCTTGTTTTTGGGCATTGGCCCACATTCTTGTTTTTTTGTTAAAATAGTACCAAAAACCGAGTTTTATCGAAATCGGTCCTCAAACAAAAAAGTTTGGCGCCATCTTGGATTTTTTATATTTTTAACATAGCGTTGCTGTTTTCGGCAAACTTTTTTGTTTGAGGACTGATTTCGATAGAACTCTGTTTTTGGTACTATTTTGATACGAAAATAACAACGCAATGTTGAAAATATAAAAATGCAAGATGGCGACCAACTTTTTTGTTTGAGGGCCGATTGAAATGAAACTCGGTTTTTGGTACTGATCGCAACCCGCCGTAACCTATATTTGTATATCTCCAAAAATGATATTTTTTTAGTTTTCGAGGTTTACCACATGGTTTAGCTATTGTCGTGTTCTACAGCTTTGTTTGATTGCCACTGATAATAGTAAGACTATGAAAAGCAGCCATAGACAGATTTAAGACCAGATGAAAATGGATGGACTTTATCTGGTCTTAAATCTGTGTATGGTAACTTTCCATAGGCATACTATTATTAGTGGCAATCAAACAAAGCTGTAGAACACGACAATAGCTAAACCATGTGTTAAACCTCGAAAACTAAAAAAATATCATTTTTGGAGATATACAAATATAGGTTACGGCGGGTTGCGATCTGTAAAACTTGGGTTAAAGGATCTATAATTTCTTAATAAATAACTATATCACAACGGCGAGCGGTAACCTTTTTGATAATTTAAATGTTTTACGGGCTACTGTAGTATTAAAAATACTACTAAAATATCAGTCAAAGTTAAAGTATTTTTTCATATTCCGGTATGTCTATTGACTGGTGTTTATTAAACTCGAGCATGTCGCCCAAGATGGATGCCACTTTCGTGAGTTATCGGGAGTGTTCGGGAACGAAGCACATTTCCGACGAAGTTTTTATTGAATATTATCGTAAATAATGGACGAAAATAGTTTATTTTTATATTTTGTGCATGCAGACAAGGCACAGAATAAAACTGAATCAAAAGCTTATTAAAAACTTGTAAGAGAGGAAGCAGATTTTTTCAAACTCCGGTACGTTTCGCTAGTATATATCAGACACCGGTATGTCCAAACTTTAAACCGATTTTTCAGCTTAATCCGTCATTTTTGGTATTTTTATTTCTGTTCTAAGTTAAACAAACTCTTAGACGAATAGCCGTACATTGAAACAACCTCAAAATCTATAAATGTACTGCGTAAAACACATTTCCTTCATTTCCCACATTTCACTTAGAGTGGACGTAAAGGTGTGTCCCCACTTAGGCCGCGCTCCGCGCTCCGCGCTCCGCGTACCTCGGAGCGCGCTCCGAATTTGCGATCCGACACGGAGCGCGGTTCGCGGAGCGCGGAGCGCGGAGCGCAGGGGCTATTACGAAAAGTTTAATGCGCAGGGGTCTATTACGAGAAGTTTAAAACGAAGCACGGACGCAACTGCGTCCGTGCTTCGTTTTGATTGTTTCCTATTACAAATCACTTTCAAGTATATGGGCTACGATAGCCAAATTCAAAATGTTTGTTGTAATTTTCAATTTATTTTGGACCTTGTCTTGACAATGAAGGCTTACATTTTACGTTACTATGGAGTATGGTTGTCTTTTTGTTTAAGGGCCGATTTGACCGTTTTCGGTGAAACTCGGTTTTTGGTGTTATTTTGACAAAAAAATAGCAACGCAATGTTAAAAATATAAAAAATCCAGGATAACGGGCAACTTTTTTGCTTGGTAGCCAATTTCTATGAAACTCGGTTTTTGTTACTGCTTTAACAAGAAAACAGCAACGCAATATTAAAAATACAAAAATCCAAGATGGCGGCCAACTTTTCTGTTTGTGGGCCGATTTCGATGAAACTCGATTTTTGGTACTATTTTGACAAGAAAACAGCAACGCAATGTTAAAAATAGCAAAAATTCCAAGATGGCGGCCAACTTTGTTGTTTGTGGGCCGATTTCGATGAAACTCGATTTTTGGGTACTACTTCAAAAATAAAACAGCAACGTAATAATAAAAATTGAAAAAAATCCAAGATGGCGGCCAACTTTTTTGTTTTTGGGCCGATTTCGATGAAACTTGGTTTTGGGTACTATTTCGAAGATAAAACAGCAACGCAATAATAAAAATTGAAAAAAATCCAAGATGGCGGCCAACTTTTTTGTTTTTGAGCCGATTTCGATGAAACTCGGTTTCGGGTACTATTTCAAAAATAAAACAGCAACGCAATAATAAAAATTGTAAAAAATCCAAGATGGCGGCCAACTTTTTGTTTTTGGGCCGATTTCGATGAAACTCGGTTTTGGGTACTATTTCGAAAATAAATGAGCAACGCAATAATGAAAATTGAAAAAAATTCAAGATGGCGGCCAACTTTTTTGTTTTTGGGCCGATTTCGATGAAACTCGGTTTTTGGTACTATTTCGAAAATAAAACAGCAACGCAATAATAAAAATTGAAAAAATCCAAGATGGCGGCCAACTTTTTCTTTTTGCGCCGATTATGATAGAACTCGGTTTTTAGTTTGTTTAGTTCGACAAGAAAACAGCAACGCAATAATAAAAATATAAAATATCCAAGATGGCGGCCAACTTTTTTGTTTTTGTGCTAATTTCGATGAAACTCAGTTTTTAGTACTATTTCGACAAAAAAACAGCAACATAAAAATTTAAAAAAAATCCAAAATGGCGGCCATCTTTTTTGTTTTTGGGCCGATTTCGATGAAACTCGATTTTTGGTACTATTTCGACAGTAAAACACCAACGCAATAATAAAATTTAAAAAAAATCCAAAATGGTGGCCAACTTTTTTGTTTTTGGGCCGATTTCGATGAAACTCGATTTTTGGTACTATTTCGACAATAAAAGAGCAACGCAATAATATGTACGGTACAGATAACCGCACAGAATTATTTCTCATTTATTGCAATTGTTCATGTCAGCATTTTTACGCCAGTGCGCCGAATCTGGGGCACGGCGCGTTAGTCGTAGCAGTTCATCAAACCGCGATTCACACACATTCATCAAATAATAAATAAGTAATTTTGTGCCAAAAAAAGTATATCCTTGTTAATTCCAAAACTATCTTTCTCTGGTGTATCCACAACCCATACAAATAAAAATATAAAAAATCCAAGATTGCGGCCAGCTTTTTTGTTTGTGGTCCGATTTAAATAAAACTCGGTTTTTGTTACTATTTTGATAAGAAAATAGCAACGCAATAATAATAAAAAATCCAAGATGGTGGCCAACTTTTTGTTTGTGGTCCGATTTAAATAAAACTCGGTTTTTGTTTCTATTTTGTCAAGAAAACAGCAACGCAATAATAAAAATATTAAAATTCCAGGATGCGGCCAAATTCTTTAATTGTTTTACTTTTTTTTTTACAACCGAGTTACATCAAAATCAAACCAAAATCAAAGTCAAGTAAGTTCGCAGTCATCTTGACCTTTTGTCATTGTTTACATTGCGTTATTCTTGTCCATTATGGGAGAAATTAAGTTTGTGTATTATTTAATCGGGTTAAAGTACAGTCAGCGTTAAATTGATTTGAGCGTCTAGAGTAGCCAAAATTATCTGAAAACAAAAATTAACAGATCTCGTGCCTCTCACGACCTTCTGGTACATTGAAAATTAATTTAATGAATTTAACAAAATATTTATTTTTATTCCATTCTTATAGATTTTAATATTTTATTGAAAGGACTTATTTTATTGAATTTTTCTGAAAATTTAAAAACCTTTTCTGAAATAATAAAAAATAATCAAAATTAAATTCAGCATGCGAGACTCTCGCGCCGACTTTATCATCACTCGAATGTGCTACAACAACCCTCATTTTATTGCAATTGTAAACTATGTTTCCCTTTTTTTTATTTATTTATCCTTACATACAGGGTCATTTTTGGACCCCTTTTAAAATTTTGTCAGGTCATTCTATAACAGCGGTACAATCAATTTATGAAGTAAAACAAAAAAAATTTTTTTACATTTTTACCCCCAAACTTTTCCCTACACAAATTGAAATTGTTGTCACCGTTTGCGCGTCGCACGGTCGACCCACGCGAGCCCCCCTCCCGCCACTTGCCTTCCCCCGCTCGCGTCCCGTTCGTGACGGTGAGCGTGCGCGCCTAGATTTTTAGGATATAAAAAGTGGCTGAAAACTGAGAATTTAAAAAGAAATAAATTAGAATTATCTCACCTAATTTCTTTTTATTACTTCCTTGAACTTATATTTGATTTTGTAAAGGGGTCGCAAAATTACCCTGTATAATAAAACAGTAAAAAAGTGTGTCTGCTGTACATTACATATATTTCAAAAAAAATATGTGGTACGATGGAGACATAGTAATAGAGTAAGAATTTAGAAAAAAAGTGTGTCTGTTTGTCTGTTTGAACACGCTAATCTCAGGAAATACTGAACGAATTCAAATGAATATTTTTTTGTAATATAGCTGTTAAGCCTGGGTATAGTTTAGAGTATAATGATTTTGGAAATTGGAACACCTGATGCAGTACCATAATGGTCCAGCTAAACTATACAAAATACAAAAATGACACCTTAACAAAAGTTGTTCAGCCTGATGAGCATTTTTTGTTGAGATATAAAAATCTAAGATCTGGAACACCTGATGCAGAACCATAATGGTACAGCTAAACTATACAAAATATAAAAATGACACCTTAGCAAAAGTTGTTCAGCCTGATGAGCATTTTATGTTAAGGTAAAAAAATCGAAGATCTGGAATACCTGGATGACCTTATATGAATACGCCGGAGTAATAATGTCCACGCGTACGAAGTCGCAGGCATCAGCTAGTCAAAAATAAAACATTACATTAGTGTTACACGCACCAAAAATCACGTACATTTGTCCGGTGCGGATTGATTTGATGCTAGTACGTATGACAACATTAGGTAGGTAAGTACTATTATACTATTACTTAGGTAGGTAAGTACAAAGAGAATGTAAAAAAACTAGCGTTTTACGTAAAGATATTTTAGAACTGACAAAAAACATCGAGTTACTCACTTACTAGTCTTACTACAAGTGCAGATTACATAATACTATAGAAACAGGTAAAGACTATAACATTTATCTATAACAAGTGAGTCGTATAGAATCAAAGGCGGCAATGTAGGGTATTTGTCAAAAATGACTTATTGATACAGCAGCATTGCAAATTTTAAACGTCATCGACTGTTAATATTGTTAATATTAAGGTTTTAACATTTTTCATTATTTTTTATCTTTAAATCAAATGGACAATGCAACTTATTGGCCCAATTTTTTTAAAGGTATGGTACAGGAATGAAACTTGTTTCCAAGTAAGTATAAATTTTATCATTAGGGTTGACTTTTACTATGGCACCAAAAAATCGTAGGTGCCACTAACGCCAGAAAAAAATAGTTCATATTTTTTTTGGCTTCAGTGCAGTTGTAACTTTTTTTCACCAGGATAGATATTTTTCTGCCTTAGTAAAAGTCAGCCCTAATGATACTATCGATATTTCGAAACAAGTTTCATTCCTGTACCATACTTTTCAAGATCTGTCTATTGGGCAAAGCCAGATGACGAAGCTAAAAACTGACGATGGACGCATCATCTCAGCGAAGCCTAAAATCCTGAGGGAGATCGATAGTTTCTATGGGCAGTTATATTCCACGCAGACACCTGTTGAAAGCAAGGCTAAAGACCCCAGAGCCAAGCTTACCCGACACTATACCCAAGATACTTCGGACGTCAGCATGCACGAGATTAGTATGGCTCTCAAACAGCTGAAAAACAAAAAGGCGGCGGGTAACGACGGAATCACTACAGAACTTCTGAGAGCGGGTGGTAAGCCGATACTTTAAGTCCTCCAGAAGCATTAAAATTTTCATCAAAATTAGCCCAAAAACAAAAAAGTTGGCCGCCATCTTGGATATTTAATATTTTTATCATTGTGTTGCTGTTTTATTGTCGAAATAGTTCCAAAAAACAAGTTTCATCGAAACCGGCCCAAAAACAAAAAGTTGGCCGCCATCTTGGATATTTTATATTTTTATTATTGCGTTGCTGTTTATTTGTCGAAATAGTACTAAAAATCGAGTTTCATCGAAATCGGCCCAAAAACAAAAAAGTTGGCCG
This sequence comes from Agriphila tristella, assembly GCA_928269145.1. Classification (NCBI taxonomy): domain Eukaryota; kingdom Metazoa; phylum Arthropoda; class Insecta; order Lepidoptera; family Crambidae; genus Agriphila; species Agriphila tristella. The sequence goes on from OV743445.1 coordinate 18,635,894, forward strand.
CCATTTTGGATTTTTTTCAATTTTTATTATTGCGTTGCTGTTTTTTTTGTCGAAATAGTACTAAAAACCGAGTTTCATCGAAATCGGCTCAAAAACAAAAAGTTGGCCGCCATCTTGGATTTTTTATATTTTTATTATTGCGTTGCTGTTTTTTTGTCGAAATAGTACTAAAAACCGAGTTCTATCAAAATCAGCCCAAAAACAAAAAAGTTGGCCGCCATCTTGGATTTTTTCAATTTTTATTATTGCGTTGCTGTTTTATTTTCGAAATAGTACCCAAAGCCGAGTTTCATCGAAATCGGCCCAAAAACAAAAAAGTTGGCCGCCATCTTGGATTTTTTTATTTTTATTATTGCGTTGCTGTTTTATTTTTGAAATAGTACCCAAAACCGAGTTTCATCGAAATCGGCCCAAAAACAAAAAAGTTGGCCGCCATCTTGGATTTTTTCAATTTTTATTATTGCGTTGCTGTTTTATTTTTGAAATAGTACCCAAAACCGAGTTTCATCGAAATCGGCTCAAAAACAAAAAGTTGGCCGCCATCTTGGATTTTTTATATTTTTATTATTGCGTTGCTGTTTTATTGTCGAAATAGTTCCAAAAAACAATTTTCATCGAAACCGGCCCAAAAACAAAAAAGTTGGCCGCCATCTTGGATATTTTATATTTTTATTACTGCGTTGCTGTTTTATTTTTGAAATAGTACCCAAAACCGAGTTTCATCGAAATCGGCCCAAAAACAAAAAAGTTGGCCGCCATCTTGGATTTTTTTCAATTTTTATTATAACGTTGCTGTTTTATTTTCGAAATAGTACCCAAAACCGAGTTTCATCGAAATCGGCTCAAAAACAAAAAGTTGGCTGCCATCTTGGATTTTTATATTTTTATTATTGCGTTGCTGTTTTATTGTCGAAATAGTTCCAAAAAACAATTTTCATCGAAACCGGCCCAAAAACAAAAAAGTTGGCTGCCATCTTGGATATTTTCATTTTTATTATTGCGTTGCTGTTTTATTTTCGAAATAGTACCCAAAACCGAGTTTCATCGAAATCGGCTCAAAAACAAAAAGTTGGCCGCCATCTTGGATTTTTTATATTTTTATTATTGCGTTGCTGTTTTATTTTTGAAATAGTACCCAAAACCGAGTTTCATCGAAATCGGCCCAAAAACAAAAAAGTTGGCCGCCATCTTGGATTTTTTCAATTTTTATTATTGCGTTGCTGTTTTATTTTCGAAATAGTACCCAAAACCGAGTTTCATCGAAATCGGCTCAAAAACAAAAAGTTGGCCGCCATCTTGGATTTTTTATATTTTTATTATTGCGTTGCTGTTTTATTGTCGAAATAGTTCCAAAAAACAATTTTCATCGAAACCGGCCCAAAAACAAAAAAGTTGGCCGCCATCTTGGATATTTTATATTTTTATTACTGCGTTGCTGTTTTTTTGTCGAAATAGTACTAAAAACCGAGTTTCATCGAAATTAGCCCAAAAACAAAAAAGTTGGCCGCCATCTTGGATATTTTATATTTTTATTATTGCGTTGCTGTTTTCTTGTCGAAATAGTACTAAAAACCGAGTTCTATCAAAATCGGCCCAAAAACAAAAAAGTTGGCTGCCATCTTGGATTTTTTCAATTTTTTTTATTGCGTTGCTGTTTTATTGTCGAAATAGTTCCAAAAAACAATTTTCATCGAAACCGGCCCAAAAACAAAAAAGTTGGCCGCCATCTTGGATATTTTATATTTTTATTATTGCGTTGCTGTTTTTTTGTCGAAATAGTATTAAAATCCGAGTTTCATCGAAACTAGCCCAAAAACAAAAAAGTTGGCCGCCATCTTGAATTTTTTTCAATTTTCATTATTGCGTTGCTCATTTATTTTCGAAATAGTACCCAAAGCCGAGTTTCATCGAAATCGGCCCAAAAACAAAAAAGTTGGCCGCCATCTTGAAGTTTTTTTCAATTTTCATTATTTCGTTGCTCATTTATTTTCGAAATAGTACTAAAAACCGAGTTCTATCAAAATCGGCCCAAAAACAAAAAAGTTGGCCGCCATCTTGAATTTTTTTCAATTTTCATTATTGCGTTGCTCATTTATTTTCGAAATAGTACCCAAAGCCGAGTTTCATCGAAATCGGCCCAAAAACAAAAAAGTTGGCCGCCATCTTGAATTTTTTTATTTTTATTATTGCGTTGCTGTTTTATTTTTGAAATAGTACCCAAAACCGAGTTTCATCGAAATCGGCCCAAAAACAAAAAAGTTGGCCGCCATCTTGGATTTTTTCAATTTTTATTATTGCGTTGCTGTTTTATTTTCGAAATAGTACCCAAAACCGAGTTTCATCGAAATCAGCTCAAAAACAAAAAGTTGGCCGCCATCTTGGATTTTTTATATTTTTATTATTGCGTTGCTGTTTTATTGTCGAAATAGTTCCAAAAAACAATTTTCATCGAAACCGGCCCAAAAACAAAAAAGTTAGCCGCCATCTTGGATATTTTATATTTTTATTATTGCGTTGCTGTTTTCTTGTCGAAATAGTACTAAAAACCGAGTTTCATTGAAATCGGCCCATAAACAAAAAAGTTGGCCGCCATCTTGAATTTTTTTTCAATTTTTATTATTGCGTTGCTGTTTTATTTTCGAAATAGTACCCAAAACCGAGTTTCATCGAAATCGGCCCAAAAACAAAAAAGTTGGCCGGTAGCTTGGAATTTTTATATTTTTGAATATATCGTTGCTTTTTCCTTGTCAAAATAAAAAGAAAAACTGAGTTTCATTGAAATCGGCCCACAAATAAAAAAGTTGACCGCCATCTTGGATTTTTGCTGTTATTAACATTGCGTTGCTGTTTTCTTGTCAAAATAGTACCAAAAATCGAGTTTCATTGTAATCGGCCCACAAACAGAAAAGTTGGCCGCCATCTTGGATTTTTGTATTTTTAACATTGCGTTGCTGTTTTCTTGTTAAAGCAGCAACAAAAACCGAGTTTCATAGAAATTGGCTACCAAGCAAAAAAGTTGCCCGCTATCCTGGATTTTTTATATTTTTAACATTGCATTGCTATTTTTTTGTCAAAATAACACCAAAAACCGAGTTTCACCGAAAACGGTCAAATCGGCCCATAAACAAAAAGACATAACCATACTCCATAGTAACGTAAAATGTAAGTACTTTTTTAGAAACGACTACTGGCAACACTAGAAATCGTGGAATTTGCATTCCGGAATTCAGATATCAAGAAAATACTGTGATCCATGATTCCACTAGCCTACACACCTTAGAGAAGAGAAGTAAGTAGTTTGGTTGACACAAATTTTTATCAACGCCATCTATCGAGCCAACAGTTTTTTTTTTTCATTACGAAAAGCCTATTGTCAAGACAAGGTCCAAAATAAATTGAAAATTTTTGACACTTTGTATAACCTGATGTGCTGCTGACTGTACATAGGCATGATTGTTAATTCAAAGTTTTACCCCTTCTTTTCCACTCATTATTAATTACACAATAATAATACTGTGGAGACAAAAGTACTTAATAATTAAGTTTATATGAATAAAGCTTATTTGATTACGGGATCGGAGCGCGGAGCGCGGAGCGCGGAGCAGACGGAGTTCGCGCGTCCACATATGCTCCGAGGTTCGCGGAGCGCGGAGCGCGGAGCGCGGCCTAAGTGGGGACACACCCTAACGGCTTTCATTGCTACGCGTGCAAGGCCTCTGTACTGTGGTGATCAATGACTTAGCGATTGGTCTGCTGGAAATGCTGGAATGCACCCAAACGGTCTATTCTTCGTTTTGATGTCCGCCATCGTGAATTTTGTGAAGGAATTTGTTATCAAACACGAGTTTGGTGAAACATTTTGTTTTCTTTTCGATTTGCTGTCCTGTCATGGCTATTGTGGAAGACGAGGTGAGAAATGAATCTGAAGAAGAAAATGAGATAGAAGTCGTCGTAGAAGAAGATGACGGCGACAGAGATTCCGATGATTCCGAGGTCTGTTACCGTTTTTCCATTGCCGATTTGTACTTTAAGTAAAATGACCAAATACTCTTTTCTGTTCTCTATTAATAATTCACGGAAATAGAATTTAAATTCTACTTTTTACAATACAATATTTATATGTCCAAACTTGAGATAGTCCATCCATTGAAAATGGATTTGTTTGTTTTTACACAATAACTATTCTTCATGTGGAATCACATGCCAATTTACTAAGAATTACCAACATGAATCTTGTCAGAATCGGGAATGGTTTTTAATAATTAGGAATAAAAAATAATTTAATACCTACTCTTTTTTTCAATATTTCAAAGAACTAATTAATTAACCTATAAAGCTAAAATTCTTGATTTCGAAGAGTATCGCAATGCAATTTAATATTTAAACCCCTTCCACACGATACAATTTGATTGCCGATTGAATTAGGTACAATCTGATCGTCCATCCACACGTACACAACTAAATCACTAATGCCTAGTTCCAAATCACGCCAACAGCACTGTTAGCGTATAATCCATTAAATGAAGTAGGTATACACATACCTTATTTGTGTAATATTTTGTGACTATTTAATTTTAAATTTAATTTAATTAAATAGTCATAAAATATTACACAAATAGGGTATTTGTGTACCTACTTCATTTAATGGATTATACGCTAACAGTGCTGTTGGCGTGATTTGGAACGTGGGGTAATTTTAGTTTTCTTTTGCTACCTCTGCTGAACGAACTTGTTTGTGTCAAGATGCCTCCTATCAAGAAGAAAAATTTGGATTGGTCTTGGCTCTAACTACAAAATGTAGATGAAAAAAAAGAAAAAGAAGAATATGGACAAAACCATGGTTGTTAAAAAGAAAGCAACTGAGTCACGTAAATATAGTCAGAGAGCTGGACAGTGAATCTCCAAAGAGATATGCCTTGCCTGTTTATTGTTATATAATTGGTTAGACACATCCCAAAGGCATGGCAAGTCTTTATACATATCCAAAATCTCCTCCAATATTTCCGGTTCTGATTGAATAGACATTATCATCATCACATTCCTCTATTTAAATTCACTCACTTCAAAACACAAACAACAAACAAAATAGGTAGGGTAGGTAGAAGACAAGTCAAGTCAACGCTACCCGCTCTGCACGCCGTTTGCATGGTGACTACGTCAAAAAATTGGCCAATTAGAGTCCACACCATCCAATTTTATTGGGCAATCTCAAATCGGGCGATGACCAAGCGGGACCAAACACCCAATAATCTTATCAAATTGGACGTAAAATTGTATCGTGTGGAAGGGGTTTTATTTATAATGGCGAACAGCCTATGTAGGAGATTAGTAAGTTTTTTAAGGTCGAATGCTAGATAAGTATCATTTCTTCTTCTTCTTTTTACAGGATGAGGAATTTGATGATGTTCTGGAAAGGAAGATTGCTGAATTGGAACAGCGTATCACAGAATATCCCTATAACTATGATGACCATATTGAATTGATACAGATTTTATGGTAAGGAGTTACTGCTAAATAATGCTATTTAGGGCCATTTATCTTGAGCTCCTCTGTGCTTTGTAAGGCTTGTAAGCTGTTGGTCTAGGCCACAGGTCACTAATTACAATTAGTTTCGTTCGGGGTCCGTTTTAAGAAATGAAATGACCATTGCGGTCCGGACAAAACGGGTCGGCGGTTCGCCATTTGGCGACCCCTGGTCTTAGGCTACATTTGCAGTCATTATTAACACCTACCAATGGGCCCGGGGTTGGGGATGGGTTTTGTTCCATCCTTCTTATCCATCCATAAGGAAGGCCTGTATCCCAGCAGTGGGGACATCAAAAATGGCTGATGTCGAGGGCCAGTTACACAAGTTCTGGATGTATCATTTATGGGAGCTGTCAGATAATTTTATACAATCTCTTCCCCATTTAAATTAAACTGGAAAATATGAGCTGTGACAGACATCAACAGAATTGCTACCAGACCTATGACAAACAATTTTGTTTTCACTTCTCATGCTCGTAAAGTTCGTCTTTATGTTGGGTATAGGCTGCATAAAATCGCTTTTTATGCTCTAGTGCATAAAGTAAAATCTTCGTCTAAGTCTCAGACTTTAAGACAAAGGTCGTCAGGTAAACAGCCACACATGCAATTAAACTTAATTGAATTAACTTGTTATTTCATTCTGTTTTTTTCACTTTTCTTTATTTTTGAAAATGGGTATCAATTTTATTGAAAGACCTCGATATTTTTTTTTTAAATTTTTGAATATGGGTCATATCAAATGAAAGGCCTTGATGAGCATATTCCAAAATTATATTTTTTTTATAAAAAAAATTGTTTTTTTTTCAATTATTGAATATGGGTATCAAATGAAAGGCCTTGATGAGCACATTCCAAAAATATATATTTTGTCACAAAAAAATTAAGAAAAAAATTTTTTTTTCAATTTTTGAATATGGGTATCAAATGAAAGGCCTTGATGAGGACATTCCAAAATTATATTTTTTTTATAAAAAAAAATAGGTTTTTTTTCAATTATTGAATATGGGTATTAAATGAAAGGCCTTGATGAGCACATTCCAAAAATATATATTTTGTCACAAAAAATTGAGATTTTTTTTTTTCAATTTTTTAATATGGGTATCAAATGAAAGGTCTTGATGAGCACATTTCTACTATCACAAACAAAAAAGCTAGATTAATAACAAATTCGAATAACACACTGGAAAACTATTGGAGACAATTACTAGATAATGTTTTATGGTTATCTGGATTGTTCAATTTGAATAATTTATATGTTATTACATGGTATTTTTATCACTTTAACAGGTAAACTACGCATTGAGAGCCAAACCACAATATGTTTTTTCTAATGCAAATCTTTCTACCTCCGTGTAGTGAGGAGACAAATAATTTAAGTACTAGTTTTTATTTTATTGTTTCAGAAATGTATTGGTATTTTTTTTAATTGCAGCCAAAAGTAAATTCTGGTTGTTTCTTCGGTATTCTGAGCATATTATTACTTCATTCTGATAAATGAAAAAATATTAAGAGTACGGTCAATTCACAAAGAAACATTAAAAATATTTGGAACTATCAATAGTACAATTTTTGACGACCTTACCCATATATCGTCTCGTCTATATCGTATACTACCTTCCTTAAAACATGAATTAAAGGAACTGCAATAGCATAAAGAGAAGGAAACATCACCTTTTAAACAACTCAATATGCTACAATTTAACAAGCATTTATTGTATAGGGAACTGTCTGAACTGGATCGATGGAGGAGTGCATATGACCGGCTGCAGGAGGTGTCGGTGCTGCAGCCCGAGCACTGGCTGCGACGGCTGCAGACTGAGGTGACTCTGGCACATTCGGAAGAAGCGCATGCTCGTATCGCACAGCTGTTCCGTCAGGCGATGCTGGACTGCTATTGTGAGTGTGTTATCAATAATTATTGTATAAGTCAATCTTTTAAATCCATAAATAAATAAACTTTAAAATCACATTTATGTACCTACATCATGCTAACCATAGCAGGATGTACTGGGCCTATAATTCAATTTTGTCAACATTTTTTTTTTCTTTTTTTTTCTTTTAGAACAAACAGTTACTTACATAAATTGAGTACATACAAAGAACTAAAAAATAAACCTATAGTTCCCTAATTATTTAAAATTATGAGAAAATAGAAAATGAAAAATAGGTAATAATAACAAAAAAAATAAGACAAGGTTATACAATTAATAAGAAACACCTACCAAATACATCTAAAACTAATTCAATAAAAATAGAAATGGAAAATTATTTTTCTATTAGGTAACAATGCACAGAAAAAATAAAACTAAAACTAAGTTACAAATAAAATAAGACATTTTTTTAACAAATTTAGACAAATAGGGTCTATTACAATAGATATTAATCTGCAGTGTCGGGAAGTTCAGTGATGCGGTTTTTAAATTTACTCAGTGATTTATCAAAAATTTCCACAGTACTATATTTATCATCATATAAGGAACAAGATCTTTTTATAAAACTATTTCTGCCATAGCCAGTTCGACTAGGTTTGATGAAAAAGAGTGACTTCTTACGACAATTTCTTTCCTGCTTGCGAGGTACACGAAAATTAACTTCTTCTAACAGAAATGGGGCATCGACCATATTATTTAATATTTTAAACAAGTATGTCAAATCGATAAGGCTGCGATTTATGTACCTACATTTGTGGCAAAACCTTACTAATATTATAAATGCGAAAGTCTGTTTGTTTGTTACGCTTTCACGTCTTAACTACTGAACCGATCATCATGAAATGAAATTTTGCATAAACATTTTCAGGGGTACAGAGACGGACATAGGATATTTTTCATCCCGAAAAACAGTATTGTTCCCAAGGGATAGCAAAACACTTTCCACGCAGACGAAGTCGCGGGCGGTCGCTAATAAAATTATACTTAATAGGGAATATGCATCTTTTTTTTTTGTATCAAAATCGAAAGTATAATGCGTGAGAAAATCAACTGTAATATTGAAACTTTTGTCTTGCGTTTATTTCTCGTGATATAGTTACTTGAAGTTAGCACGCATCAGCATCCGCCGAAAACGCTCTTTACAAAACGGACATGATTTGTGACGTCACTTGTTACGTTTCAGGCCATGTTCAGGCGCGTTTATTATGGAGTTAGCCAAGAATTTTCAAATATCTCCCTAAATATTGCATTGAAGTACATATGTGTCATACAAAATATTATTTCTTATTCGATATTCTATCTGACAGTTAAGTGCATTATATCCGAAAATGAAAAAAAATATCGTTATTTTCCCCTGATTTCATCGTGTGATAAATCTAAATATTTTTTTGATGTTTTTTTCTGTTCCATCATGTTTTTATAAGTGTCTGCAGTGATCAAGCTCAAATTTATCAAAATCGGTAAACGCATATTCCTAATTGAGCCTAAAAAGTGCCAATGATTGGCAGCCATCCCGATCCTTAGCGAGTGGTGCACGTGGTCGGTAAGCAGCGGCGACACGGACGCGGCGCGCGCGCAGATGGACGACGTGCTGCGCCGCGCCGGCGCCGACCCGCTGTCCGGCAAGATCCTGTGGGACGCCAAGATGGAGCTCGAGAAGGCGCAGCTCGATGCGATGACGTGAGTAACAAGTAGCCACATTACATACATACACACGGCGCCGACCCGCTGTCCGGCAAGATCCTGTGGGACGCCAAGATGGAGCTCGAGAAGGCGCAGCTCGATGCGATGACGTGAGTAACAAGTAGCCACATTACATACATACACACGGCGCCGACCCGCTGTCCGGCAAGATCCTGTGGGACGCCAAGATGGAGCTCGAGAAGGCGCAGCTCGATGCGATGACGTGAGTAACAAGTAGCCACATTACATACATACACACGGCGCCGACCCGCTGTCCGGCAAGATCCTGTGGGACGCCAAGATGGAGCTCGAGAAGGCGCAGCTCGATGCGATGACGTGAGTAACAAGTAGCCACATTACATACATACACACGGCGCCGACCCGCTGTCCGGCAAGATCCTGTGGGACGCCAAGATGGAGCTCGAGAAGGCGCAGCTCGATGCGATGACGTGAGTAACAAGTAGCCACATTACATACATACACACGGCGCCGACCCGCTGTCCGGCAAGATCCTGTGGGACGCCAAGATGGAGCTCGAGAAGGCGCAGCTCGATGCGATGACGTGAGTAACAAGTAGCCACATTACATACATACACACGGCGCCGACCCGCTGTCCGGCAAGATCCTGTGGGACGCCAAGATGGAGCTCGAGAAGGCGCAGCTCGATGCGATGACGTGAGTAACAAGTAGCCACATTACATACATACACACGGCGCCGACCCGCTGTCCGGCAAGATCCTGTGGGACGCCAAGATGGAGCTCGAGAAGGCGCAGCTCGATGCGATGACGTGAGTAACAAGTAGCCACATTACATACATACACACGGCGCCGACCCGCTGTCCGGCAAGATCCTGTGGGACGCCAAGATGGAGCTCGAGAAGGCGCAGCTCGATGCGATGACGTGAGTAACAAGTAGCTACATTACATACATACACACGGCGCCGACCCGCTGTCCGGCAAGATCCTGTGGGACGCCAAGATGGAGCTCGAGAAGGTGCAGCTCGATGCGATGACGTGAGCTAATTTTGATTTTTATAGTACTACACTCGGCGTCAGGAAAATCGCACCTTTTGAAAAAAATCTTCTAAGTTAATTTAATCCTGATTTAATGATAAGTGTGGTTATATACTTCTTCCCCTTTGAACATAGCTAACAGTTGAATATAGAAACCGTTGGATTACTCGTCAAACGGAATCAATTACTGAGATTCAGTTTCCAAGCAACATTACATTGCCTCATTTTTTTGCAATATTTGAGCTTCATGGATAAAAGTATCCATCTTGGATATTCCTTTTTTTAATTAAACTGTTGAAGTGTGTTTTCTCCATCATCTCATAACAAATTTACCCGCATTTCCTGAATTGACCTCTTTTATTTCCCTTTTATGGCGCCGCAAGCAATAACGCTTTAAGAGTTTAATTTTGGTAACTGTTATGTTAATTAAATCAAACAATTATTAATTGAAAGCTCATTAAGGCTCGTATTACAGAATCAAACTCAAACTCAAATCTCTGCTTGAGTACAGTTAGATAGGGATGGCGCTATATGCGATGAATAGCACCATCCCTTTCTAACTGTACTCAAGCAGCAAGCAGAGCTTGAGTCTCGTCCTATAATACGGACCTTAATGTTCCTTGAATAGATATCAACATTCACACAATAAAAATTACTAGCAATCAGGTGGCGAAGTCTCAACTTATTTTCGAAGAGGTGCGATTTTTCTGGCGTCGAGTGTATATTGCATAATATATTTATATGTACAGGGTTATTTGTAAAACACCGTCAACCACGCAGAAGTAGATTACTAACATCATAAACGACAACATTTGTTCTACGACTTTTCCGAAAACAGAAAAAAAAAGATTTTCCGTACAAATGTCCAAACAGCGGATCGAGTTTTGTATGAAAGTTGAATATTTTTTGTCTGTTTTCGGAAAAGTCATAAGGTGCTCCCTCACCGGGAGCATTCGCGTGTAATGTAACGTTACAGATTTGAGCATTACATCAGTGAAGGAGGAGAACCGAGCATCACAATGCGCACCTTGTAATGATACAATGTGTAATATCTTGATATAATATAACATTACACGCGAATGCTCGTCAGTCAGGGAGGTATTATTGTAATGTAATGCTCAAAGTCGAATCTATAATGTTACATTACACGCGAATGCTTCCGGTGAGGGAGCACTTTTAGAACAAAATGTTGTTGTTTATGACAATTTCACTGATTCACAAATCATCTCCCAGTCAGCGTATACCTCTAACTCGTTTAGGCGAATTCGGTCCACTTGGTCAATTTCTCATCTGGTCCATTTCGTGGAACATCCATTTCACATTTGGTCCATTCTGCAGTACGTCCATTTCTCATTTAGTCCATTTCGCATTTGGTCCATTTCGCAGAACGTCCATTTCGCATTTGGTCAACTTTCACATAAATATGGAAGTAAGGTAAATAATTCTGTTTTTGTTGTTTTTACATAAATGTACTATTATATCGTTAATGGACAATGTTGTTAGCTTCTATATTTTCGCACTTTTCTAGTTTTTATATTTTTTTTCTTTGATCTTCCTAGAAAATAAACATTGTAGCTATCAGATAAAAGGAGGACATTTTAGAAAGCGGACCAAATGCGAAATGGACGTTCCGCGAAATGGACCAAATGTGAAGTGGAAGTTTTTTCGCCAAGTAGACCAAATGAGAAGTGAACCAAATGCGCCTGAACGATCTGTCGTTTTGGTTTTGCTATAAATTTTTGGATGTTGAAAGCCAACTTTCGTAAATATACATTTTAACGAGGTAGTCTACATCATCATCTGATAACAAATAAAACTTTGATTCACCAGTGAAGAGACGTCCGACTACAAGGCACAGAAAATGCGCGTCCTGTTCTGCCTCGAGGAGATAGTGTCCCGGCCTCTGCTGCGCAACCAGGAGGCGTGGCAGCCCTTGGAGGAGTTGGCACTTACACTTAACGACTCTAAGTACATTGACAAGGTAATCAACTATTTACCAACCATAGACTAGACTACAAAGCACAAAATGCGCGTACTGTTCTGCCTCGAGGAGATAGTGTCTCGATCGCTACTACGCAACCACGAGGCGCGGCAGCCCTTGGAGGAGTTGGCGCTTAAGCTAGGGTTTCCTAGGATAGCGGTGCCGTCATATTACGGCCGTAATATAACGGTGTTGATTGTTGTCTATGTAAACAATACGGCGACACCGTAACGTCAGAAACCGCGCCATATTGTTTACATAGACAACGTTGTACGCCGCTAAATTACGCCCGTAATCTGACGGCACCGCTATCATAGGAAACCCTAGCTTTACACTTAACGACCCTAAGTACATTGACAAGGTAATCAACTATTCACCAACCATAGACTAGACTACGAGGTAGGGATGTCGAAAGTGAAAAAAAAATATCGATATATCGATACATCGAAATTTATTTAAAAATATCAATATCGGCCTCGATATATCGCGAGAAAAATATCGATATATCGGCCAAATTTTCAGAGAACATTTGCAGTTTTAAAATAATAATGTATTTAATTCAGCCTAGCTCAGAAATCTCAATAGATTTTTTTCGACTTTTCGTGAATATCAATTTTTCTTCCAACATACTGAAGTATTTTTGTTTTCTTCAATCTTTAATTTATTTACTATCCAACTTTCACAGTTATTATTATTGCTATTCAACAATTTTTAGATATAATTCAAAATAAATGGGAAAATTGGAGGTAAATGCCCGTACAAAGGTCTCCAGCAGCAGTAGCGCTAACAAACGTCCCGCCCCGCCATTCTAGCGACTTTTGAGTGATCTGCCCCCCTAGCCAAAGTAACATTTGCAAATTTTCGCTATCGCTTCGCTTCGAAACATGTATGGATTTGACGTTTTAAAATTCGATTGTTAACAAAACCTTATGTCAATCCCATACATGTTTCGAAAACGAAGCGATAACGAAGATTAACGAATGTTACTTTGGCTAGGCCCTCTGATGCTAATAAATATATCGTTTTTGATACCATTTTCGATATCGGTTACTTTGTATCGATGTATCGATAAATCGGATCAAAATATATCGGCTAAAAATATCGATATATCGAACAAAAAATATCGATGTATCGATATTTTTTCAACAAGCCTACTACAAGTCACACAAGATGCGCGTACTGTTTTGCCTCGAGGCTGAACAGTACGCGCACGGAATGAACTGCGAGTATTTTGGTCCCTAGCCAAGGGAGCTAGGCTAGGCTTAATATACTAAGAGTAACTTAACACCTATTTTAATCAAAAAGTTTGCTTAGGAATATGAGGCTTTGAGACATGAAACGTAAGAAGTAATATTGCTTAGCAATAATTTTTGGTTAAACTGGGTGTAAACTTACTCTTTGATTAAGGCCATAGGAGTTGGACTCGTGGAACGGAGTAAAGTGTACCTCGTGTGTACATCAATGGCAAACATGTTGACAGTTTGCTGTTGTTGTCATCAAAAAAGCCCCAGTTATGATTTTGAAACTTCTGACGACAACCTTGGCATGTAACGTTAGAGCTGCCATTTTGTGCGCAGAAGTATTTTTTGGGGTCTCATTGGCGGCAGACGTGATGCAGGGCTACTGCATGCGCAGTAATCCCCTCCAATAGGGAACATACTTAATAGGCTAGTTGACAAATTTTGGAAAATAGTTTAAAAATAAAGTTTGGTATCTATTTTACCCCAAAAATATATTATTTTAAGAAAATAAAGTCATTTTACCTATGAATTTTTCGTTTTAAGAAATGAACTCAAAATGACATCGAAAAAGGCCAAAACTGTCATGGCGTCTTGAATGACGTCACGCCTCGCGAAACATTCGTGTTTGACACCTACACACCTACACCTGTGTGTGTGTGTGTGTGTGAAAACGACAGCAACAACAAATGTATCGCGAGGCGTGACGTCACGCGTCTCGGATTGGTGTTACTAGCCCATTTATTCTTAGTGGAAACAAGCATATTTTTGTAGCACTTTAAATTTGATGAAAACAGCTATAAATGTGTATATCAGCACTTTAAAATTATGATAGACCTATAATTTAATATTATCACTACAAAAATAATGGTTTGCACTTTAACTGTGTCCCAACTCCGAAACCATTTAATTTCTGTCAAACCATGTCAGACTAATGAGATGGCAAGATGATAACAACTTGTGGCATAATGCATACACGCCATCAGGTCGGTACTGGCGTTGTTGGTCGCAATGGAACCTAACCTCCTCCTCAGCTCCCCTCTCGCTGCGCCCGCTCGTCGTCGCACCTAGTCGTCTGTTTACCAGTACTAAAGTTATAAAATTAATTTGTATGGTGCAAAGTATTAATTTTAAAGCTAAACAATTAAATTGTAAAGTGCAAAGTATTAATTTTAAAGCTTAGCATATTTATAGTGGAAACCATTGTTTTTAAAGTTCATTCAATAAATTTTGAAGCTAAACATTTTAAAGTGTGTTACATTATTTTTAGAGTGCATTTATATTATTCCCCATAATTTTTTGTATCTAAATCAAAAGTATAATGCGTGAGTAAATCAACTGTGATATTAAAACTTTTCTCTTGCGTTTTTTTCTCGTGATATAGTTACTTGAAGTTGCACGCAGCAGCACCCCCCGAAAACGCTATATACAAAACGGTCAACATTTGTGACGTCACTTATGTCACGCTTCAGTTCAGGCGCATTATTATGGAGTTAGCCAAGAATTATCAAATATCTTCCTAAATATTGTGTTTAAGTACATATGTGTCATACAAAATATTATTTCTTATTCGATATTCTGTATCCGAAAATAAAAATAAAAAAATCATTTTCCCCTGTGTGATAAAACTAAAATAATACATTTTTATTTTTATTTTTCTGTTCAAATTTATCAAAATCGGTGACTTATGCACGTTCCCTATTACTTTCACCGCTAAACATTGCCGAGGCCTATAGAGCTCTCTGATCCTCGGTTTTACGGGCCGACCTATTGTAATTCTTAAATTTGAATTTATTTTAGGTAAAGGGTCAACACGAAGATGCGTTGGAGTACTTGCAAAAAATAACTCCATTTGAAGACAAATTACTAACAGTGGAGTAAGTGAATTCATATTTTTTCTTTCAATAATTAAATTTTTTTTTATACTCTTTGAAATATTAGTTTTTTTATTTTATTTAAATCAGTCTTATTTGATATTGTATAGTAGCCGGCAAACATCTTGAAATCGGGTGGGGATTGCGCAGAAGAGAGGGGCGCGCGCTATTGATCGCTCGCAAGTGCACATGCGCGAACTCATCCTCATCCCCACTCCGTCGAAAGAGCGTCAAGATGTTTGCCGGAATCTGTACTTTTTGTGAAGATTTTTATAGTAAAATTAATTGTTCCAGGAACCAAGAAGAGAAATTCAAGGTTTACCGGGAATACATTGACACTGTGAAGGAACTATCACGCGAGGATAAGTTTGCGAACTGTGACAGCGACGGGATACTCAAAGTATGTCCTAGTTTATAGTATGTCACACACATGACACACCCGACCTTATGTACAGTAAAATTACTTGCCCAATGTAGTAACTCCATTTATAATAAAGACGTCACTATATCGCTTTCGCGCATAGTTTAAGTGGCTCCTGATTGGCATAAATGTGTACTTTTGTTCTAATAGTAGACATTAATTCTAAATTCATCGGATTAATATTGGTTGCCAGATTATTAAGGACACCAGTCGATTTTCATACGAACGAGGTAACTTTGATGCCTTGGTTCTCCCCCAAAGATTGACCTAGCTGTGATCTGATGAAGCCATCCAGGGAGTGAATAGAAGATATTCAGATTACTATACATGTCACCGGCAATGTATGAAATGCAGGCATTGTATACAATGCCTGGCCCTTTTAGGCTTTTAGGCAATGTATGAAATAGAATGAATATTATTGTCTATTTCACACATTACCTAGGCATGCTATACAATGCCTAGTCATTGTATACAATGCCTGCTGGTCCACCGGCAATGTGTAAAATAAAAAGATTTTGATCGAGGGGGCCCGGGTAAGCTCGAGGGGGGCTCGAGGAGGGCTTGAGGGGGGCTCATTGAGTTTGGAATCGAACCTGCTTTACTCCTGTAGGTCCCGGGTTAGGTTAGAAATTTAAAGCGAGCGCGTAGCGCAGCGGAGCGTGAACCTTAAATTTCGAGGTTATAATTTTATAACAGACAGCAGGAATAAACTTATTTTACACATTGCCGGTGGACCAGCAGGCATTGTATACAATGCCTAGGCTATGTATAAAATGAATATCATTTCATACATTGCCTGATCGTTTCAGGCATACAGCCGATTAATTTTTAACCATCAGATTTTGACATTATCTCCATACATAAAAACGTCAAAAGCAGACGGTTAAAACTTAATTGCGGGTTTTAGTGTTGGTGAACTTCAGCCTAAGAGATATAAGGATATTTTTAAAAACCCTCGAAAATAGCATAAAAAATTATGGGAATCCTGAAACTAAAAACTCTGGACCTTACATTAGAATGCTGATCAGGTCAGTTGGGTGTGTATAGCGATCTAGATCTCCTCCATGCTGTCTCTGGATGGCCATCATCAGATCACAGCTAGGTCAATCCTTGGCGGAGGACCAAGGCTTCAAAGTTACCTCGTTCGTATGAAAATCTAATGGTGTTCCTAATTATCTGGCCACCAATTGTAGCTAGAGCAGGCTAGGCGCACTCCGCGCTTTAGGTACAAAGCTACAAGTACCTAACGGGTCCGTCCGGACGGACTAATTTCAGAGGGCTACCGCGTGCGGGCTGGGTCGCACATTAGCAGTTTGATTTCGATAGTTTGCCTTAATACGAATAAAAAGGATCCGAACCTTTAAAGTAAAACGTAAGAAGTGCTTGTCTACTAGGTACCTAGTTAGTAACTAGTATCCGTTTATTCTTAGGTATTTACTTGTCTTATTTGCTAAACAATCTTTGCCCAACTATTTATTGAAGTAATAATTTATAGATTAGGTTAGGTAGGTAGTTTCCTACCTACCTACCTACTTTCGAAAAAAATTTAATTATAATTATAATTTCATTTCGTAATAAAGCCAATTGCTTTAAAGCCAGCATGTATAGTCTGATGTGGCGTTGACTGTAACTAGCCTATGTTTTTTTAAACGTATTTAACTACATATTATTTCACAAACACATAACTTGTAATAAATTAACTACCAGTTATTTAATTATTATTTAAAAGAAGAAACCCTGAAGTCGTTAGAAGAGATAAGAGCTACGCGATAGAAAGAGAGACAACTTCTAGGTGAATATAACTGTAGGCAAGAGAGCGGCGTGCAACCTGAATTGCACTTTATTGGGTATGGAATAGAGTCGTTATTTATTTAAATGACTTTGCGGAGTGGATCTTCTGTACTTGTACTATTATGTATTCTGTGGCTAGAGTCTATTCATTCACTGGAGTAAACTGATCGATTCTAATGTCACATTGTAATAGTAGTTTGTGATACAAGGTTGGTAAGGAGGTTTTTAGAAAAATCGATCGTATATAATCAAAAACGCACGGTGCCGGCGTGCGGTAAAATCAACTTACGCTGTACTATTCCGTAAATAAAAACGCACGGCGTGCGGTAAAATCAACTTACCGCACGCTCGACTGTCATCGTAAACTTACATTTTCGAGCAACTGTATTAAAAAATTATGTTGCCTTATTTATTGTACTAGTGCTGCGTTCCATTCATGGTGATTCAGTTCTCTCACACAAAGTCAGTAGCGCTCATGGTTACAACTGGGTAATTTTTTAAACAAGCCTCAATCTTCACGGTTACGACCGTAAACGTCAGATTACTCCAGTACATTAATAATTAGATATTAGATCTGTTTTATTATTATCAACATCATATTGCAATTATTTATTAAGCTAATTTCTTATTCAAAAATTACTTTTATTATAAAAACTTAACTTCTATTTTATTCTTCGTTAGGTACTTTACGATCGCGCTACAACCGAATGCTCGTCCTGCCCGGGCGTCCATTCTCTGCTGCAAGAGTTCGCCAAGCACACGCACCGCTGCTCGTCGCGGTCCACGTACTGGCGAGTGCTAGATACTTGCGTGCGACGATGCCCCAGGAAAAGCACTTTCTGGATATTGCAATTACAACAAGCTGAACACGAAGAAAATACTTTTGAACAGGTAACATTAGAAGTAATATTACTGTTATACAAGGTCGTTCTAAAAAGTTCTGTTGTTAGACGAAAAACACCTTTTGTCGATACAGATGCAACGAGTCATGATAAAAATACACCTTTGATGAGGTAGGCGATTTTAGACTTTACATACTAATATAGTAATAGTTGTTTTACAAGAGTTCGCTAAACACACGCACCGCTGCTCGTCGCGATTCATTTACTAGCGCGTGCTAGATACTTGCGTACGGCGATGCTAAAGGAAAAACACTTTCTGGATATTGCAGTTACAACTACAACAAGCTGAACGTGAAGAAAATACTTTTGAACAGGTAATTTTTAATATTTTCGGTTTATAGGTTGTTTCTAACGCTCGTCCAACATCTTTTGGCGATATCGTTACGAGTCATGGCGACTTTAGACTTTACTGCTATAGCGTAGCGATAAATGTGCTACAAGTAAACATGCAGCGCGGTTCATCTTAATTCACTTACTGAAGGGTACTAGATCAGCGATTCCAGAATTCTTTTGGCTACGGAACTCTTTTTGGTTCTAAATACCAACGAATTACCAAAGTACTTTCAATAAAACCGAACTAATCTAAGCCTCACCTCGGGCACTCCATACAAGCGCTGCGTTCCAACTACCTATTACACAGACGCTACACAGTGATGTTTTTGCACACGCGCAACCGTGTGCGTGAAATTTAGGGCTATTGAATGAGCACACGATTCAGCACACGAACTCGCGGGGCGCGGTGAGGTAATTGATTGTGGGGCGGGGCGGAGAGTTTCCTTTCTGTACGGTAGTACTTATCTATTCTGTGTCTAAGCTTGAGAGATAAATAAATAACATATTTTTTATAATTAATTGTTAGGTGAAAGCGATGTTCGAGAAGGCTCTGTCCAAAGGCATGGAGTCGTACAAGGACGCGGAACAGCTGTGGCTCAGCTACCTGGAGTACGTGCGGCGGCGCACCAACTTCTCGCTCGACGACCAACTACAGAGGCTGCGACAGACTTTTAGACTCGCCTGGGACTCGCTCGGAGAGGTGAGACACTATCATAGATACTTGGTTGGAAGACTGTCCAAGGGCATGGAGTCGTACAAACAGCTGTAGCTCAGCTACCTGGAGTACGTGCGGCGCCGCACCAACTTCTCGCTCGACGACCAACTGCAGAGGCTGCGGCAGACTTTTAGGCTCGCCTGGGACTCGCTCGGAGAGGTAGGAAACTAACTATGATAAATATTTGGTTTAATAAACCGAATCTTGAAGAATGAATGGATAATAGAAAGATAAAAACAATTGATTCACTTAAAATATGGTACCTACGTTGAGATCTTAAAAATGATAATAGTTCCACATATTTTACCATAATGGCATGGAAATGCCAGTCAAATGTGTCAGGTATTTACAAAATGATTATTTTCAATTTAACTCTATTACAAAGACGTTAAACCAAATCCAGTTGTAGCCTGCCTGAGTGTGTTGTATTAACATTTTTTTTTAAAGATAAAGATAAAGATTTTATTATGCCAGAATGTGGTAATTACATATGGAGTTCTTAATTCTAAAAAGATATTGCACAAGACACATTCACCTACTTTTGGGCATGCAAAATACATTTAAACCTATCATATATATATACATTTTAATCAGGAATCTCAAATCTATTATATTAACTTAAATTATTCGTTCTTGAATTTATACTACTACATGTTTAATTGTTTTATAACATTGTATATTGTAATTATTTGTCATAAGTGCCGTATCTTATGTGAACTGTTTCTGTATGTCAAATATTCCTAGACTTATTAAATAATTGATACATAATAAAAATGTCACATTATAATATTCATACACTTTCGTCAAATCTAAATAGGTACATAATTATATTTTATTAAATTCTACATGTCAAAATTTCAGATGTCAATATTTTTTATCTAAATATTCGTTTATAGTATAGTAACATTTTTGTATTAGCCATGTCTTAAGTTTGTATTTGAATTTATTTAATGCTAAATTTCGAATGTCCATTGGTAAATTGTTATAAATTTTTACAGCCATGGAGCGACAGTTTCTGTTGCGCATGGCTGTTCTCATTGCTGGTAGCACTAATCTATTTGGATGTCTACAGCTATAAGGACGGGGAGTATCGTATAAGAAATTAAACAACTCAGGATGGCTCTTAACAAAAATGCACACTTCATATATGTATAAACAAGGGACCGTGAGAATCTTCAACTCCTCAAACAGCGGTTTGCACGAAACCAAGGTTTCAACGTCGTATATCGCACGAACGCACGCTTTTTGGGCAATGAAAACCTTGTTTATATGACATGAGTTTCCCCAAAGTACTATGCCATATCTCAGAATTGAGCAGACGTGACCATGGTATGCCTGTAGTGCTGTAGCTTTGCTTGCGGTTTTACCTAATTTCCACAAGGCATATGCATACGAATTAACTTTACTACATAATCTATTTAAATGCTGTTGCCATGTGCATTTATCGTCTAGTACTATACCCAAAAAAGTAACGTCATTCGTTTCTTGTAGTTCTTCATTGTCATGACCGACTACGAGATTTTTTTTGTTGCTTGCTCCTTTTTGCTAAAGAAACCCCCAACATTTTGGTGAAAAACACTGAATTTATTAAGATTTTTATCGAAAAAACTGGTTTTCGTGTTGCTCGCCGTTTATGGGCTGAGACTTATTCAAGATAGGAAAATAATCATAAATAGATTTCTGAATCTGTCTACTTTTAATATTCTTATCGGTCCCTTCCCTAAACATACATGATTTTCGGATGTACTCACGGGTGTAATTAAATGCATTGTTGTTATCTTTTGTAAGTAAGAATTTGTTTTCGTAATCAATTATGTCTATTAAGGTGTTTAATTTCATAGAAATCCTCTTGTTTTTTATGGTATCATTTAGATATTTCAATGTCCTACTTAGGTGTACAAAATGACAATTCTTAAAGTAATTACACGTCAATTTAAGGTTATGGTTTAACATTTTTTCATTAAGAGAATTATTATTTATTATACTTAAAACTATTACAGTGTTATTAGTCAATTTTTTTAACGTGGCGTATAATTCCGAAGTTATTTTCATACTATTGTTGTCATTCTCGCCAACACATAAAACTATTTTGTCGTCTTTACCTAGGTATTTTAAAGTATTTTATCTACACTCACAACGTAATGTTCCAAATATGAATTCAAAAAAGGTAATATAAATACGTACTTTATTTTCGTGGATAGGTAAAATTAAAAAATAAACTCATTACGATGCAGTCAACTGCATCATAAAATAACTTTTTTTCTCATTACGATACAGGGCAAATCCAAAAAGAAGGCAGTGCCGTAACATTAAAAAAAACAACGATATTTTCCCACATGTTTTTCATGTTTAAAATGTACTCTATGGTAATCGATGACTTTAGTGCGATTAGTTTGTTGAAATGCACTGATCAATTTTTTTTTCTAATGGAATGCGCGCCAAGCTATTCCGATAAAGTTTTGATTTCAATTTTTACATTTTGTTATACTTAATGAATTTTGTAGGTTTTTTTATTCTTGCTTTAAAATGTGAAAAAAAAATTACTCTGCCCGATATTTTAGTTTAGATGCAGCTAAGGAATTGACTTATTACAAGGTAGGTACCTTGCTAATACAAACAAAGTCTCTCTCTCTTTTCTAACGTTGATCTTTTATTTAGTAGGTTCAATCCCAAATGTATGAGTGTAGATAAAGTAGTGTATGAAACTGCACATAACTAGGTATTAAAACACTCGTGTGATACTATTAAAAACCTCGCCTACGGCTCGGTTTTTAAACACACACTCGTGTTTTAATACCCCTCTTTATGTGTCAGTTTCATAAACTACTATTAAAACTTCCTCGGTCATCGCGTTTGGCTTAGTCATAGCACTTACATTGTAGCGTTCATAATTTGTGTTAAGCCGAGTGTCTATTATTGTGGTTGCCAAGTTAACGCACTGTTGAGTTGCGTATATTTGTATTTTCTTTTCAGCTGGTTTTTCTTGCGTTTCCTTATTTATCTGCTCTGGTTGAGTTTCTGGATCTTGTTCATTTTTCATTTGAGTCTCTGGAGTTTTATTTAAGATATCTTCGTTATTAATTATTGAAACATCAAAAGATTGGTTTTCAGCTGAGTTTATGTACTTTGTTTTATTCCGCTTAGATTTTTTTGTGCTAGAAAGGCATATGTTAGATAGCTTTTTTATTTTAGTATCTTGCTCATCAATTATGTTTCGGAGTTGGTTGTTTTCTAGGTGTAGGTTTTCTATTTCTACGTGCGCACTTTTTAGTTTTAGACTTAAGTCGTTAATTTTTTGTTTTAATGAGTTTATTTCCTCAGGGTCAACAGTAGATAAATCGGGTAGACTTCTAGCGGCTGTTTGAGAATCCAGGGACAAGAAAGAGTTATCGTTGTCGTCTGAAACAGTTTCAGTATTCAGATCAAATGATGGACTTTCTATGACATTTTCTTTAGGTTTCCTTGTAGTTATATTATTTTCCTTATTGAACGGGTTACTTTGCAAGATAGGTGTACTTGTCTTCGTTACTTTTTTTTGATTTACGGTAGTTTTCGTTTTCAAACAATTATCACATTTCCACTTTATTTTGTTCTCAGATGTCATTAAGAAAAATCGTTTTTCTGCGACATTTCCGCACTCGAGATCGAAAATGTTGTTACACTTAATGCATTTTAGGTATTCTCTATTTATTATATTTTTTTTGCAAATAATACAATTTTTCTCTTTATTTTCATTTGTTTTCTTCGATGTCGACATTTTAAATAATTATAGAAAAATAAAAAATCCTTCGAGAGTAACGGAACGTAATTTAGTTGCCCAATATCGATTTCTGAACGCAGCTTTTATATCAGCTAACAGATGTCAAATCTGCGCTAGTCTGTCATATATATCCATCAATGTCACGTCAACGTCAGTTTGTTGTCGGATAGAAACACGGAAGTGTTGTAATGAAACAAGGCGGAGTTTCTAAGCCATAATTACGTGTAATTGGTTGTTTTTCAAAAACGAATTGGTCGTTATGGCTTGATCTTGAGATCTATGGAAACACTTTTGAGTTTTTTCGATTAATATCAGTGCAACAAATGATGTGCGGTATAGGTTATGTGCGTACATCTTAGTCTTTAGTAGAGTGCTTTAGGAGAGTGCTTTAGTGGAAACATGTAAACGGTCGTCTTATGACTAAAGAGAGTAACGTTCTAGTAGCCTTTCTACTCGCTTTCCAGTAGCACCCCCTGCGCGCCCGCTCACCCCCCGCGCGATATTTTACTCGCACTCGCACTGGAAGCATGTAAAACGATATTTTAGTAGCGTCTTTAGTAGAGTGCATTTGCCGGTGAACGCGTGACGTAATTGAATTAAATAATAGGTATTAGGTATGGCGAAAATGACACTCTACTGGAAGCGTGTAAACGGTCACTGGAAAGGCACCAAAACTACTAAAGCACTCGCATTCGAATCTACTCGCACGCTACTAAGCACTCTACTAAATACTAAGATAATGTAAACCAGCCTTAACGTTTTGTTAGACGTGGGGCGAAGAGGCCAACGACTGCGAGGTGCCGCTGTACTGGGCCCGCCTCGAGTACTGCCGCATGAGCGACCCGCACCAGGGCAAGGACATCTTCGAAGAAATATTTAGTAAGTTGGACAAATATTCACTTAGCCCAGTAAACGAAAAGGTGTAGAGGGAAATGATTGGAACACAATTTTTGACTTCTTAACTTTGTTTGGACTAGTTAGGAGGTAAACATATCAAAAGTGCCCGTCCGTAGCCCCTATGCCGGGGTGCGAATTTACAAAGGCTATACTATTTGAGTCACGAGTCAGACTCTAATAGTTGAGCTTTTGTTTATGCATATTACTCGACAAAACCTAATCTATTTCAGTAAAAAAGTTGACTCAAATGGTTTAGCTTTTGGCTTGATATTTTCAAAGAAAATGCACGGACAAAACCTAGTACTGTATTATACATATTGCAGTAACAAATGCTACCTATTTAATTTGATATGCTATTCAATAATCGGTGGATAGTTACATGGCAATTATTATTATTTTAATACTAAAATAATTAAATTACTCCTTTCTATTCTGTACTAGATTGAAAAAAAATATTTACAAACGAGCTTTTATAAGGTGAGAAACAAGTACACACTACACACTTGTAGCTATTACAAAAAAATAATAATAAAACTAAAACATATTTTTTGCGTACCTCTAATGTAAAATACAAAACACAGATAATTTTTTGTATCAAATTTACGATTAGCTTACTATATTTACAATTTAAACGTAGTAACAGTCAGTTTTATTTAAGTATGGCACATAACATAACCATAACACAACAAAGCACAAGACATGAAATTTACTATACTCGTAAGTAAATGGATTGCTTATTTATGGTGGAAAAAGGGCCTTAATAGTAGTTTATGATACAAGGTTGGTAAGGAGGTTTTTAAAACGAGTTGACGTTTTATAAGCCCGAGCCGCAGGCAAGGGCTTATAATCGTAAGGAGTTTTAAAAAACCTTAACAACCGTGTGCCATACTACGTTTTTCAATACATTTGCGAGAAAACATTATAGGTAGGTACTACTGAAATTGTAATCCTTACTAATATTATAAATGCGAAAGTCCGTTTGTTCGTTTGTTTATTTGTTTGTTTGTTACGCCTTCACGTCTTAACTACTCAACCGATCATCGTGAAATTTTGCTTACACATTGTCAGGGGTACAGAAAAGGACATAGGGTACCTTTCATTCCGAAAAAGGGAACTGTTCCTGAGGGATAGACAAAACATTAAACACGCGGATGAAGTCGCGGGCGGTCGCTAGTCTATACATATAGTAAAACTGTAAATTCTAAATATTTGTGCGCGAATTACGAAAAATCAGCTAAACGAATTTTGATGGATTTTTCACAATTTAATAGATTGAGGTCCAACTTAAAATCTAAGCTATTTTTCATCAAATTCAGGTGGGTGGTCCCAGGGAAACAGCTTGAACTCTCCATAGTACTAGCTTTCATACACTAAAGGGGTCATTTTAAACTGGTTGCAATATCTTTCTACTGTCTACGCGGATGAAGTCGCGGGCGGAAGCTAGTAGAAATTAAAAAAAAACGTTCGTAAACAAAAACGCACGGCGCCGGCGTGCGGTAAAATCAACTTTCCGCACGCTGTACTAATCCGTAAACAAAAACGCACGGCGTGCGGTAAAATCAACTTACTGCACGCTCGACTGCCATCGTAAACTTACATTTTCGAGCAACTGTATTGAAAAATAGATTAAAATAAGTAGTCAATTTAAATATCGAATTTTAAAGTCGATAATGATCATTATGACATCAAACGTATGACTAGTAAAGTTAGGATTACAAATGTTATCGAAAGACAGAGAACCATGGCGCAGATATACCTTATTCTAAATATTGTTACATTTACGTTAATGTTTTAGCACTTGCATGATTTTTTTCATATGAATACTTATATTGTGAGGTCTTACGGATTTCTTCTTTTCAAGTTTAGTTGGTCTTCCTGACTGAATGCGGCTGCTACCTTGTAATCCACTCAATATTAGGATCATAACAGAAGTTAACGAAAGAACATGTGGGCACCGACCAATCGCATTCGCGATTAACAAATAGCGGTGAGCCTCTACTCGACTAGGTTTTGTCCGTGCATTTTCTTTGAAAATATCAAGCCAAAAGCTAAATCATTTGAGTCAACTTTTTTACTGAAATAGATTAGGTTTTGTCGAGTAATATGCATAAACAAAAGCTCAACTATTAGAGTCTGACTCGTGACTCAAATAGTATAGCCTTTGTAAATTCGCTGCCGGGGTGAGGGAGGGTTTAAAGGTCCCATTTTTCACATATATTTCGGAAACTATACGTTCTAGCGACATGAGATTTTTTATAAAATAATAATTGATTAAAGGCTTACGCCCATCTACGGCCCAACTTTAAAATACCGTGTACAAACTTTCGATAAAATTTAAAAATCATTATTTAATTTAATATGAATAATGCAATTGGAATTATTATGTAATAAAGTCGCCATCACCATAACCATTTTAATAACAGTTCAAATATTTTTATCCGAGTGACGTTGCTCTAGGTACGGAAAAATCTCGTAAACAATTATCGATTCGATATAAAAATCGATACCAACAATATATATTATTAATTACTGACATTATTTGTAACGGTAATTCTTGTTTGACTAAGTATAACTTCAAAAAATATAGTTGTTATTAAAACCAGTAATAATGATAAAATATTTTTGGGATTATAACAGTATTGAACAAGACTAAAATCGATTTAGTAATCGATTCCAATAGAAAAATGGCAGCACTGTGTACTCGGCTGGTCTACTGTCAGTTTGACAGTATAGTGACAGTACGACGACGGCGACGCGACGTCACAACGTTTAATTGTGTTTTGTTGTTTTGTTTTGTATTGGAAGTGTTTTGCAGTGAGTGTGTGTTTTCTCGTGCATCCTTTACTTTTTGACCCATTTTACGCTAATGGACTCCGAGTCTCCGACCCTATCCCGAACTTTGGAGTTAGGCCACGCTATTTTAAATGACGATAATCTGGAATGGAAACTGCCCACTTGACTCTCGCATGCATTGGATTCTGGTTAGTTTATTCAAAGTAAACAACATTACACTTAGTTAAAATTGATTTCGAGTGACTAAAACGATAAAACAAATGCCTCAAATATGAAAATTGTTGAAATAAATTGTGCCCATACTGACGAAAAAAAAGTCGTTTTATCTATAAAAGGCGACTTATTTTCTTAACCAACATTTAGTTTATTGAGTTTTTGACATGCCATGCTTTCATTTAATGCACAATTCGTCTGTGTACACCGCGGTGTACCGTGGACCGGAACTTCTATAGACCCATGGGCATGGTCCTTTGCTACAAGTTTTATTCAGTCAGGTTTTTCGATATCTTTTATAGTTTTCGAGGTATCCGCTCCTGAATGTCTTTCAACATGCTTAAGGTGAAGCTTAAGGACAATGGAATGGCGTGGCGCATTTTTTCCTGTGTCAAAATGGTATTAAACGGTCAAATTCGACTTCAGATCGGCTACCGGCATTATAGTTTATGCGCAGCAGATTGTCCTCAAGCTTCACCGTAAGCAAGTTGACAGACGTTCAGGAGCGGATATCTCGAAAACTATACAAGTTATTGAAAAACTTGACTGAATAAAACTTGTAGCAAATTTAATCAGCTTCCATTTTGTAATGTCGCTAGAACGCACAGTTTTTGTGGAAACCGAAAAATAGAGCCTTCAAACCCCCGCTCTACCCCCGGCATAGGGGCTACGGGCGGGGACTTTTGATATGTTCACCTCCTAACAGGTCCAAACAAAGTTATGAAGTCAAAAATTGTGTTCCACGCTCCCTCCATCCTCTCCTCCCTCCATACCTTTTTTTGAGCTTTCTTTTCCTGAACTAACTAATTAAGGGGCCGTACAACGTCAAATACACATTGAACAAAGATTTATCGGTTCAAAACAAATAATGTTGAAAGTAGATTTTAGACCTTGCCTTGTCGAGAAAGGGTAAATGCGCTGCGAATTTACGCGCAATTATGGTTACAGTGCTGTTAATATTGCACACATTGCTGACGTTCCCTGGTCCTAAGCAAGCTTTGTATAACGAAACACGTCTAATTTGCGCGTAGCTCTGGGCAGGGTCATAGTACTCTGTTTTGTGATTCACAGACACATGATAACTAAACTTTTTCTCGATAGAAATAAAACATAAAGTGAACTCCAATTTTGTAGTATTTCACTGATGTGAAATAAGAAACCTTAACTGTAGTCCGGCAATCTCGTGTGCGACCGTCCCTCGGGGTGACAGACGGTGGCGGGGACGAGGTATCCAAGATGTCAGCGGGTAGCGGGTGGTGTAGCGGGGAAGAGAAACTCTCCCGCCCCCCGTCCCCGCCACCGTCTGTCACCCCGCGGGACGGTCGCGCACGATATTGCCGGACTATAGCTCTCTAGTTTTGTGATTGTCAGTTTTCCAAAATAAGAAATTGTTTAGTAGTTATTAGTTATGATAAAATTGACAATAATTTCGATAATTTTTACTATGAAAATAGTTTCCTGTGTTGTAATTAATGAAAAATTTAATGTACTTATAAGTTTAAAATGACCTAACTAAATAGATAAGAAGATCTTATATTTTTGAAATATATGTACCTATTTGCAAGTTTTTAATGGTGACTTTAGTAAAGAATTGTGAACTTTTCCCTTTTGTTTAGTTCAAAATAGTAAATATCAAGAAGTTAACTCAACATCTTTCAGAATACGGCGAGAACAAAACCCTAGTCAAGTACTGGGAAGCGTTAATCAACCTGGAATGCAATCGGTCTCCCGCGCCGTCCGCACACAAACGGCGGGAACTGTACCGGCGCGCGCTGCGGTTTGTGGCTGATTATCCGCCCGCCGTAGTACGCCTGTGGACCGACTACGAGCGCGACTACGGGGAGCTGCACGATGCTAGAGAGTGCTACGACGCCTGCGAGGTATGTACTATGTAGTGGCTACATTACTACAGGCATACTACTGTACCGACTACCCGCCCGCCTGTGGACCGACTACGGGGAGCTGCACGATGCTAGAGAGTGCTGCGACGCCTGCGAGGTATGGCATAAAAAAGAAACATAACGGGAAGGGAGTTTTTGGCGCCATTTTGTCTAGTACGGTTTGGTGTCTATTTTAATTATTTAATAATTGATTCATAGCGGATATTGTGTCTTAAAATTGGTGCAGTTTTGTGGTACAAGTGTCTACGCAACTGAACAATATGTGGGATAATTGAAATAGGCGCGATCTTGGTTGTGTGAAGCTGAGACTTTTATTGTAGTGGTAGCTACTTCGGCAGAACTTACCGAGTAAACTGTCTTGATATACTTGTTGCCAAATTCTCGAAGCAGCATTGGAATGCAATGCACCCGCATTCTAATGTAAACTTAAACTGAAACAATACCTACCACTGAACTATTAAACACCAGTCACTGGCAAAAATTACTTCCAAGTGAAAAGTAGATTGCCAAAATAAAAATAAAAGAAGAAGAAGAAACATAACGGGTGTAACAAGACACTCAACGAAGCCGAAGTTCACGCATTCCGCCCATCATCAGTGTCTTATAGACTATACCTGGGAAACCAATAGCTACGAAGTTAATGAAGGTCAAAATCAATTTTTTTTTATTTTTTTGTAAAATCTTATTTTATTCGTTATTTCCAAATTTTTGTCTACAGAAATATTATCAAAATTTTATGTATTTCGTAACAGACAATGGCTTCAAAACGTCATAACTCAATGTATTTCATGAGCACGCACATAAACGTTGCCTTTCAACTCGGCCGCACGCAACTGTGTAGCATACACTCGCAGGCGCGGTCTTTTGTACGCGTTACATTGCGTGGTAATGTATGTATGGAATGCTTTTTTCACACCAAAATTTGTTAGTATAAGTGGGTAGTTCTTAAACTGGCGCCGGTTATACGGCACTGAGCCGATGTAAGAGTCAGTCGATATTAGATTGTTATATAGTGAACCTGTGTTTTGCTCCTCGCCCCGATACCCGAAATAACAGTGGCGCAGCCGGTTTTTACGCTTTTATATCGTGTACGATGTCTGTTGGTACTCTCAAAGCGTTTAATCACGAACTTCAAGATTGGGGAACGTATATAGGCCGTTTAGAACAATGGTTTCAAGCTAACGGAATCACGGAGGCCGTGGATAAATTGGGGCCGAAACGCAGGGCAATCTTACTCAGTAGTTTAGAAGAAACTACGTACAGACTCATCCGTGACTTAGCCCTTCCGAAGGATGTCGGGATTTTATCATATGAAGAAGTCATAAATCTGTTCAACGGTCACTTCAAAACTAAGATTTGTAGTTTTGCGGAACGTCATAAGTTTCACAGTGCCGTTCAGACGCCAAATGAAACTTTTTCTCAGTGGTCAGCGCGCGTACGCGGGTTGGCCAAGGATTGTGGGTTCCCGGATTCTACTTTGGAAGAAACCCTGCGTGACCGGTTCGTGCTCGGTATGATTAGTGGTCCCGAGCGAGACCGGTTGTTCTCCGAACCAATGGATGGGCTAACTTTGCAAAAGGCGTTGCAGCTGGCGGATAGTATCCGCTGCGCTAGAGAAGGTGCTCGTCACGGCGGCAGCGGCACTCCGGAGGCGGCTGCACCCGCGTTACAGTTCCAAGGTAGTCATCCAGAAATTGTGTGAGTTAATGGCAAGATTTGGATTATTTAACACTATATGTACCGACAACGGTACATCATTTGTGTCATCAGAATTTAAGTATTTTTGTACTAGCAATGGTATTAAGCATTTAACGTCCCCAGCATATAATCCTGCAAGTAATGGGCAGGCGGAAAGCTATGTTAAGATAATTAAAAAAGCTCTTAAAGCGATTTTAATTTCTAAAGTTAAAGGCAATGATTTTAATATAAAATTAAATGAGTTTTTGTTTAACTACCGCAACTCCATACATTTTTCCACAAAAAAGTCTCCTGCAGAGGTTCTCTTCGGGAAAAAGCTTAGATGTCGTTTGGACTTACTAAACCCGTTACCCTCCATGCCCGACACAACACTGGAAGAAACTGTTAAGGAAAGTCAGTCCTTGCAGGCTAAGCACTACAAAGGCAGGAGAACTAAGAATTTCACTTTAAAGGACAATGTATTAGTAAAAATTTATCACAATGGAAAATCTTTTTGGACCAAAGGAATTATTACAAAAAAATTAGGTAGATCAGCGTATTTGATCCAGTTATGTGATTATGATAAACGCATAATAAAGAGACATACTAATCAAATTCTTGAATGGGAAGGGGAAATGGAGACGGTTGGCCTACAGTCTTCATCGCCGTCTGCAAGGGAGTCAACATCGGGTCCAGCTCGCAACGAATCGGATACATCAACCATTTCACCAGATGGTGTTATAACTGATGGCCTGCTTTTGTCTCCGCTAGACACAGGATTGAGTATGCATCCAATGGTTGACCCTGCAACCTCGCCTGTATCGGAGTCAGCAAGCCTTGAGCCGTCCATGTCAACGGGCTCGCCTATAAGAAGTCATCCCGAGGCGTTAGGAGGACAACCTACTTCTTCGGAAGGGCGCTATGAGCCGCCGACCTTGCGATCACGTAAACCGAAGGGACAGGATTAGACTTGTGAATTTGTTAAATTATTGGTGGAGGGATGTTAGTATAAGTGGGTAGTTCTTAAACTGGCGCCGGTTATACGGCACTGAGCCGATGTAAGAGTCAGTCGATATTAGATTGTTATATAGTGAACCTGTGTTTTGCTCCTCGCCCCGATACCCGAAATAACATCGTTTTCCAGCAATAATTTTGAACAGAAATGGCCCTGATGATGGGCAGAATACGTAGACCTCGGCTTCGTTGAGTGTCTTGTTACACCCAGTAATTTCTTAAGTAGTTAATTACTACAGATTTACAGCAGCTTCCCTTATAAATCTGTCTTCTGTCGGCTGGATAGAAATGCCTCCCCCAGTTCTACCCATCTTTCCGCGTTAGTCTATTTAAGGCCTGGGCACACTGGCTGCGTAGACACGCGCGTAGTGACGCACGTAACCCCCTGACACACCGGGTTACGCATACGTCTACGCGGCACGCAACGCAACCTGTCCCTTGCGTACCCAGCCGCTGCGGCAGCCATGTTTGCGACTAGTGCGCGATGTCAGACGAAGATTTGTAAATGGACTAATTTTTTCGCACTAATTTAATTAGTTTTTCTTTAATATCGTTATTCATTATTTAAAAACCGGCCAAGTGCGAGTCGGACTCGCGCACGAAGGGTTCAGTACCAAAAACAGCCAAAAAAATCACGTTTGTTGTATGGGAGCCCCCCTTAAATATTTATTTTATTCTGTTTTTAGTATTTGTTGTTATAGCGGCAATAGAAATATATCATCTTCATGAGATACAGCCTGGTGACAGACAGACAGACAGACGGACAGCGGAGGCTTAGTAATAGGGTCCCGTTTTTACCCTTTGGGTACGGAACCCTAAAAACAAAATAAAACACCACGTACTACCGGTAGTACCGGTACTATTTGTAAACAAATACAACTGAATGCGTAGTCACGCGCGTGGTTACGCGCGTAGTGACGTGCAGGAAAGATACGTGCGTTATTGTACCGGTGTACAAACCTCTCGTCCTCGTTTTCAAGGTGTTAGGTGTCGCTATCTCTGAGGTCCCGGTTTCGATCCCCGGCTAAGTCAATCTAGAAAACGAACTTTTCTATACAGGTTCAGATATGGGTGTTTGTAATTCCACTGTTGTCTCTGATTTCCATAACACAAGTGCTTTAGCTACTTTGGAATTGGAGCAATGTTAGTAATGTTGTCTTATATTTGTAATAGAACACTTTTTAACTGATACTAGCGCTGTTTTATTGAAAGTACTTTGGTAATTAGTTGGTATTTGGTTTGTTTTTTGATTTTCCCGACGTTTCGGCACCTTTGCAGCTGCCGTTGCTGGTTTCCGTTAAAACGTTTTTTATTTCATGTCTAGTAAGCTTGAGAAGTGAATTTGTGTTATATTTATTTATTTCAGACTAAATTAAAGGAATGGAAAGAGACTTACCAAGCGATGAAAGACAAAATGATTGGCAAGAAACAAAAAGGCAAGCAAGCAGACAAGAAATCAAAATTCGACAAAAAGAAGAAGAAGAAAGAAGATGACCCGCCGAGGAATAAAAATAAAAGAAAATCTAGTGAAAGTGGCGAAGGCAGTGAGGTGAAGAGGAAACGAGACAGTAAGATGGAAGTTGAAGAGTGTGAGAAAGAGAAGGAACCGGAGCAGTCGGGTAGTGGAGTGAAGAGGACACATGAGGAAGATGATAATGAAGGTAAACAATTAAACTTTAGTCATTTTAGTGTTTATCGTCCTAATTTATGATTCCAGCCCTCCTAGCATAATCACCGAAACGCGATATGATATAGGGATTTATCACCTCTGAGAGGACAAATTTCATACATCAGAAAAGATAAGACCTGCGCGATAGAAAGAGAGGCAACTACTAAGTGACTGTTTTGGAACGAAGGGAGCGCTGTGCGACCTGAATTGCACTTTATTGTGTCGGAACAAGAGTCGCAATTTATTTAAACGATTTTGCGGAGTGCAACTTCTGTACGCTAGTACTATTATATTATCTATTCTGTGGTTTAACTGACAATGGAGTGTCGATAAAACGCTATATCGCGCGATAGATATCCTGTTTCGGTGGTGATAGCTGTGTATTAGTTAGAAAGTGTTCAAACTTACTTCTTATTTTAATCTCAAATTTGTATTTAGTTGACAAAGTTATATAATTAAAGGTGTTCATAAAAAGAAATTGATGTAATATGAAATTAATCTAGGATAAAATTTCTAATTTAATAATTATAAATATTGGAATCGATAATTTGATTCCAAAAAAAAGTAACACATCTGCTTGTACCTTTCTTCAATTTGAAAACTGTATACCTTTAGTTAAATTGTAATAAAACATTACTGAGCTACTTAATGTTGTCAATTCTAACAGGGTATACAGGGTGTCCCAAAAGTTTGCCACATGGAGGGGAAAGTACCTTAAATATTGAAGATAGGAAATTTTACTGAAAGAAGACTTCATTTTATTTTAAAAATTAATGCGAACTGCATTCAAAGATTTTTTTTTAAATATCGCATTATTTCCTATACAAATTGATACAATACGTAATCATTAAAATTTTTATGTTAAATTTCATGGTCTTCCTTTTGTTTAAGATGCTGTGTTACTTAACAAAAAATAATCCTAATGAGTAACCCTTTCGATAGGTATCGTAAAAATAAAATAAAATGTTTTTTCTAATTTGGTGGGTTCGATTCATGATTAAGGCATGCGATTTTTCGAAAATCTTTGAATACAGCTCTAATTATTTTAAAAATCAAAATGAAGTCTTTTTTTAGTAAAATTTCCTATCTTCAATATTTAAGGTACTTTCCCTCCGTGTGGCAAAATTTTGGAACACCCGGTATAATATACTACTCAAAAGAAAGCAGGGGTTTCCATACAAACGAGCTAATTTTGAATGGTTTCTTTTATATAAATCCATTATTTGAAATTGATATTGTTAGAAAGTCGAATTTGCAGTATAATTTCTTCTATTCGCCGTGTGTTATATAAAATAGAAAGGAATTCTGTTTCATATAAAAATATGCGAAATTTAGTAAATTCGAGAAGTAAAGTCCGCAAGTTGACTATTATAGCTTTCGAATAATACCAAAATCAAATAAAATCACATTGAATTTTATATTAAAAACCGGCCAAGTGCGAGTCGGACTCACGCACGAAGGGTTCCGTACCAAAAAACGGCATAAAAAACACGTTTGTTGTATGGGAGCCCCCCTAAAAAAAATATTTTATTTTGTTTTTAGTATTTGTTGTTATAGCAGCAACAGAAATACATCATCTGTGAAAATTTCAGCAGTCTTGCTATCACGGTTCTTGAGATACAGCCTGGTGACAGACAGACAAACGGACAGCGGAGGCTTAGTAATAAGGTCCCGTTTTTACCCTTTGGGTACGGAACCCTAAAAAACCTTTAAGAAATTAGCTCTTTTGTATGGAAAACCATATAGTGGCCCCTATTTTCTTCTAAGCAGTCTATAAACCAGATTAAAAATGTGATATATATGTTAGTAGTGAGCGCGCGGGAGGCCTGCACGCTGTTCGTCAGCAACCTGGAGTTCAAGTTAGTCTATTCTTTTGCACACCTGCCGAATAATGTTTATACCGGCAGGCTGATTATCTAAAATGAGCGACCGAACTCGATTCCTGAATTATTTCGAAATCGTCGCGTGACCGAGTCACTGATTTGGTATTATGTATGCGATCGCTGATTAGTTTATGCTCAGTTTATGCTCGTGAAGATCTCAATAGAAACTAGCGCCACTGGCAACCGGTGGGAGCGACTGAAAAGTCTTTTTACCGAAAGTAGTCTGTGACTGTGCATGTGTCTGACCATATTATGTGCTCTGTGAACATAACCTTTTTGTTTTCGCTTCGAATTTTGTTTACATTTTTTCGACTTCAAAATTGCTAATTCCGTGTAGGTATTGAAGGACAGGCCCTTTGTTTTACATTGTAGCAATTTTATTTAATTTTGGTTAGAGGTGAGGCTAAGAATTTATCGAAAACTAATCAGAAATTACGTTTTGTCTGGTTTCTGTTTGACAGAAGAAATCGCGAAATCGTCGCGGTCGCGTCGCGGTTTCTGAGTTAGATAATACGAATTTCGGAGCATTTCCTTACAAGTGCTCGTATATTTTAGTTCTTTAGTTGTCCGTTGGAGGCAGCACTCTTACTGGATCGGTGGTACGAAATCGAGTTTGACAGCGACGATTCCGTAATTATAACTGGTCGCTTTGTGGTTTTTAATTAGATAATCAGGCTGCCGGTGTAAAAAGACCCTCAATGAAGCCGAAGTCTACGTATTCTGCCTATTATCAAGACCTTTTCTGTTCTAAATTATTGCTGGGAAACGATTTTCATTTTTGGTCTTAAAAAGCCTTGCAAACGTAAAGTAACGCGCGCAACAGACCGCGCCTGCGAGTGAATGCTACACAGCTGCGTGCGGTTAGGGTTACCATCCGTCCGGATTAGTCCGGACATGTCCGGACTTTTAGACTTGTCCAGACTTTGTCCGGCTTTGTAATTTGTCCGGCTTTTTAGGATTGGGTGGTATAATACTAGTTAAAAACATACATAGCAGTAGTGTTCGAAAGAGAAGTCCCAAAATGTATGGAGTCTGGATCTATCTGTGAAAATGTCCGGACTTTTATTAAAATGTCCGGCTTTTTGTCAGGACTTTCCAAATTTTGAAATGGTAACCCTACGTGCGGTCGAGTTGAAAGGCAGGGTTTATGTGCGTGCTCATAAGATACATTGAGTGATGATTTTGAAGCCATTGTTTGTTACGAAATATTAAAAAGTTGGATAATGTTTCTTTGGACAAAAAATAGGAAATAACGTGTAAAATTATTTTTTATAAAAGTCTTTGATAAAAAAAATGAGTTTGACTTTCAATAACTTCATAGCTATTAGTTTCCCAGGTATAGTCTAAAAGACAAAAATGATCCTGATGATGGGCGGAATGCGTGGACTTCGTCTTCGTTGAAGGTCTTGTTACATCATTTATGAGGTGAAACCAAATTGTTTAACGATACTGAAACAGTTAATAGTGTTGCTTAAACAAAACAATGTTCTCCAAGAAACATAAATTTCGGTAAAAAAAAATTTTATTCGCCTTTCCATAGTAAGTCTGATAGCTGACCGTAAATTTTCTATGGAAGTATGTATTATTTCAGTTTCTCGACTTATGTTCTTTAGAAAAAGTTATCACCTGTTTGGTTTTGACGCAGATCGTCACTTTCGCAAATGCTCATCGCGAAAAATTTGGTCACTTTCGCAAATGGTCATTGCGAAAAATTTGGTCACTTTCGCAAATGGTCACTTTCGCAAATCGTCACTTTCGCAAATGGTCACTTTCGCAGAATGTCATTCGGA
Source organism: Agriphila tristella (assembly GCA_928269145.1). NCBI lineage: Eukaryota > Metazoa > Arthropoda > Insecta > Lepidoptera > Crambidae > Agriphila > Agriphila tristella. The sequence continues at coordinate 18,672,900 of OV743445.1, forward strand.
TTTTTTTTCTTTTTTCTCCTATATGTGAAAATTGTGAATGACATTCTACGAAAGTGACGTTTTGCGAATGTGACCATTTGCGAAAGTGACCAAATTTTTCGCGATGACCATTTGCGAAAGTGACGATCTGCGTCAAAACCACCTGTTTCAGTATTGTCACATAATTTGGTTCCACCTTATATTGACAACATTTTTACTTAAAGTACTTATGCGCGGTATATACTTTGATTGATGATAGTGAGAGTGGCTTGTTTAGAGATTAATGTTTATTTAAAAACATGTTAAAAACAATTTTCGTTTATTGTTAAGTGTTTAGCGAAGTACAGATTAAAAAGTGCGTTTTATTTTATGTGATCTGCGAGTAGCTCCCCTGCTTTATTTATTTGCCATTTGCCATAAATAGGGTGATACATAAATGTGGTGTTACTATAAAATTAGAGATAAGATTCTTAAAGCCTATTTAGCCGTATTCAACAGCATGCAAACTTATGGTAATAGGGAACATGCATATGTCACCGATTTTAATAAATTTGAGCTTGATCGCTGCGGACACCTATAAAAACATGATTGAACAGAAAAATAATAAATAAAATAAAATATTTTAGTTTTATCACACAGGTGAAAATAGCGAATTTTTTTTTCATTTTCGGATATAATGCACTTAACAGTCGGATAGAATATCGAATAAGAAATAATATTTTGTATTACACATATGTACTTAAACGCAATATTTAAGGTGATATTTCAAAATTCTTGGCTAGCTCCATAATAATGCGCCTGAATCGTGACATGAGTGACGTCACAAATGTTGACCGTTTTGTATAGAGCGTTTTCGGCGGGTGCTGCTGCGCACTAACTTCAAGTGACTATATCACGAGAAAAAAACGCAAGAGAAAAGTTTTAATATTACAGTTGATTATCTCCAGTGGCGGATACAGAAAAAAATCAAAGGGGGGGCGCAAGGTAGGCGGGGCGCGCAGGGGGGAGGGGGGAGGATCTCCGAGAAGTAGAAATTTTTAACCGACTTCAAAAATTTGAAAAGGAGGGTATGTATTTGTCGCCTATAATAATATTTTTTTTTATTTAGGTATGTACTTACACCGATTACTCGAAGACGGCTGAACCGATTGAAATTATTTTTAACACGTTTTTATTATGTTGCTTTGTCGTTTGTTTGTCCACAAAGTTTGCGAACGATTTTATACTAGCTTCCCCATGAGCTAGAGACTTGAAACTTTGAACGTAGGTCAGAACTGGAAAAGAATGCAATACTATGGTGCCATTGAGCTGATCTGATGATGGAGCCGGAAGAAGGCCACAGGAACTCTATGATACAACCCCATCGTGTTTGGGCTCGTTAGAATAATCTTGACGAGTTCTCTAATGGGAGACGAAGCCCAGGGTCTGATGATGAAGCTGGTTAAATATGCCATAAGAACCCAATATTGAACCGAGTATGGTATATTTTTAATCTAAGCTGGTTAACTATAAAGCAGAAAATAATATTTTTTTATAAATAAGCCTTTTTTAGGAACAAATTTTTAAACCGGACTAAAAATTATAAAAATCGGACTAAAAAAAATTAAAACAGACTAAAAAGTAAAAAATAAAGTCTTCTGTAAATATTCAAATTATAAAAAAATAACCCAGTTGTACTGAAATATTAAACTTAAAAACGTGGGGCGCATGCTAAAGACAATTTTACAAAATGTCTATTGTCAAGACCGTTGGACTAAAGATTTGAACTGCGAAAGCCCAACGGAACTCCATAACAACAAATAGCGCGGAATGTGGAAATTAAGTTACCTACTAGGGCTAGGTAATCTAGGTAGATAGGTATATACCATTGAAAAACGTGAAATATTAAAACGTTTCATTTATAATATCATCGCTTACATATTACCTACCACAAAAAAGTTGAAAATAAAAAAGCTTGTAAAAAACAAAACCTCCTCCAAAAACCTTAAAACCTTAAAAACAGATCTGAAAAAGCGAGAAATAATTTTCCAATCAATAAATTAAAAACGTCTAATGAAGTCGGGTGCGGCTTTTAGAATAAAAACAATCATTGAGAACCTCCTCCTTTTTTGAAGTCGGTTAAAAAATTACAATACATACTTGAGAAAACAACACTAAAAGCCTTAAAGTAACAAATTACCTCCAGCCCTTTTTTGTTGATTTTTGCTAACAAAAATGGAGTCAACTTGCAATTTTTTTTTTTCATGTTAAGTAAACTAAAATAATTAGGATTTTTTTATTACTTATAGTTGACTATCATGGCCGTATCAGGTATTTTAAATCAAAGAAGCTAGGTGGTTCTCTGTTTGTGCAACAATATGGGCAATTTCATAGGTAAAGAAAGAATACAATGACGCGGACTAACCACATTCTTCAAAGAAATGTTGCTTTTTCGTAAACAGATGAAATGAAAAAAAATGTTCAAAGATCAAATTTAATGAAACAGATGTTTCACAGATGCAGTGTTGTACAGAAATCCCCAACTTTTATTATCAATAAGGATTGCTGGCAAATCCTTTGTCTATTGTTTTGTTTTATTGTTCTAATGGTTGCTGGCCCGCCTGCCACCCGCGTCCCGCATTATTGTTTTCTGTTTTTTGACTGTTTTATTTTTATCATTTATATTAGATATGTGAGTGACGCGGGGCATGCATGGAGGGGGGGGGGCGCGCGCCCCCTGCGCCCCCCCTCTGTATCCGCCACTGATTATCTCACGCATTATACTTTTGATTTCGATACAAAATCAAATTGATGCATGTTCCCTATTATTCACTAAATAATGATACATTTCATAGCATCGATCACACTCAACACAATAAACAACTGATTTAAATTTTAAAAAGTTTTCTATTGAATGTTGCGCGGAATTGTATGACTGCGCGTCCCGCATTCACTGTTCACTTGCATTGCAGCTAAACAAGCACTAACACGTCTGGACATGCAAGGCTTGTGGAGCCACGAGTTAAGCACCGTATACGAAACAGTGTAGAACATCACCTACTAATCACTATACACTAAACAGTGCACTAAAGAAGCCGCTATCACTAATCACTAATCAAAGTGTGTACCGGCTATTACATTAAACAATCATCAAAGGAGTGTTCAGTTCATGAAACTAAAGCCTCGATTACATATTGATTGATTTTAGGAACCAATTTCGGGTTGCCACCCGTACTTGACAATAAAATATTGTAGAATAAAGTTCGATTTTAAAATTGAATTTACACTATAACCACAGAATAAATAATAGTACAAGTAGTAGAACTCCACTGAACCATTTAAATAAATAGCAACTCTAATTTTTACATGATAAAGTTGAATTCAGCTTGTACGGCGCTAATTACGAACTGCTATATTCACCTAGACGCTGCATCTCTTTCTATCGCATATATCCTATCTTTTCGGACCTACGTTAGGGTTGCAGCTTGCGGCAATGAAAGCGCGGGAATCGTAAGACCCTGTGAAAACGCGCTACAGATATTCCGAGGACGCGACGGACAACCCTGCCGATTTTGTCCACGCAGAGGACGCCGAGCGCTAGGTTCTTTTCTCATACCTACGCGCGGAGTGATAGAGCCCTGCTATAACGGAAAAGTAAACATTGTATAAGATTGGAGATGAGAATTGAAAATAAAAAATGTTGACCTTTCTGTTATTTGTGCAAATTCACTGTTAAAATTTAACTTATTTATACGGGTGGCAACTCTAAATTGGTTTGCTAAATCGGGATATGTAATCGAGGCTTAAACAACTTATTTTAAAGACCGACATCAATGAGGAAAGGCCTCATTGATGTCGGCGCAGCGTCGCCTCGCCGTAGTAAACAGGCGTGATTGCCATCAATGGTTATCGAGGTGAGTTACAGTGGCGAGGCGATGTACCGCTGCTGCCCAGACATAAGAAACTACAATAAATCATCGACCTATGTTGAACGATTTCGACACATATTTCATTAAGAAAGTTAATTCAGTTACCAGTGCTTGCGACTGCGGTTGTAGATTAAAGTTAATTTTTATAATAGTTATTATACGAGGGTGGAATGTGATGATTTATATTTAGCGTCCCCGCTGACGGGCGATTAATCGCTGAGCGATTTTTTGTCGCTGAGAATAGAACATACAGAGTTGAATACGTAAACGCCCACGAGCTACTTTTTGTAGCTGCGATAAACGCGGCGATAATCGCGGCGCTTTTTTGTCGCTGACTAAATAAAACCTTTGTCGTGTCATTTCGCGGGCGACTATCGCAGCTACAAAAAAGCGCCCGTCAGCGGATACGCTTATACACCCAAGATATTTGAGCACACGAGCGAGCGAATTACACGTGAATTGACATACTTTTCAATACAAATTCGAGAGAAAAAAACGAATTTACATTTCGGATTTCGAGTCAAATGCAACCACCTTTTCGAAATGACTGATGAAAAAATCTTTGAAATTTGGATCTTTAATAAAAATCTTGTAAATTGCAGAGTGGATGAACAGAAGCTGCGGGACAGTTTGTCGAAGTTCGGCGACATCGTGTCGATGCGAGTGAAGACCGGCGCCAAGGCCTTCGGCGGCTCCATCTGCTACTGCCAGTACAAGACGCCCGTGAGACATTCTTTCTATCTATAATATTATACAATAATGAAATAAATAACTACTGGACCCTGATTCACAAATGTCGGAAACTTTCCGTATCCGACGTTATTCCCATATATTACCTCTATGGTTACCTCGTTCGAAATGTCAATTTTCTTTCGTTGGAAAGAAAATTCACAATTCATATGAAAACACCGCTAACAACCAACGAACGCCAAAAAAATAAAATTACTTTTTTAAGCACAAGCCATTGAGAGCGGCCACACACAGACCGAGTTTCGTACGTACCTGATTCTGAACGCAACTAATCCATACAAAATCTATGGACCTACCACACACATGCAAGATTTTTCCGTACGGAATTTTTATTCATTATCGATATTCGTAGTGTATGTGGCCGATCCTGAGAATCCCGAACGAAATATCGATAATGTATGAAAATTTTGTACAGAAAAATCCCGCTTAAGTGTGGTGGGTCCATAGATTTGTATGGATTAGCTGCGTTCCAAAATTACTTATGTATAGAATTCCGTATGTATGTGGCCAGGCTTATTTTTCAAAGCCAATTTTGACATTTCACTTTTCCATCAACGTGAGGTTTTTAATGTCACTTAACACTTTGCATTTTCTGGGTCTAACGTTGCAGATTGCAACAAGTAGCTGAGTTGAATATTTTTCCCCCAGGCATCCGTAGAAGAAGCCCTAACCCACGACCGCACGCCCCTAAACGGCCGACCGATGTTCTTCTCGCGCTACTCCTCCAAGAAGACCAAGCCATCGTTCAAGTACCCCACCACAGCCGAAGACAACAAGCTGTTTGTCAAAAACCTGCCTTATTCCCACTGCGCCAAGGAGCCCTTGACGGAGATATTCGACAAATATGGCAAACTAAAGGATGTCAGGGTTGTTACGTTCAAGTAAGTTATTTTTAGTTGTTTATTGATGATAAATCTATAGGTTTGAGTTATCGCATCATTCAAGTACTCCACAACAGAGGAGGATAATAAGCTGTTTGTCAAAAACCTGCCTTACTTCCACTGCGCCAAGGAGCCCTTGACGGAGATATTCGACAAATATGGCAAACTGAAGGACGTGAGGGTTGTTACGTTCAAGCACAGCCGTGACACACTCTGTACGTGAGAGTTCGAGCGCCAGCGACCTTGAGCCAGAGCGTGGAAGCGCTAGGGTTGATACCGAAATGGAATTTAGACTTGTGGCAAAGGAAATTACATAGTAGGTATGTTAGGAAATAAACTTGTGCAAGGACATGTTAATGAAAGATAGGTTTGATTTATAATAAGTTTTTGTAATCTTTTAATTATATTAGGTAAGTACACATCATAAATTGCAACCCTTATACTTTATTTTCTGTAATTTATCATATAATCATTTTTTTTATCTCTTAACGTGTTAATGAAGGAAAGGTTTGATTTATAATCATTTTTATTAGGGTTCCGTACCCAAAGGGTAAAAAACGGGACCCTATTACTAAGACTCCGCTGTCTGTCTGTCACCAGGCTGTATCTCATGAACCGTGTTAGCCGGACAGTTGAAATTTTAACAGATGATGTATTTCTGTTGCCGATAAAACAACAAATACTAAAAACAGAATAAAATAAATATTTAAGGGGGGCTCCCATACAAGAAAAGTCCTTTTTTTTTGCCGTTTTTTTGGTACGGAACCCTTTGTGCGCGAGTCCGGCTCGCACTTGGCCGGTTTTTTTATTTATTGTCAATTTTACCTACTTGCGAGTTTACGAGGTTTAATCGTCTGAAATCCTTATTTTCAGAGCTTACTCTATAGGTACTTACTTTTCTGGATCACTGGGCAATACGAAGAAACTTTTATCAGGATTTTGTTTTTGGTTGTTGCCACAGCCATAAACACAACAATAACGCACGCCACCGGGCATGATTAATTATCTAACAATTAAATAATGTAAAATAAACGCGTAGTCATAGTAAGTCCGTGCGAAATGCGGTACAATACTGATTGCGGTGGGACAAGCTAGCGGCGAGCGAAAGAGTAAGTCGGCGACTAGCGGCTGCACTCCCCGCGCGCCTCCAGACACGCACACATAGCCGCGAGCGATTTTACGAGCATACATGCGCGAGAGTATACACCGTCATTTTATAGTCATTTTAATTAACTTGAGGGATTGTTCTACTAATGAAACTAAACATTTTTGCCAAAGAAACATGGGTCGAAAAACGACAAAAATTTTTGACTTTCCCATACTAATACAATGTTTTAACTGTCTAGTTAGTATGGGAGGATCGAATTTTTTTGTCGTTTTTCGACCCATGTTTCTTGGGAAAAAATGTTTAGTTTCATTGGTACAACACACCCTTAAGTTAATTAAAACGACTACAAAAATTCTGTGGTTCAAGTGAGTTTCTTTTTAGTTGTTTATTAATGGATAAATCTATAGGTCTGAGTTATCCATAGTTCAAGTACTCCACCACAGCCGAAGATAACAAGCTGTTTGTCAAAAACCTGCCTTATTCCCACTGAGCTAAGGAACCCTTGACGGAGATATTTGATAAATATGGCAAACTGAAGGACGTGAGGGTGGTTACGTTCAAGTGAGTTTTTTTTCCCCACAGAGACGGCAAACCCAAAGGGCTCGCGTACATAGAGTACGAGGACGAGAGCTCCGCGTCCAAAGCCCTGCAGGCCACTAATGGACTACTGCTAGAGGGCAGGAACATCGACGTGGCCGTCAGCCGGCCGCCGCCAAAACAAGACTCCGCGCCGCCCACGCTGGGGCAGCCCAAGCCCAGCCATGGGAATGCTATGTGAGTTATAATATAAGCGTTCCGTCGTAGAATGTCCCTTTCGCAAAATGTCCCCTGGTCGCAAAACGTCCCTTTCGCTGAATGTCCATTTCGCAAAACGTTCCTTTCGCAAAATGTCCCTTTTGCAAAACGCCCCTTTCGCAGAATGTCCCCTTGGTATCAAATAAATATCACTCATGCCAAATTTTCATTTTGTTCGAGATGTTCTATGAAACTCAAAAATATACCCACTTGGGAGAATTTTTAAGCTACTGACAACATTAAATTGTAATAATCATCAGTTAAAAGGGTACTTATGAACATTTCGAACAAAATGGATATTTGGCATGAGTGATATTTATTTGATACCAAGGGGACGTCCTGCGAAAGGGGTGTTTTGCGAAAGGAACATTTTGCGAAAGAGACGTTTTGCGAAAGGGACGTTTTGCGACCAGGGGACATTTTGCAAAAGGGACATTCTACGACGGAGCCAATATAAATTGTATAATTTATATAACGAGTTACAAAAATATGAGTAATGCTAAGTATGGAAAATATCAAATTTGAAACAGCTGAAGTTTTTCGCGCTTTCAGAGTTGGTCCCATAGTAAAAGTTGTTCTGTTTAATGGTCCCTACTTACCATATTCGGCCTTAGGGGTTTTTTAACACGTAAAGGTGCCAGCTGACGCGTAACTTGACAAGACAAAGAATGCGCCGAGTTTAAGTGTTTTTATAGCTGCTGCGCATCTTTTGTGTTATCTTTGGCCGCGTTCCGATTCACGCCAACAGTGCTCACAGCGTGTGACGTCATTGTACACCAGTCCAAATCATTAGCACGCTGTCAGCACGCTCACGATACTATTGACTCGGACCGCACGTGAGAGCGCTCACACCGCTAACTTTGGATTGTTTTTAACAAAGTAACCTCCAAAAGGGGTTATCTCGATAAAGTAAATATTAATTTTATGGGATTAGTAAATACAAAGGCAGTAATGAATATGAATCAAGTTCCTTCACTCGGACCAGTTATTTACTTCATCATATCAGCCACACGACACCCACTGCTGGGTATAGGCCTCCCCTAAGAATCTCCACGACGATCGGTCCTGCGCTGCCCGCATCCACTGGCTTTCCGCGACCTTCACCAGATCGTCGGTCCACCTTGTCGGGGGCCTACCCACGGAGCGTCGTCCGGTGCGCGGTCGCCATTCCAGAACCTTTCTGCCCCAACGGCCATCGGTTCTTCTCGCTATGTGTCCCGCCCATTGCCACTTCAGCTGAGCAATCCTTCGAGCGATGTCGGTTACTTTAGTTCTCCTGCGGATCTCCTCGTTTCTGATTTGATCACGTAGGGAAACGCCGAGCATGGCTCTCTCCATTGCACGCTGAGCGACCTTGAGCCTCCTTATGAGACCCATAGTTAGCGGCCATGTTTCACTGCCGTAAGTCATCACTGGCAACACACACTGTTCATAGACTTTCGTCTTGAGACACTGAGGTAAGTCGGACGCGAAGATTTTTCGAAGCTTCCCGAATGCTGCCCACCCGAGTTGGATTCGGCGAGAGATCTCTTTCTCGAAATTGGACCTACCTAACTGGACTGCCTGTCCTAGGTATACGTAATGGTCAACAACTTCAAGTGTAGTGTTCCCAACATGAACTGGAGAGGGTACAACATGGGCATTTGACATAATTTTCGTCTTTTCCATGTTCATCCTAAGACCCACTCTTTGGGAAGCACTACGGAGATCTTCGAGCATTGTGTTCAGGTCTTCCATGGTCTCAGCCATAAGGACTATATCATCGGCAAAACGAAGGTGTGTTAGGTACTCGCCATTAATGTTGATGCCGAGTCCTTTCCAGTCCAAGAGCTTAAAGATGTCCTCCAACGCAGCTGTGAACAGTTTCGGAGAAATAACGTCTCCCTGTCTCACACCACGCTGCAGTTGGATAGGATTTGTGTTCTGGTTCTGTACTCGGATCGTCATGGTGGCATTTTGGTATAAGTACCTCAACACCTCGATATACCTATAGTCCACTTGGCACCTTTGGAGAGACTGCAGCACCGCCCAGGTTTCAATCGAATCAAAGGCTTTCTCATAGTCCACGAACGCCAAGCAAAGTGGCTCATTATACTCCTCGGTCTTCTGTATAACCTGCCGCAGCGTATGGATGTGGTCTATTGTGCTAAAGCCTTTTCGGAACCCGGCTTGTTCGGGAGGTTGGAAGTCGTCGAACTTGCGAGCGAGACGATTCGTAAGGACTCTCGAAAACAACTTATAGACATGACTCAGAAGCGAGATGGGTCTATAGTTCTTTAAGAGGGACTTGTCACCCTTTTTAAAGAACAAGATCACCTCACTTATGTTCCATGTCTTTGGCGTTCTGCCCTGGACGATGACGGAATTAAAGAGCTTTTGGAGGACTTTGAGTATCGGCTTACCGCCCGCTCTCAGAAGTTCTGTAGTGATTCCATCGTCACCCGCCGCCTTGTTGTTTTTCAGCTGTTTGAGAGCCATACTAATCTCGTACAGGCTGACGTCCGGGATATCTTGGGTATAGTGTCGGGTAAGCTTGGCTCTGGGGTCTTTAGCCTTGCTTTCAACAGGTGTCTGCGTGGAATATAACTGCCCATAGAAGCTCTCAATCTCCCTCAGGATTTCAGGCTTTGATGAAATGATGCGTCCGTCGTCAGTTTTCAGCTTCGTCATCTGGCTTTGCCCAATAGACAGATCTCTCGCGAACACTTTGGAGCCTTTATTCCGCTTGATAGCCTCTTTAATACGATTCGTATTAAATTGGCGAAGGTCGCTCGTCAAAGACTTAGATATCTGTCTATTAAGCTGCCGATAACGATTAGCATCTACTGAACTCTGGAGCCTCATTTCACGTCTCTGATCCATGAGTAGGAGTGTGTGGTCGGAGAGTTTCTTTATCTTGGGACGGCGGGTCTTAAAGAGCTTGGACCCTACCGTACGGACAGTATCCACCACCATGTTGTTTAGATCGTCCACGTCTATGCTGTTCTCAAGGGCTTCGAAGCGGTTTTGGAGTTCGAGTTGAAAGCTCTCGGGGTTTTGAATATGGGCCGGCAATGGTCGAATTGTTGATTTTATCAGTCGAGATCTTTCCAGCTTTGGGTTGATATTCAATGTGCCACGTACCAATCGGTGATCGCTCCCCGTCTTAACAGCGTTGATCACAGTGACATCATTGAATATTTGCTTTTTCGTCGACATGATAAAATCTATCTCATTTCTGACTTTACCGTCCGGACTGACCCAGGTCCACTTCCGGCTTTCCGGCTTTCTGAAGAAGGAGTTCATCATAAAGAGGTTCTCCTTCTCCATAAAGTCAGCCAGCATCTGGCCTCTGTCATTCCGTTGCCCAACTCCAAATTGCCCCACTCTCAGCTCATCACCGCATCGTTTCCCCAACTTTGCATTGAAGTCCCCCATCACAACAGTGTAGTGGGTTTTGTAGCTATGCATGGCTTTAGAGATCTCCTCATACATAGCCTCCACTTCGTCATCTTGGTGTGTCGAGGTCGGTGCGTAAACCTGTATAACATTCAGCGAACACCGTTTGGATATTCTGAGTATAAGGTACGCCACCCTGGTCGACACACTTCCGATGGTAATCACGTTGTTGACAAGGGACTTGTGGACGATGAACCCGACACCACCTTGGGACTGTTGGTCGCCCTCCCGGTAGTAAAGCAAGTTACCGGAGTTGAGGATTATCGAGTCCTCTCCCGCTCTTCGGACTTCAGATAACCCGATAATGTCCCAATGTACCTTGCTGATAACTTCTTCCAACTCGGTTAACTTCGCGTCGGTCCTTAGTGTGCGCGTGTTATAGGTTGCCAGGTGCAGTTGTCGTCGTTTTTGGTAGCCGAGCCGCACCCGGGGATTCTTAGCACCCCCTGCCCCGCCGTTACCGTAGCCGCTACCGTAGCTAGGAATAGCGGGGCTGCCGGGGACTGGGGGCCAATTTTTTGATCCATTGTGCATGAGGGGGGGGGGGTTTGCCATAATCGCCACGCTTGGCAGGCGGATTGGCGATCGCAGTAGGCCAAGGTTTTTTGGAGACGCTGCTGCCCGTCTCTTGAAGGCTATGCTCCCTTAGTCGCCTTTTACGACACCCACGGGATGATAGGGGGTAGTGCTATTCTAGGCCGGCACATACACGGCAGTTATTTACTTACCAATTTATAAACCATCTAATATTCAAAATACTTATTACCACTGCTAGCTCTCTCAACATCAATTTATTATAAGTATTTCATTCGTAGCTTTGCAAAACACCTTCAGATCAATAAATTCAGCCATCTTTTCTAAAAATCACAAATAATAACCACAAATTTTAACAAGAATGAACTTTGACAAAGAAGTTTGACAGCTACACCGACAACGCTCACAGTGCTTTGGTAGAATACGCTGAGCGTCGTTAGCACATGCGATGACGTCATCTGTGACGTCACTTCAACTTACGTGAGCGTTGTAAGCATGATTTGGACCGGGCGTTAGCGCGCTCACAGTGCTGTAAGCGTGATTCGGAACGCGGCCTTTGTCTTGCCAAGTTATGTGCCGGTATCTGGCCCCCGAACATGACCACCAAAACACGATATACATCGCGCGATATAGAATCGACACTGAACTGTCAAAATCCATCGTCTTTTGACAGTTTAACGTGATAAATTACTATCATAATATCGCGCTTCAATGGTCATGCTAAAGGGGCTGTACCTTAGAGAAGGGATGTAAGGGGACCAGGCATACCTACGAAAAAAGCTACTTCATTGTTCTCCATTCAAACGGAACAAAACATGGCGACTTAGCTTAGTGTACATACACCTTATGTTAACAGCATATTTAGAGTTGAAATTGTTATGTGACAGGAACAAAATATGGCGGACACGGCACGCGCCTGACGTCACGAATGCTTTGTTATTGCAGTTTATGGCACTTTCATAGGTTTCCTTTTTCAAAGGGTTGTACTATGTCATATAGTTTTTGCATTACATTAATACTGAATAAATATTTACGCTTACTTTCATTCCACATAAATACTATTATCATAATGATCAAAATACATAAAATTCTATCGCATTCATTTTTTTACTCATAACGATTTATTAATCATCGATTACGATCATTTATTAGCATAACAACTTGTGGCATAATGTATACATGTCAGCAGATGGGTTCTAGCACTTCGCCGGCCGTAACCGTGGCACGCCTGCTTCGCTCGCTCGGCTCGCGCATTGTTAGTTGCAATGGAATTTAACCTCCTACTTGCTTGTTGCTGCGCCTAATCGTCTGTTTACCAAAGATCTTAACAATAAATTATGCTATTTGTATATTACGTTAAATTACTATTATGCGTGTTTAAAATTTACGCTCGCTCACCTAATTTATGCCAAATGAAATTAATAATCGTTATGACAATGAAATCATTCTGTGAATATGCCATTATGCGAAAAAACATTGTTCCGTACCTGTTATGTCAAACCATATTATGACTAAAAATTTTACGAGAGCGAAACCCCAACCCTTTTTATACAACAAAGCGTTTTTTTAACGGTCTGATATCGCTTGTATCCTATAGAAAGAATAACGATTTAATTTTAGCGGAAATCGTAATCTAAATATTGTCCACATATTTTCATACTTATTAATATTTTTATATTTAGTATTTCTCTATCGAGTTGGTAGGATTTTACGTAAATATAAACTTTTTACCTGTTTATATAAGGTGGTACCAAATGATCTGATGATACTTAAACAGGCGATAGTGTTGCTTAAACTGAATAACTTTCCCCAAGGAACATAGGTCGAAAAACGAAAAAAAAATTCATACTCCCATACAAAATGTATTGGTCAGCTGACCGACTTACTATGAAAAGGCGAAAAAAAAATTCGTTTTTCGACCTATGTTCCTTAGAGAACGTACAGTTCCGGTTAAGAATAGGACTGTCCCATTTCATCCCGTGGGTGGGTATCGTAGAAGGCGATAGAGGGAAGTTTTTAGGGACCCGGTACAGACCATCTCACAAAGGGTCACTCGAATGGCAGCGAGGAAACTGTCAACAACAGCATTCCCGAGGAGGGTTGGTGTCAGGCAGGCGGCCGACCGTAAAACTTTGCCAAAACCTAATGCAGTATGAATTACATGCTGCGCCGACCCCAATAGTGGTCGTTCTACGAGCTCAAAATTATATTTTGTGTAGAACACTATAAATAAATTGGGATAAGGGCAGGAGGATGATGATGTTCCTTAGAGAAAGTTGTTCAGTTTGAGCAAAACTATTACCTGTTTAAGTATCATCAGATCATTTGGTACCACCTTATATTTGTGAAGTAATTAGTTGAACATTGTCTCTGCCAGGCGACGGACGCAGCTCAGCAGTTTCATCCCCAGCGTGCTGCAGAAGCCCGTGGCCAGCACTTCGGCCGCCAACGGCCACGCGCCTTCCAAGCCGCTCTCCAACACAGACTTTAGGAACCTACTACTTAAGAAATAAACCTTTGTATAACCACTTATAATCAGAACTGGTTTTTGTTACTGCCACAGAAATAAATCAAGATTAGTGGTGACCACTATGAACTGTAATTTTCTGAATTATCTGTGTTCCACAGGCTTTTTAGGGTGATATTTTTAAATTTTTGTCGAAAAACCCCGTGCGCTACAGAACAAGCGATGCTCTGAAATACACAGGCTTTTTCGAGTTATTTAATCAGAAAAACCCAGAGCGGTACAGAACAGGTAGTGTCTGTACCCCACAGACATATCTAATGTCGCGGCCGGGGCCCTGGGGTAGAAAGAGTGGAATCTACATGTTCCTCTTGTCCCACCTGGGTGGGAAGAGTGAAAAAAAAACACTTATCCCTCCCAGGTGGCCTTTCGGGGCGTTAGGACCAAGGTGCTAAAATGACCAAGGTTCTGAAATGTCCAAAGTTTCAAAATTATTAATATTTTCGGATCCTAATGACCAAGGTGCTAAAATGACCAAAGTTGCAAAATGACTAATATCTTTTTGAAGTCTAATGACCAAGGTGCTAGAATGACTAAGGTTGATAAATAACCAAGGTTGCAAAATGACCAAGGTTGCAAAACATCCTTTATTCTCATAAGGACAAATTCTCAAAAGGACAGATTCTCAAAAATACAGATTCTAATAAGGACAGATATCCCGTCCCGTCCCGTCTAAACTCGCTCGTGCGCTAACATATTGCCATTGCGCTCGCACAGACAACATTTTGGTACCTTGGTCATTCCAGCACCTTGGTAATTTCAGCACTATGGTCAATTCAGCAATATGGTCATCTCAGCACCTTGGTCATTTTAGCACCTTGGTCCTAACGCCCCGAGAGGCCAGGTGGGATGGCCAAGTGGGATAGGTGGAATAGGAGACTCAAATGGCCGCTTTTCTATTCGTAAGCTTAAACATAAGCAATTAAATGATCAAGTCACACGTCGCAAGTTTATGTAAATCACATACATTGTTGTATTGTATGGAAATGACAAGCCTACGACACGTAAATTTAGATTTTATGACTTAGTAGCGGCCGCCCGCGACTTCGTCTGCGTGGAAAGTTTTTTTTGCTGTCCCTCGGGAGTAATATTTTTTTCAGGATGAAAGGTACACTATGTCCTTCTCTATCCTCTATCTCATGTATCCTTGACAACGTGTATGCAGAATTTCATGATGATCGGTTCGGAATTTCATACTCGATCACGTTTGTTAGGCAAGGCTCGGTTTGGGTAGGTTTAGGATGGGTGACCTTCAAGTAGCATTACAACTGAGCACTTCCGTGCTTCGGAGGGCACGTTAAACCGTCGGTCCCGGCTGTTGTCATCTGTACCTTGATTACGTAAAGCTGTTGCTAACAATTCTCGATTGAAATCGATTGAAAGCGCAGTTGTATTGCTGCTTTAGTTAAGATAGTTGTCACATTGGTTCTAACTAAAGCAGCAATGTAACTGCGATTTCTGTCAGAGTTGATTGCAACAAAATTACAAAATCACCCCCCTGATAACAGTCGTTAAGCCAAGTAAGAGGCCTTACAGGCGGCTTGATAAACTCCACCAGTGGCCACTTCCTCATTCGATAAGAAGAAGAAGCCGCAGAGTTTACAATATACCCCGCGTTCCGAATCACGCTCACAGCGCTGTTAGCGCGAATCCGACCAAATTAAAAAGTAACAAAATATTACACAAATAGGGTATTTGCGTACCTACTTAATTTAATGGATTATACGCTAACAGTGCTGTTGGCGTGATTTGGAACTAGGCCATAGTCAGGACTCGGTCACTCCGTGCGCTAGTATGAAGCGCTCGGCGTCCTCTGAGAGGAAACATTTCATACGTCAGAAAAGATAAGACCTTCGCGGTAGAAAGAGAGGCAACTACTAAGTTAATATTTTGGAGCGAAGAGAGCGCTGTGCGACCTGAATGAGGATCAGTAACAGGTTTGAATTCTATAGTTTTATTGATATAATATAAAATCATATTAATAGCTATGAAACTTTGTGAAAGATTTTTTGAAATACGTTTAGAAATGGTTGAGTTATTAAGGGTTTGAAGAAAATGTCAAGCTCAATGCAATAGGTATGTGCTTTATCACGTACCTGACATAAGGTTCGCGTACGTCTCGATGACGTCATAAGGACCCACCAAAATAACAGGGTTTTAGCATGTTTTAGCTCGAATAGCTTCTCAGGTTTAAGAGATATCGCAAAAATTTCTTCACAGTTAATCATGTGGTGGCATAAGCTTTTTGATAAGCCACTAAACAAAAATCGTTACTGATCCTCATTGTTCTTTATTGTGTCGGAACAAGATTCGCTATTTATTAAAACAATTTTGAGGTGGCACTCCTCAAAATTGTTTAAATAAATAGCGAATCTTGCTGCTAGTTCTATTATCTAGTACCTGGGCGACCGAGCTTATATGAGAGATATGGTGGTGTTTAGGTGCTAATCTACATTGTTATCTCAAACATTAACTACGTTTTTTAAACTTGTCTAAAAACAATAAAAAATGGGAAATTTTATTTTAAAAAATCCCAACCAGTCACACCTTCACAGGGTGAAATAAACAGTAAGAGTGGGACTGGTTGAGAAATTTCTAGTAATAAGTTCCCATCGAGTAACAGGTGTGACTGGTTGGGAATTTTGATGAAATTGTCAAGTTCGTCATGCATCCCAGATTACATGACTCATGCTACGCGTGCAGTTTTATTGAGTTTAACTTATCGGTGCTGTCAGTAACGTTTTTCCTTTATAAAATTATATTTTCTTTAAAATTTTAGCAAAATTAAAAGTGATATTACGCTAATTATAACGTTATAATAATTATAATGTTATCACAATGTAGGCAACATTATAAAAAAGGCAATCACACGTTTTTATTGGGTCGCTTTCTTTTTTTTTTTTGTGTTTGTTATAACAGGGCCTCGTCGCTATTTATCTTGATTTGTTTTTGTGGTAACTGCTCTTATTTAGTGAACAATCTTCACTATAAATAAATTCGTTACAAAATATAATGCGTTGTAACTTGAAAAACGGTTGTGAGGTTGTTTGAGTAGCTTGATCTGTTATTGGCAAAAAATAAACGTTAACTTGAAACAAATCATCTTTTTATTTAAAGATAATTGTATTTTATAAACCATTATTTAATAAAAGTGCTTAGTCAAGATTGTTTGCTAAATAGAATGTGTGAATAAAAACTGTGAGTAGGTAGGTCGGTACCTTCGATGCTTAGAATGTGATAAAAATCTAGTTAAGAAATCCGTACACATTTTGCCGCTGACTGCCGCTCTCTCGCTCGCACATTTCATGTTTTCTCAAGATTTCTTAAATCTAAGTGCCTTATTGAAAAATGTGTCTCGGCCACTTTTCGCTATATAAGATTACGGTTATTTTAACATATATTTCAGTTTCGAGTTGCTGAAGAACAAAAAGTTATAGTTTTTACCAGTTCAAATAACTGTTAGAAACGACAACTTTTTGTAATTTAGCAACAAAAAACTGAAATATATTTTAAAATGTCCGTAATCTTATATTGCGAAAAGTGACCGAGACACATCTTTTAATTACGCACTCAGATTTAAGAAATCTTGAGAAAACATGAAATGTGCGAGCAGGCACGTATCGAGACTTTTAATTCGGGGGGGGACAACTGCATCACGCAAACCGGAGAGTGCCTCGCCTGCTAAATTTGAATTTAGTCCTGTACTGTGTGTTCTTGATTTCGGGGGGGGATAAATCCCAACTATCCCCCCCCTTGGATACGTGCCTGTGTGCGAGCGAGAGAGCGGCAGTCAGTGGCAAAATGTGTACAGACTCTTAAGGCCAAAGGCGATAGTTTGTTAACGTCGTTGTATTTTATATAATAAAGAATCTCAATCGATATTCAACTTAATGTATTGGACTTAAAAGCGATAATCGGTTGTAATAAATGTTTTGGCTGATTTGGTCTATCGTTGACAGTGGTTTTTCACTTTGCGAGTGTCGAATGTACCAAAGTAACTGAGTAAACTAGTGTATAAGGAATAGACTCTGAAAATTTTAATACAAGATTTAACAATCCGGCGTTTTCATGTTAAAAAGATGATTTTATAGAATTATTCAAGTAGGGCCATACTAATGAACAGTGTGGAAATGTTGTTTTGTTATACAGTGTGGTCAAAGAATTTTACGTCTGAAACTGTTTTAGTAATTCATTGAACATTTTTGTATCGTGAATACGCGTTCAGTTCATGCGCATTTGGTCCACTTGCGGAAAAACGTCCACTTCGCACTTTGGACCAAGTGCGAAGTGGACGTTTTTTCCGCAAAATGGACCAAATGCGAAATGGACGTTTCGCGAAGTGGACCAAATGCGAAATGGACGTCCGCGACATGGACCAAGTGGACCAAATGCGCATGAACGCGTGAATATAACACAAACAAACAGACGTCCATCCCATATATCGAGGTTGACGTATTTTACAAAGACTAGCTATGATGTTAGGTAAATAGGTACTCTAAATAGATACAGTAAAGACTAGTGGCCCTGTGAGCTGTAGACTTCGTGTTTGTGAGATTTTTATCATTTTTTGAAATGGCTAAGTTATATTTTTTCTTTAAATCATAAAATTAAAAAAAATATATAAGCGTACCCGACCCACAGACTACAGACCAAACTGTATGAAGAATCGGCCGATACCAAATCGTTGTAGTGTGCGCACTTGCATACTTCTTCATACTGATTCCAACTATCGGCCGACAGTTTGGTCTGTAGTCTGCGGGCCCGCTAATTATCGAACCTGCTTACAAAATTTCACGACAATCGGTTGAGAAATGCGACCTGTAGAGGAAAACAACCCCCCTAGCCGAAGTAACATTTGCAAATTTTCGTTATCGCCTCGCTTCGAAACATGTATGGATTTGACGTTTTGAAATTCGATTGTTAACGAAACCTTATGTCAATTCAATCCCATACATGTTTCGAAAGCGAAGCGATATCGAAGATTTGCGAATGTTACTTTGGCTAGGCCCTCTGACGGACAACCGGACACACATTCGAAAGCTTTTTTGCCCAAGCTAAATAAAACGGAGAGGTGTCAAAACTAAAATAACATAGTATGCCATTAAATTTTTGTGTAAACATGTGGTGTTGTTGAAATCGTGTCCGCTGTATAACGAAACAATTCATGACGCTGTTTTAGTATGGATATTAAAGTGCAGAGCTTTTTGTAAATATAGCTTAGTAATGGCCGAGCTGCACATGCGGGAGCTACGTGGCGTCATCATGCGCCATTTTAACGTCGCCACTGGTCATTTTAAGGAGCTGGTGGCGCAGTGGTTTGGCGCCTGGCCCAGCGATTGCGGAGGTTAAGCAACGTTCGCCAGGGTCGGTCATGGGATGGGTGACCAAAAAATATTATCTCGAGCTCCTCTCTGCTTCAGAAGGCACGTTAAGCCGTTGGTCCTGGCTGCGTTTGCAGTCGTTAACACTCACCAATCCGCATTGGGTCCGCGTGGTGGGTTACAGCCCATCCTTACCACCCATAAGGAAGGCCTGTGCCCCAGCAGTGTGGATATAAAAAAAATGGCTGATGGACTGGTCATCTTGTGCCATTTTAATGTCGTTACTTGTCATCATGCGGCATTTTAACGTCGCCACTGGTCATCTTGTGCCATTTTATTTTTAATATCGCCACTGGTCCATGCGAAATTTTAATATCACCACTGGTCATCATGCGCCATTTTAATGTCTCCACTGGACATCATGCGCCATTTTAATGTCACCACTGGTCATCATGCGCCATTTTAGTGTCACCACTGGTCATCATGCGCCATTTTAATGTCACCACTGGAAATTTATGCGCCATTTTAAAGTCACCACTGCTGGGGCATAGGCCTTACGGGTGGATAAAGAGGATAACCGTAACCCACGCGAATACAAAGGTTGTTGCAGGGTGTTAACGATTGCAAATACAGCTGGGACCAACGGCTTAGCGTGCCTTCCGAAGCAAGGAGGAGCAACTCATTCGATGAGCCATAGTGTGAATTAAACTAGGGGCCCTTTTCAACTTTTCGAACTTCGGCGGGTCTGCCGACCTTCAACTTAAAACAGATAAATCGAAGTAAGGAATTTCGTATTGTACTATTTGCCGAAGTTATTTGGAAGATATCGATGTTCGTGTGACATCACGAATTGGGGTTCGCCACTTTGGCCTGATTGGGGCTCGTTTTGTCTGTATTAATTTGAAGCCGCATCTGAAGGCAGCTGCCCCCACTCCCCCTAGAGGTAAAAAAATGTAGCCAACTGCAAAATAAACAAATTTCTAAGGCATAAGTATAGCCATTCAGAAAACTTGCAAGTTTTAAGATGTTGTCAACTTCTCAACTTTGTTTTATACATTTGTAAAATACTTACACAATAAAATAATGCATTTGCATTATTAATATTTATAAATAGAAAATGAGCTATGAAATCACGCTTGCGAGTTGCGACCATGTTGCGACTAATTCAAGCCCTAACGTCTATGTAGCTCGGCCCATAAATAAATAGATTTAGTTATAAGCAAATTAGTAACAAACTACTTATTGTTTTAAGATGATTAGGCTGGCCCCAGACCTACCGGTTTCATTTCTTTGCTTTGCTGTTCTACCTTGCTTAAAAGACCGCCCGCCAACCAGGGCCCTATTCAATAAAACTTACAATCCTACAAATTTGTCAATAAGTGACATATTTGTCAAGTTGTATGACAAGTGCTGTTCAATAAACCTTACAATTATGTAAGAATTTTACAAGTAAAAATTTTACAAATATTACAATTATAAATGCTGTTCAATAAACGTTTACATATGTAGAAAACGCCTGTAGATTTCGATGACAATATTGTATCTACAAATTTGTAGTTGTAATTTACAAATTACATAAATTTGTAAATTGTTGTTGTCCATCAGCCATTTTTATGTCCCCACTGCTGGGGCACAGGCCTTCCTTATGGGTGGATAAGGAGGACGGGCCATAACCCACCACGCGGGCCCAATGCGGATTGGTGGGTGTTAATGACTGCTAATGCAGCCGGGACCAACGGCTTAACGAGCCATCCGAAGCACGGAGGAGCTCGAGATAATAAATTTTTGGTCACCCATCCCATGAGCGACCCTTGCGAACGTTGCTTAACCTCCGCAATCGGTGGGCCAGGCGCTAAACCACGGTGCCATGCGCCACCAAGCTCCTCGAAATTTTTGTTGAAGATTCTTAATTAACGAGGATAGATTTCAAAAATCTTAGAATTTCAAAATAATCTATAGTTGCCTTACTTACCCTAAACTTCTCATTAAATGTGAAATCAGTCACATCAAAAGAAAAAAATATTATGTTTTTAAATATTAACACGTTTTTTTCTTTGTCGTTCGATTAGCACGATTTCATCGTTATCATTGCTTTACATACTGGATTATGGTAAAAAAAGCAGCTAAAACAAAAAAAAATACCGAGTTATAAATTTTTACCGAGGGTGAGGTCACCTGTCAGAAATGTATTACAATTCTACAAATAAGTTAACTTGTAAATACAATTATGCGTTCAATAAAGCAGTTTTTCCTACAAATTTGTAAATTGTCACCTGTAACAGGAAAATGTTTATTGAACAGAAATATGTAAAATTGTAAGTACAATTCGACAAATATGTAAATTTTCCACCATTACAAATTTGTAACTTGTATTTTTTATTGAACAGAAACTTGTAAAATTGTCACCTGTCACCTGTAATTGTAACTTGTAAATTGTAAGTTTTATTGAATAGGGCCCAGGGTAATTTTCAATCCTTCGCATTTTGGGACTAGACCAAATTGGCAAGATAACCATTAGCTTGGTGTTATCAAATATCATCGCCTGGATTGCGAAGTAGGAAGTTTTTAGGAGGAGTTTGGAGAGAGATTAGGCCACCCTGAACATGGACTCCGATCGTTAAAAATAAATCGATCGCTTATTTATACAAGATGTTTGGTAAAGTCTTATAAAGCTGAATATGGTAAATAGGGACCATAAAACTGAACAACTTTTACTATGGGACCAAATCTGAAATCGCAAAAAAATGAGCTGTTTCATACATTTTGATAATTTCGTTATTAATTTTTGTATGAAACAGCAGTTTTTTTTGAAAACTAAAACTAAAACTTCACGTCGCAACCCAGACGACGATATTTGATAACACTAAACTAATAGTGCAGTATTTAGTGGCATCAACCTTGCAGATCGTCAACAAAGGAAGCCGCTTGGCACAGGCGTTCTTTGTGGTCATCTGAGCTGATTTAGCCCTGTACCCACGTGGTACCACCATGGTGGTAGCCAGGGGTGGGGGGGAGAGGTCCCTTCTACCACGCTGTACTTTTACATCCATAGATCCGTAAGTTTAGCAAATAGGTCGTGTTTGGTATCGTTTTCATATAATTTAGGGACGCGGAATTCATTTCTGGAACAACTTTTTCACTCGTTCATAGAAAAAACAAAAGTTCTGCGCAAAAAAAGAAAAATAAGAAAACAAAAATCTTACAAAATCTATGCCTACAAATAAACCACGAGTTTGTGCTTTATAAAAAAATATAATTAAACAGCCCTGTTTATATAGAATATATAAACATCAACTTTCCTATACAAATTATATTTATAAATGTGTCAAAAAAAAACATTTGCAACGCGCGGCGCTTCGAGCAACAAAAGGCTTCGTTTGTCACGAAGGGAGAAGCCTTAGCGATAATACTCTATTCAAATTATTCTGGCATTTTTTGCGGGGGGGGAAAATGCACACAAGTGCAGTTCCGCATACCCACATACAAAAACTACACTGTAATGACGACACTCACACATAAAAAATAAAACAAAACAGCAAAAATTTGTGTACGGATGAGTCACACATCAAAATATGACAGGTTTTTGACATAAAGGGCTGGGCTCAACTGTCGATGCAGCAATATCGATACGGAAAAAGGAATAAAGATTACAAACTCAATCATTTTACGATGGGGTGAATAACAACAAAGAGGTCATTTTTATACGCTCGAGCTTTATACAAAAAGCTCGAGAGTGTAGGTGATTGGGTTGGGACTAATGTGTACCCAGGGAAGTTGGGCTCAGGCTGCTGACACTGAACACCGCTCCATGACAGTACTGCCATCTGTTTAATTCAATCATAAGAGTGAATAATAAGCGATTTTAAGTTATACAGAGCGATGCTGAATCTTCGGCTACTATGCGCCTAATTATCTTGCTCGAGAGACGGCCGTTAGTCCCTCGAACTAAATTCTCTTTTTATTCACTTGTTGTATAATCTACTATTTCGACATTTATTTCGCGATATCTGTCGCGATCACATCAGTGCAGAGCAAATCATGCAAAAATCTCGCAAATGAATTTGGCGCAAAATCAGGGCCAGATTGACCAACACTTTATCGACAAACATTATTTAACGGTAACATCACTAAGTTGCCCATCGGCGAGAACTCGGATTTATCTAGCGACAGATCTGAAATTCGTACGGACGAGCCATGGACTAGCAGACCCGATGTCACTGAACAAATTTGACAACTAATCAAGAATAAAATATACGAATTTAATGTTTAAATGTAAACAAATAGCAATAATACGATAAAAAATTACTTTTATGTGAAATGTAAAACCGTCTTTTTGTATACTTGATGTTCAAGATCTCTTTTAACAGCAAAAAACTCATCAATTCGACATTTTAAACAGAGCAGCGTTCACATGCGCGACTGGACTCGGTCTAGAAAGAAATCCGGGCGCAACTGGTTTTACTAACGCGTATGCCCATTTGGGCTTGTACTTCGGCAGAGGGGAAACGCTTCGTATGGCTTCTCTTTCTGTAGAAGCCCGTCTTACTCTAAGGCGCGGCGGTATTTTGGCGCAGTATATTTGGATAGGATTTAACACTTATTGTTTAATAATGACACAAATAGGTCGTGTTTGGCATCGTTTTCATATAATTCAAGGATGGGGAATTTAATTCTGCAACAACATTTTTACAAGATCATAGAAAATAAAAAGTTCAGCGAAAAATAAATAAAAAAAAACTTACAAAATCTATGCCTACAATTAAACCACGAGATTATGCTTTATAAAAATATATGTTTCAACAGCCCTATTTATCTTAAATATATAAACATAAACTTTTCTAAAGAAACTACATTTATAAATGTGTCAAAAAAATCAGTTTAGCCGCGCGGCGGTACTTTGGTGCAGTATTTTTTTATTTGGATTTATCACTTATTATTTAATAATGACACGGATTAGTATTGGTAGTCCCATAGTTTCACATAATAGAGAGTTAAAGTAATAATTAAGTAAAACAATGTTTTTACCTACCTAGTTATATCAAATTGTATTGGCAGTTTCCGCTGCATCTACGTAGTTCGGTGCACTTTATTTCTCTTTTTAAACAATTGCACCTTCCTGCGCATTTTTGCTTACACTTACACTTTATTAACCCCATGCAAGCTGTGGCTGCTGGCGGTAAGGTGGTCTACATAGGCTCCCATAAGCCGATATTTTTGCCCCAACCCCAATCTGCAGGACATGGCAGGTTTTGGATTGGTTTTAAAAGTCGACCCCATACATTCCTCCCTGATAAATCGCTCGCAAAATATGGTTGCACAGGGCGTCTCTAGTTGGTGGGAGATTCTCCAGCTGCATGTCCTATTTAGTAAATAGCACTTTTATACATTGATGGATACCAAAAGCATTGATTAATATCAAGGACGTATGCATTCTAACATCAATACATCAATAACTTAAATCACAAAAGCCAATCACCACGTAACTCACTTGTCATACAAAGTAATGACATTTTTTTCTAATACTTATTGGCAAAGCCTGCTCCACATTTCCTTCTTTATAGATTTTAAAGTGTGAAAATAAATACTATACTTTACTATTTGGGTTACTTAATAAAGCTGCAATTGCATGGCAAGGCAGGAACTGATTATTTTTACCCGTGCCAATATGAACCCACAATTCCTCAAGCAATTAATACAGTTTATCTTCTTTCACCGGAAAAAGCAGAAAGCCTTTTCCGAGTGTGATACCGTATCGTCTTTTGCTGGTAAAGGGAAAAAAGCGCTTTCGAAGTATGGGGCGTTTATCCAATTGCAATGAAAGGATTTAAATACGCTGAAGAAGGAAATGTGGAGCAGGCTTTGCCAATAAGTATTAGAAATAAATGACATTGTAATGAGTAAGTTACGTGGTGATTGGCTTTTGTGATTTAAGTTATTGTTGGAAATGTTGGAATGCATGTCCTTGATATTAATCAATGCAGAAAAGTGCTATTCAAGAAAAAGGACTGGAGAATCTCCCACCAACCAGAGACGCCCTGTGCAACCATATTTTGCGAGTGATTTATCAGGGAGGAATGTATGGGGTCAACTTTTAAAACCAATCCAAAACCATGCATGGTCCTGCAAATTGGGGTTGGGGCAAAAATAATGGCTTATGGGAATCCTATGTAGACCACCTTACCGCCAGCAGCCACAGCTTGCATGGAGTTAATAAGGTGTAAGTGTAAGCAAAAATGCGCAGGAAGGTGCAATTGTTTAAAAAGAGAAATAAAGTGCACCGAACTACGTAGATGCAGCGGAGACTGCCAATAAAATTTGTTATAGTACCCACCTAGGTAAAATTTTTTTTTTACTAAATTATTACTTTCACTCTCTATTATCTAAAATTATGGGACTATTATCCCCATCAATTGGTAATGCGCTGAAACCTTGTCACATTAACATCCACGTTGTCGTGATTCGACATGTCAACTAAAAATGACATGAAACAAGAAAATTCTAATAGGTAATCTAATATTATTAATTATTGAATTATTATTTTCAATAAGATAGGGTCTAGGTATACAAACATTTTACGATTGTTTTCGTTTTTGTACCGGCCGCGCGGTTAAACTGATTTTTTTGACACATTTATAAATGTAATTTCTTTAGAAAAGTTTATGTTTATATATTTAAGATAAATAGGGCTGTTAAAACATATTTTTTATAAAGAATAATCTCGTGGTTTAATTGTAGGCATAGATTTTGTAGCTTTTTTTAAAAAATTTCTTTTTTTGCGCTGAACTTTATTTTTTTCTATGAACTAGAAAAAATGTTGTTGCAGAATTCAATTCCCCATCCTTGAATTATACGAAAACGATACCAAACACGACCTATTAGTGACATGATTAAACAATAAGTGTTAAATCCTATCCAAATTTACTGAGCTTAAAAACCCGCCGCGCGTTGCAAATGTTTTTTTTTACACATTTATAAATATAATTTGTATAGAAAAGTTGATGTTTATATATTCTAGATAAACAGGGCTATTTAATTATATTTTTTTTATAAAGCACAATCTCGTGGTTTATTTGTAGGCATAGAATTTGTAAGATTTTTGTTTTATTATTTTTTTTTTTTGCGCAGAACTTTTGTTTTTTCTATGAACGAGTGAAAAAGTTGTTCCAGAAATGAATTCCGCGTCCCTAAATTATATGAAAACGATACCAAACACGACCTATTTGCTAAACTTATGGATATATGGATGTAAAAGTACAGCGTGGTAGAAGGGACCTCTCCCCCCACCCCTGGCTACCACCATGGTGGTACCACGTGGGTACAGGGCTAAATCAGCTCAGATGACCACAAAGTACGCCTGTGCCAAGCGGCTTCCTTTGTTGACGATCTGCAAGGTCCCCATACAAATGATGCCACTAAGTACGGCACTATAATGGCTATCTTGCCAATGTAGTCTGGTCAAAATATGCGATATATTGAAAATGAGCCTCTTGGCCGGTGGTCCATAGTAGAACAGCAAAGCAAAGAAATGAAACCAGTAGGTCTGGGGCCAGCCTTAAGTATGCGTGTCGTGTCGATTGTTTGTTGATTTTAAAATGTGAAGATAGTTTTATTTTGGTCCAGTGAGGTGTCAATTTTAAGTTATTTTTTATATCGCTAGTCCTGCTTTTGTAAGCAATTCAAATGTTTTAAAAATTTGTTGTGAATGAAATAACATTGACTTGAAAGTTACGTAAAATTACGTTAGTAAAAAAAGATTACATTTTAAAGAAGCTGTTATAATCACGTTTTATAAAAATGTTGGATTTTCGATAAGTTAAAATGTAACTATAAACTCGTGTCAAAATTTTATTTCATCTTTGTTATTTCATTTACAATTAAACAGTCGGGTCAGTGTACGTTAAATACGAACCTATTTTTAGGGTTCCGTAGCCAAAGGGTAAAAACGGGACCCTATTACTAAGGCTCCGCTGTCCATCTGTCTGTCTGTCTATCACCAGGCTGTATCTCATGAACCGTGATAGCTAGAAAGTTGAAATTTTCACAGATGATGTATTTCTGTTGCCGCTATAACAACAAATACTAAAAACAGAATAAAATAAATATTTAAGGGAGGCTCCCATACAACAAACGTGTTTTTTTTGCAGTTTTTTGGTACGGAACCCTTCGTGCGCGAGTCCGACTCGTACTTGGCCGGTTTTTATAAAGTTCACGAGCTGTCATACATTTTTACTTGACTGTATAGCCATTTTTATTCTGTCTATTGATGATGTATTTTTATTATGTTATACAGCTATGTATTACTAATGTGTACCAAGTGACTTGTTATCACAAAAGGCCTGTATCACAGGCAGCACTTGCACTAACTGCTACTGCAAAGTACTCAAAAAAGCTTAAAGTGAAGTGTCCCTTCTGATATTCGGTCTATTATAATATCCAATACAAAATCAATTGTCACTTTCGGTGCATTGGAGAGGTGCCAATTTATTTAAGTCGGTAGTCAATACCAAAGTCTATGTTAATCAATATGAACTTAATGAAATTCGGATCTTTTACTGATTTGTTTGTGAAATAATCTGCACACCTATAAAAGCACATTTTACAGACATAATGAAAAGATACCCAATATTTTAGTCCATAAAATATTAGCGTATTATTAGATAACAATTGCCGGCCAATTATTTAAAAATGTACGTATGTAAATGTATAATCACCGCCAATTGGTTATGCGCTGGAACCTTGTCACATTAACATCCAAAGGTAATATAGATATGGTCTAGTCTAGGTATATTTGTTTTTCGTTTTTGATGTTAAAAACATGTCCGCCAGGCGTATTACCAATTGGCGGGGATAGTACCCACAGACAGCGTTGTCCAAACGAGACTCGGCCATATAGCCACACCCTAGTACGCTAATCCCTAACGCCACGTACACACTGACAGGCGGCTTGCTTAAAGCCTAGTCATCATGTACCGAAGTGTAAAGAACGAACGTTTTATAATGTTCGCAACCGGCCGCAAATGTTCGCAACCGGCCGCATAGCGAAGACGCCAAGTGCGCAGTGCGGCCGGCTGCGAATGTTCCTTTCACTTCGCTACACGCAGTACACACGCTATAGTCCGGCAATCTCGTGCGCGACCGTCCCGCGGGGTGACAGACGGTGGCGGGGACGAGGTATCCAAGATGTCAGCGGGTAGCGGGTGGTGTAGCGGGGAAGAGAAACTCTTCCGCCCCCTGTCCCCGCCACCGTCTGTCACCCCGCGGGACGGTCGCGCACGAGATTGCCGGACTATAGGTGACTTATTCTAGGCGCTAAGCAAGCCGCCTGTCAGTGCGTACGTGGCCTAACTCTTGTCTAGTTTATGCAAGCTGATTACCCAATATGGTAATAGTCAATTTGTATGTGTATTTATTTTCATAACTTGCTACAGTGTATGGTTGATTGAAGAATGGTGATACATAATAAAAGGATACTTGTTTCAAAAGTTCTGTTTTTTATTACGTCTTCTCAAATATTTCTAACTATTGTTGTGATGGTTATTGAAAAACGACAATTATTGTTTTTTTTTTATTTTGACATCCGTAAACGGCACAGTAATGTCGATTCGACATTGTTACTATTATAAAGAGGCAATATTTACGCAGGCAGTAAGATGCCGCGCGACTACACAGGCGGGCGTGTGGCGCCCCTGCCCACTGGGGGTCCTGTCAGGGTCACATAAATCTAGAAAAGGTTAACTTTTTATAATTCCAAAATATTATAACGCGTTCACTTCATCGTTGCCGCTACCTCTCGGCCCGCTTCATCATTCTGCACCCCCTGTGTCGCCCTCCCGCGCGCCTCCCCAGGCGACGCCGGGGGCGCGGTATGAAGAAGCGGGCCGGGAGGTAGCGGCACGAATGAAGTGAACGCGTACCACATAACAACCTATACTTGTACTATGAAGATTATGTCAAATACCTCCTTTCAACTATGTAGGCCTGGTACTTCTAGTGTTAGACTTTATTAAATTACCAAAAGTCGTTGTTAAGATTTTTATTTCGATTTATTTGAATATAGTGGGTGGACGGGTCGTGAAGGAAAAGTCATATATCTTGAAATTCCTGAATTTTCGCGGAACCCCTGAGAGCCTCTCACGGAACCCAGGATTCCGCGGAACCCCATTAGGGAACCGCTGCGGCTAACTAATGGGATAATACACACGCAAAGCTAACGGCCTGCTGACCGCTAGTTTTTATTGGTTGAAAACAACAAATCTAAACGATTTTAGGATCGTCGATTGTAGCGCTATTAGTTTCTCAGTATGCATCCCCTATTATAAGATAATTAGCGGCCGCCCGCGACTTCGTCTGCGTGGAAAGTTTTTTGCTATCCCTCGGGAACAATACTTTTTTTCGGGATGAAAGGTACCCTATGTCCTTCTCTGTGCTCCTGACAACGTGTATGTAAAATTTTATGATGATCGGTTCAGTAGTTAAGACGTGAAGGCGTAACAAACAAACGGACTTTCGCATTTATTTATAATATTAGTAAGGACTAGCGGCCACCCGCGACTTCGTCTGCGTGGAAAGATTTTTTTCTCTATCCCTCAGGAACAACACTTTTTTTGGGATGAAGGTACCCTATGTCCTTCTCTGTGCTCCTGACAACGTGTATGTAAAATTTTATGATGTACGGTTCAGTAGTTAAGACGTGAAGGTGTAACAAACAAACAAACAAACGGACTTTCGCATTTATAATATTAGTAAGGAAGTAAGGATATCAATTCATGTGGTACTCGAAAACAATATGATTTGGCTCAAGTTGCGAAAATCATAA
This sequence comes from Agriphila tristella, assembly GCA_928269145.1. Taxonomy (NCBI): domain Eukaryota; kingdom Metazoa; phylum Arthropoda; class Insecta; order Lepidoptera; family Crambidae; genus Agriphila; species Agriphila tristella. The sequence goes on from OV743445.1 coordinate 18,702,954, forward strand.
TCAGACAAAGATATAGTAATTAAAAACATAATTTCGTTAACAAAACAACATTTATTTATAAAAAAATATATTGTATCTATACATTCTCAATAGAGAGTAAATCTTATATACAGGCCGATACTACAATAAATAACATCTAAAAGCGATGACATTTCTTCTAAAATTCTAGATCAACACACTCAGAAACTGTGGTGTGGTTTTGTACTAAAAAGTGACGTCACACAAAAGCTAAGTATTTTGCAAACATTCGCGCTTCAGTTATTTAACTAATTACAAATTAAGCTCAATGACTTACTCAAAGTTACAATAAAAATATTAAACTAGAAAAAAATATATACGTTTGTTTGAGCAGTGTGCGAAAGGCCCATCTCTATTTTACCTGTTATTTATTGTGAAAAATTAATTTGATTATAAAATAACATAATTATTTTAAACTTGAAATATAAAATAACATAATTATTTTAAACTTGAAATAAACATTTATAATTCACAGAAAAAAGACTTATGAAGAAGTGCAGCAGTACCAAAAATGATGGAATAAGGAGGTACTATCCCCGTCAATTGGTAATGCGCCTGGCGACCATGATTTTAACCTCAAAAAGGAAAAACAAATGTATTTTTTTATATACATAGACCCATTCTTATTAAAAATAAGAATTCTATAATTAATATATTATATTATAACCTATTAGAAATTTAATGTTTTTTGTAATTTTTGGTTGTCGATGACGTTGATGTGTATGTTAATTTGACAAGGTTCCAGCGCATTACCAATTGACGCGGATAGTACACATATTTAGTAACTTATTTTTTTATCTACATTATCAGTCTTTCGTGTATTTGAATTTCAGTTACGAGATATCTCGAGTAAAGCACATTATGCTCTATCACAGTCACAAAAATATTTTGTGTAACGATAAAATGTTCAATGATCTTTAAGCCATTGTAATACGGAATATTTTGCTTTAACACAGGCTGGCACAAATGTGTTTTAAATGTAGGCATTCCTTAATAACGTCTCCTTACTCCAGGAGTTAATTTAAATAACTTTGTGCTAAACTTTAAGACAATGGATATGGCACACATTTTTACATCGAAAAACATTATCTAAAAAAGCTATTATTGAGCTATTTATTATTTACTTTAAAAAACGATAAATGACCACTGGCTTAATAATATGCTGTTGTCACATTTTGACATGTTTGTGCAAGTTAATTTTAACATTTTAAAACCATCGACCTTATTCTGTAGTAATAAAGCGGCGCGATTCAAAATGCAATTTTATTTCAGACTTGCGACTTACTACACAAATATGACAATCGTGAATGTAAAATGATCTTTGTTGTGCATGGCATAAGGTTTATTATCATTTACTTCATAGTACTTTGAATATAATAAAACACATATCAAAAATATGAATACGGCTAATTACAGGTGATTAAAATCAGTGCACATTTTTTACTAAATCTCAATATGAATGCACGCAACAATTTATTACATTTCTCTAAGAAAAAGTACATTAACTATTTTATTTCAAACAGTCAGTTGGACGTATAGTCGCTAACAAGAGTTAAAAAGGGCGTAAAAACTTCATAATTATATTATTTAAGCCACTACTATCAACAATCAAGTTTTTGCAATAATTCAATCAAGATGACATTGTGAAGTGACCATATCATCAAGTTTTCAACGTCGAGTCGGCCCGTGACGAAGGCCAAGACATACAGACTACAGACTTTCTATCAGCCGATAGTTGGTTTCTAATATAAAGAATCGGCCGATACCAAATCGTTGTCGCGCACTTGCATACTTCTTCATACTGATTAAAGGCCCGACCAAACTATCGGCCGATAGTATGGTCTGTAGTTTGCGGGGACTCTAAGACGCCCTACTACCCACTACTAGCGTCGCCAATACATTTATTTTTATTACTCGTAAACCAAGTCAATATTTCAAGCTAGCTAAGATCATGCCTTCTTAAATTGTCTCTAATATTTTAACTTTTCAACAACTTTAATTATTTCTGTAAGTTTTAAAATCCATTTTAGTTCAATGTGTCCACTTCTAAAATTCATTGTAGCCATTTTTGGCTAGAATGGATTTTAAAACTTACAGAAACAATGAAACCTGTTGAAGAGTTATCTGGTTCTTTTTTTCAAGCTGTATTCAAATATGGCACGCAGCGAATTTATTCTTCTTCTTGATACATTTTTTCACTTGTAATTGTATGTAAAATTATAGTACACACTCTTGGCATTACGTGGCAAGCGCCTTACTACTAAAAAGACAAAAATGAGCAATTTTTTTTTATTTCTGTTAAAAATGATGTAAACCCATTATCTATGAAATACTACGTGAAAAACAGGGGGGAGGGGGGGTCTTGGCATAAACTATGGGTGGTCACCAAGGGGGGGAAGGGGGTCAAAAATTGTAAAAAAATGGTATTGACGGCGCGGCGCTAGTAGTAAGTTGTACGGCGTCTTAAGGTAGGTGTTTAAAATGCCTACTATTATATGACTCTTAAATACCTGTGGTTTGAGATAAGTTTAACAATGGGCGTATGGCATAGTTAATTAAGTAAATAAGTATAAAATACAACAAGTGCGTTATAGTTACGTGGCTATCGTTTAGCTTGAGCAGCGAACAGCGCGAATGTCACAGGAACTATATCTCACAGTGCTAGGCAGAAGTGGGCCGAGTGTCAGTCGATGTGCTTGCCGTCTTTCCATTTCTTCTTTGATCGCTCGAAAGCTTCTTTTATACAGGATCTGTTCACGAAGGGTGTTTATTAACTAATGGGCGATTTTCAGAGACAAAAAAAAACTTGTTCGAAAAATCTCGATAGATGGCGTTTTATGAAAGCAGTGGTCGTAAAGTTGCTTATTGGCTCCGTGCACGCTTTTAGCGCCACCTAGCTTTTTGGCTCTGACCTGACCGTTTTGACGTTTTGATATGTAATGGCGGCATTGTGACAAAATATTAAAAAATACTTTGCATATTGTGTTATTAATGTAAATTTCAAAATTACTGTGATTTGGGTGGACAAAGTGTTGTGAAATCATTTTTGATCATTTAAATTAAATATGGCAAGTAAGATCTATTCAAAAAGAGTGTTTTATTTTGGTTATATCAGGGTTTGTTTACTTCTCTTTTTGTTGTAAATTTTGTAAAACAAGAGGATAAAGCTACTTTAATAATTTTATTGAGTTATAATTGTTCCTGTATCGCTAGTAATAAATTAAATATCGTTTTCAAACAGATTACAGAGCCTACATTATTTCTACTTTTTGCCACCATGAGCGCTGCGATCGATTATTATACCTTCGCACCCAGCGAATATGCCTATCGCCGTTTTAACTCCCCCGCCTCGTTTATCACTCACTCTCCAAGGCCTGGTACCTAGAGATTTGCGATCAAAATTTTCTAAAAATTGCATGCGATAAATTGCTTTGTGTGAAGGGGATTTAACTTTACGGCTCGGCTTTCATAAAGCGCCATCTATCAAAATTTTCGATCATTTTTTTTTATTAAAGCTTTCAGAAAATTGCCTATTGTGACAGACAATGGAATTTACATACTTAGAGAAACAGGGAGAAAGAATCCTGTGATAAATAACAACAAATTGAGTTGAGATGATTGAAGTTAATCAAGTTGACGACAAATGACAATATTTCAGTATGATGTATGACAAACAATCACTAGCGGATCCAGGGGGGGGGGGGGGGGCTAAGGGGCTCAAGCCCCCCCCCAAAATCATTTGGGTCCACCCAACAAATCTGTTGATTATCTTGGTAAAGCCTGCCCTCACCTACGTTAAGCCCCTCCCAAACCAAAATCCTGGACCCGCCACTGATGACAATGACCAAACCTACGATCGAATGTCAACCTTGATACAGTCATGTAATGGCTAGGTCTCCTCGAGAGTGTGTACATTGTGATACAGTAGTGTCCCACATGTGGTACTCACCTGAACATCGACTGATGAAGGATGTATGCAGACACGTGGCCTGCGTCTACGTAGCGTACTTCAGCGCCGGGCCAGATCTCCTCGAGAGTTCCAACATCATCGCGTGGTACGTACGCATCGTGTTTCGCGCATACCGCTACAAAACAATAGCTAAATAAATATTTTTTTTATCTCACACTGACAAAAACAATACAAAAACCGGCCAAGTGCGAGTCGGACTCGCGCACGAAGGGTTCCGTACCAAAAAAAACAGCAAAAAATAACGTTTGTTGTATGGGAGCCCCTCTTAAATATTTATTTTATTTTGTTTTTAGCATATGTTGTTATAGCAGCAATAGAAATACACGATCTGTGAAAATTTCAACTGTCTACCTGTAGTCGTTATCAATATCGAGCGAAAAACGGCAAAAAAATCACGTTTGTTGTATGGGAGCCCCCCTTAAATATTTATTTTATTCTGTTTTTAGTATTTGTTGTTATAGCGGCAACAGAAATACATCATCTGTGAAAATTTCAACTGTCTAGCTATCACGGTTCATGAGATACAGCCTGGTGACAGACGGACAGACAGACAGACAGCGGAGGCTTAGTAATAGGGTCCCGTTTTTACCCTTTGGGTACGGAACCCTAAAAAGGTAGTATACAAACTTGCATCTCTCGCGGCAACAGCCGGATGCGCGACGATGGGCGGCCGCATATTGTAAGAAAATTTCTGTTAGAAAAATTCTAATTCTAACAGTGTGCGGGGTTTATACAAAATGTATGCACCGAGTGCCTTCTAGCCAACGAACTAAGATACTAAGGAAGTGTAATTCCGCTCAAAAAATAGCACCACGCAAACTAACACAGAGTGGGCGGGGCTAAAAAAGTACTAGTGAAGCACGATTTAGTAATGTCTGCCACGCGCTCGGCGACAGTCGTTAGCGTTACCACAAAAAAATAATTAGAAAAATGATTAAAATGACGTCATGTGTGGTCAAGTGGTGAAAAAGACCAAAAGAAGGCAGCAAAACTATACAGACATAACATAACATAGGAAAGTAACATATTTTTCGTTTTTTAGAAATATCTATGAGCGTATACATACAAAATATGGTCGTTATTATGCAACAAGTGTTCAGTCGCTTTGTGGGGCAAAGTCAAATCTTCACATTCACTGCTATCACACATTTTTAAACAAGAATAAAACTCTCTCATGGAATTCAGTACAACAAAAAAAAAGGAAAATTTAAATCAAAATTTTGTAATGCTAAAAATGGCGCGTCCTGCAATATGCAATACATAGAAAACGAGTAATCTGATGTAATCTCCTTGTTTTTTATTATTATACAGGGTGTAACAAAAACGCTGTCCAATCCGTGAAGGGATGATTAGGTAGGTACCTATAAAGATTCTATTCACGCAATCATCTTTGATTAACGAGTAAAAATCCCTGGTTAAAATAGAATAAATAAAAAATTAAGAACTCACATTGCAACACCGAAGGCAGCAGAGTGACGTCATGAGGTCAAGACCGTCAGATCAGAACACAAAGTAATGACAATTTCCAGAAACTATGATTTTATGCAGCTCTGAAAACAGCTTTTTAATATGGAGTTTGATCCGCGGATCATTCTGCTGGAACCCCAATGTATGAGATCTGCTGCGAAAATGCTACTTTATATTTCCACCACCAATAGAAATACATGCCTAGCAACGGTGCACTAGATTGTCCCGAACACTTTGCAGCACACCTGTATTCCACTTAATTAGTACAAATGTAGCTATTATTCGCAAACGCATTACGGGTTCACTCTCACAAATGTTTTTAAACATCAACTGTAAACATGACCTCACAAATAAAAATCAAGGGGTGTCAAATCTGGAGATCGCGCTGGCTACGGAGTTGGTCCACCTCTTCCAATCCACCGTCACCCATCACCCATATTGCTAGTTTAGGTATTTGCGCACCGGTCAATAAGCATGTTAAAATAGTCTGCATTTGAAAAAGATCTTGACAAGAATAAACTTTGACTTGGTGGAATACGCTGCTATAAAAAATACATTACGAAAAACTGAGAACCTCCTCCTTTTTTGAAGTCGGTTAAAAAGGTGTCGCTATAAGAATTTTGTTTTGCCAATTAAAAAATAAAAATAAAGCGACGTATTAATACTGTTGTTCTTTATCAGTCACACCTCTAAAAGACGTATTAAGGTGTTGCTCGCGCAAATGTGATAATTATCTACATAATACGTACTTACATGTTATGAAAAAAAAATCTTTACAGAATACATTGTCTTTTATCAAGCATACCTATTTTATTTCAATAGCTTGCCTAATTTTAGTCCTTCTTGAAATCATATGTCTTACCAATTCGTGACAAATAATATGATCAACATTCATCAACATCATCATTTTATAATTTTCATAAAATAAAATAACAATAAAATCATCACAGCCGAAGGACGTCCACTGCTGACATAGGTCTCCTTTAGTTTTTTAGAGCGACTAGTTACAGGCGACTTGCATCAAGCGTATTCGAGCGGTCTTTACCAAGTCGTCCGTCTACATAATAAAACAAACATTATATCTAACAAACAATAATGTACTAATTTCATAAAACAATTTTATGATGCCGCCCAGCGCGCCGTAGTAGGTTAGGTGTACTGACTGCATTCTACGTTACACCGACCTCGCCTCAATGACAAAGGCACGACAACGGCCCAATGAGTGACACGAGGCGAGTCAAATATCCAATCATGTTTGATCTGCGTTCAAACCCCAGCCAATAAAAAACGTCATATGCGTTAGAATACAATCTAATGCCGATTATGCGTGCATTGTAATAAGGTATGTTTTTACTAGTTCATTGTTGAGTTTGCGACCTTTTGTGTTACAGAATATGTGAAGGTGCCATTTTTTATGCAATATTTGTTAGGAGTTAGGCTTCCTTAGATCTTAGTTCGTTGCTTCTAGCGACTGTCAGAATTTTCTTACAATATGCGGCCGCCCAAAGAAAAGAAAGCTAAATTTGTACCTTTTGGTATCTATATGTTACGGCTAATACCCGAAGTGCGGCTAAACCTAGTTTTAGTCGGCTAAAACTAGGTGTAGCCGCTAGCTGTTGGCTAAAACTAGGTGTAGCCGATTTGCTCGCGGCTAATACTAGGTGCAGCCGGCTAAAACTAGGTGCAGCATGGGATATAAAGAAAGTTTTTTCTGTTGTCTGTGAAAAAAAAATAACCACGAAATTTAAGGCTCACGGTCCGCTGCGCTTCGCGCTCGCCTTAAATTTCTAACCTAACCCGGGACCTACAGGAGTAAAGCAGATCGGTTACACCTAGTTTTAGCCAACAGCTATCGGCTACACCTAGTTTTAGCCGGCTAGAACTAGGTTTAGCCGCACTTCGGGTATTAGCCGTAACATATACATATAAAACTCTAAATTGATTGATTGATTCATTAATTGTTGGGATAAGCGTGGAGCCCTAACGGCTGAAGGTAGAGACACCATTTTTGGAGGGTAGATACCTTTCATGATGTAGATGAGCACTAAGAAAGGATTTTAGAAAATTTCCGTTATACAGGATGCTACAGGTTGTTTAAGTTTGTATGAGAATTTGTATAGGGTTGAAGGTAGAGAGTTAGAGACACCATTTTTGGAGGCTAGATACCTTTCATGGTGTAGGTAAGCACTAAGAAAGGGTTTTGTGAAATTTTCGTTATACAGGTTGCTACAGAGTGTTCCAGTTTGTATGGGAATTTGTATAAGGCTGAAGGTAAAAACACCATTTTTGGAGGGAAGATTCATTTTTTATGTATGTGAGCACTACGAAAAGGGTTTTGAAAAATTCCCGTTATACAGGGTGCTACAGGGTGTTGCAGTTTGTATGAAGGTAGAGACACCATTTTTGGAGGGTAAATATCTTTCATGGTGTAGGTGAGCACTAAGAAAGGGTTTTGGAAAATTCCCGTTATACAGGGTGCTACAGAGTGTTCCAGTTTGTACTTGAATTTTTATGAGATTTAAATGTGTGAAATGAGGTCTTCAGACCTAGGCAACATTGGCAATCCATGACTTTCAAAATAAATGCAAAACTATTTTAATCACGCGAACGATTGTTTTGATACCTTAAAAAGTACACGTACGGCGTTCGGCGTGCGAGTGGTATAAAAATATTCACGTTGGGATCCCAATTTCAAAATATCAAATCGCTTTTTGTATCGTTAGTCAGTGCCATATTTGCTAGTTCGTGAATCGAACAAATTGAAGCGTCAACCAGACAAAAAACTTGTAGTCCGTGAGCCCGCGACAGTATTGCCTACGTCATATGACATCACGATGAAATGCATGGCACACGGTCAGAAAAGTTGTGTTGAGCGAGGATCAGAAGATTATCGCAAATAAAATTGGCCGGAAGATTGAGAAAATCTTCCACTTCCGGTCAATATTTTAAGATTATACAAGGTGTTTGGTAAAAGCCTTATAAAGCCGAATATGGTAGATAGGGACCATCAAACTGAACAACTTTTACTATGGGACCAACTCCGAAATCGCGAAAAAAAAATCTGCTGTTTCATACAAAAAATAATAACGAAAATATCAAAATGTATGGAACAGCTGATTTTTTTTTCGCGATTTCGGAGTTGGTCCCATAGTAAAAGTTGTTCAATTTGATGGTCCCTATCTACCATATTCGGCTTTATAAGGCTTTTACCAAACACCTTGTATTTACGTCATTATGACATCAGTAAGAGACCCGTGTCATCATTTAGTTTTCAATCGTAGAGAGAGTAAACATAAAGTCTGTCAGTTCTGAAATGGCCGGAATACCTTAAACTTATTTTTTTTGTTTTTTAGTCATTTCAGATCTGACAGACTTATGTTTACTCTCTCTACGATTGAAAACTAAATGATCACACGGTTCTCTTACTGATGTCAGATGACGTAAATATAATCTTAATTTTTTTACCGGAAGTGGAAGATTTTATCAAGCTTCCGGCCAATTTTATTTGCGATAATCTTCTGATCCTCGCTCATCACAACTTTTCCGACCGTGTGCCATACATTTCATCGTGATGTCATATGACGTAGGCAATACTGTCGTGAGCTCACGGACTATTGATAATAAATAAAACTTAAACATTTAAAAAACCACTCACCAATAATCAAAGAAGTGTCAAAAGGTACAGAGAAGTTGCTGAGATGCGTGCACTCGTCCATAATACCCCGCATGAACTGTAACGCCTCTCTGTCCCTCCAGTGTATCTTGTTTATGTCTATCTTCCTCCCGCTCGACCGCAAAAACGGCAAGTTCACCCAAAAGTCCTGCGTTATTTCTGACACGTTCCATTTCCTTTCGACTTTTTTCCGTTTTGAATCTATTTTGTCTGTGGTCACTTGGTCTGTGGTCACTTGGTCTGTGGTCGCTTTCTCTGTGGTCACTTGGTTCGTGGTCATTTGATCTGTGGTCACTTCTTCTATTCTTTTTGTTTTCTTTGGCGGTTCTATTTTTAAGTTACTTTCTATGGAGTTCCGTATAACTTCTTTTGATGCTTCGTGGTGAGAACTTTCTTCTTTACTACTTTTGATTTCGTTTTGTATGAGTGCTGAAATAGGTAATTTATGTTAACTATATTAAAATAAAGACCATGTTACCTTTTTGGCATACCCGCTATTTTGAATAAATCGGAAATTCTTCGCAACTGATAAAACTAGTGTCAATCGATAGGAAACGTCAAAATAAACACAAATTATAGATTGTCATCCTGTCGTAATATGTATACTTTCAGAGATATATGAAGATAATTTTTTCTTTCTATCACGATGATTTTTTTTTAAGACCCAATATCTCCGACAGTATACGTTTAAGGACAATTTGACAATCAATAATTCATGTTTATTTTGACGTTTTCTATCGATTAAACGATTAGTTTCATCAGTTGCGATGAATTTCCGATTTTTTTAATAGGTATACCAGGCTCCACACTAAAACGTTACATGCCGTTTCTACAAGTATATAACATAATATATATACAAGCCCGCGCAGACAAAGAATGGGATTGGCAAGTTAATCGCGCTTGCCAAAATAAGTATGAGTGAGAGAGCGATATAGGTTTGGTGATATGGTGTGCGAGCGAGAAGTGAACATGTACAATGGCATTTTCTATCCCTATATTCTTCAATAGCGCGGGTGGTAAGCGCGGTTAACCGTAATTTCCAGTCCTATTCTTTATCTGCGCGGGTTATACGGAAGATACTACTGGTGACCTTGTAATACGGGTTTTTTTAAAAATCTATCTCGGGCATCAGTCCTCACATAATGGCTTCTTTATTTTTGTTACTTAATAGTAACAAAAATAAACGGTTGGTTACACAAAGCACTTAACTTACTAATGTAAGTTAAGTGCTTTGTGTAACCAACCATTGTGTGATGGAAAATAAATATATTTTTATTTATTATACGGATATGGATATACAAGGTGTTTGGTAAAAGCCTTATAAAGCCGTATATGGTAGATAGGGACCATCAAACAACAACTTTTACAATGGGACCAACTCTGAAATCGCGAAAAAAATCTGCTGTTCATACATTTTGATATTTTCATTATTATTTCTGAGTCTCAAACCGAAGTTTAATAATTTATATTCAGTTTTTATTTTTTATTATTATTTTTTGTATGAAACCTTGGAGTATAGAGGTTTTTAATAGTACATTTTTTCCATCATAGCAAAACATACTATCATTCATGACAAACGTGTAAAAAAGCTCGTAAAATACAAATATACAATTTTACTTACCAACTTTAAATTTCAATAACAAATCCTTAACACGACTTTCAGTCAATTTATTTATATCGGCAATATCTTTGGAATCGAGCTGGAATTTCTCATTAGACACCAATTTATCATAAAGTTCCTTATTAATCTTGTTTTCGTTCAGTAACTTTTTCAGATCATCGCTCAAAAGAGCCATATGTTTACTGAAGTCTGAATTTTTACCATTATTGATTGTATCACTGATGAGTAAAGTTTCTGTTACGTTTACTTTGTCTTTGGCACATGTCGATTCTCTGTAAGTGACATCAACATTTTTTTCCGGACTCGAACTAATTTCTGTTTCTGGTTGGTTTTGTGTTTTTTCTACGGTTTGTGAGTAGGTGCGTGCGAACTTCTTGCCAGCTAGGAAAGCTTCGTCAATTATTGTAACCATTTTAGATAGCTTTTCTCTGTACACCCCATCAGACATGTATTGGTCTTCTAAAAGGTCCCAGTTTATTGATTGTGACATTACGCCCTAGAAATGTTTACACTTATTAGGATAGGCCGATAGGGCATGGTAAAATAATATACTCTATATCAGCACAGGCATACGTCATCTCCGCTATCGGTATTGAAAATAACGTTTATTCTATTCATCTTTAATTGAACTGTTTCGTTAGCTAAGAGAAACAAATCACATTTAAAATGCACTATAATAATTTTGTAATTAGTGTGACAGAAAAAATCCTTCATTCTTTGCTTGTTACTATAAAGTTGCGCAACTGGATAGTGACTTATGCCTGAAGCCGTATTACAAGCTCTTAAATCCTGCCAGGTTTATAAATTGCTGTAGTGACATCTCTTTCTCGTCGTATAGCAAGTAAAAGAGATAGATTGATAGCCAGTCAGAAAACTTGCTGGTGGCGGTGCTGCGCGGAGAGCTGAGTGCGACACTGCTTGCGCCGCCTGCCGGCGCGCCTCCGTCTAGCTCACCACTTGTTGATCATATATTTCTTGAATTAAAATCCCGTGCATGCCGCTGGATTATCAGCGCTGCCTATATTCCACCTAACTTGAATTCAAGCTACTATACCTCACATTTCGATTATTTAACTTTTGTTTTACAGTTCTATAATGTACACAAATATATAATAGCCGGAGACTATAATCTACCCAATATTAATTGGCTGGACAATGATAGTAGTATCACACCGATTATTAATGGGAACCACAGTCAATCAGATAATGTTTTAATAAATTTTATGTCTCTTTTTAATTCATTGCAATTTAATAAATTCAAAAATTCAAAAGGACGAATTCTAGATTTACTGTTATCTAATATTACTGACACTCACGTCGATCAACCTCCTGTGCTTCTGGTCCCTGTTGACGGGCTTCATCCACCTTTTTATATATTATTTCAGACCAGTGACAATTTTGTTAATAAAAAATGTATACCCAGGAAACAATTTAAATTTAATCAAGGGGATTATGAATTAATAAATAAAGATATCTTGGATACAGACTGGGAGGGATTGTTTTTAAATAAAACAGTAGAAGCAGCCACGTCTATATTTTATGAACATATATACGCAATCATAAAAAAACATATACCTACAAAGATTGTAAAATCATCACAATACCCTCAATGGTTCTCTCGTGCGTTAATACATATGTATAATGATAAAAATAGGTACTGGGTTAAATGGAAAATGTATGGCAACATATCGGATTACGAGTCGTTTGCTTCATTTAGGAAACGTTTTAGAAGAGCTTCCAAAAAGTGTTATAGTGAGTATATGGCAATGGTCGAGGACAGTATCCGTAAAAACGCTAAATACTTTTGGATCTTCATTAACAACGCTAAAGGAAGGACAGAGATTCCATCGTCTGTGTCATATAATGACACTGTAGCTGATGAACCGGATGAGGTATGTTGTCTCTTTTATTCGTTCTTTAAATCAGTATTTGAGCCTTCAAATGTACCTGATAATTTTGACGATAAAGATATCCCTGAGCGCCATGACTCTGATCTATTGTTAAGTGGCTTGCAATTCTCAGAAGACACAGTTATGAAGGAACTGAAAAAATTAAACACAACGAAAGGTCCTGGAGTTGATAATATACCACCAATTTTCCTGCGATCAACCTCGTCAACTATATGTAAACCACTTGCTTTCATATTTAACATGAGCCTTAAGGAAGGTGTCGTTCCAACAATATTTAAAACAGCCCGTATTATTCCAGTTTTTAAAGGCGGGGATAAGTAATAATAATAATCATTTATTTCTAATAATCATATAAGTCTGATGTTAAATATTAAAATCCGAATAAGTCTGATGTTAAATAAATTATCTCGTCTAAGTTGCTACGGGTGAGCCGATTTTTTCTAATATTTTTCATTATTTATTCATCTGATGTTAAATGTTATCGTCCGATCTCAATACTCAATGTCATAGCAAAAATGCTGGAAAAATTAGTTCATGACGCTATTTACCCTTCTCTCCATAATAACATCATAGTTAATCAACATGGTTTTGTGAAGAAGCGATCGACTGCTACTAATTTGTTGCTGTACGTCTCACATTTATTTGAGAGCTTAGATGGTAACAGGCAAGTAGACAGTATCTACACTGACTTCCAGAAAGCCTTTGACAGGGTTGATCACAGGATTCTTCTGGAAAAACTAGCTTATAACGGAATTCGTGGCGATCTATGGCGTTGGTTTAAGTCATACATCACAAATCGAACACAAAAAGTGGTCCTAAGTGGGTATGAATCTGAACTTGTGCCCATTACATCTGGAGTACCCCAAGGCTCGATTTTGGGTCCTCTTTTATTCATAATATTCATAAATGATGTGGGCAGCTGCTTTAAGTTTTGTGATTTTCTCTTATACGCCGATGATTTGAAAATTTTCCACACTGTTGAACAAATAGAAGACCATATCAAAATACAGGAAGATCTTGATCGTTTCTCTGAATACTGTCTCAAAAACAATCTTTGTCTCAGTTTGACCAAATGTAAGTATATATCTTTTACAAAAAAGAAACACAAAAGTGACTTTAAGTACAAACTGTGTGGTGTTCAGTTGGAAAAGGCAGAATCTTTAAGGGACTTAGGAGTTACACTTGATAGTAAATTACACCTCGATGAGCATGTCGATAATGTTATAAATAAAGCCTATAAAATGTGCGGCTTTGTTATGCGCTCTAGTACCAAATTTACTCGTCACTCAACTTATTTATACTTGTATAAGGCCCTTGTTCGTTCTCAACTTGAATACGCTGTGCCCATTTGGAACCCTTTCTATAAGAAGTATATAGACGCTTTAGAGGCTGTTCAGAAGAAGTTCTTGCGCTGTATGCAATATAAGTGTTACCGCAGCAGGTTATCGTATGCAGAGCTTCTTTGCAAATATAATTGTACGAAATTGGAACAGAGACGTACAATCCTGGAAATGATGTTACTATATGACATCTGTAGTAACCGGTATGACTGTATCCCATTAATAAACAAGCTCAGATACAAAATTCCGATTAGGACACACTGCCGTAACGCTTGTAATTTGTTTGCTGTCGCCTATTGCCGCACTAAGGCTGGCAAAAGGTCGCCGTTATATCGAATAACCAATACTTACAACAATAAATTCATCTCGGTAGACATGGCGACAGCAAACAAAAGTACTTTTAGGAAGGGCTTACTGGAACTGTTGTAGTGTTGTATCTTGCTCTCTTCGTTAGCCCAATTAGTGGATTAAGTATTAAGTTAGTAATTAGTGGTAAACGGTGCTGGTGGCACGATTATGTACTTCATGTTCTAAATTTACTGTCATATCATAAATATTGTGCCATTGTTTGTTTACCTGAATAAATAAAAAAAAAACTGCCTGGAAATAAGAGGTCATATCATAATACGGCCCCTGTGCATCGCCCTGAATGCCAGACCTTATTTTCTTGGACCATGGGATAGGGTTTTTGTAGGTATTATTCTTAAAACCAAATGTGGGTAAATTGGGTTTACCTCAATGGCCACAGTACTAAAAGCAACTATTTCTGACATAAATTGAAGCGAGGAGATGAAGTATGCCAGCTGCCAGCAATAAATAATAGGATAAAGTTATTACGATTTCTTTTTTTATTCTTTTGATAAAAAAGAAAAAATAAAGACTGACTGAAGAACTGGATGACGTGAGTTGTCATTTAATTCCATAAATAAAATGAAAAATAAAACTATAGTTTGACCACAAATGCCTATAAAGAAAATAAGCAGTGTCAGTAACCAATTTCGGCACTCGAACTCTTTCATTTTAATGATTTTTTTGTAACTAGGTACTGTATGTGCCAAAAAAAATAAAAAAGTACAGTGTTTACGTTCAAAACTATGTAGTTTATAATGCCATAATGACTATTTTCTTAACGAGAATTGGCGATTCACTTAAAAATGTGAACAATGCGTGACATCATCATTTCAAACTAACTTCATTTTTACCCAATTCTGTGCTTTACATGAAAAATATATTCAAGTTGACTGAATGACGTCATACACTGTGTTGTCATTTAATGACACAGATTCTATCTAATGACATAGTATCTATGTCATTAAATGAAACACAGTGTATGATGTCTATGTCTATGCCATAGAAGTTATACTTTATTGCCTCCCTTATTTATTCTGGAATATGAAATGAAGCTAAGCTAAATGTATTTGTTGGCAATCAACGTCTTTCATTAGATTATTGTTATGACTAATAATTAGAGATGTAACGGATATCCGGTATCCGGCCTATCCGGCGGCCTTAATACTATCCGGCCGGATACCGGATAACTACTATTCGAAAAAAACTGGATGAAAATAAAATATTTTTAAGTAATTATTTGCTCTCTATTTAGTCTTAGTACTTATCACTTTTTCAAGAAATATAATTAGTTTTCGTTTTAATTTTTTAATCACACAATAGTAAATGAATGTACCTAATAGAAAATTAATTAATTTGTACTCATACTGCACTAAGGGCAAATTATGGTGAAATATATTTTTTTTCTGAATTGAGAGGTAGCAAGCGGTTTCGCTTCGCTTCATAAATAAGGCCAGCTTAAAAAAAGTCTTGTGTTTGTGCGATGCACCAAACGGCTAAGTTCCGCCGGATATCCGGCTATCCGGCCACATGGTTGGCCGAATATCCGGTATCCGATATCCGGCCAAACTGCTATCTGTTTCATCTCTACTAATAATACATAAAGATGACAGTCTGTTGTTCAAAATAAAATAAATAAATGATACCTGCAAAAAAACCGCAGAAGCAGTGGACCAGGAGAGGCAAGGAACTAGCACGAGTGGCTTTGGCCAGTTGGTGGCCGCCAGCGAAGCCATCTGAAATTATACGCTTTTTATACACCATGGAAGCTATGACCACACCCCGAACACTCCATACAACCGCGCTATTTTGTACACGCGCAAATGTGTAAGTCTAGGACTACAGTCAGTGGCACGAATCATGAAATCGGGTGGGGATTGCGCGGAACGCGTATTTTGGGTATGCGTTGCGGTGAGGGGCGCGGGCGGCGGGAGAGGGGCGCGCGCTATTGGTCGCTCACAAGAGCACATGCGCGAACTTATCCCCACTCCGTCGAAAAATTTTCATGATTCGTGCCACTGACTGTACCGTATGCGCATACCCAAAATACGCGTTCTGCGCAATCCCCACCCGATTTCAGGATGTTTGCCGGCTACTGTACTAGTACTGTTGTACTGACGTGTCCTCCCATAGAGAGGCCGGTGACCCCTAGGGGGCCGAGGCTGTGGCGCTCGCACCAGCGACTCCAGAATAATACCACCAACCACCACCCATCACAAATATGTCCTACACTTTGAGCTACACACTATAGATACAAGATGTTGTACTGACGTGTCCTCCCATAGAGAGGCCGGTGACCCCGAGCGGGCCGAGGCCGTGGCGCTCGCACCAGTGGAACAGCACCAGCGACTCCAGGATCAGGCAGCCGCCCATCACGAATATGTCCGACACGTTGTGTAGCGACGAACGACTGCAAACAAACTCATGATTGAACTCGAATCATCATCATCATTTGCAGCCCTAAACACTAACTTTTCTAAGGTGGACCCGCGTGGTACGTTACGGATCATCTTCCTGATGAAATCAAATATTGATGGATTAAAATGGCAAATTAGAGTGTGATAAACGTTAGAGATGAAACGGATAGTGGTTTGGCCGGATACCGGATATTCGGCCAACCATGTGGCCGGATAGACGGATATATTCGGCCGCCGGATATCCAGCGGAACTTAGCCGTTTGGTGCATCGCACGCACACACACTTGCGTAGGCGGCGCTCGAACGACCGGGTGGACTCGGTTCGATTCGGAATTATATTTCTTAAGTGATACTAAGACTAACTAAATAAAGCAAAAATTACTTAAAAATATATTTTTTCATCCAGTTTTCTTTTTTTAATTCGGCCGGATGCCTATCCGTCCGAATAGTAGTTATCCGGTATTCGGCCGGATAGTATTAAGGCCGCCGGATAGGCCGGATACCGGATAGTTACCGGATATCCGTTTTATCTCTAATAAACATATACAATAAGATCTGGGTCAATAATTAGTTGTTGTTTCGTTCTTGTTTTTTTATTGATACCTATCATAACTATTTTTGATACTAAAAGATGACTCAATAACCATAAAAATGTTTTCTACTATAAACTGTTATCATGAAATATAAGTATTTTACTGTTTTTGTCGTAAAACTGATGATTCAGAATATTTATCTAACATAATTTTATTGGGTTTGTGGTAAAAAAAATGTGTTTATTTCTTGAGTTAGCAATATACTTATTCCCTTTTGTGTGTTGTTCTGGTAACACCTTAGTTTACATTTTTGCTGGGAGTTTAGTAATCAGACTTAATACATCCACTAGAATGTATTTTTTTATAGACTTAAACGAAAATCAGAATTAGTTTATGATATAGATCGCTGGATTAAAATGAACCTTATGTACTACGAGAAAGAGAACATTAACGTTATAAACTTTTAGATTATTGCATTCACAATGCTATTTTTATGCTTATTTTTTCATTATTTATTCATCTTAAGAGCCATATGACGTATCGACTGTGATTTTTGGTTAAAATGGGGAATTTTGGCGTTGTCGATCTCAGAAACAAACATACATTAACAATTTTGACTTATTGAATAGTGCAGAATAGCTATTGGAATAGTTCGTAGCGGCCTCGCTTTTTGTAAATTTTGCTTAACTTTTTAATTAAACCCAAAATTGCAGAGAAAGATTTTCATAAAATGCGCGAGGGCACGTTTTTGAGCTCATGGATTGGACTACTGGTATAAACAAATGAAATAAAAAAAATTGAATGTTATTTCTTATATAGTAGAATAGTTCATAGCGGCCTCGGAATTTTGAAATATCATTGAATTAATATAGAAAAAAAATCTTATTCTAAACCAAAAAACTACGAAAATCGCTTTGAGTTAACTGTGAATTTCTCCTATCTACGAACATATTATTGAGCAAAATTTATACCCAAATAATTGTTACTTCATAAGGAATAAAGATTTAATAATTTTTAAGCATGAATTTGTTATTTGAATTCAATAATAATGAGAAATCTAACTGCAAAATTACTACAAAATGCGATGCACCGACCGTCAAATATTTCACTCTTTGTCAGTACCGCGCGAGCGCTCCTCAGTGTTGGACGTGTGTCGAATTTCTGCGTCAGAGGCACGTTCTGCCGACGAGTGCGGTTGTTTCATATTTCGCTCTTGTGTTAGGATTCGGAACGACCGAAGAACTTTTAATTAGAAAAACTTCGTTTTCCGTTTGGAATACGAATAATTTAAACTTTCCTATATTCTAAATCAAATAAAATGTTTTTCTGAGGAGCACCATAAAATTTTAATAACAAAAACACAAAAACATGATCAGGGAATTGAACGCGCCTCAGTACTAGTCTGTAGTATAGTGCGACTAATAAGATTTGATCATCTAAGCACAGTACAGGCACAGCCTAAAGATAGTTCATACAGTCGATCATCGGAGGCGTCTAGACAGAGCAATTGTGCGGGGTGGTGCGGTATAGGAGGGGGGTGGTGCGGTATAGGAGGGGGGTGGGAGGGCCCGAGAGGCCATACTTTGGCAATGTATGCATCTCGGGCCCTATCCCGACAGGGCTTACGCTTTCGATTGGGTTATATTTATATTGATTGAAAATTGTATTTGCAATTTTTTTTACGTTGGTGTCATGAAAAGTATTTTTGGCACGATTTTGATGTTAGATTTGGAATTCAAAATGGCGGCCGCACATTGCTGTATTTGTTTATACTGGTGGATTTTTGTTTGTGGGCCGATTTCGATGAAACTCGGTTTTTTGTACTATTTTGACAAGAAAATAACAATGAAATGTTAAAAAACTAAAAAATCCAAGATGGCGGCCATCTTTTTTGTTTGTAGGCCGATTTCGATTAAACTCGGTTTTTGGTTCTATTTTGACAAGAAAATAACAATGCTTTGTTAAGAAAATAAAAATCCAAGATGGCGGCCATGTTATTTGTGGGCCGATTTCGATGAAACTCGGTTTTTGGTACTATTTTGACAAAAAAACAACAATGCTATGTTAAAAAAAATAAAAAATCCAAGATGGCGGCCATCTTTTATGTTTGTAGGCTGATTTCGATGAAACCCGGTTTTTGGTTCTATTTTGACAAGAAAATAACAATGCCATGTTAAAAAAAATCCAAGATGGCGGCCTACTTTTTTGTTTGTGGGCCGATTTCGATGAACCTCGGTTTCGGGTACTATTTTTAAAAGGAAACCGGAACGCAATGTTGATAATGACAAAAATCCAAGATGGTCGCTAATTTGTTTATTTATCTTTTTGTTCAGCCACAGCAACAACAGCAACGCAATGTTGAAAATATTAATAAATCACAAATGGCGGCCAAATTTTTTGTTTGTGGGTCGTTTTTGATGAAATTCGGTTTTTGGTACTATTTTGACAAAAAACAACAATGCTATGTTAAAAAAAAACAAGATGGCGGCCATCTTTTATGTTTGTAGGCAGATTTCGATGAAACCCGGTTTTTGGTTCTATTTTGACAAGAAAATAACAATGCCATGTTAAAAAAAAAATTCAAGATGGCGGCCATCTTTTTTATTTCTGGGCCGATTTCGATGAAACTCGGTTTTTGGTACTATTTTGACAAGAAAACAGCAACGCAATGTTAAAAAAATAAAAATCCAAGATGGTGGCCAACTTTTTTATTTGTGGGCCGATTTCGATGAACCTCGGTTTCGGGTAATATTTTTATTAAAAGAAAACAGGAACGCCATGTTGATAATGACAAAAATCCAAGATGGTCGCTAACTTCTTTATTTTCTTTTTGTTCAGCAACAACAGCAACGCAATGTTGAAAATATTAATAAATCACAAATGGCAGCCAACTTTTTGTTTGTGGGTCGATTTTGATGAAATTCTGTTATGGTACTATTTTGACAACAAAACAGCAACGCAATGTTGAAATATTAAAAAATCCAAGATGGCGGCCAACTTTTTTGTTTTTGGGCCGATTTCGATGAAACTCGGTTTTGGGTACTATTTCAAAAATAAAACAGCAACGCAATAATAAAAATTGAAAAAAATCCAAGATGGCGGCCAACTTTTTTGTTTTTGGGCCGATTTCGATGAAACTCGGTTTTGGGTACTATTTCAAAAATAAAACAGCAAAGCAATAATAAAAATTGAAAAAAATCCAAGATGGCGGCCAACTTTTTGTTTTTGGGCCGATTTCGATGAAATTCGGTTTTAGGTACTATTTCAAAAATAAAACAGCAACGCAATAATAAAAATTGAAAAAAAATCCAAGACGGCGGCCAACTTTTTTGTTTTTGGGCCGATTTCGATGAAACTCGGTTTTAGGTACTATTTCGACAGTAAAACAGCAACGCAATAATAAAAATTGAAAAAATCCAAGATTGCGGCCAACTTTTTTGTTTTTGGGCCGATTATGATAGAACTCGGTTTTTAGTACTATTTCGACAAGAAAACAGCAACGCAATAATAAAAATATAAAACATCCAAGATGGCGGCCAACTTTTTTGTTTTTGGGCTAATTTCGATGAAACTCGGTTTTTAGTACTATTTCGACAAAAAAACAGCAACGCAATAATAAAAATTGAAAAAAATCCAAAATGGCGGCCAACTTTTTTGTTTTTGGGCCGATTTCGATGAAACTTGATTTTTGGTACTATTTCGACAATAAAACACCAACGCAATAATAAAATATAAAAAAAAACCAAAATGGTGGCCAACTTTTTTGTTTTTGGGCCGATTTCGATGAAACTCTATTTTTGGTACTATTTCGACAATAAAAGAGCAACGCAATAATAAAAATATAAAAAATCCAAGATTGCGGCCAGCTTTTTTGTTTGTGGTCCGATTTAAATAAAACTCGGTTTTTGTTACTATTTTGATAAGAAATCAGCAACGCAATTATAATAAAAAATCCAAGATGGCAGCCAACTTTTTGTTTGTGGTCCGATTTAAATAAAACTCGGTTTTTGTTTCTATTTTGACAAGAAAACAGCAACGCAATATTAAAAATATTTAAATTCCAGGATGCGGCCAAATTCTTTAATTGTTTTACTTTTTTTTACAACCGAGTTACATCAAAATCAAACCAAAATCAAAGTCAAGTAAGTTCGCAGTCATCTTGACCTTTTGTCATTGTTTACATTGCGTTATTCTTGTCCTTTATGGGAGAAATTAAGTTTGGGTATTATTTAATCGGGTTAAAGTACAGTCAGCGTTAAATTGATATGAGCGTCTAGAGTAGCCAAAATGATCTGAAAACAAAAATTAACAGATCTCGTGCCTCTCACGACCTTCTGGTACATTGAAAATTAATTTAATGAATTTAACAAAATATTTATTTTTATTCCATTCTTATATATTTTAATATTTTATTGAATGGTGACTTATTTTATTGAATTTTTCTAAAAATTTTAAAACTTTTTCTGAAATAACCTAATAAAAAAAATAATCAAAATTAAATTCAGCATGCGAGACTCTCGCGCCGACTTCATCATCACTCGAATGTGCTATAACAACCCTCATTTTATTGCAATTGTAAACTATGCTTCCCTTTTTTTATTTATTTATCCTTACATATAATAAAGCAGTAAAAAAAGTGTGTCTGTACATTACATATATTTCAAAAAAAAATATGTGGGACGATGGAGACATAGTAATAGAGTAAGAATTTAGAAAAAAAGTGTGTCTGTTTGTTTGTCTGTTTGAACACGCTAATCTCAGGGAATACTGAACGGATTCGAATAAAACTTTTTTTGTAATATAGCTGTTAAGCCTGGGTATAGTTAAGAGTATAATGATTTTGGAAATTGGAACACCTGATGCATTACCATACAAAACTATACAAAATACAAAAATGACACCTTAACAAAAGTTGTTCAGCCTGATGAGCATTTTTTGTTGAGATATAAAAATCTAAGATCTGGAACACCTGGATGACCTTATATGAATACGCCGGAGTAATAATGTCCACGCGTACGAAGTCGCAGGCATCAGCTAGTCAAAAATAAAACATTACATTAGTGTTACACGCACCAAAAATCACGTAGATTTGTCCGGTGCGGATTGATTTGATGCTAGTACGTATGACAACATTATGTCGGTAAATACTATTATACTATTACTTAGGTAGGTAAGTACAAAGAGAATGTAAAAAAACTAGCGTTTTACGTAAAGATATTTTAGAACTGACAAAAAACATCGAGTTACTCACTAACTAGTCTTACTACAAGCGCAGACTACATAATACTATAGAAACAGGTAAAGACTATAACATTTATCTATAACAAGTGAGTCGTATAGAATCAAAGGCGGCAATGAAGGGTATTTGTCAAAAATGACTTATTGATGCAGCAGCATTGCAAATTTTAAACGTCATCGACTGTTAATATTGTTAATATTAAGGTTTTAACATTTTTCATTATTTTTTATCTTTAAATCAAATAGACAATGCAACTTATTGGCCCAATTTTTTTAAAGGTATGGTACAGGAATGAAACTTGTTTCCAAGTAAGTATAAATTTTATCATTAGGGTTAACTTTTACTATGGCACCAAAAAATCTTAGGTGCCACTAACGCCAGAAAAAAATCGTTCATATTTTTTTTGGCTTCAGTGCAGTTGTAACTTTTTTTCACCAGGATAGATATTTTGGTGCCTTAGTAAAAGTCAGCCCTAATGATAATATCGATATTTCGAAACAAGTTTCATTCCTGTTTCATACTTTTCAAGATCTGTCTATTGGGCAAAGCCAGATGACGAAGCTAAAAACTGACGACGGACGCATCATCTCAGCAAAGCCTGAAATCCTGAGGGAGATCGATAGTTTCTATGGGCAGTTATATTCCACGCAGATACCTGTTGAAAGCAAAGCTAAAGACCCCAGAGCCAAGCTTACACTACACTATACCCAAGATACTTCGGACGTCAGCATGCACGAGATTAGTATGGCTCTCAAACAGCTGAAAAACAACAAGGCGGCGGGTGACGACGGAATCACTATAGAACTTCTGAGAGCGTGGTAAGCCGATACTTAAAGTCCTCCAGAAGCTTTTAAATTTTCATCAAAATTAGCCCAAAAACAAAAAAGTTGGCCGCCATCTTGGATATTTAATATTTTTATTATTGCGTTGCTGTTTTATTGTCGAAATAGTTCCAAAAAACAAGTTTCATCGAAACCGGCCCAAAAACAAAAAAGTTGGCCGCCATCTTGGATATTTTATATTTTTATTATTGCGTTGCTGTTTTCTTGTCGAAATAGTACCAAAAATCGAGTTTCATCGAAATCGGCCCAAAAACAAAAAAGTTGGCCGCGATTTTGGATTTTTTTCAATTTTTATTATTGCGTTGCTGTTTTTTTGTCGAAATAGTACTAAAAACCGAGTTTCATCGAAATTAGCCCAAAAACAAAAAAGTTGGCCGCCATCTTGGATATTTTATATTTTTATTATTGCGTTGCTGTTTTCTTGTCGAAATAGTACTAAAAACCGAGTTCTATCAAAATCGGCCCAAAAACAAAAAAGTTGGCCGCGATTTTGGATTTTTTTCAATTTTTATTATTGCGTTGCTGTTTTTTTGTCGAAATAGTACTAAAAACCGAGTTTCATCGAAATTAGCCCAAAAACAAAAAAGTTGGCCGCCATCTTGGATATTTTATATTTTTATTATTGCGTTGCTGTTTTCTTGTCGAAATAGTACTAAAAACCGAGTTCTATCAAAATCGGCCCAAAAACAAAAAAGTTGGCCGCCATCTTGGTTTTTTTTCAATTTTTATTATTGCGTCGCTGATTTTTTTTCGAAATAGTACCCAAAACCGAGTTTCATCGAAATCGGCTCAAAAACAAAAAGTTGGCCGCTATCTTGGATTTTTTATATTTTTATTATTGCGTTGCTGTTTTCTTGTCGAAATAGTACTAAAAACCGAGTTTCATTGAAATCGGCCCAAAAACAAAAAAGTTGGCCGCCATCTTGAATTTTTTTCATTTTTTATTATTGCGTTGCTGTTTTATTTTCGAAATAGTACCCAAAACCGAGTTTCATCGAAATCGGCCCAAAAACAAAAAAGTTGGCCGGCATCTTGGAATTTTTATATTTTTGAATATATCGTTGCTGTTTCCTTGTCAAAATAAAAAGAAAAACTGAGTTTCATTGAAATCGGCCCACAAATAAAAAGTTGACTGCCATCTTGGATTTTTGCTATTTTTAACTTTGCGTTGCTGTTTTCTTGTCAAAATAGTACCAAAAATCGAGTTTCATTGTAATCGGCCCACAAACAGAAAAGTTGGCCGCCATGTTGGATTTTTGTATTTTTATTAACATTGCGTTGCTGTTTTCTTGTTAAAGCAGTAACAAAAACCGAGTTTCATAGAAATTGGCTACCAAGCAAAAAAGTTGCCTGCTATCCTGGATTTTTTATATTTTTAACATTGTGTTGCTATTTTTTTGTCAAAATAACACCAAAAACCGAGTTTCACCGAAAACGGTCAAATCGGCCCATAAACAAAAAGACATAACCATACTCCATAGTAACATAAAATGTAAGTACTTTTTTAGAAACGACTACTGGCAACACTAGAAATCGTGGAATTTGCATTCCGGAATTCAGATAAATCAAGAAAATACTGTGATCCATGATTCCACAGCCTACACACCTTAGATAAGAGAAGTAAGTAGTTTGGTTGACACAAATTTTTATCAACGCCATCTATCGAGCCAACAGTTTTTTTTCATTACGAAAAGCCTATTGAGCCTTCAAGACAAGGTCCAAAATAAATTGAAAATTTTTGACACTTTGTATAACCTGATGTGCTGCTGACTATACATAGGCATGATTGTTAATTCAAAGTTTTACCCCTTCTTTTCCACTCATTATTAATTACACAATAATAATAATGTGGAGACAAAAGTACTTAATAATTAAGTTTATATGAATAAAGCTTATTTGATTACGGGAACGGAGCGCGGAGCAGACGGAGTTCGCGCGTCCACATATGCTCCGAGGTTCGCGGAGCGCGGAGCGCGGCCTAAGTGGGGACACACCCTGAGACAGTACAGGACAGGATTATTTTCCGCAAAATTTTAAACAGACGGCATCACAAATAACCATGCATATCAGCCATTTTTAATGCACCTGCTGCTGAGGAACAGGCCTTTGTTTTTTTTTGTTGTGGATTGTGGATGTAATAATACATTGTTACATTTCTTATAACAGTGTCACAAAAACCTATTTAGGCCCTTAGGCTAAAAAGTTTGGCGACCCATGTTCTAACTAAGCTATAGTTTTAATCTAAAACGATAAACTTCCTTTGCTAGATAAAGCACTAGGTAATAAAATATTTTTTTATTTTTAACAAATATATCATCTGTCCCATTTATGGTATCATCTTCCTATAATCTGTTTCTTCACATGCAAATCCATGGCAGTCTAAAAATGTGCGGCATGGGGATAACAAATTACTCCATAGAAATACTAACAAACATAAAACTTTGGGCAAAGTATCAAAATCGCTTGGTCATTAGTTTCAACACAATATTGTGAACTCGTGAGTTGTCGTTAACGCTTCAGTATGTCTTACTATTACGTCTGTGAATATACGCAGAGTGCAGATTTGTCATATGGCTCTTAAGAACATTAACGTTTAAATACGTACTTACATTTGATCTAATGGTTTCCGGAGGCCATAGAATGGGTTCTCTAGGATGATCCCGCCGATTCCTGCTTCCTTCAGTAAGGGCTTGACCATTAAATTCCGCCGTCGCCAAAAAAACTGTTAAAAAATACATTAATTGAACTTGTAAGCCAATTTTTTTTATTTTACTCATTCACTACGAATTGAGCCAGACACTACATTTTACTGCACAACGGGATACTTAGTGCTTGGCCTTATTCGCCTCACCTGATGTTAAGTGATGATAAGGCCGAAGGTGGAAGCACACTACACCCAGAATCCTCACCACTGAGGAATTCTGCCGGAACACAACAAATTTTCAATTGTTGTTATGGCGTCAGACTTATGTAAGATGGTGGTAGCTAACTAGCTAGCCAGGCAGGCGGACTTGAAATAAGCTCTGTCACCAATCAAACCGAAATTGTACCCGCCTCCTGGGAATATCGAACCACTGGACCACAGAGGCAGTTATTACATATTACAATAAATATTGTTTGTCAGTCACTTAAGGCTCCGTTATGCGAAATCATTTGTCTCTGTCTTTTTCTTTACGTATAAAGAATATGGAAAATAACCTCACTTCTGCACTTTTTCGATCTTTTTCGTTGTTTTTTCATCATAATCTTTAGCACAATTATGTTTCTTGGAAAGTTAAGAACATGTTAACAACACAAATTAATAATACTTGGTAAAATTGGTGAGATTTTTATGACGACACCAATAGGAGAGAATAGACATTTGCTTGTGCAAAGTAAAAAAAGATAGTTTATAAATATGTGATCAAGCCAGTTTAGGGGCTGTTTTCCAAGTTCCAATGTTTCGTTGTTCTACCTGACGAAGACAGAAGAATTAAGCGAGTTTCAACTTTATTGCAAAGAGATAAGAGCGTCAACGACGGACATCGCGAGATAGAACAACTATAATTTGGTAATCAATCAAATTCCTATTTATTCCTCATCTGTGATTATAAGTATGGCGCGATAGATAAGGAACGGTACCTTGATTACGTAAAGCTGTTGCTAACAATTCTCGATTGAAATCGATTGAAAGCGCGGTTGCATTGCTGCTTTAAGTAAGGTAGTTGTCACATTGGTTCTAACTAAAGCAGCAATGTAACTGCGATTTCTGTCAGAGTTGATTGCAACAAAATTACAAAATCACCCCCCGGGTTTACATTGTATCTTACCTTACATAAGGTAACGCGTCATCGCTATCTATAGCTCGTTGACGCCAATAGTTTGGACAACAGGCAAATCGACAGTAAATTAGTTCAACTTAAAACAATAGTATCTTTAACTGACTTGTTATTATTGTGTTTTTTCACATCACATAATAAAATATGAAAAATGATTTAATGAATCATTAAAGTTTTGTGAAAAATCCCCTGAAATACTTTTATTAAGTATTATGAATTATATTTTAAAAAGGCAAGGTTGAAATATTTTAAATGTTATACCTAATAAAAAGGTGAACCCAAGTTTAACCTTCTAAAAAAGGGAAAAAAAAAATAGATGAATTATATGTATTGAAAAAAGCAGTACTTAGTTTAATTAGATTCGAGTAATAAAATAGATAAATGAAGAGCCAAAGCCAGAGATATCAACTTTATGTAAACAAAAAAACGTTTTTAAATAACTATAATTTTTTTACTGCTACATTGTTTCATAGTTTACCGAGTATTACATTGTTAGATAAATTCGTATTTTCAGCTTATACTTATTTGCATTCTGGAGATCTGCCAAGTGCATTGCATGGCAGTAGCCACATGGCACTTGTTTATGTTTTTGTTTACTTTCAATTAATGCAACTTATTAGATTAATTTTAGAACTGCTGTCCTTCAGTATATTAATCATTTTAATACTCGTTATTGAATAACAACCTCTAAAGTGCCATAATTGCATCATATTAATCCCTTTTTTTTCCTTTTATGTTGGTGGACCCAATAGTCTACACTGACCCCGGCTCCACACGTTGGTCCCAACGTTTGGTGAGGCGTACACACGTTGGCTACTATACTAGTTCTGTCCCGTCAGGGCCAATGTGAGGACGTCCGATACAGAAGTGGAAATTGCTTTACATTATACCTAGTTGTTACTGAAAAATATTTTTTTAATATAAAATAAAATCTATAATATAGTACCTACTAAATTGTGGGCTTGCCTACTATATTTTTTGAAATAAATATATAGTAGGCAAAACTACTACATTTTTCAAGTGAAAAAATTAAACAAAAGCAGCAAAAAATATTACTTATATGCACATAAGTCATTGCGTTGTGTTTATGGTTGTTGAATAAATTATAAAAATGTTTAGTACCTACTTAAGTATGAAAAATACAACTTCTTTAAAATCCTCCATACAAAACTGCCACCTACTATATTTTTTGGACTTTTTCACCATCTACTATATTTTTACACGTAGTAATCTTGAAAATACTATATTTGATGCAAAAAGTTGGCAACCCTAGATGGATATGATACATTGCTAAATTTTTTGTCAAAACACAGTTAAGATTAACTTCATTGTAGCCGATAGACCCGCCCCGGTGGCGATTTTGTGAATGAGGAAGCCATTCTCGCTCGACGTACGCACTCGATGAGTGTTGCAACAGGACTGAGCAAATCGCCAACGTGTGGACAGAATCGCGAACGTTGGCGCAGATTCCTTTGATGAAACCGACACGCGCCGGCCAACTACCAACGTTGGCCCCAACGTTGGGGCCAACGCTATTTTCTCGATCCACACGTTGGGGCCAACGTTGGGGCCAACGTGTGGAGCCGGCCTTAGTGCGTCCTCTGGGTTAAGCGGGATCCCGCCGCGGTTACACGGCGCGGGAATTTAGATTGCTGGTTTTCTGACGGACAAATGCTTGCAGTGCATGAGTAAACTCTAATCTATGTCGCCCCGTGTAGTCCTACCCGTACGCAAAACAAAAATCGCAAATCGATGTACAGCAAAGCCCTTTGGTACACGTATACTTGAGGTAAAAACAAAATTTTGGACCCGCAGTTCTTAAAAATTCTTCCCTAAGGAAAGGAGTTATGGTGTCATCTTTTTTTGTATGAGGAAAAAATATTTTTTGTTCTAAAACCTATCGTGTATCAAGTAACTTTACAGGAAACAAAATACTAATTGCATTAACTACTGTGCCAACTTCTTTGCTTTTATTTTATGCAAAGACACTGGTGTAGATTGGCACAAATTAACTAAATTGACAGGGCCAAACTAAATTTTAGCATCCCATTCCTGTCTTTTCAATACAGAAAAAAAAGGATGGAATACTAAATTTAGCTTAGTCCTGTCAATTTAGTTAAGTCGTTACTAACCAAATCAACACTCTATAATTCAATTGTGAAAGATGGAAAAATTGAAATTAGGATTACACTTACATGATCACCGGTTCCAGCCAAATGTAGACAAATGGGTTTGCATGATCGCTCAGGCCAGTGTATCGGGAGAATGACTTGGAAATGGGCCTTCTGAGCAATCTGTGGCACTATCCCGGGAAGGTATCGCTCAAGCGGACTGATGAAATAACCCTCGAGGAGATGGCAGTCCGACAGTTTTTGTTCCTGTTGGAAAAAAAGGTGTTTTTATAAAAAAAGGTTCTCCTTTCCATTAGTTGGTAACGAATTTGGGGGTGTGGGTGAGGGGGGAGGGAGGGGGGGACTCCCCAACCCCCCTCCTAAAATTTGGGAGTTAGGAAATTGATACTTATTTTTTTAAATGAATTTTCAATATCACACAAAAAGTGATGATAACAGGCAAATTACTGTTATTTTTCGGCAATTAAAGGAGGGGGAGGGGGAAGGGAAACAACTCCAACCTCCAATCCCCATCTGCCGGTGATGCATAGTTCTCGAGAAATTTGTGTAAACATAACCTCAAAACAAAAAATATGGGAATTAAGCAGGGAGGCTAAAAAGAGGTGGGGAGAGGGGAGGGGACGGACGTACAAAATTTCGCACGTAAAAAAATTCGTTTCTGGCGCTTCGCCGGCCGCTGCCGCGGCACGCTCGGTTCATGTACACCTATCTAACATGCTCGTCGCTTCGCTCCTCACACCTATCATGTGACCTGTGGTCTTTGGTCACCCTCGCAACAATTTAGCAGTGTAGCCCAGTAAAAATCTAAGCTGCATTTTTGGTATGTTATTTGGACCCTTTAAGGGAGTGTGGGACCATGTTTTGCAAGCAAAAAAAGTTGTGCTAGCTGCATTATACGTGAAAAACTGTATTTTTTTCAGTTTTTGCAGTTTTATTTAAAAACTATGAGCTTTTGACATTAGTTGCCAACTTCATTTTGGAAGTGTATTAAATTTCAAACAATTAAAGCCAACTTTCAGCTCTGTATGTCTAATAGTTTTTGAGATATGATGTTTGAAATATTGACACTCACCGACATATCTAACCGCCTACACCGTTATTTTCATACAAACATGCTCACTTCACAGTCTCATAAATATAAAAGTATACGCATCTCTGCAATGGTTTGTATGTTTAAGAGTTTAGGAAGGTGCTCGTTTTTCGAATAAGAATGTCAAATAAGCATAGACATCTCTCAATTTCGCCAAAAATGCAATATAGCAATGCATAAGATAAGATAAGATAATGCTTTATTTCAACACCACAATAACATAATTTACAAAGAAATAACAATAAAACTTAGTGTCAAAACATGGCGGTCTTATCGCTAAGAGCGATCTCTTCCAGACAACCAACGGTATGGTGAGATTGACAGAAGAGGAATACAGGGGGTGCAAAATGGCAACAATGGAATTACTCTAAATTCTTAAATATTAACTAAACTTAAGTAAACCTAAATAGATAATACATGTCAGTATATAATATATATATATATATAAACATATAATAATATAAATATATATAATATAAATATATATTGCATAATTTTAATACTTTGAAATTTAATACACTTTCAAAATGATGCAGGCAACTAATGTCAAAAGCTCATAGTTTTTTAATAAAACTGCAAAAACTTGAAAAAAAAAACAGTTTTTCATGTATAACGCAGGTAGCACAACTTTTTGCGATTTTAGGAAAAACATTTGTAAGAATTTACTGGCCTAGTGTACCAACCTAGTGCGCCGCCATTAAAAGTCAAAAATGACGACACTGGTCTAAAATTAGACATTCTTAACTAAAAATTCTCAATTTTCAGAAATTTATTTCTCGCTTATCATTTGGTTCCTAAGCATAAAATTTGGTATGCGTGTTCCAAAACATTAGATCTTAATATATAAAAAAAAATATGAACTCAAAACTCGAGACCAACTAATGGAAAGAAGAGCCAATAAATGCATTGCTGAAGGCAAAATTTATTAATTTACTCAATAGTATACTTTACCTTCGTTATAGTCACTGGATAATCTCTCTCTACTAGTTTGAAGCACTCATCTCGATTGGACACTACTTTCCTGAACTCAAATAACCTAAAAATTATTGAAACATTATGTATTTGTTTACATTTTACTTGCCAAAACAAACACAAAATGTATGCTCCTATACAATTTTAATTTACGGCAGAACTGAACTGGTCATCATGAGTATGTTTACCTTCGTAAATTTTCAGGTTTACCCCAACCTTTTGTGAAAAATTTGGTAAGTAAAATACTCCTGTAAACAGCATCTAACCTACTGGTGGACATTTTCCCGGGATTGTGCACAAACTGCGTTGGTGAGCTATTGAATCTATTTAAACAATTTGGTTAGAAAAGACAACACTTTCAGTACATTTTGAGGGATGAAAAAGATACCAATCATGACACTGTCAGTCAGTGTTGGGAAATGTTGATTGTTGGATGCGAAATTATGGTGCTGCCAAGCTAAAAATTATTGTATTTTGGGTCGAATTATTGTACGTTTTAGGCAATAGTTTTTAATATTTAGGGCGCTAATATGCGATTGATTTTACAAAGTACAACTGAACTAAAGTCGCCCCAGTTATTTTGCGCTTGCTCTTTTCTTTCTCATAAATTCTGGAGTGAAGTGAAGTTGAAGCGGATCATTTTATACAATCGCAAACCTTCTTATACAAGTTCAAATTTTATTTTTTGAATAGGTAGCTAATGGTTTAATTATATCTTTTTTTTTATTTTTTTTTTATTAAATACTAAATGTATTTTGATTTTTAAATAAAAAAATATATTTTATATGATTCACAGGAGAAGGCAAGATGTTTACTGCAAATGCCTTGATATAGTTTATTGTTAATGCCAATGTTGGCAAGCAAGAAATGAAAGCGAATTAGCAACTTTACGGCATTAATAGAGACAAAAGACAAGACAAGTGCGATGCTACTGAATAATAGTACCTAGGTGATGCGTTTCTTTATTAATTTTAGTGTCACGTGCCATGATATTGTACCTATATTGTGTCAAATCGGAAAATATTGTACAAAAGCGTACAATAATGAGAAAGCTATGTTTTATTGTACAATCTAGTTTTGTATCACGAATTATTGTACAAATCCAATAATTATTGTACGTTTCCCAACACTGCTGTCAGTCAACTCAAAGTCAAAATCACGTCAAAATGTCAAAATCATTTTGATTACAGACGAAATAGATTAGTTCAGGCCCAGAGGATGGTCGGTCAGCTGTCTTGGATAGTGATGTACACATCGCGATGCACGAGTTGACTTATCGATCGATTATGGGAAAATACGTCAAATTATTTCATTCGATAATCCACTAGTTGTGTGCCCGCGGCATGATCAGCGGAGGGCTGATTATCTAATTAGAAACCGCCTAGCGACCGGATCGGTAGCGCGTGAGCCTTACGTTTGGGTTAAAGATAAACCGATCTAAGACCAAGATCATGATCGTGGATCGCGTCAACGACAACTCGCCCGAAGTGACACAGATTGCGAACTGCGACGTGGTTCAGACCTACGTATACCTTGGAGTTTTAATCTCAAACAACGGCGGCTGCGTAGATGAAGTAAAACGACGTATGGCCATAACCAGAACTGCGATGGAGAAGTTAAGGAAAGTATGGAGGAATCGTAACATTACCAAAGCCACCAAAGTCAGGCTCGTGCGAACACTAGTATTCCCCATTTTTCTTTACGCGGCAGAGACGTGGACAGTGCGCGAGCTGGAAAAGGGGAAGATAGATGCTCTAGAAATGTGGTGCTGGAGGAGGATGCTGGGGATATCATGGACGGAATTCCGCACCAACGTGTCCATACTCCAGGAGCTCGGCATCACGCAGCGTTTATCGGCCGTAGTACAGTCGCGCATACTGCAGTACTTTGGCCATAGCTCTAGGCGGGGTAACGACTCCATAGAGCGGCTGGTCGTACAGGGCAAAGTAGAGGGAACCAGATCACGTGGCAGGTCACCGATGCGCTGGACTGACCAGGTGAAATCCGCAGTGGGACGCCCTGTATCTGACTGCGCCAGACAGTCTGCCAACCGGGAGAGATGGCGGGAGATCGTGCGGAAAGCTATGTCCGCCTCTACCACCGATGTGGACGCCTCAAATTGACCACGACCGCTCTGCCAAGAGCGTAACGACGAAGAAAAAAAAAAGCGACCGGTCGCAGTTCACAGATGAACGTAATACATTGCTACTTTTCTTTGGGGTAAAAAAAAACATACCAAAGAAAAGTAGCAATGGATGTCAAATGCAACCGGTCGCTAAATAGTTTCTTTTTAGATAATCAGGGTGCCGGTCTACCGGCTAAAAAAAATAAGTTCATAATGGTTGCGGTTTGACAGATGGATGTGAAACATAGCTACTTCAATTTGGCACAAATAAAAACTTACCAAAGAAAAGTAGCAATGCATCGAATCCATCCGTCAAACCGCAGCCGTTATGAACTTCTTTTTTTTTAGCCGGTAGACCCGCAGATCAGCTAGAGAAGGCCTCTACACAGTACACACTCACAAGCGAACCTCCCGCGAAGCATGGTGAACATGCGAACTTCCGTGCCACATGCAAAATTCCTTTCTAAAACCACATCTATGTCGCCCCACGTGCGTGTCCCGCTTAACACAGCGGAGAGCCTTAGAAGTAATGTACCGTTGAAATACGTTCTTATTTCTGTTATCGTTATAATCATGACAACTTCCCGGCAACGGTACGGAGGTTTGCCAGCTTTTGAGGTTATATTTTGGACAATCTGATTTATTTAAACTAGCAACACCAAGACATGTTGTTTTTTCTGCATCGACTAGTGTGAATGATAATATAGTATAGCACATAGACACAGGCTTTAATACACAGATCATACAACAATACTATCAGTTGACATGAAGAAAGGAAAATAATGTGCGCGAAAAATTTGCTGTTAAAAAGAAAAAACATAAGCCATACGGCTCAAAAGAACTAAATAAAAGAGCTAAATAGGCAATCGTTATCCACACGATACTGAGCGGTTTTCAAATGGCAGTTTATGAAAAAAAAGTAGTACATAAAAAAGAACTAGATGTTACTGTTCAACTAAGTACAGCTTGACCATAAAGAGATGAAATTAAATAAAATGGAACTAAAACTCAGTACAAAATGTAGTCAGTGTTGCCAAATAATTCGTGATTTTGACGTGTTTACATAGAAAGTGGCGCCCTCAATTTTTGTCAACTCTTTATGGTCAAGCTGTACGTAAGTTTTTAAGAAAAAGGCAAAATGAAAACGTTCGTACCACAGAAATATATAAGGTGCCTTGTAATTAGTGTCAAATATTTTCAGGGCTGAACATATAAGTCATATGGATCACACATAAAAAATATTTCGAAAATCTACACGTTAGTTTAGAATTTAATTTTTCAAACAAAAAAATAATGCCCTTATTTTTATAAAATAAGCTCACCCTGTACATGTACACTCACACTATCTTAAGATTACGCACGCATAGCATTCATTTCACACAATTACACAACTATCGTTGTGTGCGTCTCCATCAGCCATTTTTAATGTCCCCACTGCTGGGGCACAGGCCTTCCTTATGGGTGGATAAGGAGGACGGGCCATAACCCACCACGCGGACCCAATGCGGATAGGTGGGTGTTAACGACTGCAAATGCAGCCGGAACACGGATTCCGAAGCACGGAGGAGCTCGAGATAATAAATTTTTGGTCACCCATCCCATGACCGACCCTTACGAACGTTGCTTAACTTCCGCAATCGCTGGGCCAGGCGCTAAACCACTGCGCTACCAAGCTCCTCGTTGTGTGCGTAAATGAACTTAAAGACACTCACCTACAGGCGCGTTTTCATCGGTCGATAAAATATATATAGATAAAATCGGATGCGTTATTGCGTCCTGTTGCCCCCTGCACTGCACAGCACCTCGTAGGTAGGCTGCACGAACACCGCGATACGATATGATGACACTGGGGGCCAATTCTACTATTGTACATCGACTAACAAACTATCAACGTTTCGTTACGATTACGCTTCGATCAGGCTTCGATCGTTACTATAAAAGTTATTCTACTATTGGTATACACCCAAACGAATCATAACTAAAACGTAACATGAACGTAAACGTGCACGCAATAGAAACCGAACTACAATAGCTCTATCTTGTGTTACCATTATAATAAATCACAAGCTACTTTAATAATAACCGATGATTGAGTGTATTTTACGCGTGATAAATATGCTTTAACTTCAAATTCTTAAGACTCCGAAGCGATTTTGCCGCTGACTGCCGCTCTCTCGCTCGCACATTTCATGTTTTCTCAAGATTTCTAAAATCTGAGTGCGTAAATGAAAAATGTGTCTCGGCCACTTTTCGCAATATAAGATTACGGACATTTCAACATATATTTCAGGTCAGAGTTGCTGAAGTATAAAAAGTTATCGTATTTGCCAGTTCAAATAACTGTTAGAAACGATAAATATTTGTACTTTAGCAACAAAAAACTAAAATTTATTTTATAATGTCTGTAATCTTATAAAGCGAAAAAACAAAAAAAACCGACTTCAAAAACCTGAAAACACAATTAGCTTCAAAATTAAATACCTCTAAAAAGTAAAAAATAATTTTCAAATCATTAGATACGCATATCATTGTAATAAAACACGTCTATTGAAGTCGGGTGGGGCTAGAGGACAACTTCTTTATTCTAAGAGCCCCACCCGACTTCATTAGACGTGTTTTATTACAATGATATGCGTATCTAATGATTTGAAAATTATTTTTTACTTTTTAGAGGTATTTAATTTTGAAGCTAATTGTGTTTTCAGGTTTTTTGAAGTCGGTTTTTTTGTTTTTAAACAATTTTTTCTTTTTTTTCTTTTTAGTGTAAGTACCTTCTGTATAAGATAGTTTTATCTTTTTATGGGTATGTATATTATGTAAATGTAAGCCATTGAAATGTATGTAAACTAGAATGGACAGATCTACGGCACAAATTGTCGCAGCGATTGCAAAGATGGCGGCTACGCATGGACAGTGCGAGCGTGAGTTGTCAAAGAAAAAGTAGCATGCACACAGATGCGACACATTCTTCATAATGATTAGGATATACCTACTTGTTTAATAATATTGCATAAAATTATAGTAAGAACGCAATTTAATTAGGTAATAGGTTCATGTTAATACTTACTCGAAAAATAAAAAAAGGATGATGGGCATTGAGTATCCGCACTCATAACAATCATTTGGTGTCGTCGAATAGATTTTTTATTAGGAAAATATTAGGTACTACATTGAAGGAAACATGGAAAAATATTTTTCCATGTATCCATAGTAATAATAATAATGATTAGGATATACCTACTAGTTTAATAAAATTGCATAAAATTATAGTAAGAACGCAATTTAATTAGGTGATTGGTTCATGTGAATACTTACTCGAAAAAGGAGGATGGGCATTTAGTACCCGTATTTGATGTCGTCGAATAGATTTTTTTATTAGGAAAAATATTTCTATGGCAACATGGAAAAATATTTACTAACCCTGATCCTTGTCCGGAAACCGCGGAAAGCTCACAAAGTGCTAGTTCTAGTTGATATCATAATAATTGCATATACGATATTATTATAAAAAAATTGCAAATGCGATTTTACATATATACTCTTCTTTATCTGCTGCTTATAATAATTACTCTGTCATAGCATTAAATAAATAAATGAATTGAAATAAAAATCTATAATTGCAATTAAATCTTATAAAAACCGCCTTCAAAAAACTGAAAACAAAAACAGCTTAAAAATTAAATACCTCTAAAAAGCAAGAAATAATATTCGAATCATTCGTTACATATATCAATATTAATAAAACACGTCTATTGAAGTCGGGTGGGGCTGGAGGACAACTTCATTTTTTTATTAAAGCCCCACCCGACTTCATTAGACGTGTTTTATTAATATTGATATATGTAACGAATGATTCGAATATTATTTCTTGCTTTTTAGAGGTATTTAATTTTTAAGCTGTTTTTGTTTTCAGTTTTTTGAAGGCGGTTTTTCTTTTTTTTTAAAAAGCTTTTTTATTTTCAACTTTTTAGTGGTAGGTATGTAAGCGCAGCGTGTAAATATTTTTTAACTTTATATTATAATATTTTCAATGGTAAAATGCCCAGAACTCAATTTCCAAATTTACGCTGTTTGTTTTTGAGGAGTTCCGTTGTGTCATCGTAGTCCAAGTCTAGTCCAGAACGTTGCATCGCAAACCATGATTTAGTTTGTTTTGGATTGCCATAAACTTACCAAAACCTAAATCACTTTACTTATACTATTTGATTTTGAAGAGTTCCTTTGTGTATCTTCGAAGTTCGAAGTCCAATAACAATGAAATTAAATTGTGACCATTCTTGAAGTATACCCTTTCAAATAAAAAAAGAATCATCTAAATCGGTTCATAAACAAAGAAGTTATGTCCGAAATTCCATAAAAACTCGTGCGAAGGCGAGCTAAATAATTGATATTTTTCAGGATTATGAAAAAACTACTGGCCAGATCTCTGTAAAAAATTTATGGGACCACACACGAACTATGTTCTTTAAGACAAAAAAAGAATTGTACAAATCGGGTAACAACTGACGAAGCTATGTTAAAACATACATAAAAAAAATAAAAAATAAAAAAAAAAATACCGTCGACTTGAGAACCTCCTCCTTTTTTTGAAGTCGGTTAAAAATTGAAATTAAAAAGGGAAGATAAGGCACTAGCTAGCGTCTAGAAAATGCGTCCTCGAAATTAAAGCGTTGAATAAACGTACTAATGAATTCTATACTTCAAAAACACATTTAAACGTACTGGGGATCGAACCGGCCGGCACAGCGCCTATCCAAATGGTAGTCAACGGCATTAGTAAAGTAAAGAAAGCATTTATTTGGCGTTTTCAATACAATACAGATCTTAAAAATTAGAATTAGACGACCGAAAGGTCTGAGCAGGCTCAGCTTGTGTTGTGGAGTCTATTCCACAACGCTGGTTTTCAGCTGGACCCATAAATATATTAAAAATATAAAATATATGTTAAGAGAAAACACATTAACCACTATACCATCGACGATGCCAAAACTGATGTAGGTATAATACAGTCTAAAATAGTCAAAACAAAAAATGTAACAAAAACATATTGTGTTGATTTTTTTTCTCTAAACTACCGAGTCAGATTTTGATGCCGCTTTGCATTAGGGTGTAGTTGAGGTATCCCTACATAAATACAACAACAGTGTCGCTATTGGTTCATGGACCACTTCCTATACAATTTTTCCCACTCTCCTTTCTCATAGACAATTACTCTATTGAGCACTTTTACGCGCGTTTTTTTTCTAGATAGATATTCGTGCTAGGGGTAATGTAGGTACACATTCTAACTCACTATTTGCCTTGCCACTCGAGCGGCGGCAATGGAGCACAGTTGTTCTGTGCACGGATGTGCCTCGACAGCAAAATACAGTAGGGATTTAAGATTAATAATCACTTTTAATTAATTTTTCTTTTTTGACAAGCCCCTGGACATATTTTTCGCCTGACAGCGTAAGTTAAGTACCTACACTGTGGCGGCGCGCGGCGGTGTTGTCCTACATCATAGGCAGTTCTTAACGGAATATAATAATATACTTATATTGTAAAACTGTGCTATTAGTTCACCTATCATAGTTTAGTACCTACGTATACAATCTGTATAGTTCACTTTTCATAATCTATGATTTTCATACAAAATGTCGGCTCAGTAGAAATAATGTATAAAAATTAGTTTTAGTTGGTTTATGTTGATGTTTTGTTTACTTACCGATGATAAGTCACTCCACTATTTTTTTGCTTCGTAGTGGCACGATTTTTGCACGTCTTCAACACACAGGTCGGCATTTTTATCGGCATAATTACACCGTGCGTTCGCGGTGAGCGTTGGCGAGTGACTAAATGAGTTGAGGTCAATTGACCTCAACGCGTGGAGCAAAAATTGGGGCCGCGAGGTCGATTCTATACATACATTTCAATGATGTAAGCGATGATGTTATGTATTTTTTTTATATTTCACACTTTTCCGTGGTATAATA
The DNA here is from genome assembly GCA_928269145.1 of Agriphila tristella. Taxonomy (NCBI): domain Eukaryota; kingdom Metazoa; phylum Arthropoda; class Insecta; order Lepidoptera; family Crambidae; genus Agriphila; species Agriphila tristella. Next base: position 18,742,444 of record OV743445.1, read on the forward strand.
CTACTAAAAACTCAATTTCTACTTTTCGTGCTGTTTGTTGTTAAGGAGTTCCGTCGTTCCTTCGCAGTTCAAGTCTAGTCCAAAACGTCCTTGACCATAGTTAGATACCTAATTTGTTTAAGATTGTCATAATCCTAGCAATATTTCAATCACTATACATTTTCTATTTGATTTTGAGGAGTTCCCTTGTGTATCTTTAAAATCCAAGGTCCAATAACAATGAAACCAAAATGGTATCATCACTGAAGTATCGTCTTTCAAACAAAAAAAGAATCATCTAAATCGGTACATAAACAAAGAAAATATGGTCGATCATCCGTATAAGTTCATAAAATGGTGACAGTATTTTCAAGTTTTCTTGAAAAATACTGAACCGATTTCAAAATTTCAAAAAATGGGACCAACTTGGGAACAAACCTGATCTAATAACGTTTGAATTACTTCAATCGGTTCAGCCGTCTTCGAGTAATCGGCGGACATACATAAAAAAAAAAAACATACATACAGCCGAACATAGAACCTCCTCCTTTTTGGAAGTCGGTTAAAAAGTGGCCGAGACACATTTTTAAATTGCGCACTCAGATTTAAAAAATCTGGAGAAAACATGAAATGTGCGAGCGAGAGAGCTGCAGTCAGCGGCAAAATCGCTACGGCCTCTTAAACAGTAGGGATAATTTACAAATGAATTAACTGATTATTATCAATTTTTAAAACTAAATGGACCAAATCAGTGGGATCCCGAGCGAGTTAGTTACTAAAAAAACAAAAACAAACATGTCATGTATGCCATTGAAATGTATGTATAGAATCGACCTCGCGGCCCCAATTTTTGCTCCACGCGTTGAGGTCAATTGACCTCAACTCATTTAGTCACTCGCCAACGCTCACCGCGAACGCACGGTGTAATTATGCCGATAAAAATGCCGACCTGTGTGTTGAAGACGTGCAAAAATCGTGCCACTACGAAGCAAAAAAATAGTGGAGTGACTTATCATCGGTAAGTAAACAAAACATCAACATAAACCAACTAAAACTAATTTTTATACATTATTTCTACTGAGCCGACATTTTGTATGAAAATCATAGATTATGAAAAGTGAACTATACAGATTGTATACGTAGGTACTAAACTATGATAGGTGAACTAATAGCACAGTTTTACAATATAAGTATATTATTATATTCCGTTAAGAACTGCCTATGATGTAGGACAACACCGCCGCGCGCCGCCACAGTGTAGGTACTTAACTTACGCTGTCAGGCGAAAAATATGTCCAGGGGCTTGTCAAAAAAGAAAAATTAATTAAAAGTGATTATTAATCTTAAATCCCTACTGTATTTTGCTGTCGAGGCACATCCGTGCACAGAACAACTGTGCTCCATTGCCGCCGCTCGAGTGGCAAGGCAAATAGTGAGTTAGAATGTGTACCTACATTACCCCTAGCACGAATATCTATCTAGAAAAAAAAACGCGCGTAAAAGTGCTCAATAGAGTAATTGTCTATGAGAAAGGAGAGTGGGAAAAATTGTATAGGAAGTGGTCCATGAACCAATAGCGACACTGTTGTTGTATTTATGTAGGGATACCTCAACTACACCCTAATGCAAAGCGGCATCAAAATCTGACTCGGTAGTTTAGAGAAAAAAAATCAACACAATATGTTTTTGTTACATTTTTTGTTTTGACTATTTTAGACTGTATTATACCTACATCAGTTTTGGCATCGTCGATGGTATAGTGGTTAATGTGTTTTCTCTTAACATATATTTTATATTTTTAATATATTTATGGGTCCAGCTGAAAACCAGCGTTGTGGAATAGACTCCACAACACAAGCTGAGCCTGCTCAGACCTTTCGGTCGTCTAATTCTAATTTTTAAGATCTGTATTGTATTGAAAACGCCAAATAAATGCTTTCTTTACTTTACTAATGCCGATGACTACCATTTGGATAGGCGCTGTGCCGGCCGGTTCGATCCCCAGTACGTTTAAATGTGTTTTTGAAGTATAGAATTCATTAGTACGTTTATTCAACGCTTTAATTTTGTGGACGCATTTTCTAGACGCTAGCTAGTGCCTTATCTTCCCTTTTTAATTTCAATTTTATAAGATTTAATTGCAATTATAGATTTTTATTTCAATTCATTTATTTATTTAATGCTATGACAGAGTAATTATTATAAGCAGCAGATAAAGAAGAGTATATATGTAAAATCGTATTTGCAATTTTTTTATAATAATATCGTATATGCAATTATTATGATATCAACTAGAACTAGCACTTTGTGAGCTTTCCGCGGTTTCCGGACAAGGATCAGGGTTAGTAAATATTTTTCCATGTTGCCATAGAAATATTTTTCCTAATAAAAAAATCTATTCGACGACATCAAATACGGGTACTAAATGCCCATCCTCCTTTTTCGAGTAAGTATTCACATGAACCAATCACCTAATTAAATTGCGTTCTTACTATAATTTTATGCAATTTTATTAAACTAGTAGGTATATCCTAATCATTATTATTATTACTATGGATACATGGACAAATATTTTTCCATGTTTCCTTCAATGTAGTACCTAATATTTTCCTAATAAAAAATCTATTCGACGACACCAAATGATTGTTATGAGTGCGGATACTCAATGCCCATCATCCTTTTTTTATTTTTCGAGTAAGTATTAACATGAACCTATTACCTAATTAAATTGCGTTCTTACTATAATTTTATGCAATATTATTAAACAAGTAGGTATATCCTAATCATTATGAAGAATGTGTCGCATCTGTGTGCATGCTACTTTTTCTTTGACAACTCACGCTCGCACTGTCCATGCGTAGCCGCCATCTTTGCAATCGCTGCGACAATTTGTGCCGTAGATCTGTCCATTCTAGTTTACATACATTTCAATGATGTATGCATATTATATATCAAAGTTTAAGGTCCGTATTATAGGCCGAGACTCAAGCACTGCTTGCTGCTTGAGTACAGTTAGAAAGGGATGGTGCTATTCATCGCATATAGCGCCATCCCTATCTAACTGTACTCAAGCAGAGATTTGAGTTTGAGTTTGATTCTGTAATACGAGCCTAAAACTGCTAGGGGGGTATTTTATAAGCACGAATGGCTACCAATGCGTCTCCTTCTCGCTGTATAGTAAACAAAAGAGATGCATTGATAATCATTCAGAAAACTGATAAGTTTTGAGCTTGTAATAACCTCCCTAATCGCTGATCGTTGACATCGTTGTGATGAGATGATTTTAAAAAGATATTGAAGGTACTCTAGTACTTTTTATTATAATGAAGGTACTTCCCAAAATCTTTTCAAATTGCACTATAAAGGCTGGGTACAGTGAAATTGGCGTGATTGTGCATGGAACCCAGGAACTGCGAACACATTGCAGACCCAGACAAAGCAAGCCATTGGATAAGATCCCAATAGGTATACTCGTATTACGGTAAGTAATTACTTACCTACTAGGTAGGATTCAAAAATGATTTAAATCTATCCCTATTTATTTCAGTCTTATAGATATATATTTTTTACTAGCTTATGCCCGCGACTTCGTATGCGTGGACTTAATGACTCCAGCGTATGCATATAAATATGAACTAATGTAGTTACATAAGAAAATACTTGTGTTATAATTAAAGGCCGGATTTGCGGTGGCAGGAATACAAACTTGCTAGTGATTACCAAATTATCGTAAATGTTTTTATATATCGATGTTTTGAAAATATTTTTGAAGTGGAACTTCTTTGATTGCGTCTGTATTTATTTTTTGTATTTTACCAAGGAGGATGTATTTCTATATAATTTGACATTCTACGTCACTCACTTTGACTTTGCTATCTTTGCATCAAGAAAAACTGCATTTCACGATTTTCACTTTTCTTAATGTAGGTAGGTAATTTCTACTATTTCCGACAGTAAGTCACGTTACATAATTATATTTTTTTATCGATAAATTACACAAATAGATAATCAAATTATCCACGCACTATTAAACGTCATTTTATTCGTGCTACCGCAAATCCGGGGTCTGGTTATAATGTTAAAAGTTAATAAATTGTTTTTTTATATTTAATATTGTAAACATGTAAACATAGTTTAAAAAAAAAATTTTAAACTATGTTCAGAGCCTTTCCTTCGGGAGCCAATATGAAAAGACCTGAAGCGTTACTAACCCTGGAAAAGCCACATAAAGTTGGTCATGCGAAAAACAACCAGTCCTTAGATCGACACCAGCGGCTTTAAGCGTCTGATCCGTATTTAGGCAAGTCGTTATCAAAAATTAGTCCCAAACTTTTACCGCCTTCACCACGTGGTGTAATTTTTATATTTCTAATAGTTTAGCTGGACCATTATAGTTCTGCGTCAGGTGTTCCAAATCTTCGATTTTTATACCTCAACAAAAAATGCTCATCAAGCTGAACAACTTTTGCTAAGGTGTCGTTTTTATATTTCTAATAGTTTAGCTGGACCATTATGGTTCTGCATCAGGTGTTCCATTTTCCAAAATTAATTATACCCTTAACTGTGCCTAGGCTTAACAGCTATATAACAGAAAAAGTTTCATTTGAATCCGTTCAGTATTTCCAGAGATTAGCGTGTTCAATCAAACAGACAAACAAACAGACGCACTTTTTTTTAATCCTTATTCTATAATATGTCTCCATCGCCCCAGATTTTTTTTAAATATATGTAATGTACAGACATACTTTTTTACTGTTTTATTACATGTAAGGATTTAAGATGGAAAGATGGATGAATATAATGGATTTACCGGCATGAATGGACTAAGCCATGAAATAAGCTACTGGGCAAGATTTTTGGATAGTAGGTAGGTATGTAGGTTTTTACGAACTCGCGATCAGTCAAATCAAACGCATTGTGGCTTAATCCAACACATTAATTTCATTTTCGGACTCCTCCGAGGTCTACCTCATGAGTGATTTGAAGATATTCCATGTTGAACAACATTTTCAGAACGATCGATTCACAAAAAGCTGATGCGAAGGAACTTAACTTCGGCTGTTATTCGATCGTAAATTTTGACAGATAAGACGCTTGCATTCAGTAGCGTTTCGTTCTATCCATAGGGAAAAAAAATAGTGGAATAGCAGTTAGCGAACCGCTCATGTTCGATTGAGTTAGCAGAATAGCATTTTTAGTTTGAATCGATTGATCGTGAGCTAAACTAAGATATAATTGTAACGGGATCGTTATTGATTTAGCAGAATAGAAAAACGACCAAAAGCTTCAGTTTCGTTTCGATTCGTTTCCGATTATGACAGTATTTGTTTAGTAGAATTGGCCCCCTGAACTGACACACTGAACGACTCTGAATAACACTGAACTTTCAAAATGCCATTGTATCTGACAGTTAATGCACAATCTGTCAGTCAATGCACACAATAAAACACACTTGGATTCCATGAACCTCAGTCTCACGAAACGGCCTACGGCATCTGCTAGGCTGTAGTTGGCGTCATGATTATTATTAAGAAGGGGGGACGCCAGTGAAGCTGGACGGGTGATCAGTCACCTTGATCGGAACCATTTCCTCAAATCACCGTTATTATAGCGATAGTTCGGCATTTTGTGGCTTACGGCCTTACGCAGGCACGCACGACAATGCATCCGAAAAGAATCTCCGCAACTGACGGACGAGCAGGCAGGGGCTTTTCACTTAGTACTTAACTCACTACAAGGGAGCGCGGCTTAAAATTTTAGTTGCCGAACTATTTGCTAGATGGCGTTCATTTTTCGTTTGTTAAACTGTCGATAGATGTCGCTATCCCGTGCTGAATCGCGGTATCGTGTGTCTTTCGCAGTTTTATATAGTGAAAGGTGATTTTAGTTTTCTTCACAAATTTTCTTAAAGTTTTCTTCACAAATGGAGAAACTGACAGGTTAGGTACCTTTCTAAAAATTACAAGTCAAATTATACTTAAGATACCTGTTATTACCTATATATAATATGGTTCACATTTTGTCACATTTCGCTAGATGGCGTTAGGGATGTTCGATCCGGGTGCCTTGTATCGATATTCCGGATCGCAATGGATCGTAATCCATTGTATCGATCCATGGATCGATCCTAATAAATTGATACGATTTTTTGGATCGATCCAGTATCGAATTAAATATTTTCGAAAAGTCGGATTTTTAATCACTTTAATAGAAACATGATAATAAGTGACTAATATGCAGTGCACTACAAGGTGTTTGGTAAAAGCCTTATAAAGCCGAATATGGTAGATAGAGACTATCAAATCGGACAACTTTTACTATGGGACCAACTCTGAAATCGCGAAAAAAAATCAGCTGTTTCATACAAAAATTAATAACGAAAATATCAAAATGTATGAAACAGCTCATTTTTTTTCGCGATTTCAGAGTTGGTCCCATAGTAAAAGTTTTTCAGTTTGATGGTCCCTATCTACCATATTCGGCTTTATAAGGCTAATAATATATATAGGTAGCATAATTGGTAGTGCATTGGGCCGGATTCCTATGGGTGCGGGTTCGAATCCCATCTGAGTTTCTACGGGTGAGTCGATTTTTTCTAATATTTTTTCATTATTTATTCATCTTTTTATAAGGCTTTTACCAATCACCTTTTATATCTAAAAATGAAAACGAATGTTCAGACCACGTTTCCACCACTTTTCTATGGAACAACTGATTTTTTTTCGCGATCTCGTGGTTGGCCCCACAGTAAAAGTTGTTCATTAACGTGGTCTGAACACCCCTTTTCATTTTTAGATATACTTAAAAAATAACGGTGTATATGGTAAACTAAAAAATAATGGCAATTTAATACAGTGCGTTTTTTTAACAGTGATCAAATTTTGTTTTTTATCTTAGACCATCAAATAGAACAACTTTGTCTAGGGATCAACTTAATCAGATCACAAAAATATTCAGCTGTTCCATAGAAAACATCTACTCGACCAAAATGTATGGAACAGCTGATTATTTTTTGCTCCGATTAAGTTGGTCCTATAGACAAAGTTGCCAGTTTGATGGTCTAAGCAACACCACGAAATTTGATCACTGTTAAAAAAACACACTGTATTTTAAAGTACCCAAAAACAAAATTAAAAGTTGCTAGTGGTCCAAGCAAACAAAACGTACTTATCCTAACGAAATAAAAATGTTCTCTTCTCAAACTAAACAGTATATTTGTTATGACTTATGACGAAGTTGACAGTACATATGGCAACATTCGCAAAAAGTGTCCAAGTAATTAGAGGAATGTTTATTAAATATCGTAATATGGATTTTGATTATATATTCCGTTGAACTTAAAATATTCTCTGAGTAATTACTTTATTAATACGATATACATACATAATACGATTCTTTCGATCCGATCCTCTATGCATGTGTATCGATCCACCAAAGGATCGAATGCTATTGTATCGATACAAAAATCGAATGGATCGTATCCCATTGTATCGATCCACGCAAGTATCGGATCGGATCGAACATCCCTAGATGGCGTTGATCATTAGGTCTGACTGATAACTCTATCTCTAGTATAATAATGTACTCTATGCGGACGAGGGCCAATCGAAGCGAGGCGCGTGCACTGCACTGCACACTACGACATACTAGAGATGTGACATGACATTATGTACACAATTGATTGATTGATTCAACGACGATTAAATTATTTTTAATTTTATTTTTATCTTAAAGGGAGGCAAACTAACATGCAATTAGAGTCACCTAATACTAAGTATTCAGAATCATTGTCGTCATTTATTGTCCACTAACGATTTCATTTTCTATTTTTTTTTTATAAAATCAGCTAAATAACAAGTTATGGTAAAATAAAAATTATAACAGCCAAAATCAACATGTTTGACAAACGTTTAACATTGTTGAAACATCGCTACGATCGCAATTAGTAGTAGGATTGAAGATCAACACCGCCCGCAGTTTACATTTTGAATATTTTATTGTGTTTTGCATCGAAATGTCATTTCAATGGTGTTATGCCTAAGGGTGTGTCCCCACTTAGGCCGCGCTCCGCGCTCCGCGCTCCGCGCTCCGCGAACCTCGGAGCATATGTGGACGCGCGAACTCCGTCTGCTCCGCGCTCCGCGCTCCGCGCTACGCGCTCCACGCTCCGCGCTCCGTTCCCGTAATCAAATAAGCTTTATTCATATAAACTTAAATATTAAGTACTTTTGTCTCCACAGTATTATTATTGTGTAATTAATAATGAGTGGAAAAGAAGGGGTAAAACTTTGAATTAACAATCATGCCTATGTACAGTCAGCAGCACATCAGGTTATACAAAGTGTCAAAAATTTTCAATTTATTTTGGACCTTGTCTTGACAATAGGCTTTTCGTAATGACAAAAAACTGTTGGCTCGATAGATGGCGTTGATAAAAATTTGTGTCAATCAAACTACTTAACTTCTCTTCTCTAAGGTGTGTAGGCTAGTGGAATCATGGATCACAGTATTTTCTTGATATCTGAATTCCGGAATGCAAATTCCACGATTTCTAGTGTTGCCAGTAGTCGTTTCTAAAAAGTACTTACATTTTACGTTACTATGGAGTATGGTTATGTCTTTTTGTTTATGGGCCGATTTGACCGTTTTCGGTGAAACTCGGTTTTTGGTGTTATTTTGACAAAAAAATAGCAACGCAATGTTAAAAATATAAAAAATCCAGGATAGCGGGTAACTTTTTGCTTGGTAGCCAATTTCTATGAAACTCGGTTTTTGTTACTGCTTTAACAAGAAAACAGCAACGCAATGTTAAAAATACAAAAATCCAAGATGGCGGCCAACTTTTCTGTTTGTGGGCCGATTACAATGAAACTCGATTTTTGGTACTATTTTGACAAGAAAACAGCAACGCAATGTTAAAAATAGCAAAAATCCAAGATGGCGGCCAACTTTTTTATTTGTGGGCCGATTTCAATGAAACTCAGTTTTTCTTTTTATTTTGACAAGGAAACAGCAACGATATATTCAAAAATATAAAAATTCCAAGATGCCGGCCAACTTTTTTGTTTTTGGGCCGATTTCGATGAAACTCGGTTTTGGGTAATATTTCGAAAATAAAACAGCAACGCAATAATAAAAATATAAAATATCCAAGATGGCGGCCAACTTTTTTGTTTTTGGGTCGATTTCGATGAAAATTGTTTTTTGGAACTATTTCGACAATAAAACAGCAACGCAATAATAAAAATATAAAAAATCCAAGATGGCGGCCAAATTTTTGTTTTTGAGCCGATTTCGATGAAACTCGGTTTTGGGTACTATTTCGAAAATAAAACAGCAACGCAATAATAAAAATGGAAAAATCCAAGATGGCGGCCAACTTTTTTGTTTTTCGGCCGATTTCGATGAAACTCGGTTTTGGGTACTATTTCGAAAATAAAACAGCAACGCAATAATAAAAATGGAAAAATCCAAGATGGCGGCCAACTTTTTTGTTTTTCGGCCGATTTCGATGAAACTCGGTTTTGGGTACTATTTCGAAAATAAAACAGCAACGCAATAATAAAAAAATAAATAAATTAAAAAAATATTAAAAACACGACTGCCCTGCCAAAACGAACTAAAAAGTTAAACAACAAGTGTCATTGCAGTCGGGGGACCTTATCATGGAACAATTTTTGATCAAAGAGGTCCCCCGACTGCAATGACACTTGTTGTTTAACTTTTTAGTTCGTTTTGGCAGGGCAGTCGTGTTTTTAATATTTTTTTAATTTATTTATTTTTATTTCACACATTTTAGTGACATAGTATATAGTTTTGGAATGTGCTCATCATGGCCTTTCATTTGATGCCCATATTGTAATAATAGAAGAAAAAAAATTTTTTTTCACATTTGAAAATGGCATCGTACAGTCGCCATATTGATTTTTTCTAAAAAACATATAGCCAGTGTCACTCGGAATTTTGTAAGGATTCTAACGATACCCCATTTATCCAAATCAGTTCAGGCATTTAGAAGTTATGGTGGAATAAAGAAACTCACATACCCACAAACATACATGAACCCTGAACACATAACACTCTTTTTGCTTTGAGCAGTCGTGTAAAAATTAAAGAAATCCAAGATGGCGGCCAACTTTTTTGTTTTCGGGACGATTTTGATAGAACTCGGTTTTTAGTACTATTTCGACAAGAAAACAGCAACGCAATAATAAAAATATAAAATATCCAAGATGGCGGCCAACTTTTTTGTTTTTGGGCTAATTTCGATGAAAATTGTTTTTTGGAACTATTTCGACAATAAAACAGCAACGCAATAATAAAAATATGAAAAATCCAAGATGGCGACCAACTTTTTTGTTTTTGGGCCGATTTCGATGAAACTCGGTTTTGGGTACTATTTCAAAAATAAAACAGCAACGCAATTATAAAAATAAAAAATCCAAGATGGCGGCCAACTTTTTTGTTTTTGGGCCGATTTCGATGAAACTCGGTTTTGGGTACTATTTCGAAAATAAAACAGCAACGCAATAATAAAAATTGAAGAAATCCAAGATGGCGGCCAACTTTTTTGTTTTTGGGATGATTTTGATAGAACTCGGTTTTTAGTACTATTTCGACAAGAAAACAGCAACGCAAAATAAAAATATAAAATATCCAAGATGGCGGCCAACTTTTTTGTTTTTGGGCTAATTTCGATGAAACTCGGTTTTTAGTACTCTTTCGACAAAAAAACAGCAACGCAATAATAAAAATTGAAAAAAATCCAAAATGGCGGCCATTTTTTTTGTTTTTGGGCCGATTTCGATGAAACTCGATTTTTGGTACTATTTCGACAAATAAACAGCAACGCAATTATAAAAATATAAAATATCCAAGATGGCGGCCAACTTTTTTGTTTTTGGGCCGGTTTCGATGAAACTTGTTTTTTGGAAATATTTCGACAATAAAACAGCAACGCAATGATAAAAATATTAAATATCCAAGATGGCGGCCAACTTTTTTGTTTTTGGGCTAATTTTGATTAAAATTTTAAAGCTTCTGGAGGACTTTAAGTATCGGCTTACCACCCGCTCTCAGAAGTTCTGTAGTGATTTCGTCGTCACCCGCCGCCTTGTTGTTTTTCAGCTGTTTGAGAGCCATACTAATCTCGTGCATGCTGACGTTCGAAGTATCTTGGGTATAGTGTCGGGTAAGCTTGGCTCTGGGGTCTTTAGCCTTGCTTTCAACAGGTGTCTGCGTGGAATATAACTGCCCATAGAAACTATCGATCTCCCTCAGGATTTCAGGCTTCGCTGAGATGATGCGTCCGTCGTCAGTTTTTAGCTTCGTCATCTGGCTTTGCCCAATAGACAGATCTTGAAAAGTATGGTACAGGAATGAAACTTGTTTCGAAATATCGATATTATCATTAGGGCTGACTTTTACTAAGGCACCAAAATATCTATCCTGGTGAAAAAAAGTTACAACTGCACTGAAGCCAAAAAAAATATGAACGATTTTTTTCTGGCGTTAGTTGCACCTAAGATTTTTGGTGCCATACGTACTAGCATCAAATCAATCCGCACCGGACAAATGTACGTGATTTTTGGTGCGTGTAACACTAATGTAATGTTTTATTTTTGACTAGCTGATGCCTGCGACTTCGTACGCGTGGACATTATTACTCCGGCGTATTCATATAAGGTCATCCAGGTATTCCAGATCTTCGATTTTTTTGCCTCAACATAAAATGCTCATCAGGCTGAACAACTTTTGCTAAGGTGTCATTTTTATATTTTGTATAGTTTAGCTGTACCATTATGGTTCTGCATCAGGTGTTCCAGATCTTAGATTTTTATATCTCAACAAAAAATGCTCATCAGGCTGAACAACTTTTGTTAAGGTGTCATTTTTGTATTTTGTATAGTTTAGCTGGACCATTATGGTACTGCATCAGGTGTTCCAATTTCCAAAATCATTATACTCTAAACTATACCCAGGCTTAACAGCTATATTACAAAAAAAACGATTCATTCGAATCCGTTCAGTATTTCCTGAGATTAGCGTGTTCAAACAGACAAACAGACACACTTATTTTTCTAAATTCTTACTCTATTACTATGTCTCCATCGTCCCACATTTTTTTTTAAATATATGTAATGTACAGCAGACACACTTTTTACTGTTTTATTATACAGGGTAATTTTGCGATCCCTTTACAAAATCAAATATAAGTTCAAGGAAGTAATAAAAAGAAATTAGGTGAGATAATTCTAATTTATTTCTTTTTAAATTCTCAGTTTTCAGCCACTTTTTATATCCTAAAAATCTAGGCGCGCACGCTCACCGTCACGAACGGGACGCGAGCGGGGGAAGGCGAGTGGCGGGAGGGGGCTCGCGCGGGTCGACCGTGCGACGCGCAAACGGTGACAACAATTTCAATTTGTGTAGGGAAAAGTTTGGGGTAAAAATGTAAAAAAAAATGTTTTTGTTTTACTTCATAAATTGATTGTACCGCTGTTATAGAATGACCTGACAAAATTTTAAAAGGGGTCCAAAAATGACCCTGTATGTAAGGATAAATAAATAAAAAAAAGGGAAACATAGTTTACAATTGCAATAAAATGAGGGTTGTTATAGCAAATTCGAGTGATGATGAAGTCGGCGCGAGAGTCTCGCATGCTGAATTTAATTTTGATAATTTTTTTATTAGGTTAGGTTTCAGAAAAAGTTTTTAAACTTTTAGAAAAATTCAATAAAATAAGTCACCTTTCAATAAAATATTAAAATCTATAAGAATGGAATATAAATAAATATTTTGTTAAATTCATTAAATAATTTTCAATGTACCAGAAGGTCGTGAGAGGCACGAGATCTGTTAATTTTTGTTTTCAGATCATTTTGGCTACTCTAGACGCTCATATCAATTTAACGCTGACTGTACTTTAACCCGATTAAATAATACCCAAACTTAATTTCTCCCATAAAGGACAAGAATAACGCAATGTAAACAATGACAAAAGGTCAAGATAACTGCGAACTTACTTGACTTTGATTTTGGTTTGATTTTGATGTAACTCGGTTGTAAAAAAAAGTAAAACAATTAAAGAATTTGGCCGCATCCTGGAATTTTTAATATTTTTATTATTGCGTTGCTGTTTTCTTGTCAAAATAGAAACAAAAACCGAGTTTTATTTAAATCGGACCACAAACAAAAAGTTGGCCGCAATCTTGGATTTTTTATTATTATTGCGTTGCTGTTTTCTTATCAAAATAGTAACAAAAACCGAGTTTTATTTAAATCGGACCACAAACAAAAAAAACTGGCCGCAATCTTGGATTTTTTTCAATTTTTATTATTGCGTTGCTGTTTTATTTTCGAAATAGTACCAAAAACCGAGTTTCATCGAAATCGGCCCAAAAACAAAAAAGTTGGCCGCCATCTTGGATTTTTCTCAATTTTTATTATTGCGTTGCTGTTTTATTTTCGAAATAGTACCCAAAACCGAGTTTCATCGAAATCGGCCCAAAAACAAAAAAGTTGGCCGCCATCTTGGATTTTTTTAAATTTTATTATTGCGTTGCTCATTTATTTTCGAAATAGTACCCAAAACCGAATTTCATCGAAATCGGCCCAAAAACAAAAAGTTGGCCGCCATCTTGGATTTTTTTCAATTTTTATTATTGCGTTGCTGTTTTATTTTTGAAATAGTACTCAAAACCGAGTTTCATCGAAATCGGCCCAAAAACAAAAAAGTTGGCCGCCATCTTGGATTTTTTTCAATTTTTATTATTGCGTTGCTGTTTTATTTTCGAAATAGTACCCAAAACCAAGTTTCATCGAAATCAGCCCAAAAACAAAAAAGTTGGCCGCCATCTTGGATTTTTTTCAATTTTTATTATTGCGTTGCTGTTTTATTTTCGAAATAGTACCCAAAAATCGAGTTTCATCGAAATCGGCCCACAAACAACAAAGTTGGCCGCCATCTTGGAATTATTGCTATTTTTAACATTGCGTTGCTGTTTTCTTGTCAAAATAGTACCAAAAATCGAGTTTCATCGAAATCGGCCCACAAACAGAAAAGTTGGCCGCCATCTTGGATTTTTGTATTTTTAATATTGCGTTGCTGTTTTCTTGTTAAAGCAGTAACAAAAACCGAGTTTCATAGAAATTGGCTACCAAGCAAAAAAGTTGCCCGTTATCCTGGATTTTTTATATTTTTAACATTGCGTTGCTATTTTTTTGTCAAAATAACACCAAAAACCGAGTTTCACCGAAAACGGTCAAATCGGCCCATAAACAAAAAGACAACCATACTCCATAGTAACGTAAAATGTAAGCCTTCATTGTCAAGACAAGGTCCAAAATAAATTGAAAATTACAACAAACATTTTGAATTTGGCTATCGTAGCCCATATACTTGAAAGTGATTTGTAATAGGAAACAATCAAAACGAAATTTCGAAATTTAAACTTCTCGTAATAGACCCCTGCGCATTTAACTTTTCGTAATAGACCCTGCGCTCCGCGCTCCGCGCTCCGCGAACCGCGCTCCGCGGAGCGCGGAGCGCGGCCTAAGTGGGGACACACCTTAAAAATGAGAAAGTTGCCCTTGATCTCAGAAAAAAAATAAGAGTAGGTAATAATTTTCTATCTGTTGCATATTACTAAGAGGTAATTTAATCAATCCTATCATTAATTACTGTACTTCAAGTAGGTATTGCCTTTACAACCAATCCTAAGCTGCTAACCTTAAAAAAGTACGCTCGATGTGCACTTGATTTTATTAATATGAATCAATCAAGAATCTTTAATTAAATCAATCAATAATTACAGCACTCGGATTCAGCGCGGGCGGCCGGCGCGGTGCAGGCACTGATGACCGCACGCGCCATCTTTCGGCGGCAATCGGCGAAATCTTGTGTCTGAGTATTTGAAGGGTTATTCCCTGTTAACACTTTTGTTTTGACAAACGAAGTGTGCAATAAATGAAGTCATAAAATGATTATGATGTTGTTCAGTTCAGGTGATGTTTTAAATAAAAGTACACTCATTAAATCCACAGCTGGGCTTAAATTTAATAAGTCCTAGTTATTTACCTTCCTTTTTGTTTTAGTTGTTAAAAGAAGGTTGAGTTAGACATTTATTAAAAAGTTAGTCATCTGCTGAACATGAGGTCAAGTATTGAGTAGGTGATTTATGATACCTACTTATTTACGGAAGCGCTTTTCGTACCCACTGTCGAGCAAAGTCCGAATTTAATAAGTCCACTGTTGATTTTAAGCCAACTAAGCCATGTTGCGTAAAAAGCTAGTCTTATTCTAAACAAAGGCGCTTTTTCTAATAAGTAGGTCCATAGCTAGACATAGGCTTAGTTTTTGATGGGCATAGTTTTTGATAAACAAAATCCAAGGTAAACGCAAAGTTTATTGATACGAATTTAATACTTTTTAACATACCTACGTACGACATAAAATTTTAGAGTCCCCGCAAACTACAGACTAAACTGTCGGCCGATAGTTGGAATCAGTATGAAGAAGACTACAGTACAGTGATTTGGTGTCCGCTGATTCTTCATACAAAACCAACTATCGGGCCAACTGTCGGGCCAACTATCGGCCGATAAAAGTCTGTAGTCTGCGGGCACGCGTCAAAAAGGAATAACCCGCGCTTCGGTGTTTATGTGTGTGTAGACAACAGGCGCGTGGCAGTGCGGTGCATTGAAAGCGCCCGCGGTCGATGGCCCGGCGCATGTGTGCAGTAGGCTAGTGTGCGTAAATCGTTGAATGTAGTTGTTGCTCAGCTGTAAAGGATGATGTTTTTTGTGATTAGGTTACCAAGTTGTTTACCTTAATATCTCGTAAACTAACCTGCAAATAGTACCCCATTTTTTGCTGACCTATGTATTATGACTTGTATGTTCAGCCCTGAAAATATTTGACACTCAGTGCACGTTATATATGGCAAAGGAATTTACTAAACTATGTTCCATACTGTTTTCTTCGTCGATAAACGAATAAATGCAGTGTTGCCAGACCCGATTAAAACTTTTGCCCCCGCAGGTCGTTAAAATTGCCCTTTCCGACACAAAATCGCCCATATTCGTTAAAACAACGACATATAGGGGAATATATTGTACCTTGACACCCTTTGTACCTAGAACAATCGTAATTTTTCGAAAGCTCCCGCTCTTTAGCCATTCAAACGTCTGGGCGACTTTGATAGATCGAAAATTTTTCACCAAAAAACTGTTTTTATCTATGACATCTTTAACGGAGGTGCTGGTATTCGTTCCTAGATGGTTCTATAGGAAGAAATGTCAATGGATACCCAAACTAAGCTATGAATTTTGTGTTTTGTACTCTGTTTGAGTGGTTTCTGATAAGTGAGTTCCGTGATTTCCAAAATTGCCCATATTTTACCGGTTCCAAGAACTTTCCGCCCTTTTTGCCCTTTTTTCTAAAAAATGCTAAAATTGCCCATGGCGTGGGCAATTGCCCATGGCGTGGGCAATTGCCCACGGTCTGGCAACACTGAATAAATGTAGCGAAATTTGGTTTTAGAGAAATGTGTGGCAATATCTTATTTACCTGTGAAAAGTGTGATTACTTGGATTGTTTCTTTTTGTCACATCACAATTACTTAGAGCACAAGACACCATGGCTCCACGATACCTTTATTTTAAATTCTAATTAGGATTAACAAATATTTTAAACAAACTGTGATTGCTCATTTGCTAGGCGGGACGCTAGGGGCTTTTACTGTAAAAAATATTGGCACATGTCACTTGATCCTTTGTCTCTTTTTTACATAGACCGTGTCCGTATGATGTTAACTTCTCTTTTCCACGCTTTGTTGGTCTTCTTGAGCACAGCTAAAATTTTTCTATGTCTATGGTTCGTACACACATCAAGAATTTGAATAAACAAAACGCAAAATGTTAATTAATTTGACATTGACATTTGTTGAACAGATTTATTTTTGACATTTGAGTTTGATGGGTTGATTTGCCCAGTCGTTCGTTCGATTGTTGAATGATGAGAGAACTAAGTTTTTTACTAATAATTACCCGTTAAATCTGTAAATATACATGTAAAACGATGTCTGACATTAATATGGAGAAGTTTGCCGTGCCTGACTTCGCCCCCGAGCGCTACGTGAAGGAGCTAGCGCGGTCTTGCGTCGGGGGGGAGGAGCTCCATCACCAGAAGGAGAACATCCAAGCTTTAGCCGACGAAACTGCAAGTGCGCTCAAGAAAAATGTCTACGAGAACTACATGCAGTTCATTGAGACCGCCACCGAGATATCCCACCTAGAAGCAGAAATGTATAAGTTATCCCACTTGCTAAGCGAACAGCGCACGGTCCTCACTGCTTTATCTCATGCGTCAATTCTAGGTAACGAAAACACTGTTTCACGCGAGTCCCTCGACAACCACGACGTCGAAGCCGAACGGGCGGAGGAACAGCGTAAAAATAAGCTCAATATGATAACTGAGAAAGTTGAAGGTTGTATGAACTTGTTAGATGTCCCAGAAAGAACTTTGTTGCATGAAGGTGATTTATTAGAAATAGACGCTGAAGAAAACACTGCCATACAGAGAATGCACGTTTATTTGTTCAATGACTGCCTCATGCTGACATCCTGGATATCAAATCGCCGTGGTCCAATGAGATATAAGTTTCAGTGTAGTTATCCCATTAGTACTCTGGCAGTGGTGAACGTGCGGGATCTGGGGACTGTTAAGCAAGCTTTCAAGGTGCTCGCCTTCCCCGATACAAGGGTGTTTCAATGTAATAGTATTGCAGTCAAGAAAGATTGGCTTGACAAGTTTGATGTGGCAAAGAAGATGTATATCGAAAATGAAAATTCAAAGCAGAAAAAGAAAGAAAGTGAGGGCAAACCTAAATTAGAGTCAATGGAGTCTCCTAGCCTGTCAGTGGAAGAGTTGCCATCACCACAAATAGCTCCTCTCCCTGAATGGTTAGTCGATGTGACCGAGGAGTTGGATGTTCTAATTGTAGAAAGACATTTCCAGAAAACCTATGAACTAATGGTGCAGGCACAGAAAGCATTAGACACTGAGGAATTCAAAGAACATCCTCAGAGATCCGACATATTGAAAAAGATTGAACAGAAGCAGAAAGCCCTGATAGAGATATTATTAAAAGAGCTCGATGCCACCCACAACTGGAGTCCACGGGGCGGCCTGCGCTCGGCGAGGCAACCTGTCGTAATACTCAATAAGTTTAACATGACCAGTCAGGCGTGTGAACTATTTCTAGCCATATGTAGTCAAACTGTGAAAGTCCATGTCAAAGGCGTGCAGCTGGAGGGCTCGATCAACAGTTACGTGCAGCAAGTCGGTGAAGTGTTCTTTTGCTCACTCAGTGATGCCCTAACAGAATTCACTACATTATTCCCTAAGAATAAAATTAGTGCTTTTGTAGTTTGGGCTAGCGTACAACTTAGAACTCTGATGAGTCAAATTATAAAACAGATTTTCACTCCCCAATGTGCTTTAGAGTCAGTACTAGAATGTGTCGACAGTTTGAGAGAACAATGTACACTGTTCTGCGAGTTCGGCTTAGACTTAAGATTTCAAATGAACAGCTGTTTAAGATCACCCATCACAAAAGCACTGAGAGAGTATAGAGAGAAAATTGTCGATTCTATGAAAAGTAAAGTGTCTGATGATAAATGGACTCCTGTGAACATGCACACAAAAGCTGGGGTCAATAAATTCTTATCTCAGATGGAAAATTTGGGCCTTATCTTAGCTAAGTATGTAATCAATGAAACTTGGGTGGATTTGTCAAGTAGTACGATTTGGTTTGCTCAGTCTGTAATAACAGTGCAGAAGGTGGGGTTGAGGCTCGTCACTAAAGATATGATGGATGTATTAGACGAATGTATCCATTCTATATTCAACTCCCGCCTTGCACTCTCTTCAGCAAATGATGCTGGTTATGCACAAAAAAATTTCAAGTTCATTTTAGATACAGTCATGCCGCTCATGTTGAGACGATATAAGGAAGAGGTTGGCTATGACAACGAGAAACTCATTGCTCTAGCTAAGAAATATGGTGTGAACGTTGCACCACCAAAGAAATCCAACATCACAAAATACACAAGCAACGAGTATTTATGAGGGTAGAAATTATTTGTGTATGTTGTATACTAAATTATTTTTATTATGCTGAAGCTTTAAAATTGTATTATATAGATAGTAAGCATGCAAGGATTTTTGTAAGTTTATTTAAAAAGAAAACTGATCAAATTAAAATTTATATTATATGCAAGTTATCAATATGAAATTTTAATAAACCAAAATTAACGGTTCACTGTGTATTTTTATTATGTGACTATTAAATGAAACCAATATTTAATAAGATATAATTATCCTTATTTATTACTTACTGGAATATACACTTATGTAATACTGTACATTAAAAATATTGCACGCAGCACAAATAACATGCCAAGGAATTCAATTTTTGGTAACAGGTTGTAAGTTATGAAAACTTGTAAATATGGATTACACATACATTTATAATGAATAATGATAAACTACTCGGTTTCCATTAGAGATTCAATGAATGTCGTTCCGTTTATAATCTTTGTGGTTAAAATGACGAATTCAACGCAGGAGTCTTCTAGCTGGCTAATTGTTCTCAGTGCTGATATTTCTTGGTAAGTGCAGCCTCCGATGAAGAAGACGAGGATAACTTTAGGGTTCTCCAGTGAGGAATTTTCACTGGAGATGGAGTTGCGACGCATCATTCGCGGCTGTAGACTCTGTAGTTCGTCCACTGTTGGGCCTGGGAGAGATCCCAGCACATCCTGGATTCCTGGACAAATAAATATTTGGATACTACATACGTTGCTTCAATTCCAAAGTATATAATAATAAGTCAAAGCACACTTGTTTATATAAATCGGAAACAAAGATGGGTTCACTATGCCCAGCCAAGACAGTACAGAAAAGATAGTTTTCTAAATTGATTGACCCAGCCGGGGATTATTATTATTATTTAGAAGGGGGATGCCAGCAAAGCCGGACGGGTTAACAGTCACCTTGATCGGAACCATTTCACCGGCCATTTCATCAGCCGGGGTTTGAACCCGGGACCTCATAGGCGTCACTACGAAAACCGGTGTATTAAAGTCACTCCACCACGGAGGTGTAGTCAACAATTTTTTTTTCACTAAATTGATAGGTAGGTATTGTTTGCATTTGGAAGAAATTTGAGGTCAGCCAATTTTGTTATGCTAATTGCACTAAACTAGTAATGAAAGCGGTTGCTATTTGAATTTGACTACAACTCATATGGGAATATGAGTGATAATTAAATAGCTTGGGTGTGACCGAGTTGATAAGTTCATATTTTTATGTTTCCGCTTATCAAGGTTAGTGTTAACGCGATAAATTCTACGCCAGAACAAACTGCACATTGAAACTGATAAATTGTATTAAAATAGTTTACAAACACTTTTCAGTGTGTTTTTGTCGGGGTGTGTGTAGGGTATCGAAACTCTAAGGCGATTAACCCCCATCTTTAAAGAAATATTACTTACTCAAATAAGGACGTCATAACTATACATGCATTTGCAAATAGATGCGAATAAAATATAGTTTGCTGTAGTGCTGTAGTAATACAGGACCAACTAGGTGGATAGATTGAGTGTTCCGTTGGTAACAAAGGCGCTACTTAGCTTACCTATGTATGGCTTACCTAATCGTCAAAACCATTAACTTTTTGGATTATTTTCTGGGGGCGCCACTTTGCTTATCTAATAGTCAAATCCATCATTTTTGAAATTATTTCTGTAGGTAATCCGCGATGGTCGGAAATCTACTTGAAAACATTCGATTCGAATCCGTATCTTCCGATATTTCAAAAATATAGCTATTCACAAACAGGGCTTCAAATACAGTTAAAAATTAGTACCTAACGTTAAAAAAATAACGTTAAAATGGAAATTAATAAGGTAAAACAGAATTTATAGTTATTTTTTCGTTCCTTGATAACGTTATTATGTTATTGTATAAAAATATTTAAAAGCAATGTGTAATTGACGTTGACGCCGCCGTGACGTGATCAGTCTCTGCGGTAGGTACTAGGTAGTAGAGGTACCTAGAATACGCAATATTCATAAAATTACCGTTAAAAATAACGTTATTTTTTAACGTTATCGACATTAATTTAACGTTATATTAAGGTTATGTTATTTGGTGTGGTTAAAAAAAAATAACGTTATCAAGGTATCATATTGAAAATAACGTTACGTAACGTTATTTTTACTGTTAATTGGTAACGTTATAAAGCCTTGTTCACAAATACATTCGACTGGCATGGCATTCGATCCACTTTCCGACGGGAAAGCGTAATGCATTTACAAAGTTTGGTACCATAAGGTAGAAAATAAGATCGAAGACTATAGACTTTCCGATTCGATTCGAAAAGTTGGTTTCCGACAATCGTGAATAACCCCCCTGTATTCTTTTCATTGGGTTCAACATAATTTAAAAAATCTCTGAAATAGCCGCCTTGAAGTGACTGTCTTTGTAAAACTGTCAGTTAAAGGCTATTTGCCTCTCGCTTACACTGTGTAGGTGTACCACTAATCAGTAGAGAATAGCGGCTTTTTCTATAACTTTATAAATGTCCAAGTTATGATAGATTTGTATAAAAAAATAGAATATCGGTTTACCATTCCATCCCTTGTTCTTGGCTATGTGCTCGCTCAGCCGCACGGTGAGCGGGGTGTACTTGTTTGGTAAGTAAGTTTTATCCTTCGTATTTAGTTCGGAATCATCCATTGTGAGGTGTAAGGCCTGAAAAAAAAAACAAAGTTAGCCATGACTATATTAATGTTTGTTATGTGTCTAACATAGTCCTTGATGTTCTCATTACAACATAGTACGAGCGGCGACCGTAAGATTGCCTACGTCATCTGATACCACGATAAAACCCATGAAGAATGATCATAAAAGCCTTTAGGCGCAATTGGTCCAATTCGCAGTTGGTCCAAATCGCAGTTGGTCCAAATCGCGGTTGGTCCAATTCGCGGTTGGTCCAATATAAAGTGTATTTCCAAAATTAAACAAAATAACACATTTAATAGTAATCGTGACTAATTAGGTATCGCAAGCGATTAATGGACTCTTATAAGTTGCAAAAATATATATCAATATTTAAGTTAGTAAATTTGTATTTAAACATAGGTATACAAGAACTTAATACACTATAATTGTACCAACTGCGAATTGGACCAACTGCGAATTGAGATGGAAAGCTGGAGTCTCTTTTATTTGCTATACAGCGAGAAAGAGAGACATTGCTAGCCATTCAGAAAACTTACAAGTTTTAAGAGCTTGTAATACCCCTCCAGGGGCCGTACCGGCTAACGAATCGATTTTCATAAAAGTCTGCTGGGTTTCAAATTAAAACAGATAAATCGAGCCCCAATTGGGCCAAAATGACGAACCCAAATTCATGATGTCACACGAACATCGATATCTTCCGAATCACGTCAACAAAAAGTACAAAACGAAATTGCTTACTTTGATTTCTCTGTTTTAAGTTGAAACCCAGCAGACTTTTATGAAAATCGATTCGTTAGCCGGTACGGCCCCAGATATGGGCTATATTTGCTAACCATAGACCTTATTACTTATGATGTGTGTAAGTATAAATGTTTGTATGAAACCTACCTTTCTCAGCACAGTGTACTGCCTCTTACCTTGCTGAAGCCTTAATAATCCACATTTCCCAAAGTTGCAGAGTGTGAGCCAGACGAGCAAGCCGTATACTTGCGCAAGTTCTATATATAATGTGCTAGTTTTACTTATGATGTATGTATGTATGAATCTTTGTATGAAACCTACCTTCCTCAGCACAGTGTACTGCCTCGTGCCTTGCTGCAGCCTCAATAGTCCACATTTCTCCAGGTTGCAGAGTGTGAGCCAGGCGGGTAAGCCGTATACTTGCGCAAGTTCGCGCTTGTAGTATTCCAACACTTTTGGTTTTAGCCCCGAACCGGTCGCACATTGCAGGCAGATCAGGCGAAGTACCTGCCAACGAAATTACTAGTTAAATACAGACAACTTAGCCCTATAGACGTGTACTATTATTTATTGTGCCACCTATACACTTCGTAAGAGGGCGTCCATTAATTACGTGAGGCATTTAGGGGGGAGAGGGGGTCGAGCCTAATCTCACCAGTCTCACGTGGGGGAGAGGAGGGGTCTCAGCAAATATCACGTAATTTTTATTCTGCAAGAACAGTATCGCGAAAAAACTAGGTTAAATAAAGATAAACATTTTTCATACCAAAATATGGCTAAATCCTAAACAATGTTTATTTTAATAAATGCAAAGCAAGCAAGCACACATTTACGTAATCACACTAAAAATACACGTTTTGAAAAATCTCATGTGAGATTTAAAGGGGGGGGGGAGAGGGTCGATCCAAATCTCACGACATCTCACCAAGGGGGGAGGGGGGGTCGAATAATCGCCAAAATCACCTCACGTAATTAATGGACGCCCCCTAAGAGTCCCCAACTCTCCACACTAAAGTCAAAACTACTGTTAGATTTTGCGATTTACGGTGTGAATGAATGTGTAACTTATTTCTATTCTACCACAGAATAGATAATAGTACTAGCGTACAGAAGTTGCACTCCGCAAAATCGTTTAAATAAATTGCGACTTTTGCTCCGACACTATAAAGTACAATTCAAGTCGCACAGCGCTCCCTTCGCTCCAAAACATGCACTTAGTAGTTGCCTCTCTTTCTATCGCGTAGGTCTTATCTTTTCTGGCGTATGAGTCCTCTCAGAGGACGTCGAGCGCTTCAGACTGGCGCGAGGAGTGACAGAGCTCTGATATGTGATTGCGTAAAGTCAATCGTATTCTGACAGTTCATATTGTTTCATATTATAAGTCATCCCATACTAATTGCAGCCGATGGAATACGATATGAACTGTCAAATGAATACGATTAACTTACGCAATCGCACCCCTGATTCTGTCAATAAATAAATAATAATAATTATTTTGCAAAAAAAGCCGCAGAGATTTTTCGGTCGTTCTATTCTGTCGTTTAAAAACGTTCGTATCTCGAAGAGATTGCAAAAGAGCGCAAGTGGGCGGGGCGTAGGTAAAAATTGTAAAAGAAAACCGTGAAAGCGTTTTGTCTGTAAAATGGCAGAGCGGCAATTTGTGCAATTGTACTATGCAAGTAACTATTAATAAATAATAATAAATAAATATTTGACAACATCACATACATTGCTCCAACCCCAAAGTAAGTAGCTATAGCACTTGTGTTATGGAAATCAGAAACAACGGTGGTATGACACACACCCAGACCTGAGACAATATTGAAAAGTTCATTTTCTACATTGACCCAGCCGGGGATCGAACCCGGGACCTCAAGAGATGGTGACGCCTTGAAAACCGGCGTACGAACCACTCGACCACGGAGGTCGTAATTATTACTAGTGGACTAAGAGAACCCCGGAAATAGGTGGCCAATTTACAGAGCGACGAAATCCTACTTGTTAGTTGGCCATACTATCATTATTAACAGATCCGGGCACCTCGCAGATTTTCAGTGGTGGGGGTGGCTGAAAAGCGATTGAAGGTACATACAATACAATTTACAGAGCTCCGGATTTGGTGTGGTATAAAAGCAAGCCAGTCATGTATCTAAATCGAATATAAAATTGCCAGGAATTTTGACTGATGGAAAAGTAGTGCCAGGCAGAAACAAAATGCGCGAAAAAATGGTAAAGATTGATTGATGCCGCCTGGGACTACTTTTCCACCAGCCAAAATGTTATATTCGATTTAGATACATGATTGGCTTGCTATTATACCACACCAAATCCAGAGCTCTGTAAATTGTGTAGCTTCAATCGCTTTGTCGCTCAACTACTCCCACCCCCACCACTGGAAATCTGCCAGGTGCCCGGATCTGTTAATAATGATACTATGGCTAACTAACTAGAGATTGCGTCGCTCTGTAAATTGTCCACCTGGGGCCGTACCGGCTAATGCATCGATTATCGAAAAGTCTGCCGACTTTTAACTTAAAACAGAAAAATCTAAGTAAGGAAATTTGTCTTGTACTTTCTGTTGACGTAATTTGGAAGATATCGATGTTCGTGTGACATCATGAATTGGGGTTCGCCATTTTGGCCCAATTGGGGCTCGATTTATCGTTTTTAATTTGAAACCCGGCAGACTTTTCGATAATCGATTCGTTAGCCGGTACGGCCCCTGTTTCCGGGGCCATCTCTTAGTATATAGTGGCTCTGTGCTGTGAGCTGTAGACCGCGCTTGTTACATGTTTAAACATTTTTGAAATGACTGAAACGTTTTTCTTTCGAAAAATCTCAATAACTGAATCGACGAAAAAATCTATAAATTACAGAACCTGCTGCCAAAATTCCAACGAGAATCGTTTAAGAAATGCGACATATTGCGACTAGTAGAGAAGAACAGACGGACATACGAAAGAATTTATGCCCGAATTAATGAATCGGAGACGTTTTGCGCTCGTTCGGTCAATAAAGGCGAATGAATTAATTACTTACTTTAGTAAGTGGCTCTTTCTTAGCTATGAGATCTTCTATGAAGGGGCACACCCTCTCGTTGTCCACGCAGTTGAGGAAGTCTTCCTCGCACTGTGTCGCGTCTTGGAAGTCGAAGTCGTCACTTATCTGCATGAGATCATGATAACATTATATTTTAATTAGATTAAGATAGAGCGTTAAGTTTTAATCATTTGGTTCCCGCAGTGGGGTGGTTCCACTTATGATTACAAGCAACTTTTACTATTTTTTATTTTAAATAATGGTTTGCACTATAACAATTTTGTCAGCACTTACAAATAATATTAGATCTATAATTAATATAATCACTACAAAAATAATGGTTTGCACTATAACTGTGTCCCAACTCCGAAACCATTTAATTTAAACCATGTCATACTGACCACTGTTAAAATGAGTCTGGTGAGGAGGTTAGGTTCCAGCGACCAACAACGCCAAGTTCTGGCCCACTGCGCGCCCGCTAGTCGTCGCACCTAGTCGTCTGTTTACCAGTACTAAAGTTATACAATTAATTTGTATGGTGCAAAGTATTAATTTTAAAGCTAAGCAATTAAAATGTAAAGTGCAAAGTATTAATTTTTAAGCTTAGCATATTTATAGTGGAAACCATTATTTTTAAAGTTCATTCAATAAATTTTGAAGCTAAACATTTTAAAGTGTGTTACATTATTTTTAAAGTGCATTTATATATTCCCCATTTAATAGATTAGTGCATCATAACTTTTTTAACCGGGATAGATTTTTTTTGGTGCCATAGTCAAAGTCAACCCTAATTATAAAATATATACTTGTAAAAAAGTTTCAATCCCGTACCATACTTTGAAAAAAAAAACCGGCCAAGTGCGAGTCGGACTCGCGCACGAAGAGTTCCGTACCAAACAACGGCAAAAAAAACACGTTTGTTGTATGAGAGCCCCCCTTAAATATTTATTTTATTCTGTTTTTATTAGGGTTCCGTACCCAAAGGGTAAAAAAACGGGACCCTATTACTAAGACTCCGCTGTCCGTCTGTCTGTCTGTCTGCCTGTCTGTCTGTCACCAGGCTGTATCTCATGAACCGCGATAGCTAGACAGTTGAAATTTTCACAGATGATGTATTTCTGTTTTTAGTATTTGTTGTTATAGCGGCAACAGAAATACATCATCTGTGAAAATTTTAACTGTCTAGCTATCACGGCAAGACTGTTATCGTAGAATAATGATACCTTTTAAGAATAAAAAACCTTAAAAATGTCTTTTTTATGTTATGTAGGTAGTCGGTGGTGGCTGCGTCCCCGCGCTCCCCGCCCTACCGTGCATTGTTATTAATTAAATCAGTGTGCAACAGGCTCGCGTGTTTGATTGATGTCCGTCTGTAGCTCCTGTCATTCCCGCCAATATCTAACAGTGGCGACGAGGTTTCGAATCACGCGGTGCGATTTAAAATGTCCACGGGAATTTCATACGGTGTTTTATGCACTTTCGACCACCTCACACAAGAGTGGAGCAGCTACAAATCGCGATTATTTCAATGGTTCATCGCGAATGATATTTCGGCGAAAGAAGACAAGGCGGCCATTAAACGAAGAGCCATTTTGTTAACTTCGTTAAGCGAGTCAACATTCAAGTTAGCCAGTGACTTGGCGTTGCCTAACAAGGTTGAAGAATTAGAATACGAGGCTATTGTGAAACTCCTCGATGATCACTTCACACCGAAGAGGTTTGGGTTTGCAGAGAAATCAACGTTTTACTCTGCATCACAACGGCCAGGTGAAAGCCACACTCAATGGGCAGCTAGGATTAGAGGGTTGGCAGCCCACTGTGCATTCAAGAATTTAGAAGAGGCCTTGCTGGATAAATTTATCATGGGCATGGCAGCAGGACACGAGCGGGACAAACTCTTCGTGCAGGATCAACGTGAGCTGACCCTAGCGAAGGCCATCGACTTGGCAGAAAGCGTGCGCTGTGCGCGCCAGGCCTCGTCGCTGGCGGCGCCAGGCGCGAGCGGCCTTGGCGCAGCGGGCCCGGACGGCGTGTTCAACATCGTTTCTAAAAAAGAAAAATGCAGTGTCTGTGGGTTTACTAACCATAAGTCTAATCAGTGTCGGTTTAAAAATTACAAATGTAAAAAGTGTAACGGTAAGGGTCATTTACGTAAAATGTGCCCTAGCGAATGTAAAGTGAAGTTTGTGAACGAAGGTTCGTTGGAGGACGGTGACGACGACGACGGTGAGTCTTTTTATAATATACGGTGTGAAAAGGGAAGGCCGATGACGGAGCGCGTATCTATCGGTGGTATAATTTTGGAGTTTGAGATCGATAGTGGTTCAGCAGTGAGTGTAATTTCCGAAAAAACATATATTTTAAATTTCAAAAAAATGCCATTATCAGTCACCAACAAAAAGTTATTTAGTTATACCGGCGGAAATATAGAAACTATCGGTACATTGATGCCGTCGATATCGTATAACGGCCGTACTCACTCCTTGAAGGTATTTGTAGTTCGCGCGGATGGACCACCATTGTTAGGCCGTGATTTTATCTATAAGTTTGGTTTAGAGCTCGCCCCCGCCCCCGCGCCCGTGCTTACAGTTCACACGCGAGGGCCCTTGCCGCCCTTTCGCGAGTCCGAGCCTAATATTACTAGACAGTTAGTTACCATGTTTCCTAAAGTATTTTCCGGAAATCTAGGATTGTTTAGTAAGTATACTATAAGTTTGCGTCTAAAGCCAGGGATTAAACCCGTTTTTTTTAAAGCGAGATCAGTGCCATACGCGTTAAAAGAAAAAATAGATAAGGAACTTGATCGTCTTTTGTCGTTAGGAATTTTAAAACCAGTCGATCATTCAGAATATGCATCGCCAATCGTGCCCGTTTTAAAAAAGGACGGCAGAATTCGAATATGTGCTGATTTTTCGGTTACGATAAATAAACAATTGATTGTCGATCAATATCCGTTACCCACGGTAAACGATCTATTGAGTAGATTACATGGAGGCAAACAATTTAGCAAAATTGATTTATCTATGGCATACAATCAATTTGTTTTAGACGAAGAGTCACAGGACTTAACCTGCATCAATACACACCGCGGGTTATTTAAATATACGCGCCTTGTGTTCGGCTTATCGAGCGCGCCAGCTATTTTTCAACGCGCAATGGAATGCTTGCTCTCAGGAATCGATGGTATCATTTTCCTATTGGATGATATTCTAATAACTGGATCCACTAAAGAGCTTCACCAACAAAGGCTGATAGCGGTATTACAGCGCTTAGACGATGCAGGATTAACGGTGCAGGCGAGTAAGTGTGATTTTTTTAAAGATGAAATTTCGTATCTGGGTCATGTCATAGACAAAAATGGAGTTAGGAAATCACCTGACAAAGTTAAAGCAATTTTAAAGGCTCCGAAACCGTCGAATGTGTCTCAGTTACAGTCATTTCTAGGTCTCACTAACTATTATCGCAACTTTGTGCCAAACGCATCAACAGTACTTATACTCCATAAGTCCATTACTTATACAATTTATTAAATAAAAATACTAAATGGATATGGTCAAGTGAGCATGATGAAGCATTTATTAATATTAAGAACATTTTAGCATCAGATAAAATACTTGCCCATTTTGACCCAAAAGCAAAATTAATATTAACTGTTGATGCGTCACCGACAGGGTTAGGCGCCGTTCTTTCTCAAGTAGATAGTGACGGGTTAGAGAGGCCATTATCGTATGCATCGCGGACGCTTAGTTCTGCAGAAAGAAACTACGCCCAAATTCAAAAGGAGGCAACTGCCATTATTTACGGCGTAAGGCGTTTCCACCAATACCTTTATGGCCGGTCTGAACCGTTTGTGCTCCGGACGGATCACAAACCGTTATTAGCTATATTCGGCCCTCATAAGGGTATCCCTGAAGTGTCAGCAAACCGTCTGCAGAGATACGCTATTTTTCTCGCGGCATATAACTACACAATTGAATACATAAGCAGTAAACAAAATAGCGCGGATTATTTATCTCGGGCGTGCGAAGACAAAGGGAAAGTGGGGGTATACGATGAGCTCACGGACTGTGAGGATCGCGCAGCCTATGTGAACTTCGTAGTGGACGGGAACCTGCCGCTAACGCTGGACGATTTGCGTCGCGAAACGGCGCGCGATACCGTTCTAGCTAAAATAAAACGTTATGTGTTAAACGGTTGGCCGCGGAAAGTAAATGATGTTAACATAAAACCATTTTTTAATTGTCGGTCACAATTATCATACGAAAATGGTATTTTTATGCGAGGCCATAAAGTCGTAATTCCCGCTAAACTACAGAGTTTAGTTTGTCAGCAATTACATAGCTCTCATTTCGGCGTTGTAAAAATGAAGTCGGAGGCCCGCGCGCGATTGTGGTTTCCGGGCGTAGACGCTGCTCTGGAACGGCTGGCGGCAACGTGCGGCACGTGCTGCGCGCTGCGCCCGGCCCCGCCGCACGCCCCACTCGCCGCTTGGCCACCGCCGCCGCAACCGTTTTATCGGATACATGTGGATTTTTTGGGCAAAATTCACAATTTTATGTTTTTAATAATAGTGGATGCTTTTAGCAAATGGGTAGAATGTTATGACGTGTCCTCAACTTATAGTTCGAAAGCGGTAATTACGAAATTATGCGATTTTATTTCACGTTTTGGAATCCCACTCACGTTGGTGAGTGATAATGGCACTTCATTTACTTCAGAAGAATTTTTAAATTATTGTCGTCTTAATGGTATTAAACACTTATTTTCTCCCGCGTCCAGCAACGGGCAAGCCGAGAGTTTTGTAAAAATTATAAAAAAGGGATCAAAAGTATATTATTAGAGGGGGGAAACAAGCAAAATATTAATACTAGGATTGCTAAGTTTTTATTTGATTATCGAAACTCTAAAAATACCACCACTGGTAAATCACCCGCAGAACTCGTGTTCGGCCGTCCTTAAGGTCCAGGTTAGATTTGTTAAACCCGGCTACACCGTCACCGTCGTCCACAGAACTCACTCAAACGGTCGAGCGAAATCAGTCCTTACAGGCTAAATATTATAAAGGAGTTAAAAGGGTGGCATTTAAAGAGAACGATGAAGTATGGATAATTAAAAATTTAAATGTCAGTAAATTTAATTGGATTCAAGGAATTGTAAAAAGAAAAATCGGACAGGTTATGTATTTAGTGCACATACCCCAGTTGCAATGTGATGTTAAAAGACACATAGATCAGATTAGACCTAGATGGTACTCGTCTACGGGAAACGACCACGATTGGGATCCTGAAGTCTTGCCAGATTTTGTGTCGCAGCCTGAGACTCACTTAGCCACAGCCCTGCAGCCAGAAGGGGAAGGAGATTCGGTGAGCAAGTCCGTTCAGGAATCGGTTATGTCTGGCAGCCCTGCCACGGCTCTGGCGGCTACACCACCGCACGCCGCTGATCATGGTACGCGACGACAGGAAATTAGTCCGGTATTCTCGACCCCATCGCCAGGTCATGATTACGTAGTTGAATAAGACCTATATTGTTAAGTTCCGTTCCTTTTTTTTGATATTGTGAATGTCTATTTCCTAACTTAAGGGGAAGGGATGTTATGTAGGTAGTCGGTGGTGGCTGCGTCCCCGCGCTCCCCGCCCTACCGTGCATTGTTATTAATTAAATCAGTGTGCAACAGGCTCGCGTGTTTGATTGATGTCCGTCTGTAGCTCCTGTCATTCCCGCCAATATCTAACATTTTATTATTACATGTTGCATATTTTGGCCCTTTTTATTGATTTTCTTGCATATTTTATCTATTTTTCTTGCATATTTGCATGCATATTTTGGGCTTTTTATGTGGCATATAATCCGGTCTCTATAGATAAGTATCAGCCGCTCACCTCCTTGATGTATTCGGCGATGGCGGTGTGCGTGGCGAGCGACTGCTTGTTGGCCAGCATCTGCGGCAGGCGGGACACGAACTGCTTGATCTCTTGCACCGACTTCTCGTTGTGGCGCTCGTCCAACTGGTTCTTTATGACGCGAGCCTTTTTTGACAGTGCTGCCCCCACCTGATGAGAACAATGTTAGTCTTCATGACATTATTTAGTAGTGTTGATGTAAAAGTTTGTTTAATAACTCCAAGAATAACCAACTAAGCAACTACACTCGGCGTCAGAAAAACCGCACCTTTTCTTCAAAGTTAATTTAATCCCATATAATTTAATGATAAGTGTTATTATATACTTCTTCCCCTTCGGACATAGCCAACAGTCTTTAGAAGCCGTTGGAATACTCGTCGAACGGAATCAATTACTGAGATTGAGTTTCCGAGCACATTACATTGCCTAATTTTTTTGCAATATTTGAGTAACTTCATGGGCAATAGTATCCATCTTGGGTATTCCTTTTTTTAATTGAACTGTTGAAGTGTGTTTTCTCCATCATCTCGATAGCGAATTTACCCGCATTTCCTGAATTAACCCCTTTTATTTCACTTTTATGGTGGCGCTAGCAATAACGCTTTAATCGTTTAATTATGATAACTGTTATGTTAACTAAATCAAACAATTATCAAAAGAAAGCTCATTAAATGTACTTTCAATAGATATCAACATTTACACAATAAAACGTTAGCTAGCAATAGCAGATGGCCAAGTCTAAACTTAGTGTCGAAGAGGTGCGGTTTTTCTGACGTCGAGTGTATAAGCACACAAAGCGCACTGTCAAAAGTGTTTTTTTTTATTTGACCTATCTTTAGGGGATTAGTAATGATTTTAGTTACGATTAGGTAACGTATGAAGGGTCTAAATCTTAAACAAAAAACTGAGCCACATTGGCTCAGTTTTTTGTTTAAGATTTAGACCCTTAGTTGCCTCACTTTACATACGACTCGGCTTCTAGGTGTTATTATTTTAAGGGTGCAGAAATGATAAGAATATTTAATGTTTGCAATAAATGTGTCTACAAAATGCAGCGGTCTAAAGTGACTTTCATAGCACAGAGGAGCTCGAGTTGATAAATTTTAGTCACCCATCCCATTCCTTACCGACCTTAGACATACCACAGTAAAGTTGCAGTCCCTGAGCTCCGCGAACAGCTCTTCGCTGGAGTTGAGTATGATGCGCTTCTTCTCGCGCGCCGTCATTTCAGGGCAGGTAGAACTGTTGATGAATATTTTATCTAGTCTAACCCTAGACATACCACAGTAAAGTTGCAGTCCCTGAGCTCTTAAAACAGTTCCTCGCTAGAGTTAAGCATAATGAACTTCTTCTTACGCGCCGTCAACTCGGGGCTGGTAGAATTCTGATGAATATCTTATCTAGTTTAACCCTAGACATACCACAGTAAAGTTGCAGTCCCTGAGCTCTTAAAACAGTTCCTCTCTAAAGTTGAGTATGATGCACTTCTTCTCGCGCGCCGTCACTTCGGGGCTGATAACATTCTTGATGAATATTTTATCTAGTTTAACCCTAAACATACTACAGTAAAGTTGCAGTCCCTGAGCTCTTAAAACAGTTCCTCTCTAAAGTTGAGTATGATGCCCTTCTTCTCGCGCGCCGTCACTTCGGGGCTGATAACATTCTTGATGAATATTTTATCTAGTTTAACCCTAGACATACCACAGTAAAGTTGCAGTCCCTGAGCTCTTAAAACAGTTCCTCGCTAGAGTTAAGTATGATGCGCTTCTTCTCACGCGCCGTCAACTCGGGGCTGGTAGAATTCTGATGAATATCAATGGCGGTACCTCCATACAAGCCGAAAAGCCGGGCTTGCCCTAACAATAACTTGCTAACACTACTAATTAATCGTAATTAATTACAACAACACAATATAATTAAGTAATGTTAATTTTCAATAATCAATAACCACAAATTCAATTTTTACAACAACTGATCGATAGACTAGTCGCTAAGCTGCATTACTTTCGTCAATAAATCCTCTACAATGCATTTATCTCCCTCGCACTCGTTGGCTTGCAACCGGGCTTTGCGATCTGTATATATCCGCTCTCTTCTACACCAACAAAAGTGCTACCGCATCACATACATACTGCTGTACGTATCTATAGATTCTATGAGAACTACTAAATGCCGAGCGAAGCAGGCTTGACAACGAAGTTGACACAGTTGGCTAGACTGCACGCAACACGTACGCGCTGAGCAGTGTGAAGTAGTTTCAATCTGTGACGACAGCTGTTTTGAAACAACAAGTGTTTTGCCTTTATTAGTGTTTTTGTGTTAAAATGTGTCTAAATGTCAGTCTAATGATTGATAATGATTTTTTGTGATGGATTAAAATGTTTATTTACTGTGTGATCTGTGAAAGTGTCCATGAGTTGAATCGATCCAAGAGAAATACAAAATGACCCTTGCCTTGCACTTGCAGTCCGGTAGGTAATAAACCTCTTCATTTCAGTGTTTTGCAAAGAAATCGTACGTACCTAATTTCGTCGTGGACTCGTTTACATTGTTGGTTCTTCTTATAAAAATAAATAAGTAAGGTTAGTTTTGCGTCTTTCATTTGAACGACAAGGGAAAGGATTGGAATTGTCTAGCAAAAGCTCAGGAACGCTATTATTTTGTGAAATGATTTAAATATTTATTATGAGTGACACATTTTAAACGAGAAATTTAGTTTTGATTACACAATAATTAAATTCGATAAAGTCACGCCATCTAACATTTTGTGTCGAACTAATTTATGAATAATTGTGTATGCTTAAGGGTTGTGCTTTTGGTGCTTTTTTGCGACTTATCTATTAATTAGTCTAGATGGCGCTGGGCGGTGTCGCATCGATATTTTGGTATGAAATAAATCTTTAATTAGTAAAGAGAGACTGTGATTGTTTTTTTTTCTTGTATTGAGCTGGTAAAAAATTTGCTTGATTTGAGGGTTCGGGCTTGCTTTACTCTGTAGGCCTAGGCACGCCACTGATGAATATCTAATCTAGTTTAACCCTAGACATACCACAATAAAGTTACAGTCCCTGAGCTCTTAAAACAGTTCCTTTCTAAAGTTAAGTATGATGAGCTTCTTCTCGCGCGCCGTCACCTCGGGGCTGGCAGAATTCTGATGAATATCTTATCTAGTTTAACCCTAGATATACCACAGAAAAGTTGCAGTCCCTGAGTTCTGCGAACAGCTCTTCGCTGGAGTTGAGTATGATGCGCTTCTTCTCGCGCGCTGTTATTTCAGGGCAGGTAGAACTGTTGATGAATATCTTATCTAGTCTAACCCTAGACATACCATAGTAAAGTTGCAGTCCCTGAGCTCTTAAAACAGTTCCTCGCTGAAGTTAAGTATGATGCGCTTCTTCTCACGCGCCGTCAACTCGGGGCTGGTAGAATTCTGATGAATATCTTATCTAGTCTAACCCTAGACATACCACAGTAAGTTGCAGTCCCTGAGCTCTTAAAACAGTTCCTCGCTAGAGTTCGAGACGACCTCCGTGGTCGAGTGGTTCGCACGCCGGTTTTCAAGGCGTCACCATCTCTTGAGGTCCCGGGTTCGATCCCCGGCTGGGTCAATGTAGAAAATGAACTTTTCAATATTGTCTCAGGTCTGGGTGTGTGTCATACCACCGTTGTTTCTGATTTCCATAACACAAGTGCTATAGCTACTTACTTTGGGATTGGAGCAATGTATGTGATGTTGTCAAATATTTATTATTTATTTATTAGTTAAGTATGATGCACTTCTTCTCACGCGCCGTCAACTCGGGGCTGGTAGAATTCTGATGAATATCTTATCTAGTTTAACCCCAGACATACCACAGTAAAGTTGCAGTCCCTGAGCTCCGCGAACAGTTCTTCGCTAGAGTTGAGTATGATGCGTTTCTTCTCGCGCGCCGTCACTTCAGGGCTGGTAGAATAGTTGATGAATATCTTATCTAGTTTAACCCTAGACATACCACAGTAAAGTTGCAGTCCCTGAGCTCTTAAACAGTTCTTCTCGAAAGTTGAATATGATGCCCTTCTTCTCGCGCGCCGTCACTTCGGGGCTGATAACATTCTTGATGAATATTTTTTTTAGTTTAACCCTAGACATACCACAGTAAAGTTGCAGTCCCTGAGCTCCGCGAACAGTTCCTCGCTGGAGTTGAGTATGATGCGTTTCTTCTCACGCGCCGTCACCTCGGGGCTGGCGTCGTCGGGGCTCACGAACTTGTGTCCGGGGAACGAGGCGGTAGAGTTCTTGATCCCGAACAACTCGTCTGGAGGGTTAATTGTTATTCTTAACAGGCGAGCAGTTGTTGCAATTGATACTATCTCCGAAAATTGATAATGGCGGCCATTTTTTAACCTCAAAAACGAAAAACAGTGAGGGATTTTCAAAGAGACATAAAAAAAATAGTAACTAAGTATTTGCCTTACTAGATGGCGTTGATGAAAAGAGAAGTGTCCAAATTGGGTTTTTCGGTCTGTACCAAAGAGGAAAGTAAGCGCTCTGTTATACCCTTGCTTAGTACAGGGTTGATTGCTTAGTCAACATTTATTATTTCATATATATACTCTTGCGCCGGGCATTGAGCTAGTTCGCCTCAGACGTCTCAACAAGTCGGAACTCAATATTTCCAATTTCTAAATCGATACCAAATCAATTGTTAATTTATATTGTGCTCCATATTGCGCAATAAATCAGTGTATTTCAAAATAAACTTTTTTTTAAAAACCCAATCGCGATTTCCCGCGTAATATTGGTGGCAGCGGTGGGATACGAAAATCCCCCTGCCTACCCGAATACGTCTCCGAAAAGTTCGAAAACGCTACCATTACAAACTTTCACGTCAAAAGTGTAATGAAAAACTACGAATGAGTGGAAAATCATCGTTAAAGTGAATGTGTAAACTACAATTGTGCATTGTTCCTGTGTAATCGCTGTTCCTGTGCAACCGCTGTTCCTGTTTTGCGCACTCACGGAAATTTTCCGTGTGCGCGGCTCCTGTTCCAGTTTCCCACGGAGGCATTCCGTGTGGCCTTGCTCACCGGGCGACGCTGTATTGTGCCCGTGATGACACCTGTACTTTTTATGGCGATAATACTGTGAGTGGAATCCATTCATAAACATTTATAAACAAAGTGCGTTTCTTAGAACTCAGAGTTAATTAATTAAATAAGTAATTTTATTTAGCACTAAGAATCCCAATTAATCATACCTATTTTCTATTAGTCATTTCATTATGTTGTTACCCATTTACTCTCGTGCATAAATATTCTCCAGAGTCTTGTTGATAAGGTGCGTGGATGTCGCATGTTCGGCTCACATAATATAGAGAGGGCTTCTTTATAATTTTTGTTCACGATGACAACTAAAGTTACTATTCCGGTTCCGGCCCCTTTAACGCCAGAGTCCGCTGTACCACGCAGTGAACCCGAAGATAAAATCGAACTTAACGTACTCCTTAAATTTATTAAACCTTTTGATGGGTCTCGAGAAAAACTAAATCCTTTTATATCAAATTGCCAAAATGCTTACAACCTAGCAAACAGAATTCAAAAACCGATATTATTTAAATATATATTGTGCCAGCTCGAAGGTAGGGCTGAATCTACCTGTAATATAAAAGATTTCGATAACCTTGAACAATTCGTAGAATTTTTGAAACAGCAGTTTGGGGAGAGAAAACACTATGCCCACCTTCTCTCAGAATTGCAAGGTTGTAAGCAAAGCCCAAGTGAGTCTGTCAACCAATTCGCTCTTAAAATAGAGACATGTCTTGCAAAACTCTTGACGGAAATTAATATATCCATACCAACCAGACGTAAAACGGAGTTGGCAGGTCGCGTAGCAGCAATGGAGGACCTAGCCCTCCATACTTTTATCACTGGACTCCATCCACGACTCTCTCAGGTGGTTCGTTGTCGCGACCCTGATAGTTTGAACGCCGCGGTGAATTTTGCTGTGGCAGAAGAGAAAATATTATCTAGCTTAAACAAGAGCTCACAACCTAATAGTAGTGATAGGCCTTCACTTTCTCGGCCACCATTCCGGCGCGATTTCCAACCACGACCTACTAACTCCCGTTTTACCTCAGGGAATCGCCAGGAACATTTCCGAAACTATAACACTAATGATATTGTATGTAGATACTGTAAAAATATTGGACATACCATAGAAAATTGTCGCAAACGACAATATAATAATAGCAGATCGCAATTCAATGCATCATCATCCTACAACAATCGTCCAAATAACCAACAACCAACGCTGATTCCAGCCACTTCACGTGGATCACCTTCTTCGTCGCGTAGGATCTTCACTACTAATCAACCTACAGACATGGGCGAGGACGAAATTGATAACGCCAATTTAAACTAAAAACCGTCTCGTTCGGGTGTCGCGCGAGACGCCTTTATAATACAGACACCAATCTTACTAAATCAATTACCAAATCCCCTGTATCCGCCGTATCCACTGTATCCTCTGTATCCGCTGCATCCACTGTATCCTCTGTATCCGCCGTGTCACGGCCCACTGTATCTTTTGCAGATGCTTTGTCTAAAAACCACGGCAATCAGCTCCGACTCTATAGCGATGTTGTAAAAAACCGTTCAAACCCCTCTGTATCATTAAATCGCTCTGAATCCTCTGTTCCTCCTTCAGCACCTGCAATATATACCAACAAAACTGTTTACCAATCCCAATTCTGTAATGCTGCCACTAGGTCTTATACCAAATCCGCTGATTCGAAAACCCCTGTATCCACTGTATCCAATTGTTCCAAATCCGCTGTATCCACTGTATCCAATTATACCAAATCCGCTGTATCAAAAACCCCTGTATCCAATTGTACCAAATCCGCTGATTCGAAAACCCCTGTATCCACTGTATCCAATTGTACTAAATCCGCTGTATTGAAAAACCATATATCCACTGTATCCAATAGTTCCAAATCCACTGTACCAGAAACCTCTGCATCCACTGTATCCGACTGTACCAAAGCCGCTGTATCGAAAATCTCTGTACCCACTGTATCCAACTGTTCCAAATCCACTGTATCGAAAACCCCTGTATCCGCTGTATCCAATTGTTCCAAATCCGCTGTATCAAAAACCCCTGCATCCACTGTATCCAACTACACCAAACCCGCTGTATCGAAAAACCCTGTATCCACTGCATCCAATTGTACCAAACCCACTGAACCCTCTGTAACCACTGCTTCTATTACTACAAATAATAATGCAAACAACTATCAATCCCGACTCGATTCTACTAAATCATACACTACATCCTCTGATCCATATAAATCAGTACCTCGTTCTACTCCTGCTGCTTCTAGTTCCTTTCCATGTCGCGCCGCCTACGCTACAGCTCCCGACGTAGTCCTTGACCCTCCACAGCACCTGAAATCAAACAAACAAACTAATAAAATATACGAAATCAATAAAAATTCAGAAAAAAGATACTTGCCTCATATCCATATCCAAACTTCGATAGCTGAAAAACCGTTGTCCTTCTTGATAGATACTGGCGCTTCTGTTAGTTTAATTAAATTGGGTTCCATGGCAACGTTTCCACAACTAAGTGACAATATAATAGAACTGAAAGGAATCGATCCCGGTGATGAAACTTCACAAACGCTAGGAAGTTTCCAGCTGCAATTAATTTTAAAAGGTCCTAAAGCTTTAAGTTACGAATTTCACGTCCTCGATAAAATAAATTTATGTTATGATGGCATCATTGGCAACGACCTCATGAGCAGTGTGGGTTGCCAAATTGACTATAACCAAAAGACACTAAATATCTATAATGAGAGTATCAATTTACATTTCTCCGAACCAGTGTACACTATCGCTCCTCGTACAGAAACAATAATAGAGTGCACAGTTAGTAATCCAAATATCCGAGAAGGTGTAATTCTAGATCAGCACATCTCAGAGTCTCTTTTAATTGCAAATTGCATAGTAAAAGTGAAAGACAATAAACGCATCAATATTACAATTATCAACACTTCCGATGAGCCTGCCGTAGTCCATCCAAAACTCGATTTAGAACTACTCCCTCTTAACTCCTGCATGACTCCTCTAAAACAACCGTTAGAAAACACATACCAAAGAACAAACGAAGTTCTCCAACAACTCCGAACTTCTCATCTCAATGACGAAGAAAAATCTGTGCTTTTTGACACATGTTCTCATTATTCAGATATATTTTACCTACCAAACGATCAACTCACGTTCACAACAGCCATAGAACACAAAATCAAAACCAATACAGACGTCCCTATCCACACCAAATCCTACAGATTCCCCGAGTGCCACAAACAAGAGGTCGAAAAACAAATCAACAACAATTAGCTTTCGAAACCTTGAAAAATAAAATTACAACTTCACCAGTCCTAGCATACCCCGATTTCTCCAAACCATTCGTTCTGACCTGCGACGCTTCAAATTTCGCTGTATCAGCTATATTATCTCAAGGACCAATAGGCAAAGACCGTCCAATTGCCTATGCTTCCCGCACTCTAAACAAAGCAGAATGCAACTACATGACAACCGAAAAAGAGTGTCTGGCTATCGTGTTCGGTACAAAAGCCTTCCGACCCTACCTTTATGGCCACAAGTTCACCATAGTAACAGACCACAAACCTTTACAATGGTTGTTCAATTACAAAGATCCCGGATCCCGGTTAGTCCGCTGGCGACTCAAATTAGAAGAATTTGAATATGACATAGTCCACAAGAAAGGAAAGATCAATACCAATGCCGATACACTCTCACGATTCCCAGTCAACCCAATCGGAAGACCTAATCTACCTTCTCCAAATCCTTTATTACCAAACATAGATGAATTTGACAACCTATTGGAAGACTCACTTCTAGAATTACCATCTCCTATACCGTTCACTTTCGACCAAGACATACTAAATCAAGAGACTCCTTCAACACCTCCCAGGATACAAGGTCCCACAACACCTCCTACACCTTTCACTTTCGACCAAGATATACTAAACCAAGAAACACTTCCAACACCTCCCATGATGCAAGGTCCCACTGCAACTCAAGTAGAAAATCCTTCTCCTACTCAGCTACCCAACTCCGAACCCGATATCCTTGAACTTGAACCTACAAATCCTAATCCCTGTCCTAATGATGACTACTCCAGATTTCTAAAAGCAATAGCCAATAGGCAATTCAATTCTAATGCCATACTAACAGAACATGCTGAAAATCTCATGAAATGTCCTCAAAAGGTTATAATAATACCCACATCAATTGATCTTGATGAATCAAATCCGTATGTCAACGAAATCTTGTCAACCATTGGCAATAAAGACGAGATCCTGAATTCAGAGAAAGAACTCTATTCCTTCCTCGAAATAAAACATGCAAATAGCACCATTTACTTGATTTTCACTAAAGTTCACTATTTTGATGAATCATCCTACCCAGAAATTTACAGAACCTTAAAGAATGTCAGAGAAAAGATATTATCAACTACAGAAATAACAGATATTGCTATATCCGATTTCAAAAATCCTTTTGACCAACACTCCTATACTAAAATCTACAATATACTCACATACCTCTTCCATAACACTAAAATATCTATCCATGTTTATAAAAACAAGACAATTTATCCGACTTTGAGCGAAAGACCTAAAATTCTCCGTGAAAACCACGACATCCCAATAGCCGGACATTTGGGCTCGACACGCATGTATAATCGAATTCGGGAACAATTCTACTGGAAGGGAATGAGGAGTGACATCGAAGACTATGTAAAAAACTGTAGAGCATGCCAGGAGAACAAGGCCTTAAGGCAATTGAACAGAGCCCCTATGGAAATAACTTCCACATCCACATCCCCGTTTCAGCGCATCGCTTTAGACATCGTAGGCCCCTTACCAGAATCAGGCCCCGCTAAGCTTAAATACATTCTCACATTACAAGATGACCTCACAAAATATTCGGTGGCCTACCCTATTCGCAGCACGACAGCTGAAGAAACGAGCGACTGCCTTATTCACTTCATCTCCCTTTTCGGCATTCCCAAATCTATCCTGTCAGATCAAGGCACAAACTTCACGTCCGACCTATTCAAAACAACTTGCCAGTTCTTCAAGATCAAACAGTTATGGTCATCTCCTTACCATCCTCAGACGCAGGGCGCCCTTGAGCGCAGTCATTCCACACTTAAAGAGTACCTAAAATCCTTCACTAACGAAAACCAAGATAATTGGCCAACTTATGTATATACTGCCATGCTAACATACAATACCACTGTGCACTCAACAACAAAATTCACTCCTTACGAGTTAGTCTTCGGCCACAAACCTCACATTCCAAATTCCGTGTATGAAAATGACCTCGGTACTACTTACTCTGACTACATTAAAGTGCTCCAACATAGACTTAGATACACAAGAGGAAAAGCCATTGAAAATATCCTTAAATCGAAAGAGACTTCTAAAAACTATTATGATACTCACGCTAAAGCTCCTCCGCGATATAAAGCTGGCGATTACGTCTACCTCAAAAATCATTTAAGACTTAGAAAAGCTTTATCGCCGATATGGAAAGGTCCGTATAAAATAATCAAAGTTCATAACAATCACACTGCAACACTTCTAATTAACCGACGTCACGTCACGCATCATTTCGACCAGCTTAAACCAGCAAATGTTCAGATGACGTCACATTTAAATAACTTGTACAGTAGATATTAATTTAAAAATAGAATGACACTAACATCGAACTATTACTATAACTATTACTATTACTATAACTATTACTATAACTATTACTATAACTATTACTAAAACTATTACTATACTACGTTATAACTATGATTAAAACTACAATTGTCACTATTACAACTATTACTACTTTTAATTATATTATCTACTTACCATATAGTTCCCAATATATTCTCATGACAAATTGTTATATTTCAGCGCCTCGGTCAAAGCACAAACGGACTATGTGCAGCCACTTCCTTCTAGTTCCGGCATATACTTTGATAGGATAGGTAAACTTAAGATAGTTAAGGGTCAATTAAATTTAATAACACATGTAGAAATTTCTTTTATAAGCATGCATCTCGCTAACCTTAATGAAATCCTAGGTACAGTCAGATTTTTGTGTCAACAATCGAATAACGATCAGTGTCAAAATATGCTATCTCCTTTAACAGTTCGTTTTAACGATATGAAAAGATATCATGACTCTCTCTCGCATTTACTCTCTTCACGTAGTAGACGCTCACCCTGGTTCGGCGGTAT
Organism: Agriphila tristella; assembly: GCA_928269145.1. Classification (NCBI taxonomy): domain Eukaryota; kingdom Metazoa; phylum Arthropoda; class Insecta; order Lepidoptera; family Crambidae; genus Agriphila; species Agriphila tristella. The sequence continues at coordinate 18,785,224 of OV743445.1, forward strand.
TGGAATGGCCTTCAAACAAATCATAGGCACTCTAGATGAAGACGATGCATTGAAATACGACTCCGCTATCGAGGCTGTCCAAAATGACGAGAAAAAGCTAGCCCAACTCATCAAGGAAAATATTCTAATTACTACTTCGACATTAGATTCCTTTAAACAAACAATAAATAAGTTAAAGATTAACGAAATCTCACTAAATAATGCAGTAAACAAATTTTTAAATGAGTCAAGTAATATTACTAAAATTTCAAATAAATTAATTCTTGATACAAAAGTCTATTCCATATTTACGAACATCGAGAGCTCAGTACTAACACTATCATTCCAATTAGAGGACTTGATAAATGCAGTCACGCTCAGTAGCCTAAACATCCTACACCCACGCATCCTGACGCCGGGCCAGGTGTATCGAGAACTTGCCGATAATGACCGGCACTTGTCCCGTGATACTATAATTCCACTGCCTTTAAGCTTAGATAATATCCATTATATTTTAAGTATTTCTGATGTTAGTTGTTACTATTTTAGGAATAAACTTGTATTCGTTTTACACGTCCCACTCGTAACAAATCACGAGTTTAACTTGTATCGTAACCTGGCTTTGCCTACACCCCACGATACGGGGAAATTTAATAGTTTTAGTTTAATTTTGCCCAACAGTCCCTATATTGCCATTTCAAATGATAAAGTAAATTTTTGTAACTTAGATAATTTAGATAAGTGTAAGACGGTAAACTCTGAGTTCTTCGTGTGTGACATCCCTATCGTGCTACAGACTATTGGTAACCCTACGTGTGAAAGTGAACTATTAACTAAAACAATTAGTGCTATTCCCACGCAGTGTATAACTAAAACGATTTTGGGTGAATTAGACATTTGGAAAGCGCTGAAAAACAATAGGTGGATTTTCGTGCAGTCGCATCCGAACAAACTATCGATAAATTGTGACAATTCAGAACTTCATGAAGTGACAGTGTTCGGAACCGGCATTTTGCACACCCCTGAACAGTGCGTTGTGTATACGAAGAATGTTAGACTGATATCGTCGAACAATGTAGTAAATATAAGTATCCCTGTGCCTAGTTTAGACTTTAATATTATAAATGACTCGTGCTGTAAAATAGATAAGTATATTCTTAGTTCTTTAAACACTGTCTCCCCTGTTTCCATAAAAAACATTGATTTAGATAATTTAAACATACAAAATCAGAACGACGAATTGTTTGCTAATTTGGATAATATCATTAATGAAGAACCTGTTTTATTAAAGTATGGAACTCATTACTTTGCTTTCACGTCATTTATATACATAATTATTGTAATCTTTATAGGCTATAAGTTATACAAGATTGTAGTTAGATATAAGAATCGTTTTGTAATACCAAATCAAGTACCAACTTGTAGTGACGTCGATGATGAAAATAGTCGCGATAACCAAACTGAGAACTTACCACAACCTCAACCACGGTTGAGAGAGATTGTTTAAATTACCGAACTTCATTTTCTTTTGTTTCCCTGAAGTTCAGTCTTAAGCGGGGGGTTGTTATACCCTTGCTTAGTACAGGGTTGATTGCTTAGTCAACATTTATTATTTCATATATATACTCTTGCGCCGGGCATTGAGCTAGTTCGCCTCAGACGTCTCAACAAGTCGGAACTCAATATTTCCAATTTCTAAATCGATACCAAATCAATTGTTAATTTATATTGTGCTCCATATTGCGCAATAAATCAGTGTATTTCAAAATAAACTTTTTTTTAAAAACCCAATCGCGATTTCCCGCGTAATAGCTCGCTGGCTGACATCTGCCCAAAGAGAAACATCTTAGAGTCACACCTGCCTGCCTGACTACCTAAGTACTCTCCGAAGCTTAGTAACAAAAAAATACATTGACACATCCATTTTTATCAACGCTATCTATCGATCCTACAGTTTTTTGTCATTTTGAAAAGCCCTCATTGTACATAACCAGCTAGACCTCATCTTATTGAAAATAATAATTCAATAATTAATATATTAAATTATCTATTAGAATTTTATTGTTACAAGCCATTTTTTGTTGCAGATGACGTCAACGTAGATTTTAATGTAACAAGGTTCCATCGTATTACCAATTTACGGGTATAGTAGTGCCTGTATCCTGCAATCTTTGCTTGGTTTTACTTATTATTTAGAAGGTGTTTGTCTAATCTATTTTAAAATTGGTTTAAGTTGTTGGCAGAGACTATTTGTTCTGGCAATTCCTTCCACGCTTTGACCACTCTCGCTCAAAAAGTGCATGTGAGGTGAGGTTGTTATTAGATTTTGTAACTTTGACAGCTTCGGTGGACACAAGTTTGGCCATGGACCAAGGATAATTTGGCATAAGGTGAAGTGCATACATTGCTGGGTTTTAATAGAGAGTTGTCGCATTGATTATTTTATTAAGTTAGCTTAGTTTAAAAAACATATACCTATTCAGTAAATGTTGTGTATACCTATTATTAGCATGCATGTAAGAACTATATCCCTGGCTAATAATCTAAAGCAAGAAAGTATGTACATGTTATGCTGTTGGTGTACCTTAAAAAATAAATAAATTGATTTTTGCTGTAACAGCAATGTCGGTGCCTCAGAAACCAGAAACATACTTACCAATGAGCCCTTCATATGTAAGCTGTGTGGTCATGACGCTAGTGAAGTCAACGGCTCTGTCCAACAGCAGCAGGTGGTCGATACAAGATGTGGTCGAGCCTTTAGGTCCTGTGCCCTGCTCCTCTTTGTTCAGACGGCACAGTAGATCCCATACCTTGAAGTATATAAATTATTAAACTCAAAGTCATTTATTCAGTCTATCCTGTTATTAGCACTTGTGAAAGCCAAGGAGCTACGATATCAGTTCGGAAATCCTAAGCGGAAGACCTTGTAATGAGAAGAACCGACAAGAAACGCGGTAAGGGCTGCTTTTTAGGGTTCCGTACCCAAAGGGTAAAAACGGGACCCTATTACTAAGACTCCGCTGTCCGTCTGTCTGTCTGTCGGTCTGTCTGTCTGTCTGTCTGTCTGTCACCAGGCTATATCTCATGAACCGTGATAGCTAGACAGTTGAAAATTTCACAGATGATGTATTTCTGTTGCCGCTATAACAACAAATACTAAAAATAGAATAAAATGTATATTTAAGGGGGGCTCCCATACAACAAACGTGTTTTTTTTGCCGTTTTTTAGTACGGAACCCTTCGTGCGCGAGTCTGACTCGCACTTGGCCGGTTTTTTTCTCGTGAATTTAGAAAAGGGAGATGTAGGTTCCTATGTTGTTCTCCAAGGTCCAATCTATCTTTATACCCAAATTCATCAAAATTCGGTTCAGCTAATAAGGCGTGAAAACCTAGTGATGTGTTTTTGAAAAATTTTGTATGTGTATTAAAATGCATGTAGCATGAAAAGTTTGTCTTATACATAAAAACAATAAAGTAAGTAAGTAGCAAACCTGTTTAGCAGCAACTCCTTTGCCAAAAACTCTCGGAATGATACCATAAAGATGCTGGATTGTCTGCAACGCTTGTGCCGCATTGTAAATGCATGTTGGGTCACCCTCCAGGTAATTCTCTCTAGGAAAAAACAAGGTTTTGAAGATTGGACTTATTTGTTTTAATGTATTGCATTTGCCATTTTGTGCGTCTTTTTAGACCGCATAGTGTAAAGTCCGTTCGCTTAGATAGTGTCGCCCTTTTATCGCGCCGACTTTGCACGTGTCGCTTCTTGTCAAAGGATGCCGCCGCATAAATAAAGGATACCGCGTGCGGTGACACCCGAAAGTGAATTTGGATTTTGGCAGTTTACATAGAAGTGCCGTAGTAAAAGGTTGTGTTTGTATTCCTGTCTCTGAATACAAGTACTTGCGCTGGTCACTAACATTTGTAGCCTAGCGGCTAGAAACGGCTTATATGGCTCATTATCAATTCTAACAATAACTAGCGGCTCGAAACGGCTTACATATCATTGATATATTAACATGATTTAGTTTGTTGTTTTTGTTGTTTCTGTATGGGGCTTAAATGTTTGTGTGATGAGTATGTATAAGCATTTATTCCCAAGTCAAGTATTAATTAATATTGTTGGAAGCTGGCTGGCTGGTGGGCATAGAGTTGTATTAGTGCGCTTTTGAATATGACTGTGTGGGCTCTTTGGTTTGGCAAACGTCAGGTACTTTGAACTAGAAAGATATCTATCTGTAACCGATTATTTGCAAATTACTTATAATTATATTGTATTTGCTTTGAAAGGCGTTTTCATTCATTAGTCCACGCTCACGCAGTTATCATTTGGTCCTTCGTTAGTCAAAATTGTATATCCAGCATAATTCAGGTTTCATTTCATTGTATTTTTCAATTGTCATAGTTCGCCATCCGTTGTCATATAGTTCATAATTTCATCTCACGATCATGCAGATACGTAGTAAAAGCAAGTCGGTTGCAGATATTTCAGCACTCGGAGTCGATCGTATGCAGCGTAATACACGCTCCGCGCATACACGAAACGGTGTCGACCCACAGGTGACTCCAAGCGCTGACAGTACTAACGTTTTGGCACAACCATCGAGCGCGAGCCCACAAACAGGGCTCACACAGCGCCCCGAACCCGTCGATGGCAGTGTTGCAAATTTGAAAGATTTTTCTGTTTGCAGTAGTTCTAAGGGAGAACATTCACAGTCTTCCCACTCATCAGCCACCGTACGCGCCAAAAAGCTTGCCGCCGAAGCGGAGCATCTTCGGCGCTGCGTACAGCTGGCACAGGAGCAGGCGGAGCGCGAGCGCGATCGCGAGCGTATGCAGGCGGAGCGAGAGCGCGAGCGCGAACGTGAGCTCGCACGCCTCCAACTTGAAGCTGAGCAGACGAAGCTACAGGCTCAGCTCGCCGCCTTGGACGCTACAGATAAGTCTACCTATTCTAAAGGTTCATCTCGAACCTCCCGTAGGTCAGAGAGACGTACAGAGTCATGGGTCAAGAATCATGGCGCATTTATAGCAGATGTAAACGAACCAACCTGCCCGACACATTCAGTACCGGACCGGCAACCGGAAGCTAACACTCGTCACCCTTTTCGACAGTCGATCCCTCGGACCGTTTTGATGTCAGAAACACCACTGGAAGCGGTGGTCCAAGCGTCGCTACCGACCGTCATCCAGCACAAGCCGCTGGACGACCTACAACGGCCGGCCATCTCTGCGACGCACATTCCGACAGCGAACGCAACTTCACCTATGCCATCAAAACCCAAAGCAGATGCTGCACTTCCACCGAACAACAATAGCACCGACTGTTTGTCACAGCTCACAAAAGCTATTGTTGCTGCTTCCGAACGGCCCAAACGGCCGGAGCTAGGTGTTTTCTCAGGTGACGTCAGTCAATGGATGTCGTTTAAGTCTAGCTACGATAAAACAAAATATCTTTTTTCTCCAGTCGAGAATTTGGTACGACTAAGCAACGCCGTTCGCGGCCCAGCGTATCAAGCCGTGGCGTCGCACCTGTGGGACTCAAGCGACCCAGACGACGTCATCCGCACGCTGGAGCAGAGCTTCGCTAGGCCAGAAATTCTGGTGGCGCGGGAGATCTCTGCACTGCGGAATATTAAGATAAGTAACACAGAACATTTAAATGTCTTGGCTAACAAACTGCGCAATTGTGTCTCAACTATCAAATATCTGCGTCAATACGAGTACTTGTATTCGCCGGAACTCTTCCGTAGCGTTCTGTCAAAACTGAGCGAGCACACGCGAAGTCGTTTTACCGACTACGCGTCCACACGTGTCGTGTCTCGAGAAAATGACACAACACCCCGACTGCAACTACTATCGGACTTTTTGTTAGAGGAAGCGGACCGTCAACTTAAATTCAACTTTATTTCCGACCCAATAACCGCTTGCTCTTCGAATAGATTCATTGTTCCTAAGCCGGTCATAAAGGAGATCGTACATGCCACAGTCGCAAAGAGCAACGACGTACAGTGTAGTTATTGTAAGCAAGGCTCGCATTCTATCGTCAAGTGTAAGGCATTTCAGCTTCTTAACGTTGATAGTCGCTGGCAATGGATACGTCAATTTAAAATTTGCTACAGGTGCCTTAAGTCTAATCCACACAGGTGGAATTTTTGTAGAGCCAAACCTTGTGGTAACAACGGGTGCACACGGCGTCATCACTCTTTGCTCCATGGCGCATCAGAATCTTCTTCACAGCCCGACAGTAGCGGGTCGGTAGATGGAGGTACAGTCGCAATGACAAATGCTGATACAGGTATTATACACGTTCCCACTGACCAGTCTAATATTCAGGTGACTAATTTATCCGAAAGTCTCATTAACGCAACAGGGCTGCCACAACCAAAGGCGCTACCGCGAGGTCTCTTGAAGGTGCTTCCGGTCGTGCTAGAAGGTCCAAAAGGACAATTTGCAACAACAGCACTTCTCGACGAGGGTAGTACTGCCACACTAATTGATGGCGACGTAGCCGTGCGTATTGGAGCTAGTACTACAACACGCCAAAGCCGCCTTCGCATAGAGGGTGTCGGCGGTATGTCTAAAGACGTCGACATAAGTTACGTCAATTTTTATATAAGAGGACGTAATCAGACAAAACGCTATTTAATTGAAAATGCTCGCGCTATTACTCCGTTAGGCTTGCGTCCGCAGAATATAGGCGAAATAAACTACCGCGACTTCGAGCACTTGGCCAACCTTTCCGAGGAGCTGTCACATGACAACGCGAGTCCGACTGTACTCATCGGAGCTTCAAATTGGGATTTGTCGTTAAGCCGAGATGTAAGAGTAGGTAAAAAGAACGAGCCCGTTGCCTCACGGACCTTATTAGGGTGGGTGTTACACGGCGCGATTTCGACTTCTTCAAAACCTATCGATTTTGTGAACGTCACTTACGATGACACTAACGAAAGCGAAACACAAGCGTTTATGCAAAGGCAATATGATGAGTTAGAGAATCTAATTAAACATCAATATGAGATTGATTCTCTAGGCATCAGCAAAAAGCTACCGAAAGAAAACGCCGAAGATCAACGCGCACTCGATATTATTACGAAGTCAGCGCGAAGACTCGATACTGGTCGGTTCGAAGTGAGGCTACCGTGGCGCGAGAATATACCGAAACCACTGCCTGATTCATACATATTAGCATTATCGCGTTTTTTGTCGCTCGAGAGACAGCTGTCTAAAGACCCCGTGCTTAAGGCCGGCTATGAAGCCTTCATTTCTGGAATCATAGAGAAAGGTTACGCCGAAGAATGTGAGAAAGAGACCTACCACGGCTCTTGTTCGAGTAATAATGACTCCATACGGTGGTACTTACCAACATTTGGCGTGATGCACCCACAGAAGCGTAAGCTGAGAGTGGTGCATGACGCAGCGGCAAAGACCAAAGGCATATGTCTCAACAGTTTATTGCTTAAGGGCCCAGATTTGCTTCAACCCTTGCTTGATATTCTTTTCCGCTTCCGAGAAGGCGCTATCGCTCTGAACGCAGATATACGGGAAATGTTCCCCCAAATAAAGATTGCAGCAGAGGATAGAGACGCTCAACGTTTTCTAGGGCGGAGCAAGGAAGGAATTCTAAAGGAATATCGTATGTCATCGATGATGTTTGGTGCTGTCTCTAGTCCCTTCATTGCTCTGGCACTTAAAAACAAAAACGCTGAGGAGTTTCAATCTCAGTTTCCAGATGCTTGTCTTGCAATCATAAACGATCACTATATGGACGATTATTTGGGAAGCCATTTTGATATTTTGCAAGCTTCGAAAATCGCCTCCGACATCGTTAAAGTCCATAGCGCGTGTTGCTTTGAAATGCGCTCTTGGGTTTCAAATTGTCCAGAAGCGCTGTCTCAAATTCCAGTTGAACTGCGAAGCGAGAGCGGCTCTGAAGTTAATCTTCCACCAAATACTAACGTAGGTGTTTTAGTGTCCGGGCACGAAAATGGCGGCGGCGGGGCGGCAGCGGGGCGGCGCGACAGCGGAGCGGCGGCGATGCATTCAACAGTATGGCACAGTATGGAGACGCGCACGAAACGGGCGGTGGCGGAGCGGGGCGACGAGCGATGCACGGGCGGGAGGAGAGCGACGAAAACAAATGAACAAAGTAGTTTGATTTGGTCGCCCGCGATGACAGTAGTGTTGTGTTGAAACATATAATAGTGTCTGTTTGATTACTGGGTACTTATTTATTATTATTTATTTATTTAAAAATATTTTACAATAAATATATCTAATAGGGTCAGTTATTCTACGGGACATAATAACCTATAGAATTCAGCTCTGTATATCTAATCAAATTTTATATTTTTCAGCATTAATTTAACAAGAAATTGTTTCCATAGCAACATCACATTTAAAACATCAATAGAAATAAAATAAAAAATAAGTTTATTTAACATACAATTTAGGTTTGTCACTACGATATTCTAAAAAGCCCTAGTCCAGTAGGACCACGAGCACATAGTGGTATACCGTGGTCCTACCAGTAGGTCAAATCGGTAGGTCCACGGGCCCGTAATGGTATTTAGCCCATCTGTCACAACACTACTAGCGCGGCTGACCGGCCGCTAAGTTTCGTGCCCACGTTCTCATCGCCCCGCCCCGCCGCCGCTCCGCTGCCGCGCCGCCCCGCCACCGCTCGGCCGCCGCCACTTTCGTGTCCGGACACTTAGGGGTTAGATGGAACCCACGAACAGATCAATTGGGCTTTCGCGTGGTCCAACACGACTCTTCCGCCTCTTTAACAAAACGATACATTCTATCAAAGGTCATGAAAATTTATGACCCACTTGGCCTGTTAATGCCTATCATTATTGAAGGTCGGATAATCCTTCAAAAGCTGTGGAGAGAGGGATTGAACTGGGACACACCAATACCCGAAAAGTTTATACCCGAGTGTAATCATTGGTTTAACCTGCTGGAATCCACGTCGAACGTCAGCATCCCACGACATTACATGAACCAATCGACATTTTCAGACGTTCAGTTACATGTATTCGCTGATGGCGGTGAACAGGCATATGCCTGTGTTGCCTACTGGCGCTTTACTTACGGTAATAATGAAGTGTCCTTGTCACTTATCGGTAGCAAGGCCAGAGTTGCTCCACTGAAACCCATTTCGATTCCGCGATTGGAGCTGCAAGCGGCGTTAATCGCATGTAGATTTGCTCAAGCTATTTTGAAAGCTCACCGCATTAAGCCTTCCGCAATTTTTTATTGGACTGACTCGACCACGGTCCTCAAGTGGTTGAGAGGTGATGCTAGAGCGTTTAAGCCGTTTGTAGCCCATCGTTTAGGGGAAATATTGGAGACAACACACCCTTCTAATTGGCGATGGGTTCCAAGTGCACTCAATAACGCTGACGATGCTACAAAGCCCAAGGCATTGAAACTAGATTTGTCGCATCGTTGGTTTTCCGGGCCGACGTTTCTTTTATGCCTTGATTCTGACTGGCCCATCGAATCTAGTTGTGATGATGAGGAAGTCACACCAGCGTCCGACGACAAATCGGAACTAGTGAGACTTCTTATCGATATTCCTCTGCCGGACTTACCGGTCCCCGAATTTACGCGTTTTAGTAAATGGTTGCGCCTACTGAGAGCGACCGCACGTTTTATACAAGCCGCGCGGATTTTTAGATCCTTCTTGTCTCGACCAATCGATCAACGCTCTTATTTGTACGCAGATGGCACCACCTCCCCCTCTGGATTGACGGCTCTGGATATCTCCCACGCCGAGAACCTTCTTCTTCATCGTGCGCAAGTTGACAGCTTTCCTGAAGAATACAAGTCCTTGCAGTCATCGCAGACAGTGGCCAAGAATAGCAGGATAGCTGCACTTTCCCCAGTGTTAGGCCCCGATGGGTTCCTTAGACTTGATTCACGTATAACCGCCGCTCCTGGGGTAAGTGAGAGTGTCAAATGTCCGATGGTATTGGATGGCCGCCATCACATAGTCCGCCTCATGATACTGCACTACCATCGCCAGTCAGCTCATTCATTCAACGAGCTGGTTTTGAACGAATTAAGACAGCGATATTGGATACTCAAAGCGAGGAGCACTATACGGAGCGTCGCCAACACCTGCAACGAATGCAAGCGGCATAAGATTCAGCCTATTATCCCGCAAACCGGCAACCTACCATCGTTATGTAGCCCTATACACCTGTCTCGTAACCAGAGCGCTGCACCTCGAAGTGGTCGGGTCACTATCATCAGATTCCGCACTGTTGAGCTTAAGGCGGTTCATAGCCCGAAGAGGATCTCCATCAGTCATCATGTCCGACAATGGCACAAATTTTGTCGGCGCCAATCGAATTCTAAGAGCTTTGCACGGAGATGGTTTACGAGAGTATGCTACAAACCACAAGATCGAGTGGCGTTTTATTCCCCCCGCATCACCATTCATGGGAGGGGCCTGGGAGCGTCTGGTCCGGACTGTAAAGACTGCCCTAAGGTGCACCCTAAAGACCAGATCTCCCAAAGAAGAAGTGTTGACAACCCTACTGGCTGAAGTAGAGGGAATCGTGAATTCAAGGCCGCTCACGTACATATCACCCTCACCGCAAGCTCCGGAAGCCATAACGCCATTCCACTTCATTCTCGGCGCATCATCCATAAGTCCGTGGACGTCATCTCTCACAGACTCGGATTTAATAAGGCGGTGTGATTGGCGGCAGACACTCCGTTTGGCTGACCACTTTTGGTCGCGGTGGCTGCAAGAGTACCTGCCCACACTGCGACCTAGAGGACCACGCGGCGGCTCTCCAGCTTTGTCCGAGGGGGACGTTGTGCTCATCGCGGACTCTTCCCTACCGCGGGGCCTATGGCCACTGGGAAGAGTTATTAAAATATTTAAGGGGGCTGACGGAACTGTGCGCGTCGCCGACGTCTTCACTAAAGGGGGAACCTTGCGCCGCCCAGTCCGAAAGCTCTTAGTTATATCTTCCGACAGCCAGCCACCTTCCAACGATTGTTAGTGTTCCACTGGGGGCGGGGATGTTGGAAGCTGGCTGGCTGGTGGGCATAGAGTTGTATTAGTGCGCTTTTGAATATGACTGTGTGGGCTCTTTGGTTTGGCAAACGTCAGGTACTTTGAACTAGAAAGATATCTATCTGTAACCGATTATTTGCAAATTACTTATAATTATATTGTATTTGCTTTGAAAGGCGTTTTCATTCATTAGTCCACGCTCACGCAGTTATCAATATATTTTTATAAAAAAAATACAAAGAGTTTTTTAATTACCTGAAATCATTTTGCAGCTCCAAAGACATAACATCGCTTTCAAACGGAAAGATGTCACATTTGAATTCTTGTATGGAGAGATTTCCTATGACTCCTCTGTTCGTGAGGTGTTTCTCACAGAGCTCGCTCTTGCGTGGCACAAAGAACAAGTGGAATTCCACTCCAGGATTTTGTTTAGCCCTGTTAAAGTAAAAATAATACTCAAATAAACTTGGAGATGAAGTGCTTTTGAGTCATATGCAATTTACTACAACCTTCTCAACATTTTTTTAAATAATGGGGAATGTCCGAAAAAATCAAATTGGCTGATTATTTTTCTATAGGTAGGAATAAAGTCCCTTAGTAATAGAAAAAAGTTTCAGAATTTTCGGTTGGATAAAAAAGTTATTAAAAATCAAAGTCTCTTCGACTTCACAAATGTATGAAAGTAACAGCAGAATGGAGATTATACCTTTGCCGCTAACTGCCACAAACACAACACGTATTAAAAAAAAGTTTTGACATTTTGTCTTGAAACTTTTTTTAATACCATGTTGTGGTTATGGCAGGTGTTGGCAAAGGTATCAATCTCCATTCTGCTGTCGAAGTCGAAGAGACTTAAATTTTTTGAAATTTTTGCACGAAACCGAAAATTATGAATATTTATTCTATTACTAAGGGACCTTATTCCTACCTATAGAAAAATATTCAGCCAATTTGATTTTTTCGGACATTCCCCATTGTATAAAAAAAAATATTGTCATGCATTTTACTTACCTAATGAGAGTTTTCAGTTTATTTAATGTTTAGATTATTTATTTTTCGAGCTATTTTGGTAGCCTTATCTACACAGGTAAAGCGAAGCAGTAATGAGCAAATGTTTTTATGATAACAAGCATTTATAATGATATTTGGCCAATTAATATTGATGTGATTTTAATACATTGTATAAATGCATAGGATATAATGAATTAACCCAAAGTGGGAAAACTGTTTCTACTAACTCTGAAATTGTGAAAAAAAATCAGCTGCTTTGCTTCATACAAAAAATAATAACGAAAATATCAAAATGTATGTAACAGTAGATTTGTTTTTTCATGATTTCAGAGTTGGTCTCATAGTAAGGTAAGTTGTTCAGTATGATAGTCAGGAAACAGTTTTCCCATTTTAGGTTCATTCCTTAACACCCTGTATATTAGGCTCCGTTATGCGGAAACATTTGTCTCTTTTTTTACATATAAAGAGTATGGAAAACAACCTCAGTTCTGCACTTTTTTGATGTTTTTCGTTGTTTTTTTTATCATTATCTTTAGCACAATTATCTTTCTTGAAAAAAAGTTATTGGAGCAACTACACAGTACCTATGTTAAAGTGTACTTTTATGTAGAGTAGAATTCAATAAATTTTCCGCTATTATTTATGCCAAAAATATGACCCGCGACAAGTGCTTTTAATGTTTTTTTTACAATCATCTGTGATTCACAATTAATACTTGTAGCTAGATAATCTTTTAGATAGAATCTCTTTAGCTTGTCGTATGTTTTTTTTGTGGCTACAACTTTACGTTTTCTATATAAAAATATGGCCCACGCAAACCATGTTTTCCTATCATGGACCCTTAATTGGCTTGTTAGTGAAAAATTAACCTTTCAAGCTGAACAAAAGCTCTTACCTTAGAGATACTATGTAGTCTGCAACCAAGTCCATCAGACCTAGTTTAGGTCGAGCGATAAACACAATATGTTTGACCGATATGGTGGGAAGACTTCCAGGCCGTAAAGGGAACATATCTGCCACCTCGTGCTCCTTCAGCAACGAATATTGAGCGACGAGACCAACAGGTCCTGCTAACCATTCATCCCAGATCGTCACCTATAAGTAATATAAGAATCTTTATGTCACTTTAAAGTAGAGTGGCCAACTTGTACAGGGCTACGATTTACTCTCTTATTGGGGATGACTTGATGTTGATTAGGTTTGTAATTTGTATTAATAAAATGTAGTGTACTTAGGCCCATATTTATAACTGCTCTCAACATTGAGAGCTATCTTGAGATCATTCTTGAGTAGCTCTTCTTTTAGGAACAGAATCTGAGGGCCTAGTAAGGGAACGTACCCATACTACGTGACCCGTTAAGGGGGGGAGGGGGGTCTTTAAAATACCACGCTTGGTCACAGGGGGGGGGGGGGGGGGGGGGGGGTCTATGTTTTGAAACGTAGTCAATATTCTCAATGGAAATCTGGTTCTTTTCTTTCAAGCTGTATTCAAATATGGTATGCAGCAAAAATTATTTTCTTCTTTATACATTTTTTCACTTGTTTGTAATGTTTGTAATTGTATGTAAAATTATAGGACACACTCTTGACATTACGTGGCAAGCGCCTTACTAATAAAAAGAGAATTATGAGCAAATTTTTTTTAGATTTCTGTTGAAAATTATGTAAAACCATTATCTATGAAATACTACGTGAAAACCAGGGGGGGGGTCTTGGCATATACTACGCTTGGTCACCAAGGGGGAGGGGGAGGGGGGTAAAAAATGGTAAAAATTGGGTCACGTAGTATGGGTATGTTCCCTAAGTGTTGTGTTCTCACATCACTTCACGAATAGTATCGTACATACTGCTCAGTCAATGCGAGTGAGAAGGAGTGAAGGGAGGAAACGATCGTTAACTATTCGCATAGTGAAGTGAGAGCAAAACACCAACTCATACTAGGCCCTCTTCTTCTTCTTCTTTTTATGCTTTGGCGGTTCCCTTGTGGATTTTGCCAGAGTCGAGTGTTTTGCTTAGTGGCTTCTTTTTCCCTAAGGCGTATTGTGAAAGTACAACGCCGATGTATAGAGGTGGTTGAAATTAGATTTGGGACTGTGGCATTATCTCAATCTGATAGCTGTCAAGGCTCTTCTTTCCTTTAGTTGACGTGGAGTTTTGAGTTCATATTTTTTTGTGTAAAGAACTCATCATTTGGATCGTGAATACGAAATATTATGTTACGGCAACGAATAGAACGCGAGAAATAAATTTCTAAAAATTTAGTATTTCTAGGTTAAAAATGTCTAATCTTACACCAGTGTCGTTATTTTTGGCGTTTAATGTCGGCGCTAGGTTGGTAGCACTGCTAAGGCTGCGGTCCGTATGGCGAAAATATCGATATTATTGCGAATACACATAAATGCAGAAGGTACAAAAAAATTGTTGCGATGGTGACCAAAGACCGCAGGTCACGTGATAGGTGCGAGGAGCGCAGCGACGAGCATGTTAGGTGTACATGAACCCAGCGTGCAAGCCGAGCGAGCGAAGCACCAGAAACGACTTTTTTACGTGCGAAAATTTTTACGTACGTCCCCTCCCCTCTCCCAACCTCTTTTTAGCCTCCCCTGCTTAATTTCCATATTTTTGGTTTTGAGGTTATGTTTACACAAAAATTTATTTCTCGAAAACTACGCATCAGCGGCAGATGGGGATTGGAGGAGGGAGTTGTTTCCCTTCCGCCCCCCTTCCCCTTCTTTAATTGCCAAAAAAAACAGTAATTTGGTTGTTATCATTACTTTTCAGTGCGAAATTAAAAATTCATTTAAAAAAAAAGTATGCATTTCCTGTCTCCCAAATTTTAAGGGGGGGTTAAGGGGGACCCCCCTCCCCCCTACCACCCCTCCCACCCTTAAATTCCACGTCAACTAATGGAAAGTCGTACCGCTCTCAATGTTGAGTTGAGAGCGGTTTATACATACGAGCCTTAGTGTAGTAGCATAATCGACAGAGTGCCTAGTATGAGTTGTGTTTCTCACCTCACTTTGCGAATAGTATTGAGTGAAAGAGAGGATATCATGCGAGTGAGTAAACGAGTGAAAGAGATATGACGATAGTTTACTATTCGCAAAGTGAAGTGAGAACAAAAAATCAACTCGTACTAGGCCCTCAGATCTGTCTCCAGCGATCGACTAGTCGGCCCCTCTGCTGTAAAGAATCTATCTATTTTGAGGTAACTAAAAAAACTTCACTGACATGAATTTTTTTTTTCTATTTGGAATATAATAATATAGAAGTCAATGAAAAACTTACTTTCGGCCCCTCACAAAGTTGCAGTAGATTCAGCAGCTCCTTTCTCATAGTTTCTTGCACCAAAGCGACATTGAGACGGCCGCCGGATAAGTGCGTACTCATTTTTGGATCCTTCATCTTTGATTATTATTTTATTTACAATAGAAATAAAAAACAAGGCGCAGCAAAACCAAACCAAAACAAATAAATAAATGTCGTGTCACAGACTGACTGACAGACAACTTGACAAGTGAAGTGTCACTGTCAACTGACATTGGGTGCATTTCAGTAGACTAATCGCTGAGTCACCGATCGCCATAGAAACTTTAACCTTCATAAACCTTCATAAAACATCATGTTAGATTCTATCGAGATTTAAGGTGGAAACAAATTATCGGACGCGGCTAATGGACGCGGCTTACTGCCGCGGCTGATAGGTATCTGGGACTATGAAAATACACGGAGGTGTGCAAACTATCGGACGTAAGTCGCGGACGTAACCATAGACTAATATGACGTCATCGGACGTCCGATGCACCGCGGCAGTAAGCCGCGTCCATAAGCCGCATCCGATAATTTGTTTCGACCTTGATACTTTTCATATTAGAGGAGGGAAGTAATCTTACCCAACTAGCACAAGACGTCTGCTTAAGACCTATATAGCGTATATAATTGCAGTTATAAGCTGCAAGAGTTAGTTGCATAGCGCGCTATGCAACCCTTTTGCAACTGCTTTAGATCTAAAGGGGCGACTTTAGAACTTATTTTAATAGATCCAGTAGAGTTTCATAATAGCGCATGTAATTTCTTACAACCGCTATTTTCACTCTTTAACAACCGTATTGGCACCAATTGAATGAATGAACGTCAGATCTGCTCATTTATTTCATTCACTCCGAAGCGTAAATTACAGCTTTTAGTGAAAATTTAAACTTTCTTTGGGAAGTTTCGTGGTTTTAATGTATTTAAGTTCTATAACATGTAAGATGTTTTTATATAATTATGTCTGGCATCGTGTAGTGAAATAATAAAATGGTGGAACTGTAGTGTAAATATATTTGAGTTACGCGGCTTATTTAGGTGATAAACATCGGCAAATTTAATTGACTGTGAAACGTGTTTGGTGTTTTTGGAATAAAACTAATGGGCCCTCAATTTATTGAAGATTTTACGAAAATCTAATTAATTTGTAACTGCGGGTCAAAATATTTTATCTTAATTTTGATAAGTACCGCACTGAATTATATTTATTTATGGATATTTAATGATAACATGTTGTTTGCGATCATACTTAACTGTGCCGTGTGACCCGTTTATTTAAATAAACAGAAATATATGAACAGATGAAATAAATTGTCTCAGAAAATGGCGTCATATTATTGCAGCCTTGGTTTCTAGTTTTCGCTACTGTAGCCCCCTTTTGCAGATTTTGGTGACAAAAATCACTGTTCAGAAACTCCTGGATCCAACTAAGCTGAAAATTTCTTTGTTCTAGAACTTATACCTCCATATAATATCCAATAAAGTGGATATTATAACCTAGAGTGTGAATTTGATGTGATATAAAGTTCGCACCTGCACTGCAGCACATATAATTAATATAATTTAGGGATCTGCAATCAATGCCGGAAACCATTGCTTAAATAATAGTTTGATTGATAAAAAAATTGTAGTAGGTATTAGGCCAATAAATTCTTCTGTTATACTATTTATGATCTCTAAAAATCAACTTCGAGGGCAATGCACCTACCTATAGTTGGTAACTTTAAGAATTAATCGTCAAAAAAAAGTTTGTTCATATTAATTTTCAAGAAAATACGACGAGAAATAATTAAAATAAAAAATCCTACTATCCTACTAATATTATAAATGTGAAAGTTTGTGGGTTTGGATGTTTGGATGTTTGTTCCTCAATCACGCAAAAACTACTGAACGGATTTGGTTGAAATTTGGCACACAGATAGTAGATAGCCTGGATTAAAACATAGGATACTTTTTATCTCGATATTCTTACGGGAACGGGGACCACGCGGGTGAAACCGCGGGCGGCCGCTAGTGATTAAATAAAACCATAGAACGCCTCCGACTTAACTGAAGGGGGCTCCAACTTTTTTGAAGTCAGTTCTATGTTTTTTTAAACACCTTTTAAGCTCAATTTGATAGAAGGCATAATTCCGAATCAAAGATAAAAATGCTTGGATATAAATATAAATAAAAACTGATAACCTCTTTTTATGTTTTCGTAACCTAAATGGCGAAAATGGAACCCTTATAGATTCGTCATTTTTGTCTGTCTGTCAGTCCATCCGTATGTCACAGTCAATAACCGAAAATATTAGGACTACACAGTTGAAACTTGGTAGGTAGATGTATTCCGTATATGTATAAACCGCTTTACGATTTTTATACAAAAATAAAAATAATAAAAAAGTTAAGGGCGTCTCCTCAAACATGGAACTGAAACTGTATTTTTTTTCGTTAAATCAATACGTTCGGTGTCTATAGATAGGTCTTCAAAAATGACATCGAGGTTTCTCAGACAATTTTTTCTCAAAGTCAACCCTTTGAAAGAACTTAACTTTTCAAATTAGAGAGTGAAAAATAAAAAATATATATATATGCTATATTGCTATAGATCTTAATGAACACTTTCAACGAAAATTGTTTTGAACGAGATATAGTAACGAGTTTTCGAAATATAATAGTACATTTTCCAAAAACAGAACCCTACTGCGCGTGGCCCGACACTTACTTGGCCGGGTTTTTTGAAGTCGGATAAAAACAAATATTGCTCAAGCTATTATTTTCTATCATGAAGCACTGCAGACTCCATAATAGTTCCATAAAAAGGAATTTTACGAGCTTAGGTGCTAATTTGACCTCACAGGCATAACAGAAACCGCAAGAAGTAAATTAGTCGCAATTTCCTATCCTATGCAGAACAGGGTGGTGAAGTATCCCACGCGGGACCGTAATGCAACTAAAAGTGTCAATAAATATGCAATTATAACTACAATGCAGTCAATGGTAGTCTGAAATGCTATGCGGAACCATTATGCGAGTCAAAGTGGCAAAAAAGTTAAAATTCTAACTATTGTGCAGTTAATGGTGCCATAAGGTGTCACAAAAATAGTACCTTAGGTTTTTTCTGCGGTCAAAGCTATGATTTTAGCTGTTATCGAACCTGTGCCTAATTCTGTCTCCCTTATGCCACCCCTATAGACATTGAAGCTTTAAGGAAAGCTGCATTTTTCCCTTATGCCACCCCTATAGACATTGAAGCTTTAAGGAAAGCTGCATTTTTCACTAGTGTGCTAGTTGGGTAAGGCTTTTCAAAATGACAAAACGCTGTAGGCTCGATAGATGGCGTTGAAAAAAAAGGGGATTCCAAAAGGGATGTGCTACATCTATGGGGGATTCAAAGTATTTTTACTACCAATTTTATTTTGACTTCCCTCTTACCATCAACGCCATCTAGTGAGGAAAAAAGTTACTTTTCTTTTTTTTTTTATGTCAATTTGAAAACCCCTCATTGATTATACAGCCTTTTGTGCTTTTGCAGAGTGAAAGTAAATATTGTTTTATCTCAAACTATCCATTTTCACGGTGTGTGGTGGGCTGGTGGGCGAAGCGGCTCTGGTGGGCGTAGTATAATAGTGTACCGTGGCCCTGGCAATGTGGCTTCCCAGTGAAAGTGATCCCATTTAAAAGCTTATTATTAGCTGACGGATATATCGCTCTAGGAGCTTACCGCCAGCAAATAAGAAACCATCCTTAAGCCGTTCTGTTCAAAAGCAGGCCTTAAATAGGACTGCTTAAGGCCTGTTTTTGAACTAACCTTTGAGGTTGTAGTACGAAAAAGTTAGGCAGTTCAATGTAAGTCCTGCTATAAGAGCTCATAGTAAATATAGTAATGCGCCTAGAGCCACTCATCAGCCTTGGGTGCTGAGGGCCTAGCCAAAGTAAAATTGGCAAATCTTCGTTATAGCTTCGCTTTCGAAACATGTATGGGTCTGGGATTGACATAAGGTTTCGTTAACTATGGAATTTTAAATCAAATCCATACCTACATGTTTCGAAGCGAAGCGATAGCGAAAATTTGCAAATGTTACTTTGGCTAGGGGGTCTGATGCGATAGAGTTTGCGATAGAGATAGAGCCGTAGAGTAAGACGGGCTTCTCGAAGCCGGCGTTGCTCGAAGCGAAGCCGACGTTGCTCGAAGGATTTGGATATCAAGCGACTCTTATTCTGCGTTCTTATCCGCTACTGCAGCGCCCGGTTACCAGACGTCAGTATTTATCCGGACATGTCAGGCTTTTTCGGTTCTTGTCAGGATTCCTTTGGCTTTTTAGGGTTCCGTACCCAAAAGGGTAAAAACGGGACCCTATTACTAAGACTCCGCTGTCCGTCTGTCTGTCTGCCTGTCTGCCTGTCACCAGGCTGTATATCATGAACCGTGATAGCTAGACAGTTAAAATTTTCACAGATGACGTATTTCTGTTGCCGCTATAACAACAAATACTAAAAAGAGAATAAAATAAATATTTAAGGGTGGCTCCCATACAACAAACGTGACTTTTTTGCCGTTTTTTGCTAGATATTAATAATGACTGCAGGTAGACAGTTGAAATTTTCACAGATGATGTATTTCTATTGCTGCTATAACAACAAATACTAAAAACAGAATAAAATAAATATTTAATGGGGGCTCCCATACAACAAACGTGATTTTTTCCGTTTTTTCGTACGGAACCCTTCGTGCGCGAGTCCGACTCGCACTTGGCCGGGCTTTTTTTGCATTATTCACATGATAGAAAACAAACCTTAAAAATTTAACTTTATTTATCTTTCTTTTAGGTAGCAATCAACTAGTTTTTTTAAATAACTAGGTAACATTTTATTAAAATAATCAACTAACTTTGCAATAAATATTATCAACTTAGCGAAATATCAGGACTTTTTAGTCGAAATCAGGCTTTTTCATCATCCTGTCTCCAACGAACTTACTATACTAAGTACTTATACCGTGATATAAAAATTAAATCTAAGATTGCAGTTATAAAATAACAGGAATTAAACGCGTCGCGTACGTAACTAATGATAGGTTTTTCACAGCCGAGTTGCATCTGCGGAAAAGTCTGTAAAATAGGTAGGTAAGAAAATACCTATTTATGTAGGTAGGTACGCATTTAATCCTCTTATTTTAACTAAGTAAGTGCAATGCAATGCGAAAGTTTAAAAGTGTAAAGAAAGGTAAGATATTGACGATTTGCTTCCTCTCTGAGGCTAGGTATATAGTACCTATGTAAAATCATGTATTCTGTGGTAAAATACATCAGCAATGTCACAGAATACATATGCAATGTGGACCATACCCGCTAACTCACATTGTTATACCTAGCTTAGAATAATAAACACCTAGCCTAGAAGTCGTGTCCTCGTCTGCAAAGTGAGGCAACTTATACTAAGCCAAAATGGCTTCGTTTTCAGATTTATATCCTTCATACGTTACCTAATTGTAACTATTATAATCTAATAATTGTAGGAAAATTGAAACTGTTTTGTACTTATTCGGTATAATTAGGTAAAAATGGAGAATAAAAATCTGAAAACGGAACCTTTTGGCTGTTTTAGTTACCTCACTTTTGACAGTGCGCTTTGTATGCTACGGCTCCACGGCTCCACCTGCGTTAACGTTAATGTTAACGTCCAAGAACGGGCATTATAAATATTCAGTCCTTTCGTTTGTAAATTAACGCCGTTAGCCGCGTAACGCCTAGATTAACGCGTTAAGCTACGCGTTACGACGCAGGTGGAGCCGTAGTATACCTGCGTTAACGTTAATGTTAATGGTAATGTCCAAGAACGGGCATTATAAATATTCAGTACTTTCGTGTTAATTGGCCACATCTGCGTAACGCCTCGTTAAGACGCACTCAGGTGGAGCCGTAGCAGTAGAGAACTATCGTTCTAGTGTTATTATTAAGCCTATTACTGTGCTATTTTACTTTTTTAAACGTGTTTTCATTTAATGAGGTAGAGGCGTAATGAATGTCGGTAGATTTTGCTTAGGTTACGCATTATCTAATCTGTGGTTACGCACGTAGGTACCTACTGAAAGGCGGCTTAATCACCTAGTAAGTGAAAGAAACAGTAAAAAACATTAATATTAATCAGTTCAATTCACCCTTAAGGTATTTTACCTTCTATCAGATGTATTTCACCGACTTTTTTCAGGATTACTTGAAAACCACTGAACCGATTAGAATGAAAATTTAATATGGGACTATCTAATCTCTAGAGAACTTTCGAATGAATAAAATATTTTAAAAATCTATTCATAATTCGAGGAGATATCGAGGGACATACTTAAAAAAATCAGTTGAAATGATAACTTCCTCTTTTTTTGAAGTCGGTAAATGTATAATAATAAAGTAAGTACCTAGTACTTAAAAGTTCTTTAATGTTCGCAGCCGACCGCACGCACTGCGCGCCTGATGCACAGATTACTAATTTGTAGGCTTGTCGCCTTCACTATGCGGCACGCACGGGTTGCGAACTAGAAGTTCTAGTCTAGAACATTCCTTTCACATTGATACACGCTAAGTGACTCGCTTGGCTCTAGGCTATTGTGGACATTATTGAACGTTCCTTTCATTTCACTACACGCTAGGCGATCCTGGCTATCTAGGCTCTAAGCGCTAAGCAAGCCGCCTGACAAGTACGTGGCCTAACAGTTTATACAATTAAAAAATTAAGGTAATTACAAAACGGTTCGTGTTTGAAGAATGAAAAGCGTCCATTACCATCACAATTTTATTATGCGACTTGAAGCTTACAGCATTAAGCCCGATTTAGTTTTGAAGCCGAAGAAACAAATTCTAGGTCTTTATCACACGTTTGAGACATAACTAAAGGTAGCAACCACTAATAAATACCTACCACTCTACAATAAATCGTAGTTCACGGTTGCCATCCAGCACAACAATATTATAGTATACCCGGCGTCTCTGCGAACTACGAGCTACGAGTGTTATCACTTGCGTCTAGGGTTGCCACCTTTTTTTGGATCAAATATAGTAGTTTCGAGATTTTTAGTGTAAACATATAGTAGATGGCGAAAAAGTCCAAAAAATATAGTAGGTTGCCGTTTTGTATGGAGGATTTTAAAGAAGTCGCATTTTCCATACTTAAGTAAGTACTTACATTTTCATAATTTATTCAACAACAAATAAAGACAAGCGTTTAATCACAAAAAATACCTATTATTTTTTTGTTACTTTTGTTTAATTCTTTCACTTGAAAAAATATAGTAGTTTTGCCTACTCTATTTTTGCAAAAAATATAGTAGGCGAGCCTTCAATATAGTAGGATACTATATTATATAGTAGGGTTGGCAACCCTACTTGCGTCGGACGGGCGGGTGCGCGCGGCGTCTCATCGATTTTTCCACAAAACAAGTCATTTCCATCCACAGCTTACATTAAAAACACGTTTCAAACAAACGTCGCCGTCGGTCTGTACTGTACGCGTATCTCCGGACCTAGAAAATGTGAGTGTTTTCCCGCTAAAATTATGTGCCACTCCCCGAGAGCGAAGGACCATGGCCGCTCAGAATAAAGGCAAGTTTGTGATCTGTTTTTTTCTGTTTGAATTTGTAATGCGTCGATAATGTAGAAAGAAGGTCGGTGTTTTTAGGGCACGTTTACCGTTCGAGTGAGCATTGACATGATAACAGTGAGCGTGGGTGAATTAGTCCATGTGAGCGGCAAGTAATCATGTTTTCATGGCAGACAGATAAAAGGGTTGGGATTCGCAAAAACATACAGTGGAAAGTTACCAATTTCGTGTGACATACTTTTGTTGGCAACTTTAAGAAAAACTACTTAGTTTTCCAGAACTTTGTCTATTTAAACCTTATACTTCTATGACTTTACTCTGTTTTAAAGAGGTTTGTATTTTATAAGGCACAATTTTAGGGTAAAAACTTGGATTTTGATAAGACCATCATGGTGACAAGACGCCCTGTAGGATTAGCACACTTGTTGCGTTGCACAGAGTGCATATATTATAGGTAAGTACCTACTTAGTTCGCATTTACCATACTAATATTTTATATTATAAATGTGAAAGTTTTGGATGTTTGTTCATCAATCACGTAAAAACGGCTGAATAGATTTGGAGGAAATTTAACAAACAGATAGTTTATATCCTGGATTAAAACAAGATAGTTTTTATCCCGTCAAAGGTTTCCTAAGATTTTCCGAATGTCCACGCGGACGAAGTCGCGGGCGAAAGCTAGTTTGATAATTTGATTAAAAAATTAAAGGTTTTCTTCACAATACAAACTGATTACCAAAGTACTTTCAATAAAACCGCGCTAGTATCCGTTAAAAAGTGTTTTATCTCTTATATAAAAGTGAAAGGGTGACTGACAGACTATTGCCCAGCCCAAACCACTGAACCTAAAGACTTGAAATTTTGCACATAGATATTTTATACAGTGTTAACACCCACTAAGAAGGGATTTCCCGAAATTCCACCCCTAAAGGGTCGAAATGGGGGTACAAACTTTGTATGGAAAAAAACAATTAAATAGACATTTTAACTTGAAACTTCGTAGGAGTACTTCTAAAAACAAATAAGCAGACACGTGTTTCGTGGTTTTCCGAAACTCAACCCTTAAGGGGGTAAATAGGGTAAAAAAGCCCAACATCGATATGGTGTCAATATCGGGGTTTTATGGGATGTTTATTGCGAAAATGGCATTTATTTTTAAGAGGTGGACATTATGAAACTCCTAAAAGGGTCAAATGGGGTTCAAACTTTGAATGGAAAAAAAATTAAAGAGACATTTCGACTTGAAACTTCATATGAGTACTTCTAAAAACAAATAAGCAAACAAATCGATATTGAGGATCTATGGGATGTTTATTGCGAAAATAGCATTTAGGTATTTTGAAGTCCAACAGGGTGCCATGAAACGGGGTTCAATTTTTTTATGGAAATATAATACGGGAACGGGAACAGGAATGAGAACGAGAAGGGGAAGGGGACTAATAATATTATAAATGTGAAGTTTAATGTTTGGATGTTTGTTACGCAATCACGTAAAACCGGCGGAACGAATTTTGAAATAGCACACAGATAGTTATGGATACTTTTTATTTCGGTCAAAGGTTCCATAGCAATTTTCCGAATGTCCACGCGGACGAAGTCGCGGGAAAAAGCTAGTTTCAAGTATTTCTACACTTTGTTCAGTTGCGTAGACACGTGCGAGATACAAAACTATAGGTAGGTAACTTACTTACACCAATTTTAAGTTACTTACAAATGTTACAATATCCACTACAGATAAGTAGACCATTTTGCAAAAAAAGTAACTGAAAAGACACAATTTAGAAGCGCGATAGTCGGTCGATGTTCCTCGTTTGATTTTTATTTTATTTGATTTACTTACTTACTAAAGTAATCGATTTATTTAATTTTGTACTTTATTCTTGATCTAACTAAAAATGTCACAAAGCGAAACGAACGTCGTTAGGACGAAGCCGGCGTTGCTCTAAGATCGTGGTATACTCTATCTCTCTGACAATAAAATTACACCAAAAAATCGAGAAAAGACTTTTTCCTTCGCTCTGTTCAAGTAGCATAAGTACAAAATTACTCTATCATTACGCACGTTTTTTTTCGCGATAGATGCACAGTACATATACAGGGTGACATGGAAGTTCGACCTATTCCTTGAAAGGGGTTATACTAGAGGTCATTAGCAACAAATTAAGCCCAGGGAACCAGGGGTTAAAACTTGATGGTTACCGAGCTGCAGCAGTTCTTCGATATTTAAGAAATTTTCCGACTTGTTACCAAAAACCATTAATTATGAATAAACTACTCTACTCTGAAAATTGAATTGATACTTTTCTGAAAGCTGAAAAATAAGTGATCAATTTAAAAAAAAACGTTAGCCCAAAACATACATAATCACAGAAATAAAAGGTCCTAAGTAGCAATAACTTTTATTTTCTGTATTTTTTCCCGAAAATCATCGTAAGTTATTGAAAAAAACTGTATGAAAGTTCGCGTACAAATTTGTAAAATAACTAACTAGTTTCATTAGCTTTCCAAAAATGTACAAATGTCATTAACTTTCCCAGCTTTTTTAAAAAAAATCGGCAATAGGGTGCCGTATGTATGTGTAAGTTTTGATTTTGATTTGTTAATTGAATTCAGCTTGAAAGTCAACAGTGTTACTCTAACTACACTGTGAATAAAAAATAAATGTAAGTTGATAAAGTTTAGTGAAAAAAAAACAGATAACAAAAATTACAAATCCTGTTCAAACTGCCTACCATTGTTGCGTATGCAAGCACGGAGCCTACGACGTCGTAGGTACTTCACTCACTGTTACTCGCGTTGAAAGTGAGGTTTTTATTTGTTCGGCAACTGCCAAAACTCTCTCCCTCAACTCTTCAATGGATGTCGGTGGTCGAATCGCAGGGTACACTTAGTCCTTCATGTGACCCCAAAGTTACATCTGGGCACCCATCGTGCTGGTGCACCATATCTCTTCTTGTAGCTAGTGGCACATCTTCTAAAAGCGAGTGAACACGTTTTCGGAAGCTGTGGTGGAAGAAGAAATGTTACAAAGTACGAAGACTTTTTAAGACAGCAATCTCTTAAAAAGTCTTCGTAGGATGTATCATTCGGGGTAAGAAGAAAGGTCCGATCAGCTTATCATGGACAATCCCCATCCAACCAAACATTTAATGAAAAATCTTCTCTGGTACCACTATTTGTACTTTGGGCCCCAAAGGGCCAAAACCCAAGAAAAATTTAAGAAATCGCCCGCCACAGAAGATTTACATTAAGGCCGTCCGCTGCCTTAAGCGGGATCCCGCCGCGGGTACACGGCGCGGGAATATAGATTGCTGGTTTTTGACGGACAGATGCTTGCGCAGTGCGTGAGTAAGCTCTAATCTATGTCGCCCCGCGCGCGTGTCCCGCTCAAGGCAGCGGAGGGCCTAAATGTTTGGATGGCGACTGTCCATGATAAGTTGATCGGGCCTTTCTTCTTGCCCCAAATGGTACATCGTACGATTTTTTTTTAAGAGAGGTAGTGAACTGAACACCCTTTTAGAAGATGTGCTACAAGAACAGATATGGTGTACGATGGGAGCCCAGATGTATCTTTGGGGTCACTTGAAGGACTAAGTGTACCCTGCGATTCGACCACCGACATCCATTGAAGAGTTGAGGGAGAGAGTTTTGGCAGTTGCCGAACAAATAAAAACCTCACTTTCAACGCGAGTAACAGTGAGTGAAGTACCTACGACGTCGTAGGCTCCGTGCTTGCATACGCAACAATGGTAGGCAATTTGAACAGGACTTGTAATTTTTGTTAACTGTTTTTTTTTACTAAACTTTATCAACTTACATTTATTTTTTATTCACAGTGTAGTTAGAGTAACACTGTTGACTATCGAGCTGAATTCAACTAACAAATCAAATTCAAAACTATGATCTACGGCGCCTATTTGCCGATTTTTAACATTGAAAATGTTTTTTCGATCGCTTCAGTAAGGTACCCAATTTCAGCCAAAGTGAGACATTGCCCTGGTCCCGTGAGTTTTAGGTCTACGTGTTTGTACTTAATGTCAAAAGATGCGTCTCAGCAAGGGCTACAATATGGTGAAAAAAAAAATTGAAAATGTCAAAAACTTTTTTCGAAAATCGCATAAATGTAGAAAAATGACACAATTTTTCGGGGTCTTTTCTCACTAAATTGACAATTTCTCAAAAACGAAAAGCGATATCGAAAAAATGAAAAAAATCCCTAGAGATATTGAGTTAGCCTACCTATTGAAAATAGTATATATCCCTGACTCTTACGGTCTGGGCTGTAGCTTATCCTTTATGTAGCGAAATGTTGGGATACCGCGGGCGACGTGCGCGGCGCGGGATAATGATAATACGTAGTACGATTGAAGTTTGTAAATTATTGTATATTTCAAAGCTTGTAATAGTGTTTTATATTTTGTATTTCTTATTTATTTCCACATTTTTTATAAATAAAAAGTATTTAGATATACAGGGTGACATGGAAATTCGACCTATTCATTGAAAGGGGTTATACTAGAGGTCATTAGCAACAGCACAGTGAACCAGGGGTCAAAACTTGATGGTTACCGAGCTGCAGCAGTTTTTCGATATTTAAGAAATTTTCCGACTTGTTACCAAAAACCATTAATTATGAATAAACTACTCCACTCTAAACATTGAATTGATACTTTTCTGAAAGCTGAAAAATAAGTAATCAATTTAAAAAAAAGGTTGGCCCAAAACATACACAATCACAGAAATAAAAGGTCCTAAGTAGCAATAACTTTTATTTTCTGTATTTTTTCCCGAAAATCGTCGTAAGTTATTGAAAAAAAACTGTATGAAAGTTCGCGTACAAATTAGTAAAATAATTAACTAGTTTCATTAGCTTTCCAAAAAGGTACATGTGTCATTAACTTTCCCAGTTGTTTTAAAAAAATTCACAGATCTCGTGCCTTTCACGACCTTCTGGCACATTGAAAATTGATTTAATGAATTTAACAATTTTTTTTATTCTTTTCTTAACATTAATATTTTATTGAAAGGTAACCTAAGTACTATGTATAACTAAAACATCTGAATTTCTAAATAAATTAACCCTAATAAAAAAATAAATCAAAATCAAACGCAGCATGCGAGACTCTCGCGCCGACTTCATCATCACTCGAATGTGCGATAACAACCCTCATGTTTACCTAGGCACACTCTCATTCTCAGAGATCGTTGTAAAATTTGGAATCGCAGAGTCACTAAGAAAGACGTGACTGATCGAGTAATTTCAAATCTCGAAATTGAAATAACAGCAACCCACGATATATAATATTTTGGATCTAGTAGAGGCCCTCGGCTTCGCCTCGGGCCTCAAACTAAAACCTCTCTTCTGTTCAACTTTCGCTCAAGATTCGTTTATCCGTTTCTCTACACACAAAAACTCACTACGACGCCTAGCACGTGGACTGGAAAGTGAAAGTGAAAGTGAAATATATTTTATTTAAATAAGCTCACATAATAAGCATTTTTAAATCGTCAATTCTTTTACCCTGCCACCCATTATGACGTCTTTTAACTGACAAGAAAAATGGGCGCAAAAAACTTGTCAGCTTTATCAATCAGATGGAACGATATTTACAAATATGTATATCGTTTCCAGACTTTATATTAACAAAGATTAACAAATAAATAACATTATTGAATTAGCTCATTTCTTAATGAG
This sequence comes from Agriphila tristella, assembly GCA_928269145.1. NCBI lineage: Eukaryota > Metazoa > Arthropoda > Insecta > Lepidoptera > Crambidae > Agriphila > Agriphila tristella. The sequence continues at coordinate 18,813,831 of OV743445.1, forward strand.
TTTCAAATTTCTTAATCAATTTACAGATTTTAAGCTAAATTCAAAGTTTGAACTTGTTATTCAGTCTAGGCTGCTACAATAAATAAAAATAAAAGAAAAACATACAATTCAATATGCATTAAGATAGGTAGTCAGAAGCAGACCCATTCCCACTGGCAGCACCAGTTCCCGAACATGACGCATGAACCAGCCATCTCTTCGCTCAACCATATTTGAGCCTCATACGACACCACCGCAGAAATGATTAAAGAGAGCATGACATACTAAGACTACCTATGTTAAGGCATCGAATTGAAAATTTATATCCAAAAGCTTTTCATAGGTCTTTCACTAAACTACTGACTATAGAAAGTAAAAATATTGCAATTAAATAAATCAAAACAAGGTAAGCTATTAAGAATTATATTTTTTGAGTAAGAAGTGCCATACATACAGACAATATAAAACAGATCTTTTATATACGAGTTATACGACGCCCTTAATACAAGCAGACAGAAGCAGACCCATTCCCACTGGCAGCACCCGTTCACGAGCATGACGCATGAACCAGCCATCGCTTCGCTCAACCATATTTGAGGGAACGTAACGACCCGCCTCACACGACACCACCGCAGAAATGTTTGAAGTGAGCATGACATACTAAAGCTACCCATATCAAGTCGTCGAGTCAAGAAGCCAGAAGTACGTTTTTAAGTAGGTAGGATACTTCTCACAATTTTATACTTAGAAAAGAAAATCACGATTCGAGTTTAATTAAAGGACTTTTATCTAGACCTATGAAAGAACCCCGGACTTTTTCTAATCAATACTGAGGTATTAGAGTAATAATTAACAATACAAATGCTATGCCCATGCCTTTTTATCCTTCAAATAATCGTCAACAGTGTAATAACCTTTACTCATTAAATTGGATTTAACAGTATTTTTAAATTTTTCCAAGGGCAGTTCTGTGACTTGTTCTGGTATCTTATTATAAAAGGTAATACATCTACACAAAAAAGAGCTTCCGGTTTTATGCAGTCTGCGCCTTGGAACAGCAAGTTTGTTCTTGTTTCTTGTATTGAGTTTATGAACATTACTATTTTTTACAAAGCTATCTAAATTTTTCTTTACATACATTATATTTTCATAGATGTATTGGGAAGCTACCGTTAATATTTTAATTTCTTTAAATAGGTCACGAAGAGTATCTCTAGACCGTAAGTTGTATATAGCGCGCACTGCCCTTTTTTGTAAGATGAATATGTTATTAATATTAGCAGCTGAGCCCCACAACAACAAACCGTAGGTCATAATACTATGAAAATAACTGAAGTAAACCAATCTTGCTGTTTCAATGTCGGTCAGAAGCCTTATTTTCTTAACTGCAAAGGCAGCAGAGCTAAGTCTGCTTGACAGGATATCGATATGAGGGTCCCATTGCAACCGCGAGTCTATAGTAATACCTAAAAATTTTGTTGAGTCAACAAATTCGACTGCTTCACCATTTACATGTATAGTCATATGAACCTGCCTCACATTAGGAAGTGAAAATTTTACACATTTAGTTTTACTAGAGTTAAGCTTCAGATTATTAATAGTAAACCAATGCATCACCTTGGAAAGAGTGCTGTTTACATCGTCACTGCAGTTACATCCTCTATCAACTTTAAAAATTAAAGAAGTATCATCAGCAAACAGTACTATTTCACATAAGTTTTTAGTATAGTAAGGAAGGTCATTAATATAAATAAGAAAAAGCAATGGACCCAATATCGATCCCTGCGGCACGCCCATGGTAATGGGTGCTTCATAGGATTCTGTTTTATTTACAACAACTTTTTGGGTTCTCGCCGACAGATACGATTGCATAAGGCTTATTGCATTTTTTGATACACCATAATGTTCCAATTTATCTAATAAAGTACTGTGACTGACACAATCAAATGCTTTAGAGAGATCACAAAATATACCAATTGCATCTTGTTTACTCTCCCATGCTTCAAAGACGTGTTTGAGAAGTGCAATTCCAGCATCAGTTGTGCATCTACCACGAGTAAAACCAAATTGTTTCTCGTGAAGTAGTTTGTTGATAAGAAAATGTGCTAATAATTGATCATAAATGATCTTTTCAAAAATTTTGAAAATGCAATGCAATGTCATGTCATACCGGTAAGTGAAAGTGACCGTAGTTCGACGTCACAAAACACACAAAATACACAAACAACTCACTGTTGGTGTTCACTACACTTAATTTTATACGTAAATGTTACGTGATTCAGTGGAATTAGCCACAATTATTATGCTAATAATTAAAATATTTCAAATTTAAATACGGGAGCAAAATTTGACAACTGGTGCCGTCGGTGTTGCCACAGGAAAAAAAAAAAAAAAAAAGAGATAATAGCGTCATCTCTTTTGCTCATACAGTTATTGCTAACACTACTTTCTCTTTCGTTTTCACATAGTAAGCGACGTCACGTCATTATGGTTTTAATATACAGGGTGACATGGAAATTCGACCTATTCCTTGAAAGGGGTTATACTAGAGATCATTACCAACAAATTAAGCCCAGTGAACCAGGGGTCAAAACTTGATGGTTACCGAGCTGCAGCAGTTCTTCGATATTTAAGAAATTTTCCGACTTGTTACCAAAAACCATTAAATATGAATAAATTCCCACAGACCGATATACTTAGGTAGGTACCTATTAGCCCAGTAAATGAAAAGGTGTAGAGGGAAATGATTGGAACACAATTTTTGACTTCGTAACTTTGTTTGGACCAGTTAGGAGGAGAACATATCAAAAGTCCCCGCCCGTAGCCCCTATGCCGGGGGGGAGGGGGGGGGGGGTTTGAAGGTCCCATTTTTCGGTTTTTCAGATATATCTCGAAAACTATGCATTCCAGCGACATGAATTATTTTACAAAATAAAAGCTGATTAAATTTGACACAAGACTTATTATGGAAAATTTTTCGATATCTTGTATAGTTTTTGAGATATCCGCTCCTGAATATCTGTAATTTAGGAAAAATAATATTTTTTGATTGATGATGATTCGCCCCCATTTCATCCCCATAATGGCTGAAATACTAACAATAACGATATACGTCGAGTTAGATTTGCATCCATATGCCAAAATTATAAATTTAGCTATTTTTACTTCGAAAATGAAGGATTTTCTATACACAACTTCATCCCCCTTTTCACCCCTTCGGGAGTAAAATTTTCAAAAACGCTGGGACACGTAAATATTAATTTTTTATCGTCAGCCTAAACACAAAATTTGAAGATCCTAGCTTCGAAACTGACGGACTTTCATACAAACTTTGGACCCCCGTTTCACCCTTTAGGGGGTGAGTTTTGAAAAATCCTTTCTTAGTGAATCCCTAGACCTCATTAGAAACCTATGTGCCAAATTTGGAGTCTCTAGACCCAGCGGTTTGGGCTGTGCGTTGATATGTCAGTCACCAATCAGTTTCTTCTTTTATATATTAACAGATAAAATTACAGACTTTTAAAAGTAAATATCTCGAAAACTATACAAGATATCAAAAAAAATTACTAAATTAAACATGTAGCAAATTTAACCAGCTTTCATTTCGTTACAAAACTCATGTCGCTGGAATGTATAGTTTTCGAGATAGGTATATGTGAAAAATCGAAAAATGGGACCTTCAAAACTCCCCCTCCCCCCCGGCATAGGGGCTACGGGTGGGGACTTTTGATATGTTCACCTCCTAACAGGTCCAAACAAAGTTACGAAGTCAAAAATTGTGTTCCACGCCTTTCCCTCTATACCCTTTTTTGAGCGTTCATTTCCTGAACTATATGTAGAAATTCCGTAAAAGTAGTAGGTATGCAAATTCACTTCTCAAGCTTACGCGCTCACTAGACATCGAAATAAAACACTTTAACGGGTAGGTAGGTATTAAGACACGTCGGGAAAATAATAAATCAATGCAAATATCAACTAATTACCAAAGTACTTTCAATAAAACCACGCTAGTATTCGTTAAAAACTGTTTTATTTTAAGTAGTAGGTATGCATCTACTTAAAAAAAACCGGCCAAGTGCTTGTCGGACCACGCGCCATAGGGTTCCGTAGTTACCTTATACCATACGATATTTCATACCACTATTATTTTTCGTCTGCAAAAATTACTTTGTTTTTCACAGTGTTGGTATGAAAGACAAAGTTATATTTGCGGTTTTGAAAAATGTGCTATATCTCAAAAACTAATTATTATATTTCGTTCAATTCAATTTTCGTTGAAAGTGTTTATTAAGAACTACAGCATATTTTTTTTTCAGATTTTTCGCTATCTTATTTTAAAAGTAAGAGGGGGGGATCCACATTTTACCACTTTGGCAGTGTTTATCTTTCAAACGGTTGACTTTGAAAAAAAAAATCGTCTTAAAAACCTCAATGCCATTTTAAAAGACCTATCTATAGACACCCCACACGTATTGGTTTGAAGAAAAAAGCAATTTTCAGTTTCAGTTCTATGTATGGGGAGCCCCCCCTTAATCTTTTATTTTTTTATTTTTATGTTAAATTCGTTAAGCGGTTAACAGAATACATCTAATTACCAAGTTTCAACTGTGTAATCTTGATACTTTCGTAATAAAGTGGCTGTGACATACGGACGGACAGACAGACAGACATGACGAATCTATAAGGGTTCCGTTTTTTGCCATTTAGGCTACGGAACCCTAAAAACCACTAGTATGATATGAAAGGTCATCAATGTTTGAAAATAATGTTTGAACAGAAGGAACATAACAATTTTCTGGGGGATTTTGATTTATTTTATTTTTATTTTATTTATTATCACAAAATCCACAGCACTTAAAAATTAACAGTAATTATCTTACAGATTTTGCTTATTGCCAATAACGGATTTACATTTTATTTATAAATTTAATTGATGCAATTTTCTGTACTTATAAGTAAGGCCAGTATATTCAATAAACTCTGTCTCTGTCTTTTTCTTTACGTGTGAAGAAAGAGTAATGAAAATAACCTCACATTTTCATTTTTTCCATGTTTTGTCGTTATTTTGAGGATAAAGTCACTTTTTGAAAAAGTAACCGTTGAATATTCTTCTATATGTCATTACCTATTTTTTCTATATATTTTATAAGAGATTAATAAGCTTTAAGTATTATCCAAAAAATATAAAATTAATGAAAATTTTCTTTGTCTTTGCATATTTTTTTAGTCGAGTGAAGATATGAATATCGTATCTTTAACCGTAAAATAATCAAGTTCGTTTATGAAACTTCAACATATATTTTTATCTACTCAAAGTAAAGAATATTCGATTGTTTATTATTGAATCAAAAATAGGCCAAATTCGATAATTTCGAATAGGTATACTGGCCTTAAGCGTAGCACGAACATCTATCACAGTACATATATAAGTTTTTGAAAAAACTTATACATATAGTTTTTCTAGTATTTAGTCGTGACTAAAAGTATTGAAAAATCTGGACCATAGTTGTATGGTTTTACGGTACTACCACAGAATAAATAATAGTACAAGTGTCTCTACGAAATCTATCGAGAAAAAAACTCGCGTACGAGAGATAGGGTAATTATTTTGTATGAGTCAGCACCATCTACCTCCGAAAAAACACACGTAAAAAAATTCATAGAGTAATTTTGTATGGGAAATTTAATTCAGCTTTTCAGCGATAGATGGTGCTGTTCAAATTTTCCGTACAATATGACTCCTTCCAATAGGGAATATGCAACATTTTTTTTTAACAAAACCTATAAACCTATAAACCTAACTATACCTATATGCGTGAGAAAATCAACTGTAACATTGAAACTTTTCTCTTGCGTTTTTTTATCGTAATATAGTTACTTGAAGTTAGCTCGCATCAGCTCCCGCCGAAAACGCTCTATACAAATATGTGACGTCACTTATCACGTTTCAGGTGTGTTTCCAGCAGTGCCGTAAATAGCCTTTTCTGCGCCCTGTGCGAGCTTCTATTACTGCGCCCTTTTTTAATTATAAGTAGGTACCCTAGAACAGGGGTGTCCAACACAATTTTATGGCGAACCAAGTTTAGTACCTGCTTTTGTAAATCGTAGCAGGCTGCAGGCCAAAATAAATGCCCAATAAAGAAAAAGGGTAACGCAGCGCAATTTTTAGTAAGTTTCATCCAGAAACTTTTTAATCTTGCCTGATTATAGTAAAAAAAGAAAAGGGCCGCGCAGCGCGATTTTTAGTCGTTTCATCAACTAATCTTGTAATCTTGAATAGTAAAGAAAAAGGCCGCGCAGCGCGATTTTAAGTTAGTTTCATCCAGGTAACCTAGTTATCTTGCCTGTTTATATAAAAAAACAAACACACAAACAAACAAACGCGAAAGCAACCTAATAAAAACGTGGTAAAAAACGGCCGTGCAGCGCAAATTTTAGTCAGTTTCATCCAGTTACTTTTTAATCTTGCCTGATTATAGTAAAAAAAGAAAACAGCCATGCAGCGCGATTTTTAGTCAGTTTCTTCCACAAATCTTGTAATCTTGCTTGTTTATAGCAAAAAACAGCTCGAAGCGCGATTTTTAGTTAGTTTCATCCAGGTAACCTTGTAATCTTGCCGGTTTATAGCAAAAAAAACGGCTGCGCAGCACGATTTTTAGTCAGTTTCATCCACTAGTCTTGTAGTCTTGCTTGTTAATAATAAAGAAAACGGCCGCGCAGCGCGATTTTTTGTCAGTTTCATCCACTAATCTTGTAATCTTGAATGTTATAATCTTGCTTGTTTATAGTGAAGAAGACGGCCACGCAGCGCAATTCTTAGTCAGTTTCATCCACTAATCTTATAAGTTTGCTTTTTTTATAGTAAATTAAAATGCCGCGCAGTGCGATTTTTAGTCAGTTTCGTCCACTAATCTTGTAATCTTGCTTGTTTATAGTAAAAAAAAAACGGCCGCGCAGCGCGATTTTTAGTTATTTTCATCCAGGTAGCCTTGTAATATTGCCTGTCTATAGCAAAAAACGACGGCGCAGCGCGATTTTTAGTCAGTTTCACCCACTAATTTTGTGGTCTTGCAAAAATTAATAACGAAAATATCACAATGTATGAAACAGCTGATTTTTTTTTCGCGATTTTAGAGTTGGTCCCATAGTAAAAGTTGTTCAGTTTGATGGTCCCTATCTACCATATTCGGCTTAATAAGGCTTTTACCAAACACCTTGTTTAATAGTCCTGGTCTGGCCATTCTTGCGCCCCCCGGAGTCTACGCCCTGTGCCTGGGCACCGGTGGCACACCGCTATTTACGGCACTGTGTTTCAGGCGCGTTTAATATGGAGTTAGCCAAGAATCTTCAATTATCTCCTTAAAATTTGCGTTTTAGACTTGTACTATTATGTATTCTGTGGTTTTAGTACATTTGTGTTATACAAAATATTATTTCTTATTGGATATTCTATCTGACTGTTAAGTGTATATCCGAAAATGAAAAAAAAAATATCGTTATTTTCCCCTGATTTCATCGTGTGATAAAACTAAAATAATTCATTTTTCACACCACATGCTCGACAATGCCGAATTATATGTCATGTAAACCTTACCGAAAGCAAGACATTATATCTCTTGGCTTTAGCCGGGTTATAATGTTATATTATAACCCGCTGGTCAATAATATGATTTTCACTTTCATAATTCTTATTGCTATGTACATAAAGTCTAATTTCACTAAACAGAATGTGTCCTCAGCGGGCGCGGCCAACTCGATTTTCGAAGACCGAGGCCGTGGCCCACTAGATTCGCATGAGACATTTGTTTGTCAAATCGAGTAGGCCACGCGAGCTGAAAGAAGTTGCTATAGCCGTAGCTAGTAGTACTACTAGCTTTAGAAGATTCTATAAATATTTCAAAGAAAAAATAAAAAATTTCAAGTGATGAAAGTATTTTGTCTCCAGAAGCTATTAAATTAGATGCCATAGGCATTGTCAATAATCTACTCCCAGAAAAGTCAAAGGAAAAATACCTGAAAGCCTATAAAGATTTTGACACATGGAAAACTGCAAAAGACGCAAAGTCTGTGTCTGAATCAGTGCTTCTGGTCTATTTTGAATATTTATCAGCTACAAAGAAGTCAAGCAGCCTGTGGTGTATCTATATTATCTTTCCATAATTGGACTAATGTCTCCAATATCAATTTGCACTTTTAATATGCTGTAATAAACAGTATCTAATAAGCCTGGTTTTTTATTGTCTCGCATAAAGTGAGAAAAGTAGAGTATACACCACCGGGATAAAACTGTTTTTTTCTTGGGCGCTTGAATCCCTCACTGCACTCAGGACTCAATCTTAATTCCCTCGCTTTGCTCGGGAATTACCTTGTAACACCCTCGCTGCGCTCGGGAGTTAAATTTGGAGTCCTTCGTTACGTTCATGATTCAATGTAGCGCCCGTGACATAAAACACTGCTTTATCCCCTTGGTGTATAATCTACTATTTTTTATTTTTCTTTCTGTTCCATCCATCATGCTTTTACAAGTGTCCGCAGCAATCAAGCTCGATTTTATGAAAATCGGTAACTTTTGCATAATATTCCCTATTGTTTAATGTAAGTTTTTTTCTCGATATATAGGTATGGTCGTGCAACGTTCAAGTACAGGATTGTTTCCATACAAAAAGTTGTTCATAATAATCAACTCTACAAAATGATAATTCATTATTTTGTGTTTTGTGTTCAACAACTGGCTATCAGATTAGGTATTTAGATGGTGCTTAAATGACCTTGAAAATATCTAGGCCTCCCCGAGCGTTTCTGTCGTAAACCCTTGTGAGAAATTGCGCGGCTGCCGGCGGGTGGCAATTAATCTTGGTTTTTAAATGTTCAGCCATTCCGCAAGATTGATGCGTGGAGAGAGACGCTATCTGGGGATGAGAATGATAACGAAATGGCGTGCATACGTAGGTATTAATTTTATTACCTACTAGCGGCCGCCCGCGACTTCGTCTGCGTGAAAAGTTATTTTCTCTATCCCTCGGGAACAACACTTTTTTTCGGGATGAAAGGTACCCTATGTCCTTTTCTGTGCCCCTGACAACGTGTATCTAAAAGGACATCAGGCACATCAGACCCAAAGGTGTATAAGAATAGTTCTGTTACATTTAAGCAATATGTATTATTAGAATAATAAAACAGTAGCAACTTTATTTTTAAACTCCTTCATTTCGCTTAAATTAATTACTGAAAAATCGGAAGTATTTCGATTAAAAAGACATCTTTGTCATTGATACTCTGTGGCTTCCATGTCATCAACGTAATCTTGAATGACTGACATTGATAGTCAATTGTCAAAACGCGAAAGCCGATTGGTCGGCCTGTGGCGGTCTGTCACTTTTACTGTCAGTTAACTGTCATTGTCTATCAACTATCAAACAGCGTTTTGTTACGACATATGCACACTCCTTCCGTCTTGGTTCTAAAGCAAAAAAACGTGACTTTGTGTATTGATTGATAGATTTTGTTGAATGTTTTCGAAAAAACTGTCGCTGGAGACTTGACTTTATGCTTTTAGTACATTTCGGTATTTCGGTAGAACACCGATTAATCACTAGCGCAGTTATCAAAACGTTTTGGTCGTGTAACTGGTGTTGCTGTAATAGTGTCGGGGTTACCAAAAATATAACTTTCAAACACAAATAACTCTCACAATATAAAGCTTTGTTAAAATCTGAATATTTTTTATGACTTACTAATTACAAGTCTTAATTTTGGAAAAAACAAAAATGCTATACATTCTTTGGTTTTTTGTCAAAGGTATTTGCCTGATGTCTTTTCATGATGATCGGTTCAGTAGTTACGACGTGAAGGCGTAACAAACAAACAAACGGACTTTCGCATTTACATAATACTAGCTTCCGCCCGCGACTTCGTCTGCGCGGATAGTATTTTGTCTATCCCTCGAGAACAGTTCCTTTTTTCGGGATGAAAGGTACCCTATGTACTTCTCTGTACCCCTGACAACGTGTGTAAAATTTCATGATGATCGGTTCAGTAGTTAAAACGTGAAGGCGTAACAAACAAACAAACAAACGGACTTTCGCATTTATAATATTAGTAAGGATTAAGTAAGGATACCAAAACCTCTTAGGAGGTGATTATGAACAACTTATACAATGGGGCCAACTTTGCAACTCAACCAAAAAACCACCAAAATACACTCTGGTCGAGTAGGTATTGACAAGTATGAAACAGAAGATTTTGTTGTTGAGTTGCAGAGTTGGCCCCATAGTAAAAGTTGTTCATTTCATGAGCACAATCACCACCTAAGAGGTTTTGCGTTTATTCATTAACATTTCGTATTAACATACCTTTTTTTTTTTTCCTGGTTAGGCACATAGGATAACTTTTATTCTGTTATTATTTTATATATGGATTGTGGAATGTGTATGAGACCATCGATAAGCTCGCGCTCACTAATCTGTGGCTTAGAGTAAGACGGGCTTCTACAGAAAGAGAAGCCATACGAAGCGTTTCCCCTCTGCCGAAGTACAAGCCCAAATGGGCATACGCGTTAGTAAAACCAGTTGCGCCCGGATTTCTTTCTAGACCGAGTCCAGTCGCGCATGTGAACGCTGCTCTGTTTAAAATGTCGAATTGATGAGTTTTTTGCTGTTAAAAGAGATCTTGAACATCAAGTATACAAAAAGACGGTTTTACATTTCACATAAAAGTAATTTTTTACCGTATTATTGCTATTTGTTTACATAGTATCTTAGTTCGTTGGGGTCTGCTAGTCCATGGCTCGTCCGTACAAATTTCAGATCTGTCGCTAGATAAATCCGAGTTCTCGCCGATGGGCAACTTAGTGATGTTACCGTTAAATAATGTTTGTCGATAAAGTGTTGGTCCTGATTCTGCGCCAAATTCAAATTCAAATACTTAAAACTTAACTTAACTCAACTCAACTTAAAATCGCCTATTATTCACTCTTATCGTTGAATTAAACGCACTTTTTAGAGTGGCGATGGTAAAAAAGCAATTATTCAATGATGTAACTGTGATCAACGTTAAGACGGGGAACGATCACCGATTGTTGTAAATTCAAATTGTTGGGTGTGCAGATGGCAGTACTGTCATGGAGCGATGTTCAGTGTCAGCAGCCTGAGCCCAACTTCCCTGGGTACACATTAGTCCCAACCCAATCACCTACACTCTCGAGCTTTTTGTATAAAGCTCGAGCGTATAAAAATGACCTCTTTGTTGTTATTCACCCCATCGTAAAATGATTGAGTTTGTAACCTTTATTCCTTTTTCCGTATCGATATTGCTGCATCGACAGTTGAGCCCAGCCCTTTATGTCAAAAACGTGTCATATTTTGATGTGTGACTCATCCGTACACAAATTTTTGCTGTTTTGTTTTATTTTTTATGTGTGAGTGTCGTCATTACAGTGTAGTGTTTGTATGTGGGTATGCGGAACTGCACTTGTGTGCATTTTCCCCCCCCGCAAAAAATGCCAGAATAATTTGAATAGAGTAATATCGCTAAGGCTTCTCCCTTCGTGACAAACGAAGCCTTTTGTTGCTCGAAGATCTGTGGGATTATGTCGTCGATGCATACGAGACGCACTGACTGGCCACTAAGGAAAATCCATAAAGTTAATATACCTGTCGGAATAGAGGAACAAACATGAGCTGTCAATCGAAACCGAAATTGATTTACATTTGTGTGTGTATTTTTTTTATGTATAAGTCTCAGTGATGTAATCTTGTCACTATTGATATAAATATCGATATCGATAGTATAATTAACAGCCATAGATTCAAAATAAATGGGATAGAATTTTGCACGGGTGTACTAAAATTACGATTCTGAAATGAAGTATGACTATTAGAAAAAGATCAGAAGATATTTAAAATCATTTATTTCCTCTATTCCTCTATATATTCTTTATTGCACTAATAATATTTGTTACATAAATCATTATAATAATTGTGAGCAAAGGTGGACTTATCTCTAAAGAGATCTCTTCCAGCCAACCTAAGAGGTGTCAGAGATTTATAAAAGCAGGTCCATAAAGTGCACGACATATTAAAAAAAACTAAATAATAAGATGATAATACAAAATCTATACTTATTCATAATATATAAAATACATATACATAAATAATATAAAAAAAAAAATATAATATACCTAAATACATTAAATACATACTCAATACATACATATAAATAAATATGTAAGTGATTATGAGATGATGTTATTTATGACTCAGGGTACGATAATTGTGCTAGAAAGTGCAATTTAACTTTAGATTTAAAGGTCTTGACGTTAGGGCAATCCTGGATATTTAACGGGAGTTTATTCCAAAGCTGTACAGCTCTAACAGAAAAGGAGTTACGGAGGAAACTGGTGTTGCTTCTAGGTAGCTCCAGCGTTTTAGTGATGCAAGCCCGCCTAGGGCGAGAGGGAGGAGGAAGCATCTGGAACCGGGAAACGAGGTACTTAGGTGATTTGGGATCCTTGAGGATTTTGAAGAGGGCAGAAAGGATGTGCATATCACGGCGAAGGCGTATAGGAAGCCATTTAAGCTGACAGCGAAATTGTGACACATGATCGTATTTACGTAAACCGAATATGAAACGTATGGCCAAATTTTGTAGACGTTCCAGCTTGTTCAGCTGTTCCTCGGTCACATCCAGAAAGCAAACGTCAGCGTAGTCGAGAAGTGGGAGGAGAAGCGATTGGGCCAGCATAATTTTAGTTTTAAAGGGAAGGAAGTATTGAAGTCGCTTGAGGGAGTGGGAAGAATAGTGAATGCGTTTGCTAATTTCAGCAATATGCGGAGACCAAGACAAAGTGCAGTCCATAATTAGTCCAAGGTTTTTAACTTTGTCTGTGAATGGGATTGTAAGGTTATTATAAATTATTGCTGGAACAGCTTTCCAGTCAACTTTGCTCCTTAACCGGCTGCTGCCGACAACCATAGCCTGACATTTGGTAGGGTTGACAATAAGACCAAACGAGGTGGCCCAGTCCCGGATAGAATCTAGATCCTTATTCAGAGAGTCCATCGTTTCCGCAGCCTCGGTAACGGAGAAATGTCTGTAGATTTGCAGGTCATCAGCATAAAGGTGGAAATGGGAGGATATAGCACAGGGGATATTGTTAATAAATATAGAAAATAATAAAGGTGAGAGAACGCCGCCTTGCGGCACACCTGCTGATAAGCGCGACCAATCAGATGAAGTGTCATCATAAACTACGCATTGGAAACGGTCAGAAAGATAACACTGGAACCATTCAATGACAGGGTCGGAGACGTTAAGAGAATGAAGAGTACCAAGGAGGAGATCAAAGTCAACACAGTTAAATGCACTGCTAAAGTCCAGCAAAACCATTGCCGTGAGCTTAGTGTTGTCCATCGCATTGCGTATGTCCTCGGTAATGTTCAGCAGTGCACTAACCGTGCTGTGGGAAGGGCGGAAACCAGATTGGTAAGGACACAAAAGATCATAGGAGGAGAGAAAGGAGTATAGTTGGTTGTGAACGATCGATTCAAGGACCTTAGAGAGGATTGGAAGAATAGAAATAGGTCGATATTGTGACGAAGAGGATGGGTTTGGAGTTTTAGGGAGGGGTATGACATGGGCTTTCTTCCACGATGAAGGAAAAACATTGTGTTGCAGCGAAAAGTTAACAATGTGTGTGATGACTGGCACAATGTCCTCCAGCACCGGAAGAATCATTTCCAAGCTAAGTCCATCACTACCAATGGCCTTAGTGGAGATAGACTTGATGCTCTTCGCAACGTCTGTTTCAGAAACTGCGCTGAATGAGAAAGAGGGATAGTTAAAGGGGACCGGTGGAGATAGAGAAGAGAGAGCAGTTGATTTAGAGGCCGAATCTAAAATGAGAGGAGGTGTTGAAAAATGCTTATTTAGAGTATTGAGATCAACGATGGAACTCTGACTAGAATCTGTGACTTTGCCTACACCAAGAGACTTTAGGAAACCCCAAATATGTTTTTGGTCAAGACTTTCAATTTGTGAATGGATGTATTTTCGTTTGGCGTCCCGACACATCCTGTTACAAAGATTTCGAAGCTTTTTGTATGCGGACAGGTTTTCTGCCGTAGGTGAAATTTTTTGTCGACTTTTAGCCTTATCGCGTTTTGCCATAACTTTCCTAATCACTGGTGTTAACCAAGGAGCTGGCAAATGTTTGACCCTCACCGGACGTACTGGCGCATGAATGTCGTATATTTTAATTAACATAGAGGTGAGATAGTCAACCATGCAGTCAATATTGTCCGACGAAAGTAATGGAGACCAATCTATTCCTCTCACATCTGTCCTCAAGCGCTCAAGAACAATCTGTCGAAAGTTACGCAGAAGGCGAACTTTAGGTTTAACTTTAGGAGGACGCACTTTGTGTGTAAGAAAAATCAGGTCGTGGTAAGAGAAGGGAGCATTCATTTGCCCATGAGATCCGACTAGGTCGGGGTTAGATACAATGATAAGGTCTAGAAGAGACGGTTCGCAATTGGGAAAATAATGAGTAGGAGATGATTTTGTAAGAACGTGAAGATTGAGAGAAGTGAGAAGAGATAAAAGATTTTTAGACCTAGTGTTGTCTTTTAAAAGGCAGGTATTTAAGTCACCCATAAGAATGACATTGTCGAAATTAGGGACGAGATTTTCAAGAGTGTTCTCCAGGTCATTGAAGTAATTAACATTGTCATTAGGGCTATATAAGGCACCAAGAAGGATCTTTTTGTGGTGAACAACTATTTCTATGAATATATACTCGAGAGATCCCGTATATTGAGAAGAGGAGCATGAGACCACCCGGGAAGGTATGTGGCTACGCAAGAAGATACCTACGCCACCACCACCCGCACCGGTGCGGTCGTTACGATATAACTTATATCCTGGAAGAGAACAGCTAGTAGAAGAAAGAGATGGTTTTAGCCAAGTTTCGGAAATAAGGATACAGTCGACTACGCTGTTGCCAAACGAAGATAGGAGATCAGTGTGATGAGCAGGAATGCTTTGCGCGTTGATATGCACTAGGGAAAGGAAATTAGGATTTTTGTCAAACACCCTAGACAGTTTAACCTGCAAAGGTTCCGAATCTGAAACAAACGAGTCATTATCATCAGCACTTTCATAATTATCAGAAGAACAAGAAAAGTATTCATCATCTAAGATCATAATAATTACTTAAATAAATATATTTATATATATAATAAAATATAAGTTATATAGGTAACTTAAAATTAAATACTTATTAAAACCTAATAATAAAAATAAATCTCTCCACGCGCCGAAGTTGACTGTAAGTTCACTCCCATCATTGTTAAAATTAATTTACACCAGCAAACATTTTTAAGTAAACTAATTACAAAATAGCTGAAAATAGTTTCCCATAATTTTCAATCAAACATTGGGACACAACAGACACATGAATAAAAAAAGCATTAAAACTAACGAAACATCGAGTTGCATGCGGATGCCAATGCCGTGAAAGAAAAAAAAAAAAAAAAAAAAACCAGCGATTAGTCTGCTGGAATGCACTCATTGACATTGACAATGCATTGACTTTGAAGTATGAAGTTTGGTTATGATATGTATAATAACAATTTGTGAGTGTACCTTTTTCATTAAAATATAAAAATAAGAGTGAAAAGTGGGTTACAAAGATAATTAAAAGAAATTCATACCTTCCAAATAAATGAAAGTAACCGGACTAAATTAAAAAGTATAGTTGATAGAGAAACAATCATTTCACCACTCTGCCTCGGGCCGCCGCGTCTGTCGGCTGGCTGGGATTCTGTGAGATCAGATGCTGCAGTTCAGAATTGGTGTAAATCTTCTTACGAGTGCCGTCCGCAAGAAGGACGATGATAGTACCTTCCGACGTCCAGCATTTCTTCTTACCGAAATGTTTACGAGCCGCAACAAAAATGTCCTGTCTAGCTTTAGTAAGGAACTCGGAGACGGTCACTTCGGTTCCTTTGAGCGTGGTTTTCTTAGTCCATACTACCATACGACGCTGCATAGAGGCGAAGTGAACAAGAATGGGTCGAGAGAAATCTTTTTTCTTCGCACCAAGCCTGTGACAGGATACGATTTCCTCCGAAGCAATACCAGCCATCTGCATTTGATTGGATAAAACCTCCAGGGTTTTCTTGAGGACGTCTTCATCTTTGTTTTCTTTTATGCCGTGGAATAAAAGGACTTTTCGACGAGACATTGTATCCAGACGATCTACGCCCAGTGTCAGGAGCTCGATCTGCGACTTGAGGATGCCAAGCGTCTTCCACACAAGGGTTTTGAATGAGGAAAAGTCTGCTGCCAGGGTTTTCACAGTAGTGTTGGACTCTTTCACACCAGGTTGCTGCAGGTTTTTCTCGAATTCTGACATCCTTTCGCCAAACATAGTAGATAGTTCCGTCAGGCTTTTGAGAAGCTGGTCTGCTGTAGTGTCCATGTTTTTGATGGATATAACGTGTGTGATGGTGTAAGAGATGTCAACGAAGGCACAGGAGATGTTAAATTATAACCATAAGGTAATTAATTATTTAAATAATAAAAAAGATTGAGAGCTAAATTTAAGACGTATTTACACTTTCGTGGCTACCCGCCAAAAAAAAAAAAAAAAAAAAATAATAAAAAAAAAAAAAAAATATTCCGCTAGGTAATATTAACTTTATGGGAAAATAGTTTTTTCTCTATACCTACATTCCGAAGTGTCGGAAAACCTTGCTGTCACTCCCTTGACTTTTCTTCTACATAAAGGCAGCAATTTGAAGAATGTGAAAACTCTTGTGTGTATTCAAAGTGCCGTCGCTAGAGACCATCCGGATGGTGTGAACTGCTCCGCATCGTCCACCAGGTAAGTGAGTGCATTTACTCCATGCTTTCATACTTTTAACCATAATCCTTATAGGTGTAATCCACCCCGTGGTGCTTTGGCTATTTACACGCCACACCAATACCTATTAACTAACATTTACAACGTGTTAATGAATGAACTGAATTGGTGGTGCAGTGGTTTAGCGCCTTGCCCAGCGATTGCGAAGGCTGAGCAACTTTCGCAAGCGCCGGTCATGGGATGGGTGACCAAAAATTTATTAGCTTGAGCTCCTCCGCGCGTCGGAAGGAACGTAAGCCGTTGGTCCCGGCTGCATTTGCAGTCGTTAAAACCCACCAATCCGCATTAAGCCCGCGTGGTGGGTTATGGCCCGTCCTCCTTATCCAGCCATAAGGAAGGTCTGTGCCCAAGGGCGTCGCCAGCCCATGGCCCAGGGGGGGGGGGGGGGGGCAAGTTAATATTAAAGAGGATGAGAATGTTATGAATTGTAGGTACAGTCAACAGCACCTAGTGAATTTATTCAAGTTTTGAGATGGGGCAGGATTTATCGGAAAAGCAAGTCAATTGCACGGCCTGAGGACTTTGGTTATTTCCAGTTGGCTACATTTCTTAACCTCTAGGGGGGGTAGCGGCCCCCCCCCCTGCCCACCCCTGGGGCACAGACTGTGCCCCAGCAGTGGGGACATTAAAAATGGCTGATGGACAATGAATGAACCCAAAATGGGAAAACCGTTTCTTCGGACCATCAAACTGAACAACTTTTACTATGGGACCAACTCTGAAAACGCGAAAAAGATCTATTGTTTCATACAAAAATTAATAACGAAATGTATGAAACATCTGTGTTTTTCGCGGTTTTCTTATTTTATGTTCATTCATTAACACAGTGTAACCAAACTAGTAGCCGCCGGCGACTTGTCTGTGTGGACAGTTTATTTTATATCCCTCGGGAACAGTATTTTTTTTCTGGGTGAAGGTACCGTCTGTACCTTCTTTAATATTTGCTTTAGGTAAGCCAATTACTCAATATAACCCCGGTCACTCACATGTGCGCAAAGGTTCGCGAATACATGTGTAGGACGACCTTCGCGAATGACTTCGCGAATGATTTTCCATACAAAATGGAAAACATTCGTACAATGTACGAACCTTTGCGCGCATGTGAGTGACCGGGGTAAGAGATAGAATTTTTAGTTCAGATTAATTATCTTCAGAAAACCCTAGTGACGCCAGTATAATTAGGTAAGTAGACAGTCGAGACAGAGTGGACTTTAATTAGCTCCAAAGTAATTAAGTAAGTAAAACATTAATTAAGTAAGACAAGAGACTGTTTTTGTTAATAATTTAGTGGTTAAATGAAGTAAAATGGCGTCCAATTGAATATTCTTCTTTAGGTATTCTATAAAGCAAGTGTATAAATAAAATAATATAAATTCATCATTAAGGTTTACGGTATTTCTAGTGTAGCTATTAGTAAAAAAAGTTAAGTACTACTGCATAAGTTATGTACCTACCTAACTCTTAACATTTGATTGAATCAGTTCAGTGGACGCACTTGGATGACTTTCTATTCAAAGAATATATATACTAAAATCCCGTTGATGTGATGCGTGCATTGATTTAGCTCACTACACTACTAGCAGTATATTGTACTGTACTACTGATACTGTACTGTACTTCTATACTAGAGCCCCCCCGAGCCCCCCTCAAGCACCCCCGAGCCACCTAGTTGGTTACTAAGTTCTGTAACTATGGAAAACATGAATAATACTACATTTACAAATAATGCTACAATGAATTATATACCAAATGAAAGCACAAATATTTAAGATTATCATGTATTAAAATTATTCGAAATGACCGCCTCTGGCATGAATACACGCCTTTAGACGACGAGGCCAGTCATCGATGGCAGCACGAACTACCACCATATCCAATTCTGCGACTGCCTTGAGAATAGTGCGCTTAAGAGAGTCGAGATTCATGTGGGGCTTAGCACATGCTTTCTCCTCAATAAGTTGCCATATGGCATAATCCAGAGGATCTAAGTCTGGGCTGGAGGATGGCCATTCTTCCTGCGCGATAAAATCAATTTTGTTAGCCCGAAACCATGCTTGTGTAGATTTTGCTTTGTGCGCAGGGGCAGAGTCCTGCTGGAAGACCCATGGCTGGTTTTGAAATAAAGTGTGGCTTAAGGGTTTGACAACAGGTTCCAGAACGGTATCTTGATAGACTCTAGCGCCAGTTTTCACACCTTTTTCACAGAAATGAACCTTACTTAGCCCTGAATAGGACACCCCCAGCCAAATCATCACTGATAAGGGGTGGTGACCTCGTTGGACCCTCGGAGCAATCATGCTGGCTTCTTTACTATTCTTAGCGTATACTCTATCATTTTGACGGTTAAAATTTTCTTCGACTGTGAAGATTTTTTCATCAGTAAACAAGATTTTTCGATGGACGTTTTGTGCGTACTGCTTTAGTAGAGCGCGACTTCGTGCTAACCTCATAGCCTTCAATCGTGCGTTTAGCAGATGGCCCTTTCGTCTACGGTAAGCGTGAAGCCCAAGGTCATCATTGATATTTTTTTTAAGGGAACTTCTCTTCACAGTCATCTGTATTGCCAATAACTTTTGCTTCCGGACGGGATTTCTCGTGATTCTCGCCTTCACTGCCTTGATCACAGCTGGTGTCCGAACGGTGCGTGGTCTTCCTGATCTTTTTCGGTCATCGACGGTCAAGGTATTACTGTACCTATGGATAGTGCGATAAATAAATTGCTTGTTGATTTTCAACTTTTGTAGCAACTTGAAAATCATATTCGGTGGCTGCCCACATTTGTGCAGAGCAATTACAGCGACACGATTCTCCTTCAACCCCCATTCCATGGTGAAATAAACAAAATATGATATACGTGTGGTATGGAATTATAGCTTATAAAACTGTCAATAATATGTCATTTTTTTTTTCTTTTCATTTGTTTTAATGGCCAGTAATCGATAAAGAAACTCAGTAACAGAACTTTTGACCAACCTGTGTATACTACTAACTAGTGAATAGTGAATAGGCATTTCCTGGGCATGCGTGCTACAGCTTAGCACAAAATAGATATGAGTACTACCGTACAGAAAGGAAACTCTCCGCCCCGCCCCTCAATCAATTACCTCACCCCACCGCGCGAGTTCGTGTGCCGAACCGTGTGCTCATTCAATAGCCCTAGACTTCACGCACACAGTTGCGCGTGTGCAAAAACGTGTAGCGTCTGTGTAATAGGTAGGTGAAACGCGGCGCTTGTATGGAGTGCCCGGCGGGGTGTGACCTTAGACCACATCCTGTTCACCAAGCAAGATGGTGGCACAGAATACAATAAAAAAATACACATTTCTGTACCCTTAGCACGAACATCTGCCGAGAAAAAAAATGCGCGTAAAAGTGCTCGATAGAGTAATTATCTATGGAAGATTTCATTTCGCTTTTCGACGGTAGATGGCGCTGTACAAATTTCTCATACCAAATTACTCTATCGAATGTTTTACGCACGTTATTTTGATAGCTGTTCGCACGAATGCTAAAGGTACTGCTGGCACGTCACGTCCGTAAAATAAGGAGGGTCAAAGATCGGCAAAAACACAAAAGTTTTGCACGTTTACTGTTGCCTGTTTACTGAAACATTTATTATTTTGTTTATTACAAATTGTATGTTTGTCATGTTACTTCTTATGTTTATTCTGAAGTTGTATTATACACAATTATTAGGTTTCGTTTTCTGTGGGGATACAATTTAATTACTACCAGTTCCTTAATTGGCGCCCAACGTGGCACGATTAAAATCATTGAATTAAAACTTCGTATTTCGTAATAAAGAGCTTGATAGCAGCGGACAGGTAATTCTATAAAACCATGATAGAAATGAAAAGTAAAAAAATATATTTTAGTATCACACAGGGGTAAATAACCATTTTTCATTTTTTGATATAATGCAGTTAACAGTTGGATAGAATATCGAATATGGAATAATATTTTGTACGACACATATGTACTTAAACGCAATATTTAGGGAGATATTTGAAATTTCTTAAAAAACGCAAGAAAAAAGTTTTAATATTACATACAGTTGATTTTCTCGCGCATTATACTTTTGATTTTGATACAAAAAAAATTGATGCATGTTCCCTAATGCGTTTTTTTCTCGATAGCTGTTGCAGTGGAAATAACGTTACTACTTACATTATTATTATCTTCTTTAAGTAACGTAATCCTCGAGCTAGTGATTACAGTCTTTTATCACTGACTTTAAGTAAAAGAAAATCTTTAGGTTTTACTTATACGACGACGACACACTCTAACTAAACTATTCGTATTCAAATTGGGTTTCCCAAAAATATATCCGTCGTTACAACATAAAACATAAGAAAGTCTTTTACATATCCGTGTGGCGAATAAGTATTAAGAAAAATACTGTAAGAAAATGCAACTTTGATTTTCTTCTAAAACTCGTTTCGATATAGGTACCGTATGTTTGATGATAAAAACTTGCTTTCGGGTTTAGTTTGGTTCACGTAACATTTTATCTTTGGAAAAGGACATCATCCATTTTGGTTCTAATGTGTTAAAGTGCCGGCCAAAAAGCAAAAGTGCTTTATTCTGATAGATTTTGTCCATCTAAGCATTTTTTATATTTGGCACCGAAGCTATAGCACCGCTATTACTTGATTTTAAATAAGTTCAAAAAGTCTGTCTTTCATTCATTTTGGCACAAATGTAAAAAAGTCGGCCAAAAAGCAAATTCTGATAGATTTTGTCCGCCTAAGCATTTCTTATTATGGCACCGAAGCTGTACCACCGCTGTACTTGATTATAATTGAGTTCAAAAAGTCTGTCTTTTCATACATTTTGACACAAATGTGAAGCGGTGCTACAGCTTCAGTGCCATAATAAAAAATGCGTAGATAGACAAAATCTATCAGAATAAAGCACTTTTATCTTTTAGCCGGCACTATCATATTTGGACCAAAAATGTATGTTACGTGGAGTGACGTGGATGATGTCCTTTATCAAAATCGGTGACTTATGCATGTTCCAGCGGTAGATGGCGCTGTACAAATTTCTCATACAAAATTACTCTATCGAATGTTTTACCCGTTTTTTTTTAAAGCTGTTCGTTCTACGGGTAGGTACTTATATTTTGTAGGTAGGTAGTTCCTTTTCTTTTAACACCCAATCGTAAAATATACACCGCGAGCGTTTCCATCTATAACGTTGACAATAGGGAACATGCCTCACTCTCTCAACTCACCGATATCGATAAATTTGATCGCTGCGGATACTTATAAAAACATGATGGGACTGAAAAATTAATAAAAAAATGCATTATTTTAGTTTTATCACACAGGGGAAAATAACGATTTTTTTTTCATTTTCGGATATAATGCACTGAACAGTCGGATAGAATATCGAATAAGAAATAATATTTTGTATGGCACATATGTACTTAAACGCAATATTTAGGGAGATATTTGAAAATTCTTGGCTAACTCTATAATAATGCGCCTGAAACGTGACATGAGTGACGTCACAAATGTTGACCGTTTTGTATAGAGCATTTTCGGCGGGTGCTGCTGCGTGCTAACTTCAAGTAACTATATCACGAGAAAAAAACGCAAGAGAAAAGTTTTAATATTACAGTGACTTTTCTCACGCATTATACTTTTGATTTTGATACAAAAAAATTGATGCATGTTCCCTATTAAATTAAAAACTTGTTGACAATATCTTCTCGTATGAGAAAACAATAAATATTTACCAATCTCTCTTTGAAATTGCTTATTTTGTAAGGAAAATTTATTCATAACATTTATTATTTTAGAAATGTTATTTGACGTCATATGTTATTACAGAAACGTTGTTGGTTTTCCAAGGAAAAATATCACCAGTAGGTAGGTATGCGTTTATCAACCTTAATTAAATAAGGTGGGAATTCTCCCTTACCCGTCTAACTTTCCCCGTTTTTCATGTTGAGGGGAAAATTGGTAATGATAAATCATTCTTTTCAACAAAATGTGTCGCTTATGATATGAAAATTCCTTTCTTGTGACGTTGTGACATTGATAATTTACTTGTATTGCGTATTTTATAGCATGTAAGTAACAAGTTTTCTTTTGTTACATCTGACAAATAATAAAAATGCAGACATATATAAATAATGAAGAGTTTAGTTTCTATACTATTTCAGAGAAATACATGCATAACGGAGCGTGTTGCATTATGTGATTAGGAGCCATCAATAAATTACGTCACACGAATTTCATGATTTTTGACCCCCTCCCCCGTCCTTGTCACAGCTGGCCACATTTGTGAGATCCTCCCTCCCTAGTGTGACGTCACATATTTTTCAATTTTGCACCTAGAAATAATTATTGAATTAAAACAGCAGTTCAAAAATTTGTTTTATTTCAATATAAATTATTTTGAAATGTGACGTCACAACATTTAGGACCCCTCCCAACGCCTTGTCACACAATGGTGTCGATTCTAGCCTAATAAACTAAATTGACAGGACTAAACTTAATTTTAGCATTCTGTTCTTGTCTTTTCCATACAGAAAGAAAAGGATGGAAAATTAAATTTAGTTTAGTCCTGTCAATTTAGTTAAGTCGTTGCCAACCGAATCGACACCATTGTCACACTTCGTCGACCCCCTCCCATCCCCCGTAACGTGTGTTGTAATTTATAGATGACCCCTTAGATCTTCTTTCAGTACGAAAGTGAAGAAGGCCAAAAAAAGCCAGATATTTAATTAGAAACTCGAACTTATTTGCTAAAGGCACCCCTTGAAAGATAAGTAAGTAAGAACCTTTTAATTTCCTCAACTGAAAATAAGAGATGTTCTGCAGGCGATAATGTTCCTTATCATCTGTAACTGAAAATAGCTTTCAGTAAAGCTCATTTCATCAAAACCAATTTTCTTATATAACCTTCAGGAAACATTGATACTTATCGTCTTTGGGTAGATTTGGTATTACAATCAGCTCGCAGAAATCATATTTCGATGGTTATCCAGCTAGATAGAGGTTTAAAATCCTGCCCCCCCTACCATGACCACGGAAAAGCGATATGAAATAGCGACTTAAAGTCTGTTTACCCTTATCTGCCCTATTTAGTCAACAGCTTTTGACAGTTTGTCATAGGTCTTTTTTAAATCGTTACCTACCTAAATTATATTAAATCAAATTGTCACTAATTAGCTTAATTTCTTTGACAATCTATGTGTGGAAAACAATTTTGATGTATTTTATATTTTTTTATCCTACTAATATTATAAATGTGAAAGTTTGTGGGTTTGGATGTTTGGATGTTTAGATGTTTGGATGTTTGTTCCTCAATCACGCAAAAACTACTGAACGGATTTGGTTGAAATTTGGCACACAAATAGTAGATAGCCTGGATTAAAACATAGAATACTTTTTATCCCAATATTCCCACGGGAACGGGAACCACGCGGGTGAAACCGCGGGCGGCCGCTAGTTTTTTCAATAAAGAGTTGGGTGAAGTTTGTTTACCAAATAAAACAAGTAAGGATAAACAGACTTTATCACGTTTAACTGTCAAAAGACTATGGATTTTGACAGTTGAGTGTTATATCACGCGATAATTATTATATCGCGTTTCAGTGGTTCTGTTAGGGGTCTAACGGCCAAACACTCAAAAGGGCAACCTTAAATTCAAAAAAGTTGACAGATTTGACAGAAACTCTAAGAAACTGACAGCTTCCTTAAAGTTTAGGAGACCTTAACTTAAGATTTTAACTAAGAAGCCTTCGAGTATTCGGCCATAAGCCCCTTATTTTTATAAACTGCTCTCAACATTGAGAGCTATCTTGAGATCATACCTGAGATGCTGTTGCTATAAGAGAAGATAACATCTCAAGTATGATCTCAAGATAGCTCTCGACGTTGAGAGTACTTTATAAATACGGGTCTGAGTCTTGATTGACTTATTCATCATCGCCTAGACCAGTGGTTCTTAGTCGGTGGTCCGCGGACCATTGGTGGTCACTGAAAGCACCAGAAGTAGTCCGCAAAGTCATCCTAATATAACAACCCTTCATTCATTTACTCTCGAGGAGCTCGATGGCGCAGTGGTTTAGCTCCTGGTTAAGCAAGTTTCGCCATGGTCGGTCATGAGATGGGTGAACAAAAATGTATTATCTCAAGCTTCTCCGTGCTACGGAAGGCACGTTAAGCCGTTGGTCCCGGGTGCATTTGCAGTCGTTAACACCCACCAATCCGCATTGGGCATGCGTGATGTGTTATAGCCCATATTACTTATCCACCCACAAGGAAGGCCTGTGCCTCAGCAGTGGGGACATCAAAACTGTCTGATGGTCATGGTTATTCATTTACTTACATTTTACTGTATTTTACCTCCAATCCTAACAGTGGGTGGTCCATGGCAAGACGGAAATTTTGTCAAATGGTCTCTCATCTCATCACTAAGAGCCGATTTCACCGCTTAAATTGAACGCGCTCAATTCGAGTTAACCTCAGCTCACGCGCTTAAACTTTGAACTTGGTTTCAGTTTCTGAACGGCCGATTTACGACGGTTAGCGTATTTGAACTTATCTATGGTTTGAACACGTTCAAGAACTGTCTGTCATCTGTCTGCCATGATGTCTTCTTCTTCTTCTTTTTTGTTTTGGCAATCTACTTTCCTCTTGGAAGTAATTTTTGCCAGTGTCAAATGTTGAATAGTTCAGTGGTAGATAATATTGTTTCATTGCCATGATTGTGGAGTAGGTATGTACGTTGAACATGGGAGAATTGATTATTGCATAGAAAGAAATAAGTAGTGGAAAGAAATATTCTTTTCGTATTTGAATAAAAAAAAAGATGAATAGAGCCTTAGCTAGTGCCAATGCTCTATTCAGCTTTTTTCTATTCACCTTTTTTCCTCAACCACCTTTCTTAATTTGCCATCATCAGATCAGAGCCCGTTTAATCCTGGGCGGAGAACCAGATCTTCAAATTTACCTCGTTTGTATGAAAATAGGCCTGTGTGGTGCGATTTTTGTGCTCTCGAGTTTATTATGTTTTGAATTACGAGCGGCGCCTTTAAAACACCCATTATTATAATAAGCGTTCAAAACATTATGAATCCAATGCCTAATAATGTTTTATAGGCACCGTAAATCAAAACATAATAGAATATTGTAAAGTACACTTACTTACCTATGACCTACCTAACTTTTACTATTATGCTAGTAGATATCCCGTTAACTACGTACCTAGTTCTTCTACATACAACTAATAATAATAAAGAAAAAACGGACAACAATTTATTTCACTGATTTATTACCTACCATGTCAAAAATTCACAATTCACAAGTTTCACGACACTTACTTAAATAACATGTATTCAGTACCTAGGTACTTAAATTATTATATCCACAATCCGTGCGAAATAAACAATTGAGCAAAATAACACTGCGGAAAATAAAAATACTGCATAAAACTCAAAAATATCAGATAAACAATGTTTTAAAATTGACAAACTGACAAAAACAAATTCCATAGAGAAATTTGTCAAAAATCAAAGAGATTATAAGTCAGTGTTTCCACTACCAAGTTTTAGTTTTACCCTAAATAATTTCGATAATTTCAAAATTAAAAATTATACTTGGGCCAGAATTTTAATGGAACTAATATTTTTAAGTACAAAAGATAGTCAATGTGATTTTGAAGTGTTGACCTATGCAAAAGAAAGTTGTTATAAATTATTGGAAAATAATAAAAATTGTAAGTTATTGAAAAATAAAGTGGCGACCTTTTTTGTCAACTCTTTACAAGCTGTTTATTGTTCTAAATTTAAAAAGACCGCCGTAAACTTGACATCAAATTTTTCATTACTTACTTTTGTTTTTGACGTTTTTGACAACTGACCCTGAATTTTTTTTTGCGTTGGTAATGAATGAATAAGTGCGTAGCCTATTTCTTTAAATTCACTGAGTAGGTATGTTTCACAGGGTTCACACCACGAGTGAATGTGGTTTGCGCCACGAAGAATATCATGATCTGTATTTTTTTTCCCATTTATGTAGGGAAAATTTCTTTAATTACAATACTTTGAACGCAACTTCATTCTTTGTCAAAGCTGAACTACGGTTATCAAAATGAAGACGGTGAAACCGGTGCAACGTAGACCGCGATCAAAACGAATTTCTGAACTCGCTCAAGTAAAACCAAGTTCAATTTAACTCGGTTAACGGTGAAATCGGCACTAAAAGGTTAAGTACCACTGGTCTCGAGTCGGGTTAGGCATATATAGGGCTGCCATCCGTCCGGGTTTCCCCGGATTTGTCCTAGTTTGGAGGGCGTCCGGGGAGCGTCCGGGCGGGGTTCTAATTGTAGTCCGGGTAAAACCCAGACTATAATTAAAGTCCGGGTTTTGGATCAAACTCCGCTCAAAAAAGTACTATATTCATTCAGCGCACGCGTTACCGGGCGCCTCACGTCACTAAGGGTGGCGCACCGCGCAACCCGCAAAAAAACGCGCTGCGCGGCCCATTTCTTTTCCTTACTAATATCCTTACTTAATATTATAAATGCGAAAGTCCGTTTGTATGTTTGTTATGCCTTTACGGCTTTACTACTGAACCGATCTTCATGAAATTTTGCATACACCTTGTCAGGGGTACAGAGAAGGACATAGAGTACCTGTCATCCCGAAAAAGAGTGTTGTTCCCGAGGGATAGCAAAAAACTTTCCACGCAGGCGAAGCCGCGGGTGGCCGCTTGTTTTACTATCAACAAGCACCCCGCAAAATGTCACGCATTTTTTTACTAAAAACAAGCAGAGCGCACTCCCCAAAAATCACGCTGCGGGGCCCATTGTTTTTTTACTATAAACAAGCACCGCGCACCCCGAAAAAAACACGCTGCGCGGCCCATTTCTTTTTTACTATAAACAAACACCGCGCACCCCGCAAAAAAATCTATAAACAAGCAAGATTTCAAGGTTAGTGAAAAACTGACTAAAAATCGCGCTGCGCGCCTTTTTTTCGGGCCGCCCCTTGCTATTTGGATACGATTGCAGCAAAACTACTAAACCTGGACCCTGACCCTCCACAAAAAATTCTACCTGTTGAAGCCAAATTTGAATATTTAGTTATAATGGAAAATTATTACAATAATACATTTATGAAACGAGTAATGAATAAATATAATACAAGAAGGGTAAGGGAAAATAAATATGTGTGTTCTAAGGTCAAAAATTATTACGGTAAAAGAACTAATAAATATGTACTGCCAAGTATTTATAATAGGATAGACTTTTTAAGAAAAAATATAAATATCTGTAAATTAACTTTAAAAAAGAAACTTAAATCATTTTTGCTTGAAAATCTTGAAAAGCAATAACGTGAATGCATGTATTTTGTTTAACATAGATTTAAAGTTTTTGATTTGTGTAACTATACATTATTTAAAAATGGGTGTAAACTTACTTGCCAACAAACTGCACTGCAGTTTGGCGAGATAGAAAAATGTGAAAACATGTAATGTATAATTATGAATAAATAAATAAAAAAAAAAAAAAATGTGTTGGACACTCCGGCTCTACATCATAACTAGTAAAACACACTATGCGAAAAAAGACTTAAAATTCATTTTATTCAGTCAAGTAGGGTAAAAATTCTTTTTTAACCAAGCTAAAAGTGAATATAAAACAATCAAATGTCCGGGGTCAAGCCTCCAAAGTCCGGGGTTTTAACGCTTCCGGTCCTGGGCGGCAGGTTTTAGAGATGGCAGCCCTAGGCATATAGAATGATAGTAAAATCAGGGATTGAAATACCGTTAAAAATATAACGATAAATAAAAAATATCGTTAAAAATAAGTATCTAAATTAACGTTATTTATTGACATAACGTTAATTTTAAAATTAACGTTAAAAAAAGTAAGAAATAACGTTATATTTAAAAATAACGTTATCATTCCCTGAGTAAAATTAATTAGGTAGGCATCCTTTAAAACAGGATTTTTCTTCAAAACTTCGCCCTGGACCAACAAAAACTTAATAACTTTACTTTCTGTAATTTGATGAACTTGAGTTTTCATTTAAATTCACTTTCTTTAAATCGACTATAGTCAGCCCCGGATCTACGTTTTCGAAAAGGGGGGGGGGGGGGGGGGCAGAAGGCAATTTGCCGCCCTCATCAAAAGAATTTTCAACAAATGATTTTTAGTCGGTTTAATCAACTACATAATCTCACAAATCTTGTAATATGTGACATGTGTGTTTTATCCGGGCGGGCGGGCAGCTGGCCGCGTTCTTGCGTGATAAAATTTTGTGAATTGAATTGAAGTTTGTGAATTTTGTGAAAAATTGCGTGAAAATATGCAAAACTGCCTGTCTCAGCTTAGTGCCACCCATGCGGCCGGCCTTGCGATCGGTATAACTTTCTTGGGAAATCTAGTCTTCGCCGCCCGGGGCATTTGCCCCCTCCCGCCCCCCCCTAGATCCGGGCCTGAGTATAGTTCATTTCACGATTTCCATAGTAATAAAATCGTAGACACTTTAACTGAGTGGGTTCACTGCAATAACTTAGTCGTAAACTTGTAATTTTATTATTAAGTACTCGAATTGGATACATTCCACATTAAAACACATTGATAGTGTTTTTTAAAATTAATTTGAGCAAGGAGATTTCAATTTTTTTCTTTCACATTTTGCTTGAACTTTTAAGCAAAATTGAAAATTTATTTACTTAATTGAATTTTCAATTTTTCCCCGTCCAAGTTTTGACAATCGTATAATACAGTAAAAGGCTCCAAAGCGCTAATTATATGCTCAGTTAATCAACTTGCCGGCCGGGCTAACTTTTGCCGACTGTTATAAATAAATTCTTTTAATCGCAAGTGGTTTGAAAACAAATTGTTTTCTGAAAGGATTTTTAACACAAACTTTTCTGGAGTTGCTTGGCAACTTTTTGTGATATGAATAGAAGTAATTAAATATAGGTACGTTATGTAAAATGACAAATCTTGGCTAATTTTAAGTGCGTTTTTTCCTCGTGCTAAGTAAAAATGATTAAAGATAGTAGGGTCAGAGTTCACAGTTTCACGGTTTCCATACATTTTAATGCTATTTTCGCGGTTTTTTTAAACATGTCCATTAATCTTTTAGAATGCTGGTCAGATCATTTGGGTATGTACAGCAATCTAAATCTCCTCCATTCACTTCCTGGATAGCCATCATCAGATCACAGCACGGTACATATCCCTTGCAGAAAACCAAGGCTTCAAAGTTACCTCGTTTGTGTGAAAAAAACACCTGTATCCCTAGACAAAGTTGAAGTGTGTTATTGAAAAAATACTAGAAAAAATTACTCACCCGTAGCACCTCAGACGGGACTTGAATCCGCACCTCCGGGGTCCGGTCCAATGCAATGACCAATTATTCTACCGAGTTGATAGTGGAAGTGGCGAAATTTTCTTACTTTTTACGTTTTCGCTGTAAGCCAATGTGAATTACCTTCGACCATAAGAATAAAATGCTTCGACATTCGAATGTAACATCTTTACAGATGTTACTTAATTATCTTAATCCGTAATCGATAGTTTAAATCAATTAAGATGAAGTCAAAGTCAAAATGTTTTTATTCAAATAAACTTCATAATTAAGCACTTTTGAATCGTTTATATTTCCCAGACTGAATGAAAGAATGACAGAATGAAAAAGCTATACAATAAAGGCGACTCGGTAGGTAACATTAATTGGTCAGCGAGTTGATTTTTTTCTAGTATTTTTTCTAATAGTTTAATTACATTAATGATGTTGTATTGTTACAGCTGAGAGCGGGTCGGGGGAGATGCCGGCGGGTGCCGCTGCCGCGGACCCCAGCACGGAGCACAAGGACCGGCTCATCGCCGCCGTCAAGAAGGAGGTCAAGCAGTTGATGGAAGAGGTAAGGACATTGGCGTAGGCAGGGGGCGGACACCCCAGAAAAAAGCCTTTTAATTATCTATTACCCTTTAAAACTCTTCATCGTGGCTTGAAGCGCTCATGACGGAACTTGACAGACTGATCGTACTCGATCACGTTTGTTAAGAACGCTCGGTCCGGCTAGGTGTCAGATGGGTGACCGTTAAAGTGGCAATACAACTGAGCGCTTCCGTGCTTCGGAGGGCACGTTAAGGTCGGTCCCGGCTGTTGTCATCTTATAACAGTTGTTAAACCAAGTTAGAGGCCTTACAGGCGGCTTGATAAACTGTAACACGAGGTGGCCACTTATCCTTATTCGATAAGAAAGAAAGAGCGCGGCTCTAGCACCCCCTCTCTAGCTTTGCCCCGGATCTGAAATATCTCTAGATAAGCCTATATGAGTAAGGACAAATAACGGATATTAGCGCGGTTTTATTGAAAGTACTTTGGTATAAATTACTTGGTATTTACAGTCTGTCTATAAAGTCATGGCTTTAAAAGTAGCACACTGTAGTGTCGTCTTGTTTCAACCTTTGTTGGTTCGAAAGGGACCACATGCACTAGAGGGTTGCTTCTTTTTAAATTCATGACTTTATAGCAGACTGTTAGGGTACCTACTTGGCCTTCATCTCAGCTGATGTTAAGCGACAATTTGGTGGAAGGTAGCGCACTTCACCCGGGATCATCAACAATTGAAGGGGTCCGAAAAACGTTGTAACCATAAAAAAAAACGGGTTTTATGATCGGGGCACCTCTCTGGCTATATTACCTCTTACTGCCTTAATTATTACTTCAAAGTTTAGTAAGACGGTGGTAGCTAGAAAGACGGGCTTATAACAAGCCCTAACCAAAACAAAATTAAAAACTCCCTTTCGAAATCGACGTTTTACACGAGTGGGTCACAATTGCCTCCCAGTTGTAAACAAATTATTACATACCACGTTTTTATAACTCCATAACGTATACAATAAACATTAAAACACAGATTCACAAAAAAAAATATTTAGTCATCCCTAGAACATTAAAATAAATAAATAAATATTTGACAACATCACATACATTGCTCCAATCCCAAAGTAAGTAGCTATAGCACTTGTGTTATGGAAATCAGAAACAACGGTGGTATGACACACACCTAGACCTGAGACAATATTGAAAAGTTCATTTTCTACATTGACCCAGCCGGGGATCGAACCCAGGACCTCAAGAGATGGTGACGCCTTGAAAACCGGCGTGCAAACCACTCGACCACGGAGGTCGTCTCATGTCGTCAAAATGACCACTGAAAGAGCGTAACTTTCAGCTACTTACTTTTAATGTCATAAAAGCTTATTTCGTATGTTTCACGTTTTATGAGTTCTAGAAATAAGCTAATTTTAGATATTTAACTTAAAATTACTAAGCAAATTGAATAAAGCGGAGATGATGACCCCTTGAAGTTATGAACCGTGATAGATAGATGACCCTTCTAGAATATCGCATTGTTCTAGAACATTTGAGGCTATTACCTTAATGTGACACAACGACGATCACGTAACTACCATACCTACTTCAAATTAAAGGTTGGGCATTAGAACGTTTCTACGGAGCATCGCTACGGAGTATCCTACTAATCCTACTAATATCATAAATGTGAAAGTTTGTGGGTTTGGATGTTTGTTCCTCAATCACGCAAAAACTACTGAACGGATTTGGTTGAAATTTGGCACACAGATAGTAGATAGCTCTGATTAAAACATAAAATACTTTTTATCCGATATTCCCACGGGAACGGGAACCACGCCGGTGAAACCGCGGGCAGCCGCTAGTATCCTACTAAAATTAGAAATGTGAAAGTTTGTGGGTTTGGATGTTTGTTTCTCAATCACGCAAAAACTACTGAACGGATTTGGTTGAAATTTGGCACACAGATAGTAGATAGCCTAGATTAAAACATAGGATACTTTTTATCCCGATATTTTTACGGGAACGCGAACCACGCGGGTGAAACCGCGGGCGGCCGCTAGTATTATTATACTACCCTCCGTCCTCTTCCGACTTCGTCGACAGTAGATAAAAATAAAATGTTTCCCCGGTTCTTTAAATTGGACTACAAGTTACCAAACTCTAAAAGTCCAATCAAAATCCATTCAGTGGTTATTACGTGATGCGTGCACAAACATTTAAAGACGTGTTAATGACTGCAAATACAACCGGCACCCTGATTATCTAAAAAGAAACTATTTAGCGACCGGTTGCATTTGACATACATTGCCACTTTTCTTTGGTATGTTTTTTTTAACCCAAAAAGAAGTAGCAATGGATCACGATCATCTGTGAACTGCAACCAGTCGCTGGGTGGTTTTTAATTAGATAATCAGCCCGCGGTATTCCTAAAACCATAGTAAATAAACGATTCAATTTCTGATCGAAGTTCGATTTAGATGAATTTGCATTGTACCTACACTATAAGTTTTGCTTGGTTACTAAATCTTACCTTACCATCTTACCTAAGTCTGACGCTATAACAACAATTTACAATTGTTGTGTTCCGGCAGTTAGAGGTAAGATAGCCAGTTTCTCCAGTGAGGAAGATTCCGGGTGTAGTGCGCTTCCACCTTCGGACTTACTATCACTTTATTAACATCAAATAAGATGAAGACCAAGTACTACTCCGTTATGCATTAAAAAATATATATAAAAAAAGTGTACATGTACTGTCCGAATTTGTCAAACCCTCATATCGCAATTAAAGTCCCTTTTATATGCAGGATGTCACCAGCTCAATATGACGAGCTCAAAAAGCGATTTTGTCGAGCGTGTTAGTTTACAAAACTTTTCTCGGATGCGTCATAGCACTACGGCCATAGTACTATTTTCTACTTAGAAAATGCTACGGCTGTAGGTCATACGTGCTACGAGAAAATGCTACGATTACATTGTACCCTCTCGTAGCGAAATCTCGTAGCAATGCAATTTTTCATACATCTTCCCGTTTGTACGCTCAGTAATTTTATGTTTTTAGTTACTTATGCGATTCAATAAACATTATAATATTTATAGGAAAGTGTTTACTGTCCGAACTCTTCTGTTCTTCCTTTCGCTGTCAAAGTACCTTTTGTGCAGATGTCACTAGCCCCATAACGAGCTCGAAAAGTGATTTTGTCGACCGAGTTTGTTACCCCTATCGTAGCGAAATCTCGTAGCAGTGCAATTTTTCGTTCATCTTCCCGTTTGTAACCTTCAGTAGTTTTATTACCTTAGTTACTTAAATGATTCAATACTAATAATAATAAAGTGTTCACTGTCCGAATTCTTCAGTCCTTCATTTCGCTGTCAAAGTTACTTTTGTGCAGGTTCCACCAGTATGACGAACTCGAAAAGCGATTTTGTCGAGCGAGTTTGACAAAACTTTTCTCGGGTGCGTCCTAGTGCTACGGCTGTAGGTCACACGTGCTACGAGAGAACGCTACGATGATTTGTATTGTATCCCTATTATTGTACCGAAATTTCGTACAAGAAATTTTGTAGCAATGCAATTTTTCGTACGTTTTCACGTTTCTACGCTTCAGTAATTTTATTACCTAGGTATTTGTATCATCATTGTGCCTTTATTACTACTGTTATAGTATCGTGAACTAGTTCGAACAAAGTGTCCCATAGGCTCTAATAAGCTGGCGATTCTCAAAATCTTGGCTTTAAGGCTATGTTTACATTAAGTCAAGTACACGACCGAGTCGAGTAGCGAGTAGAAGTACATAGCCTGGCATGTTCGTCAATTATAAGAGAACATCAAACACACCACGTAATGTACTTCTACTGGAATGTTTGCTGGGCCGAGCTGCTGGCGTAATGTAAACATAGCCACAGAATACATACATAGCCTAACAACCGACTCCAATAATAGCCTTGTCTATATTTTTTGACAATAGGGAATATGCATCAATTTTTTTATTAATCAAAATCAAAATTACAAGTATAGCTTGAGAAAATCAACTGTTATATTAAAACTTTTCTCTTACGTTTTTTTCTCGTGATATACATAGTTATTTGAAGGTAGCACGCCGAAAACGCTCTATACAAAACAGTTATGATTTGTGACGTCACTTGTCACGTTTCAGGTGTGTTTCTTAGCCAAGAATTTTTGATTTATCTCCCTAAATTTTGTGTGTAAGTACATTATGTGTCATACAAAATATTATTTTTTATTCGATATTCTATCTGTCTATAAAGTGCACTATATTATTAATTTTTTTTTGTTCCATCATATTTTTTTATACGTGTCCGCAGCGATCAAGCTCAAATTTATCTAAATCGGTGACTTTATGCATATTCCCTATTGTCACTAGTTGTAATAGTTTAGCCGGATGGCAAAGTTCATGTCGAGTTCCATTAGTATTAATTTAACATTAGATCTTGTTTTAACAGGCTGTAACCCGCAAGTTCGTGCATGAGGACAGTGGCGGAGTGACCGCGCTCTGCGGGGCAGTAGAGGCGTGCCTCGGGCAGGGCCTGAGGCGGCGGGCTCTTGGGCTCTTCAAGACCAGCTCCACAACTGCATTGCTGCATAAGATTGCAAAGGTAAAATAGATTAGTAACCCAGCACAATGTTTGTAAGAATAATTTGTTAGTGGCGGAGTGACCGCACTCTGCGGGGCAGTAGAGGCGTGCCTCGGGCAGGGCCTGAGGCGGCGGGCTCTGGGGCTCTTCAAGACCAGCTCCACAACTGCATTACTACATAAGATTGCGAAGGTAAATTAGTAACTCAGCACAATGTTCGTAAAGAATAATTTGTTAGTGGCGGAGTGACCGCACTCTGCGGGGCAGTAGAGGCGTGCCTCGGGCAGGGCCTGAGGCGGCGGGCTCTAGGGCTCTTCAACAGCAGCTCGACAACTGCATTACTGTTTAGTTTAAAAACGCGTCT
Source organism: Agriphila tristella (assembly GCA_928269145.1). Taxonomy (NCBI): domain Eukaryota; kingdom Metazoa; phylum Arthropoda; class Insecta; order Lepidoptera; family Crambidae; genus Agriphila; species Agriphila tristella. The sequence continues at coordinate 18,849,555 of OV743445.1, forward strand.
AATACCTACCTGTGACTTTCTTATAAAATGCAATCTAATAAAATGCAACGCGAAAGTTCAAAACCTCGCACCTTTCCTCTATATAACGTAGAAAAATCTCGTTCCTTCACATTTATAACTAACTACCTAGAAATAATAAAGTAACTACTTATAAAGAATAAAGTAAAACTAACATCTCTATATTGAATAACTTTACAATAACCATTAACTTTTAGTTGGCACATCCCACGCTCTTCCCTTGAAACTTTACACTTTCTAACTAAATACATACTTACTTAAATGTAAACTTATAAAATGCGAATGTTTATTGGTAATGGATATTATTTATAACAAAAACTTTGTTAGTTTAGATCAGTCTTTCTCAAAGTGCGTGATACCACCCCTCTGTAGGCGGGCCTACAGGAGAGCGAGCGGTAAAGAGCCCTGAGAAAGTGAAAAAGTGATTTTGAACTAAAATTTTGGGCGTTGGGCGCTATAATAAAAATATTCATGAAGTGGGCGGTAGACGAAATAAGTTTAAGAACATATAAGGTTTAGATGAAAACGTTAACTGATACCTTCGGGCAAAATACGCTTCCCAAACTATCTTGTAAGTAAAGTAATGGAAGTTTGGGATACTTTGACTGTGTATTAACTAGTTAGTAGTTACAACACAATAGAAATTGTTGAGAATTTTGATAAGCAACAAGAAGGTTTTGAAGCAATTAGGCTTACTAAGATAAACAGACGCATCTTAATATTTGAAATATTTAATTAAAGGTTACGTCAAGGGTTAAGTTTATAAGGAATTCTAAGAACTATAAATTAGGTAAGTATAAGGGATTTTCAAAAAAGGATTCCCAAAAAGGTTTTTTTTAAGAAAAAATAAAAAATATATTTATAGAGGTAGGCATATACCAACAATAACTTCAGGCCACTAATTTCTGATGAAACTTTTATACGAAACAACTCAAGCTCTTGCATAGACAATATACTAACTAATATTCCGAATGATAATGTAGTACATCATAATATAGATCACAATGGTTTAGCAGATGGTCATGCAGGATTATCGTGCAGTATTATCGTACCTAGCCACAGAAAGAGAACTAAGACTTCTGTTGTGAACGGGGTAAGACGAGCATTCACAAAGAATAATAAAGATAAATTTAGAGAGCATGTAATGAATGAGGACTGGAATAAAATGGGCATCAATGTTTTTATAAAACAATTTAACACCCTGTTTCAAACTTGCATGAAAAAAAAAAAGATATTTAAATTGAATCGCAACACAGGAATACGATGGATTACCAAAGGCATTAAAATATCAAGTCAAATGAAACGCTTCCTATGTATAGGTAAAGGGCATTGGAACGACGTTTCAATCTCTAAGTATAGAAATGAATATACAACACTCTATAGGAAAGTGATAAGGCAAGCAAAGAAAATGGCTGTGCAGGAAGAAATAGCTCATTCTACAAACTTGTCTAAGACAGTATGGAGACTAGTGAATAGACACAGAAATTTGTCAGGTAAAGAGAGATCCGAAATGATGCTAAAAATTGATGGAAAAGTAGTTAATGACCCGAAAATGATTGCTGGCACTTTTGCTCTGCAGTTTGATCATAGCTTAAATAAAGTTTCTATTAATGAGGATTTGGCCTTGAGACTTCTTAGTCAAAATGTAAAAAGAGTCACAGAGGATATGTCTTTGAGACCAACTAATGCGGACGAAGTTAGAAAGGTTGTCCAAGGAATGAAAGCTAAAACTTCTTGTAGCTATGATGAAGTGCCAATTACTATAATCAAGGATAATATAGACGTACTTGCAGAGCCACTAAGTTGCTTTTACAACAAATGTATGGAAGAAGGTGTATTCCCTGATCAGTTTAAAATAGCTAAAGTGGTCCCAGTACATAAAAAGGGCTCTAAGATGGACGCGAAAATGTATAGGCCAATCTCATTACTGCCAACTTTGTCGAAAATTTTTGAGACCCTGCTGAAAACAAGGTTGATAAGCCATTTTGGAATTAATAGGGTAATCAATGAATCTCAATTCGGTTATAGAAGAATGGTGGGGACACAGGATGCTATTGACAAATTGTTAAGTGATGTGCTTGGCAGAATAAATGAAAGATTAAAAGTAGCTGCACTCTTCCTTGATATGAGCTCTGCTTTCGACACCGTAAATCATAAGCTGCTGTTAGAAAAATTAAATCATTATGGCGTTAGAGGAAAGGTCTTGAAACTTTTTGAATCTTATTTGCAAAATAGGAAAATGTTTGTGGAGATCAAAACAATTGATGATAGCATGTCTGAAGTCGTAACCAGGTCAAAGATGGTAGATATCAAAGTCGGTGTACCACAGGGCTCTATTCTTGGTCCCATTTTATTCATCACTTTTATAAACGACCTTAGTAGTCATGTGTCTAACTCCGATGACATGGTAAAGCTAATTTTATTTGCAGATGACACTAATGCCGTTATTTCAGCCAAGGAATTAGAGAGTCTTGAATCTAAAGTTAATTTAAGTTTGGAAACAATGAGTAATTGGCTAGCAGCTAATGGTCTTATAATCAATACTGACAAAACAAGTGTTATGTTGTTTCAAAATAATGTTGGTAATAAAGATACTCTGGACACTCAACTAAACGATAAACAAGTGCAATCTATACAGGTGACAAAATTTTTAGGAATAAAGATCGATAATTTGTTAAAATGGAAAGAAGAATTAAGTGACATAGAGAAAAAAACAAGTTCTGCCTGCTATGTATTAAGAAGCCTACGTGAAGAAGCAAATTTAAAGCACCTCAAGTTGGTAAATTACGCACTGGTTGAATCGAGACTGCGCTATAGTACCTATATATTATTCTGGGGAAATAGCTACAAATATAATATAAATAAGGCATTTGTACAGCAAAAAAGGGCTATCCGAACAATGGTTCGTATTAAACAACAAGAATCATGTAGGGAACATTTTAAAAAACTCGGAATCTTAACTGTTCCGAGCTTGTACATACTAGTCTTGATGACTCATTTTGCTAATCATGTACATGAGTATGAATCTCAAGAAGAAAGAAAGATTAGAGAAAGTACAAGGAGAAAAGACTTTAATCATAGATTGGTGCCCAGGTTAGACATAGTCAAGCAGAGCAGTTTTTATCAGTCAATCAGAATATTTAATAGATTACCCAATGAACTAAAATAGTAGTTTATGAAACTGACACATAAAGAGTGTTTTAATACCTAGTTATGTGCAGTTTCATACACTACTTTATCTACACTCATACATTTGGGATTGAACCTACTAAATAAAAGATCAACGTTAGAAAAGAGAGAGAGAGACTTTGTTTGTATTAGCTAGGTATCTACCTTGTAATAAGTCAATTCCTTAGCTGCATCTTAACTAAAATATCGGGCAGAGTAATTTTTTTTTCACATTTTAAAGCAAGAATAAAAAAACCTACAAAATTCAGTAAGTATAACAAAATGTAAAAATTGAAATCAAAACTTTATCGGAAATGCTTGGCGCGCATTCCATTAGAAAAAAATAATGATCAGTGCATTTCAACAAACTAATCGCACTAAAGTCATCGATTACCATAGAGTACATTTTAATCATGAAAAATATGTGGGAAAATATTCGTTGTTTTTTTTAATGTTACGGCACTGCCTTCTTTTTGGATTTGCCCTGTATCGTAATGAGAAAAAAAGTTATTTTATGATGCAGTTGACTGCATCGTAATGAGTTTATTTTTTAATTTTACCTATCCACGAAAATAAAGTACGTATTTATATTACCTTTTTTGAATTCATATTTGGAACATTACGTTGTGAGTGTAGATAAAATGAGTGACTTCAGATCGAAACTGAAAAAGGTTTTGTTAGAAAAGTGCTATTATTCAGTGGAAGAGTTTGTTAACAATGGCAATACTACATAATGTGATAAGTATTATGTTTTAATTTAATTTAATATCTCGAATTGACGCTGTAATTTTATTTTATTTTTATATTTATTTATGAATGAATTGTATCTGTTTGACATTTATTTTATTTTATATTGACATTGTACTCAGTTGATAATTTTTTTTAGTTGACATTTATTTTTAATTGGAATGGACGTTGCAATTTATTTAATTAATTTAATTTAATCATAAATGTACCTAATTGTATTGTGAATTGTGAATGTACGTAATTGTTATAATACTTATCTAAATTCTATAAAATTAATAATATTCAACACAATGTATATTGTATGGAATAAATGAATTGAATTGAATTGAATAAATGAATTGAATTGAATTGAATTGAATTGAATAGAGACTGACATAATTTTTGGTACTTTCTCTACATATTTTCTCATAACATCATATAACTTTTTATTAATATGAAAGTTGGGCACGTGTACCTAAGTTGTTATTAAGTTTGCCTCAAGTGTAGGCTTTGTGTTTGTATTCGATATCAAGGACTTATGGTGTGCTTGCTTAGGTACTCAATTTCTTAAGCAAAGAGTAAGTGGCTAGAATTGATTTTTCTTTGCTGGCTAACGGGAAAGAATAAGAAAAATAATTAAAATAAAATAACGAAAAAAAGTGTAGGTATGTTCAACAAATTACGTGAGGAAAATAAAACCTTGGCTGATGTCGCTTTACCTTTCAAGTTTTTCCTTTTTAAAACTTGATTTTATTTCAATTAAAATCATTGGTAATTCTAGAAAACACAAACAGGATGTGCAGTCTAAGTAGATCTAACTTAGATTAGATCAAACATGATTTAGATTATAATGCTTCGATTAATGTGTCAAACTAAAAAAAATAGTACTTGCCTCGGTACACTACTTAACTTTATATTTATGCATAAGTAATTGTGATGTGATAAAAAGAAACAATCCAAGTAATCACACTTTTCCAAGGTAAATAAAATTTTGCCACACATTTCTGTAAAACCAAATTTCGCTACATTTATACGTTTATCGATGAAGAAAACAGTATGGAACATACATAGTTTATTAATTTCCTTTGCCATAATACAGTCATATTTTATGTATGTTAGTATTTTTTTACGTGTCTCATATAAAATGTATACATTTGTTTTTCGGATCACCTGTTTATTGACATTGTTGTTCTTTGGCATTCTATTTCTATAGTATACCTACTTACTTGCAAAGAAGACAAACTTCAAACGAAGCGACCAACTTTTTATCTGCAACATGAAAGTTTGACCGCAACTTATCAGTGCACTGAATGGTAACAAAAGCTCATTCCAAACGATTTCCAACTAAAGTTATCAAAGCGTGTCAATAAATGGAGACGGAAAATTAATTTGCGTCGGCAAATTGCTTTTGCTTTGATGTCCGTGTCCCTATTTTGGCAGTTTCGTCATTTTCAATTTTCATAATTATATCGCTTTGACGCCTATTATGATAATATCGTTGCTGCTATTGTGGCTGCTGTCTATTTTTGGAATTTCATTTTATTAACAGTGACCGAGTTTGGTTTTGTTGAAATATATTCAGCTTTTGATGAGACTGCGTTAAGTATGTCAACCATTATTATGCCGTTGCCTTAGAATAATAACACCTAGAACGATAATTCCCTATAAAGCACACTGTCAAAAGGGAGACAACTAAAACAGCCAAAATGGCGCCGATTTCAGATTTTTATTGTCCATTATTACCGAATCATACCTAATAAGTACAAAACAGTTTCAATTTCCCTACCTTTAGGGGATAAGTTACTATATTATTGGATTTTAGTAACGATTAGATAGCGTAATAAATCTGAATACTGAGCCATTTTGGCTCAGTACTAGTTGCCTCACTTTGCATACGATGACACGGCTTCTAGGTGTTATTAGTCTAAGGCCGCTGCATAAAAAGCTGAATTGTAGGTAAGTACTAATATCATTAAGTATCTAATAAATCTCGAGAGATGCTCGATGGCGCAATGGTTTAGCGCCTGGCCTCGCGATTGCGGAGGTTAAGCAACTTCCGCAAGGGTCGATCATGGGATGGGTGACCAAAAATGTACCTATTATCTCGAGCTCCTCCGCGCTTCGGAAGGCATGTTAGGCCGTTGGTTCAGGCTGCATTTGCAGTCTTTAACACCCATCAATCCACATTGGGCCCGCGTGGTGGGTTATGACACATCCTCCTTATCCACCCATAAGGAAGGCCTATACCCCAGCCCTCACTAATAAATTAGTCGTAGACCTACTTATCATTATAATTAGGTATTAACATTATTCTGGTTTCACAATATTCTTGTATCTTGGTTTAATTATGGCGTCACCCATAGTAATTTTGGTTAGGTATCTATGAGGAACAAAGGATCTTTGATGGTGACAATATTAAAAGCCCGTAATTTTTTAAGTTATTCTCAATAAAGATTCAACTAACTTATATATTAATTAGTTTTTTTTTTCATTTATCTCACTGAGTCTTACTTTTGTTTCTAATTAACAATCTAGCTGTTTGTATTTATTTTGTAACTTAACTAACTAATAGGTATAATTTACAATTAAAATGGAATATAAGTGAACATAATTAGATACTCCTGAATAAATCTCTTAAGGGTAGGATTTCGTTAAAAAAGAAGCGTTTTATGCTTAAAAGCTCAAATTAAGTCGGTTGGGCGCGAACTACAATAAATAATCCGAACCTACATAATATATACATACAAAATTAATCTTTGTGTGCTTTATCTTAAGTACGCCATTTGCGTATAATGTTCCAAGGGCTTTATTTAATTACCTTTGTTACTGTCGAGGATTGTAATTAGCCTAATTGCAAAGCACAGTTTGCTAAAGTTAGGTTCGCAACTTTACATGGGTGAGGAAATACAGGTATTATGGTATTATTCAGGGTTATTTGTAGAACACCAACAACCTCGCAGAAGTAGATTACAAACAACATAAACAACGTTTGTTCTACGGCAGTGTTTCCCTATTAGTGGTAAGCATTTATTCTTATGGCTTATGGTACGCGTACCCCGGCGGGCTGATTATCTAATTAAAAACCACCTAGCGACTGGTTGCAGTTCACAGATGATCGTGATCCATTGCTACTTCTTTTTGGGTTAAAAAAAACATACCAAAGAAAAGTGGCAATGTATGTCAAATGCAACCGGTCGCTAAATAGTTTCTTTTTAGATAATCAGGGTGCGGGGTACGCGAGGTAGCATCAAGGAATACGCGGGACAATCTCTTAGGGCTGGTTTACATTATCTTAGTCTTTATAATAATAATAATAATAATCAATTCATTTATTCAAGCGACCAAGGGCTCACATTGTGTTCGTATATTTTATATAACCTATGTTAGTAAAATCAAGGGTAGAAATCATTACAAATAAAATTCTGAAATTAAAATTGTCTTTGGATATGCGGCACTGGTCCATGTAAGGACAGCCAGTGCCCCATAAAGTGACCATCCATGCGGTCTGCGACCACGGCCAAGAGGCTGTTGCCGCTGTCGCGCGTCCGCCGCGCCATCGAGGCCGCCCTTTTTCGCATGATGGCGAAAAAACCATCTACACCCGCTTCGGCGAACATCCCCGATGCGCTACAGAAGCGAGGCAGCCGCAACAACGCCCTAAATGCGTTATTATATTGAACGCGAAGGGTTTCTAGCGCTCGACGTGTGTGTTTAACCCACAGGCTGCATGTGCTTTAGTAGAGTGCTTTAGTTGAAACATGTAAACGGTCGTCTTATGACTAAAGAGAGTAACGTTCTAGTAGCCTTTCTACTCGCTTTCCAGTAGCACCCCCTGCGCGCCCGCTCACCCCCCGCGCGATACTTTCCTTGCACTCGCACTGGAAGCATGTAAATCGACATTTTAGTAGCGTCTTTAGTAGAGTGCATTTGCCGGTGAACGCGAGACGTGTAATTGAACTAAATAATAGGTATTAGGTATGGCGAAAATTACACTCTACTACGAAGCGTGTAAACGGTCACTGGAAAGGCACCAAAACTACTAAAGTACTCGCATTCGAATCTACTCGCGCGCTTCTAAGCACTCTACTAAAGACTAAGATAATGTAAACCAGCCTTTACTCGTAAGGTATAAGTTTCCGAAAAAAGAAATAAACTACTTTCCATAACAACGTTCGAACAGCTGATCGAGTTTTGTATGAAAGTTAGTTTTTTTTGTGTTTTCCAGAAAGTCGTAGAAGAAAAGTTGTTGTTAATGATGTTAGTAATACACAATTGTAAAGGTTGTTGGTGTTTTGAAAAGAACGCTGTATTTCGTGATGGAAAAACATGATAAAATTAGACCGCTTCCTGACGCATAATTTACACTGGACTGTACTCCAGTGGACGAGATTACACTGGACGACTGCACTGGACAAACCGTTAATTATTCTGCATCGTGATAGAAGATCATTTTTTTTGCAGTAATACATAACGATTCGTTCTTAATAAAAGATGAAACTGAGTTTATAAGTCAGTCGACTTATAAACTCACAGCGCAAACCGCTGGGTCTAGAGACTCCAAAGGCACATAAGTTTCTTATGAGGTCTAGGAGTGCACTAAGAAAGTATTTTTCAAAACCCTAAGGGGGTTAAGCGGGGCTCCAAAGTTTGTATGAAAGTCCCTTCAGTTTCGAAGCAACGATCTTTAAATTTTGTGTTAAGGCTAACGATTGAAAATTAATATATACGTTTTTTGAAAATTCTACTTACGAAGGGGTGAAAAGGGGGATGAAGTTGTGTATAGAAAATCCTTCATTTTCGAAATAAAAATTGCTTACTATTTAGCACCCGTCTAATCATGTAAAAACGGCTGGTAGGATCCTTGCTAAAGGTTCCCTAAGGATTTTCTCGTTGGGACGTGGACTTTGTCGCGGTTGGAAGCTAGTACATAAGTACAACGCCCATCCAAGAGTCGATCTTTATCTCAAAGAAACATAAACACAGGATGTGCTCAATGCCCCAGTCGTATTTGGGACGCGCCATATTTGTTCCGTTCAACTTCGTCGATACATGCCAACAAGCGTGAAATGCAAACGGAAAGGTTATATATCTACCTATATCAAGATGTATGGCTATGCTGACAGACATGTTTATGCTTTTAGCCCCCAGCGGCGTTCGGTACCTATGCTGTTCCTTTTTTTTGATTTGGGCGTTGAATTTAAAATACCGCGTTAGGTTATTGTACAACTTAACGTATAAACGTGTTAATGAATAAATGCAAAACCTCTTAGGTGGTGATTGCGCTCATGAATATGAACAACTTTTACTATGGGGCCAACCTTGAAATCGCGAAAAAAAATCAGCTGTTTCACCAATTCTGGATCGAGTAGGTATTGACAACTTGTATGAAACAGCTGATTTTTTTGTTGAGTTGCAGAGTTGGCCCAAAAATATAGTAAAAGTTGTTCATATTCATGAGTACAATCACCACCTAAGAGGTTTTGCGTGTATTCATTAACACGTTGTAAATATTAGGGTGGGTACCCAAATACTTGGGTTCGCGAATTAATATGTAAGTAGGTATTATAGTAGGTATATTTTATTAATATTTTGATAACATCTTTAAAATCTTGATCTTCATTAGCGTGGTCATTATGTTTGTTTTGGATCTTGTTATATTTTTTTTGTTTCTTTTTCAAAGAGGCTTGGCTTAGTCAAATGTTATGGCTTGGCATTTATCATTTAGTTAAATTAATGATGAGGTTCTCAAAATAGTATCATTAAGTAAGTAGGTACTTATATTGTTAATTTTGAGTGGGTCGAACAACCACAGATGCACTGGACCCTTCATAATCCAATTTGGAACCACTTTGCATTAATTAATTATTGTAATAGAGTTGGGTATTTAGTTATGGTTGGCCATATTAAGGATTATAGTTAAGTACACAAAACAGTCTAACTTAAAATATTATTTTATTTATTTAATAGTTCTTCAAACTTAGGTAGATAAGAGTTGAAGCCACTTAAAATTTAAATTAATTTATTGAGTTAAGTGCGAAATCTCTGTAAAATTATTGAAACTTTTAGTTAGAATTAAAATTTAGTGGCTGACTATTATGTCGTATTATGTTGGACAGTAGAGTGATTTCATCATTCATGCTTAAATGTCATTGCTATAATTAACTACAAATATGTAAATCATTTAAGTACATTTAAACTTTCGCGTTGCTTTTTATTAGTTAGGGCAGTTAGACCGTTACCACGGTCGGCAACTCGGTCGAAACGTCGGGAAAAACTTGGAAGTGAAAGTGAAATATACTTTATTTAAATAAGCTCACATAATAAGCATTTCTAAATCGTCAATCTTTTACCCTACCGGGTAGGCTACCACCCATTATGACGTCTTTTAGTTGGTGTTTTAACATCTATGTTTTAGTTTAGACGCGTTTAATACATTTAATCTAATACAAGCGAAAGAATAATAAGTATTGCTATTAAATTAATTGCCATTAAAGTCTAGTCACACAACTTCCAAGCACTTCAAAGCAATTATTGTCAACTGTCATGTGATATATAATCCGGGACCGAGGTCTTGGAACAGAATCTATTCTTATGTTACAGGGTGTCTCAGAAAATATAGTCAAGTCGAAGTTGATTAGTAGTGCCCGTCATTACGAACAACTTTTACTAATGGAACTTATTGTCAAATTATAGAGGAAACAATATTTTAGCTGTTCCATAGATTTTGCTAGAGTAAATTGATCACAAACGACTGTTATTTTTTCGAGTTTTTTTTAGTGTAACTGTTCATCTTTACTCTAAGGTTCGAAATCGTTGTTGTTTAAGATTTTTAGACTATTTTCTGTATTATAACCAGCCTCCCCCCTTGTGAAATGTGAAAAATGGGGGGGAGAAACGACGCCCCTCCAACTAAAATTCTAGATATCATCTAGAATTTTAGATTCCGCGTCGTATTGTGATTCTCGACTCCTGACTGGACAAATCTCCAGCTGGCATAATACAATTAAAAGAAAATTAACAAAATTAATTTTACTAAAAGAGGAATTTCAACGGGACTACTACCATAATGAACTCTCTTATTGTCAATCCAACATCAAGAGTGTCTGTGTTTAGTTCGTATGGTGAATGCAAAAGCGTTTGTTTTCAAACATAGTGTTATTGTGCGGAGTACCTAGGTATGTCCCTAAATGAACAATTTATATTGTTCCCCTATACTTCGAATGAAAGAGCCGACCACAGGTCGTTTACCCTATGATAATCCTAGGCTGAGAAATTACTAGTCTAGTTGACACATCTCAATACCAGTATTGACAACAGGCAGGTCATTAAAGTAGATAAAATAATCAAATGACACTTACCGAATGGAAATTCATAGTTACCACTAACTCCATCAACACTAATAACTGACTCAGGATTAAATATTATAAGGTATCTATTTAGAATTATTCTCAACACTTTCGTCTTAAATTACAAGTCTGCGCATAATTTTAAAACCTTCCGTCCCTCTCGGCCGTCCTGCCTCGAATCACGAAGTCTCGCCCCCGGCCTCGCTTCTGCATCCCTATCCCTACCACATTACCTTACTATTTCTTTACCATTACTTTCCGTTATTGTTCCCACGCAGTCTTTTCCACGAATTCAAAGATATTTGAATCTTAAGTTTGCACTTGTTAAATTTGGTCATTCAGATAAAATCCCCTCTGGTATAAGAGTTCTTGTTACTTAAATATTTAGGAGAGCCATTTGTGTCAAAAATGTTTTTATTTATTAACTTTTTTATTACCACTTTTCAATATTTTCAGCATAAGTTTACAAGTGGTGTCAATGTATAATAATTTATGTATTCCATAGAATGTTTTGCTGGTCTGAACCATAGTCAAGGTAATGTACAGTAAGTGAAAAGGTAAGTTATTCAGTAAGGCAAAGTTGAAATATTTTCATTATATTTCCTTCATGGCGTCACATTCCCCCCTCTGAAAATTAGACGCGTAAGGATGAAGCGATTGATTTTCACAATAGGACTCGTCTAGGCAGGTAATGTTTATTAATCCTACTCCCTCGTCTCATTCTCTTAAATACGTTTGTAATCTTAATTAAAATTGCTAATCAGTAAAACCTATAGACTCATTTTTTTTTATGGCTCTGAATTCTTTTAATTGCAATGTTTGATGAAATAATATATTTTTATGTTTATTATCTGTTGATGCATCTTTCCATCAATAAAGAGGTAAGATAAGGTAAAATCATTCGGTAAAGGGAGTGCTGTTTTGCTAAGAAATTGCTGTACAAGCGTGTTATGCTTGTTTTGTTACTAATCAAGTAGGTGGCGTTGTTTGTTCTCAAACTGCGTTTTGCTGTCGAACGCTTTGCAATTTTTTCTGGTACGTATCTTATAAGTAGTAATTTTAATCATCCTTTCTTTAAAAAGTATTTTCAATAATGGCATTATTATAGATTTATTAGTAGAATCAATCAAAGGTTAAAGATAAGGTAAAAGCATTCGGTAAAGGGAGTCCTGTTTTGCTAAGAAATTGCTGTACAAGCGTGTTATGCTTGTTTTGTTACTAATCAAGTAGGTAGCGTTGTTCGTTCTCAAACTGCGTTTTGCTGTCGAACGCTATGCAATTTTTTTCTGGTACGTATCTTATAAGTAGTAATTTTAATCATCTTTTCTTTAAAAAGTATTTTCAATAATGGCATTATTATAGATTTATTAGTAGAATCAATCAAAGGTTATAGTTGTATGAATATTGGAGTGCTAATCACTATATTCAATATATTTTATGTTAAATACTGTTGGCGATCAAGCCAACCTCCTTTGTATATCTTTTTAATACCTTTTTTATACTTCATTGTAAAGTACCATAAATAAACAGTTGCCGACAATTACGTCTATTATTAACATGTTGGTGTCAGAAGTGGGATACGAACCCACGCCCACGGACGGGACTCTACCCAGGCGTTGCTGGCCTAGAGGACGGATTGTTGCAACCTATCCCGGTAAAGATGGCATAGTTAGGGTTGTCGACGTGGCAACGAAAGGGGGTGTCCTGCGTCGACCGGTTAGGAAGCTCGCACTATTAATCGCCTCCTAATTCAGTGTCCACACCGTCGGGGGCCATGTTGGCGATCAAGCCAACCTCCTTTGTATATCTTTTTAATACCTTTTTTATACTTCATTGTAAAGTACCATAAATAAACAGTTGCCGACAATTACGTCTATTATTAACAAATACAATCTCAACAGATTTGCAATTTTATTATTCTTTTGATTATGATTTAACATAAGTTAAAATTATTGTCTTGTTATACAATTACAACGGTGGTTGTAAATATTTAACAAAATTATTTTACAATAAGTATTACTCCTCTTTTTATAGTTAAAACGTTTAATTTACCATGTGGTTCTCCAGTAAAGTATATTTCACTGAATAAATTGTTACTGAAGATTCTAACAATATCAATTATCACACGATAAATCTGTCCTTGATTTAATAATAATAAAAGTATTAGTGTTTGTAATTATTAAAAATGTACATCTTCCCAATAGATAACCTTTCTATATTACGAATTCGTAACTTTATCAGACTATTCTCATTTTGCTTCTAAGAAGATCAAATCATTTGTTATATCTCCAAAATACTTTACAGATAATTATTAACTTGTCAAAAATATAGTTAACGATAATTATTTTTTTTATAAGAAAGACACAAGCCACTGCCTATTATTTTCAGAACTGTATCTATAAATATTGCATCAAATATTAGGCATATTCATACAGTGATATTCACGTAGGTACTACTACTTCTAACTAAAATAAAATGTTTAGGTCATTCATCCCAATGCCTCGATATGAATGCAAAAGATAATAAAATGTTAATTACTATTGAAGTATTGACCAAAAGCAATTTGTAAACAATATTTTGGCAAGATTTGATATAAGTCAACGTAAAACTTCACATACTGCTATGGAAACTAATTTAAAATCGGAAAGAAGTTTAAATGATCAAAGAAATGAAACTTTTCCTTATCAGCAATTAATAGGAAGTTTAATGTATTTTTCTATATTGACCAAACAGGTATTTCTTCTAGCGTTAGTTATTTGAGTCACTTTAATACATTTAAATGTATACTGACTACTCTTAGTGCAACTCATTGGATATACCTAAAAGATTGTTAAAATACCTACAAAACAAAAAAATATATGGTCTTGTTTATAATAAAAGTGATTGTAATTGGCATGGTTGTGTTGATACCGATAGGGCGGCATGTACTTTGGAACTAAATCATCATCTCATCATCATCACCATCAACATCTAGTTCATATATAGGTTACAACTTTTTTTTTTGTGTGTAATAAGTAATGGGTCTAAAGCTAACAACGTTCTTAAAAATTATCTGCAAACCCATTATTTCACAAAAGAAAACAAAACATATAGATGTTCGTCTCATTTTGTCAGTGAATTTGTAGCAATCAATTATGTAAAACTTTAATGTGTACCAACTTCTGATATGCCTATAGACTTATTAACAAAGTCTTTGTGCTAAATAAACAGTATAAATTTCTTAGGTTTGATGGTCATCTCTGAAATTTGAGTTTAATTGGTTTTGCATTGTTTGATTATTTTGTTAATGGAAGATGCTATGCATAGCAGAATAAATTTTAGTAAGTAACTACTAGCGCCATCTGTGCCTTGTAAAAGAAGTCTTTTGAAATAAATGTCAGTCGTTACAAAACTATATATTTGATTTATTAAACATCAAATGTGGGGCTCCAAGTTGTGCATATAAAGCCAAGTATGGACTCAGATAAAGTAATGTACTCGTATAGTATTTTTAATGTGATTGAGTTCCTGAATTATTTTCCAACTCTCTTAATAAAATCTTGTAGTTGTAATAACCTTTCAACTACCTTGTCATGATTGGTTATTAAATGAAAATTCCTCATCCATAATGATACCGAAGTCACGGATTTTACTCTGCTTAGAATATTATTTTTGACTAAGTATGGGCGAATAATAGATTTTTGATTTATAGTGTGTTACTTTTTTCTATCTTATCTCCCTTATTAATCGAGCAAGTTTTGCAGATTTCGCAAATTATAAAATGTTATCTCATTGCATTTTGTAAAGTCTACCGTAATTAGTTATTCATAATTATTATTATTGCGTCTACTAACGCATTGAATGTATCATGAACCTTTTGATATTTTAAAATATGAAATCGAAAATTATTTGTGACAACAATTCCTACCTGTGATCGTCGATAAGTCATATTACTCTCTCAGCAAAGTAGTTTATATTGTCGTTTGATACTGTAAACAAAGGTGTCGTTAGCACCTGAAACACAGCATTTTGTTATCAAGGTCATAAATTAGATGATGCAAAGTTTCTTAAGTAAAGTTCTATCTTTCAGTAATTATTATATCGTTATTTTAGAAGTTTTGATGATTGTAATTTTAAACTTCTAGTTTTGTTTTCATATATCTTCTAATCTCAATAAAATAAAATAACAAAAATAAAATGTCTTAATAAACGTATTATATACTTTTCCTTTGTTTGCAAGATTCATTGTTAGGTTTAGATACCCTTAAGATCTATGCCAGTGTTTCTATTGTACTTATTCATAATTGTGTAATGAGGGTTTGACCTTTTTTTATGTCCTACTCCCTATTATAATTTCACATTAATTTATAGACTTAACTGGATTTTTTTTTCCTCATTTCACTAAAATGTATATATATATATATCTATATATATATTTTTGTTCCTTAGTTAATGGTATAATATCACGTTTATATTTCACTTAAGAAAATTTAGATAAGCAATGTCAAAACTCGTAGAACGATATTTGTAAAATACCACAAATAGATCAATTATGATAAAACACTATGTTTGTAATCTCTCAAAACATATTGATATTTCTATCATCGCTTAGGCATAAATAGTGATTTCATATTTACTCAGATAAGTTCAAGAGGTTTAAAAGTCTAGAATTTAAAGAAAAGTTGTAATTTGCCGCAAAATGGGTCAATGGTAACGAAACACTATGTTTGTGTTCTCTCAAAATATATGAATAAGTATTTGTATCATTATTCATACATAAATCATTACGATTTTATATT
The DNA here is from genome assembly GCA_928269145.1 of Agriphila tristella. NCBI lineage: Eukaryota > Metazoa > Arthropoda > Insecta > Lepidoptera > Crambidae > Agriphila > Agriphila tristella. The sequence continues at coordinate 18,865,591 of OV743445.1, forward strand.
ATTAAGTTTAATTCAAAGTTTTATAATTTAAAGAATGGTAATTACAACCATTATTTGGAGTTCAAGATTTTGAATTTCTAAACTGTTTAATCGACTCGCATGAAAATTTCCTAACAGACATTCCATTGAATGGACTAGTTCGTGATACTTTAATAATAATGATTCTCATGCATGCAAATTGTACTTATCTGTCTTCAAGATGAAGACGCAATCTGCCTCAGGAACTGCACTAACCACCCGTTGTTTGCGAACGGACGGACTGTCATAATATTGTCCCGGCTCTCGTGCGGCTGGAATTGTCATAGGAAACTAACTGAGAATTATAAAACCCACTTAACTTACAACTGCTGTATTGTCAATTTTATAATAATAATTACTAATCTACATAAATTAATATTTACTCTTTTATCAAATTTTTATGTAACTCGACCTATTATTTATTTATATACATTTACTTAATCAAGTTCTTGTTAATGTCTTATTCATAATTTTATATATTCATAATTGAAAACAATTCTAGTCATTAGTATAGCATAGCATTTTAGTAGGTTAGGTATGTAGTAGGTAGTCTGTATTGTCTTGCATTTACCCAAAAGTCACAAAAACATCTTTTGTATAAAGACAATGGGTGAAGGTAAAGATGAACTTTTAGTCATCTCTTCCTTTCAAGCGATTTATTTTAAACTGTTAAAGTCACAACTTTGTTGACTTTACTTACTGCGTATGCGTGTGCTTAGAACATGTGATGCTTTAAAGTTTTTTTTTGTAATTATGCACTCTCACTCGGGACTCAAACCCGCTAACTTACGTAGCCGATCTGCCGTAATGGCACTTACCAGTCGTTGTTTAACGATAAGCAATAAGCTCTTTCATAAAACTTGAGAGCTTCACATTAGATTTAAAGTGATTATAAAATTTACTCACATTAGACGTAAAGTGATTATAAAAAAAATACTCAATCGTCAATCTGGAACAATATTGTAAAACGCTTGGACTTTAAACTCAAGTGTGAATAATAATTATACTAAACACTTAACTTATTTTTTTTTCTGCTCTGACACCTCTCATCTCCGAAGCCCGCCGTTGCAGTCGCCACGGTACGAACTGAGACGAAGTTATCACCACGATCAGGAAATAGGTCACAGATGCTCCACGTTTTTGCAGATGTATAATATGGAATAGGTAATAAAAAAATAATGTTATGATTGTTGGTATGATAATAGATAATTTTTGTAGGTTATTATTAAAAATAAAATTATAAGTATCAATTAACACATTAGATTAGAGTTTTCGACAATTTTAACACGTAAAATGAAACCTAGGAAAACAGTTTTACATCAATATCATTTAACCCCCTCTCAAACATTGGCACTCAAATTGATTTTAATTTTGTCAGACATTGTGTCTTCTTTTTTTTTTATCAAGTTGTCAATCACTTCAAATCTCAAGATGTTTACAATTATTTCTAATGTATTATCGATTTTAATGCAAAATAAACATGGTTATTCTAATACAGCAAAATATAATTGTAACCCTGCACTCAACTACATATAACATTAGAAGAGTATTTCGTAATGAGAATTCTGTCTGATAATAGAAAAAAATAGGAATCGTTATTTAACACGTAAGCAGTTACTAGACAAATAGATAGAAACAGTCAACAAAGGCGTTATGGCTACGGATTGGGTGTAGTGCGAGTAACACACACCGACAAAGTAAAGTCCGCCGCACGTGTGATACGAACAAAGGGCCGAGACAAAACTTAAACTTGTATTGTTTTTTTTTTTTTTCTCAAAATAATTTCTAAGGCATATTGTTTCGGGGTTTATTGCTTTCAGTTGTGGGCTCTGGAGCCCTAAGTTGGATTTCACTTTTTATGGTTAAGGATGGCATTGAGTAGAAAACTAAATGGTATTTTTACAACGCCGAAGCTTCGACCGAAACTATTAACAAGTTCTAGCCTTACGCCAGTTCATGTGAAGGAAGAAAGGAACAGATTTGTCAAAAAAAAATAGTACCTGGTTCAGTTGATTAAGAGATTGTTGCGCGAGAGTGAATACCTACTCTACGCTCGCGGGATTATTCAGCACTTGCAAAGTACATACTTATAAGTACCCAAATTAATACCTAATAGAAAACGAAACTTAATTAATATAATAGTGAGTGAGATTAGTTTGAATTAGCTTGGGTGTTCATAAAGTTAAAGTTCTTTACTATTGTTAGTTAGTTAGAAAAACAAACTGCAAATAAATAAATTCACGGATGTGTAAAACATTTTTATATACCTTGTAACTAAATAATTGTAGCTAGCTAACAGAACTTACTCATAGGATAGGTGACAGCCATATTAGGTAGTCATTAGTTCGATTCAAGATAAGGTTATTGTTATCGTAGTACAATTTAATTTACTATCGAGAATTAAAACTTATGTAAACTAGATTTAAACGTATTTTATTTTATTGCAATAATGTTTACCAATTAACAAGGTATTAATTAAATAAATCTGATAAACACATCATATGCACAAGATCTTAATGAATAAAATATCATAAATTTCTTTGTCATCTTACCTAGATAGGCTATCTTTCGCTGTGTCCGTTCAATGCCCATACGTTGATCGATTATATTTCATTAAACGAAAATCTTTCTTATACCATTTGTTTTGTTAGGTCTGCCATTAAAATGACCACGTGTCTGTTTGATGGCTAAACCAACCTTTTGTATAAAAAGTGTCCCTTTTTTTTGTAAACGGAACGTAGTTTGTGACTATTTCTGAACAACCTCCGGCTAAATGTTTTTTTTTTTCAAAGTGAGTAACGTGTTTAATAAGTGACGTCCATTTTTGACCTATCAAAATGTTGATTCAATCAGTTATCATTCATGAAGATGTAATATAGCTTATAAAATTTTAAAAATTGCCAACTGCAGCGAAAATCGGCAGTAAAGTAATAGAAAGGACTAATAAAATATTGGTACTTAATAATTAGATTTAGTATAGACTAGAACATATCGATTTCACCACTACATATTTTATAACTGTTCTTAAAAGTATTTTAAAAGCTGGGAATAGTCATTGTATTTTAAAGTAGAAAATGATTTAGAAGTCATGAAAAGTTGTATTTTGATATATAAGTACATTAAAAAGTTAGAGAGTGATCGTTACGTTATTGACCCCACGTTGCATTTTTTTTGTTTTTACTCCCGTTGTTTCAATTTCTATTGAAACATTTAATGACGGGATCCTGGTCACGGCACCAAATGTAACTGTTCATCTTTACTCTAAGGTTCGAAATCGTTGTTGTTTAAGATTTTTAGACTATTTTCTGTATTATAACCAGCCTCCCCCCTTGTGAAATGTGAAAAATCCAACTAAAATTCTAGATATCATCTAAAATTTTATATTCCGCGTCGTATTGTGATTCTCGACTCCTGACTGGACAAATCTCCAGCTGGCATAATACAATTAAAAGAAAATTAACAAAATTAATTTTACTAAAAGAGGAATTTCAACGGGACTACTACCATAATGAACTCTCTTATTGTCAATCCAACATCAAGAGTGTCTGTGTTTAGTTCGTATGGTGAATGCAAAAGCGTTTGTTTTCAAACATAGTGTTATTGTGCGGAGTACCTAGGTATGTCCCTAAATGAACAATTTATATTGTTCCCCTATACTTCGAATGAAAGAGCCGACCACAGGTCGTTTACCCTATGATAATCCTAGGCTGAGAAATTACTAGTCTAGTTGACACATCTCAATACCAGTATTGACAACAGGCAGGTCATTAAAGTAGATTAAATAATCAAATGACACTTACCGAATGGAAATTCATAGTTACCACTAACTCCATCAACACTAATAACTGACTCAGGATTAAATATTATTAGGTATCTATTTAGAATTATTCTCAACACTTTCGTCTTAAATTACAAGTCTGCGCATAATTTTAAAACCGTCCGTCCCTCTCGGCCGTTCTGCCTCGAATCACGAAGTCTCGCCCCCGGCCTCGCTTCTGCATCCCTATCCCTACCACATTACCTTACTATTTCTTTACCATTACTTTCCGTTATTGTTCCCACGCAGTCTTTTCCACGAATTCAAAGATATTTGAATCTTAAGTTTGCACTTGTTAAATTTGGTCATTCAGATAAAATCCCCTCTGGTATAAGAGTTCTTGTTACTTAAATATTTAGGAGAGCCATTTGTGTCAAAAATGTTTTTATTTATTAACTTTTTTATTACCACTTTCCAATATTTTCAGCATAAGTTTACAAGTGGTGTCAATGTTTAATAATTTATGTATCCCATAGAATGTTTTGCTGGTCTGAACCATAGTCAAGGTAATGTACAGTATGTGAAAAGGTAAGTTATTCAGTAAGGCAAAGTTGAAATATTTTCATTATATTTCCTTCATGGCGTCACATTAGTAAAAGTATTTTAACTGCTGTTCCACTTCGGCTTGACCATATTTTATGGGACACCTTGTATAATTTCAAGATCCTCTTAATTTTTGGTTGTGTAGTGTGTTAAGACAGATTGATGGGAATATTAGAAAGGGGAATATACATATAAATGCACTTTAAAAATAATGTAACACACTTTAAAAATGTTTAGCTTCAAAATTTATTTAATGAACTATAAAAATAATGGTTTCCACTATAAATATGCTAAGCTTTAAAATTAATTTGCACCATACAAATTAATTTTATAACTTTAGTACTGGTAAACAGACGAATAGGTGCGACAACGAGCGGGCGCAGCGAGAGAGGAGCTGAGGAGGAGTTTAAATTCCATTGCGACCAGCAACGCCAGAACCGACCGTATGCATTATGCCAAAAGTTGGTACTATCATCCTGCCATCTCATTCAGTCTGACATGGTTTAACAGAAATTAAATGGTTTCGGAGTTGGGACACAGTAATAGTGCAAACCATTATTTTTGTAGTGATAATTAATTATAGATCTATGATTATTTTAAAGTGTTGACAAAATTGTTATAGTGCAAACCATTATTTTTGTAGTGATCATATTAAATTATAGGTCTGTCATTATTTTAAAGTGCTGATTTACAATTTTATAGCTGTTTTCATCAAATTTAAAGTGCTATTAAATACATCCCTATTAGAAACAGATTCTATAGCATAGAAATAATAACTTTTATAAAACGAACGTCAAATTAAGAGACGAATGCAAAATGTATTGTCATTTCATCATTTGTTATTCGTCGTGAAAATTTTGCTGATGTGGAAAACATATTCGCCGGAAAAATCGCCGGTTAAGTGAATTATCCGATTAATCATGAACTCGGTTTGCAACAAGAAAGAAAATTGTTCGTTTTGCTGGAGATCTTACCATAATCTTTCTAGGATATCGTTTTTCAGTTCCACTGGGCTAGTTATATGATTTCCCGAGAGGATGCTTTACGTAGGTATAAGCATTAGCTTCGCTTTAGGACTGGTAGCATTTTGATGAGATTCGGAAGCTCTAGTTATCTAGAAGAAATGTTAAATATTTGTATGGATTTGGGTAGTTTAGCTTGGTAACCAAAAGAGACGTTGTTCATCATCATCATCATATCAGCCGCACGACACCCACTGCAGGGTATAGGCCTCCCCTAAGGATCTCCACGACGATCGGTTCCTCACGTCCCTCACGTCGGTCCATCTTGTCGGGGGCCTATAGTCCAATCAACGGGGCTTATGCAACCCGAATAATTCTCCCGTCTATGAAATTTGGCATGTGATGAAGTTAGGTAATACAGATTACAGATGTACAATAATCCAATAAATTTTGTTACGAGAAGTTAGGTGTTTTTACCTAAACATGAAAATCGCTTATATCTCTCTGTGAATATTTCCTCGGGCTAAAATACTTTATGTATACGTACTTATGTATTAGTTAAAATAATTATGTAAAGAAATCCAACATTTTTTCGATTTCAGAGATACCCCAAATTTAAATTTTAATATTTTTCAGTATATCTTCTGTTGAAAAATTTATTTGCTGATTATTATTTTTTAATATGTTTTTATACCTTTAATTTATAGCTTTGTTCAGTAAGCCAATAAATTTTCTTCTGAGCAATCCTTGAGACGTTGTTACCAAGGAGTAATGTTACAACAACGGTAAAAAAAATGTGTAGCCATAATTTTTGATCTATATTTTGAAAACAATATTAAATATCTACGCTCTCATTTTAATAATGATAGGCAGGGAAGTACATAAGTTCTATGTTTCAATTCGTAAAACGATAATATATATTAAACCACAGATAATATAATACTTTAAACTTAGAAAATATTTTCAGTCGTAAATCGGTACCGTAAGCTTTATTTTGTCTTTAGATAACTTAATTTACTAGAAACATATCTATACGTATAAAACTCTAAATTGATTGAATGATTCACTGACTGATTCATTGTTGGGATAGGCGTAGAGCCCTAACGGCTGAAGTAGAGACACCAATTTTGGAGGGTAGAACCTTTCATGATGTAGATGAGCACTAAGAAAGGATTTTGGAGTATTCCCGTTATAAAGGGTGCTATAGGTTGTTTAAGTTTGTATGAGAATTTGTATAGAGTTGAAGTAGAGACACCATTTATGGAGGGTTATATACCTTTCATGGTGAAGGTGAGCACTGAGAAGGGGTTTTGGAAAATTCCCGTTATACAAGGTGCTACAGGGTGTTCCAGTTTGTATGGGAATTTGTATAGGGCTGAAGATAGATACGCTATTTTTGGAGGGTAGATTCCTATCGTGAAGCACTAAGAAAGGATTTTAGAAAATTCCCGTTATACAGGCTGCTACATGTTGATTAAGTTTGTATGAGAATTTGTATAGGGTTGAAGTAGAGACACTATTTTTGGAGGGTAAATAGATACCTTTCATGGTGTAGGTGAACACTAAGAAGCATTTTGGAAAATTCCCGTTATACAGGGTGCTACAGGATGTTCCTGTTTATAAGGGGATTTGTATAGGGCTGAACCATTTTTGCTGGAAGAGATACCAGTTTTGAAGGGTAGATACCTTTTATGGTGTAGGTGAGCAGTAAGAAAGGGTTTTGAAAAAAATCCATTATACAGAATGCTACAGAGTGTTCCAGTTTGTACCTATATGATTTTTTTATTGGAAAATTTAAATGAGTGAAATGATGTCTACTGATAAATACCTAGGTATGTTGGTAATCCGTGACTTTCAAAATAAATGCACAACTATCTTAATAACGCGAACGAAGTCGTGGGAAAAAGCTAGTTTTTTATAAAGTGTATAATACTTATTCTAAATGACCCTGTCTGTCGATTCTGTAACCAAACTCGAACCTTACTTCGAATCTCACTTCACTGCGCGGGAATTTTAAATCATAAATGATCTCATTATCTAATGATAGGCTGTTTTTTAATCACAAAAGATTCGAGATAGCTACGGTAGCTACCTCAGACCTACTGCAATAGATAAAGTAGCTTATATTCAGCTAATTTCTAATAACAAATTCACGCCAACTGAAGTGAGATTCGAAGTAAGATGCGAGTTTGGTTACAGAATCGACAGGCTGTTTCAATGGCAGTGAATGATTCAATTACGCTTAAACGACTGCTCCAATAAACGCGTTCATACAAAGGTTTATATTGAATCATTGGTGAAACAATTTTGGGAGAAGGATCTACGCTTCTCAATCTGTGACGAATTTTTTCTTGACATGGCGGAGAATTCAATAAATATGACACAAGCGAAATACATTTGTTGCTACATAGTGAAAAACAACAGCCAACTCACAACGTTTCAACAAAAATCCAAAGGACCTAAAATGATATGTCCACTGTAAGTATGTCATTATTATTTCAGCTTTTTGTTTCTTCTTATAATAGAAATTAGGATAGAGGATCGTCTATGTGACTATGTGAGTATGAAAGTATGAAGCTTAGAGCATTCATTGAATGCTCTAAGGTATGAAGTGCCGACCTACCTAAATTACCTAATTTATTTTTGACCGAGCGAAGCGTTTCCGTTATAGCTTCGGCAAAAATGCTTTCCGTCCGGCTGTTCGGTTATCCGTCTGTTCTCATCTACAGGTCGCATTTCTCAACCGATTCTCTTGAAATTTTGTAAGCAGAGTTCGATATTTATATATTTATTTGTCGGGTCAGTTTTTCGAAATCATATTTCAGCCATTTCGAAAAATGATAAAAAAATGTCACAAACGTGTGGTCTACAGCTTATAGGGCCACTAGTACTTAGTATTTTTGACCCCCGACAGCAAAAAGAGGTGTGTCATTCATTACAAAGTGCTTAACTATGTGTCTGTCTCTAGCATTGTAGCTCCGAAACGAAATTAATTACACGAGTTTTTTTACTATGTAATTTTGATGTCAATAAGTAACCTATGGAATGGTCTATTGAATGGAATTTAATTTCGTACGTTACATCAAACTGCTGACTAACATCAGTTTATTTTTCAGCACTGCCCGGAAGCGGCGCTGGTGTCGGCCCGCGTGCTCTCAGCGGAGGGCGCGCCGGCGACCCGCTCGGCGTCCGGCGTGGAGAGGCGGCCGTCCGCGCCGAGGCCGCCGCTCAACAAACGAGGCTCTGGGTCGCTGCTGGGTGCTGCACCACCACAGGCAAGGTAAGTGCCGTCAAGAACAAATTAAACAACAGGATTGTTACATTACAGACGAATGCTCGGGGTAAGATCGGTGCTGGGGTAGGATCGGCGCTGGGGTAAGATCGGTGTTGTGGTAAGATCGGTGCTGGGTAAGATCGACGATGGGGTAAGATTAGCGCTTGGGTAAGAAGTTCGCGTCAAATATCTTGACTTGATGCCATTTTATCGCACAATGTGGCCAGTGTATGATGTGTGATTTGTTCACATATTAAATATTATGCTGAATGTTAAATGATAAAATGATAAAGATGCTGCTAATTTGCGGAAGAGAAATGCTTTGAAAATGATAATCCAACCGCGTTGATAGAATGCGTTTATTGCACTGCTTCATTTTTACAATACTCGTGATAATTTAGGACAGCAGAAATGCTTGCTTACAATTCGCAATAACCCATCACTGCTTATACAATATTAGAAATGGTTATATTATTATACATGTACGATGACTTGTACATACAGCATTAAAAATATAGTTTACTTAGAGATTTGATGCGTACGTTCTTTCTTAACCCAGCGACGATCTTACCCAAAATGACTAAATATTTATGCTCAAAACGACGAGCGTCATGGTAAATGTTTTCGGCTCGTGGCAGGGTGTTACGTAATGAGCGGAATAACAAGAAAATGCTCTAGTTAATGCTCACCTTAAGGAAATCTTTTTAACCTGAAGCCTTTTTATAAAAGTACCAACTCGAGTAATTAGCATAATTGACTTTCACAAAGCTTCTTAAAGGTAATTAAAATTAACGTTTTTCGTATTTGCTATGTTAATTTACCCCTACTCAAATGGCCAACAATCTATTCGTTTGAACGCTACGCTTACTATTGAAACTTTAAAATAAGCAGTAAACTATAAAATTTGGTGCCGTAAGCTTGAAAATTCCATTACAGTACATCGAAGTCTGTAATTTAAATAAGTTTGCGACATGTGATTTAATCATCTACTGCTCATATTAAAGTTTAGCGTTCAAACGAATAGAAAGTTGGCCATTTGAGTAGGGGGGCAGATCAGAGACTCACTGGTGTTTAACTGGCATTCAAAAAGGGATTTGAGACTGGCTTAAAGTTTGAAGTTCAACAGGCAAAAGAATATTTCTGCCCCCTATTCAAATGGCCAACTTTATATTCGCTCGCTCTAACAAAGTGCCAAAATATGCATTCAAATAAATGTACTAAAAAAGCTAAAAGAGCACTAAAAACTGTTAATTTGCCCAAAATATGCACAATGCGAAATCAAAAACTATTTTAATTTATTTTAATTAAAGACGGCATTATTCAGTGCCCTTTATAAGACTACTTCTGGAATTTTGGAAACATTCTAAGAGTACTAGATGTCAAAGTAAAAGCATAAAATATTTGTTCTTAAAATTGAAATTCCAAGTATTTCTCATGGCTCCTAAAGAAAAACACTTATTTATTTCTAAGCGTCCAAAGGGTGGGTCTAATGTTTATTCGCCAACGTTCTAGGGTGAAAAGTTTGCGAATTTCTGAGACAGGACCCTTTTTATTCCCTCAGGGTGGTTGCCCTCTCGTTATGAAAGCGTCTGGTCATGGCATTATCAGCTTAGCATAATGCTATAAGTATTACAGTTGAGTGCTTTGGTGGTCTGAATAAGTCCATTTGCTTATACGTACAGGTGTACTACTCGTATTATCTATTCTGTGGTACAGGCGACGTGTTTGGAATATTTGAACTCTGTTACATTCAATTAATTTATGAATAACTAGCGGCCGCCTGTGGTTTCACCGGCGTGGTTCCCGTTCCCGTCGGAATATCGGTACAAAAAGTATTCTGTGTTTTAATCAAGACTATCTACTATCTGTGTGCCAAATTTCAACCAATTCCGTTTAGTAGTTTTTGCGTGATTGAGGAACAAACATCCAAACCCGCAAACTTTCATTTATAATATTAGTTTATGAATAACTAGCGGCCACCCGCGGTTTCACCCGCGTGGTTCCCGTTCCCGTGGGAATATTGGTATAAAAACTATTCTATGTTTTAATCCAGGCTATTTACTATCTGTGTGCCAAATTTCAACCAAATCCTTTCAGTAGTATTTTCGTGATTGACGAACAAACATCCAAATCCACAAACTTTCACATTTATAATATTAGCAGGATGTATTGATAAACATACCTACTGTTAATACTCTCGAGAATGAAACTATCGATGTTGATACTTAACCCTTGGTTGGATTTATCCGACAAATATTTTCATGTCCATTTTGGTATTTAGTCGTACAAAACGACCTTGGCAATAAAGACACAATAAAGTCGGATTAATCCGTCTCTGTCGGTCAAAGGGTTAGATCAAATCAAAGTTCATGAATATTAGCATATCCAAGAACACGAAAAGAATTCAGAGAAGATAAAAACGGGAAACACGATTACGAATAATTAATTAAATACCTACCAATTTTCCAATACAAGTGTATCTATAGAAAACCAAACAGGCATAAGATGGTAATAAAAGTCACAACATGGGAAAATGTATGGAGAAATAATATGTTTTTGGTGTTTCTTTATCGCTGGAGGTTTGTGTTGAAGTTCAAGGATAAACTTAATGAAATAACGTAAATAGTGGTATACACGAGTAACACAAGGATAAACTTAATGAAATAACGTAGCAATAGTGGTATACACGAGTAACACAAGGATTTTTTTTTAAATTTATTTAAGGCAACAAACAGTCATGTAGAACAAAATGGTTACATGGTAAATGTGATTACAGCTAGAGACCTATAGTGCCTGTAACTAATCTATTATAACATATTTTGTTGAGCCACTCTTAGGACTAGACGATATACATTAATACTTTAATTGAACTAACAGTATGAGGAAGGATAAACTTAATGAAATAACGTATATAGCAATAGTGGTATACACGAGTAACACGAGCCAACCGAACGAGCAACAGCAGCAACAAACCGAATTATGCCGCTGCAGCGTTCCGTCGCTTGAAAATTATTAATGGCGAGATTTCCCCTGAATTAGTTAGGAAAATGAAATTGTTGGGAGCGACAAGCCGAGAAATACGTTCTGCCGTTAACATGTTATCTCAAGGACGCTGACCCAGCTTTGTTCTGAATATTAACAGGGATTAGGCAAAATATCGTTGAGCATTATGATAATGCTTAGAAATACAGGGTATTATTTTTTATTTTCCATCCAAACTTTCAGGGTACGGGCAGTACAGGTGAACATTGTCACTCTGAAACGTTCAGAGAATAAAAAAAGAATGGTAAATTTTTTTTATTGGATATTAATTTCAAATGTAACAAGGTAAATCTATTCTGTAAACCGTAACGTAGTAACGCAATTAGCCTGAATACACAATGAGTTCATGAAAGTGAACCATTTTCTCTGGATCTAAATATCTACGTGCTTAAAATAATAATACCTAGAACGATAGTTCTCTACACTACAGAGCGCACTGTCAAAAGTGAGGCAACTAAAACAGCCAAAAGGCCTATAAGCAAAGTTTAATACTGTGCTATATAGCTAGGGTTTCCTAGGATGACGGTGCCGTCATATTACGGCCGTAATTTAGCGGCGTAGAACGTTGTCTATGTAAACAATATGGCCCGCGGTTTCTGACGTTACGGTGTCGCCATATTGTTTACATCGACGACATTCAACGCCGCTGTATTACGGCCGTAATATGACGGCACCGCTATCCTAGGAAACCCTAGCTTGAGCATGTATTTTATCAAAGAATTTGTTCAGCATCACGAAGTAAATACACCTTCTATAATAAATAACTCTGTAGGTGCGTTACGGGTAACAAAGTGGAATGTATTTATCTTTATTACTATCACCAGTGGAATTTTCTCGATATTTTTATTGTTTCGTAACTTTTTAGGTTGCCAATTTACGTGAAAGAAATGCGACTGATGCTGACTGAAAAGAATTAGGTGTTATCGCAGAAATGTATCTTAATTGGCTTCCAAGAGATAGTGTAATACCAGGGGAAAACACTTGCTAAAATTAATCGTCATTTCTTGGTATCTTTAATTGCACATCCTGCCAATTTATTCCATAATTGTTATATTGGCATTAATAATCATTAGTCATAGGTAATCATCTACAGGAAATATTCAATACCAAGTTTTATAAATTATGTTTCTTTGGCTAGCAGTATTATTATTTAATATTTGCTCGCAGAAATGTTCTAATTTAACTCTCTTAAGTCTCATACTTTTTTACTTGGATTTATGTTTTAAACAAAGGCGTCTGCGCTGGCTGGGGCATGTGCACAGGATGGAACCTTCTCGACTACCCCGACGTGTCCTGCTAGGTGAAATTGCGAATGCAAAAAGAGATGTTGGAAGGCCGTTGCTTCGCTTTAAAGACTGTGCCAAACGGGACATGATCGCCTTTGAAATAGATCATTGTAGTTGGGAGACGATCGCAGACAACCGATCCGAGTGGCGTAAGCGTGTTGCGGAGGGTCGTACTTTGTGCGACGAGACCTGGTTCAGAACACTTGCTGACAGGAGGGAGAAGCGTCACCAGGGCGGCACTAATACATCAGCCGCAAACTTCCCCTGCCAGGCCTGCGGGAGAGTATGTCGCTCTCGCATCGGTTTATTATCACATCAAACAAGTTGCCTCAGGCACTGAATATAACTCGTCTGCAATAGACGCAAAGGCCTATGTATATGTTTTAAGTATATAGTGGACGGTGGTCGAACCAAGCATGTGTGGATAGATCAAACCCCTGTTAGGTACTGTAACTATTTATACTTTATCGTGCTATTATACCTATTTGACATAAAAATGAATACCAATATCCCTTGGTCACGTCACGTGACCATATAGGGTTTAATCACGTGATATCTTAAGATCATTGATCTTTAACCGAGTTCATTCATCTTTTTTACACGACTACCCAAATAACAGAAGAGTGTATTGTGTTCTGGGTTCATGTATGTTTGTATGTATAGGTATGTATGTGAGATTATTATTCCACCATAAGGCTGGCCACACACAGACGGAATCCCGTTACGGAATTCCGTACATACGTGATTCCGAACGCAGCAACTGGATACAAAATCTATTGGCCTGCCACACACATGCGGGATTTTTCCGTACGCAATCTTCATACATTGTCAAAATTCCGTTCGGAATTCCGTAACGGGATTCCGTCTGTGTGTGGCCAGCCTAACTGACCTATGTGAGGCATCGATAGAATCTTTAATCTTTACATCACCCCGAGTGACATTGGCCATATTTTTTTTGGAAAAATGAAATATGTGGGCTGCATGCAGCTAATTAGTAAAGTGAAAATAGTAATTAAACTTTTTTTAGTTCGCGTTTTGGCAGGGCTCTTACGGAAGAAGGTTCTTACGGAACGAAAAATAACTAAATTATGAACATTGTTTAAGGTGGTATAACACAAAGAGAATGTAAAAAAATAGGTATAACATGCCAGTATCAAATAATTAAGTAAAGAGTATCTTAAAACCTTCTTAAAACGTTTGGCATGACCCTCGTAGTGTATGTAAGCCTGCCTCCCAAATCTAAATAGATACGAGTATTCTCTATTGATGTATGTAGTGTGTATGTATGGACTTACGAAAGATCACGTACGGCTTCGGAATCAATCAATTAAGTTAGGAATATCGCACGCTTGATCAATAGTTACATAACCGTATTTATTCAGCCTCATAGAATGGCTGGCATTTTGGAACAAAATATGAATTGTGAAAATAAAACACAAAGAAAAACCGGCCTTTTGTTTGTTAAAAATACTGAGGGGCTTTGGCTGTGATGAGTTTCTATTGGATTGGAGGGCAGTGCAAATATATGTAACGAGCTTTGATTAAGGCTTTGTTTGCGTTCTGATTGCGCTTGTTACAGTACATTACCTACGGTGTAGACACACTATACAGCAGGGTTGCCCATACTTTTTCTTAAAGAGATCGACATAGCAACAATTTATGACCAAGAGATCGACATTTTTACCGATATTGGAAAAAAGTTGTAAAGTAAAACTACATTGGGTGCAAAGTGTCAAATCTGATATCCTTGGCGATCGACTTTAAAACCTCTCGCGATCGACCGGTCAATTTCCCGGACCGGGAAATTTTTCTTTCCCCTGACTCTACCGGTAGTGCCATGGGTAAAACTTTATCTCCCATCTCCCATGACACTACTCGATGCCAGTTGTTTCACAAAAAAATTGATTTCCGGTGGCACTATCGGGCTTTAAAAGAAGTTTTCAATTTACCTAGATAGTGAATTTACCTTTTAATTTAAGCTTTCAGTATGTTGTTTTTATTGTAGCCTAGAAATGCGATGAACCTTATAATAAGTGTAAAAATGTAAGGTATAACTGAGTAAACTCAACCAGTGCAATTTAACTGGATTGGCAGATGGGCCAACGCGCAATACTGTTACCACAGCTTTCTTAATATAAAGTCCCACACAAAATTCTCCAGAAGGAAATTACGGTCGCTCGGCATGCAATTTTCTCAGCTCTGTTACGTATTTTTTATTTATTTTACAAAATTTACTAGTCGCTCTTCATTCGACCTTAAGTGAAAGTAAAAATGATAACGTCGTAGTTTGTCTATTCTCTAACTCTATTATATAGAATACCCTCTTGGTGTTTTACGTTCTCTTAACATATCTCCGGCTGCAATTGATTGGTTTCGAAGTTACCTGCTAGGGCGACGGCAGCGCATCCGCATTGGAGATTCTTTCTCTGAGTGGAGCGATATTGGTGCCGGCGTTCCTCAGGGTGGCGTCTTATCTCCACTTCTTTTCACAATCTTCATCAATTCGATCACAAATTCTATTTCTAGTTCCTACCACCTCTACGCAGACGATTTGCAAATATACACACAAGCTCCACTATCAGAACTCTCTCGTGCAGTAGCTGTTACCAATTCGGATCTCGCACTTATCAGTAGCTGGACTAAATCCTTTGGTCTGATCGTTAATCCTGCTAAGACTCAGTGTATAATTATTGGCAATGCTCATTACGTTTCGAGAATAGATTTTGAACAGCTTCCTTTGGTAACCTTTGAAGGCACTACAATCCCTTATTCAAAAACTGTTAAAAATCTAGGTATTATCTTTGACCATCATATGACATGGAGACCACAAGTGGAAGTAGTAAGAAAAAAGATATTTGCAGCGTACGGATCGCTTAACCGTCTTCGAAATTTTTTGCCGATCAGCACCAAAATCACTCTGGCCCAATCTCTCCTCCTGTCTATTATCGACTACGCTGATGTCTGTTACACTGATCTGTCTGAGGAACTTATTAACAAACTAGAGCGTCTGCAGAATGTCTGTATCCGGTTTATTTTCAACCTTCGCAAATATGACCACGTGTCGCACTTCCGTTCCAAATTGAATTGGCTCCCCATCCGCCGGCGCAGGGACTTGCATACTCTTACGCTCCTTTACAACTTACTTTTCCTTCCAACCTCACCTCCTTACCTTAAAGCCTGTTTCTCTTTTCTCTCCTCTTCTTCGCAGTCTAGATTGCGATCTTCGACTAACCTCACCTTAGAAATCCCACAGCACTCCACCGACTTCTTTTCATATTCGTTTTCTGTCCAAGCTGCTCGTCTATGGAACTCACTTCCAGAGGACATCAGAAAATCTCAGACTCTCAAGTCCTTTAGAGATAGAGTTAGAAGTCATTTCCTTTCCTCTTCTTCTGATTGACTTTATTTATTTTCTCTTTAATCTTATTTGTATTTTTATCTTTATATACACTTATTCTTCCCTCTTTAAAATTGCACCCACTCCCCTATTATTATTTTTCCTTTTTTTCTATTTATTTTACACCCAAAGGTTGCCTGGAAGAGATTGCTGCTTAGCAATAAGGCCGCCTCTTGTATACTTTCTTCTTTGTATTTTTGTCCTCTTTTCTGTAATATTTTGTTTTGTGTGCAATAAAGCGTAATTTATTATTATTATTATTATACCCAATAGTAACTCTATCTATACAGAATGGTTAAGGAAAGCCGTATTCGTAATTGTTAGTCCGTTGTAAGTCACAATTAAGGCAACCACTGCTGGGTGCACCGCGACATTCACCAGATCGTCAGTCCACCTTATTGGAGCATCATTCGATGTGCGGTCATCCCCCCCCTATTGTCACCCCAACAGCCATTGGATCTACTCGAGGGTGACAAGACGAGTAAAAAAGTGGCCAGGGATTTTTAACCTTCCCTTAAAAGTCCTGAAAGTTGTAATTACGTAACCGAAGGTTTTCCAAGAAATTGACAAATGAAGGGAGTTTGGAACTTTTCGGATAGCCGTCCGTTGGGGACAGAGATAATATTTCACCTTGATAAATTACGAATAGCGGCCCCGTTTTTATCTAAACTTTTTACTTTTTGTGTTTTTCAAAGTTCTTTTTTGAGAACCACTATTTAATTTCGCCTTCTACGAGGAATTCAATATCCCTAGTACAAGTTTATGCAGACTATGCATATCTATTCATTATCAAAAACTTTCGGCTATTACTCACTATTTATACTTACTTACTTGTTAAGGATGAAACATTTCATGTTTTCACAAATTATTTGTAAGATTTTTTTTTTCGTCGCTACCTTTTTCAGTTAAAACATTTTCAGCATATTATTATTTCCTAACTTTGCTTTTCTTACTAATTTTCTTAAATAGGTAAGGTGGAGTCTTGTAATTGCAACAAAAATGTTAGGAGTCCTTACATTATCGCTTGATAATTTTAAATATAACTATAAGCACAATTTTCTTTTTAAAAGATTCGTTAATAAGTCAATTTAATGTAGATTTATATCAGTCATAAATAAAGGAAAGCTGTAAAGAATAAATATCTATTTCATAATTTCCTGAGTCAGGCAGGAATAGTTGCAATTAACCGCCTTGGCGGGTATTTGCAACTGCAACTATATTTTAGGTGTCAAAATCAAAATAAATAACATCGAGTCAGTGCGTTGATGAAAAAACTAAAGCAACAAAAATAGAAATCAATAGAATTTTCTCGTATATCGTAAACTCCCAAAGAAAAGTAATATTACTGTGGAAATTATCCTGTTCTTAGTAAATGCGACTCCTGTCTGACAAATTAGGTAGCTGACAGTATTAAAGGACGTTGATCGATCCTCTTTCCTCTCGCAAGGTCGACCGTTCGACCGACCTCCGCTCATGATAGTAAAATGTACCTACCCCCGGCAGAACGAATTCCTGAATTTGAAATTAACGTTTTTATTTTAAAATTTTGCAGTAGGTAAGTAGGTAGGTAGGTGGTGCAGTGGCTTAGCGCCTGGCCTAGCGATTGCGGAGGTTAAGCAACTGTTGCAAGGGTCGGTCATGGGATGGATGACCAAAAAATTTTAACCCAAACTCCTCCGTGCTTTGGAAGGCACGTTAGTTAAGTCGTTGGTCCCGGGTGCATTTGCAGTCGCTTCGCATTGGGCCCGCGTGGTGGGTTCTGACCCATCCTCCAGTGTCGTAGTGGGGACATTAAAAATGGCTGTTGGTCATGGTCAAGTTGGTACTTAGATAAATCCAAAAATCCAAAAACATGAAATGGATTGAGTGAGACTAAATATTTTTTTTGTAACTGCCTTAAAAAATATGAAAAGGTTCAGTTATCAGAACAAAACAACCTATTATTTAAAAGGAAATATTCTCACAAAGCTTTATAGTTAGCTACATGATATTGGCTAAATATGATTAATAATTTTCAGATGAAAACCTCTCCAATAAGAAATCGTTATTATATTTCTCTTGATTTCTTATTGAAACAATGTTAATCCGAGGCCAAGGTCACTGTGATGAGCCGCCGACAGTAATTTGATTGGTCGATATTATATACGATGTTTCTACGTACACACAACAGCACATAAGTTAAACAGTTGAACTGCGAAAACAGCTTTTATCACATGAGTCATAAAGTCGATCGCAAATCAACATATTACGTATATGTGCCGTTGTCTGAACATTAGATATTTTAGGTAAAAACATAGACTTAGAAAATTTTTCGCTATGCTCAAGTAGACGGACAAAGGTGCAAGTGAGAAATCGATTCTTACGGCTTATGCGATGTGCGAGAAAGAGTAAAAAGAAACTGACAGCTGCACCTGGTTTGACTTCATTTATCATCGTTTATCACCTTGGTGAAAAGCGTCAACAAGATTATTTTGTAATTTTGATCGCGATCGGGTCGGTTTGGCTCTCAAAGCTATATAAATCAATAATGGTGTCGTGTTCTGTACTGGATTGTAATGTTACTTACGACAATAACCCAAATAAACACTCATTTCACAGGTAAATATGATTGTACTATTACCATTTTCATAATTCATATTTTAGTTGAAGATATTTCCAAACACACTAAGTTATATACTAATATGATGCTATTAAACGCCTATTTCCTAATTAAAGGCTGATTTCTAAACATTATGTGTTAGATAAAAAGATATTATGTCCGTGAACTTGAGAAAATAAGGCGTAGATATTGATCAAAAATTATCGATATCGATACTCATGTCGATGATTTCCAATATAACTTTGTTTGTCTTTGTGAACACTGATAGTTTTATTTAAAGCTGCTTGTAACCGACAGTTTTCAAATGGTAAATTATACCAACTTAAGTACTAATTTAACAATTATTTCCAGGTTTTCTGTAAATCCAGTGATTAAATTAAACTGGATAAATGTCATAAATAAATTAGCAGGGAGCCTCAAAGGAGACCTCAAGAAATTATTTAAATAAAATTGTTCAAAATATTGTTTGTGTTTTATTTATTAGAGCAATAATACATTATGGTTATCGACAACCTAAAATGGACTTCAGTGCATCTCTAAATTCACGCACACGTTTACATATTTACAAACACTGGCTCATCTCACTTTTGGTTTCGCAGCCAAGTGAACTCTGTTCGTCTATTCCAGTGGATATTAAGTTTATGGGTAAAAACTATAATTTCGTTATGATTCTATTGATATACATAGATTACTGTTATTTAATACGGTTGCTCGTTAATTTTTCTGCCGGCCGAGGAAATTAGAAAACCGAGCTTTTCAGTGAAGAAAAAAGCTGTTAAAATATCATATTTTCCAAGGGCCGTGCTTATCGATAAAATTAAGCCAGCCTCTTAATTTTCGTATAGAGAAAAAATACTTGAAATAAGCTAGATGTAATAGTAAGAAACATAAAGTGACGATGCGAATATAATTATGTAAAGCCTCTAAGTTTTTTTATTCTTAATCTAGGTAGCAACTGAACCGAAAAAGGTAAAATCGTCGCGAATCAGTGAAATAACAATTTTAACCGGAATTGTGTTTGAGATTACTTTAAAAAATCCATGTTTACAAGCTTTAGGTATAGTTACTACTAAAGTAGTTTTTCGTATCAACATTAGCTGTGAAAGAAAACTCTATGCTGTTGTATTACGTGCGAATCTCTGTTGTTAAAAAATATATTCATCATCAGCCTATCATCATCCACTGCTGAACATAGGCCTCTCCGAGTGCACGCCACTGAGCACGATCCGCGGCTATACTCATCCAGTTTATGCCAGCCACCTTGCGAAGATCGTCGCTGCACCTTGTCTGAGGGCGTCCTACACTACGTTTGCCCATTCGGGGTCTCCACTCAAGAACTCGTCTGCCCCAACGGCCATCGGTTCTACGGCTAATATGGCCGGCCCACTGCCACTTCAAAAATATATTATGTATTTAGTATCACTCGCTAAATCGTCTTTTATCCAATTGTAAGTATAACGAATAGATTCAGCAAGTGAGTACCTATAAAGTCTTTTTCCATTCAATTCAATCTGCCGAGTGTTTGATATCATGATCCGTCAAACGTCCCCCTATTTATTTTATCCTACATTTTATTCAATTGGAGGCTTACTCCGGACTTCGGATTTTCTCAGATCTTCAGTGTATCGAAGGATTGACATTGACTTTATATTATTATTTTCTTTTCACATCATTAGGTTATGGTCGTGAGTGTTAACTTTGTATTGGGTATTTTTTGCTTCAATAAATAGATAGAAAAAATAATATTTTGATGTAGTAACTGACAAAAGAGGATTGAGGCGCAGTAAAGCTACTTTCGCAAGAGTCGGTCATAGCATGGGTTACCAATAATTGATTCTCTCGTGTTTTGTGTTTTAGTTAGATAGATGGTCTGGTCCGTCTTTTATTTTTTGAAGAACATAGAGAAAAAAAATAGCTAAGAAATTGACTCAGCAAGGTTTATCTTTTAAGTTCTTTCCTACATATAATCAGTTGAGATAATTAAATTAAATTAATACATTTCAAAGCTCCATTAACGAGCTTTAAAATGGTACTAATTTTAATTCATTACATCAGTTGAGTTGCTGAAAAAGGTGGAGAGAACTTAGCTTAGTCTATTTTATTGCTCTTAAGTGTACCTAGTTAGATTCCGAAAACAGTGCTTCATGTTTAATTACTTGTAGCCATAAAAAACTTTGTGACACTAAACTTAGAGAAATTGCGCATTGAAACTTTTCATAATATCATAGACTTAATCTGCTGAGTCTGCAGACTCAGCTCAGCTGTTTTCGCCTCATTTACCGCGATCGTTTGATACAGCAATATTAAAACGGATAACTTTTAAAAGAAAACTTAGTTGGCAAAATCGGCTGAAGTTATTGTACCTACTTGGCAAATAGTATAATGAAAATGGTTTTTAGTTGTTCGAATTGGAATAAGGAACGATTTGACGCCGATTATCATGTTGGGGTTGTACCTACCTATAAAGTTTCTTTATTGATGATGATGATTTAATGCCATTAAAATCGTTTTATTATACTAAACTAGCGGCTGCCCGCGGTTTCACCCGCGTGGTTCCCGTTCCCGTGGGAATATCGGGATAAAAAGTATCCTTTGTTTTAATCTAGGCTATCTACTATCTGTGTGCCAAATTTCAACCAAATCCGTTCAGTAGTTTTTGCGTGATTGAGGAACAAACATCCAAACATCGAAACCCACAAACTTTCACATTTATAATATTAGTAGGATAAGTAGGATATACCAGCAGAAATGCTAAATGTGAATGCTAAAATCTCAAACTAAAAATTAAGAGGCTATTATTAATTTTAACAAATAATTTAGATGGCTTCCCTTCAAGTTACTCAAGAAAAAACATCAAAAACACGAATTTTCCACCTCATACCTACTATAACAAAAATGAATCGAACTGCGAAAAATTCCATTAAGTACAAACATTTTTCGAGAACAAACAAAACGAAACCAAAATGTGTTTTCTTTAAACCTTTCATTTATTCGTATAAACAGAAAAAGCTTTGGCAGTGCCGAAGAATAATGCCTCCAATAAGTTTGACAAATATTCCATTAGGCTGGGCGGTGCCTACCCTCATCTATTTTCGACCTTCAGCCTCTTTCGAAAGTTTGCTGTTGGAAAATAATATATTTACGCTTAGTTACATAAGTACTTGCGAACGATTTAAATCTCTGTTGCGAAGTGTAAAATAAAATGTTGTGTTGGTTATTATGTTATTAACATTTGACATAATGCTTTTCAAACTCTCATGCATAGAGGAAGTAATGCTCTCTTTGTTTGCTGGCTCGACGAAGTGTGATATTTAAAAATTAAATAAATTTAAAAATGGCACCGAAATTACAAAGACAAATTTAATTTCAAGCAAAAACATTTGAAGTTGTCTGTAGTCTAAGCTAGCATTTCTGAATTTTTGACTCTAATCCGTACTGAAAATCAGAGTTAAGGCACAGTACGTATTTATTATTATAGTGTTCAGATGTACCTATATTTACAGGGCGGGATTTATCTCAAAATAACCGATACCCAATGCCAACCCCACCCAACTGATGCTGAGATAACAGCTAAGAAGAGATTGCTTGACTAATTAATTTGACTAATCTCGTGTTCTTATAATCGTCAATGAGTCATAACAAAACATTAAGTAGTGCAAATAGTTTTCTAAAGTTTAAAAATATCCTTCGATTTTCCTCAAAATGCCTCAGTCACCAATTTTCATCTGTCTAAGAGCTAACGCTCACTTAAATAAGCTACCTATGGAATATCAAATCACAATGTCGTAATCTTATAAGATTATGCTAATCAATGGTGTTTTACATTACATGGAATTGACAAAGCCAATCAGGGCTCGCCTACTTTAGTTTTGAGATCAGTGTAACGTACCTACAAGTTATGTTTCATCAATTTTGGCTCAAAAGAAAACATTTACGAGTATACAAGTCCAGTAAACGGTTTTCTTGTCCCTTATGTTGCCAGTGTAGAAATAGCAATGGATTTGGGAAACAAAAGCAATCTTACCCTCTTTCGCATAGCTTTTCAGGGATAGGATCGTAGATTATTTTATGTGCAAACGTGACTCTAAGTTAAGATGTAAGTTACGAGCTTTAATCCGTAATATAAGTTCTACTTAATTCACAATATAAAACTTGATCCCCTGTATTCTAAAATTGAGACTTAAGTTGTATTGTGAAAAGACAAGAGACAAGATCAGTTTAAAACCTTAATTTTACGTTTTAGAATATAAGAGGAGATGTCTTGATTATGTGCAGAATAATGTTGATGAAACGACGTTTTGAGAGAAAGTTCTCATCTTCTTTTAAGTAAATAAAATTTCAAATTGTTTTTATCTCAACGTTTGAGCTTCACGAATTTCGTGTTCAATATCACATAAGCTGATGTCTTCACTACTAATTTTGTTACGCATTAAACAACTTGCAAGAAATCACTCCCTCCATTTTCCAGCCGAATTGGTGTTAAACATGTCTGGAATGACAAGATCTGTCAAATTATTGAAGGTCTCTCCCTTGTTTTATGCCGCTGTAGCGAATTTATACAGAGAATCTGTTTTCGAGGCTCTTTTTAAAGTGGTGATGTGGTAACTCAGGATCCCGGGATGACATTTAAATTCAGTTCGCGTAGATCAATGACTGGAAATAGATGAATTTGCGAGAGGCGTCGATTGTCAACCATTTTGGTTTACGCGGTCTTCGAGCATCCATTGTTGAATAGCGTGTCGTGTTGGAGTAATGATAGACATAGTAATCTCACTATTATTTTCAAACGAATACTTTATTGATGTAGTTTACGCATCATTATTATGATCTAGGTAAGCTAAGTACTACCAATGAGAAAATAGTAAAGATTTGTTGCATGATGTTTCTGTTAGGTATCACCTAGGTAAGATAATTCAGTTAGGTAATAGGTAGGTTCAGAATTCAGATTGGTAATTGAGAACGAAGACGTAACTTTAGGTAATATTTGTGTAAAATAAATAAGCACTTCGATACTGTTTTACAGACTCGGTTCGGTTCATACCTTTTTAGCTGACGGCCCAACATTTACATTGTTGTGTACCGGCAGTTGGAGGTGAGATAGCCATTTCTTAGTAGTTGAGGCAATCTGAGATCGTTGAGTTGAGGATTCCGAGTGAGTGAGTGAACTTCCACCTTCGGCGTTATCGTAACTTAACATTCGGTGAGATGATGGTAGCCAATACTGCACGGCCAGTTTTCCAGCAAATGGGTATCTTTTAAAATTCCAAGTTAGTACCTAACTAATCATGCAAAATATTTTAAAAACATTTCCATCAATTCAATAGATTCTATTGAGCTTTGTATTTGTCTTGTTTAACGGGTCAGTACCCATTGTAGGAAAAAGCAAAACTTGTTAGGAATCCCAAATATTTAGTCACGCGAATATTTATGTTTGAAAGAAAGAAAGAAAAAGTTTGAGGAATGAGCTAAGTATTAGATAGTTTTCGCGCGAACTACCGTACCAATGCTCGCTTAAGCTAGGATTTCCTGGATGACGGTGCCGTCATAATACGGCCGTAATTTAGCAGCGTAGAACGTTGTCTATGTAAACAATACGGTGCGGTTTCTGACGTTACAGTGTCGCCATATTGTTTACATAGACAACATTCAACACCGCTATAATACGGCCGTAATATGACGGCACCGCTATCCTAGAAAACCCTAGCTTTAGACATAGCTTTAGAGTAACGCGGCTTTTCCGGACGGAAGTTGCGTATATGCTCGCGTTAATCACGTGAAGTGCTAGATAAAATTCTGCAATAACCGCATACCGCCCACGAGCATCGTTCAATCTTGACACTAAGTCGTAAAGTGGTTTTATCGTTGAAAAAAGTAGAATTTTCTACTTAGGTCGTCCTTTCTTTACGACTGGTTTATGTCACGTCGTAAATAAAAACGAATTGTGTTTTGTTATTTTTAAACTTTTGAATTTTCTCATCTATCCTAAGAAAAGAGCAAAAGAAAGAGCCGCAGTAGAAACAGACGCAGATTCGGAATTCCTTAACGGAATAATTCCGAACGCAGCAAATCCATACATGGACCTCCTACCACATGTATACATGCGGTAGTTTTCCGTTCGAAATTTTCTTACTTAATTCCGAATCCAATTCTGTTTCTATGTGGCGAGTAATATAAATAGGTAATAAGTCTATTTTTCAAACGAAATCGAAAAATTCTAAAACTCTTTAGACTTGTCATAATTTTTTAAAGACCTTTAGTTCCCATATACAGAGTTAACTGTTAAAATCTATAAGTTTATCTAGACGAGTATTTGATTGAATCAGGCGTCACTTGGCGGAAGTCCCAAACCACTTTGAAAAAAGAAATATATGTAGCTTACTTCCAATACAATATATGCAAGGTGCACCGCCCGCCCGCCCGCAAACCCCCAAACCTAGAGATTATCAAACACAATGTTGATGGAGCCATACTTAACAATTAACTTGACGTCTCTTCCTCGCCATTGCTGCGTATTTTCTCAAATAATAATAATTCTTAAAAATAAATATCTTATTAATAAAACACATCATTTAATGTATATATATCAATTTATTTGTACACAATTTAAATTCCAATCATTATTACTTCCCTTTTCCTTTTTATTTGAAACTGGCAACATTCTTCAAACGCTGTCAGTCACTCGGTGCGGAGTGGGGAGGAAGAGAATAAATGCGGTGTCGGAGGGCAATGTTGCCCCGCGTTCCGAATCACGCTCACAGCGCTGTGAGCGCGAATCCGACCAAATTAAAAAGTCACAAAATATTACACAAATAGGGTATTTGTGTACCTACCTAATTTAATGGATTATACGCTAACAGCGCTGTTGGCGTGATTTGGAACGCGGGGTGCTCATCCGGTGTTGTGTTGGTTTACGCACGATCTAACTCCTGAGGATGCCCCGGGTTGGGGCGAAACACGTGTAGAGTAGCCTAATTGGTGAAGGTGCAAGGTGTGTTGCTGTCTTGCTAAATGCAGTTATTGTGCACTGATATTTTGTGGTGTGCATGCGCATATTTTTGCGGGCGGGCGGGCGGTGCACCTTGCATATATTGTTTGCGGAAGTAAGCTACATATATTTCTTTTTCAAAATATCTAGACGAGCATATCCTTGTATATTGATAAATATAAATTAAGATTTGGTAGTTTAAGGTTTAAATTATTCTGTTACCTTGGGGATATATTTTATTATTGTCTTTCGAGGTTTAAGTTTCATGTGATTTTAAACGTGATATCTTCGTTATGGTAAACCGTTTACATAAAGGTACATGGGAATCTACAAAGGGAACACATTTAATCGTAACATTATCTTTACTTTCTTTTGAAGCGGCGCGGTTAATTTAATGATTTTTATTTAGCAAATTATTTTTCTGATAGGTGGCCTTAGAATAATTAGGTAGCTCATTAATTAATTAAATACCTAACAAAACTTATTAGCAGTATGATTAAATCGAATAGCTACCGAAAAATCAAACTATAAGTACCACCTAAGTAATTTTGAAATTGACATTTTACTGCTTTAAAAAAATATTTGCTGGTCAGAATCCATTTTGGGAAAAATGCAACAAATATAATTCGACAGTAAAACCGACTTGTAGGCACGCGTTGTTACCTTATATCCAGCGAACTAAATCTTTGGATGCCGCGGTCTTTCGTCTCCCCTTGTTTACTTTATGAGACGTCGGTTTATCCTTACACAACCTTTATAACACGGTTAAAGCATCCTTTGAGGATATTCGTTATAAAATGAATATCATTTCGTTACTGGAATATACAAAACCGTTTGAGTTTGTGGTCCCTTGTAATTTTCAGATGGAAGAAAAGGTGTTAGAAGGTCTAAGAACAAAACATACTTAAGATGGAATTCTGAAGAATTTAAATTGTTATGATGAAATTATTGATGACTTCTATGGCTGAGTGGCTTTTACATGCCTTCCTTGTTACAATCGTACAGGCACGTATCCAAGGGGGGGGATAGTCGGGATTTATCCCCCCCCCCCGAAATCCAGAACACACAGTACATGACCAAATTCAAATTTTGCGGACGAGGCACTCTCCGGTTTGCGGGATGCAGTTGTCCCCCCCCGAATTAAAAGTCTGGATACGTGCCTGCAATCGTCTTATTACGTCCCAGGTTCGATCGCCAATCGGGTCAATTAAAAAAACGCACTTAATTGTCTCATATGGGTGGGTGTTTGTTATAGGTACCTAACATCATTGTCTCTGATTTCCATAGCACAAGTACGTTTAGCTACATTTTGAGATCTAGGCGTATTATGAGTTTACGCTTACGTAGGTATTGTGAGTTTAGTAAACTCGATAGCATCTGTAGTTTTGTCATTTGTATGACAACTTTTAGTTTAGTATAGTTGCCGCCAAAGGCGCTGTGCCAAATTGCATACAAATTGCTTGCTACAGTCGCTATCGAGTGTAATATAAACGTCTGTGCAGTCATAATACGGGCACTGATGTTGTTTAAGTAATATTTATTTATCTATGAACCTCTTTTCAGATACCTTTGGATCCGAATCGCACTGTTCGAGAAGCAGCTGGCGAAGATCATAGAACATTTAGTGAACAACGCCACACGGTACTACGAGAGAGACGCGCTGGTCGCCGACCCTGACTACGGCAGCATCTTGAGCTCGCTGCTGGTTGGGCCCTGCGCCTTGGAGTACTCGAAGGCTAAGGCACCGGCTTGCTTCTGGACTGATCCACCGGCGGATGAACTGGTAAGCTTCAACAGATGTTCTCTACACCTTAGTCTCTACACACGGTACTACGAGAGAGACGCACTGGTCGCTGTCCCTGACTACGGCAGCATCTTGAGCTCGCTGCTGGTCGGGCCCTGCGCCTTGCAGTACTCAAAGGCTAAGGCTCCAGCTTGCTTCTGGACTGATCCACCTGCAGATGAACTGGTTAGCTTCTATCGTGTAACCAGTGGCGGATTTACAGTCTTGGCCGCCCTAGGCCGAATAGTACCAGCCGCCCCTTTCTCAGCTCCCATCATGGGAGGGGGGAGAAGCTCGGAGCCTCTATGTATGGGATGCCTGTCTAGGATGCACAAAACTACAGCAAAAAACGAACGCGCGGCGCGATTTTTAGTCAGTTTCATCGACTTAGGTATTTTGTCTGTCTAGCCATAGTTAAAAAAACGGCCGCGCAGCGTGATTTTTAATCAGTTTCATTCACTAATATTGTAATATGTGGTTCCATCCGTGAAATACAAAAATGCCTATCTCACTCAGCTTAGTGTCGGTCGCACGACAGTCTAAACAGAAACAAGCCTATGAAATGCGGCAAAAGCTTGTCAGATTGTACAGGACACTACACTCGGACCACGTTTTGAGATTATAAAAAAGGCAAAAAAAAAAGACCGCTCATCGCGATTTTTAGTCAGTTTCAACTACTTATAATCTTTAAAACTTTTAGATTTTATGCATTCACAATGCTATTTTTATATTAAGATTAATATAATTGAAAAATATTAGAAAAAATCGACTAATATTTTTTAATTATATTAATCTCTACTTATAATCTTGCCTGTCTTTTACAAAAAAATTGCCGCGCCGCGCGATTTTTAGTCTGTTTCATCTTTTACTGTTGTAATCAGTGGTTTCATCCGCGAAATTTTAAAATGCTTGTCTCTGCATTAGTGCCGGCAGCACGCCTGTAAAATGCCTGTCAAATGCGGCAAAATCCTTTCATCAGTCCTATCATCAGTCTATTTTTCGCCTCGCTTGGCCGCCCCTAATATCTAGCCGCTCTAGGCCCGGGCCTACTTGGCCTTATGGTAAATCCGCCACTGTGTTCGCTAGTTAATATTCTGTCATATCATATTGACGTAACTGTATTTTCACCTACTTTCAATGAATGTGATTATTTTGATTAAGTTCATCATTGAGTTTTGTACTTCATTGATCAAAATCTAACTGAAGGAATAAACTATGTCTAACCAAATAAAGTTTTATTCATTCATTCATTCATTCATTCATCCGTCTATTTTTCGCCTCGCTTGGCCGCCCCTAATATCTAGCCGCTCTAGGCCCGGGCCTACTTGGCCTTATGGTAAATCCACCACTGCGTGTAACAGATGTTCAGTTCACTATAATATGCTACACACGGTAGTACTACGAGAGGCGTTAGTTGCCAACCCTGACTACAGCAGCATCTTGAGCTCGCTGCTGGTCGGGCCCTGCGCCTTGGAGTACTCGAAGGCTAAGGCTCCGGCTTGCTTCTGGACTGATCCCCGGCAGATAAACTGGTAAGCTTCTACCTTGCATCAGATGTTCACTATAATATGCTACACACGGTGGTACTACGAGAGGCGTTAGTCGCCATCCCTGACTACGGCAGCATCTCGAGCTTGCTGCTGGTTAGACCCTGCGCCTTCGAGCACTCGAAGGCTAAGGCTCCAGCTTGCTTCTGGACTGATCCACCGGCAGATAAACTGTGGGCTACTTTCATATTAATTTTAAAAAATACAACCTTGAGAATGGGGGTATAAAAAATGTAAAATAATATTTTGCAAATGTAAAGTCAGCTAGCGGGACAGCTAACCATACCTGCGAGCATTCTTTGACTGAAGAAGAGGCGAGACATCTTTGACTACGAGTCCTAATCACCTAGCTAGACTGTTGACTGCAAATAATAATGGGCGCGCTCCAATGGGAGTGGCTCCCTACAAGCCATATTGACTACAAACCATTAAGGAAAAGAAAAAAAGCTCTAAACTTTATTACAAATATTGAACAATGTTGAGATCATTATGGTATCTATCGGTGATACAAAATAAAATGATTTTTTCTATTCGTTAAATATTAAAAATACTTCAGCTGTGATAAAGCTTTAATGCGGTAAATTTGTTTTCAAAACGACTCTTCTTTGAGTGGAACTCAAGCCTCACGACCCTTGAATGAAGACGAAATAACATGATTAGAAACGGTTCGGTCAGCTTACAATGTTTATCATTTTACCTAAATTTTATACTACAGAGTAAAATAAGTACGACAATATTTTAAATCGCCCAGTGTTCTTGAAGCTTTGGCCGCTGACACAATCAATTTAAGCTAGTGTCGTATTCGCCCTGCGTGCGATTCGCAAGGGTCGGTCATGGGATGGGTGACCCAAAATTTAATTGTCTTGTGCTCCTCTGTGCTTCAGAAGGTACGTTAGCGAGCTAATTCAGTGCTTTCGCGGCGGATTAATCTACTAAGTATGATTTTACTAACATTCCCTTCAACTTCTTAGTTCTTTCATACAAAAGCAAGAGTCGTTACTTTAATGGACGCAATGAATTGTTTTCTCCAACAAAAGTGTTTCAAATGAATCACAATAAATTCTGAAAGCTTTTTGTGACAAATATTTTATATTTTTGTGTCCTCTCTGAATATAAGATTATGTGTACTGGAACGGAATTGCGTTTGAATTAGTTATTCTTGAATAAACATGAATTTATTTTTAGAAAATATTTTTATGTTTGGCTTTATTAGGTAGAGAGAGCTACGTATTTTATAGAATTCTTGTAACCGAAAAGATCAGAAAGATTCTTAGAGACATGTTTGGAAATATTTGGTAATACATATTGTGCGTAGGTTTCATTAATCTACTCCGTACTGGTTTATTGACGAACGAGAGTAAAAGATTGTAAACATACGAGTAGTATACGTACTTATTCATTGTAATTTAATTAACACATTTCTCCCATACGTAGGTGTCTCAAAAGTAGTCACACTTTAACGAGTTTGACGACAACCACAGACCATTGCGCGACATGAGTAGTGAGTACTAAAGTTAGAGTGGGTTGTACATTTTTTAAGGTCCTTGGGTTTTATCCTCGACTGGGTAAATTCTTACTTTAACAAATAATGGAATTAAAGGGATATACATCTAAAATAAAGCGTAAAGCAAGATAGCAATGAGAAAACGCCGTACGCGCAAAAATCACAAAATCTAATCGTAGTAAATAACTATAGCGATTAAAGAGAAATGCTTCTCTACGATTCTGAATATTGATTGACGATACAAATTATTTAAAGCAATTTCGACTTGAATAACTAATGTTGTTTCTTAATAATTTCGATTTTAAGAATTTTTAAGAGGTATTTTCGAAATTAAAATGTAACGAGTCAAAATCACTGAATCGTGTTATTGCTTCTTTACATGTCTGGAGAAAAATATAAATAAAAGAAATATGTATAATTATGTATAAGTATCTTAATTTCAGATCTCTAGGATCTTTCCGCAACCTATAATCCCCGTCAATTGGTAATGCGCTGGAACCTTGTCAAATTAACATACACATCAACGTCATCCGCAACTAAAAATGACAAAAAACAGTAAAATTCTAATAGGTAATGTAATATATTAATTATTGAATTCTTATTTTCAATAAGAAAGGGTCTAGGTATATGAAAAAATTTCAATTGTTTTTCGATTTTGAGGTTAAAATCATGGCCGCCAGGCGCATTACCAATTGACGCGGATAGTATGGCATTACATCAAAAGTGACAATTTTTCTTAAGGCGTTTTTTTCTGTGTAGGTACAAAGGCACCGCATGTCAGCTGGCACCACCACGCCGCCGTCGGTGCGTCGTCCGATCCTCAACTTCCGAAGGAGTTTGAATGCGTCTTCTGACGATGGAGGCTCTGTTAATTCGGGTTTGTCATAACTATTTAGATTCTGGTAAAAAACAGCAATTAACTAAAAATCCATTAAACTTTCTAAGGAGTGTCTTGATGTAGTCGCTTTCCCGTTCCTCTTGTAGACAACAGAGGAATGCAATAGCGCACCACCTACCTTCTCAAAAAATGGCTGTAAGGCTTTTAACTGTAAGGGAAAGCGCACGGTTTAGAGGCAATATTAATGTGACAAGCAGGCTCACTTGAAAGTTGAAGCCACTCGGCTAAGTCAGACCATAATAATGGTTAAATTTAAGCGTGAAGTGGATAAATTGTAATATTTATTTTATACAAAAGGAGCAGTAGGTACTTGTTTACCTACCTAATTGGTTTTACTTATTTCCATGTCTTCTTCTTTCATTTAAGAGCCGCGTGCTCTTGTCAGTGAAGTCTTCTTCACTCCTCCCTACGCATTGCTATCTTCTTGATCTGCTGATACGACGCGACATCTATCGTCATCCTAATTGCTCGATATAGATTCTTCGAGGCCTCCCCATTTTCCTCTTGCCTTCCATTTTCCCTTCAATAGGTAAATAGATCTGATGAAATTGTCGTGTCGTTGTTCCAATATCTTTCCTTTTCTGATTTCTAGCGTCTTCAACAAAAATCTCTATTTTCCCACCCTTCCCAACACCTCCTTATTAATCCTTTTCTCTGTCCACTTATTTTTTTCTATTCTACGCCAACACCGCATTTCGAAGGCTTCCAGCCTTTCTCAATCACGTTGCGTCATGTGGTCCAAGTTTCACTGCCCTTTCACCCCCATTCAGGCTTTAAAAATACACTTTTGGTTATTTCCTTGAGCAAACTACTATAGCAAAATGCTGTTAATTGCAGGTGGTGGGAAATCAGTGGGCTCCACTGCCAAAGACTACGTGGAGAGCTTACATCAAAACTCTACGGCGACACTCTTGTACGGCAAAAACAACGTTAGGGTCCAACCGGTGAGGTGCCAAGCATTCATTTTTTTTCTCTTTTTTCTTTTCTAACAGTACATTCAAAAAATAATTTCTTTATTATAGGTAGATATATCCTTATATTCGTTTAGATTAGGGACCAATAAAATGCATTACCTTTACTTTGAGATCAACTTTGGAATAGCGAAAAAATCTGCTGTTTGTTTCATACAAAAATTCATAAAATAACGAAAATATGAAAAATGTTTGAAATAGCTAATTTTTTTTCGTCATTTCTGAGTTGTTCCTATAGTAAAAGGTGTTCATTCTGGGGTGCGATTGCGTAAAGTCAATCGTATTCATTTGATAGTTCATATCGTATTCGATCGGCAGCAATTCGTATGGAATTTGACACTAATGACATACAATATGAACTATCAAATGTTAGGTTTAGACTTAATCTGTTACACGTTGTGTTGTATATCTAGGTACCAGTGGCGAAGGGTTCATAATTATACAAGCCGATTCCCATCGGCTTACTTTTTAGCAATTTCACCCCACCTATCCACTATGCAGATCACAACATTTTGTAGAACGGCTAACCTTCGCCACAATTTCAACCCTCGCCACTGCTAGGTACTTTTTAAAAGTATGCCCTTACAAAGCCTGTAAAAAGCCTTGCTATTTGTTTTATGAAATAAGATAACTATTTCGTAGCGCTGTTGGTATTGAAATTAAGAAAATAATGCAGAAAGATGTTGCGGAGCCGATGGCGGGGTACCTGAGCCTGCACCACACGGCGGCCGGGCTCGTCATCAAGTGGACCCCCAACCAGCTCATGAACGGCTACGCGGAGAGCGAGGGCATCGACAAGGGGTAACACATTTATATTGATGCTTTAGCAGTACATACTACATAGTCATTAACAGCTGTTATTATGTATTTGTCTTCATAACTCGATTTCGTTTGGTCCTAGAATCATATTTGAAAGTCCCATTTTTCGGTTTTTGACATATATCTCGGAAACTATGCGTTATAGCGACAAGAGATAAAAGTTAATTTTTGCTACAAGTTTTACTTAGTGAAATTCTTCGATATCATGTATAGTTTTAGAGGTATCCGCTCCTGAATGTCTGTCAACATGCTTAAGGTGAAGCTTGAGGAGAATGGGATGGCACATTTTTTCCTGTGTCAAATGGTATTAAAAGGTCAAATTTGGTTTCAGCTCGGTTAAGGGCATTATAGATTGTCCTCAAGCTTCACCTTAAGCATGTTGACAGACATTCAAGAGCGGATATCTCGAAAACTATAAAAGATATCGAAAAACTTGACTGAATAAAACTTGTAGCAAATCAGCTTTCATTTCGTACTAAGTTTTATGTCACTAGAACGCATATTTTCCGAGATATATGTGAAAAACCAAAAATGGGGCCTTTAAACCCCCCCTTCCCCGCGCGCATAGGGGCTACGGGTGGGGACTTTTGATATGTTCACCTCCTAAGGGCCTGGCCACGTCTGCCGCGGCAAAACTGGCGGCAGAGGCAGGAGGCGCGGCAGGAGGCGCGGTGCGCGGTGGTATGTCACGGCTCACCTAGTGGCGGCGGCGGCGGCGGCAGCGGTGGCCTTATTCACACAGTTTTTAAATTTAAGATTTGAGCATACACAATGCTATAAATAATATACTAATAAAACATTCGTAACTCAGTAGTAGCTCAGTTGGAAGAGCATTGGACCGGGTTTCCGAAGGTCACGGCTTCGATTCCCGCCTGAGACAATCCTGGTGACGAGTCGATTTTTTTCAAGAAAGTACATACCAATATTATTTACTATTATTAAACACAAGTTTAAAATGGCACTATTGAAAATGGCAGTACCTACTGACTAGCCTGCCTTCATGGAAAATTAAGATTTGGAGCCAAATAATAAATAAAAAAATATTCTTATGTTAGGAGTACATCCAGTCAATAAAAGGGTCGATCAACTTTAAGTGTCTTATCAGTTTTCCTGTCCCCAAACATAGAAGTATATTTTTTTTGTAAAACTATCTTATACTTAAATAATGGTTTGGGTTAAATGTAACACGTAAAGTATCATTTTGGTCATAGAAATAAATAGGTACCTATGTTGTTTACATATTAGTTCGTATTTTAACGGTTGTCCAGTTGATATCGATGTCTCTTTTCATTGTAAATTTCAACTGGGCAACCTATACAATACGAACAAATAAGTATGTAAATAATATATTTATTTATGTTACCAAAATGATAGATACTTTATTTCTTAAGTTTAATTACTTATTTAATTATAAGCTAAAATTTTCCTTTATTTTTTATTTCAAGATTACACTTTTATGTTTGATCAAAACCATAGGACAAATAAAAGTTGATTGACCCAAAAAATCAAAATAATTTAGCGAATTTCATACTCTTTATAATGAGTACGTACACGTACAGGTACAGAAACATTCGATTACATACTAAAAAACTCAAAATAACAACGATAAACTGCTCCGTTTCCATATTCACGCACGGCAGAAACAAAACTGTTTGATTTGGTCGCTCGGTGCAAGAGCTGCCGCCGCGCGCGCCGCTCACCGCCGCTCGGGATTGTGGCCGCCTCCATACTCGCCAGTACATTTGTTTCGTTCTCTCGCCGCCCCTCTCGCCGCCGCCGCGCGCCGCTCGACTCGCGCCGCCCCGCAATCGTCACCTCTCGCCGCTGCCGCGGTAAGCGTGGCATACCTCGTACATGTTCCTACATTTGTTTTTGCCTCTTGCCGCTCGCCGCCCCGCAATCGTCGCCTCTCGCCGCCGCCGCCGTTTTCGTGGCCAGGGGGTAACAGGTCCAAATAAAGTTACGAAGTCAAAAACTGTGTTCCAAGCATTTCCCTCTATACATTTTTTGAGCTTTCTTTGCCTGAAATAATCAGTTAGTTTTTGATATCGTTGGCAGTATTAGATTGGTGGTAACAGTAGGTACCTATGCTATAATTATCTGTGTATGTTGTTCGGCGCACTGTCACATGTGGCAACAGGTCCTTAATAATGTAAATCATATGTAACAGTGCGCATGTTTGTGTCGTCAGCACTATGCACTACCACCTAACCTAGTGCATACGTCTACCTGCCAAAACACCTGTGTTCAGTGCAGCACAGGTCCTTAATATTGTAATTAGATGTAACAGTGCGCATGCTTGTGTCGTAGTGTAGTTCGGTGCGCTCATGCGTTGCCGCCACCTGACCTACTACCTGTCTAAATACCTGTGTTCAGTACAGCACAGGTCCTTAATAATGTAATTAGATGTAACAGTGCGCATGTTTGTGTCGTTTACGTGTGTAGTTAGGTGCGCTGCTACCTGTGCAAGCGTCAAACTGTCAAAATACACGAGTTTAATGCAGCACAGGTCCTTCCTTACACTATTACCTGTATTAGACGTAACAGTGCGCATGCTTGTGTCGTTTACATGTGTAGTTCGGTGCGCTCATTTGCTACCACCAAGTGCATACGTCTACCTGCCAAAACACCTGTGTTCAGTGTAGCACAGGCCCTTAATAATGTAATCAGATGTAACAGTGCGCATGCTTGTGTCGTCTGCGTGTGTAGTTCGGTGCGCTGCCACCTAGTGCATGCGTCCGCCTGCCAAAACACCTGTGTTCTGTGCAGCGCAGCCCCTTGCACCGTCTACAGGCGGCTTTGTAGAGGACCCCTGTGTATTGATTGGTATGTTTTTTCTTTTTGGTTTTTTCAGTTTATTTATTTTTTAATTTCTATTTGGTACTGTTTCGTTTAGTTTTGATAAAGTGTAGGTATGTTTTATTTTTTAATATAATTTTATAATTTGTAAAGTAAAGTACTCCGCGCAGTCCCCATCTGAATTCAAGATATTTGCCTCGTACTGAGGCCGTATTACAAGCTCTTAAATCCTGCCAGGTTTATAAATTGCTGTAGTGACAGCTCTTTCTCGTCGTATAGCAAATAAAAGAGATAGATTGATAGCCAGTCAGAAAACTGCCTGGAAATAAGAGGTCATAATACGGCCCCTGTACAGTGAAGTGACCGACGTGAACTACATGTTTCTTGACAAATATTTTTGTGTGATTCTTAACCGAAAGTTAGCTATGTCCTTTAAACTGTGCAGCGTGTACTGGGCCATGTCGCTGCAGGTGTGCCTGTGGGAGGTGGTGTACGTGCACGTGCACCGCTCGCCGGCCGGCGACGCGCTCATCCTGGTGGGCCAGGACGGGGTCCAGAGGCCACCTATACAGTTCCCAAAAGGTACCACTTCAAACCTTTGATCATGAGATCCTAGATACAGTGTTGCCAAATGACCGTTTTGCGTTCTCCCCAGACAGACCTCTCACAATCCCCCCAAAATAATAGTATTTGTATGAAAACACAAATAAATCCCCACAACACCGATTTAATCCTCCCGAAAGACGTAAAAAATCCCCCATTTGGGGGGATTACCCCCCAAATGGGACAATTTGGCATCAATCAATGCCTAGATATTGCTTCACGAACTAAAACAAAAAGCGATTATAAATTTTGAAATTCGGAATCCCTAAATTCCAATAACTTTTAATCTTAGAGCAACACAGTTGTGGGACGTTATTTCGAGGTGTCGTTTTTAAGGCTTTAACCGGACATCTAGGGTAATATCCATCGAAGCTTTAAACTCTTTTATTTCATAAGATTGGGTATGATGATGAATAAGTAAACAAAGTGTTTCCTTCCAAGGGCGTCGCCAGCCCATTGCCCAGGGGGGGCAAGTTATTATTATTAAGGAAGATGAAAATAATATTAATTGTAGGTACAGTCAAGAGCACCTAGTAAATTTATTCAAGTTTATTTATGCAGGATATATCGGAAAAGCAAGTCAATTGCACGGCCTTAGGACCTTGGTAACGTTACAGTTGGCTACATTTTTTAACCTCTAGGGGGGCCGCTGCGCCCCCCTGCCCACCCCTGGCGACGCCCTAGTTTCCTTCCCATCATCAGCTATTTTAATCTTCCAATTAGGACATAGGATAGTAGGACATAGGCCTTTCAGAAGGATGATAATGAAGGGATAGTCATCAAGCGACTTCTTGTGGAATAACTGAAAATGTAGCAGGGACCACGGCTTCATTAGGTTTGCAAAGGGAAGGATCTTGAGATAATAATTTTTGTCACATTCCATGGTTGACCCAGCAAATAACTGTCGATTTCATTGCTGGTAACAATCACCATCGAACAGTTACAAGTGTGAAGATCGCCGAAAGCCGCTGGATACGGGCAGTGCAGGACCGATCTCTTGAAAAAAGAGAACAAGTTCTGTGCAACAGAACAAGAAATATCTGTTCTGGTGTTTGTAGTAGGTTAAAAAAAAATCAGTAGACGTCATGCGCCTAACGATGATAATGATGATGACTGCGGTGTTCTTTAAGGTCGCGCTCATTTAATATAGTAATTGTTTTGTTACAGGAGGCCACTTACTCTCCTTTTTGAGTAACTTAGAGACAGGCTTGTTGCCGCATGGTCAATTGGATCCTCCTCTGTGGTCTCAGCGGGGGACTGGAAAAGTTAGTTTTTATATTCTATTTTTATAAACATTATGATGATCAAAGGCTTTATACACATAATATCTCTGTTTTAACTCCATAAATGTTTTATCAACTCGAGTTAAAATAAAATTCAATGAAGAAATAAAGTATGTAGCGGCGGCGCTCCGCATATATTGTGCCTATGAACAATAGTGTGTCAATGTATAAAAGTATTCTAACCGTGCCGTGTATGTGCCGGCCTAGAATAGCACTACCCCCTATCATCCCGTGGGTGTCGTAAAAGGCGACTAAGGGAGCATAGCCTTCAAGAGACGGGCAGCAGCGTCTCCAAAAAACCTTGGCCTACTGCGATCGCCAACCCGCCTGCCAAGCGTGGCGATTATGGCAAACCCCCCCCTCATGCATAATGGATCAAAAAATTGGCCCCCAGTCCCCGGCAGCCCCGCTATTCCTAGCTACGGTAGCGGCTACGGTAACGGCGGGGCAGGGGGTGCTAAGAATCCCCGGGTGCGGCTCGGCTACCAAAAACGACGACAACTGCACCTGGCAACCTATAACACGCGCACACTAAGGGAAGACGCGAAGTTAACCGAGTTGGAAGAAGTTATCAGCAAGGTACACTGGGACATTATCGGGTTATCTGAAGTCCGAAGAGCGGGAGAGGACTCGATAATCCTCAACTCCGGTAACTTGCTTTACTACCGGGAGGGCGACCAACAGTCCCAAGGTGGTGTCGGGTTCATCGTCCACAAGTCCCTTGTCAACAACGTGATTACCATCGGAAGTGTGTCGACCAGGGTGGCGTACCTTATACTCAGAATATCCAAACGGTGTTCGCTGAATGTTATACAGGTTTACGCACCGACCTCGACACACCAAGATGACGAAGTGGAGGCTATGTATGAGGAGATCTCTAAAGCCATGCATAGCTACAAAACCCACTACACTGTTGTGATGGGGGACTTCAATGCAAAGTTGGGGAAACGATGCGGTGATGAGCTGAGAGTGGGGCAATTTGGAGTTGGGCAACGGAATGACAGAGGCCAGATGCTGGCTGACTTTATGGAGAAGGAGAACCTCTTTATGATGAACTCCTTCTTCAGAAAGCCGGAATGCCGGAAGTGGACCTGGGTCAGTCCGGACGGTAAAGTCAGAAATGAGATAGATTTTATCATGTCGACGAAAAAGCAAATATTCAATGATGTCACTGTGATCAACGCTGTTAAGACGGGGAGCGATCACCGATTGGTACGTGGCACATTGAATATCAACCCAAAGCTGGAAAGATCTCGACTGATAAAATCAACAATTCGACCATTGCCGGCCCATATTCAAAACCCCGAGAGCTTTCAACTCGAACTCCAAAACCGCTTCGAAGCCCTTGAGAACAGCATAGATGTGGACGATCTAAACAACATGGTGGTGGATACTGTCCGTACGGTAGGGTCCAAGCTCTTTAAGACCCGCCGTCCCAAGATAAAGAAACTCTCCGACCACACACTCCTACTCATGGATCAGAGACGTGAAATGAGGCTCCAGAGTTCAGTAGATGCTAATCGTTATCGGCAGCTTAATAGACAGATATCTAAGTCTTTGACGAGCGACCTTCGCCAATTTAATACGAATCGTATTAAAGAGGCTATCGAGCGGAATAAAGGCTCCAAAGTGTTCGCGAGAGATCTGTCTATTGGGCAAAGCCAGATGACGAAGCTGAAAACTGACGACGGACGCATCATTTCATCAAAGCCTGAAATCCTGAGGGAGATCGAGAGCTTCTATGGGCAGTTATATTCCACGCAGACACCTGTTGAAAGCAAGGCTAAAGACCCCAGAGCCAAGCTTACCCGACACTATACTCAAGATATCCCGGACGTCAGCCTGTACGAGATTAGTATGGCTCTCAAACAGCTGAAAAACAACAAGGCGGCGGGTGACGATGGAATCACTACAGAGCTTCTGAGAGCGGGCGGTAAGCCGATACTCAAAGTCCTCCAGAAGCTCTTTAATTCCGTCATCGTCCAGGGCAGAACGCCAAAGACATGGAACATAAGTGAGGTGATCTTGTTCTTTAAAAAGGGTGACAAGTCCCTCTTAAAGAACTATAGACCCATCTCGCTTCTGAGTCATGTCTATAAGTTGTTTTCGAGAGTCCTTACGAATCGTCTCGCTCGCAAGTTCGACGACTTCCAACCTCCCGAACAAGCCGGGTTCCGAAAAGGCTTTAGCACCATAGACCACATCCATACGCTGCGGCAGGTTATACAGAAGACCGAGGAGTATAATGAGCCACTTTGCTTGGCGTTCGTGGACTATGAGAAAGCCTTTGATTCGATTGAAACCTGGGCGGTGCTGCAGTCTCTCCAAAGGTGCCAAGTGGACTATAGGTATATCGAGGTGTTGAGGTACTTATACCAAAATGCCACCATGACGATCCGAGTACAGAACCAGAACACAAATCCTATCCAACTGCAGCGTGGTGTGAGACAGGGAGACGTTATTTCTCCGAAACTGTTCACAGCTGCGTTGGAGGACATCTTTAAGCTCTTGGACTGGAAAGGACTCGGCATCAACATTAATGGCGAGTACCTAACACACCTTCGTTTTGCCGATGATATAGTCCTTATGGCTGAGACCATGGAAGACCTGAACACAATGCTCGAAGATCTCCGTAGTGCTTCCCAAAGAGTGGGTCTTAGGATGAACATGGAAAAGACGAAAATTATGTCAAATGCCCATGTTGTACCCTCTCCAGTTCATGTTGGGAACACTACACTTGAAGTTGTTGACCATTACGTATACCTAGGACAGGCAGTCCAGTTAGGTAGGTCCAACTTCGAGAAAGAGATCTCTCGCCGAATCCAACTCGGGTGGGCAGCATTCGGGAAGCTTCGAAAAATCTTCGCGTCCGACTTACCTCAGTGTCTCAAGACGAAAGTCTATGAACAGTGTGTGTTGCCAGTGATGACTTACGGCAGTGAAACGTGGCCGCTAACTATGGGTCTCATAAGGAGGCTCAAGGTCGCTCAGCGTGCAATGGAGAGAGCCATGCTCGGCGTTTCCCTACGTGATCAAATCAGAAACGAGGAGATCCGCAGGAGAACTAAAGTAACCGACATCGCTCGAAGGATTGCTCAGCTGAAGTGGCAATGGGC
The DNA here is from genome assembly GCA_928269145.1 of Agriphila tristella. Taxonomy (NCBI): domain Eukaryota; kingdom Metazoa; phylum Arthropoda; class Insecta; order Lepidoptera; family Crambidae; genus Agriphila; species Agriphila tristella. Next base: position 18,906,837 of record OV743445.1, read on the forward strand.
GGGACACATAGCGAGAAGAACCGATGGCCGTTGGGGCAGAAAGGTTCTGGAATGGCGACCGCGCACCGGACGACGCTCCGTGGGTAGGCCCCCGACAAGGTGGACCGACGATCTGGTGAAGGTCGCGGAAAGCCAGTGGATGCAGGCAGCGCAGGACCGATCGTCGTGGAGATCCTTAGGGGAGGCCTATACCCAGCAGTGGGTGTCGTGTGGCTGATATGATGATGATGATGATGATTCTAACACACAAAATATACCTACAGTTGCTTAAGAATTCGTTATGACTGTAGGTTTTTGGGCGAGGCAAGATTCGCCGCCGACCGATGCCGAGCCTGTGCGAGAGCGGCGAGGCAGAGGAGGCGGAGTGGGAGGAGGCCGCCGGAGACTACGTGTTCAGGATCGTCAACAACGCCATCACCGATAGAGAAGGTAACAACAACAGATAAGATAAAAACTCTCTTTTCTTCTCTCAAGACTCTAATGCTTTATTGTTTGACAGCGATGCGACACTCTCTGCTAGAGCGCGCAGTGTCATCACCCCCGCGGACGCCGCGCCGGCCGCTGGCTTCCACCTCTACAACGTCATCTGACTCCTCCACCATGTCCGTGGACTGTCCGCCTTCAGCCGGACAGAATGGAGTTCCTCAGCAGGTGCTGCCTGCGCTACCCCCCGTTGAGGAAGTAAGTCTATTTGACATTTGTTGCTAGGCCCAGGATCACATCAGTAGCAAGTTCTAATATGTACAACTATACCTTATAGATAAGGTATAGTTGTTCTATCTCACGAAGTCCGATGAATTAAACGAGTTTCAACTTTATTGCGAAAAGATATACGTCGACGACTAATTTAGTGAGATAAGTAGAACATTAAAATCAATAGACCCTCCACATGCACAGGCTCGGCCTGCAGCAGGATTGCACGGAGAGGCGCGGCCTTCTGCAGCCTTCCGGCTAAATTTCTACGTATGTTGGGGGAGGCGTTGCCTCCTCAGGAGTGAGGATTCTGCAGGCCGGGCCTGTGCATGTGGAGGGAGGGCCTATAATGCATTGTGTTTGTTCCAGCCTGCATCCATCGAGCTGGTGTGCAGCACAATGCGCCGACAGATCATTTCGCGGGCGTTCTATGGCTGGCTCGCGTACTGCCGCCACTTGTCTACAGTGAGAACGCACTTGAGTGGGCTCGTTCATGCCAATATCGTCCCTAGAGGTTAGTATCCTAGAGCCTCTGTTTCTCTAGTGGTAACTAAAGTAGTTTGGCCCTAAAAGTATTGCAATGAAATAAACGTCAAGGTCATTTCTAAAAAAAAGCAAAAACACGATGTCCATTCGCAAAATATGTGATGTTGTAAAACATAAAAAAAATCTAGAGGTTAGTATCCTAGAGCTTGTATATTTACTGCCAGTAATTGTTGATTGTTCAAATGCGTAGTTACCAGTAAATTACTGGTAACTACGCATTTGAACAATCAACAGTTCTTCGACCAATCACTATATTCCTTATTGTTAAATTTGTTAAGTAAATAGGATTATTAAGTTAAATATGTCCAGTTTATAATTGACTGGTCAACTCTACTGACTTAGGTATTTTATGGTTCAGGGTGCAAAGTTAGAACTGGACTGTTCCAGTTATTCCCCACTGAATGGCCCCCACTGGTGGATGTCAGGAAATAAAGTATGGACGGTCTATTCCCGTTGTCCGCCACTGGGGAATATTGGGAAGAAATATATAGAAAAAAACTTGTTTTGAAAAAAACTCCAAGAGCACAGGTCCGGCCAGCAAGATTGTACGGAGCAACGTGGCCTTCCGGCCAAATTTGTACGTATGTAGGGAGAGGTCGGGTCTCCAGAGGCCGCGCCTTTATCTACACACGTAGAGATTTGGCCGGAAGGCCGCGGGATGTCGCACATCTCCATACAATCCTGCAGGCTGGGCTAGTGCATGTGAAGGGTCTATTACTGTACTATCTATACTATTAGCGTGTAAATCAGGCATAACATCTATTTCTCATTGCAGAAGGTACAGAGAATGGGCTAACAGAAGAGCTATGGCGCTCGATGACGGACCCGAGTGGCGCGGTAGCGGACCGTGACGAGGTGTACCGCCAGGTGTACTACCGCGGCGTGCAGCACGAGATCCGCCGCGAGGTGTGGCCCTACCTGCTCGGGTATTACGAGTGAGTGTTATACTTCATAATGAGCGGCGCGGTGGCAGACCGCGACGAGGTGTACCGCCAGGTGTACTACCGCGGCGTGCAGCACGAGATCCGCCGCGCGGTGTGGCCCTACCTGCTCGGGTATTACGAGTGAGTGTTATACTTCATAATGAGCGGCGCGGTGGCAGACCGCGACGAGGTGTACCGCCAGGTGTACTACCGCGGCGTGCAGCACGAGATCCGCCGCGAGGTGTGGCCCTACCTGCTCGGGTATTACGAGTGAGTGTTATACTTCATAATGAGCGGCGCGGTGGCAGACCGTGACGAGGTGTACCGCCAGGTGTACTACCGCGGCGTGCAGCACGAGATCCGCCGCGCGGTGTGGCCCTACCTGCTCGGGTATTACGAGTGAGTGTTATACTTCATAATGAGCGGCGCGGTGGCAGACCGCGACGAGGTGTACCGCCAGGTGTACTACCGCGGCGTGCAGCACGAGATCCGCCGCGAGGTGTGGCCCTACCTGCTCGGGTATTACGAGTGAGTGTTATACTTCATAATGAGCGGCGCGGTGGCAGACCGCGACGAGGTGTACCGCCAGGTGTACTACCGCGGCGTGCAGCACGAGATCCGCCGCGCGGTGTGGCCCTACCTGCTCTGGTATTACGAGTGAGTGTTATACTTCATAATGAGCGGCGCGGTGGCAGACCGCGACGAGGTGTACCGCCAGGTGTACTACCGCGGCGTGCAGCACGAGATCCGCCGCGCGGTGTGGCCCTACCTGCTCTGGTATTACGAGTGAGTGTTATACTTCATAATGAGCGGCGCGGTGGCAGACCGCGACGAGGTGTACCGCCAGGTGTACTACCGCGGCGTGCAGCACGAGATCCGCCGCGCGGTGTGGCCCTACCTGCTCTGGTATTACGAGTGAGTGTTATACTTCATAATGAGCGGCGCGGTGGCAGACCGCGACGATGTGTACCGACAGGTGTACTAGCGTGGCGTGCAGCATAAGATCCGCCGCGAGGTGTGGCCCTATCTGCTCGGCTATTACGAGTGAGTGTTACTCTTCATAATCAATGGCGATTTTCAGCTAAACAGCTACCATTTCTATATTGGCTTAGATCTGGATAGCTGTGGTGCCGGTGATGTTTCTGTTGGAGCTCATAAACGCAAAGATTTAGCGCCTGGTTCTGCGATTGCGGAGGTTAAGCAACTTTCGCAAGGGTCGGTCATGGGATGGGTGACCAACAATTTATTATCTCGAGTTCTTCCGTGCTTCGGAAGGCGCGTTAAGCCGTTGGTCCCGGCTGCATTTGCAGTCAATGCTGCATTAACACTCGCCAATCTGCACTGAGCTTGCGTGTTGGGTTATGTTATGGCCCATCCTCCTCAACCACTTATAAAAAAGGCCTGTGCGCCAGCCACTAATTGTGGCTGGGGCACAGGCCGTATTGTACATGTACGGCTACAGCCGGCAGTACACTGCCGATACTGATCAGTATACGATAAGGCATGATATATTGTAATATATAATATAAACTCATAGTTAAGATAATTAAATATATTTCTCTAACAACAATTGGAGTATCATTATCTCCCGGTCCCTCGGTAATCTCGGTATCGAAAAATTATAACGCAAAAATACAACTGGTGTAAAACTTGCCTAGCATGTCAAAAAGCTAAAATGCATAGGCAAGGCATACAGTTTCGCCACTAGGAAGTTTTTTGCCCACGCAACAGATTGAACATATTTACATTGACATTGTCGGGCCATTACCTACGTCGCAAGGAAAACAATACCTTATCACAATAGTGGATCGTTGTACTTCATGACCAGAAGCTTTTCCAGTGGAAGATATAGCCGCAGAGACGATCGCTCGGAAAGATGGATAACAAGATTTGGGTGTCCGATACGCATCACTACTGATCAAGCTGGTCAATTCAAATCAGCAACTTTCGAAGAACTCTCAAATTTTTTTGGAGTACACAAAATCAGAACCACTACTTGTCATCCTCAAGCAAATGGAATGGTAGAAAGATTTCACAGAACGTTAAAAGCAGCATTAATGGCAATAAACTAGAATTAGTTTCGTATTCAAAAAGGGTGTCTGAAGCTACATTTGATGATCGACTAAAATTGTTTATCTACACCCATTTTTGAAATCATCTGTAAAGGATTTTGAAACAGTTAGCTTACTGCCAACATTATAACTACCATTGTCATAGAAACCACACTATCCGCCCGACTAGTTACATTATGAAGTTCAGTACAACATTATAACACTCGTTCGGGTGATAAAATGACGAGGAGTGGGTGTAAAGTTAAAGTCAAAGTAAAAGCCATAGTCAAGTTCAAAGTCAAGGTCAAAGTCAAAACCTTTTATAGAGGATACATATTATGGATGGAGATAAATATCATGGGTGTTTTGTGTTAAAATATTGTTTGTTTCCCAAATAAAAATATAAACTTACATTTATGTTTTAATACCCCTCATTACAGTACAGTTGCATAAATAACAAGAAATTACCTCTGTAGGTTCGGCTCAACGGCCGAAGAGCGGTCAGAACTAGACACGATGTGCCGGCGGCAGTATGAGACGACGATGTCGGAGTGGCTGTGCGTGGAGGCCATCGTGCGCCAGCGCGACCGCGAGGCCACCGCCGCCTCCATAGCGCGCCTGGCGCGCCCCCCCGCGCACCCCGCGCCCGCTGACAACGAGCCTGAGGTAGGTAACCACAGGGCTGGCTCATCCATATAGATAGGCAAACTAGGCGATTGACTAGGCGCTTTTATGTGGGGGCGACGGCAGCACGACACGATATGGCGACTTTTCTTACACAAATGTTACTAATTCTACGTCTACTAAACCCCCCCCCCCCAGACTTTTGCCTAGGGCGCCAAGTTTCCTTGAGCCAGCACTGGGTAACCACTATCAAACGGCAGGCTGATTATCTAATTAAAAACCATCTAGCGACCATTAATAATTACGGAATCATCGCTGTCAAACTCGATTTCGTACCAGCAATCGAGTTTCTGATAGTGCTCCAGTGAACAACCAAAAAACTAACAAAAACGAGCACTTGTACAAGGAAATGGTCCAAAATTCATATTGTCTAACTCAGTAACCGCGACGCGATCGCAAAGAATTCGCGATATCTTCTGTAGCAACTATTCCGTAATTATTACTGGTCGCTGAATGGTTTTTAATTAGATAATCAGCCTGCGGGCCCTCTACATGCACCGGGTCTGATAACGTAACTCTTGCTAACAATGCTCGATTGAAATCAATTGAAACCACCAACGATATCAGAGAAACCACAGTTACATATTAGTTGTCATGTCACATTGGTTTTTACTAAAGCTGCAATGTAACTGCGATTTCTGTCAGAGAAGGCTCAGTTAACAAAGTTAAGTCAAGAAACAAAGTTATAAAATCAGTGGGTAGGACGGCCTGCAGAATCGTATGGAGAGGCGCGGCCTCCCTCGGCATTTCAGCCGCTAACTTAGCAGCACCAAAATGGCTTTCACTGTAATGTAACCAGTGGCGTGCACAGAGATTTTAGACAGGGTATCACTGTTTCGGTATCTACCAACCTATACTGAACGAAATCCAAACATTTTTATCACCTTGATTGGAAAACAAAATGCATAGAAAACAATGCAATTGGTTTGTGTGTACGTACACAAACTGTTAGCCAGTAATAATTAATTATAATAAAACTTTTTATGAAAAGAACGAGGGGTATTCATAACCTACGTACCATTTTTTTAAACCCAACCCAACGCATCTTCCCTTTGCAATCAATTTAATTAAACTTTATCTTTAAAAGATAACCTCGATAAAGCGGCAATTTTTAATTTATTTAAACAAACTTTGCCAGCATAGGTCTCGCATGTAAATTATTGAATTTTTCACAGTAAATTAACGAAATAATTACTTACTTAACTTACAATAGTCAATTACCAGTGCCTCCAAAACATAAACACGCGCATACATTTTCACGCACACAGTCACACTTTTGATGTGTACTACACGAGATTCGTTCTATGAAAAAGAAGCAGCCCGTAGTACTGCTTGTGAGAGAAAATAAAAGAAAAGATGGCAATGTGAGATATTTATTCATTTATTTCAATATCGTGGTTATGACTGTCTAAATTTATTATAATTTTATTACACTATTATTACTGTCATAAAAGGAGTAATACTTAACTACATTACCAGACAGTTCAGAGCACCAATCCGACAGAGTGCCGTGTCCGACAGTTGGACAACGTCTGAGCTATCGACAACTGCGCAAGCCGTTTTTATACACGTGCGCAAACAAGCCCGGTGGCGTGATGGCGTAGTGGGGAGGCGCACGTGCACACAGTGGTTTTACGAGTCGTTTAGCGACTTTTATTTATAAATTACATTGATAAAATTCATTACTTGTAACAATTATATTAATTGTAATAAAAATATACTAATTACATTGTTTTTTATTTATTTACTAAGAAAAAGACGTGCCTTCTCCCACACGACCATCCTGACGAGCAGCCTTAATAAGGCTCGCGAATTATACTAAACAAGCCTTTCATTAGAACATAAATTATGGCCAAATCATATGACCGTAAAGCTAAATTTACATAGGCAGCAACGAATTATCGTCAAATCACATGACTCTAACGCTAAATAATATAGCAACTAATTATAGTCAAATCACATGACCGTAAAGCTAAATCACATAGTAACTAAGGTATGGTCAAATCACATGACCGTAAAGCTAAATTACATAGCAACTAAGGTATGGTCAAATCACATGACCGTGAAGCTAAATCACATAGTAACTAAGGTATGGTCAAATCACATGACCGTAAAGCTAAATCACATAGTAACTAAGGTATGGTCAAATCACATGACCGTAAAGCTAAATCACATAGCAACTAAGGTATGGTCAAATCACATGACCGTGAAGCTAAATCACATAGCTTGTAATTATGGTCAAATCACATGACCGTCAAGCTAAATCACATAGCTTCTAATTATGGTCAAATCACATGACCGTCAAGCTAAATCACATAGCTTCTAATTATGGTCAAATCACATGACCCAATTCACTTTTAACACAATGAAACCTTCAATGGGAGATAACCCTTTTTTTATAAAAAAAAAGAAACTACATAACAATAATCTCCATTGGTAAACAAAACAACAAATTTTAAAACCCTTAAATGTATAGTAAGGACTTATTACAAATCACTGGTATTTTATAATAAGAATCTTTGTAATGGGATGTGATACTGAGGAACTAATGGTGCCACAAGCGACAGTCCCAAAATAATTTGATTGGTTGTTTCAAATGTCTAATGTCATTTCTGACATATTTTAACCAATCAAAAGCACTGACCAATCACAAACACAAGCAGCGGCCAGGTCACTGGCGCCGCTGGCGCCATCTGCGATTAGCTTTGCGTGATACACCTCATTGTCCGAGACACGCAAGCGCCCACAATTCAGGATCATCAGAGCCCCAGGTGTACGTCATCTGGATAATCATGGACATCAATCAGCAGACACTGTAACAATTGAACATCTTAGGAATCTTATAAAAAAAAACATAAGCTTTTATTTTTCAAATAGTGTGTAAGGGTGAGTTGTTGTATGTGAGTAAGTGCTTGTGTTGTGTAGGTATTATAATATAAAATAGTAGCAGAGCTTTGGTCATACTACTTCCACGAGAGCATGGAGAACTTTCGATCCAATGTTCTATATTACTCAGATAGTTGTAATTGCTTCGGTAAAATAAGCCACGAGGGCATGGCAAACTTGCAATATTATTCATTGCACATAAATTATATAGTACTACCTCGGTAATAAGCCACATGGGCACGGCGAACTTGATCATATTATTTATTTCTTACTTAGTAGTACCTAGGTAAAAAGCCGTTATAAAGTTTATATGGCACGGCATTTACCAGAATCTTGCGGCCTCGGTATAAATCTCCTCAATGGCACGGCCAACTGGTAATATTCTTTATTGCTCAGTATACAGTGAACATCTGGCCAGGAGTCAGTGTATAAAGAGAAATAAGATAACCAGGTTAAGGAGATCAGTCTGTCTCCAACGATTTTGTCACCTCGCCTTCTATTACAGGGGAGTGACCTAAAATTATCACGAACCACAGTTCGCAACACATCCGACACATCCGATTATTATTATACGTTATAGTTTATTCATAAAAATAAATATCATAGTGATCTTGAAGAGTGACGAACATCAATATAGTAAAAAACACTACTGCCACTAATGGGCATCATTCTCAAAATATTACAACATCTAAAACTCGTAGAAGTAAGTGAAGACTAAGTTTGAGTAATTTGCAAACTAAAACATCCAACAACCCTCATCTGATTGTAACCTGCATCTTTGTGTCAAATACTGACAAAACGGGTTCAGAAAAAGATATTCAAGAATACCATTACCAATTTCATTTTATATGAATGTAAAACACCCTTTTGTACAGCATAAAAACAACCAGTATTAACTTCAACTTTATCCTGTTTACGAAAACCTTAAACATCAACGCAAAACTTAAATTATTCACGAAATCTTTAAGTATCAACATCACTTAGAAAATCATACTCACTTTTCTTTTTAATCAGAATCACTACTTATTTGGTAAGATCTGCTGCCACAATAGTACAGTAAAGTACAATTGCACAGTAAAAGCACAGTAAAGCACAGTAAAATATTTAAATCTTAATAATTTACTACTATATATAATGAAAAGCGATTACGAATGTTGAGGATTTTTTTTGTCTACCCACACTCTGTATTAACACCAGAAACAAATTATAGGATATGCATGTACTAAATTGAGGGAATGAATCGAATTTCTATTCAAAACTCATGTCTGTATCATAATAATAATTCATAATTTAACTTAACTTTCTCTTGAATATTAAAAATAAACATAGGAAGACCGTTGTTACAAGTTCTTGTAATTTTCAACTGTATATTGTATGTACACAGTCCTCTGCAACAATGTTTTTTTGCAGAAATTCTATTGAAAAACATCCCTATTAAAAAAGTTTGTATCCAGCAGGGATCAAAACAAAATACAGTGCTGTAAGTAAGGCATCAACCAGTGATGAACTAAAACAATTGTTTAAAAGATCTAATAAAATCCAGGGATTGGAAGCGATCCTTCCCCTGCTTGGATCCTTTTAAGCACAGGATAACGCTCCACACCAGCTCCGACACGAACAATTGCTGCACAAGAAGAGAACCCTTGTTTCCAAAGACCAAAAGAGTTCCTGTTTTGAAGAGGGAAATTACTGAAATAAAAATTGCCTTTAAAAACATTTTGCTGACTTACTCCACACAATGTTTAAGGCACAAATTGATATCTGCAATCAGAACTGCATGCACAAAAATTGTTTTAATGATCAATTTATAGGTAACAATCATTTCAAGTTATCTCTGTTGTAAAAAAATAATAAATATCAGTAAGTTATTTGTCAGACTTTAATTTATTTTATTATAGGTTCTATACACACAATTTTAGCCAGAAAAGAATCCCACTGGTTCTATTGAGCATGAGCAGTTCTACCAAAGAAGTAATAAGACTTTTTCTCATTAGTGCTATGATTTGATACGAAGAACAATTGTAAACTGTAATTGTAAAGGCACAGCTTATTTCACATTGAAATTTCTCTCAGCAGGCCGGTCTTTCTTTCTTTTCACTAAAATAATATTTGTAACTTAAAACTGACTGACTTTTCCGTTTTATTATTAAACCCTTCAAGTTTCGAAGCACAATGCTACTAGGTTGTGATGTCACAAAATGTACAAAATATCTTAAAATTGTCTTTTCACTGAGGAAGGGAAAGGCCTTATTGGCTAATTTGATATATTTTAAGACCAAATTGAATTGAACATTTTTTTCTATGGAAAGCTAAAATTATTTCTTATATCAGTACTTATACTATTATTCAATTGCACGTTTTAAATCTCACTATTAAGGGTGCATGATAGGAAAACATGGCTTGCGCGGGCCACATTTCCATATAACAAAACAAAAAGTTGTAGCCACACAAAAAAACATACGACAAATTAAGGAGACTATCCAGTAGCCACAAGTATCAAACTGCGCACAAACCTCACAGACTACTGCCAAAAAAAAACAGAATATCAAAAGCGCTTGTCGCGGGTACTTTCGGCGCAAATAACAGCGGAAACGCACTGAATTCTACATCAAAGTACACTGCAAACTGCAACGCACTGTGCAGTTGTTCCAATAACTTTTTTCCAAGAAAGATAATGATGAAAAAACAACGAAAAACATCGCAAAAGTACAGAAGTGAGGTTATTTCCATACTCTTTACAAGTAAAGAAAAAGAGAGACAAGTGATTCCGCATAACGGAGCCTTAAATACCATAAATCGAACATCATCCAGCAGATATCCCATATAAGTAGTCCGTAGTCACAGTTGCAAAATCACGGCCACTTGGTGGTACACTCGCACACTCGTGCAACGCACATGGAAAATTATATATTCTAGTCTAGACAATTCACACCAATCATTTAGTTCCAGTTCCAAGCTAAGCAAAGCTTGTACTGTGGTTACTAAACAACGGGTAAAAATATAGAAATATTAAAAAAGAATTAGTCTGTGGCTAACTCCGCATCACAAAATTATGTATACCAGGATTCGAACCCAGGATCTTCGTATCAAAGTATACTTATTTTACGAAACATATAGCACTCTTTGCGCAGCATTTCCGTCATCATTTTCTACTCCAAATTCTACTTGATTTTTTATAATATCACAAGAAAACGTCATTATTTTTGACTTGATGACCAAATGATAACAATTTGGTAAAATCTACGGGTACCTTATAAAAATGTAAAATTTATGGGTACTTATCACCAAGTTGTCACCAATTTGTCGGTCAACCGGGAATTGATTCACTTTTTCAGGCTTCACTCCACTGTTCAGGTCTTTTCAAAACACCCAGGATGATGACTCAGATCCATAATTGGTCACTCGACTTGTACTTCAACATCGAGTCTCCAACGTGGCGGATTCTACAGCAAGCATTTAGATATATTCCTGGAACATAAAAATTCGTAGGCGTAGTATATGTAATCCAACTAGGTTAGATCTCACTTCTGATGTGAGAGAAAATAAAAGAAAAGATGGCAATGTGAGATATTTATTCATTTATTTCAATATCGTGGTTATGACTGTCTAAATTTATTATAATTTTATTACACTATTATTACTGTCATAAAAGGAGTAATACTTAACTACATTACCAGACAGTTCAGAGCACCGATCCGACAGAGTGCCGTGTCCGACAGTTGGACAACGTCTGAGCTATCGACAACTGCGCAAGCCGTTTTTATACACGTGCGCAAACAAGCCCGGTGGCGTGATGGCGTAGTGGGGAGGCGCACGTGCACACAGTTGTTTTACGAGTCGTTTAGCGACTTTTATTTATAAATTACATTGATAAAATTCATTACTTGTAACAATTATATTAATTGTAATAAAAATATACTAATTACATTGTTTTTTATTTATTTACTAAGAAAAAGACGTGCCTTCTCCCACATGCTTATGGACACACGGTAAATAATTGGCGCCTCTGTCGCCCGGCCGATCGTTGGTTCTTGTGATTTTTGGTTAAAGTGCAGTGAAGTTAGTTTCAAAAACCACAAATAGATGGCGCTTAAACTAATAGACACGGAAAGCCGAAGAAGTGCTGTGCACGATGATGGGTCATAACTTTTTAATTACTAGTAGTTTACAAATAATAGGGTAGGGAATTAGGGTCATATATTTATGGGACTACAGGGTATGCAGTGCTTATTTGCATGTATGCACGCCACTGACTGTAACTTAATGGGACGTTATGAAATATTTCAACAATAAGTTGGTGTTCTTTTCAGTTGACTTCATACCTCAATAACTCAATAAAGGTAAAGGCAAAGTGTTATCCTAACTACCCTTTATTGTTTCTAGGTGTTTGAAGACGACTGTAGTGTTATATCTGACAATCCACCGATTGTTTCGCCAGAACCGAGCGAAATCGAACAGAGGAGGCAGGAATCAAAACCAGTGCTTTCGAGAGCTCCGAGCATAGACGAAGTCGATAACATCGAATTAGATTCTGAAGGGAAAGAGAAAGATGCCACGAAAGTAAACGGAGAGACTGAGACGGGTGATAGTAGGGATTTAGATATAGACAGTCTTAAAGACTTAGAAGACGATGAAGAAGTACACATTAAGAGTATTGTAGAGAATCCAGATATGAGACGAGAAAGTATAGCAGAAATAAAAAGGTTAGCTGAAGGTATCGTGCAGAAGGGCGAAGGACGAGGCTTGTTGTGTAGCGTGGATAGTGCGAATATGAATCTTAACGGCAACGAATTAAGGTCGTCGATAGATGAAAGCCAACCTCAACAGCAACAGCACACCAGTGTTATAATAACAAACCCGTCGGTGGATTTAGCTGCTTCGGGTTCTCCAGTATCTGGAGGAACGACAGGTAAAGATAGAACTTATATTTTCTTTGGATATAAAAACATTTTGTAAAGTTCAACTTTATTATTTCCATTGTTGGATTAGAAGACAATTAGTTACAGTGAAATCTCTCAATCTGTGTTGGGCTCATGTGTTAGATTTGGCACGTTACGGCAATAGGTATATTCTGTGGTTATTGCCCTTATGATGCTTTTATCCATAAGGAAATCCTCGGCTCTAGTATTAGAGTCTTTACTATTTAAAAGAAGAAATTGATCGGTAATGCAGTGGTCTAGCGTTTTCAACATGCGATTGCGGTAACTATCACTTGGGGTCGCTCATCTGATGGGTAATTCAAAACATACTATTTTGAACTTCTTTGTGATTCGGAAGGCACATTAAGCTGTTGCTCCCAGCTGCATGTGAAGTGGTTAATACTGACTAATCCTTATTGGGCTTGCGTAGATAACATTGCTACACTATGACATCATTATCATCATCAACCATTTTGTGCCTACATGTAATCGTTACCCTGCAAACATGACCTAGTTATCCCACTGTTAGTAATTATTACTACCAGTGACAACATTTCATTTTGAGAAAGTACTAAAATTGGAAAACTATTTCGAGATTTTAGTGTTCTAAGCTCATATTTTTCTTTTCAGAATTTTTAGTTCAGTATTTTTTAAGTTATTTAAAAAAAACTAAAATCTAATCCAAATTGGGAATATCAGGAAGTTTGAGTTGAGTCTATTTGTCTTGTATTTATATTATCTGTGCATTGATTGTCTAATATAAATAATCTAAATGGAAAAGTGGATTGTCCTTCCCTCCTATCACAGATCAATATTAAAGTGCCTAGAGTCTCAGCTAGATTGTGTCATTTCAGACCATTCAACACTATTTTTAATAAAAGGAAATATGGCAGTCATTCTCCTCTTTCTACAATGATGAAGTGTTACAATGATTTGTGGGTAAACTGTGATATTGATATTTTTTGTGACAGTCTGGGTGCAATAAAAAGAAACATACTTTCTTTTTACACAAATAATGTTGTAAATAATTAATAATTTGCTATAATTTTCGATTTAAAAATTCTAAAAATTCTAATTATTATTGATTTCATTCATTTTAAATTTAATTGATCTGATTTATTTTTTTATTAAGTATTCTATAAAATATTGATATTGTGTTGCATTTCTTATGTTTAAATTATGTTATTTGTTTTAATAGGTCTATATAGTTTTGAATGTTGTGCATACCTTTAATTTAGACGCATATCTACACTATTGTTGTTTATTCCTATAAGTTATGAATGTTATGTATGTGTTTAGTTGGTAAGCCTTACTTAAATAAATAAATAAAAATAAATAAATAATTAAAAAATAAAATCCATTGTCATAATAAATCATAGTGACAGAATGTCATTCAACGCTATGATGTATTGTCCAGCGAACGTGAGCCCGGCCCGCAGCCCACTGGGCGTGGTGCGCGAGGAGTCGGTGTCGGCGGGCGCGTCGTTCGACACGCTGGAGCCGGCCGCGGGCGCCGACGCGCGCGCCGACGCACGCTCCAACTGCTGCTCGCCCGCTAGCTCCAACGGCGGCGTGTACTCGGTAAGGTAGCTCAATAATTTATGTACCGCCCTCCAGGTACGCTTCTTTGTTGTGTGCTAACCTTTGTAGGAATTGTAGTGGGATATGGACATGGTATGGAGGAAGGAGGTATGAATGGATGGAGTGAGTTAGGTAGCCACTGATAGGAAGGTCAAAGGGAAGATCTTCCTCCGGGTTGGATGGTATTCGCCCGGGGACCGCGGCGGTCCAACCGATGATGGTTGGAAGTTGTATATATGCTGAGTCGCTGAATGAACTCCGTTAGCGAGATGTAGGCTCTCAATATATTTTCAATACTACGAGGTGATATTCCATGCTATTATTACGTAGGAAGGGCATAGAGACCTTCTCAAGATTTTGTGATATTAAAATTTCTTCATTCCTTCTTTATCGATTCATCATTGTAAGTATCCCGAAATGCCACACAAATAGAACACTCAGAACCAACGATACCACTTATTCGTACACACGTCAAATTTCCAATTTCCATAGACGTTGTCGATTGATCGTTGTTTCTTGTTTGTTTAGAACGAACTGGTGGAGAGTTTCGCCCTAAACCTTCATCGTATTGAAAAGGACGTGCAGCGGTGTGACAGAAACTACCCGTTCTTCACAGACGAAAACCTAGACAAACTCAGGAATATAATGTGCACGTAAGTGAATAATATACTAACATACCACTGCGGTTGTGAAAGTAAGACGGTAACATGATAACGCCATCCCACTAACACCACTACTTCAAGAGTTCTCTGTTAGCCCTTACAGTTTCTCCTGTTTTAATTTCTAAGAACGATGTTATTGGATTCAACAATTACCCATCCTCATTGAGTTAAGTCATGGACCAAAGGATAATCCTTGGTCCATGGTAAATTATATGTCCTGATAATAATTTCTCCATAAATAATAAAGCCATGATACTGGAGAAGCATTGTACCTATGTATAAGAGTCCCCGCAAACTACAGACCAAACTATCGGCCGATAGTTGGAAATTGGAATCAGTATGAAGAAGTATGCAAGTGCGCACATTGGCCGATTCTTCATATTAAAAACGGTCCGACCCAACTATTGGCCAACTATTGGCCGATAGAAAGAATGTTGTCTGCGAGAGCTCTAATACTTGATAGAAGACACTTTTGGTTGGATTGAGTTGGGACTTGGGAGGGACCACAATCCTCGGATGTCGTATTAAGGACTGTCGTATTAAGACAGTTGTGTTAAGAATGTCACTGTTTATATTGTTTGTTTTTCACAGTTACGTCTGGGAACACTTAGAAACGGGCTACATGCAGGGCATGTGCGACCTCGCAGCGCCCTTGCTGGTGATGATGCGAGAAGAGGCCGTTGCACACGCACTATTCGCGCGATTGATGGACAAAGCCACGGATAACTTCCCGTCTGGGCAGGCAATGGATGCGCACTTCGCTGATATGAGGTACGGATCTAAATCTGAAACTTTGAATATAGTAGAAGAAGCAAGGGGCAAAATAGCAAACCAATTTGCACTCGATAAAACTATGGAAGCTTACCAAGTGTTAAAATCGTTTTCATATTTCGAATGGCAAGCAATATGGAAATGGTCAATGAGCCATCCTACACACCTGGGGTTACCAGAACTCATAATGAGATTTCCTGACTTTTTCCCTGTCTTTGCAGTAAATTTCCTAACATTTTGGCACCTACTTCTCGTCATTATCATCAGCCTATCATAGTCCACTGCTGAACATAGGCCTCTCCGAGTGCACGCCACTGAGCACGATCCGCGGCTATACTCATCCAGTTTATGCCAGCCACCTTGCGAAGATCGTTGCTCCACCTTGCAGAGGGCGTCCCACACTAAAATGATTAACAAATCTTACACTTTTAGGGATATCAAAAATTCCTGACATCTACAGTTTTTCCCTGTTTTCCTGACAGATGCCTTAAATTCCTGACATATCAGGAAAATTCCTGTCATCTGGTAACCCTACACCATAGCCCCCTTAAATCAAATGGCCAATATTGTATACGTTTGAAAGCTACGCCTACTTTTGAAGCATGAGCAATAAACGATTAAGTAAATCACAAATCGCAAACTTATGTAAATACAGACTTTGATGTATTGTATAGAATTGACAGCTTTCGGCATGTTATTTATAGTTTTCTGCTTATTTTAAAGCTTTAATAGAGTCTGTTCAACAAAAGATGAGATTGAAATGGCATCGCCACTTTCCAGGGAAAGTGGCGATGGCGAATGGCGAAATAACTTAACCTCTAAACGTAAATTTAACAGGTTAAATTTACGTTTAGAGGTTAAGTTATTGGAAACTGAACCTAAAAATAAGGCGCCATCAATTAGTTCCATTTGCAACCGAGTTTCCTCTTTCATTGACCAAACGTAAGCGTCGCGTTCAAACGCATTAATGTTGGCCATTTGAGTAAGGGGGCCGTTCAGAAACACACAACCATGAAATTATGTTATTTGCTTTAGATATTCTTCTTTTTCTTAGCTTCTTCTGACTTGTTTTGGGTATAAATCATGTTGGGTTGGACAGTTGGTTTTCTTTTATGGAGGTGGGTATTTTAAAGATTGACATCAATAAATACTTTCAGGTCGCTCATTCAAATCCTGGACTGCGAGTTGTACGAGCTGATGCATGCACACGGCGACTACACGCACTTCTATTTCTGCTACCGCTGGTTCCTGCTCGATTTCAAGCGGGAACTTCTTTACCAAGACGTAAGTTGTTTTCACATAATCTTGATCCTTTGATGATTGATGTGGTTCTTGGATTTGTGACACTGTGGACTTATCTATCCCCCAGGGGATCTAGTTTACATTTATTTTGGTTAGTTAAATTCAGGCATGTTTGCTTTGTTTTGCAAAGCTTGCTGATTTTTATGCTAAAATCTGCATTACTTGTGAACCGTCTAAAACGGAGCCCTGATGCTGTGTTGAGGCTAATTCTTGCCAGCCTGGAATTGGCAGCACTAGGGAGGTTAATCAAACTTCATGTGCTGGATTCTAATATTAGCTGTAAGAAAATACTAACAGTAGCATAATTATTAACAACTTTATAAGATGTTACTAACAATTATAAAGGGTCATTCTAACGAACTTACCATCCAAACAAGGAACTGAACAACTTTCTCCAAGAAACGTGTCGAATTTCGCTACAGAATTTTGGTCATCCCATAGTAAATTGATCACGTGATCTCTTTGATTTGAATGAATAGTCGATTTTTTTACATATTTGACCCTGTGTTCCTAAGAGAAAGTTGTTCACTTTCATGGACTAAACACATCCTTAAAATTTGGAGAGTGGCTAAAAAAACACCCTGTATATATGCGACGATATTCGGCATTGCTGGTTGTTTTAACACCGTGTATAAACGCGAGCAGGTGTTCGCGGCGTGGGAGCTGATCTGGGCGGCGCGCCACGTGGCGTCGGAGCACATGGTGCTGTTCATCGCGCTGGCGCTGCTCGAGACCTACCGCGACGTCATCCTCGCCAACACCATGGACTTCACGGACATCATCAAGTTCTTCAACGGTGAGGACTCCTGCTTTCTAGGATTCCGTACCTTTAATGGAAAAAAAGGAACCCTTATAGCATGGGTCTCCAAACTTTTTAGCATTAGGGCCAGACCAACTCTTAATGAAGTCCCAAGGGCCAGGATCTCGCTAGCTCCTTACCGACATACTGTAAAGTAATGTTAGTAAGATCCGGCCTGTTTTCGCGGGCCGGATTGTTGGTACTCGCGGCCCGGAGCTGGCCCACGGGCCGTAATTTGGAGAATCCTGCCTTATAGGATCACTTTCTGGACCGTCTGTCTGTCGTTAAGACCAATCTCATGAACGCGTCTCAGGAAGTATCGAGTTGACTTTAAAACCATATACCTACTCAAATATACAGTCCCTTGAAGCTGTGAAAAATCAAACTTATAAGTTAACGTTAAAAAAATATACAGCCGTTTATGCCGCAAGAACGCATTTCGACACTCTCAGGGAATCAAAATTTATAGGGTACTTTCCATCGACCTAGACCTATAAAAATTTGGCATGTAATCCGTCCTTTTATTCCCATCTACCCCCTCCGATCTTTGCCACCGGGGTGGTGATTGGCACTAATAGGTGGCGTTTAACACCCCGGTGGTCAATGAAACCTATTTAGTTTCATCTGCCCCCTTCGTAGTTATAGTACAGGTATTTATTCAGTAAATAAATTATCAGTAGAAGTTGAAATAAAACTTCTCCAATGTCCAATGCAAAAAAACCTCACCCCGACCAACCAACCTGTGCCAACCACTATCCCGAATCCCGATAGCAAGCTCGAAAGTGGCAGATAGGAATAAATAGGTGCCACTGACCACCGGGGTGGTAAACGCCACCTATCAGTGCCAACCACAATCCCGATGGCAAGCTTGAAGGTGGCAGATAGGAATAAATAGGTGCCATTGACCACCGGGGTGGTAAACGCCACCTATCAGTGCCAACCACAATCCCGATGGCAATCCTGAAGGTGGCAGATAGGAATAAATAGGTGCCATTGACCACCGGGGTGGTAAACGCCACCTATTAGTGCCAACCACTATCCCGATGGCAAGCTCGAAGGTGGCAGATGGGAATAAATAGGTGCCATTGACCACCGGGGGGTAAACGCCACCTATTAGTGCCAACCACCACCCCGGTTCCAAAGCTCTAAGGGGGCAGAAATGAATACCATACTGCTAGTCTAGTCCTTTTCAATATTAATTCTGTATTTCTGTAAGCTTCTGCTTATTTCAGAAATGGCCGAACGTCACGACGCATCAGCTGTTTTATCTTTGGCGAGGGATCTCGTGCTCCAAGTTCAAACCTTAATAGAGAACAAATAAGATTCAAATTAGTTGTAAACCAATCGACTATACTAAATTTACTAAACGAATGAAGTATTAGTACTATTTATTACTTCAGTGTAGGTTGGTAGGTACTTCATTAACGTAAACTAAGCATGATTTGGGGAATAGGGTATTTTCCAAATTCTTTAAAACTGATTATATTTAAAGATTGAGACGAACGATTTAACAGAAGAATATTAAAAAAATAATTAATGTCTTTTTTCTTCATTAAACCAATAATGTTAAATTTATTTTTAAATAGTTTTGAATTTACCGCCAAAACGCTCGGTTCGACGACGTCACTGTGTGACGTCATCTTTGTGTAAACAATAGAGTAAATTGTTACACAGACTACATAGGTGTTAAAATTGCTTACACAAAGTTGACGTCTCTCAGTAGACGACATCGAACCGAGCGTTTTGGCGGTAAATTCAAAACCATTAAAAATAAATTAGACATTAATTGTTTTAATAGAGAAAAAAGACATTAATTAATTTATTTTTATTTTTCCGTTAAATCGATCATTCCAATCTTTAAATTAAAGCAGTTTTCAAAAAAATGGAAAATACCCTATTGTAACTTTATACCAAACACAATGTAAAACAGGTCATTTGGCATATCGTCGTAAATGTACAAAAGTGACACTTTTACACTAGAACATTTCAAATATGGCGTAAAATTAATAAAGGCACTAATCTCAATCAGACTTATCAGTAGAGTAAATGTATTTGAAGAGAAATTATTTAAGTCTGATAATGAAAGTTTCTGTTTATTCTCCCTTTACTTAAATAAATTTTAACGATGATAGAAGATTTTAACGAAATTTTGACATTTCAATACGATTAAAGATAAATAGATCTATGTTAAGCGTAAGTATTTTTTATTCAATAAATTATACTCAGTGCATTAACCCTAGAAAATACCTGTCTAATATTTTTCAACATTTATTTGACTGTTGCTTATGTCGTTCATTAATCACGTGATATTTTTTAGCATTTTTTTTAACCCTGCAGGTTATTTTGGTTTAAAATCGCGCGTTCAACAAAAAAATGAATACCTACACGTGATATATCTCACTACACCCGCCCTCCCCCTTCTGATATATCGTGATTGAACCTCACGCCATATAATGGATATTAATACTAGTCAAAATTAGCACGGAATACATAATAGTACAAGTTTACTACTATTATTGTTAGCACCTACTACTCACGTGATTAATGAATGACCCTTAGCAACATTGTTAGAAATAAAAAATATGCACAATGACGGAGTAATAAATGTTAAAATATTAGATTCGACAAACTATAAAACAATTAACATAATGTGTCAATATCTTTAAATAGTTAGATGACTGTGTATTTTAAATTATAATAAATAGACGTTTTAGCGTTAGACACAGTTTAGCACATTATAATATTATTTTTTTATTGGATTTTATTCATCAATAAATAGAAGTTATGGATTTTAATATTTAATGTGCTTAACTGTGTAAAATGTAGATATTTTGTAATATTATTATATTTACAATTAAATGTTTATGTCGGTGTTGAAGTAGCGATTTGGTTTTTGTCTTTTTAACATTTGGCAAAATTAAATACTTACATAAATATCGTGAAAGATAATATATTTAATGAAATGAATATATTTATATACCTTAATATAATGAATGTTGTTCTTCCCATTTAAAAGTTAATTAAAAATATGTTTAATTAAAATATACAAAATTGTATTTAGAAAGTACAAAGTTATTTGCCAAAATATGCCGTCAATGGTGGCTACTTTAATTATTTTGCCTATTATAGGACATCTATTATATTTGGTTTATTTAAAAGGAAATGTAAAATGTTAGTCTCGTATTACACAGTCGGACAATGTACTACTTCCTTGACATATCGTTGAAACTGTTTTAGGAGGAAACCATTTTACTCAAGGATTTCAACAAAACCATACATAAGTAATCTTCAGCGAAACGTTACTAAAACACAAAAAAGAGATATAGCAAATTCATAGACTGCAAATTCGAATTCCGAACGCATTTAATATGTTAGTTATTTAAATTATATCATCTGTTTGTTCGTCAGCCACGGCTGTTTTAATATATTATAATTATAATAATATTTAGGTAACGTTACCGTTTCATAACATGACTGAAAAAGGAATGTATCAGAAACGACAGGTATTTATGCCCAAAATAATACTTTAGTTTACAGCTGTCACATAAGTATTTTCGGGATCGGTCATGTCATGATTATTCACGGAGGTATACCTGCCCTACAATTACCATATCTAGATAATACCTACGTACCTTTTTAAATGTACAGGTATTATCAAACATCATGTTGAATAGAATGATTTAGCTAGTTGGTCGAATTGAAACATCATCACTAAATCATAGTGAATATTCTGCCGTCTGTCCGTCTCGTATTTAATATTACCACAGTGTCCACAGTTTTACATATTGTAAAACTGTGCTATTACCTACCTATATTATGTATTTGTATTTACCACTCAACCAACCCAACACGCATAAAAATGTAAGTAAGTAGGTAGGCATTTTACTATCAAAAAAATAGGACAAAATAATTTCGGTGACTTTGTACGAAATCACACTTTTATATTTTATAATTTTCTACTGACATTTCAGACACGTAAAAAATAACGAAATTAAAAGCTAGGCTAGGGGGCTATAGGCTTGGCCGAAATTCTTTTAGCAGAATATTGTTAGAATAGAAAAGTTATACCTACTTACATAACTTTCCATAGAAACACCTATTTATTAAATTAAATAATTCTATTCAGCGTTCCCCCAGTGCCTTCAAATGAAATAACTAATTTATCGTAACCTAATTTAACCTAACCATAAATCACCTATTTACATATTTTACAAGGAGAGTACAGAAAATAAAATTTTCTTGCTTCACTAATATTAGCTTACAACAACGTGTAAAAATAATTTTATGTTTCTGTGTAATGTTAATCTCATGTATCTACAAATCTATACCTTAATTTTCAAAACCAATAACTATTTAGGTTCGTTTTGCGAATTATGGTAGTTATTGAAATAATACTTAATATTTACTTAAAAAATCAAACTACGCTTTTTATATTTCGTCCATGCAAAATAAAATTATTTACATACTTACTCACAAAAACACATATTTTCACTTTTTAATTTATAATAAAAGTTTAATATTTGTGTAAAACTATTATTTTGGAAGATTTTTAAAAGTTACCTATTTATTCATAATATTAATTAAATAAATTATGTTATAATAATTGATCTTCCAACATTTAGATGTTGAGCCTAGTACTTAGGTACTAGGCTGCCTGTTCAGGCATAGTTTTTTCTTTATTATGTGGGTAAACCGCGAAATCCGCGACCCGGCGGCGGTGGAGACCTGCCACCCACCACACACATATCTCGGCGGCCGACGACGCGCGTTGCGTGCAGTTTTCGGAGCAATTTTCTTTTGGAATACGGAATTTACTTAAATTATAAACTTTTTGGTGTTATTCTCATGTACCTAAGACAATTGGAGTTGTGAGGCTTGTGAGATCTAACTGCGACAGACGTTGAAAGCGGAGCACGTGGTGGCTATTGGATTCAGTTCCGGTTGGACATTGCTGGACTCAAAGCTGTCGGCGTCAAGGGTAAGTGGTTCATCCCTTAATGAGGAATTGCTATGCTTGAACCTTGCCGTTAGAAACAATGGATCGGTGACCTTTTACTGCTCGGGAGAAGCTATCGAAGGTGTTCTCGCGAACATAATTATTTTGGTCCCTCTCGTCGGATTATTGTTTCGTATTAATTTCGGTAAGCTTTGGAATATAAAATATCGGTAATTTCTTTTGTTTCGGTTAAATCGGTTGTTATTTTAATTTGTAAAGTTCACGTCGTGTTCCGTATCACTATTTCAAAATGGCGTCTAAGGTCGTGGAAAATAAATTTAAAATACAGTGCGATTGGTTCGTAAATACTAACGAAGTCGTCATCAATAAAAGTCAAACAACGGGTGTAATATCGGCTCGGTTGCGTAAAATTGAAGAAAGGTATAAGATGTTGAGCGAGGCATACGAAGCAATATTGAACTCGGTAACGGATGAAAAACAAATTATTTTATTTGATACTCAATTTAAAACTGCGGAAGAAATTTATTATCAATTGGAGGCAATTTCATCTGCCTACCCGAACTTGGACGGCACACATCAACCCACGGAAAGTGCGCAAAACGCTCGCTTGCCAACAATAAGCTTGTCTGTTTATGATGGAGACATATTCGGTTGGACTAGTTTCATTAGTTTGTTTAATTCGTTGGTAATGTGTAGGAAGGATATCTCTAAAACGGAAAAGTTTCATTATTTATTTTCTAATGTTCAAAAGGAACCTCGCGATTTGATAAAACATTTACCAATGGTTGATGAGTCATTAGACACGGCTATGGATATTCTTAAAAGTAGATACGAAAATAAAAGATTATTGTCGGATTCTCATATTTCGCGTATTTTAAACTTGCCATGTTTAAATAATATATCGGGTCTTAGGACAAAAATACTTAACCCTTTATTAGAATCTACACGCGCATTGAATAATCTCGGATTTCCTATAAATGAGTGGAGTTATTTATTATTGTATATTAGTCTCACGAAACTTCCTTTAGATATGAAGTCACGGTTTGAACATAAATACGGCGGAAATACGGCTACTTTGCCTAGCTTCAATCAATTAATAGACTTTTCGCAAAATGAATGTCGATTGTTAGACACGGCGGCTTCGGATTCATTAAATAGAAATAACAATAACAGCTACTCGGATCGCGGGAAACGCGTATCACGTACTGGGTTAGTCACTCATGGTGATAATGATAACGTCGTCGTGGCAACGAAGCGTTGTTTATATTGTCAGTTTACGGGGCACACTATACTTGAGTGTTTTAAATTTAACAAGTTAACTAATATCGGTCGTAAAGATTTCATTAAGGATTCACGTTTATGTTTTAAATGTTTCGGACAACATAATGCTGGGTCTTGTATTAGTAAAGTCCCATGCAATAAATGCGGTAATATTGGCCACAACAAGTTAATTTGCACGATGCATATTTCGCGTGAATCTCCTGCGCGTTATCATTCTCAATCATCAAACCGGTTTTCTAACTTCACGGCGGCGGCGGGCCGCGGCCGGCGCGTGCGCAGCGCCAGTCCACCCGAAGTGCGGGAACAATTAAGTCGTATGCATGCGCGTCCTACTTATGATTCATTTTCTTCGCGTTATCAACGGCCGGAGCGCATTGATAACAACAATGGCGGTAATAATAATTTATCG
Source organism: Agriphila tristella (assembly GCA_928269145.1). NCBI lineage: Eukaryota > Metazoa > Arthropoda > Insecta > Lepidoptera > Crambidae > Agriphila > Agriphila tristella. The sequence goes on from OV743445.1 coordinate 18,931,301, forward strand.
ACGGATGCCGGAAGGTCACGGCACGGGCAGCAGAACATACGGAGTGCGAGCCCTAGGGACACACGACATCAGCGTACTACTTCGGAATAGCAACTACAGTTATGTAATGTCGCTTCACAACCTAAATTAATCGATAATGTAATTTTGCCAACGGTTATAATTGAAGTAAAATCATCTCAAAATTCTTTTCAACAGGTCCGTTGTTTGCTGGATATTGGTTCTCAAATATCCATAATTAAAAGTGATTTGGTAACGAATTTGGGATTAAAGCGACATTATTCGAATGTTCCTATTGTGGGAATAGGCGGTGTTCACACTTGTGAAAGTAACAATATTGTTAAAATTCATTTTCGGCCAATTAATTCTAAAAATATTTTGTTATCGGTTACGGCGGTTGTTTTAAAGAAACCTACTTCTTATTTAGTTCAGAAATTAAATATTTCGAATAAAAATGTAAACATTTCGGATAACGGTTCTTCTCACATGAGACATATAGATATTATTTTCGGATGCGATATTTTAGGACAAATCTTGAACGGCGAAAAACTTGATTTAGGCGCAGGTGGGCCTTATGCCTTAGGTACTATTTTTGATTTTGCGGTTTTCGGGCCAAGTCAAGAAATTAATTCGGATACTATGAACTTTGCTTCTAATGTTTCGGCTATCCAATTATTGGAAGCGGTAGAAAAGTTTTGGCGTTATGAACAACCACCTCAATGTAAATTTATTAGTCCGGCGGATATAGAATGCGAGCGTTTGTTCAGTTCTAGTACCTACTACACGCGGCGCAGACGGGAAATATACTGTGCGCCTGCCGCTGATACCGGATCACCAGCGGTTGGGTGATTCTAGGCAGACTGCTTTAAAACGATTTTTGTCGATTGAAAGACGTATGCAACGTGACTCGGAGTTTAGGTTGAAATATACAGAATTCATGGCGGAATATATAAATTTACGGCATATGACGGTTTCAAAATTTAATTCAGAAGAAGAACATTATTTTTTGGCTCATCATGGGGTATTTAAAAAATCGGGTGATGAAAGTAAAATTCGGGTTGTTTTTGATGGTAGTGTTGCCAGCAGTACGGGCGTTTGTTTAAATGATTGTTTATATTCGGGTGAAAAATTACAAAAAGATATATCGGAGATATTATTAAATTTTCGGTGGCCACGCATAGTTTTTACTACTGACGTACGAATGATGTTTAGACAAACTTGGATACATCCGGATGATCGTAAATATCAGCTCATTTTTTGGCGTTCTTCGCCTTCGGAACCCTTACAAATATTCGAGTTGACAACTAATACTTACGGTTTAAAGTCTAGTCCTTTCGTAGCTATTCGGTGTTTGCATCAGCTTGCTCAGGACGAAAAAGAGAATTTCCCATCGGCAGCAAATTTATTATTAAAACAAAGTTACGTGGATGATCTCAATGGCGGTGCGGATACATTCTCCGATGCAATTGCACTTCGCGATGAGTTAATAAAACTTATGGATACGGCCAGTTATGAATTGCGGAAGTGGTCTTCCAATGTCCCGGAGCTTTTGGACGGTTTGCCGTCTACTCATTTAGAGACCCCCAAAAGCTTCGACGGCTCAAGCGATTCGGAACTTATAAAAGTTTTAGGTATTTTATGGGATCCAATTTCGGATAGTTTTACTTATCATGTTAATTTGACTGCGGAGTCAACGGTGACGCGTCGTACTATATTATCTTTATCGGCTCGTTTGTACGATCCCGAAGGATGGATCTGTCCGGTCATTTTCAAAATTAAAATTCTTTTACAACAATTACTCGGTACTAGTGACAATTCTAATAAAATTGATTGGGACGCACCTGTTTCGGACGATATTAAACGGCAATGGCATATGATTGTTTCGGACTTACCTAATTTACGTAACATACGGATCCCTCGGTGTTTGAAGCCTGACGGAAACGGATCTGCTCGATATAGTCTACACGGTTTTTGTGACGGTAGCTCGCTGGGCTACGCCGCAGCGGTTTACATTCGGTCGGAGTTATCGGACGGAAATGTTCTCGTGCGACTACTTATTTCTAAATCGCGAGTAGCCTCACTGAGGAAAAAATTAACAATCCCAAAATTGGAATTGGAAGGTAGTTTGCTTCTCACCAAACTTATCAATCATGTCGTCTCCTCTATGAGAGACCACATTGTATTTGATCATGTTGTTGGTTGGTGCGACAGCACTATTGTTTTGGCATGGCTCAGGCGACCAGTACATACCCTTCAGGTATATGAAGCTAATCGGGTGTCACAAATAACATCGCAGCCTGTTGTAATTCGGTGGAGACATGTCCCAAGTGACATGAATTGCGCGGATGTAGCGTCACGCGGTACTTTGGCGTCGGACTTGCTGCAGCATCATCTTTGGTGGCAGCCACAGTGGTTGAGAGAATCACCATCAACCTGGCCACGGGATTACTTAGAGTTCCCCGAAGAAATGTTACCCGGAATAAAGGCAAAGGTAGCTAATGTAGGTACCTTAAATTCGGAATTTGAGTTAATCGAAAAATATAGTTCATTTCAAAAATTAATTAATGTTACGGCTTATATTAGAAGGTTCATTCATAATTGTAAGAATAAATCATCACGTTTTAGCGGAAATATTTCTATCGGTGAGCGTAGAAATGCGATTTCATTTTTAATTCGGACTGTTCAACATAAATATTTTAGTGACGAAATTGAGGCTTTGTCAAATCAAAAACAAATTAAATCATCATTGGTTAGACTAAATTTATTTATTGATAAAGATCGGATTTTACGTGTCGGCGGTCGGATCGGAGCTGCGGATTTGTCTTTTAATGCAAGACATCAGATTTTATTACCTGGTCATGGACATTTTACGAAATTGTTAGTTACTCACTTCCATAACATTCATTGTCATGTCGGAGCTAACACATTAGCAGCTATTCTCTATCAAAACTACTGGATAATTTCGGCCCGACGAGTTACTAGAAGCGTCACATTTCGGTGTATTCAGTGTTATCGGTCTAAGGTTCGGTGTACACAACCATTTATGGCGGATTTACCTCGGGATAGGGTTAATAGCGTGCGAGCTTTTGCAGGAACCGCTACGGATTTTGCGGGACCTTATTTTATAAAATCTAATTCATTACGGAATGCCAAAATTCAAAAATGTTACTTGTGCATTTTTGTATGCTTATCTACGAAAGCGGCCCATTTAGAAATTGTTTCGGATTTGTCGGTTGAAGCTTTCATTGCGGCTTTGACAAGATTTGTTTCTCGGCGCGGACTTCCTTCATTAATCAGATCGGACTGCGGTACTAACTATACCGGTGCAAATAGGTATCTTAAGGAATTATTCACATTTTTACGGGATAATAGTTCGGAATTGGAACGGAAATTGGTTCAACAAAATATTAAATGGTTATTTAACTCTCCATCTAGTCCAAATCAAGGCGGTTTATTTGAGGCAGCGGTAAAATCGGCAAAAACTCATGCTCGGCGCGTGTTGGGCGAGACTAAGTTGACGTTCGAAGAACTGGCAACTTTCTTTCATAAAGTAGAGGCAGTCATGAATTCACGACCCTTGTGCCCTCTAAGTACGGATCCGGCGGACCTTGAAGTATTAACACCCGGTCATTTTTTAATCGGCCAACCTCTGGTGGCATTACCCGAATATCCTTATGAGGAAGCTAAGTTGTATCGGTTGTCTCGCTTTCAACAGATTCAAAAAATGTCTCAACATTTCTGGTCTCGGTGGAAAACGGAATATTTACACACTTTGCAACAGCGGTATAAGTGGAATACGGTTACGGAACCTCCTAAATTAGACGAATTAGTTTTGATCAAGGAAGATAATACTAATCCTCTTCAATGGAAACGCGGTCGGTTAGTTAAACTTCTTCCCGGTAAAGATGGAATTGTTAGGGTCGCGGAGGTTCGAACGCAAAACGGTACTTTGCTTCGGCCTATTTCTAAATTATGTCGGTTGCCTGTTGCTGATTCTTAGGAACCAAGGCGGACCTTGGTTAGGGGGGGGGATGTTCAGGCATAGTTTTTTCTTTATTATGTGGGTAAACCGCGAAATCCGCGACCCGGCGGCGGTGGAGACCTGCCACCCACCACACACATATCTCGGCGGCCGACGACGCGCGTTGCGTGCAGTTTTCGGAGCAATTTTCTTTTGGAATACGGAATTTACTTAAATTATAAACTTTTTGGTGTTATTCTCATGTACCTAAGACAATTGGAGTTGTGAGGCTTGTGAGATCTAACTGCGACAGACGTTGAAAGCGGAGCACGTGGTGGCTATTGGATTCAGTTCCGGTTGGACATTGCTGGACTCAAAGCTGTCGGCGTCAAGGGTAAGTGGTTCATCCCTTAATGAGGAATTGCTATGCTTGAACCTTGCCGTTAGAAACAATGGATCGGTGACCTTTTACTGCTCGGGAGAAGCTATCGAAGGTGTTCTCGCGAACACTGCCTAAATTACCTACTTATTTCGGTTATATGTTATTCTAGTAATTTAATATTAGCTAGAAAGAATTTAAAGAAATGTGCTACTTACGCCCGATTGCACTAAACTTAAGGATTTCGTTCCAACTACAAAATAAAAACAAAGTAGGTATGTTAATGAATTTTATTTTATTTGTAATATCTAGTTATTTACAACAATTACAATTGTAATTATTTTTATGCTTTTTACGTAAGTAGGTAATTATTTATGAGCTGTAAGGTCTTTGTCAGTTGAATTATCAGTAGGTATATGTGATTGTAATGTAATTGTACGCTTAATTGTATAGATTCCTGTGAAATACGGGCCTAAGTTGAATCGAAGCTAAGCTTTGTTAAATCTGGAATACCTATTTTAAGAAAACCTATTTATAAATAAGTATGTTAGTGGTAGTTTTTCAGATCTGAAGAACGGAAGACTAACCTATAGTCCAAGTGAACGTTTGTGGCACGCGGGGTTGTAAAATTTGCAAAATATTCCGCGCTCCCTTGCACTTATAGGCCTTACTGGCGGGCTCAGACTCATTTCAATGGCCCGCGCAATCCTAATGGCTGACGTCACTGACGCGTTTTACAACCTCGCGTGCCACGAACGATTTCATGGACTATTTCTATTTATACAGTTATATAAGCACACAGCACAGAATAAATATTAGTACTACCAAAGCATACAAAAGTCGAATACTTAAAGTTAAGTACACCTACAGTCACGTCTATAAATATGAGTATGAATTTGTCACTTTAAAAGCCATGACTTTTTTTTAACAGAAATCAATGACAAATAACAAACAAAAATTCACAGATTTCGCAGTTCCCGCAAGAATCGGAGCATTGAAAATGAATACAAAAATTTACGAAAAAAACTAAACCAAATCAAAAGCAAAATCCTATAATTTTTCTAAGGTAGGTATACTACCTTTTTATTTTTACGATCGATTGTGACACGAGGCGCAGGAATCTGCGCCTCGTGTTGAAAGATATTGAAAGATGCGGAAGCAGACGAGAAGTGCATTAGTTGATTTTTGTGAATACAAAAATCAACTAATGCACTTCTCGTCTGCTTCCGCATCTTTCAATATCTTTACCATGACGATCGGTCAATAATCATAGAAACTACATAACTTTTTATATACCGAAATACCCGTTTTTCTACAATTCCAAATCTAAAGGGACCACCTACAGTACAGGTCACAAATTATAAACCGATTTTCAAAAAAAAAACACTAATTTGTAGCTAAACTAATACCCTAGGACCCTTTTTTTTTTATTTTTTCTTAAGTCGGTTTTTTTCTCGAAATATTTACAATTTAGTAAACAAACACCCCCCAAAAAACCCGAATTTTTCGAAATTACAAAAAAAGTTACCAGCCGATTTTCAAAATTCAAACGTTCACACGTGTCTCAATAAATTCCTCAACTTTTGGTACTATTCCCATCTCGATCCTCCTAAAATCCTCGGAACTATGACCAAAAATACGTCTCAGGCGATTTGCATTTGATAACCATTTTCAATGGTAAAAACTGACAATGTTCAAAACTATTGAGTTCATATTTTTAGACGTGAGTAACTGTAGATAACATAGATACATTATGTTATACTTTTAAAGAATTCTGATATTTATATAAGTAATTATTAATATTTTGAAAGATATTTTGTGTCTTTGGTGCTTAGCCGATTATTGTTTCTAACCTTTCTAACGTAGAAAATAAAAATAAAAACACAACTAATTAGGTTTTGTAAGCGAATAAACTAAATGAATCTTTATAGTAGGCATGGATCTATGTAACGACCATTTTTAATAAATTGCACTTGTTAAATTAAGCGAATAATTATTGGAAAATCATTTAACAACAAAAAAATATAGAACCTGTTATTTTGCGCTAGTATTTAATTTCAATGTAATTTATGACACGTACCTACATTACCAAGCTCGTTTATGCTTTAAAAAAAATAAATTGACAAGGCCTCAAAATCTTGACAGCTTCTGTATTTTGTATATTATTTGAACAATGACAAATTAAGAAATATATTTTTTTATTATTTTAAATGATTTTAATAAGTATATTTTACTTAAATAACCATCTAAATGTAATTATATAGAGATCAAATATTTTATAGAGTTTCACTAGTTGAATTTGTAAATGTTAAAAGAGGCATATAAGTAGTATGTATTATTTTATATAAAATATTATTTTAATTTCAGTCATCTGTCTAAAATTAATATTTGCTATGAATAAAACCAGTTGTACTGTGAAAAGTCTATTTTATTCAATTAATTACCAATATGATAGTGGATGTTAAGACTGCAAATGCAGTAAGTCCCTCCAAGAATCATCAAAGTCGCATACCACTTATTGCAGGTGTGGTGTACGTAGGCTAAATGAGAAAAAACACAATCTTTTCCGAAAATATGTAATGGAGTTCAAAGAGAAATTTTAAAGACAAGTTTTTTGGTTGCCGTAGCAACAATTGCGTCACGTGTCCGTGACATGCTCCGGCGCAAGAAAAGCCGGAAGGCTACCGAGTCGTGCAATCAAAGTCGACCAAGTATTTTGGCGTTTTGACAGATCGACCTGACCGTGTCGCCTTTGTTTTTTCTTTATGGTCGTCTGTGTCAGCCCTAATCTTTTTCCCTAGGTCGTCTGTGTCAGTTGTAATCTTTTCTGCTAGAGATGAGGGAACGTCGCTTCGCCTGAGCTCTAACGGAAAAAGTCTTTGTACAGGTCTAACTTTTGTCCCCCCTGCCGTTCTAACACGTGCTACTCGACTTACTCCATCGCTACTGGTGTGTAACTCCTCTATAATACCCAGAGGCCATGTGATGCGTCTACTGTCTTCAGTTTCAAGAAGAACAATATCGCCAACCTGTAAAGCAGTACTTATTTTACACTTACCTCTCTGAATGAGAGAACCAGTATATTCGTCTCTAAAACGTTTTCTCAAGTCTTTCCGAACTTTCAAAATATAACGCCTCCTCGCATTCACCGTATTTATATCAATCTCATCGAAATCTAATACTGAAACCTCAGTTAGAGGCTGAATGAACATGGCAGGTGTCAAAGGCCGTAAGTCGTCTTCTCCACCAATGTAGGTCAGTGGACGACTATTTATCACCGACTCGCATTCACAAAGAACAGTTTGGAGTTCTATTAAAGATAAAGAGGCTCTACCAAGCACTCTGCGAAGGATTTGTTTTAGAAATCCTATCAACCTTTCGTAAAACCCTCCCCACCAAGGGGCTGCGGGTGGCAGAAAATTCCACTTAATTCTTGTTATCGAAGAGACTCTTTGAATTTCAAGCCAATCGATAGAGTTCAAAGCATTATGAAGGCCCCTGAAGTTAGTTGCATTGTCGCTAAATAAACATTTCACCCGACCACGACGCGCAACAAAACGTCTTAGTGCCATCAAAAATTCACCTGTCGAAAGTGACTCTACTACTTCTAAATGAACTGCGCGATACGTAGCGCACGTAAAAAGCACTATCCAAGCTTTGGCACCATTTCGCAGTAGTAAAGGACCAGCTAGGTCTACACCTGAGAATTCAAAGGCAGCGTTGGCTTCCATTCGCTCCACTGGTAGTACACCGGTGGGTGCTTGACACCGTTTCGCTTTATATCTTTTACATCTCATACATCGATCGACAACACTGCGAATCAATTTTCTTTGACCGAGTATCCAGTAATGTTGACGTAAATTACTTAAAAGAGTTTGCACACCCGCGTGCTGTAATTCAATGTGTCGCCGTTCCACGAGGCGTCTTATAATTGCCTCTGAACCTGGTAACACTATAGGGAATTTAAAGTTTCTGTTTTCGTTGCTCTTGTCTAACTTTGTATTAAGACGTATCATTCCATCATCGTCTACAAAAGTTTGCAACCTTTTATCCTTAAGCAGTAATTCCCTATATCTCTGTTGGATTAATTTTATGAGTATAGTTTCTGCATATTCGAACTCGTCATACGTTAGTTCTCTAGATGTCCGTTTTCTTCGCAGACGTAACATCCAGCATAGCATTCTAACTATTTTAACGTAATTCGAAAAATAAGTTAGTCTACTAAGAAAGCTATTTTCTTCTACAAGTAACGTATGAATACCGGTTTTCCTCCGTTCTTCATTGACCTCTGATAAACTTGGTACAAGTTGTACATTCGGCCACTCTTCTTCGGGTAGCTTCAGCCATGTCGGGCCTTCCCACCATCGGGTCTCGACCAGACCCTTAGGATGCACGCCTCTGGAAGGAAGATCAGCGGGATTTAGATTACCAGGTACGTGTCTCCAATTAGAAGCTTCAGAACTACTTGTGATTTCTTTTACTCTGTTGGAAACGAATACTGACCATGGGCCGTCACCTTTTATCCATGCAAGAACTACACTAGAATCTGTCCAGTAATAGATTTTTAAATTATTCAAATCTAAAGAGTTGATTACTGTTAATGACAGTCTAGTAGCTAACGTGGCGGCGATTAATTCGAGTCGCGGAACCGTAATAATCTTTACCGGTGTAACCCTAGATTTGGCTAGAACAAGACTGATGTTTACATGCTCCACGTGCTGTGACCGTAGAAAAACACACGCTGAATAAGCGTCCTTACTCGCATCACAGAAGATATGTAGTGAGATGTCACACTGAGTTATAGGACGGCTAGAAAGGGGTCTGGGAATGACACATTCATTAATGTAATGAACTTGTTCTAACCACTTTCTGAACTCCTTTGCCAAGTCCTCAGGAAGTTCTTGGTCCCAGGAAAGATTGCGCAACCACGCTTTCTGCATGATCATTTTTGGTATTATTGTAGTCGCGCAAGCAATACCAATGGGGTCGAAAACCTTTTGCGCTACAGATAGTAAACTTCTCTTAGTAAGCTTTTCGTAGGTTTTATCAAAGTTCATGTTACATTTTAGACAATCTAACTTGACGTTCCATGTGACTCCCAAAATTGAAGTATACTCTACATTCTCGTCAAGAACAATCGGACTAGATATCCAACCTCTAAGGTCAAACTTACCGTCTAGCATAACATCTTTAGATTCTTTCACAAATTTATACAATTCTTCTTCAGAATCCACACTAGTGACGCAGTTATCAACGTAAAATGATTCCTTCAGTTTCCTTGCCGTGTTTTCGAGATGTTCCGAACAATTATCTAAGTGGTGGTTTATAGTGGCAATGAGAAGGAAGGGGCTTGACGTAACCCCAAAAACTACCCGCCTATGTCGATACGTAGTCAGCTTCCTATCATCTGCTTCTAAATCCGACCACGATAAAAATCGTAGAAATTCTCGGTCTTCTGGTATAAGAGAAATCTGGAGAAATGCTTTTGCAATATCCGCTGTAACTCCGATTTGGTGTTTTCTAAAATTAATTAATAAATTAGGTATTTGTTCTAATAGATTAACACCACTTTCCAAGCATGAATTTAACGAAATACCATTTCTATCCCTCGCAGAAGCGTCGAAAACGGGACGGATCTTAGTTGTTAAACTTGACTCTTTAATCACAGCGTGATGAGGCAAGTAATGACCTTGGATAGATTGGTTAGGTACTTTTTCTATTATGTTAAGCTGTAACCACTCTCGAAATACGTCGTCATAGTCTTTCAACTTACCTAATTGAGTGAGGCGTTGCGTAGTAGAGTTTAACCTTTTCTTGGCGAGATCGTAATTATTTTGAAGATGTGGAACGTCGCGCCACGGTAAACAAACCTGATACCGACCTTCTTCATTAATATTGATATTATTCTTAAAATTTTCTAAGACTTCGAGTTCACGTTCCGACCGTTTTACCTGCTCCGCTGGGTCCCTGATGCCTATTGATTCTAGGGTCCACAAATCTGAAATATCAAAATTATTAGCGGTGTGAAGGGATGTGACCATATTTGTTACAGAACTACAACTTTCGTGAAGTAAACCCTGAACAGTCCACCCCAGTTTCGTCTTCACAGCAGTCAAATTGTTGTCTATTTGTATGAATTCACTGGTAATCAATGAGCCACAAAAGTCAGATCCAATTAATAAACTTACACGGTCAGGAGCGTCAGTCGAGTCCGTTAACGTGATGCCACGGGCACGTAATTGTTGCAACGTTACAGATGAACTTAACCTAGGTAAAAAACCACAAATTTTATTTTGTTCTACAACTTGCATATTTATAAAAAAGTTGTTTTCGATACTTTCCACGCGTATGTCAAAAACTTGACACTCTTTTTTCTCCGTTTCAAGCTCGCCGAACAAACAATAGCTTAACACCTCTTTTCTTGGTCTTTTCAGGTTAAGTTTCCGTACGATATCTGTACTGATATACGACCTTTGTGCACCAGTATCTATTAGTGCTCTGACACAAACCTCTTTTTTACCATTGACAATTTTCACTGTCAAAGTTGGCAACAAAGTCGTTCTTGACGCAAGTTGACATGACAAGTTATTTGACGACTCTGATTGTTTACCTTTGTCAATGTTTTCATGATGATAAGCCAACTCCGAGCACATAATAGTAAAATGCCTTTTAGTGCAAAATAGACATTTTGGATAACTTCTGCACTTCTTTGCATTATGATTGATTTTAAAACATATTACGCAGGCTTTCTTGCTTTTTAAAAATTCGGTGCGGTCTTTTAACGACATCTTCACCGCCTTTAAACATTCTGCTGCGGAATGATTGGATTTGTCACACCATATACATACCGATGTTTGCGCCACACTTTGCTTGCCTGGATCTTGTTTCCTTTGATTTTTCGACATGTTTACAAAACAAGCAGTAGGTTCTTTAGGTTCCACCATAGATGTACTGGGTTCATTCCGAGATAGCCGTATGCGTTCTTCGGACTCTACTTCTTGCCGCAAGAATTCCATTAGGCTGGAGAGATCCCTATTGGCTTGTTGACTTCGATGCCATGCGCGGAGTACTTCTTCAGGTAGTGCTGACTCGATCATTGGGAACAACATCGAAGCATATTTGTCCTTCGCTACTCCGAGTGTCTCAAGAGCTTGTAAGTGGGTCTGAAGACTGTCGTACAAAGAAGTCAAGGGCTTGTTTCCTCCTTTGTCTTGCATTAGACTAAGTAGGCCTCGCACATAGGTCTCTATGAGAACGTCATCTCTCGCAAACCTGCCTTTAAGCGCCTCAATTGCCTTGGAATAATTTTCCCCACTCGGTGGATAACTTTCTACAAGTTGCCGTGCTTTGCTGTCAGGGGCCATGGACTGCAGTAAGTATTGAAACTTATCTGTGGGGTCAATGTCATCATCTTCATGGATCTTCTTGAATTGTCCCCAGAAATGTAGCCATGACTTCGCATCCCCGTCATACTTGATTACGTCTAATTTTGGAAGATTGGGTAAACGTCTTTTGCATGACTGGACAGAAAGTAGGGAAGCTTCGCTTTGCGTGCGCTCGAGCTTATTAAAAAGATCTTTAATTTTTTGCCACTGGATTTTATATGTTAAAACTTTTTCCTGGTCTTCATCATACAGTTTTTCGTCAAAGTCTTCTGCCGTACACCATAGATCACTTATTTGTCCTTCTATTTCGAACAAATTGGAGGCGGTATCGGTGAGGACTTCAAACAGTACGAGTTCCTCTTTTGACAGCCCAGCTTTTTCAATTTTATTAGCCAAACTGGTAAACTCCTTCCGCAACTGTGTGCGTTTTCTCTTTAGTGCATTTAGCGCATCCATCACGTCCTGTCACGGTCGCCACAATGTGGTGTACGTAGGCTAAATGAGAAAAAACACAATCTTTTCCGAAAATATGTAATGGAGTTCAAAGAGAAATTTTAAAGACAAGTTTTTTGGTTGCCGTAGCAACAATTGCGTCACGTGTCCGTGACAGCAGGAATAATATAAATAAACTGGTGTTTGGAAGAAACCTATTAAGTCCAAAAGGGACATTTTACAGCATAGGACGCACGAATATACAAAAAGGAAATGGACGAATCCTGAGTTACCATGACATGTGTTTACCAGTACAGCGGGGCTACTCAAATGGCCACTTTTCTATTCGTTCGCTAATTAAAAATTAAAAATAAGCCATAAACACCAAAATAACGTGTCGTAGGCTTGTCAATTCTGTACAATACAACAATGTCTGTGATTTACATAAACTTACGACGTCTGACTTGATCATTAATTGTTTATTTTTAAGATTTAAGTTAGCGAACGAATAGAAAAATGGCCATTTGAGTAGCCCCCCAGTTCTATCACATTTATATAAGGTAGAATAATCAGTAATAGATAAAAAAAAATGAAAATAAAAACAATAACTTTGTGTTATCCAACTAAAAGTTGGAGTTAACAGGTTTCTTTCCTACCAAACACCACAGTTCAATCAGATGTAAGGTAAGTAGGTATGATATCTTGATAAGAGATTGCTGCGCGTAAGTACTATAGTATTATTATTATCTTTGCCAAAGTTATAAACTAAAATTGGCCACTTTCATGCTATGATACATATAAATAATGGCTCAGCTGCAATCGCAGTTCTGATATGCGGTAAGTTGGCCATCGAGCCCCTCATTTCATTGGGGACAGGAAAAAAATAAAAATAAACTAAAAGAGGTAATACCTACGTAGATAAGAAAAAGTATTTACCAATACTACCTACGGTACTATCGATTCATTCTTCATTCAATGGAATTCCGTAAACTCCCTGTCACCGGTGGTCATTGATAAAACACCATCCGGTTTTAAGTACTAGGCAGAGGAATTCTCAGAACAAATGAGTTTTGCCTGAGCACGAAGTGTGACCAACTTTAGAGTGCTAATTGTGCTGTGCGAACCGAACCATACTCTGATTGCTGAGGGAAGACCGACGACAATAAGTAGGTAACTACAAAAATTAAAGTACCTATGCATTTGTTATTGATAAAAAATTTACTATCAATAACAAAATATGGCATAGATACTTTAATTCTGTGGCACTTCGCTTCGCCACGGTCGCTGCCGCTACGGCACGCTCGCTCAGCTCGCGCGTTGTTGGTCAAAGTTCTAACCTAGTTGTCCCCCGGGCACTTGTATTGGAAATATAATGGATTTAGACAACGAACTTCTTATAAAGATCGACTTCGACACTACAAACTAGATTCCCTCAGAAAGCGTCGAAAAATAGCAGATATGGCCTTTTTACATACTATATTAAATGGAAGAAACAGTGACTCTGACCTTTTGGCAAAAATAAAGTTAAAAACTTCAAATAGACCTCCACCTCTTAGACAACCTATTAAAAGTACATTTGTTTTGCCCAGGTGTCGTACTAATCTTGGTAGGAATTCTCCTTTAACCAGATTATGTGACACGTACAATTATTTAAATAAGAACAACTTTAAAAATATAGATATATTCAGTAAAAAATTAACTCAATTTAAGACTAGTATTAAGAAATGTGTGTTAGATTAATTGTAATAAAGCAATTCTTTAATAATATAGGTAGTGTAGTGATACAGTTATTAGCATCGATAATAAGTAATTAGTGTTCGCGTTATAATAATATATATTGGCAAATGTTGTGGACACATGTTATTTGTGTATGTACTAGTATAGATACCTTTAAGAACTATAGATAAGAAGAAAGTTTTGTACAATACACTGTTTGTGTTCCTTAAATAAATAAAATAAAATAAAATAAAAAAAGTACCTACCTACTTACTTATCATAAAAGTGACTCCTTTTTTGTAGTAAGTAAGTGAACTAAATAGGTACTATGGGCAACAGCGTCGCTTAACCACTGCTAAGGTTAAAATCGCTTGCACGCCGCGCCCCGTCACAACATACGTTTAGTTCGTGCAGGGGCGATACGCGCGCACACGAATTTTGTTGCTAACTGGTTAAGCGACGCTGTTGCCCATAGTACCCACTCAATAGTTATCTATCACATGGGAATTTATGCACTGCTGTGCTGATGCATATTAAATTAAGTACCTACTTATAATAAACAACTAATTGGATGTTATTGTAAAAACTATAATAAATTAAATTAAGCTATTTATCTTCGGATCTCCTGGGTGGGACCTTATTTTTGAATCGCTCGGCTGGCGTCGAGCGCTCGTTTCTACTGATTTTCGTTCGACAGCTCATACATTTGAGTTGATTTGTCGAACGAAAATCAGTAGAAACGAGCGCTCGACGCCAGCCGAGCGATTCAAAAATAGGGCCCCTGATGAGATGACGTAGTCCAGTCCAACATCTAGCTACGTTCGCAATAAATTAATTTCCGTTGTAAGCATAATCAATATTAGTTTTAATCGGTATCTAATGACTGTTTTTTGTTTAAATCTAATCTACACGTGTATGGGAAAGCCCCTTTCCCAGAAGTGGACTGAACTTAGTACAAACACTACGCATGCGTAAACATACGTAACCATTATCATTAAAAAAACTTGTGTGAATTTGAACTACTTTATGTATTTAAATATTTGTTCATATACTTAAGGGCCTCACAAGTACGTACTCAACTCAGTATGGTAGGTACTTAGAATTAGTAATGTAGTTTCTTGAATATCGAAATTTATACATAATGGGGTATTTACACGGAGCAACTTGGCAGGCGACTTTAGTCAATTACGCTTTTTATCGACAATCGCTTGCTCAGCTGCCAGTATTGAAAATATTTTTGTACTCCAAAAAAGTTCAAACTGTTCGCGCCATATACAATTTACGGCGGAGAGATACCTTGAGAGAATTGTTCAAAGAAATAAATATTTTGGCAGGCCAATATATTTATGATAATTTAGTTTATGTAAGGAAACACTATGATTCATTTGCTAAGAACAGCAATATTCACCAGTTCAATACAAGAAATAAAGATGAACTTGCCGTTCCAAGATTTAGGCTTGCAAAAACTAGAGGTTCATTTATGGGGAAAGGCGTAGCTTTTATTAATAAAGTTCCACAACAAGTGATTGATCTTCCTTTGCATGAATTTAAAAACCATGTTAAAAAAACGCTCATGGGTAAAGGTTATTAAGTAGATGATTATCTTAAAGATCTAAATGCGTGGAAATGATGTAACACATATGTACGAGTCATCGTACGTGATTGGGTACTTTGCTTACTTTGCAATAACGGGCAATATTTATTTTACATTTTAAAGCAATAAATCAGTGCTTATTACGCATTCATTGGAATCGGTTGTTATCATTTTTAACCCTTCCTTCTATCAAGCAAATCTTATCATTTATCGTAATATCATATCAGTTTCTTATCATTATCATCATAAGTGTAGGGCACCCTATATTTATTGGTCCTTCGATCTAAAAACTGAACTTTCGTATATAGTGGGACCTACCGCGAGTGTTACATACTTTCGTTGGTGAGTGAAGTTCCTACGTGTACGAGTACCAGCCAAGCCAGTGGACATTTCATCGGTCTACTTTACATATCATCATCTACGTGTATTTTTTACGGTAGCGAATCGGTTCTCCCGGCCTCCCACAAGCGGGTCTCACCGGGTTGAATTGAGAGTCGTATATATCGTAAAAAGAATACACTACTACTGCTCAGTAGCAGTGATAAATATCATCAGTGCGTTATAATATCAATATCATGATGGAGCGCCAGAGTGTGATTATCAAGGAGATTGAGAGAATCTACACAAACTTCAAGAAGGATCCCAAGGACAGGAAGACACCTGAATATTTTCAAAAGAAAATTGAAACTATTGACAGCTTATGGGATGAGTTCAAGCAGAATGATTTAACGTTGCAAGGCAGCGAAGTCAAGTCTTCGGATTACTTTACCAAGAACATTTATCAGCAAACGGAGCATTTTTATCAATCAGCACGAGCAGTAATGGAAGCAGCGTTCAAGGAGTTATCAAGACCATTTACACCTATCCTTAGACGAGGAGAGGGGTCAACAATCAGGTTTGAAGTCCCTTTCATTAACACTACAGCAGCTTCGACTGATACCGTTAGCGAGTTGTTATCATCTCAGCAAGCAAACTTTAGAGCTTTGGAAAGGCAAATCAAGCGCATTGATGAGCAGCAAATCGAGGAAAAGTGGGAGATTGAAGACGAGCTCAAGAATTTACAACATCGCTGGCGTATCATTGACGATCTTCACCTTCGTATAGACAGCATTTTGAAAGGCCGGAACACCAGCTATGAGGACGCATTTGCAGAAATTGAAGATAAGTTCACTAATATCAAGAGAAAGCTTAACAGGAAATTGTGCTCTACAGCTCATTTACATCAATCTGTACCACAAATAGAAATCCCTATTTTCACAGGGAAATATACACTGTGGCCTACATTTTGTGACCTGTATACGGAGGCGATCCACAACAACAGACACCTCACCAGTGCTCAAAAAATGCAGCATTTAAAAGGAAGAGTAAAGGGTGAGGCCGAGCGTCTTATACAACATCTACACATATCAGCAGAGAACTACGAAGCAGCCTGGGACATTTTAAATCACCGATATAATAACCCGCAATTACTATTCACAAATCAAGCCGAAATATTACTTAATCAGCATAATTTATCAAAACAATCATCCTTTGAGTTGAAGAAGCTTTATGACACTACAACAGAATGCATTCATGCAATACACAATTTGGGAGTTGACACTAATACCTGGGACCCTTTATTAGTCCATATTTTATCAAAGAAGTTGGATTCCGAAACTTACAGCGATTACAAGGAGTCGCGTAAAGAGCCCCGCGAGCTACCTACGCTACAAGAGTTTATGTCATTTATTGAGGCCAAGTTCACGGCGCTAGAACCGATCCAAAGGAAAGAAAAGGATGGCAGAAATCATTTGGTCGCCGAGAAACCTTCTTATCATAATAACAACCCAACATTTATCAGCAAGTCATTTACGCAGAAAGGATATCAGAATAATCCTACCAGGAAGGCATACTATCATCAATATCAAGCCGCTCCGGTTTACACTCGGAAGTCCTGTGCTGTATGCCGTTCAAATCATGACCTATTTATGTGCAAGACATTTTTGGAGTTGCCTGCTAAAGAAAAAATTGAAGCAATAACAAAGAACAAAATTTGCCCTAATTGCTTGTATAAACATTATGAAAAGCAATGCACATCGATTCGCAGATGCAAGGAATGCAATGAAAATCATAATACACTGATTCACGAGGCAGTGACGCAATCGCGTGGAGCAAATAATATAATAAATAAATGTGCATTTGAGCCGCAGCCATCTACGTCATCGAGTACGCCTGCACCTATTGCAAAATCACCGCGACAGCACCATACTAATTATGTGACCGCGGACGACGAAGAAATTTTACTTACGACAATTTCTATCAAGGTCAAGTCAGCTGATAACAATTATATCACATTAAGGGCACTTTTAGACCAAGGCTCACAGATTTCAATTATTTCGGAAAGCGCTGCGCAAGCACTTGGATTACAGCGCCAAAAATATCACGCTTCCATATCAGGAATTGGGCCAAGTTCAAAACAAAGCAAGGGCGTAGTTACGCTCGAATGTCAGTCAATTTATGAAGATTATAATTTTATAACTCAAGCATTAGTCATATCAAGAGTAATAAACAGTTTACCGAATTCATCATTTAAGAGAAAATCATGGCCTCACATTCAACATATCCAGCTAGCGGATCCTGACTTCAATGTATCAAAACCTATTGACTTATTATTGGACGCAAGCGTATATTCAGATATTATCATGGAAGGGCTTATCAGAGGGCCCGCCCGCGCTCCGATAGCTCAACAGACTAGACTTGGGTGGATCTTATCAGGAAATATAAAAACTTTTAGTTGCAATGTTATCATTAATCACGTGGACGAGTTGGCCAAATACTGGGAAATTGAAGATATCACGGAAACACAAGAGCTTTCACCTTTATCTGAACAAGAGCAATATTGTGAAGATTTATATCAAAAAACAACAAAGCGTTTGGATGACGGAAGATATGAGGTCGCTATCCCTATGAAGCCTGGGTTTGAAAATGATTTAGGCGCCTCGAAGTCCATAGCTATCAGCAGATTTTTGCAGATTGAGCGACAATTTGAGAAACATCAACAATTATCAGACGGATATCGGAAGTTCATGACTGAATATCAAGAATTAGGTCACATGCGCAAGGCCGACACAGGTGTGAACGAGACCACATGTTATTTACCGCACCATGGAGTTTTAAAACTGGACTCATCAACTACGTCACTACGCGTAGTTTTCAACGCGTCATCAAAAACATCATCTGGTCGCAGCCTTAATGATCTCATGGAAAGCGGGCCTAATCTACAACAGGATCTTCAGTCACTGATTTTAAAATGGCGCGCGCATAAATATGTTTTGACTGCGGACATAGAGAAAATGTTCCGTCAAATATATGTTCGAACAGCTGATCAATGTTTACAAACTATCATATGGAGAAACTCGCCGCGTGACCGATTACAAGAGTATCACCTTACAACCGTGACCTACGGTAATAAGTCCAGTCCATTCTTAGCGATGCGAACATTACGACAAATCGCTAAGGATAATGAACAACTTAAATAGGCAGCCTATGCCTTAAATCACTGTTTCTACATGGATGACCTTCTCTGCAGTGTACCTAGCCTGGAGGAAGCAAGAAAATTACAGCAAGAATTAATAGAAGTTTTGAAAAAATCTGGAATAAATTTAAGAAAATGGGCTAGCAACGAGCAGCAGCTGATACAACATTTACCGCTTGAACAACAAAGCTCTATGTACGAGTTCAAGGACAGCGAAACTAGAAAAACACTGGGCTTAATGTGGAATCCCGCCTCTGACAGCTTTTCTTATCAATACAAAGGGACTAACGACAACAATCATTTAGTCACTAAACGGCAGCTGTTATCAGAAATCTCCAAAGTTTATGATCCCCTTGGATGGCTGTCCCCACTCACAGTCAGAGGAAAACTCCTGTTTCAGCAAACTTGGTTATCAGAACTATCATGGGATGACACATTACCATTATCAATAGAAAAGGAATGGTGTTCGTTAAAACAAGACATTTCTACAATAAATATGATTCACATTCCACGCTATCTGGGTCACGACGACGGCGCCGGTCAATCGCTTCAACTGCACGGATTTTGCGACGCATCAGAAAAAGCTTACGCTTGCTGTGTTTACTTAGTGACAGTAAATGATAAGGGCGAGCGCACATCGAAGTTGGTCACAGCAAAAACAAAAGTAGCTCCGACCAAAAAACAAATATCATTACCTCGATTAGAACTTTTGGGTTCAGTTTTACTGTCAAAACTTATGAAGAAAGTTTTGGAAACCCTATCATCAGCAGATATCACTATCACAAAAATTTATGCCTGGACAGATTCAATGATTGTATTGGGATGGATACACGGAGAATTTTCAAAATGGAAATTATTCGTCGCAAACAGAGTACGAGAGATCATAGACGTACTTCCAGCATCCTGTTGGCATCATATAAGATCAGAAGAAAACGCTGCGGATTGCGCTACAAGAGGGTTGTCTACAAAAAGTTTATCAGAACATTCTTTATGGTGGGAAGGCCCTAGATGCATCCTAAATTATCAAAATACAAACAATTCTATATATGAAGAACCAACAGTTGAAGTGAAGAAAAAACACAATGTGCACACAGCCTTACATGCTACAGAATGCATTATTAATTTATTATTACACAAAATGAGCTCCATAACATCGATTGCAAAAACAATAGCATATGTGTTACGCTTTATTGCACGATTACGCAAACAAGACAATTTAAATGAGAACAATAAATTGTCATCATCTGAGCTGAAAAATGCTTACGAATTTATCATAAGAAAAGTACAAAGTACAGAACTCGCGGAAGATTTATCACATTTGAAAAATAAAGGCCACGTGAAAGCAAGCAGTCGACTAGCCAGTTTGAACCCTTATGTGGACGACAACGGGATACTAAGGGTTGGTGGACGGTTGGAGCATTCACACCTTCGTTATTCAGCCAAGCACCCCATCATCTTACCAAGTTCAAGTCGACTTACTCAGTTAATTATTAATCAAGCTCACGTGACTACCCTGCACGGCGGCCCAAAGCTAACACTATCATACATACGGGAAACATACTGGATTGTTAGTGGCATACGAACTGTGAAGAAACAACTCCGTGATTGCGTCATCTGCAAACGCTTCAAGCAAACCACAGGACACCAGATCATGGCAGACCTGCCCCAACCCCGAGTGACACCATCGCGCCCCTTCACAAAAACAGGACTCGATTTCACGGGATACCTGGAACTAAAATTGAACAAGGGTAGAGGCGTCCGCACCACCAAAGGGTATGTTGCTGTCTTCGTATGTCTCGTCACAAAAGCCGTGCACCTGGAAGTGGTGTCAAATCTAAGCACAGAAGCATTCCTAGCCGCATTCAGACGACTTTGCTCCCGGCGAGGCACGCCGAAACATGTATTCAGCGATAATGGCACGAACTTTGTCGGTGCGTCACGTATCCTGAAAAAGGAGCACAAGGATATCATAAAATCAATCAATCCAGAAATAATGAATAACAACGATATTGGGGTCACCTGGCACTTCAACGCTCCTGCCTGGCCTTCAGCTGGCGGTTTGTGGGAAAGCGCAGTGAAAAGCGTCAAATATCACCTGAAAAGGGTAGTAGGAGAGCAAAAACTTACATACGAGGAGCTGACAACCCTACTACAACAAATTGAAGCATGCATGAACTCCCGACCACTTTGTTCACTCACTGAGGATCCTGAGGACCTGTGTCTGACTCCTGGTCATTTCTTAGTCGGTGGTCCAATAATATCAAGGCCACAGACCGATCCTGATATCACCCATTTATCAACTCGCTGGCAACTAGTGCAAAATATGAATAAACAAATCTGGAAGAAATGGTCGAGCGAATATCTGCAACAAATGCAATCAAGGTCAAAGTGGAGAACAGTAACTGAAAACATTAAAATAGACGACGTGGTTATCATCAAGGAGGAGAACATGCCTCCCGGCAAGTGGGCATTGGCACGTGTTTGTGAGTTGCACCCCGGGAAGGACGGACACGTCAGGGTTGTAACTCTGAAAACTCAAAATAACATCATAAAGAGGCCAATCAACAAGCTTATCATTTTACCGACGCAAGAAAAACAGTCAGAGAATAATGAAATATCAAGTGGCACTAATCAAAAAAGGACTATTAATCAATCAAGACCAAGGAAAGCATTCCAGAATAATTTTATCATCATGTCTTTATTATTCCTGCTGTCTATCATTCCTGCGAGCCTGCAACAATCATTGAATATAGCGCAAATAAATAACACAAATTCGCTATATTTTGATAAAACTGCCGATATGCAAATTATCAAAGACAAATGGACTACGATTGTTTATTACAACATGACTAATTATTGGCAGAGTATCGAAAGCCTAGATGCTTACATAAACAATTTACGCAGCTACTGTGACGAAACGGACGAAAAAGACATATGTTCCACTTTGATAACACAATATGATCACGATCTCAACGAAATCAAGCATTACAACGACATACTTATTTTTTCTCACTATCATCGTACAAAAAGAGCATTATTAAACGCTGTCGGAAACGTCGCCAACATCTTATTTGGAGTATTGGATGACAAGTTTGCAGAAAAATACCAACAGGATATTGAAAAGATAACGCATAACGAAGTCCACCTTCTACAATTATTGAAAAATCAAACCTCCGTCGTTGAAGCTCAGAACAATATTTTACATAGACACGCACAACATATGGATCAGCAGTTTGGAAACATCAATAAACAACTTTACAATATTTCCCAAGACACAAATATTATCAGAAGATCACTTCACATATTATCAAATGGACTTTCACTCAACATACTGATATCAAACATAAGAAAAATCCAGGAGAGCCTCATAAGCACGGTTACCGACATATATCAAGGACGCATTGACATCCATATATTATCACCCGATCAACTAAAGGAACAATTGAATATTATCTCCGGACAGTTAAATAGAGAATTAACTGTGCCCGTCAAACCTGAAAACATCAAACATCTATATGAAATACTCCAAGTTAAGGCAAAAATCAAGGGAAACTATCTCATTATGGAAATAAAAATACCACTAACTACGAGTGAAAACTATGAGTTAAATCACGTGATAAGCCTGCCGCAAGTAACAGATAACAAAACAATATACGCCATACCTATCACTGAATTTATATCATTCAATATGAGAAAGGACACCTTTATTCCTATGACGAAGACAGATTTATTATCATGTACCAAATATCATCAAGATCGATATTTGTGTGGCCTGAATGCCCCAATCTACGAACTAAAGGTTGATCAGTCAATATGTGATATTAAAATAATTACGAACGGCAGCAATCAAACATTCTGTAAAATAAAAATAATTCAATGCACAGACGTATGGATCAAATTACATTCCAGCGACGCGTGGCTCTACTCATGTTGCGAGGAGTGTCCCGTGCGCGTCATGTGTCCGGCGAGCCTGACGTCACGCAGACTACGCGGCAGTGGCATCATTACCATAGGTCAAGACTGTGCTGTGAAAGGAGACACCTTCACACTGATCGGACACCATGACTATAGAAATCAATTGGAAGTACAATCACCGACACCGAAAATAGAGATTCCTCTCACATCCGGACTTAACGAGTTTATCAACACATCTATACCTATTCATCTCATAGAAATTGATAAAGAGGATGAGATCAAGATTGTAATGATCCCCCCCCGTCTAAATACTATGAAGATGTGTGATGATGCTAATATGATGGTGTGATACCTAATGATACCTAACTTAATTACCTAACTTACCTAACGCTTATTATACCTGGTGATGGTATTTTTTTTGATTCTAGTTCTTACTGTTTTACTATATGGATTGGTGATATTCTAACCCTAGCATAGTTAACCTAACGCATACCTAACTACAAATCCCATTCATGTTGATTAGCCGCTAAACGGCTTCCGAACTAACCATCCCTACTTGTGATTCCATTAAATGTTTTATCTATGTTTTGCCTAGTTTATTTTCCCTAACCCTATTTTATTGCATGATAGAATAATCTAATATTAATGCTTTTGTAAAGTGTGATATGGACGCGTAATGTCTAGTGATATTTCCCAAGTTGTAATCCGTAATTACCCTAAGTTCTCGAATATTGCTGGGTGGATATAAATATTAACTTTATATGACTAACTTTAATTATTTATGCTTCGATATATAATGAACTAAGAACTTATTACTAAAAGAAGGAAATTACTTTGCCTGATTTTCCTACAGAATAGAAATCAAGATATTAATTGCTCATTCCAAATTGATCCAACTTCATACTAATCTGTTACTTTGTTTAATGCTTAGAAATAACTATGTTTATCAGATAAAATACCGGTCTATTTTATTACGGAGGACCCTAATCCATTAGATTTCTACCTTATGTTGTCATGGTCATGCTATATCAACTTTATTGATAAATTTATTACTAATTACTTATAACTTCAACAATGAATTACTAGTGACCGCCTGCTGTGTTAATGAAAATTTGAGAATTTACCTATTTTACTACTATACTATCAGTTATAAAGAATCTATTATCTATGTCAACAATGTTTCAATTCATATCTTTGGATTTACTTGACAAATTTTAATAATCATAGCCGGCCCGGCTGCGGCTTTTAGAAAATCTCTAGAATTTGTTAATTTTCTAACTTTAAAAAGGAATAATGTTATTTAAATATCTTGGAAAAGTATCTTAGGGTTGCCTCTCACCTAGTTTTCTATGTTAATGGCAGAACCAATACTGAAATTATATTATGAAAATCTGAATGTTTTGCTTTTATGATTTATTTCTTTATTTCTATTCGTCTAATTTGATGTATAGATGTCCTAGCTCTGAACAAAGATATGGAACCAACGCTTTGACTACAAGATGAGTTTAGTAAGTATGTTTTGTAACATTAAGTATGTGCTTAAACAAATGGGGCTTCACTCATCGCCATTGGATTGCATAGTTGGTCGTTGACTATCTTCAGTTTAATGTGTTTATACCCGAGGAAGAATGTTATCAAATGGTTTCCTAGTTAATGATATTGATTCCTCATCTTACAACAAAAGTATTCGCTTTTATTACTAGGTCTCAATTATTCCTGTTATTACAGCTATTACTTAATAAAATTACTACCAAATGGATATTATTACTCTTTTGATATAACCAGGGAAATAGAATTTAAGTTTGTAATTTTCCTAAATAAGCTTACTTTAATCTCATACTAATTCTTAATATTTGTTACTATACCATGGAAATTTTAATAGTCTCTAGCGATTAGAAATGGAGATACTATAGGAAAGAGATAAGCGTTTCCAACTACATACCGCTGAATGAAGTAAGTATGAACAATGTTGATAGAAATTGGTCAAAGTGAATTTATGAGTTAATTGGAGTATTGTCAGGCTAGGCGCACTCCGCGCTTTAGCTACAAAGCTACAAGTAGGTAGCGGGTCCGTCCAGACGGACTAATTTCAGAGGGCTACCGCGTGCCGGCTGTGTCGCACATTAGCAGTTCGATTTCGATAGTAAGCCTTAATACGAATAAAAAGGATCCGAAACTCACGTTTTTCACTCTTCCAAAAGTTCCAAACGACATCAAAACGTAAGAAGTGCTTGTCTACTAGGTACCTAGTTAGTAACTAGTATCCCTTTATTCTTAGGTATTTACTTGTCTTATTTGCTAAACAATCTTCGCCCAACAATTTATTGAAAAAATAATTTATAGATTAGGTAGGTACTTACCTACCACTTTCGAAATAAAATCAATTATAATTACAATTTCATTTCGTAATAAAGCCAATTGCTTTAAAGCCAGCATGTATAGTCTGATGTGGCGTTGACTGTACCTAGCGTATGTTTTTTTTAAATTAACTACCAGTTATTTAATTATTATTGAAAAGAAGAAACCCTGAAGTCGTTAGAAGAGATAAGAGCTACGCGATAGAAAGAGAGGCAACTTCTAGGTGAATATAACTGTAGGCAAGAGAGCGGCGTGCAACCTGAATTGCACTTTATTGGGTATGGAATAGAGTCGTTATTTATTTAAATGACTTCGCGGAGTGGATCTTCTGTACTTGTACTATTATGTATTCTGTGGTATTGTTATAAATTAGTAGGGTAGAAAAGGGTATATCGAGCCATAATAGTCAATAGGGTAAAAGGAGGTAACTCGAGCTATAAAGAAAGTTAAGTTTGGGTAATTCTACTCCGCTACCAAATATTAGTTTATTTGTCATATACAACGTTATTCTAAGTAATGTAAATCATCCAATGTCGACTTAGTTTATCAAGATAAGAAAGGTAATTTGAAGCAAGTTAAAGAGTTATAGTCGCCAGAAATCAAGGCATGGAAAAACCCGTCTTCGTAACTGATTAAGAATTTATTTGCTATCTTTAGTGTTACTTAAAATATACAATGTGGCTTTCCTGGCTAGATAAAGAGCCCCTCCTCC
This sequence comes from Agriphila tristella, assembly GCA_928269145.1. Taxonomy (NCBI): domain Eukaryota; kingdom Metazoa; phylum Arthropoda; class Insecta; order Lepidoptera; family Crambidae; genus Agriphila; species Agriphila tristella. The sequence goes on from OV743445.1 coordinate 18,957,264, forward strand.
GCTCAATATGGTAAGCCTCGTCTCCAGAACTGGACAGCTTTCCCCCAGTGACCAGCCTATTACAATCATTCTTTAATTTAAGTAAAGTATATGGTCGATAGTCTAAGTTTGTCTGTATATTCCAACAAGAAGAGGACAAGCAAAATGCTCCAAGCGATTTCCCAGTTTTTCACAATTGAAATATTCTTTTCTCAAATGTGATGGCCAGATCATTTTTTTTTTATTATTTTTTCTAAATTCTGATTTATCTTATATCAACATAAATTCAATCTTACAATTTATGAACTTAAAAAAGGGAATAAGTACTGGAAAATCTAGGGATTTCAGAAGGAAAGTTTCTTAAATTTAGGGACATATAATAAATAAATATTTGCGTTAAACCTTTCCTACTTTTGAACAATAGCTTTGGATTGCATTGTCAAAATGGCATTGAATAAATCTTCTTATGATTATTGTGTGAATAAACTTGATATTGATTTCCTTTAAATTGAGTCGACTGTTAAATTTGATTTAGAATATTTAACTCAGAGAATACTTTGATTCCAGTAATCGTGAACTTAACATATTCACCAATTTATTTGATACTTTCATAGTATATAAATGTTGGTCAAAGTATTGTTTAGTGCTACACACCGAGCATTATTTTGTTAATTTGTGGAAGCTTACTCAAAAATTGTGTCTTGTGATATTAATGAGTTGGAATTGACATGGCTCAAATAATATCACGGGTCAACATTACACCCAGACTTTTATTTAGCATTCATCCACATTTATTACCAAAATATTTTATTTTATTTATAGTCAACAGATTGAACCGTGGTCAAAATTAGTAAAGTCAGCCCAATTCAAAGATATTACTTCTGTTATGATTTGATAGTCTATTAGTTAATTAGATTGTGCGTCCAGCTAGCTTTAGCACAATAGTAGGTAGATGTTTTTCATTCACTGAAATTTATTTACAATGCCACTTCACAACACCCATAGATGCCACAACACTACCTATTCTCTGGAATTACTGAGAATTTAAGATAACAAATTCACTAATACGTTCCCATTTAACCCTCCAACTTGCTCGCATTTACCTGCCTATGACACAACCTAAAAATCATCATACATTTTAATTTACTTTTGTCATGATCCGCCATGTTGTTTATCAAAATTAGCTTGGATGAAATGCATCACTTAGTGAACCAATAGCGGCCATTTTGTAATGCACCTTTGCAATTTTCCTATCGATAAATAATAATTCGGCCATTTTGTTGAATTATGCCTAACTTATCCTACAACAATTTCGATTCTAGAATGCTAATTTTACATTGTGACGACCTACCTAACTAGATTTTTGCTCGTTCCACATGCCTGCCTAGCAGATTATGCGCCTATTCCGCTCTATTGACGACGATTCAAAACACCAGTATCACAAGCCCCTCCCCCCGGTTTTGTGATACTCTACCTAATTTTCGCGCGATTATCCCTACAATTGACCTATGATTTTACCTGCCTAATTCAGACTACATGAGAATTTCCTATGCCAAATTTTGTGGTTCTTACCAGCGCCACACGTCGCCCCGTTCCTGTACAGTGTGAGCAAGCATACTCCCTAATTTCGCTAACAGCTTGGCCGTGCTAATGGTGGGGAGGTAGGACCACCATTAGGCCCTAACCAAAGGAATAATGAAAACCTGCTCTAGGGGCTTAAACGGAAAACAGAACTACGTTCTAACGGCAGCACTTGATGAAGCCTTTTTCCATATTAAGTCACGCAGGCTTACATTATGTGACTAACTAGGCAGACCAACGAATTGGCCGCCCGTTTATGACGCCACAATCATAAACTTCAATTTACCTAGTACCCCCCCGAAAGTCCATAGCGAATCGCCCCAGCACGACACAATCCTATTTTTAATTATTCAAGATAAAAAACTCCCTTCCCACATTTCATTTCATATGAAATTAGTTTTAGAAAATCTATTTTCACTAATTCTTGAATTTACTTGATACAGCTACGTTAATTTGATGTAAACTTTGCAACCAAACTATATATTTCAGTCAGGCTTTAATTTTACCATTTAAAGCTTATCTGAAACATTACCCCAAAGGTTAGAAACTTGCCCGTGCAAGACCTATACACATAGACTTTCGTTTCTTTCACTTATTTGCTGACTATTTCGGTCTTGAGTTAAAGTAAAACTTGTTCAGCAGCCATCTTACAGAGGGAAGTGTGCTTGCGTCTTCTTCGGTGGCAGTCAAGGAAAGAGCCCGGCTCCCCCGCGCCCGGCCTTATATACATGCGGAAAAGTTACCTCTGCGAAAATCTTGATGACGCTTAATCTTATTGGTTCTTAATTTTTTAGAGTGCCCTGTCACTAATTTTTCTAATTTACCCAATAATGGGGTAATTTCTCCCTGAACTAATCTACCTATCACGTGAATATAATAATAGGAACCCGTAATTACTTCGATACTGACGATAGTTATAATTATAAATATAATTAGTTTTGCTTATTCTAGAATTTACAAAACTCCTCACATACGCAAATATTGTTCTAATTTCCTAATGACACAATCGATTTAACCTTCCCTGTACGTTTGAATACATCTTTTGGTCTATCACTATTCTAACCTCCCAAGAAAAATCTTATAATCAATAAATATGTTATCTGACCGCTTTTATTATTTCCAATCGACGCATAGCTTTATTTAATAATAGCAAAGAATTGATAACAAGAAACCAATGATATTATGCTTAGCCAACCAAACTTGGGGTATAATAACGCTAACAACGAATATTACTCACATACGTAACCTACTGTTGTATATGCCCTATTTTGTCGCCTCATCTTACAATTTGCCTCTTCAGTCACTGAATGAGTTTATCTACATACTATGGTATTTTAAAAATATTTCAAACCCTCTCTGTCTCTAACTTTTCTTTCTTGTGCAAAAGTAATGGCATCATTTTTATTTCTTCATCTATTCGCCGTTTCTATCGTTATTTTACTGAAAGAGTCACTTTTACTGAAAGGTAACTGTTGAATATCCTTCCACATAACATTTAATCTATTCATATATCTATTATTGTGGGTAAAGGATTTGTAATCTCAAAGTATTATTCAGAAAATATAAAATCAATTAAAGTTTTTATTGTATTTGCAGGTTTACTATACTGAATATATGGATATCATATTTCTTACTGTAAGATAATCAACGTCGTTTATAAAATCTAAGCATATATTTTCATCTATTCAAAACAAAAGCACATTTGATCGCTTATTGATGAATCGAAAATACACCAAATCTCACAATTTCGAATATACTAGCCTTAAGATGAATCCCGGCCTTAACACCCCCGATCCATACATACATACGCACCTCTTTTGCCGTTCCCCTGGCACGGAACCTTGCTCTCGAGTCCGACTCGCACTTGGCCGGTTTTTTCCCATATTATATTACTAAGGGTACTTTATAGACTCTAACTGGTAACATTTAATTTTACACGTCACCATTGCGAATTATGATTGGTTACTTTAAAATCTGGCGCCATGTAGCTTAATCTTAGGAAAATCCACGCCCACACAGAATCTGAGCTCTCGATTGGCTATCACAACCATTTTCCCTTCGTTTTTTGTTTATGAACAAAGGAAAGCCACGATCCATTCTACGGTAGATTGTTTTTATGTCTAGTTCCTTTTACAACTTTTTACTAGTTATCGTTCCTATTTAATGTTTATTTATTACAAATATAATCATTCGTATTCTTCCTTTACTTTTAATATTAAATGATTTTACTTTATTCATAATAACAAACTTAATTTACAAATAGTGTTTTTTGACATTTGCTGAAAACGAAACGCAATATGTGTTTACAAAGCATGTCACGTCACCAAACCTAAACATTATTTTACACATTTAGAATAACTAAATTATTATTTGTTTATTTTAATATCTTATAATCATTCTACTTCCTTTTACCTTATAAATTTTTAATGATATAATTTACCAAGGATTATTTCGTTCTCTTTTTTTTTTCTTCTCTTTAAAATATAGAGTGATTTTTCTCTATGGATTATCACTTTAGTTCCAAAAACGGCCACCAAATGTCAAATGCATTTGTCTATGTAAATGTCAACGAATTGTTTATTATCGTTGAAACATATTTTCAGGTTAAAGAAATCCCGCAAAAGTATCCGTTTTTTATATAAAATATGATAAAATCAAATCAAATCAAATCAAATCATTTATTTGTAAACATAGGTAAAAAGTTAAACAGCTGGTGTGAAAAATATAATGTACCACTATGTTTGGCCATCAATGGGCGTACAAATTTTAGTTTTAGAAATTGTCATTAAAAAAAAATAGAACAATTATGTCAGTAAAATATAAAAAAAAATGTCAAAAAACTATACAAATAAAAAAAAATTGATATCAATAAAAATGTCAACAATATTAAAATTATAAAAAGAAAACAATTAGAAGTCAGTAATCAATAAAAATTAATGTAGTTATAAACATAAAAAAGGCACTATATCTTATCATTAAAAAATTCTGTCAGGGTATAATAAGCTTTTCTAATTAATAAAGATAACAATTCCCTGCGAAAAGTTGTTAAGTTAGCCTCTTTCAGTTTTTTTGGTATTTTATTATAAATTTTAGGTGCCATACAGAAAAAGCTATTTCCCTTCAACGCGGTATTTCTATCCGGTGCTCGTAATGTATTTCCATGACGTTTGCTTACTTTCAATTGGCCAGTGGATATTGTTGGAAAAAGATGCGGATTTCCCCTGACAAACATTGCAGTTTCATATATGTAAAGGGATGGTACTGTAAGTATCTTTAAATCTATAAAATGTTGTTTGCAACTATCCCTTCGTTTTAAGGATTTGATAGCCCTGATACATTTTTTTTGGCTTTTAAATATCACTTCCTTGTTTGTGCAATTGCCCCAAAACATAATTCCGTAACGCAAGATAGAAGCGACATATCCATTGTAAGCAGTTAAAACTGTCTCTATATTAGCTACTCTAGATAGAGCTCTTAGTGCATAAACAAATTTATTAATACGTGTACACAAATCATTGGTATGACTGAGCCAGTTAGTTTGGTAGTCTATGTTTAGACCTAGGAATTTTGTTTCGGCGACAGGTTCTATTGTAGTACCATTTTGACGAACTGTAACTTTCGGTGCCTCAGTGTACTGTCGAAAATGCATTATTTTTGTTTTGTCAATATTTAAATTCAAATTGTTCATGTCAAGCCATTTAATTATATTTGCTAATGTCATTTTGATTTCATTTTCATACGTCAAGTTATTTTTACATTTTATCAATATTGTACTATCATCGGCAAATAATGTCATAGGATATTCAATGGATATTGGCATGTCATTAATATATATTAAAAATAATAGAGGTCCTAATATTGTCCCTTGAGGAACGCCATACTCTACATCTCTACATTTTGAAATATGTTCCTTTTCTATTAAAGTTTGTTTGCAGATTGTTTTGATAGCAGTTTGTTGCTTTCTGTTGCTAAGGTAAGATTCAAACAACTTTAATGCAATACCCCGTATTCCATAATGGTAGAGCTTTTGCAAGAGAATACCATGGTCAACGTAGTCAAAAGCTTTTGACATGTCCATGAATATTGCGCAAATGTTTTCCCTTTTGTCGATAGAGTCAGTCACTAATTTCAGCAAGTTAAAAATAGCTAAGTTTGTGGATTTACCTCGACGAAAGCCAAACTGTTGGGAAGAAAAAATATTAAATTTTTCAAGAAATGAGTAGACTATGTTATATATAATTCTTTCAAAAATTTTTGATAGGATTACTATAAGAGCGATAGGTCTATAATTTTTTATATCTTTAGTATCACCCTTTTTATGTATAGGTTTAATTATAGACAATTTAAAGGCCTCAGGAAACGTTCCTTGGCTTAGAGACAAGTTTATTATATGGGCTAATGGACAAGCTAGATGTCTGGCACAACATTTAATTGCTGCGGTAGATATGTCATCGTAGCCCACACTATTTGTGTTTTTTAGAGATAATATAGTCTTATGTACTTCGGGTGGACTAGTTGGTGTCAAAAAAATAGAGTTCGGATTAGATTGCGTTTTAATGTCAACTTTCTTATTTTTCAATGTCAATTTTGATGTAGAGTTAATTTGCTCTACAAAATAATTATTTATCGCATTTGCTATGTCACAGGGATTAGTAATAGTTTGGCCATTGGAGGAAATCTCTTTAATTGTCTCACGTGGAAAATTATTCTTGTTTTGATTGATAACAGACCAAGTAGCTTTGGATTTATTACTAGCTGTTTTAATGGTAAAGTTATTTTGACTTTTTTGTGTCAAGTTTATAATTTTTTTAAGACGTCTAGAATAATCCCCAATTAATACTTTGTTTGCCAGGGTAGGTGATTTTCTATAGTTCCAAAGTAGCCTTCTTTTATTTTTACTGCATAGTTTTATTCCTCGAGAAATCCACTTCGGTCTTTTTCTAGCCTTTACGTTAACAAATATATAAGGAAAGCAAAGGTCATAGAACATGCGTATCGTCTCATATAGTGAATTGTAAGCTTCGTTAACATCAGTTAGTTTATATACATCGGAAAAGCTTAAACTTCCTATGGCATCATGAAACTTTTTTACATTCTCACTACTCATGTCTCTTTTCTCTGATAATTCGTGAATGTTGTATTTGCAAATCGCAGTCATAGCCTACAATTATCTGTGATCAAAGAGTTTGTGCTACAAGAATACTGTTGTAATCGCAGTAAATATCGTAATGCCAGACAATATGCATTGAAAGACATCCCAAATTGCATAAACAACCCCTTTTTTATTAAAATGAGAATAAACATCCCTTCATGGTAAGTTATTCAACGAGTTTATTTATTGATTCAATCACATAACTTTATTTTTTTATTGCTTACAACTATTTTTTCCAACCCTGGACTTCTTTGTATCTCGCAGATTTACAAATTATCACTAAAATAGAAGTTAATTGAAAGAAATGGAGACTCCAAGGCGATAGAAAAAGGTAATACATTGGAGGCGATGGGATTATTAAGGAGCAACAAAATATCTTTCCCAGTGCCGGTTCATAGGTCAGTAACCCCTCTTATTTTTATTTTTATTAAATATTTGAGACAAAGATAACATGTTCAATTTTGAACTGTTACAAGATGAAGAAACAGATCCAAAGTTTAAAGGAAGCTACCATCGAAGACGTATCCATTCATGACAAACATCATTACGTCATGATATACACTTTGCTGTTCATCAGCATTTTATTAATCATATGTGTTGTTTGTTTGTTTATTTATTTCAGACGGCAAGGGCAGTCCAAAGACAGAGTAAGCGTTGTGCCGCCACCAAAGCCAGTGCGGTCGTACACAGCACCCCCTGGCGACAACACCCCCTCATCAAATGATTTCCCACTCTACGCGAAACCATCGTGTGGGTCCTCATGCCGTACACGGGATCAGACTACCACGAAGACAATTGAATTTGAAGACATTCAGTTTAAGGAATAATTTTATTGTCCTCAATTTAATTTAATTTATTGCAATGTTTACTTAAGTTATATTTACCTAAGCATTTTTACATTTTATACACTTTTATAATTACCTTTTATCATTGTTATATTTTAATCATTGTTTATAATTTTTTCTTGTTTTTTTTTGGATTGGCAAGATGTACGAGTCATCGTACGTGATTGGGTACTTTGCTTACTTTGCAATAACGGGCAATATTTATTTTACATTTTAAAGCAATAAATCAGTGCTTATTACGCATTCATTGGAATCGGTTGTTATCATTTTTAACCCTTCCTTCTATCAAGCAAATCTTATCATTTATCGTAATATCATATCAGTTTCTTATCATTATCATCATAAGTGTAGGGCACCCTATAACATAACTTGCTAATAAGTACTTTGTTGAAGTAATATAATAAGTCTATGTTGTTGCCAATAATCCTGTCACCCTGTTGTAATTTCCTGGTAACGATATATTCAAGTTTGTAAATATCGTTACTTATGGCTGTTAAGCTAGGGTTTCCTAGGCTGACGGTGCCGTTATACTACGGCCGTAATTTAGCGGTGTAGAACGTTTTCTATGTAAACAATACGGCGCGGTTTCCTAGAGAGCGGTGCTGGACAGCGACGTCAAAAAGCGGTGCCGCCATTTTTATGACGGCCGTCATGAGTCATGACGGTGTAGGGTACAGTTCGAAAACGTTTTTTTGTGAGATAGCGGTAAGTAACAAAATGAATTCCTTCTGGAGCAACGAAGACGACGAAATTTTAATAGAATTCGTCCGTTATCATGAAGTCCTTTATAATATAAAAAGTAAAGAATTTAGGAAAACCCCATTTAAACAAAATTTATGGCGGGAAATCGGCGAAATTTTTAAATAAATCAGGTATATGTAAACAATTCACTGAATAGGTATTTGTAGTCAATTATTTGTATTAAAAATTCCAGTAAATACCTAAAATAAGCTAGGTAGGTAGGTAGGTACATCTTTTGAGAATAAAAAATAAAGATTTTTTATTCTCAAAAGATGTACCTACCTACCTACCTAGCTTATTTTAGGTATTTACTGGAATAAAAAGAGAATAAAAAATAAAGATTTTTTATTCTCAAAAGATCTACCTACCTAGTTTATTATAGGTATTAAATATTGGTACCTTTGAACTACCTATCGTTATTAATTAATTTACTAAATATGATGTGACATAATTGAATATTTATTTCCTTATTTAATGCAATTTAAATGTGTACGTATACATTTATTTTGTCATTTTTATTATCTTTTGTCATTCTTATTAAAAATTCAGATACCTACCTAATTCGATTTTTAAAAAATTACGGCCGTAACGCTGTTGTACGGTGTTGTTACTTTCCACGTGTCATCACCGTTAAAACGGCCGTAAAATTACGGCCGCTGAGTGACGTTTACGTCCGTAAAATTACGACCGCTATGTGACGGCACCGCTTTCTTAGGAAACCCTAGCTTTACAGCTAATAAGTTTCTTGCGCCCGTTCTTCTTGTCAGCTAAAAAAGTCTGGAACGGGTGGTAGGAAAATATAGACGATTCAAAAGTACTTAATAATTAAGTTTATTTGAATAAAGCTTATTTGACTTTGACTTTGACTTGTAAAATCGAATCACCACCTCATTGAAATTAGGATTGCGCAAAAGCGCGTAAAAGCGCTAAATGACTAAAATACCCAGCCAAGTTGCCTGCCAAGTCGCTCCATGGTATATACCTACAGGGTTATTTGTAAAACACCAACAACCTCTCAGAAGTATACAACGTGTTAATGAAATACCGCAAAATAAGAAAACCGCAGGCTGATTATCTAAAATGAGCGACCGATCTCGATTCCTGAATTATTTCGAAATCGTCGCGCGACCGAGTCAATGATTTGGTATTATGTATGCGATCGCTGACTAGTTTATGCTCGGTTTATGCTCGTGAAGATCTCCATAGAAACTAGCGCCACTGGCAACCGGTGGGAGCGACTGAAAAGTCTTTTTACCGAAAGTAGTCTGTGTATGTGTCTGACCATATGTGCTCTGTGAACATAACCTTTTTGTTTTCGCTTCGAATTTTGTTTACATTTTTTCGTCTTCAAAATTGCAAATTCCGTGTAGGTATTAAAGGACAGGCCTTTTGTTTTACATTAAAACAATTTTATTTAATTTTGGTTAAAGGTAAGGCTAAGAATTTAACGAAAACCAATCAGAAATTACGTTTTGTCTGGTTTCTGTTTGACAGAAGAAATCGCGAAATCGTCGCGGTCGCGTCGCGGTTTCTGAGTTAGATAATACGAATTTCGGAGCATTTCCTTGCAAGTGCTCGTATATTTTAGTTCTTTAGTTGTCCGTTGGAGGCAGCACTCGTAGAAACTCGATCGGTGGTACGAAATCGAGTTTGACAGCGACGATTCCGAAATTATGACCGGTCGCTAGGTGATTTTTAATAAGATAATCAGGCTGCCGTTTCTTCGTACCATCAAACTGAACAACTTTTACTATGGGACCAACTCTGAAATCGCGAAAAAAAAACAGCTATTTCATACAAAAATGAATAACGAAAATATAAAAATGTATGAAACAGCTGATTTTTTTTTCGCGATTTCAGAGTTGGTCCCATAGTAAAAGTTGTTCAGTTTGTTGGTCCAAAGAAACGGTTCTTTCATTTTGTGTTAATTCATAAACTGTTCTATGACTTTTCCGAAAAAAGACAAAAAAAAACGACTTTCCATACCATCCGAACAGCTGATCGAGATTTGTATGAAAAGTCATTTTTAGGGTTCCGTACCCAAAGGGTAAAAACGGGACCCTATTACTAAGACTTCGCTGTTCGTCTGTCTGTCTGCCTGTCTGTCTGTCTATCTGTCTGTCTGTCTGTCACCAGGCTGTATCTCATGAACCGTGATAGCTAGACAGTTGAAAAATTCACAGTTTGATGTATTTCTGTTGCCGCTATAACAACAAATACTAAAAACAGAATAAAATAAATATACAAGGGGGGCACCCATACAACAAACATGATTTGTGTGCCGTTTTTTGCTCGATATTAATAACGACTGCAGGTAGACAGTTGAAATTTTCACAGATGATATATTTCTATTGCTGCTATAACAACAAAATACAAAAAACAGAATAATATAAATATTTAAGGGGGTCTCCCATACAACAAACGTGTTTTTTTGCCGTTTTTTGGAACCCTTCGTGCGCGAGTCAGACTCGCACTTGGCCGGTTTTTTTTTTGTCTGTTTTTGGAAAAGTTGTAGAACAACAATGTTGTTGTTTATGATGTTAGTAATCTACTCCTGCTGTTGTTGGCGTTTTACAAAATAACCCTGTATAGTTAGTATTTTCGGAGTTTTAGATCATTAATGTTTTAAAATTTTATTTTATAACTTTAAAAACACTGAAGTTTACGTTTGTGGTCATGCAATAAAGTGTTTCAAATTTAAAGACCTAGATCAAAATGCTCTTCGCACTAAAGGACCCCCGAGAAGGTCAAACTATTTGACTCAAACCTTATGTCCTAATAAATAAATAAATAATAATATCAAATGTCGAGGAGCTCGATGGCGGCGCAGTGGTTTATTTGGCAAAGGGCCGGTCATGGGATGGGTGACCAAAAATTTATTTCGAGCTTCTCCGTGCTTCGGAAGGCACGTTAAGACGTTGGTCCTGGGTGCATTTGCAGTCGTTTAACACCCACCGATCCGCATTGGGCCTGCGTGGTGGGTTATGGCCCATCCTCCTTATCCACCCATAAGGAAGGCCTGTGCCCCAGCAGGGGGGACATCAAAAATGGCTGATGGTCAATAATAAATATAAAATCTTTACTATTTTAAACATAGTTATTATAGGAAAAAGAAATAATAATAATACCAATTATTATTTATTATACCATGTGCTTGACCACATACGATATTGCCGTTCTGCTTATTTCATGGGTTACAACTTAATTCGTCCAAGGTTACAACAATAAAGATGGCTTTGGTCTAACTGTCGTTGATTTATCTATATTTTTACTCCTACCTACAAATAAAATAAAACTCATATTATACTTTTCCAATCAAGTGCTTCTAGTTTAGGGTAATTTACCCTTGTTTTAGGGTAAACATTATTCAGCGGGGTAATCATTAGGGTGATTTTCCTAGGGAATTTGTTAGGGTAAATCTTGTGTTAACTTTACTTCTACAAAAACAACGTTGGACAAAGGAGACGCCTTTTATACCAAAGTTGTATACTTTTTACATTACTGCCCAAAAAGGAGTGTACCTACCTATATAGGTATGTGTATAGGGTTCATGTATGTTTGTGGGTATGTGAGTTTCATCATTCCACTATAACTTCTAAATATGCTAGCGAGTAGCTTTTTACCCGACTGCAAAGAAAGGGTTATGTTTTTCGCGCGTATCTTGTATGTAACTATGTAAGTATGTTTGTATGTGTGTTTGTATGTAATATTCTTTATTACCTCATATCTTTCAAACGGCTGAATGGATTTCTGTAATTAAGATATCGTTAGATTTGTCTCATCAGCCCAAGTGTTCTTAAGAAGGTGGCGTTATAAAAAAAACAACATGGCGGCTGTACGGTACTAATATACGTAGTGGGAAATTTTTTTTTTTTAGAATACTGCAATATGGGTGTCAAATTAAAGGGCTTATTGTAAGGATTTCAAAAAGGTATATCAAGACCGTAATATATAATAACTAAAAAGATATAAATAAAAAAATAAATTATAAAAATTAAAAAAACCCGTCTGCATAAAAAGACAAGTCCACTGAAAAGATGGAAAGAAGATTAAATATTAAAGGCAACATAATAACATGCAATCGGAGGCATATAGTACTTAATTCAAATCATTCATAACGTCACTTTCTTAATGCATGCCTCCGACTGCATGTTATTATGTTGCCTTTAATATTTAATCTTCTTTCCATCTTTTCAGTGGACTTGTCTTTTTTTTGAGTGATTGTCTCAGTTTCTGATGGCTACATGAGCGGTTTTTGTATTTTTGTGCTTTCAAGCTTGCTTAGACTATAATTATAACTTAGGAACACCTTTTTTTAAAGATAATATTGTTAATGTTTGTGCAGTCACTACTTGAATTTTTTTTTTAATTACAAATAACTTTGTGTATGTTTCAGTGTAAGTATAACGTCTTATTTGGTTTTATAAGCTTGTATCGCTCTTTGTAAATCAACCTGTTATATATGTCGTAGGATAATCGTATTAGCCGGATCTTTACAAAAATCCTAGGTCGATTGTAAAGAACCGGATAATTGTAATCTTAGATAGATTTTTGCAATCGTCCGAGTAATTTTCAGGATCTTTGTAAAAATCCAAGTATGTTTCGGACAATTGTAAACTTGAATGCTGATTGGATAATCTAAGAGACGATTTACAACATCTTGAATCTGATTGGTCAGAACATATTGCTGATGGGTTTTAGGATTATTTCACAATTTTGCCGAATTAAATTCTTCAATTAAAGTTTTAACAAGGTTTTGCACAAGCATGTTGACGAGCACTGTAGAACTTTCTTAGCTCTGTGTAGTAAAGTTATTTTTCGGTTATAGGTACTTAACTCTAAATTGTCTGCACTGATCGAGCCCAGCATTTGTATAATATCCACTTCACTCACTTCACTCATCGTACATTAATGTCTCTTGATTGTTTTGAGCACTCAGTTTTCTTTTTTTAATAAAATTCGAACAAAACGCTGGAAAAATATTTGACAATAATCACAATAATAACAATGGACACAATGAATGTTACTGTTAGCCAATCAGAGCATCCGTCAGCCAATAACGTTTACGTTAGCCAATCAGCGTGCGCAAAGTGATGATCATTGACGATTTACCTAAGATACGCTGGATTTTTGTAAAATCCTAAACATCACTCGGACGATTGCAAAAATCTGTCTTAGATTCTAATTATCCGGTATTTTACAATCATACTAGGATTTTTATAAAAATCCTATTTTTACAATTATCCTACGACATATACATGCGAGGACCTGTAAATGACTTCCTACTGTCATTACGAGTGCTATTTGTTTGTTAATAGTTGTTGGTCTTCCTTAAGATTAATAAATAAATAATAAATAAATGCCTTAACGGATTTGGATGTATGGAGTATCGTTAGAATCCTTACATCATTACAAGTGTCAATGGGTATTTTTTTTAACATCAATATGGCGACTGTACGACGCTAGTTGCTAATGTGAATAAAAATTGTTTCTTCTATTATTACAATATGGGCATCAAATGAAACGCCTAGATGAGCAAATTACAAAACTATGTAAATGTTACTAAAATGTGTGAAATAAGAATAAATTAATTAAATACACGACTGCCCTGCTAAAAACGAACTAAAAAGTTAAGTAACAAGTATCATTGCAGTCGGGGGACCTCTTTGATCAAAAAATGTTCCATAAAACGGTCCCCCGACTTCAATGACACTAGTTATTACCCGACTGCAAGAGGGTTATGTTTTTCGCGCGTATCTTGTTTGTATGTAATATTCTTTATTACCTCATAATCTTTCAAACGGCTGAACGGATTTCTATGACTAAGATATCGTTAGATTTGTCTTGTCAGCCCAAGTGTTCTTAAGAAGGTGGCGTTTTAAAAAAACCAACATGGCGGATGTACGGTGCTGTTATACGTAGTGGAAAAACATTTCTTTTTAGAATACTACAATATGGGTGTCAAATTAAATGGCTTTTTATAAGGATTTCAAAAAGGTATATCATGACTGTAATATACAGGGTAATTTTTGGACCCCTTTTCAAACTTTGTCAGGTCATTCTATTACAGCAGTATAATCAATTTATGAAGTAAAACATTTTTTTTTACATTTTTACTCCAAACTTTTCCATACACAAATTGAAATTGTTGTCACCGTTTGCGCGTCGCACGGTCGACCCGCGCGAGCCCCCCTCCCGCCACTCGCCTTCCCCCGCTCGCGTCCCGTTCGTGACGGTGAGCGTGCGCGCCTAGATTTTTAGGATATAAAAAGTGGTTGAAAACTGTGAATTTAAAAAGAAATAATTTATAGTTATCTCACCTAATTTTTTTATTACTTCCTTGAACTATTATTTGATTTTGTAAAGGGGTCACAAAATTACCCTGTATAATAATTAATAACTAAAAAGATATAAATAAAAAAATAAATAAAAAAAATTAAAAAAACCCGCCTGCATAAAAAGACAAGTCAACTGAAAAGATGTAAACAAGATTAAATATTAAAGGCAACATAATAACATGCAGTCGGAGGCATGTCGGAGGCATATAATTCAAATCATTCATAACGTCACTTTCTTTATGCATGCCTCCGACTGCATGTTATTATGTTGCCTTTAATATTTAATCTTGTTTACATCTTTTCAGTTGACTTGTCTTTTTATGCAGGCGGGTTTTTTAATTTTTTAGTTCGTTTTTGGCAGTGCAGTCGTGTATTCAATAATTCTTTAATCTGTGATTCATAATCTGCTGTACTTTTTCACTTATTATTAGGCTGTGGTAGCTGTCAACCAAATGACAGATCAATGCCAACAAAGGACAAATCGGAAGACAGACGTATGGCTTTTACCCTCAGAAAAAGGAAACCTATGGAAGTGGCACAAACTGCAATAACAAAGGATTCGTGACGTCAGGTGCGTGCCGTGTCCGCCATATTGTGTTGCGTTTACAATTTCGACTCTATGCTGTTTACGTAAGGTGTATGTACATTAGAGTAGAGCCACTTTAATAGGCCACATTTGACATATGTCAGTCCATAGTGTGATTTGTCAAAATAAATCGTAAATTAGCTTTATTTCCTGATTATTACAATAAATAGGTATGTATTATGAACTGAAAAAAGTTAAGCAATTATGCCTTTGAATAAATAAATATTGTGTTCCCACCGTTAAAAGGTTACGTTGTTGAGTTTTCATGAACTGTCAAATGTGACCTATTAAAGTGGCCCTGCTTTAAGCTTAGCCGCCAAGTTTAGTTGCGTTTGAATGGAGAACAATGAAGTAGGTGTGCAGGCTTTTTTCGTAGGTGTGTCAGGTCCATATTATTCCTTCGTCATTGCTTTAACCCAGGGGTGTCCAAACTACGGCCCGCGGGCCGGGTCCGGCCCGCGAGGACCTACAATCCGTCATATCTGGCCCGCCATAAACTGTTTTAAATACATTGTAACATTTAAAATGTAAGTAAATAAGTGATGGGTAGTAAATTAAGACTCTTTGGTCATGTTAAATAATATGTTTTATTTATTTTTACTAACTTTATTTATTGCACTATAAAAAGTTATATTAACAAAATAACAAAACAGGCGGTTTTATTTTGTAAACATTCTTTCCCTAAGTAGGCTGGAGTATAGGTAGGGTTGCCAGATGGTCAGGATTTGCCTGGATTCTCCCGGAATACAAGATTAGTGGATGAAACTGACTAAAAATCCGCGCTGCGCGGCAGTTTTATTTTTCTATGTCTAGAACTACTATTTATATACTAACTTTTATTTTACTATGTCTATGCTGTCTAGGCAAGAGTACAAGTTTAGTGGAAGAAACTAACTAAAAATCACGCTGCGCGGCCGTTTTTCTACAAAAGACAAGCAATAGTATAAGATTAGTGGATGAAACTAACAAAAAATCGCGCTGCGCGGCCGTTTTCTTACTATATACAGGCATATTTATTTCTCCCCACAACAAACGCGAAATCCTGACATTTTAAAATTTTCTCCAGATATTTTGGAGTTCCGAATTGGTAAGTATAGGTCCTTTTTTTTGGCCCTCGCAACTTCGTAGAAGAGTCAGTCCGGCCCTTAGGCCAAAAAGTTTGGAGACCCATGCTTTAACCCATTAAGGCTCGGAAAATGAGACATAAAAGTTTTTTTTATTGTTGTCCGGACGTCGTCGTCTGCACGGGCATTTATGAATTAAGATCAAATTCAATCGTATAGGTAGGTACACATAAATGAAAAGCATTTTTCCATGGCGAGTGCCACTTCCTGACTTCCCCTTTAAGTAGGTACCTAATAATAAATGTATGACAAAAAATAGTGATGCAGAGGGTACTTTTATTGTTATGTGTCATAATAATATTAAAAATATTAATTGTTGTTTTTGTAAAGAACAAAAAAAAACATACTCAATGAAATTTATTTAGGGATTTTTTTCAAAATTATACAGAATCAAGGGTAAATTGAGACCCAGCTAGTACTATTATATATTCTGTGACCCAGCCTAGGGTAGTGTGAAAATCTGACCTGGCAGTGGCAACACTTATCAGTTCTTTATTCGATAAAAAGAGGTTCTAATAGTGATTTGATTTTACATTCTCTTTGAGAGGTGCTCAAGCTTCAACGTCAACCGCATAGAGGAAATAATCACTACGTTTTAGTCAACCGCGTTCAACTGATGTTGCTTCAGAACATAAGAGAACTTTTCACCTAATCTAATCACGCAGTCTTTTGAAAAAGCGTGACACCACCACCACGTAGACCAAGATCTCTGCATAAGATTGTCCCGGCGTCAGCAGCCAAACAAGTTACTTCCGCGCGTGTGTCTAGTAATAGGTATACATACACCGAAAGCTTCAGTACCGACCGTTCCTACCATAGAGTAAGATAAAAAAATTCCTACTAGTGCTGCCAGAGGGGCTAAACAACAAGTGCAAGTCTCGAAGCTAAGTAGCAGTTCTAAGAGTACTAAGACCACGGCTTTTGGAGCGTCTTCAGAGCCAAATGTCGGGTTTTAGGCACGACGAAGAACGCCAACTGTCCATATATGCGGACGCTGGTCGACCGGGTTCGCATTCACCTGTTTACACTGGTGGTAAATACTTGAACTGGAGTATCCGTCACTCCATACTTGAAATGCACAGCTACGTACCACGCACCGAACTGTATAATGCGTGCAATGCTGCTTTGCGCGAGCGTTTTACCGTGAGCGCGGGTCGGGATAATATTAGGGCTCTTTTCAACTTCCCGAACAGTGTAACTATTAGCAAGACCAAGCGTTTCCCGGGAAATACGGTTTATGTTAACGTAAATAATAGTCATGTAACCGTGTACCTCTATAGCATTTTTAATTCCCTGGATGTTGGCGAGTGGTCCTTAGAGCATTCGAAACATACAGCACCGAAGAAATACGCCGGTATTGATGACGCCAAGCAGAACTTTTGCGATAGTGTGACGGGTTTGATTAGAATGATCAGAGCACCCGACGTGACAGACAGGATGGCCGATATATATATATGATCGAGATTCGTTCGAGAAAGCTTTTCATCTCCAATGGTACAATTAGTTTTGGAAATTAAGTATCAGTTTAATTATGTATGTTAAGTTAGTCTTAATTTAGAAATTACATGTTATATTTAGTAAAATTCAGTTTAATGCCACACCTATGTGTTGATCATTGATTGGTTCTTTGTTCATTTTCTTTCTTTGCTTTAATAATAATAAAAGCTTATGAACTAAAAGTACTTACAATATTATTT
The DNA here is from genome assembly GCA_928269145.1 of Agriphila tristella. Taxonomy (NCBI): domain Eukaryota; kingdom Metazoa; phylum Arthropoda; class Insecta; order Lepidoptera; family Crambidae; genus Agriphila; species Agriphila tristella. The sequence goes on from OV743445.1 coordinate 18,975,307, forward strand.
CTTCTACCTACCCTTTAATGAAAAATAGTATTAAACATGCATTCATACATACCTACCTAGGTATGAGATTAAAAGTTGAGATGATTGATATTTTTTATAGAAACAAACTAAGTTAAAATAACATTTGGTGCTTGTGTTGCACAGGTTGCGGATTGTTCTATCTTTTGGTTTAAATAAAAAATTGAACAGAATTTGTTTTCTATGAAACTACTTATCTGAGAAGAAATTGACTGGGACATATCCGTAACATGTAAAACTAGGTATCAATATTATTAACACAAAAAACTCGAATGTATCACTTTATTTTTTGCCATTCAATTAAATTTTAATTTCTAGCCAAGTACATAAAACATAAATAATAAATTGTATTATAACATCTGCCAACTTTATATTTTTCTTATGTCTAATGGCAAAATGAATAGAAATCTCTTAATAATTATAGAACTTAAAATTAATATTGCACTTGCCGGTTGAGATTTACGTACACAAAGCTCAATTTCATGTATCACTAATATAGTTACACAATAGGGAATATGCATAAGTCACCGATTTTCCTAAAATTGAGCTTGATCGCTGCGGACACTTGTAAAAACATGATGGAACAGAAAGAAAAAATAAAAAAAAATGATTGTTTTCGTTTTATCACACGATGAAATCAGGGAAAAATAGCGAAATTTTTTGTTTGTTTTCGGATATAATGCACTTTACAGTCAGATAGAATATCGAAAAAGAAAAAATCTACTTAAACGCAAAATTTAGGGAGATAATTGAAGATTATTGGCTAACTTCATATTAAACGCGCCCGAAACACACCGAAACGTGATGTGTGACGTCACCGTTTTGTATAGAGCGTTTTCGGCGGGAGCTGATGCGTGCTAACTTCAAGTACCTATATTACGAGAAAAAAACGCATTAGACAAGTTTCAATAATACAGTTGATTTTCTCACGCATTATACTATTGATTTTGATAAAAAAAAATTGATGCATATTCCCTATTCAAGTTAAAAGAGCCTTTAAAGTACCTACTTTTAATACAATACAATAATCATTTATTTTGAAAAAACATGAGTACCTAACCTAGGTATACATTAAATGTAGTTGTCAGGGTTTATTATTGTCCTTACATGTTTGGCCTAATAGGGCATACAGAATTACAATGCCAGTTAATTTAATTATTTCTTATATGTACTTACTTAAATGTCAAAAAATAAAAGTAATAAAAATGATATTATGTAGGTACCTTACAATATGATTAGATGAATACCTAGTCATATGCTTAGCCTATATGAATTTAATTATTTTTTGTCAGATAAAAAATTTAAAGTAATGTCGAAGTACCTACCTATAATAAAAATGTTAATAGAACAACAACGTGTATGTAAGTCTAACTTTTATTGGAAAGCCCCATCAAGATTTCTCAAATATAAAACAATTGAAACATTGAAAAACAATACGAAATAAAATCAGTTTTTCCATAATAAATAACTTAGCTGACGTTGGACGAATTAATAAGAGCATAAATTACACATTTATTAATCTATACTTATACTAGATGCAGTTGATAAGTCTTGGCAAGTGTACCTATAAATCGATTTAACAATTTTATACATTATTTCAAAATGAAATCTATCTGCTTACATTAAATAGGGAATTAATCAATGGGGAAGGCAACTGTCAAAATAGCGCTGCGTACGCTTGTTCCACGAGAACTATGAAAACAAAGGATTTTTACTTTAAAAAAAACGTTTTTTTAGCTTTCAAATGATGAAATTCTGTGTAAATAGGCTTTAAAAATGTTGGCACTTACGAATTTCCGAAAAATCTGGATATTGAAAAAAAATATAAATTTTGTAAGAATAAAAACGTCTTAATTTGGCTTTAAATTCTGGCATTTGCATTGTAGAATAGACTTTTATATCCATTTTGGGTCAATGGATCTTTTACGGTAAAAAATACCACAAAATAAATACCTATATTCCCATACATTTTGTTTTGAACGTCTACTGTCTTAGGAACAAGCGTACGTAGCGACATCTACAATTAACGTTGCGTTGCCAACCCCATTGGGTGACTGGAAATAATTTAAGGCGACTGCTAATGGGATATGGTATGGGATACTTAAATACTAATCGGTTTATTTTTTCGGTGACAAAATAACTAAACGGACGACAAACTGTGGATTACAAAAATACGTAAAACGGGCGACTACATGTGGGAGACAAATAATTTAAGTTAGCAGTAAAAATTATAAATAGGTGACAAACCTGAGTGGGCAATTATTATCCAAGTAGGTAACTATACACGCTGAAATTTTAATCATTTGGTTCCCGCCGTGTGGTGGTTCCACTCATGATTACAAGCAAATTTTACTATGGGGCCAACTCTCCTGCTCGCAAAAAAAATCAGCTGTTTCATAAATTAAGGACGAGTAGGTACAGCACTTTTGTATGGAACAGCTGATTTTTTTTTTGCGAGGAGGAGAGTTGGCCCCATAGTAAAAGTTGCTTGTAATCATGAGTGGAACCACCCCACGAAGGGAACCAAATGATAAAAATTTCACGCTGTATAACTTATTTTACATGGTATTTTTGTCATTTCGATTAGGATAATAGTCACCTTTTTTGAATAAAATATAAGTACTTATGACAAATTTTAAATGTCTTGTGGGCCCTAAGGTTGTCGCCCGAATAGTAATTTGGTCGCCCATTCTGAATAACTAGTTACTCAATTTGTATTTTAAAGTCACCTATTTTCAATATCTGTAGTCGCCCTCAGTCCGTCGCCCACTTAGTATTTCAGTACGCCATATTAAATATTTTTGGTACACCCAAAATGGTAATTTATTGTTACCCGATTAAATATAGCGAATTCTCTGATGGTTCCTTGTGATTTTGATATCTTTTTAGGGTTCCGTACCCAAAGGGTAAAAACGGGACCCTATTACTAAGCCTCCGCTGTCCGTCTGTCTGTCTGTCTGTCTGTCACCAGGCTGTATCTCATGAACCGCGATAGCTAGACAGTTGAAATTTTCACAGATGATGTATTTCTGTTGCCGCTATAACAACAAATACTGAAAATATAATAAAGTAAATATTTAAGGGGGGCTCCCATACAACAAACGTAATTTTTTTGCCGTTATTAGCTTTATATTAATAACGACAACAGGTAGACAGTTAAAATTTTCACAGACAATGTATCTCTGTTGTTGCTATAACAACAATTACTAAAAACTGAATAAAATAAATATTTAAGGGGGGCTCCCATACAACAAACGTGTTTTTTTTCCGTTTTTTGGTACGGAACCCTTCGTGCGTGAGTCCGACTCGCACTTGGCCGGTTTTTTTATTTACAATATCAAATAGGAACAAGATCAAAGTTCTAAAAGGTTTTTCTGTCATTGTTAGTAAAATAATCTAATTATTATCGTAAGTGCAATTTCCTTTAATAACTTCTTTAACTTTTTCTGGTATTTCTGGCATCAGAAGAAGGTCTTTATGAGAACTAGGGTAAGGGGAGAAATGCTTCCACGTCTTGATTTCGTTGAAGAGAACGTCTCCTGGACACTCTGTTTCTCTAACTTGTCTGTGCCCTACCAACTTGTAGTCGGGTTTCACCCAGCCGAGACTGACTCCCGCTGAAATCAGCGCTTTGGCTGTTTCCAGCTGTTCTGCTGGTGGCAGTTCGTCTGTCGAAGAATAAGAAAGAATAAGTAAATAATAAATTGTTGGCAACATGGTTACATCGTTAAGTATACAACGTGTTACAAAAAACTCCCAATGCCAAATACGGTAGATAGGGACCAACTTTTACTATGGGACCAAGTCTGAAATCGCGTTTGTAATGTAACCACTCTCCAAAGGGGATTGTTCTAAATCGCCCCAAAACCAACAAGCATTTGAAATGTACCTAAATTTTTTTTATATTTTAATATACGATTTGAGAATTATAATTACAAGCGGACACTGCGAAACATTTAATACACTTTTAAAAGTACTTTAATTTTTAATACCATGAAATCCGCCATCTTTTAAGACAATTATTGTCATATGCATTGATTGATTTTCATTAGATACATTCCAGCAGGCTAATCGCTGAGTCATCGATCGCTATAGAGTACATTTTAACCATGGAAAGTAAAGCATTCTAGCACTGGCTAATCGCTGAGTTCACGATCACCACAGTTTACATTTTAACCATGGAAAGTAATTAGTTTTAATGTTCAATTTTATGACTTTCTATGGCTCAAATGTTCAATGATTTAGCGATTGGTCTGTCGGAAAGCACCCTATATATCCTGTGGTGATCAATGACTTAGCAATTCGTCTGCCGGAATGCACCCATTGTCAGTTCAGTTCATTTAATGATGAATGATAGGTGTCGAAAACATCGATATTGGTGTCAATATATCTGAATAAGTATATGAAGTTTTTCAGTTTAAATCCGATCTTAAATGTAATTTTTGGTATGTAGTCTTAAGAAAGATATTTTTTTCAAATAAATTATTGGTCAGGATTGACGGCGTATACACTGACTGGTTTGGCATCTCTAGGGGTGTCAGACAGGGATGTGTTGCGTCACCATGGCTCTTTAATCTGTTTTTGGACAGTTGTATGAAAGGTCTGAAAGAACGTGACTGTGGGGTTGTGATGAATGGGACTCAAATCAAGTGCCTTCTCTACGCTGACGACCAAGTTATACTTGCGTCTTCTGCGCAAGAGTTGCAGGAAATGATGTCGGTTATGAATGAAGATTTTGTGAGAAAAGGGATGAAAGTGAATGTAACTAAGACTAAAGTGATGGTGTTTGAGAGAGATGAAGAAATGACTGACTGTACGGTAATGTTAGGTGGCGAAAAAGTGGAACAAGTCCGTGAGTTTGTATACTTGGGGAGTTTGTTCACAAGGGACGGAAAGAGTGAGGAAGACATAGAAAGACGAGTGAAGAAAGGAAATTCGGTGAGTGGTGCTATACACTCGGTTATGAGTAGCCAAACCGTTTCTGCAAAGGCGCGAATGGCTATTCATAACGGAGTGCTGGTACCGACACTGATGTATGGAAGTGAATCTTGGGTATGGCAGAAGAAGAATGAAAGCAGAATAAATGCGGTAGAGATGCGATCGTTGAGGAAAATATGCGGAGTAAAACTGAGTGATAGAGTGAGCAATGAGGTGATTCGCAAAAGGTGTGGTCTGAAAGATGATATAGTGACAAGAATTGAGAAAGGAATGCTCCAGTGGTTTGGTCACTTAGAGAGGATGAATGAAAGGCGAATCACGAAAGAGATATACTGTGCGAATGTGGAAGGAACGATTGCACGAGGGCGTCCCAGAAAAACCTACGCGGACCAAATAGAGGTTATTATAAAAAAGGCTGGTGTACGCAGTGACAAAAACCGCAGGGCATGTATGAAAAGATTGATGGATATGAATGAAGCGAAAGAAGTGTGCAAGGATCGTAGCAGGTGGCGATCCATAGTCTCTGCCTACCCCCATGGGAAACAGGCGTGAGTGTATGTTATGTTATGTTATGTTTAAATTATATATTCATCAAAGAGATTTTTATAGATGGCGTTTATTAAAAATAACCTCAAAATCTGTTCATTTTCTTTAAATAAAAATGTTCACAGAAGTGTCCGTGGGAAAACATTGTTCTCATGGGCTTATACGAGTCATTTACGATTAGAAAATATTTTTTCTCTGCTGTTGGCTCTGGGGCGAACAATGTATGGGCGTAGAACAATCTCCTTTTAAGGATGTGTCCAGTCCATGAAACTGAACTACTTTCTCCATGAAACATGTGTCGAAATACGCCAAAAAATTTTGGTCATCCCATACTAAACTGATCACGTGATCTCTTTGATTTGCATCAAAAGTCATTTTTTTACATATTTGACCCTATGTTTCTGAGAGGAAGTACTGAACACATCCTTAGGAGAGTGGTTACAAATGCACCTTGTATTTTCGTTATTATAATTTCCTTTGTATGAAACAGCAGATTTTTTTTCGCGATTTCAGAGTTGGTTCCGTATTAAAAGTATACTTAGTTCAGTTCTCTGCTCCATACGTTGGCCACAAATGATGGCCAAGTTATAACTTACGACTCCAATCGCCGATGATGCATATCCCAATACTGACGCTGTTGAAGTGCAGCGCGTGCGCACCTAGGATTTCCCAGCCGCGGCCCTCGTACGCCGCTCCGTCGCCGCCCACGGCAAAACTGTAGTAAGTGACAAAAATAAATTAAAATTTGTACGAGTATGTTCATTTTACGTTATGATGACTTTACGTGAAAAGGGGGACCAACTTTTGACTAATGACTCTGGCACTATTTTGAGGGATAGTTTTCTTGAGGGAGAAACCTACCTAGTCGCTACAGAGTCTGTGTGTAAAAACAAGATTCCCACGTGTTTTTAACTAATTGCGGATGGCTAAGAAGAAACAGTAAAATCTCAATTGTATCCATTATCCAAATATTCCACCAGTCTCTACCTATTATTCATATGGAAGTTTTGCATGGGCTTCATAGCCTTAATGCACTGCGGTTCTGTGTGTTGTTCGCGCAAGCCCATGGAGTGTATGAGTGGTGGATGACCACTATTGACCACGTATGCCACTGGTGTCTTAAGTGGTAGAGAGTAAATAAAACGTTAAATAGTTACTTACTTGTATCCAATATTCCACCAGTCCTTATCATCTGGATATGGAAGTGCACTGCAATCTGTTCACGCAAGCCCCTGACTTGTATGAGTGGTGGATGACCACGTATGCTACTGGTGTCTTAAGTGGCAGGGAGTTACTAAAACGGGAATAGTTACTCACTTGTATCTTGTATCCAATATTCCACCAGTCCGTATCATCTGGATATGGAAGTGCACTGCAGTCTGTTCACGCAAGCCCCTGACTTGTATGAGTGGTGGATGACCACGTATGCCACTGGTGTCTTAAGTGGCAGGGAGTTAATAAAACGAGAAATAGTAACTCACTTGTACCCAATATCCCACCAGTACTTTTCATCTGGATATGGAAGTGCACTGCAGTCTATTCGTGCAAGCCCCAGACGTGTATGAGTGGTGTACGACCACGTACGGCTCTGGTGTCTTAAGTGGCAGGGTCTGTTTGGGAGACTGCGTGTGCCACTAGGACCGTGGGATAAACGCAAATGCTGGTGTCTTAAGTGGCAGGGAGTTTATAAAACAAAAAATTGTTACTCACTTGTATCCAATATCCCACCAGCCCCTATCGTCCATATGGAAGTTTTGCATGGCCTTCATAGCCCTAATGCACTGCGGTCTGTTCGCGCAGGCCCCTGGAGTGTACGAGTGGTGTATGACCACGTACGGCACTGGTGTCTTAAGTGGCAGGGTCTGTTTCGGAGACCGCGCCTGCCACTGGGACCGTGGGACAAACGCAAATTCGTAGGAACTCACTTCGTTTTTTGACGGGTGCTCTAAAACAATATATCTGTTAATATAAATAAGTATCGTAAAGTGGGGCTATTTGGGATTTGCGAGGCTATTCAGGACTCTACAATACAAACATCGTGTTTTGATAGCATGTACCTAACTATTTTTTAAATAAATGAAGTTGGACTAAAATTTTACCGTATCTGTTATAACTATAACTTGTGGCAAAGCGTGTGAATACTGTAGCTAGAGATTTCAATTTGAAGCAATATCCGAATTCCAAAATAACTCGTAGGTATCCCAAATATTAGGCCTGTAATAATAGAGGAAGGTACTTAAGTATTGTTAATAGCTAAGTTAAAACTTCAAGAAATATTATCGAATAAAAATATTTCGTATCTCTTAATAAATATTAATTTAACAAGTACTAATAGTGGTTTTCGTCCAAAATTGAATGTAATAGTAGGTGAAGCACTCGTGTTGTGAAATTTTGTAAACGATCGGTTTAAATGTGAAAAAAGACATATTTTATTTTTTCATACAAAAAAGATATCCGTATTCAGTTATTCCTTTCTTCTGAGGTTAAATTGATGTACCTATTTAAGTATACCTACTACGATTTTCTAAAATGTTACATATGAAGTGTAATAGCTGCAGAGATCACTAGAGTGTGTATAATAAACTGAAAGTTCAATATACCTGATAAAATCAATGATTTTATCAGGAATAACTTTCAATATTCCTGATAAAATCATTAATTTAACAATTTTCAGTACAAAGTACTTAATGACATCTTGCCCCCTACTCGAATGCCCACTTTTCTATTCGTTCGCTAACTTAAAGTTTAAAAATAAACAATTAGACGATCAAATCATACGTCACAAGTTAATGTAAATCACAGACATTGTTGTATTGTATGGAATTGACAAGCCTACGACACGTTATTTTAGAGTTCATGGCTTATATTTTTAATTTTTAACGAACGAATAGAAAAGTGGCTATATGGGCTCTCCACCCAAAGTTTCAGCGAAAAGTTTATTTTTTATTACATATTTAAACGAAACTGTAGGTAACGATTTATCATAGTTTAGTCAAACTTACCCAATACTGGCGGCATTGCAAACGTGACGCCCACAAACTTCAAAAAAGAGATTGTCAGTAAAAAATACATTTTCATCACTTCGCACTCACTTTCACTGAAACAAACGAAAACACAGTAAAAGTTATAGCACTCCCCAAATACTTGTGCTTTAAGGATCATGAAACAATATTGAATAATTATATTGATTGTTATACAGGTATTTTTAATTTAACGAGTAGGTAAACGGTGCAGCTCTTTCAAATGTTTGACATTTATGTTTGAAAACAAAAATCTAATCAATCTAAATAGGTACTTGAAGATGTTACGGTAAATATGCCGAGATAGTTTTGTTAAAATATATCTATCTTGTTACTTAAAAAACTTAGTGTTTTCAAAGTTTCACAACCAATTTTAGTTAAATACGTTCAAGATGTATTTGTATGAAAGTTTATTTGTAGTAGTGTTGGTAAAGTCGAATTGCAAGATTTTTGTTCCCGTCAATGCCCGGAAAATGAGAAACAATAGATTTTTCAGAAAGTGATGTATATTTAAACTGAGCAGCGGATCAAAAACTCTTCGTTCCACCTGGTGTAATAGTAGTTTGTTACACAAGGGACATAAGTGAGTTATTACAGAACAAGATCCGATTTAGCTACTTACAACCGAGGTAAGCATACTACTTTACATCATTTCATGCGAGGTAAATAAAACATTTACAAGGATATTTTTAGTTCTTAAAAACCTCTCGTGGGGTTGATCAGACCATCAAACTGAACAACTTTCATTATGGGACCAACCTCGAAATCACGAAAAAAATATCTGCTGTTCCATACAAAAGTAAAATGCCTACTCCATAGAAATGTAAAACAGCTGATTTTTTTCGCGCTTTCAAAATGAATCTTATCATTTTATGAAAAAAAAAATGTTTGACCAAGGAGTTTTGCATAGCTTGAATTTTCATAGTTTTTTTTTAGTAAAAAGTTTCGTCATTTTATAAGAAAAGAAATTGGTTCACTAAGGAGTTTGACATACTACGCGTTCACTTCATTCGTGCCGCTACCTCCCGGCCCGCTTCTTCATACCGCGCCCCCGGCGTCGCCTGGGGAGGCGCGCGGGAGGGCGACACAGGGGGTGCGGAATGATGAAGCGGGCCGGGAGGGAGCGGCAACGATGAAGTGAACGCGTAGTAGCTTGAATTGTAAAGTGTACTTTACAATTAACCTAGTTGCCGAGCAGTATGACGTAATAGTAGTTTGTTACACAAGGGACGTAAGTGAGCTATTACAGAACAAGATCCAATTTGGCGCCCGTGCGAGCGCAGCTCGCAAAGGGCGCTAATGGATCGAGTGCACCCGAGATATTTAGACGCCCGAGCGAGCGAAGCGAGCGAGGGCGAATATAGTTCGAGGGTGTAATAGCTACTTACAACCGAGGTAAGCATACTACTTTACATCATTCATGCGAGGTAAATTTAATAAAAAAAAAAAAAAAAAAAAAAAAAAAAAAATAAAAAAAAAAATAAAAAAAATAAAAAAAAAAAATAATAATAAAAAAAAAAAAAAAAATAAACAAAATAATAAAAATCAAAAAAAAAATTAAAAAAATCAAAAAAAAAAATCAAAATCAAAATCAAAATCGAAATCGAAATCGAAATCGAAATCGAAATCGAAATCGAAATCGAAATCGAAATCGAAATCGAAATCGAAATCGAAATCGAAATCGAAATCGAAATCGAAATCGAAATCAAAATCAAAATCAAAATCGAAAATCGAAAATCGAAAATCGAAAATCAAAATCAAAATCAAAATCAAAATCAAAATCAAAATCAAAATCAAAATCAAAATCAAAATCAAAATCAAAGTCAAAGTCAAAATCAAAATCAAAATCAAAATCCAAGGAGTTTTGCATAGCTTGAACGGAAATGAAATGCCGCCATATTTATTGTTTTTTTTTAGTAAAAAGTTTCCACAGTTTATAATATAAGAAAAGAGATTGGTTCACTAAGGAGTTTGACATAGCTTGAATTGTAAAGTTACTTTACAGTTAAAGCATTCACCCATGCTTGAATTGTAAAGTGATTTGAAAATGGAACGTTCTATCTAAACAATGCACTGTGTTGCACATGCCAACTTACACTGCCTCTTACTATACTAGTAAATCCTAGTTGCCGAGCAGTATGATGTAAAAGTAATTTAAAAATAGAACTCAATTTGGTTACATAGTCAACCATAGAGTTACCTCATCGCCAATGAAAAAGTATACAATAATTAAAAACAAATAGTTTAAAAAAAGTTGGAGCCTTGTATTAGGGCGCATTCACGAACAACAACAAAACATGGTCACAGAATATATACTCTAAACATGGTATAAACAGCCAGTGCAAAATTAAAAACATTGGGCGGAGCAGCCGGCGGACGCGGCGTGTTCCAAATTTAAAATAAGAAAAACTATAAAATATTGGAGGGATACCTAACTCTGTGACTTTGAGCTGTGTGTGCCGTATTAAAGTTTTGTTTGTGTTTTTACTAAAAATGAGTTTATACTAAAACAAACAGTTCTAACAAAATCAAAGAAACAATAAAACTACGCTCTAATTCGCCTCAAACAACTATTACTTCAGGAGAGTCTCTGCAATTGACTTACCGTATAATCAAAGACCAAATAATATCTACAACTTTTACAGGCATCGAGAATATGTTGGTGGTTGGTACCTACTTTTGTTCAACAGGATGTTGTTGACTTTTATTACAAAAGCATAAAGTTTTATAAACTGCGTAGGTACCTATATTGCCAGATGTTATTAGTTCAGTTCATTCAGTATTTTTCACGTTTGCACGGTAACATCGATATGAGTATCAATTGATACTGACGTATTAAGATTACAATTTCTTATCTATGGGTTATCTACTGATTTATTGATCGTGCTAGATAACACTAATATCTTTTGGAAAATACCTCACGATAATACTCATAATAATACATGATAATACCTACCTACTATCATGAGGAACTATTGTAAGAAAGACAACGTCGAAGAAGGCAAATTTACATTTTACAGACATTCTCAAACTTTTAAGGATTACCTAAATCTAAAATGAATCTTGTCTTGTTTTATGTCACGATTAAATCAGTTTTTTTCCACGACTTGATTTGAGTAACAGAATGACTAAATATTGATTAACACATCAAGTAAGATGAGCTTTATTAACACTTACTTATCCAACAACATTACTTCAATTGTTTAATCATTGTAGAAAATTTAAGATTCGACCGATATAAACAATTTTGATATGTTGTAGGCTTACGATTTTATGCAAATTTTGTTTTTTAACATTTACAATTATTTCACTTGGTGAGAAAACGCGCGTGTATCGTGTTATGCCACCCTAACATTTCAAGGTCGGTCGTTACAAAATATTAAGTCTTTAATATTTTGTTTTAAATATAACTTTTACCCCTGACAAAGTTCATGCAAAATTTCTCGTGATGATCGGTTGAGTGGCTGAGGCGTGAAGGCGTAACAAACGAACAAACAAACGGACTTTCGCATTTATAATATTAAGTAAGGATAATAATTAATTTTATTTATTTTCTCTCACAAAGTTTTGACTTTAGTTGTTAACTAAAACACAGAATATGACTATAAACTAAAATTAGATGGGCGTTTACAAAATGGTAGAGAATTATTTATTGCTAAGACCAAGATACCGCGTGAGTCGCGTAAGTTATATAATAATTTTATTAAACTTTTAGATTTTTGCATTCACAATGCTATTTTTATATTTTTTTTCTAATATTTTTCATTATTTATTCATCCTAATAATTTTATTATTGAGATACCGGGACGTTTTTGAGAAATCCTGGACCCGGGACATACACTGGCATGGCATACCGGAAAATCCCAATAAATCCCAGCCATCTGACAACCATAACCTTCGCCAATGTAGGTATCTTGTACCCATAAAAAACGAGCGTAAAAGTACTCGGTACGGCAATTTTGTATGGGGAATTTGTACAGCTCCATCTATTGCCGAAAAGAGAAATAAAAATTTCCATAGAAAATTACTTTACTGAATTCTTTTGCGCGCGTTTTTCGAGAGATGTTCGCGCTAGGCAAGATTTTAAAGTTCTGGTGCAAGGGGTACAGAATATTTCGACTCTACCGCCACTTTCGAGAGGGTGACATCTGGGAAAACCATAATAGGATAGGATAGGAGTATGAGAATCAAATAAAATAAATAAAAAGGAAAAACTATCCGATTTTGGTTTCAGAAAGTATATGCCTACATAAACCTATGTAAAGAAAAATCTAAGATAACGAACTTCGCAAATCAATATGTTGACAAAAGGATTTTCATAAGTTTTCGCAAACCATAGACTAATAGAGTGCTAAAAAACTTGTTAAAGTGTCGGAGGTAATCAAGAGCGCGTTTTTTCTATTACTTCTTCAAGTTTATTTATATAAATAAACTGTAAATTATTTACAAAGGTTTTCCTTATCATGTTATGGGTTAGCGGAAAAAATAAGCACACAAACAATGTCCATGATTAAATAATTGTAAGGTTGTAAGAGTAAGGTGACTTCAGGAACAGGGTCAATGTGCATTATGATGACCATGGTATCCTAAGTGATGATCATTATATTAAATAATTAAACAGCAAAATCAATTGTTTCTGTGACTGTACCAAATGTTATGTTTTGGAATTCGTTGGGAATAGATTTTCAAAAATTAGGTATTCATTGGGAATATCCTACTAATATTATAAATGTGAAAGTTTGTGGGTTTGGATGTTTGTTCCTCAATCACGCAAAAACTACTGAACGGCGGGCTGATTATCTAATTAGAAACCACCTAGCGACTGGTTGCAGTTCACAGATGATCATGATCCATTACTACTTCTTTTTGGATTAAAAAAAACATACCAAAGAAAAGTAGCAATGTATGTCAAATGAAACCGGTCGCTAAATAAGTTTCTTTATAGATAATCAGCCTACGGATTTGGTTGAAATTTGGCACACAGATAGTAGACAGCCTAGATTAAAACTAAGAATACTTTTTATCTCGATATTTCCACGGAAACGGGAACCACGCTGGTGAAACCGCGGCCGGCCGCTATAAGTTTATAACGGCAACAAACAAATACCATTTGTTATTAGTTTTTGGTATTAGATCGGAATAGATCTCCTATGTGCGTTTAGAAGTAACTACTAAGGCTGCGTTCAGAAGATAACACACGACCCGACCTCAAGAACTCAACCCGAACTTAACTTAAACTGAACTCAACCACAGCTAGGGTTGCCAACTTTTTCTACAAAATAAAAAGTATACTAAGGTCGGAAAAGAAAAATAAACAGTATTTTATAAGAATGAACAGTATTTTACATATTTTCAGTGTTCATTTCAATCAATCAATCAATTTTGTGTCATTTTTGAAAGCTTCGTATGACTCCTTACTTTCGAATGAGGACTGCGCGGAACCGCGCGTTTACCGCGTAGATCGGGCGTTTAATTTTTAAACAGATCTATTGGATACCAGTGATGCTTGCTGAAAACAGTATTTTTGTATACTTTTTGTTTGTTCAGCAGTAAAAAGTATAATGTAGTGAAAAACAGTATAATACTGTTTTTAACAGTATAGTTGGCAACCCTAACACAGTCGACTCCATGTGATACATCGCTTAAAATTTTGGGTTTTATGACACATTAATAAGCTCTATTTTATTATGTCCATGCTACGCACGCTTCGCGCTCAACCCGAACTCAACTCAAACTCAACCCGAACTCACCCTACTCTTGCAAAGAAAAATCTACGGTAGTCGAATCGAACTCGAAATCAGTGATTTTGTATTTACAGCATCGAGCTATCAGTAGGTACAACTACTAGGTACCTTACCTACCAAGATTTTTGATTATGATTTTGATTAATTTAATAATTAATCAAAATGAATTTGATTTTATTTGATTGCTAATAATAATTAAGGAGTTTTTTGTTCCTTTGTTGTTGTCGATGTTTCGAAAATATCCTATTAATTTCATAAAGGGTATTTTTTTATTAATTTTTCATTCGTTATTATGAAAGTTATCATATTTTTTTATAGCTATGTTGAATCAAATAATAGAAATAATAAAGAACAAAATAAGGTAGACTTACCTACCTATTATAGGCTTAATAGCGAGCAACGACATTAATATAAAAAAAAAACACCGGGTAAGGAATAAGAATAGATTGATGTTGTCATTTCTATATTTTGGTATATGTTGATTTTAAAAGCGTTACTCCGTTACTATTTTTACAAAGGTTTTTTCTTCACATAACGCATTTAATTTGTCCGTTAACCAAATTCCTAATTAGTATTTGTATATTGTATTCCTAATAGTAAGTACTTACATGACACTTTTACACTAAACACTCTATTTGCACTATCACACATCACTGTTAGTAATGATAATACACTAAATTTGGGTGTATACGAACTGCGGCGGCCGACCGCTCACTGATCGAATAGAACGTCATCGGTCATTATATACAAGTATATAGGTACTCTTATATAAGACGAGATTCGACCGCGGTACACCCCCGGGGTCGTGAAATGTGATGGCCGAATGGTAACACTAATGCTGCGTACACACCCGCTAACGGATGTCTCATTGTCTCAATAAAAATAAGGAAGTAGAAAGTGAGAAAAAAAAATGAATAAAGAGAGGACCTTTTACGCAAACCTACACGCACTGTATATGCCGCTAACGCACCTACTGTTCGCGCGTTGCGCCTGATTATATACTCACTCAGTGCCCAGACATTAATTTATTTGCTGATAAAATTGACCATATAAATGTAGAGCGAAGCTATTTAGAAAATCGCATGTGTTTATAATTTTCAAATTATTGTAAGTATCTGTGTTACTCTTCAATGCATTTTTTTATTTATGTTTCATAATTTATTGCTAAACGAATTGACTTAATTGCTTAATTGTATTAATTTTACCTAACCAAGTATTTGACATTCTTTAGATTTATATTGACATATCACATCATAAAAAGAGTTGAATTCTAATTAAATAAGTACTATTTGTTATTTCTAAACTGTTTATGTATGACTTGCTGGTGTGTTGGAAGTGCACTTCTGTGAACTAGCATGTGATGTATTAATAAATAGATAATAATAAAATAATAAATAATAAATTCTGAGGAATGACGTCCGTTAGCCTTCGTTGGCCCGGTGGGTACGCCGCATAACACGAGAAAAAAATAAATTGAAACTTATGGCGATATGTACAGAGATTGTCTAGTGAACTTAATTTTTTGTAACACGTAGTTTTTGAAGAATAACTGATGAATAGTACCTATCTCTAAAATACTTGTAGTCTGTAGGTAGGTACCTTTTCATGAAGAAGAAAATTCATTTAGTGCGGAGAGCAGGAGGTTCGTATGTGGGACTCGCCAGGAGAAGGACGCAACTAGATAAGTATGAAAACTTCCAGGAAAGATTCCACTTCTATGGAAGTATTCCTAAAAACTTCCGGCAACTTTGGAAGTTTTAAAAATATTTTTCTGCTTACAATCAAGTGGGTAAAATAATTTCGTTACATTGAGATAAATAATTAAGTAGATACCGTGATACCCGCCATCTTTGGCCGCTTTTTGCACATAATCAGCTATACTGCAAAAAAAATTAAGACAAGGTCTAGTTTTTTGATTTGTAAACTAACTGTTACCTCAACTCTTGACGATAAAACGAAAATAACTAAATTTATGAGTTTTTAATTACCAAAAAAATATTTTTTATAGTCGAACAAAGTTACTTCAACTTCCTGCCAACATTTGCCACTGAACTCATGAACTATAGTAATGGTAACACACACAGTAAGTAAGGTTCAAAGTATCCCGTATTTCAGTCAATAAATCTATTTTGCAAACTTCCAAAGTTGCTATAATTTTGGAAGTTATTAAGAATATTTCCGGAAGTATTCCTGAAATATTACAAAGCTTTGGAAACATTCCGAAGTTTTCCTCCACGACCTCTTCCCGTGACACTATCATCATCATCATCATATCATCCGCACGATACCCACTTCTAGACATAGGCCTCCCCCAAGGATCTCCACGACGATCGGTACACCATTCCAGAACCGCCCCGCCCCAACAGCCATCGGTTCTTCCCGCATGTGTCCCGCCCAATGCCACTTCAGCTGTCTGAAACAACACTGCAGCCACAGAAAATTATAATAGTACTACTATACAAGGTGTTTGGTAAAAGCACAGAATAAATAATAGTACAAGTACAGAAGATGCACTCCGCTAAAGCATTTAAATAAATAGCAACTAATTTAAACACAATAAAGTGGAATTCAGCTTGTGCGGCCTATATTCACCTAGACGCTGCATCTCTTTCTATCGCATATATCCCATCTTTTCTGACCTACGTTAGGGTTGCAACATGGCGCACAGATTACTAAATAGTAACTAAGTTACATACATCACTTCCATACAAAAGCGAAAATACCTTCGCCCTCTGCCGATCGTCTAGGTTACGATTACCACTAAGAAAATAAAGATATTGTAAAATGTGGTCAATTCGGACTGATCACATTAATTAATTTAAAATTTATAACAAAGACAATTCAAAATTCTATACAGGATTCACCATATTTATAAATACCAATCTTTACACTTAATTAAAAGAAATGAAAGCGCGGGAATCGTAAGACCCTGTGAAAACGCGCTACAGATATTCCGAGGACGCGACGGACAACCCTGCCGATTTTGTCCACGCAGAGGACGCCGAGCGCTATATAGGTGCTTTTCTCATACCTACGCGCGGAGTGATAGAGCCCTGGTAAAAGCCTTATAAAGCCGAATATGGTAGATAGGGACCATCAAACTGAACAATTTTTACTATGGGAAAAACTCTGAAATCGTGAAAAAACATCCGCTGTTTCATACAAAAATTAATAACGAAAATGTCAAAATGAATGAAAAAGGAGATTTTTTTTCGCGATTTCAAAGTTGGTCCCATAGTAAAAGTTGTTCAGTTTGATGGCCCCTATCTACCATATTCGGCTTTATAATGCTTTTACCAAAACACGTTGTAGATCCCTGCAATCCCTGCGATCCCTTCAAGAAGTAAGTAGTACTTGTACTATGTATTCTGTGGTAGTACAGTTCGAATCACGAAAGATGACCACAAATAGCGCTCATCTTCGCGTCATAACTCATGAAGATAAGACTTTAGACAAAATAATATTTCAAATATTCAAATAATAATCGATATATCTATATGAATATAAAAATATTATTTTGTCTAAAGTCTTTTCTTCATGAGTTATGACGCGAAGATGGGCGCCATTTGTGGTCATCTTTCGTGATTCGAACTATACTTGGGAGCGAATGACGCTGGAGCGAAGCACGCTGGAGCGAAAAATTATTAGCGTGATAGGTATACGCTGATAATGAAACAAAAGCAAGTTGAAAAGGGTAAAATTATCATAGTAAAACACAGAAAGTAAAAGTAATAACTAAACTTTTCACTTAGCAAAAAAAACCCTTTCGGGGCGTTAGGACCAAGGTGCTAAAATGACCAAGGTTCTGAAATGTCCAAAGTTGCAAAATTACTAATATTTGCGGATCCTAATGACCAAGGTGCTAAAATGACTAAGGTTGCAAAATGACCAAGGTTGCAAAATGACCAAGTTTGCAAAATATCCTTTATTCTCATAAGAACAGATTCTCAAAAGGACAGATTCTCATTCTTTCTTATTTTTCGTAATACAATGCATCAGCAAAGTACCAGGATCTCATAAATACGGAAAAGGTTAACTTCTATATTTTTAATCACTTTTTTATTTATTTTCTCCGTAATAGGTGACGTAGGCAACGCCGTGATTTGCAAGGCGCTTACGCGTTACCGCGTACGCGCGTACGCGTACCTACGTAATATCTGAAAGCCATTGAAAATCTTCGTTATTAGGCTAGAAAAGTCTATAATTTAAATACCTACTTAGTTACAAGCAAACAACAATCTAGTTAATTAACTTTCGAAACAAAATGAGTTTAGAATCAATGAAATAGAACTTAATAAAAAAATCGTTGGTAATGACTTTTGGTGGAAAAAAATCTACCTACTGTAATTATTCTTAGTCAATAAACTACTAGGTATGCCTATCGAGGTAATTCCTTAACTAGATAAGGCTATTTAACAGAGATTTGAGACATAAATTGTAGGAATAGTTATCGGTAACCTTTCGTTTAATATGAAAAACTTATCTTACTTATACTTAGAAGAAATACTCGTAAGTCCCTTAGTTTCTTTCGTGTCAATATTTATCTATACTGTCATATAAAACTCTAAATTGATTGACTGATTGATTGATTCATTCATTGTTGGGATGGGATAGGCGTAGAGCCCTAACGGCTGAAGGTAGAGACATAAGAATTTTCATGATTTAGATGAGCACTAAGGAAGCATTTTGGAAAGTTGCCGTTATACAGGGTGCTAAAGAGTGTTCCAGTTTGTATGGGGATTTTGTATAGGGCTGAAGGCAGAGATATCATTTTTTGGAGGGTAGATTCCTTTCATGGTGTAGGTGAACAAACAGCAGTTTTTTTTCACGATTTCAGAGGTGGTCCCGTAGTAAAAGTTGTTCAGTTTGATGGCCCCTATCTACCATAATATTCGACTTTAGGGGTATTTTTGTAACACGTTGTATTATGTATCTAGATACCTCTACTTTTTCATACATAAATAAGAAATCATAACAGTCAGTTGTATGTTATTTAAGTTTAATCTATTCGCCATTATGATAGAAAAAGGTAAAAACCGTGAAATTATGATGGTCTGCGGCTAAAGTGACGTCATAGAATGGCTGTTAGGAGCAAATAATTAAGGCACTGTTATCTGATGTTTTAACACCAGCGAAAAAAACTTAGTCATGGAGATTATATAAAAAGCTGTACAATTATGCGAGTTTAGAACACATCCAGTAATGGCCAAATAATAAACAATTTGACGACATTGAAAATATACTACAAATTGTGGTCATCCTAACAGATAATGGCGTAAAAAAACATATTCAACTATTATATGGACTAAATTAAGTCTATTAATTGATTAATTTCACCTAGAAAATGCGCTAATTTTTGAATTTTTTCTGTGGCGATGACGTCACATGCCTGTAAATTATTTATTTACAGGCATGTGACGTCATCGCCACAGAAAAAAATTCAAAAGGCTTCAGGCGTTTGACACGACCATAGGCTTGGGATCCGCCATAGTCTTCTATATCTTCCAAGCCCTGAAGTTGAGCAGAACGGCAACATCGCATGTGGTCAAGCACATAGTATAAAATTATTTTAAAAATTATTTATTATTTGTTTTTCCTATATTATCTATGTTTAAACTAGTTGTAAATTGTGATGTAAGATTATTTCAATAAAGTTTTATATTTATTATTATTATTTATTTATTAGAACATAAGGTTTGAGTCAAATTATTTGAACTTTTCGGGGGTCCTTTAGTACGATGAGAATTTTGATCTAAGCCTCCTCTAGCAATAAATCTTATATCATTGGAAAGGTCTTTAAATTTGAAACACTTTATTGTATTACAATAAACGTCAACTATTAGTACTTTGAGAGTTATAACGCTCTGAACTTGACCAATTTTTTTATCATTTATGACCTAAAACTCCGAAAATACTAACAATTAATAGAATGTATGTTTGCAGCAAATATTTATCATATGAAAACCTTTCTAATGATATTTCATTTATTGCTATAGGTGGGGTAAATCAACTCCCATAGACAATAAACCACTTTTATACTTTAATAACCTTTAACTCTAAAAGTATATACAAATGATATAAAGTATATTACCAGCAAATATTTGTCTTTAAAAGACCTTTCTAATGATATATCATTTATTGCTAGAGGACGTGTTAATCAACTCCCTACTGAAGAAAATCAACAAAAAAGATGACATCTTTGACAGCCATTTTTTCCTGGTTAACATTGATATTTTTCTTATTGTTTAATATACAAAGCATTTCAATATAGGAACTAAATTATTTTCATATTTTAAACCTCACACGATTACCAGGAAAAAAAATATCGACCTCTTAAAATTGAAATATTCCCATACATTTAGTATGGAGACTGGCCGACGACATGACCACGAACTGACAGTAACAGACGTTGCCAAACTTATGTTCACGGCTTGCAATTATAGAAGGCTATGGATCCGCGAATGATGGCTGTCAAATGGTTAAGGATATTACAATGTTTACAGGCTTGTGACGTCAACAAGTCACGTGTCCTGCGCCATAGCGTTTTTGGCGCGGTTTAAAAATTTTAAACTTTAACATTGATTTTTTAATGAAATACATTGATTTTTCCTGAAATATCAATGTGGTGCGCTTATTACGTAA
Organism: Agriphila tristella; assembly: GCA_928269145.1. NCBI lineage: Eukaryota > Metazoa > Arthropoda > Insecta > Lepidoptera > Crambidae > Agriphila > Agriphila tristella. The sequence continues at coordinate 18,996,215 of OV743445.1, forward strand.
TAAGAAATAATTTAAAATGGTTTTCCAAAATTAGTCAAAAAGTCTATTAAGGACACCGCTCGATTTTCAAAACGAGGTAGTACTATTATAAATAGTAACTTTGCTCCGCCAAGGATTGACATAGGTAGGGCCACTTTAATAGGTCACATTTGACAGTTCAAGACTTTAATAGGTCACATTTGACAGTTCATGAAAACTCAACAACGTGACCTTTTAACGGTGGGAACACAATATTTATTTATTCAAAGGCATAATTGCTTAACTTTTTTCAGTTCATAATACATATTTATTGTAATAATCAGGAAATAAAGCTAATTTACGATTTATTTTGACAAATCACACTATGGACTGACATATGTCAAATGTGGCCTATTAAAGTGGCCCTACTTTAGTGATCTGTACCCTAAGTACTTGTACTATTATGTATTCTGTGCCCTAAGCCCGAACAGCCCCCGTATTACAACCTCTTAAAACTTGCCAGTTTTCTGAATGGCTATCAATGCGTCTGTTTTATTTGCTATGCAGCGAGAAAGAGATGTAACTATAGCAATTCATAAACCTGGCAAGTTTTAAAAGGTTGTAAGACCCCCCCCTGCTCTTGAAAAAAATAACATGTGCAAAAATATTCGTTACAGAAATTTTGTATGAGAAATTTTCATAGCGCCATCTAGCTCCAAAAAGCAAAATTAAATTTTCCATACATATTTTACCTTCTCTATCCAGTGCTTTTACGCGTGTTTTTCCGATAAATGTTCGAGCTAAAGAGTACTGATGATGGCCATCCACGGACTGAATGCAGAAGATTCAGGTCAAGAGACACACATCCAACTGATCTGGGTGTCAAGTCTGCTGATGTTAACGTCAAAATCGTGGTTCGATGATGTTTGAATGGTAATACAATAGTGAGAATGCTGTTTTTGACATAGTTCTTGTTTCTTAAACCCAAAATCGGGACACAATATGCTTCTGTTTTGGGTTTAAGGCTTAAGGTGGGTCAAATCCCAATATTCAATTCAAATTATTGAAAGATTACACTAAGAAGAAGCTATCATGGAAAAAATATATGATTATGGAAAAAATACTTGAAATAATACACAATAGATTTAATTGAAAGCATTTATATAAAAATGTTACCACCTTTGATGTAAAAAAATATTCCGTGGACCCTGTTTCTGGTCTTATTTGCAAAATTTCTAGGAAACAGAACATTCGTTTATGTTTGAACCAACCATAAAAATCAGCGATGTTAATACCTTCAATCTTAATTGAACAGATTTTTTTTAACTAACTTGAACGCGAAGTAATAAAAACATGTAAAAATTGAGACTTCGGTGCTAGTTCTCAACGCAACCGCAGTGAGTAGAGTTACCTTCGACTTCACTCCATCACGGATCGAACCGCTCGGATTAAGAAATACAATCTGTTACGGTTTTGGGTTTGAAAAAAAAAAACAATAACTGGGTCAAAAAGAATTACCATTCAAACACTATTGAACCACGATTTCGACGCTAACATTATCAGAATTGACCCCCTGATCAACATTCTAGGGCCCGTATTTATAAACCTCTGAACGTTGAGAGTTATCTTGAGATCATACCTGAGATGGTGTTCCTATAAGAAGAGCATCTCAAGTATGATCTCAAGATAGCTCTCAACTTTGATAGCGGTTTATAAATACAGGGCACGGGCATAAGTATAAATGAAACTTTATTCATATGGCACGGGCCTAGGAGATGTAAGGGCCCTATCACATTTTTTCGTCGAAATTTCGATTTTGACGGATTTTAGCGATACAACCTAGAGAAACCTTTGGGTCTACTAAATACATTTATATTTGTCCGCGACAAAAAGTAATATGATGGATTCACTGGACAGTTAAAGGGTTAGAAAGGAAAATGAAAGTTGGGGAACGATTTCTTAGAGTCAACTTTGAACATACACAGAAAGACAAACAAGTACAAACAACAAATAAAAGTATGAAATTTGTTTTTTTTATGAAGTAAAGATTATTATGATATAATTTATACGTAATAATAATAATGTATCTAGGAGAAATCCACAGTTTATTCTGAGCGTTTTCAGTAGTTTCATGGTTTTTGATTGGATTTTTTTTTCACATATTCTATACATAATTTCAAAATTCCGAGGCCGCTATGAACTTTTCGACTATATAAGAGATAACATTAAATTTTTTTCATTTCAATTGTTTAGCACAGTTGTTCAATCCATGAGCTCAAAAAAGTGCCTTCGCGCATTTTGTGAAAATCTTTCTCTGCAATTTCGGGTTTAATTATAAAGTTAAGCAAATTTTCAAAAATGCGAGGCCGCTATGAACTATTCCAATAGCTATTCTGCACCATTCAATAAGTCAAAAGTGTAAATGTATTTTTGTTTCTGAGATCGATAACGCCAAAATTGGCCATTTTACGCAAAAATCACAGTCGAAATGTAATATGCCTCGTAAGGATCAGAGTTTTCAGTTTCAATATTTCCATACAGTTTTATGCTAATTTCGCTGCATTTTTTTTCAAACATTTCATGATAGCTATATGACAATAGCGAATGAATCAATATCTCGGTAAAAAATACCCTATAAATCTCTTATTGATCTGCCGATTAGAGCAGATTGTGTTAAGTATTTATAACCTGCAGTATGAACCTTGTTATCTTGGACTTTGGATAACACCATTATAACATTATCTTATTATTAAGTTATTGATTGTATGGGGACTTTTTATTCATAAATAGAGTTATCTACTTGTTGTTATTATCAGCTAGACTATTCTAGACTAGAGTGATTAGTCTGTAACTGTTATACCTACCAAAATAATAATATATTGTAATATCTAACATAAATATCCTTAATTTTAATTTATTTGGTGACAATAACTTTGCCCCTAAGCTTCAATTTTGCCTAATCTAGTAAAACTAACATTACTACACAACCGCCATCTATTTTTTATTTTTGATAATGGGAGAAATATCTTCGTTTTATTGGCTACCCATTTCATTTCGGCGTTTTCTATTTGAAGCAGCCCTTACAATGCTAAAAACTTACTATGAAAATTTTAACTGAGACTGCTCCAAGTTTGCCTGCTTTTTGCCCAATTTTGCCTGCTTGCCATAAAAGAAAAACTATTTCTTTATTTATAACATTTTCACTACAAAATTCAAAAAAATTCAAAAATTCAAAAATTATTTATTCAGTCTAGGCTGTTACAAGCACTTGTGAATGTCATAGAAGCTACGCCATCGGTTCGCAAACCCTAAGCGGGAGACCTTGTAACGAGAAGAACCGGCAAGAAACTCGTCAAGGGCTGCTTTTTTCTCCCTGTATATTTCATACAGAGTCGTCAACATTGAAAAATGAGCTCCACATTTAAAGTGAGGTCATTTTCCATCACAATAATTAACAAAAGTTTGCACACAATGGGAAGGTAGGTTGAAATTAAATTCTACTAACTAAATACTACTAAGTAATGAGAGTAAATAACTTTCAACTACTTGAGAAATCACTGTGCCTGCTACTCGAAAGTGCACCTAAGTAGGCAAAATTTACCAAAAAAAACCACATGTTACAAGACATAAAAAATAATTAAAAAAAAATGCAATCCTTACAATTCAATATGCGTTAAGATAGGTACTCAGAAGCAGACCCTTTCCACTGGCAGCACCCGTTCACGAGCATGACGCATGGACCAGCCATCGCTTCGCTCAACCATATTTGAGGGAACGTAACGACCCGCCCCACACGACACCACCGCAGAAATGATTAAAGAGAGCATGACATACTTAGGCTACCCATCCTAAGGCACCGAATTGAAAACTATTATCCTAAAGCTTTTCATAGGCCTTTACTTACAAAACTACTGAATATAGAAAGCAAAATTATTGCAATTAAAAAAAAAATTGAAATCAAAACAAGGTTTAGTTATTAATTTAAATTTTGAGTAAGAAGTGCCATACATATTGATAATATTAATCAGAAAAATAATATATATAAATATACGACGCCCTTAGTACAAGCAGACAGAAGCAGACCCATTCCCACTGGCAGCACCCGTTCACGAGCATGACGCATGAACCAGCCATCGCTTCGCTCAACCATATTTGAGGGAACGTAACGACCCGCCTCACACGACACCACCGCAGAAATGTTTAAAGTGAGCATGACATACTAAAGCTAAAAAATGATAATGACTAAAGATAGAAAATGACATGCTAAAAAATGCAACTACGGTTATAATTGTGGTACCTACCTACCCATGCACATCTCTATGGTACTTAACACATTAAGAACAGTTTTTTAAATGCGTGCTAAAAATCTTCTAGGCAAAGTTGGATTTTATCACAACTTTGCCTACAACTTAGACGGTTTCTGGAGATCAACCTAACAGCCGTTTCGGTGTTATGAGCGATCTCCAATTCGCGCGCTTATGTAAAAATGGACACAGATAATAAATACTTGAAGAGATATTAAAAAAAAACCTTAAATTTCGTGCAAATTTGCAGCAGTTTACGATACCTATGTAAGTACTTTTAAGTAATAAAAAATGTAAACAAGGTAAAACCTAAATAAAGTGGCAGAAGGTCAAAATTTGTCATTAGATGAATTCACTTGGCACATATGTACCTTAGGTAAAACTGAGCTGATTCAGCCCGGTAGCCATCAGCCCCCCTTGGCAGGTAGGGGGGGTGGCATTTAAAGTTTCACACCGCCGCACTTCAGAAAAAAAGTCATATCTCCTTCAATATACCTACCACCTCGAGTGTGATATCATTTTATGATGAATCAAGGATGAGGAATTCATTTTTAAAACTTTAAATGTACAATGTCATAGAAAAAAGGTAAAATATTGACGATAGTTTAAAAATAAGTTTACTATTTTTTTATTCAACAGTCAGTATCTATTAAAAATAATCATTTTGTGCAATGAAAGAAAATATTATCTTAAAGTACATTTATTCAGCTTTTTAAAAATAAATACTTTATATATAGTTATCTTTGAATGTCTATCTGAAAAAAAATCGAACATGGTATGCGACGCTGTTTCCAAACATCCGCGATTGAAAGTTAAGTTGGTTTTTTCATACAAAATGTATAGAGTACAAACTTAACTTTGCGTTCGGCTGCCGCTTATGGTCTTACGATCTTATAGTCTCTTTTAACTATTTTATGTTTTGATGCATATTTAGTTCTTTTTGTAGCAGGCATGAGGAATTTATTTTTGGGACATTTAATGTATAGTTTCATTGAAAAAAAAATATGTTGACTAAAGTGTCAAAAATCGGTTTACAATTGTTTTTGTTCAACAGTCGGGTATCTTTTAAAATGCTAATTTTATGCAAAGAAAAAAATACTACCTTAAAGAACATTTATTCAGCTTTAAACTAATACAAACTTTATATATAGTTATCATACAATTTCCATCTGAAAAAAAATCTAACATGGTATGCGACGGTGTTTCTAGATGTCTGCGATTGCAAGTTAAGTTGGTTTTTTCATACAACATGTATGGAATACAAACTTAACTTTGCGTTCGACTGCCGCTTATGTTCTTACGGTCATAAAGTCTCTCTCAACTATCTTACGGTCTGATACATACTTAGATCTTTTTGTAGGAGTCATAAAGACTATATAAAAAAATAGACAGACTTGATCTATGTATAAGAAAGTCATAAAACGACGAAGCGTCGTGACGTCAAAAAATTAGATCTGAGAACGGTCAGGGAGGAAAATGTCTTACCACATTAAAACTAAAGTGCAAAAATTTTTAAAGTTTTAATAGGTAGGTTCCTTAAGGACCTAGGCATATAAATATACCGTAGAAATTAAAATATTTTCCATTGAGTATTTTTTGTACACTCGTGAGCAGAAAAATTAAATCACAGACCAATTTTCGAACAAACGGGGTAAACCTACAGCTTTGGTTCTCTGCCCAGGATTGAACGAGGTGTGTGCTGATGATGGCAAATTAAAGAATGAATGACGGAGGCTCATTATGCTAAAAAAACCTAACAGATTAGATGAGCGGTTTAGCTCAGGGTTGAACTTAAAAAAATATCAAATGAAAATTAAGAAGTATGGAAAATGTAACACTAAAAGCTCCAGACGGTCTCTAGTGTAAACGACTCTTTTGATCCGTTGGGTTTCTTAAGCAATCTTGACCTCCTCCATTCACTCTTTGGATAACCATCATCAGACCACACCTTGTTCAATCCCTGACGAAGAACAAAAGCTTCAAAGTTACCTCGTTTATATGAAAATTGGACTGTGATTAGGGTTGCGTTCCTGGGTTCCCATTTCTGGGAATTACCGGGATGTTTTTTAAACCCGATCCCGAAAAATATGTGCCAGGATACCCGGAACGACGGGAGTTTATATTGCGGTTAAAAAGTTTAATAACTATTATATTATTTAAGCGTTTCGTTTTACATTTAAACAAGAAAATATCAATGACATTGTGACCGTAAATTGTAGCAGAGAGAAAAAACAAAAGCTTTTAGAGACAACTAATACGACAAGTATTAAAAGACCCTTGACTAAGCCAGGACCTCCATATTCTGCCCACCATCAGGATAGTTTTTGCATACCTGGGAAATCAAAAGCAATGAAGATATTGAAGGTAAAAGTAAAAGAAAATGAAATATTTTTATTTAAATATATAAACGTTCTTTTTAATTTTTGTCCATAAATCATTATCAATATTTTAAGTATTTCATAACAAACGAATGCTTGCAGTGTTTTTTATTTAACACCAAAAAAGAAAATCATTAACAAAATTATTTTTTAATTCTCTTATTTTGATATACAGGGTGTTACAAAAAAAACTCATAATTCCGAATACGATAGAAGAGACCATCAAACTAAACAACTTCTTCTATGGTACCAAAATGTCGAAAATACCCGATTCCTGGGAATTCCCGGGAATTGCAAAATGTATATGAAAATGAAAGGGTGTCATTATTGTACCAAAAATAAAAAACACATCTTAGATTTATCATATTTTAATTGAAAAAAACAACTTATACCTAGGTACTTAACTTATTAATTGTAGACGCTTCGCTTGGAAACAGCGTCGCATACCATGTTCGATTTTTTTTCAGATATACATTGAACGATAACTATACATAAAGTATATATTTTTCAAAAGCTGAATAAATGTACTATTAGGTAAAAAAAAATTTCATTGCAAAAAATTTGTATTTTTACAGATACTGACTGTTGAATAAAAAAATAGCAATTTTTTTTTTAAACTATCGTCAATATTTTACCTTTTTTCTATGACACTGTACATTAAAAGTTTTAAACATGAATTCATCATCTCTAATTCATTATAAAATGATATCACACTCGAGGTGGTAGGTATATTGAAGGAGATATGATTTTTTTTCTGAAGTGCGGCGGCGTGAAACTTTAAATGCCACCCCTCCCTACCTGCCAAGGGGTGGCTGATGGCTACCGGGCTAAATCAGCTCAGTTTTACCTAAGCTACATATGTTCCAAGTGAATTTAAAGTGAATGTAAATTAAAATAAATAAAATAAATCGTACATAAGTACAAATAATTTATTAATTATCATATTCGCCTAATTTTGATTTTATTCAGCCCTATCAAAAATACTCGAAAATATTATAGGGACCATCAAACTGAACACCTTTACTATAGGACAAACTCTGAAAAAAATACAGCAGTTTCATACATTTTGATATTTCGCTTTTCGATAGTAATTTTTGTATAATTTTTTTTGGCGATTTCAGAATAGGGAATATGCATAAGTCACCGATTTTGATGAAATTGAGCTTGATCGCTGCGGACACTTATAAAAACATGATGGAACAGGAAAAAAAATTAAAAAATTTATTATTTTAGTTTTATCACACGATGAAATCAGGGGAAAATAACGATATATTTTTTTTCATTTTTGGATATAATGCACTTTACAGTCAGATAGAATATCGAATAAGAAATAATATTTTGTATGACACATATGTACTTAAACGCAAAATTTAGGGAGATAATTGAAGATGATGATTGAAAACGTGATGTGTGACTTCACCGTTTTGTATGGAGCGTTTTCGGCGGGTGCTGCTGCGCGCTAACTTCAAGTAACTATATCACGAGAAAAAAACGCAAGAGAAAAGTTTTAATATTACAGTTAATTTTCTCACGCATTATACTTTTGATTAAGATTAAAAAAAAATTGATGCATATTCCCTATTGGTCCCATATTAAAAGTTGTTCCGTTTGATGATCTCTATCTGCCATATTCGGCATTGTTTTATAACACGCTGTATAATTATCAAACCTGCTCACAAAATTTCACGAGAATCGGTTTAGAAATGTGACCTGTAGAGAAGAACAAAGAAAAGCACCAAGAAGAGACCCTTGGCGTTCACTCGGTCAATAAAACACAAGCAACTTTTTTTGTATTAACTAAGTATATTCAATAAACTATGCTACTATAACATTATTATTTGGTGTAGTACTAGGTGGTACGAATTCTGATACAAAATGTTCCCACGTCGATATGTGGTCATATAACGCTCCCCCGGGGCACTCCGTGGCCATCACCTGCCGGTGGCCGACCAGCTTGTAGTCGGGTCTGATGTACCCGTTGTCCACTCCAAGCTGGATGAGATCTTTAGTCGTTTCTAGCTGGATTTTGGGTGGTAGCTCGGCTGTTGAAAATGAAGAACGTTAGTTATGTGTAAAAGACACAAAATAGATAGACAGACAGAAGCGCCACTTAAAACAAATATTTTTTTCATGAACGCACTAACAGGCTAGGCGCACTCCGCGCTTTAGGTACGAAGCTACAAGTAGCCGGCGGGTCCGTCCGGACGGACTAATTTCAGAGGGTTTGCCTGCCGCGTGCCGCTGGGTCACACGTTAGAAGTTCGTTTACGATACTCACTCACGCACGCATTCGCGGATTGTTGCGTCATTCGTTCGCACATTTATGATATTTAACCAAAATGAAGGCATATTGCATCGCAATGGGCAAAATAAAAAGGATCCGAACTTTTTCACACTTACAAAAGTTCCAAACGACATCGAAACGTAGGAAGAGCTTATCTACTTTTGTTAGTATTTACCTAGTATCCGTTTATTCTTAGATATTTACTTGTTTTATTTGCTAAACTATCTTCACCCAACTAGTTATTTATTGAAATAATAATTTATAGATTAGGTTACTTATTACTATAGATCTACTTTCGAAATACTTACTTATCTACTTTCGAAATAAAGTTAATTATTAATGGCATTTGATTTCGTAAGAAAGCAAATTGCCTCAAAGTCAGCATGTATAGTCTGATGTGGCGTTGACTGTGTCTACCTAGCCTAGGGTTTTTTGAAACGTATTTAAGTATACATTTTATTTCACAAACACATAACTTGTAATAAATTAAGTACCTATTATTTCATTATTATTTAAAAAGTAGAAACCCTGAAGTCGTTAGAAAAGATAAGAGCTACGCGATAGAAAGAGAGGCAACTTCTAGGTGAATATAACTGTAGGCAAGGGACCGGTGTGCGACCTGAATTGCACTTTATAGTATCTGGGATAGAGTCACTATATATTTAAATGACTGTGCGGAGTGGATCTTCTGTACTTGTACTATTATGTATTCTGTGGCACTAATAGACAATCTCAGACCTGCCAAACCAAACTTTAGCTGACTAAAGCCTGGTATATACAGCTTTGCCTTGCCTAAAGCCTGGTATAAGCAGCTGCTTGGCTAACAAAAGAAGCTATTAAAAAACGACGAATCGTTTTCGAATAGGTAGAACGGCCTTTCTGTCTAGAAAACACAGCCTTTTTATTTCAAAGAAATACAGGCAATTTGAACTAAGAGGCTAATCCGCACCTGCAAGGATCGGCAGCATTTCCATCCTTATACATCTCTTTAGACGAAGTTTAGACAAGCAATAAAAAATGCAGAAGTTGACCACCGCAAGCTATGTTACCTCTGTGTAAACAGGGGAAGGTTGTAAGGGTGTAAACAAGTTAAATTCTCAAAGTGTTGCAGCTTGAAGAACTTGCTCGCTCAAGAAATTGCAGGAGGAACTTGTTAGTTTAAACCTTGCTGAAAGAGCTATAGCCCTAGGGCCTAGCTGATCAAAATGACTGATGATAATTTAGTACTTACTTCTCCAATCACCGATGAGACAGATTCCGACGCTGACGCCGTTGGCCCGGCCCGCGTGAATTCCCTTGGTCTTCCAGCCTCGACCCTCGTACGCACCGCCCTCGCTGCCAACGCAGAAGCTACGAAAGAAGATAAATCTTTTAAGAAAAAATACCTACATGTCACACATTTAACCGCTGGTCTCATAATTATTAGCTTTGATTCCAGGAGTTTGTAGTAGGTACCACTAAGCTTTTGAATGTTTGAAAGCTGCAACCGTCTTTTTTAATTAATATGTTATTTTTAGCGCTTTTATTCAAAGGGAAAGATGTATTACTTATGATGTTGTAACTTATCTTAAAACACGTGACTGACAGGGAGGTTCAAAATAGGGAGAGAGATTCAGAATAGCTTTGAACTTAATTTCTAACAATAAAGTTCAAAGCAAAAGTTCCTAATGTTGCAACCATAGACTTAGAAATTTTTTACAGTGGAATATTAAGTTTATGGTTGCAACCACAGAGGAAATAATCACTACGTTTTACATAAAACACGTGACAACCTTCTATGACCACACTACAAACCGGATATACAAATGAGGATCAAAATAGACATCATATTAAATAAACACTCGACCTTTTTTCATGCAAATTCTTGTGCCGAAATAACTCCTCGGTGGTTCCCCACAAGGCTAACTATAAATCATCAAAACTTTTTTGTTAAATAAACAATGAACGTAATTTGTAAAGTGTCAATTTTTGTTGGCATACGTAAAACGTAGTGATTACATGCTCTTTGGGCATACGCAGTTGACGTCATGAATAACTTAATGAAACACGTGCCTAACTTATGATACCAACCATTTTGTTTGTTACTTACTAGCTAGATACAAAGGCCAATTCCATAAAAAATAAAAAATCGAATGAGGATACGAAACATTAAATAAAACACTTTTTAACGGATACTAGCGCGGTTTTATTAAAAGTATGTATTTTGGTAATTAATTGGTATTTGGTTTGATTTTTTATTTTCCCGACGTTTCGGCACCTTTGCAGCTGCCATGCCGTGGTCACGGGGGACTGAAATCAAAAATCAAACGAAATGAGGAAAAGCGCAATTTTATCCCGATAGGTGGCGTCTGGTCTTTGGTACCCGGCCGCCTCAAAGAAAGTGTCAAAACATATGGGAATCTCTTGGAGTATTGCACTTTTTAATTTTATACTGAGAAAATGCCGCATTGTTATGCATGTAACTTGTAAAATATTGGAGTTCATCGATTTCCCAGTAACAAAAAAAATAGTGGGCAAAAAATATAAAAAAAAAAATGCTTTTCCCTTAATTTTATGTTTCATGAATTTGATGAAGCTTCGCCAAAATAAAACAACATTTGAATTATAACAGCTTTGTTCTTTAATATTTCAACCTCAGCAGTTTCTAGCATATTTATAACTTGGATGAATTTGATAGGTATATCAAATATGGAATAAGCCCAATATTGAGGCCAAACAGAGAATTAATAGAATTTTATATGCCAGAGTTATTCAAGAAACTTGTAATAATAAAATAAATATGATAAAACGGTTCGTGTAATTTTGGATGGTACAGAAATTCCAGTAGGTACAGAAACCTGAACTTACTATTGCACAGAAGGCATCATGAGGCAACTATAAACACGAAAATTCTTTCACTCAGTTGCTTTGTTAAAATTTAAATCATATGCTTCTAATCTGAAATAAAAAGATTACTTGTAAATCTTACATGAAATTTAAAGAAATGTAATGCTTGTTAGCAATTTTTTGTAAGTTGCTATAAACTTTCTTGCCTGTTGTTTTGGCTTTTCTTTTTCCGTAATTCTTCTTTTATATGAGCTAAAGTTAGCATAGAATACATTGTTTGTCCGCAAAACCGGAAAAAAATACAATCTAAGAAAGTAAAATCACGTAATACACAGTCAAGACAATATAGGCTCAAACTGACAATTGTTCCAAAGACTAAGCGCCATCTGTAATTCACTTTGCCTTCGCCTCCCCATTACCAAAATGAGCGCGTAAGCTTGAGAAGTGAAATACAAAACACTAATTAAAATAAGATTATAACATTAGTTAAATAGGTAGTTGTTTTTGGTCTGCATGTTCAAATTAAACGTTGTTGTTAACGTAACGTAACGTTAATCAGTATGATGTGATGCAGTGGCGGATCCAGGATTTTGGTTTGAGAGGGGCTTAACGTAGGTGAGGGCAGGCTTTACCAAGGTAATCAACAGATTTGTTGGGTGGACCCAAATGATTTTGGGGGGGCTTGAGCCCCTTAGCCCCCCCCCCCCCTGGATCCGCTAGTGATGTGATGGTTTTTTGTCATTGCAACCTAAAAATGTTGCTTTTTGTAAAAGTTTGGCTTTCTTTATAAAAAATATCTCTGTTATTTTATAGAAAATATAGGTCTAGAATGTAAACCTAAACTTAAATTAGTATTTTTTGTTTCTTTACAAAATAAATAAGATGAGCATCTAGATTTATCTTACATATTGTGTTATAAAGATCATCGATATTTTTATTCCTCTTCAGTAGCGAATGTACCTCTGTTAGGTACATACCTAGTTTTTTATATTCGAATTCTCTATTTTAATTAGATTTAGACAAATTATTACAACCTTAACTTATCAGCTATCTACTCTTGAACAGCAACTCAGTTAATAATAACGCAAAACATTAGTAGGTAAGTACCTAATCATGTTATTTTATGAATAATGTGTAAACTGCAAAGAAAGAAGTATTTTCATAGTATTCGATGTGGCATAAATTGAAATAGTTTTTTTTATTGAATTGACTAAATAAAAAAAACAAAAACCAATCAACCCCAAAAGATTGATGATGACCCGACTTTGAGTACATAAATCAATACAAATAACATTATTATCTATACCTACTGAAAAAACTGATTTGATTACGTTTAAGGTGCGTCCAGATATGTTCTTTTGATCGTACCGTACCTCCGTTCCGTACCAGCGTTCCGATCAAATAAGTCTGGACGCTACTTTTGCCCGTTCCGTACCTCCGTTCCGTACCACCGTTCCGATCAAACCGCCGAACGTCGCCGCGATCACGTCCAGACTAGCGCCGTACCGTACCTCCGTTCCGTATCAACGTTCCGATCCAATAGTACAGCAGCCCGTAGTAAATTTAAATTACGAAAAAGGTTACCGTTTGCCGTTGTGATATAGTTATTTATTACAAAATTATAGATACTTTAACAGATCGCAACCCGCCGTAACCTATATTTGTATATCTCCAAAAATGAGATTTTTTTATTTTTCGAGGTTAATCACATGGTTTAGCTATTGTCGTGTTCTACAGCGCTATGTTTGATTGCCACTGATAATAGTTAGACTGTGAAAAGTAGCCATACACAGATAGTGCTGTAGAACACGACAATAGCTAAATTATCAAACCTGCTCACAAAATTTCACGAGAATCGGTTTAGAAATGTGACCTGTAGAGAAGAACAAAGAAAAGCACCAAGAAGAGACCCTTGGCGTTCACTCGGTCAATAAAACACAAGCAACTTTTTTTGTATTAACTAAGTATATTCAATAAACTATGCTACTATAACATTATTATTTGGTGTAGTACTAGGTGGTACGAATTCTGATACAAAATGTTCCCACGTCGATATGTGGTCATATAACGCTCCCCCGGGGCACTCCGTGGCCATCACCTGCCGGTGGCCGACCAGCTTGTAGTCGGGTCTGATGTACCCGTTGTCCACTCCAAGCTGGATGAGATCTTTAGTCGTTTCTAGCTGGATTTTGGGTGGTAGCTCGGCTGTTGAAAATGAAGAACGTTAGTTATGTGTAAAAGACACAAAATAGATAGACAGACAGAAGCGCCACTTAAAACAAATATTTTTTTCATGAACGCACTAACAGGCTAGGCGCACTCCGCGCTTTAGGTACGAAGCTACAAGTAGCCGGCGGGTCCGTCCGGACGGACTAATTTCAGAGGGTTTGCCTGCCGCGTGCCGCTGGGTCACACGTTAGAAGTTCGTTTACGATACTCACTCACGCACGCATTCGCGGATTGTTGCGTCATTCGTTCGCACATTTATGATATTTAACCAAAATGAAGGCATATTGCATCGCAATGGGCAAAATAAAAAGGATCCGAACTTTTTCACACTTACAAAAGTTCCAAACGACATCGAAACGTAGGAAGAGCTTATCTACTTTTGTTAGTATTTACCTAGTATCCGTTTATTCTTAGATATTTACTTGTTTTATTTGCTAAACTATCTTCACCCAACTAGTTATTTATTGAAATAATAATTTATAGATTAGGTTACTTATTACTATAGATCTACTTTCGAAATACTTACTTATCTACTTTCGAAATAAAGTTAATTATTAATGGCATTTGATTTCGTAAGAAAGCAAATTGCCTCAAAGTCAGCATGTATAGTCTGATGTGGCGTTGACTGTGTCTACCTAGCCTAGGGTTTTTTGAAACGTATTTAAGTATACATTTTATTTCACAAACACATAACTTGTAATAAATTAAGTACCTATTATTTCATTATTATTTAAAAAGTAGAAACCCTGAAGTCGTTAGAAAAGATAAGAGCTACGCGATAGAAAGAGAGGCAACTTCTAGGTGAATATAACTGTAGGCAAGGGACCGGTGTGCGACCTGAATTGCACTTTATAGTATCTGGGATAGAGTCACTATATATTTAAATGACTGTGCGGAGTGGATCTTCTGTACTTGTACTATTATGTATTCTGTGGCACTAATAGACAATCTCAGACCTGCCAAACCAAACTTTAGCTGACTAAAGCCTGGTATATACAGCTTTGCCTTGCCTAAAGCCTGGTATAAGCAGCTGCTTGGCTAACAAAAGAAGCTATTAAAAAACGACGAATCGTTTTCGAATAGGTAGAACGGCCTTTCTGTCTAGAAAACACAGCCTTTTTATTTCAAAGAAATACAGGCAATTTGAACTAAGAGGCTAATCCGCACCTGCAAGGATCGGCAGCATTTCCATCCTTATACATCTCTTTAGACGAAGTTTAGACAAGCAATAAAAAATGCAGAAGTTGACCACCGCAAGCTATGTTACCTCTGTGTAAACAGGGGAAGGTTGTAAGGGTGTAAACAAGTTAAATTCTCAAAGTGTTGCAGCTTGAAGAACTTGCTCGCTCAAGAAATTGCAGGAGGAACTTGTTAGTTTAATCCTTGCTGAAAGAGCTATAGCCCTAGGGCCTAGCTGATCAAAATGACTGATGATAATTTAGTACTTACTTCTCCAATCACCGATGAGACAGATTCCGACGCTGACGCCGTTGGCCCGGCCCGCGTGAATTCCCTTGGTCTTCCAGCCTCGACCCTCGTACGCACCGCCCTCGCTGCCAACGCAGAAGCTACGAAAGAAGATAAATCTTTTAAGAAAAAATACCTACATGTCACACATTTAACCGCTGGTCTCATAATTATTAGCTTTGATTCCAGGAGTTTGTAGTAGGTACCACTAAGCTTTTGAATGTTTGAAAGCTGCAACCGTCTTTTTTAATTAATATGTTATTTTTAGCGCTTTTATTCAAAGGGAAAGATGTATTACTTATGATGTTGTAACTTATCTTAAAACACGTGACTGACAGGGAGGTTCAAAATAGGGAGAGAGATTCAGAATAGCTTTGAACTTAATTTCTAACAATAAAGTTCAAAGCAAAAGTTCCTAATGTTGCAACCATAGACTTAGAAATTTTTTACAGTGGAATATTAAGTTTATGGTTGCAACCACAGAGGAAATAATCACTACGTTTTACATAAAACACGTGACAACCTTCTATGACCACACTACAAACCGGATATACAAATAAGGATCAAAATAGACATCATATTAAATAAACACTCGACCTTTTTTCATGCAAATTCTTGTGCCGAAATAACTCCTCGGTGGTTCCCCACAAGGCTAACTATAAATCATCAAAACTTTTTTGTTAAATAAACAATGAACGTAATTTGTAAAGTGTCAATTTTTGTTGGCATACGTAAAACGTAGTGATTACATGCTCTTTGGGCATACGCAGTTGACGTCATGAATAACTTAATGAAACACGTGCCTAACTTATGATACCAACCATTTTGTTTGTTACTTACTAGCTAGATACAAAGGCCAATTCCATAAAAAATAAAAAATCGAATGAGGATACGAAACATTAAATAAAACACTTTTTAACGGATACTAGCGCGGTTTTATTAAAAGTATGTATTTTGGTAATTAATTGGTATTTGGTTTGATTTTTTATTTTCCCGACGTTTCGGCACCTTTGCAGCTGCCATGCCGTGGTCACGGGGGACTGAAATCAAAAATCAAACGAAATGAGGAAAAGCGCAATTTTATCCCGATAGGTGGCGTCTGGTCTTTGGTACCCGGCCGCCTCAAAGAAAGTGTCAAAACATATGGGAATCTCTTGGAGTATTGCACTTTTTAATTTTATACTGAGAAAATGCCGCATTGTTATGCATGTAACTTGTAAAATATTGGAGTTCATCGATTTCCCAGTAACAAAAAAAATAGTGGGCAAAAAATATAAAAAAAAAAATGCTTTTCCCTTAATTTTATGTTTCATGAATTTGATGAAGCTTCGCCAAAATAAAACAACATTTGAATTATAACAGCTTTGTTCTTTAATATTTCAACCTCAGCAGTTTCTAGCATATTTATAACTTGGATGAATTTGATAGGTATATCAAATATGGAATAAGCCCAATATTGAGGCCAAACAGAGAATTAATAGAATTTTATATGCCAGAGTTATTCAAGAAACTTGTAATAATAAAATAAATATGATAAAACGGTTCGTGTAATTTTGGATGGTACAGAAATTCCAGTAGGTACAGAAACCTGAACTTACTATTGCACAGAAGGCATCATGAGGCAACTATAAACACGAAAATTCTTTCACTCAGTTGCTTTGTTAAAATTTAAATCATATGCTTCTAATCTGAAATAAAAAGATTACTTGTAAATCTTACATGAAATTTAAAGAAATGTAATGCTTGTTAGCAATTTTTTGTAAGTTGCTATAAACTTTCTTGCCTGTTGTTTTGGCTTTTCTTTTTCCGTAATTCTTCTTTTATATGAGCTAAAGTTAGCATAGAATACATTGTTTGTCCGCAAAACCGGAAAAAAATACAATCTAAGAAAGTAAAATCACGTAATACACAGTCAAGACAATATAGGCTCAAACTGACAATTGTTCCAAAGACTAAGCGCCATCTGTAATTCACTTTGCCTTCGCCTCCCCATTACCAAAATGAGCGCGTAAGCTTGAGAAGTGAAATACAAAACACTAATTAAAATAAGATTATAACATTAGTTAAATAGGTAGTTGTTTTTGGTCTGCATGTTCAAATTAAACGTTGTTGTTAACGTAACGTAACGTTAATCAGTATGATGTGATGCAGTGGCGGATCCAGGATTTTGGTTTGAGAGGGGCTTAACGTAGGTGAGGGCAGGCTTTACCAAGGTAATCAACAGATTTGTTGGGTGGACCCAAATGATTTTGGGGGGGCTTGAGCCCCTTAGCCCCCCCCCCCCCCTGGATCCGCTAGTGATGTGATGGTTTTTTGTCATTGCAACCTAAAAATGTTGCTTTTTGTAAAAGTTTGGCTTTCTTTATAAAAAATATCTCTGTTATTTTATAGAAAATATAGGTCTAGAATGTAAACCTAAACTTAAATTAGTATTTTTTGTTTCTTTACAAAATAAATAAGATGAGCATCTAGATTTATCTTACATATTGTGTTATAAAGATCATCGATATTTTTATTCCTCTTCAGTAGCGAATGTACCTCTGTTAGGTACATACCTAGTTTTTTATATTCGAATTCTCTATTTTAATTAGATTTAGACAAATTATTACAACCTTAACTTATCAGCTATCTACTCTTGAACAGCAACTCAGTTAATAATAACGCAAAACATTAGTAGGTAAGTACCTAATCATGTTATTTTATGAATAATGTGTAAACTGCAAAGAAAGAAGTATTTTCATAGTATTCGATGTGGCATAAATTGAAATAGTTTTTTTTATTGAATTGACTAAATAAAAAAAACAAAAACCAATCAACCCCAAAAGATTGATGATGACCCGACTTTGAGTACATAAATCAATACAAATAACATTATTATCTATACCTACTGAAAAAACTGATTTGATTACGTTTAAGGTGCGTCCAGATATGTTCTTTTGATCGTACCGTACCTCCGTTCCGTACCAGCGTTCCGATCAAATAAGTCTGGACGCTACTTTTGCCCGTTCCGTACCTCCGTTCCGTACCACCGTTCCGATCAAACCGCCGAACGTCGCCGCGATCACGTCCAGACTAGCGCCGTACCGTACCTCCGTTCCGTATCAACGTTCCGATCCAATAGTACAGCAGCCCGTAGTAAATTTAAATTACGAAAAAGGTTACCGTTTGCCGTTGTGATATAGTTATTTATTACAAAATTATAGATACTTTAACAGATCGCAACCCGCCGTAACCTATATTTGTATATCTCCAAAAATGAGATTTTTTTATTTTTCGAGGTTAATCACATGGTTTAGCTATTGTCGTGTTCTACAGCGCTATGTTTGATTGCCACTGATAATAGTTAGACTGTGAAAAGTAGCCATACACAGATAGTGCTGTAGAACACGACAATAGCTAAACCATGTGATTAACCTCGAAAAATAAAAAAACAATCATTTTTGGAGATATACAAATATAGGTTACGGCGGGTTGCGATCTGTTAAAGTATCTATAATTTTGTAATAAATAACTATATCACAACGGCAAACGGTAACCTTTTTCGTAATTTAAATTTACTACGGGCTGCTGTACTATTGGATCGGAACGTTGATACGGAACGGAGGTACGGTACGGCGCTAGTCTGGACGTGATCGCGGCGACGTTCGGCGGTTTGATCGGAACGGTGGTACGGAACGGAGGTACGGAACGGGCAAAAGTAGCGTCCAGACTTATTTGATCGGAACGCTGGTACGGAACGGAGGTACGGTACGATCAAAAGAACATATCTGGACGCACCTTAAACGTAATCAAATCAGTTTTTTCAGTAGGTATAGATAATAATGTTATTTGTATTGATTTATGTACTCAAAGTCGGGTCATCATCAATCTTTTGGGGTTGATTGGTTTTTGTTTTTTTTTATTTAGTCAATTCAATAAAAAAAACTATTTCAATTTATGCCACATCGAATACTATGAAAATACTTCTTTCTTTGCAGTTTACACATTATTCATAAAATAACATGATTAGGTACTTACCTACTAATGTTTTGCGTTATTATTAACTGAGTTGCTGTTCAAGAGTAGATAGCTGATAAGTTAAGGTTGTAATAATTTGTCTAAATCTAATTAAAATAGAGAATTCGAATATAAAAAACTAGGTATGTACCTAACAGAGGTACATTCGCTACTGAAGAGGAATAAAAATATAGATGATCTTTATAACACAATATGTAAGATAAATCTAGATGCTCATCTTATTTATTTTGTAAAGAAACAAAAAATACTAATTTAAGTTTAGGTTTACATTCTAGACCTATATTTTCTATAAAATAACAGAGATATTTTTTATAAAGAAAGCCAAACTTTTACAAAAAGCAACATTTTTAGGTTGCAATGACAAAAAACCATCACATCACTAGCGGATCCAGGGGGGGGGGGGGGGGGGCTAAGGGGCTCAAGCCCCCCCAAAATAATTTAGTATCTATAATTTCATAATAAATAACTATATCACAACGGCAAACGGTACCTAACCTTTTTCGTAATTTAAATGTACTACGGGCTACTGTACTACAACCTCCGAACGTCGGCGTCGCCGCGATCACGTCCAGACTAGCGCCGTACCGTTCCTCCGTTCCGTTTTTCCTTTGAACGGGGCGAAAAAACCGACTCGCGATGGATCGGAGCGTACCTGTCGGCGATCGAGACGGCGTACCTCCGCACCGTTCCGAACATGCGTCCAGACTAGCGTTCTTTGTTCGCGACGCTCAAGAGCGAGAGATACAGGTACGGGCAAAAGAGCGAGAGATTCGAGGTGGATCGGGGCGTACCTGTTCGGCGAACGGAACGGCGTACCTCCGCACCGTTCCGAACATGCGTCCAGACTAGCGTTCTTTGATCGCGACGCCGATCGGAACGGAGGTACGGTACGGGCAAAAGAACATATCTGGACGCACCTTTACTTTGATAAAAAAACTACTCTCAGGTACTTTTTACACTGCTAAAATACAGTACTTACGGGAAAAAAACTCTACAAAAATGTATATACAGGGTGGCCCAAACGGTGACGCTAAAATTTTTTTTTTTGTTTCCTCACATCTCGTTGTACCCGGAAATACCCTATGTATGTTCAGCGATTTTTTGTAGTTTTCGAGCTATGAATTATTTTTTTAAATTTTGAGAATTTTTGACTTGACAGACTAAAATATTTTTTTTTCGGAAATTATACATCTTTTTTTGAATTATTTTTTTGTTACATAGACCTCATGACTTGAACTTTAACACATAAAATACCCAGCTTCCTGTCATCAAAATAAGTTACAAAAATATTGACCGACAGTGAAAAATTGACGTAAAATCAAATCATAGTTAAATTTTCAACTTTGAATTAAAAATTAAAAAAAAGGTTCCATGACTTCTGAGTAATTTTAAAAACTTCACAATTTATTTATTTTATTTATTATTTATTTATTTGCCAATAAACATGTTACATTAATGGTTAGTAGTATCTTAAAAACCTAGATTAAGTTTATCTAGATACTAGGTTCTCATAAATAACTTAAAAAAGAGCAACCAACACAGGATTCAAATAAAACATAATTAATTTTAAGAGCGGGTAGGTGTACTTATGTAAGTATTAATCATATCGTACAGAATGTTTGAGCGAGTGCCCATACCCACAAGAAAAATCGATGAGTTTCATGACAGCGCATGCATAGATTCAATAGAAAAAAATGAGTGCGCTTGTGCGTGTGCGCTCGCATATAAAGGTTGCTCCTATTTCACGACATAAAGACATATTTTTTTTTTTTAAGTTTGGTAATATAATTTAAGGATTCTTTTAATGTTATTATGATTTATTTTATCTTTTATTTCGATTGGTAAGTTGTTCATAAAACGGGGTATTAAATATTGAGTTGTTCTTTTACCGTATTCGTTGTTAGATATGGGAATATAAAGTTCTTTGTTAGTTATTTTTCTAGTACATATTTTGTGATTTATCGGTACTTGAATTTCTTCGTTAAAGTAATTTTCAAGAAGCAGATTATGTTTAACTTTCTCGGATATAGGTAAAACTCCACAGTATTTAAAAAGTCCAACAGGGTCCTCTGAATATTTAATTTTTATTTTAGGGGGAACCAATAGTTTAAGAAGCCTATACTGGATATTATATATTTGTTCTAAATATGTTTTATATGTACGGCCATAGCTGCTGAGACCGTAGGATATAATGCTTTCTACCAATGTTTTATACATTGTTAGTAGAATATCAAATGGTACTTTACATTTAATTATATAAAATTTTGCCAAGATGGCTCTCAGTTTGTTGCATACTTTATCTATATGTTTCGACCAATTAAATCTATTATCAACCACCAAGCCAAGGTATGAATACTCAGTTACTTGTTCAATTTCTAAACAGCTGCTAGAACATGGGATATTTGCGTGAAGACAATCATGACTGTGGGCTACCACTTTTACGGGTTTACTACCAAGATAATGATTGCGACTAGAGCGGACGAGCATAAGCTTAGTTTTATCTGCGTTAAGGACCAGCCCTGAATCGTGCGACCACCTGCATATTGCAGTAAAGTCCGCTTGTATACGGTTTTGTGCAACAATTGGATCTTTATCGGCTGCTACCAAACACGTGTCGTCAGCAAACTGGTAGACAGTACAGTGCTTAATGACGTGATTTAAGTTGTTCACATAAGTTAAATAGTGCAAAGGACCAAGAACTGACCCTTGCGCAGTGCCTTCAGTAACCTTTACCTCGTCACTAAGCATGTCTCCTATTTTAACCTGGTAGCTGCGGTCATTAAGATAGTTTTTGCACCAGTTCAGCAGTTTGCCTCTTACACCGCTGATGTCTAGCCTTTCAATTAGCAGATCGTGACGTAACGTATCAAATGCCTTACTATAATCTATAAACACTAATAAAATATGTTTTTTTTCGTTTAAGTAGTTGTTGATTTCATCTGTAAAGCGAGACAACAGCAGCGTGGTGCTTTTATTTGGCTGAAAACCATATTGTTGTGACGACAAAATACTATTTTCTGAATAAAATTTTTGTAATTTTCCGCATATAAATTTTTCTACTACCTTGTCCAGAACGGGTAAAATAGTAATAGGACGGTACTTGCTATAATCATGGGTGCTGCCACCTTTGTGGATAGGCCGGACAATGCCTGTTTTTAACTTTTTGGGGTACAGTCCGGTTTCTATACTAGTGTTTATAAACCGTGTTATTGCGCCCACAATTCTGTCAGAAAGCTTCACTATGTCAACCGCACGGATGCCATCAACACCCGGGGCTTTTTGCGGGTTGATATGTTTTATAATTTTATGTATTTCGGAATTGGTTGCTTTCGGGAAAAACATAGATTTGTCCATAGATCTAGTGTAGTCATTTGCATTCAATAAATTATTTTGGCAGTTCGGAATAATAGATTTAACATTTTCCTGAAATGTGTTAGCAAAATTGTTAGCTAAATTTTGTAAGAGTTTTTCTTCGCTAAATGCTTTTATAATTATATTATCAATCGATTTTGTTACTTTCCCTGATATATTGTTTATAATTTGCCATAATTTCCTAGTGTCGTGTCTATATTTGTTAATTTCCGCCCTAATTTGTTTGTTCCTTTTTTTCTGTATGACTTTGTTTGTTTTATTTCTTATCTTGTTATATTTTATTCTAAGTCCCTTGTTACCTGTGTCTTTTATCCAATCTGAAAATAATTTATCTCTTTTTTTACAAAGATTTATAATGTTTTTATTTACCCACCCAGTATTATTACGTTTCGAATTATTATATTTTTTTACATATTTAGATTCGTCGTAGCACTCATTAAACCTACTATTAATAAATGTATATATCTCATTCGGACAGTTCATATTTAATGTGGAATCCCAGTCAACTTTTTCCAATGACGACTTTAATTTATCGTTGTTAAGCCGAGTCACATAAATAGGAGCATCCCGTACAATAGAATCATTCGCTAACGTTGCTACAGTAACTCGGTGGTCAGCCAGTACGGTGCAGAGCGCGGCCGTGTGGACGTCTGTCATGCGAGATCGGACAAAAATATGGTCAATACAGCTTTTGGTTACCAGACCGTTCAACATTTCTATCCTAGTATAGTCAGTGATACCGCATGAAAGACCGCACCCGCTCATAATGTCTAAGTATGATTTCTTAATAGGATTATCCAGCTTAAGGTTAATATTTATATCTCCGATAAATATCAAATCCGTGTTAGGAGACCGGTGAAATATTTTTTCTATTTCTAGAATAAAGTGCTGTTTATTATTTTTAGGCGGCCGGTATACGGCACACAGTGATATAGAGTAGTTAGTGAAAGTGATTGTACCGAGAAGGCATTCAAAGTGTAATGTTGTGACTTTACTTTGTTTAAACTTATATTTGTTTTTAATGTACACAATTATTCCGCCACCTTTTTTAACCCTTCGTAGCTCGGTGTACATTGTGTATCCCGGCAAATTAAACAAAGATTTGATATTTTCGGAAATATTTACTTCAGTGAGTACTAGGACATCTACTGATGAACCTGCGGTATTTATCAACTGTTCAATTTTGGCAAAATTTTTGATTAATGATCTTATGTTAACATGCATAAAAGTGAGGTTCTGTCGTTTATTAGGCACTAAACGGTTATAGTTTGCAAAATCCAAACAATTAAATAGTTCCGTGACATTATTTTCCTCAAAATCCATTAATTATTTTACTAGAATATTAAATTAGGGTTGCGACTAAGTTATTTTTTTTTTATTAATTATTATTAGTTTTCGATAAAATGTTTTGAATATCAATCTTAGATCTAATTTTAAATATTTTTCCATTTTCATTCTTACGTACTAGCAATTTGCCGTCTCTGATCCAAATAAACTTGAAAACGCCTTTCAAATCTTGCTTAGCCTGCCACAGAAGGTTTTTGTGATAGGAAGTCAACGCCTCTCTTACGTAGATTTTTTCAGAAGCCATTGTTCCAGATAGGTTAGGCATGAGATCTTTTGCGATGGTCGTTGTATTACGGGCAGAGGAAATCAGCTGCTGACGGGTCTCCTGGCGAACTCGCAAGTAGACGGATCCTGGTCCAGATCGGCGAGACGGAAGCCGTTTCACTGAAAGCACATCTTCTTTGGGGGCCCCAAGTTTCACCATTAAGCTTTCCACGAGTTTAGGTAGGTCTTGGTCACTTGAGTCTGGAATACCTGCGATTTCGACTTGATCGCCTAGCAACTGCTGTTCTAATTCTATATTATGCTGTTCCAGGTGTTCAATTTTGAGCAAACAAGATCTATTTTGGTTGTCCAGATGGGTAATTTTTCTTTCCATATCCCTGACCTTACTGGTCAGTGCATCCACAGATTCTGCAAATTCATCCACCTTATCACTGCAGTACTGTAGCGAAGTTGCAATGGCCCGTATTTCCTGTGTTACTATGCTTTTCACTTCCTTTTTTAATTCTTGTAGCATTTGTTTCATGTCGGAGGCAGTACCTGATGGTGCATTTTCTTCGTCATCTTCTTCATCTTCACAGTCGGCAAGCGTATGGAATGATCTCCTACGGGAAGATTCTTGGTTGCAATCGTTACAAGTCCACTCCAGGTTTTCGGCGGCTTTGAGAGCTGCAAGTTGTTTGCCACTTAATCCAGAGCAAATAGTGGTAGCATGTACCACCTTTTGACAGCGGCTACATTCCAAAACAGTGGTTTTTTTATTTAATAATTTAGAACAACTGTAACACTTCGTCATAGTGAGGGTAGATGCAAACAAATTATTAAAGACGGTCGTGTGTTTACTCTACAACGCTCGGATGAGAACAAGACCCTAAGCTTTAATTCTAATTAAAAAAAAAATGTGCTTAATAAGCTTTTTTTAGCCGAAATCTGCCTTCAAATGCACAAAGGTGAAATTTTCTAAGATTTTTTATTGGCTATTTTGTCATTCACAAAATGATTCTTACCAAAATAAAGTTTAAAATGGTACTGTTTATTGAATAAAGAATTAAAAACAACCTTTAAAAGTATGTTATTACGAAGCGGTAACATCGATGTCATTTAGTTATAGTTATTTTGGTTATTTTAAGGATAAATCATATTAAATAAAACAATTACTACAAATTCAACAATTAAATTTATTTCACAATAAGTTTTCAAAATGTCTCCCTCCCGCTTCAATGCACAACCTACATCGCCTTAAAAAAAATTGTTTTAAATTTCGGAAAGCATTAGTATTTTCTTTGATTTTTATTTCTGCTTCTCTTAGTTTTTGACGCAGCTCTGCTTCAGTGTTTGTTTCGTTTGCGTAAACCATCTCTTTGTAATAGCCCCACAGAAAAAAATCTATGGGGTTTAAGTCTGGTGAACGCGCAGGCCAAGGAATCGGGCCGCCACGCCCAATCCACCGTCTCGGAAAAGTCTGGTTAAGGTGCTCTCGTACTTCTCTAGCATAGTGGCACGGAGCACCATCGTTTTGAAATAACATTCTTCTTCTTGTTAGTAGATTCACATCCTCTAATAAACCGTTCAAGCTATTTCGTAGAAAATCCAAATATTGCGCTCCGTTCAACCTAGCCGGCAATTCAAATGGTCCTATAAATTCCCCATTGACAATTCCTGACCATAAATTTACACTAAACCTTGTTTGAAAATTGGATGGTCTTGCCTTGTGTGGGTTTTCAATGGCCCAACTGTGATAATTATGAATATTGAAAACTCCGGTTCTTTCAAAGCGTGATTCGTCTGTCCACAAAATTTTGTCGAAGAAATCAGGATCGTCTTGAGTTTTTTGAAGCATTGTTTCACAGAAAGTCACTCGTCTTGGATAATCTGCAGGTTGCAATTGTTGCACGCGTTGGATATGAAAAGCGTGGTATCCCTCTGAAAAAAAAAACACCGAAATTGTAAATTCAAAGCATAGGTAAGATAGTCTTTTTTCAGTTTCACCAAATAGTAGGCTAGTGATAATCACTGGTATGTACCACGCTTTCTCGCCCACTAGCGAGTGATTATTTTGTTGCCAAATACACATTCAGTCAGAGTTCAATACTTAAAAAGACCACGTGCTACAAAAAGTCGCTCATAAAGCACGTGCGTGCTATTTTTTTTAAGTCACAATAATTACAGCTAAAAAAAATAGCACGTGGGCATAGTGGGCGAGCTAATGGGTGCGTAATTATGAGGTTTAAAGACAAGATGAAATTAACCCACCTGACTTCAGTATCCTCATAACTGAGGTTCGTGGTACACCAGTCCTTCTTGCGATTGCTCTGGTGCTAGTCGATGAATCCCTTTCCACTTGTTCCACGACTTGATCCATAATATCTGGATCCATTCTGGGTATTCCTTCCTGAGATGAACGTCCAGGAATTCGTCCCTCCATAAATGTATTGTGAGTATTTTGAAATACTCTGTAATTCGGGTAATGCTCCCGTTGTTCTCCTCGCCGTTCCAATTGCTCTCGATAAAGCCTTGCTGCCAAACTAGCATTTCCTTGGGCAACACCGTAAAAATAGTGCATCTCTGCGTATTCACGCAAAGAATAGCTCATGTTGCAGCACAAAGGTCCAAATCACAAGGTAGGTAATCAAAGTCCGAAACACAAGCACAGGTAAATCAGTCACAGGAAGAATCAGAGTCCAGTTAGCAAGCGAGAGTAGTTGTATCAGAATTGAAAACAAAACCAGGAGTAGTAGTAACACGAGCGAAAGCTGTGAACAACTGAGGTGAAGGAGGGAGGAATGCGACCGACATGAGATGAATAGAGCAAGATAGCAAGATAGATAGAGCAAGACAGCAAGATAGATAGAGCAAGACGGCCTAGATGAGAAAGAGAGGACGTGCTTATAGACGACGCTGTGTTGGTCCCCCTTCTTTTGTTCGGCGCGCGGGAAGTCTATTGTTTGTGATTCTAGTGTCTGCCAGAACTATTGTTATTTATGATGTCGCTAAAGATAAACCGGTTGGAGGTAAAGACCATTTTCTTTGTACAAAGACCAACTTGTGCTGTTGAAGTGACAACATACTAACTACCACTAAACTAATTTAGAACTCTAAATTTATAAACTATACTAAATGTCAATTATTATGTTATATCAAACCTAATTAACCTTAGATAATAACAATGAGTGCTTTTAAAATAAATTACCTTTGTACATTTGAAGGCAGATTTCGGATAAAAAAAGCCTATTAAGCACCACTTTTTTTTAATTAGAATTAAAGCTTAGGGTCTTGTTAAGTTTTTAAATTTACTAAAAAGTCATGGAACCTTTTTTTTTTATTTTTAATTCAAAGTTGAAATTTTAACTATGACTTGCTTTTACCTCAATTTTTTACTGTCGGTCAATATTTTTGGAACTTATTTTGATGACAGGAAGCTGGGTATTTTATGTGTTAAAGAACAAGTCATGAGGTCTATGTAACAAAAAAAAAATTCAAAAAAAGATGTATAATTTCCGGTAAAAAAAAATTTTAGTCTGTCAAGTAAAAAAATCTCAAAATTTAAAAAAAAAATCATAGCTCGAAAACTACAAAAAATCGCTGAACATACATAGGGTATTTCCGGGTACAACTAGATGTGAGGAATCAAAAAAAAAATTTTTAGTGTCACCGTTTGGGCCACCCTGTATATATATTTTTTCCTGTTTCCGCTGAGCAGATGCGTCCGTAATGATGATTATCATTACGTTTAATGATTTCAAAATCATTTAATTTTAATACGTTAAAAATGTTATTTTTAACGCATTTTTATTAGGTTGCTTTTGCTTTCTTACTTGTTTGTTTATTTTTAACATTACTGTTATTTTCAGAACATACGAGTAAAGCGAGTAAATGGACGCGTAATAGGGAATATGCATCAATTTTTTTTTAAATCAAAATCAATAGTATAATGCGTGAGAAAATCAACTGTTATAGTGAAACTTTTCTCTTGCGTTTTTTTCTCGTAATATAGTTACTTGAAGTTAGCACGCATCAGCTTCCGCCGAAAACGCTCTATACAAATATGTGACGTCACATATCACGTTTCAGGTGTGTTTCAGCGCGTTTAATATGGAGTTAGCTAAGAATCTTCAATTATCTCCTTAAATTTTGCGTTTTAGTACATATGTGTCATACAAAATATTATTTCTTATTGGATATTCTATCTGACTGTTAAGTGCATTATATCCGAAAATGAAAAAAAAATATCGTTATTTTCCCCTGATTTCATCGTGTGATAAAACTAAAATAATTCATTTTTTTTATTTTTCTTTCTGTTTCATCATGTTATTACAAGTGTCCGCAGCGATCAAGCTCAATTTTATGAAAATCGGTGACTTATGCATATTCCCTATTACAACTCCTTGCTTTTTGAAACTTGTTTCTTTTTGTACTCTTTGGAGTAAAATCGGCCACCATATCAGGCTTTGTTTTAGAATATTGTGCAAATAGAATACATTTTAATTGAAAAACTAAGTATTTCACATTTTTTACTCTTTTTTTCCGGATACTAGCGTGTTTTTTTTTAATGTTTGGTGTATTTGATTTTAGATATTCCTGTTTTGGGCCCCTTTTTATTATTTTTCACCCTTCACAATCACATCACAGAAATATAGGTACTACTTATAACTATAACCAACACAGACATGCCTTTACGGCTTAAGGCGAGGTGGTAGTGAAAGTGGCGCCACCACTACATTTATTTTTATTACTTGTAAACCAAGTCAATATTTAAAAAAAGCTCAAGTAATAATCTCTTAAATTGTCTCTAATATTTTTGGAATAACTAATCAACAGTCATCATTCATTCTGTAAGTTTTAAAATCCATAATTGCCAAAAGTGGCCACTTTGAGCTAAAATGGATTTTAAAACTTACAGAAAGAATGAAAACTGTTGAAGAGTTATTCAAAAAATATTAGAGACAATTTAAGAGATTATTACATGAGCTTTTTTTAAATATTTACTTGGTTTACGAGTAATAAAAATAAATGTAGTGGCGGCGCTAGTTTCACTACCTACAGCGCCTTAAGTGATTGAGATTAGGCCGTATACATAAGAATAAATAATGCCGTATATTAACTACACATAAGGTCATAAGTTGGTGGCAAACCAAGAACTATGACTGTTGGGCTCACAGAACAAAGAAGTAAAAAAAGAAGAAAAATATGCAAAAAAACAAGATATAACATCATCGCCAAACGGATAGGGACTTAATTCATCTTTAATCAATCGCATTACTCAAGCATTTCTCAGTAAAGATTTATAACTGAAGCTGATCGTACATTTTGTTATGATGACCTGTTGTGACATACATACAGATTGCGCGATATGTAAACAAGTCATTTTACAACTAAAGTCAATCAATGAATGAGTCATGGTGACAATACTCCGACGTTAAAAAATTAAGCTAATAGAATGACATGTGATTCTTATGTCTTCGTATTATAAGGTATGAAATTGTCGATATTTTGTCACATAATATATAAAAAATAATAACTTATTGAAAATTTTGATTTTAGGCATTTACAATGCTATTTTCAACCGACTTCAACAAAAGGAGGAGGTTCTCAATTCGATTGTATGATTTTTTTATCGTTGTTCGCGCGTATCTTCGACATTCATGGACCGATTTTGATGATTCTTTGTTTGTTCGATTGAGTTTGCTTGCGAGATGGTCCCATTTAACTTTTTTTCAAATCAGTCGGGTAGCTTTCAAGTAATCCTGAAAATACTATGATTTTGCATCAACTACCTTGACGACTTTCTTATTTATGAACCGAATTAGATGATTTTTTTGTTGGAAAAGGGATAAAGTATCCCTTAAAGTATAAGTGTTGTCTTTTTAAACGACTTCAAAAAAAGGAGGTTCTCAGTATGTATGTTTCTTCGCGATTATCTCACCTTTGGCTGAGTCGATTTTTCTACCTAAATAATATACCTAATACAGAAGGAATTGTTTATAAAACAAAAAAACCGACTTCAAAAAACCTGCCTTTAAAAAGCACGAAATAATATTCAAATCATTAGATATGCATTATCATTGTTATAATAAAAACACGTCTATTGAAGTCGGGTGGGGCTTTTAGAATAAAAAAATAGGAAGTTGTACTCCAGCCCCAACCGACTTCAATAGACGTGTTTTAATTATAACAATGATAATGCATATCTAATGATTTGAATATTATTTCTTGCTTTTTATAGGCAGGTTTTTAAAGTCAGTTTTTTTGTTTCATAAACATTTTTTTTATATTAAGATACCTAACTAATATAATTGAAAAAATACTAGAAAAAATCGACTTACGTGACACTTTACAAGTGTCACTTTTTTGTGAGATAACAAAGGTTGAACAGAGGGGTTGTTACTTGGCTAAAACTATTTTTTTAGCACAGTGTTCCAAAATTAGTACCTACATAAGAGTTTTGTTACATGAGTGTTTACTGTTGTTAAGTGAACAAAGAAAATGCAATTTTAACAATTATGCAACTTCTTTAAAATTCTTCATACAAATCGGCAATTTCATAGGTAAAGACCTATTACTTATTTATAAGTATTGTCGAATGATTTATATAATAGTAGGTACTAAAAAGATAGTTGATAAAATCGAACATGAGTTCCGTTAGGTATATTAACTTTATGACATAAATTCGTTTTTCTTTTGTTTTTCACGTTAAATATCTTTGAAATAAATTTTCCGAAGTTATATATAAATTAAGGATAACTTTTCCAAAGTTTTTTTTGTGGATATATATGTTACCGGCCAAACCCGATTTCAGGACAAACTAGTTTGGCCTAGGCTAAACTACTTCTTCCTATAAGTGATGGGCTTAACTAGTATAGCCTAGGCCAAACTAGTTTGTCCTAAGCCTGATAGGATAAACCAGTTTAGGCTAGGCCCAACCAGTTGATTCTGATATAAATACGCACATTCCAGGATAAACTAACTAGTATGGCCTACTCATTTAGCCTTGTCGAAAGTAATAAAATATAATAATTGAGGTATAATTATGGTTTCTTAAACATGAATAACTCTAGGGCATTATAATTAGCGATGTGCGACCTGAATTGCACTTTCTTGGTCGGTTTTTAAGTCGATATTTATTTAAATGACTTTGCGGAGTGCGGCTTTTGTACTTGTAGTAGATGTGCCATTTGGTAAAATTTGTATTCCCCTAGGATTGAAAAGGTTTGTACCGACAAATGGTATCGTTGGATTCGGCGTAGTTTACTGATCATCATAGTTAGAGAGCTCATATAAAATACTGCAAGAGTTATCTCAACCCATCTTTCAATATGATAGAGTGTTTAAATCTATGCCCACAAATAAACCACGAGATTGTGATTAACAAAAAAATATCACAAGGCTAAATGAGTTTAGAGTAGGCCATACTAGTTTTTCCTGGAATGTGCGTATTTATATCAGCATCAACTAGTTGGGCCTAGCCTGTACTGGTTTATCCTATCAAGCTTAGGACAAACTAGTTTGGCCTAGGCTATACTAGTTAAGCCCATCGCGTATAGGAAGAACTAGTTTAGCCTAGGCCAAACTAGTTTGTCCTGATATCGGGTTTGGCCGGTAACATATATACAAAATCAAAGTTATCTTTTTATACAGATTTAGAACTAACAGATTTAGAATAAATGGTACTTCTGCATGTTTGCCTGCCTAGATATAGGTGTGGTGGATGGCCACATATGAAATTGTACCAGGGCACGGCGACATATTGTATAGTCGCAAAGCTTACTTGTACCCCAATGTCACCCCAATCCAAATCAACTTCGTAGTAAGTATTCCTGCTGTAAAGTACTGTTTTAAGGTAGGCTGACATTGTATGGTCGCCAAGTTGTAGTGAACAGTTACTTGTATTCAATGTCACCCCAACCAACCCAAATCAACTCCGTGGTATTTCTGCAAGGAGCGTTTCTCGAAGGTGTGACAAGCGGCTGGCATGTAGGTGTGGTGGATGACCACGTAACGAACTGTATCAAGGTAGGCTGACATTGTACGGTCGCCAAGTTGTAGTGAACACTTGTATTCATTGTCACCCCAACCCAAATCAACTCCATGGTATTTCTGCATGGAGCGTTTCTCGAAGGTGTGACAAGCGGCTGGCATGCAGGTGTGGTGGATGACCACGTAACGAACTGTATCAAGGTAGGTTCACATTGTACGGTCGCCAAGTTGTAGTGAACACTTACTTGTATTCAATGTCACCCTAACCCAAATCAACTCCGTGGTATTTCTGCAAGGAGCGTTTCTCGAAGGTGTGACAAGCGGCTGGCATGTAGGTGTGGTGGATGACCACGTAACGAACTGTATCAAGGTAGGCTGACATTGTACGGTCGCCAAGTTGTAGTGAACACTTACTTGTATTCAATGTCACCCCAACCCAAATCAACTCCGTGGTATTTCTGCATGGAGCGTTTCTCGAAGGTGTGACAAGCGGCTGGCATGTAAGTGTGGTGGATGACCACGTAACGAACTGTTTCAAGGTAGGCTGATATTGTATGGTCGCCAAGTTATAGTGAACACTTACTTGTATCCAATATCACCCCATTTCAAATCAACTCCGTGGTATTTCTGCATGGAGCGCATGCTTGATGCTTGTTGCGCATGTCTCAAAGGTGTGGCAAGCGGAGGGGATATAGTGTGGTGGATGACCACGTGAGGAACTGTATCAAGGTGGCCTGACATTGTGTGGTCGTCAAGTTGTAGTGAACACTTACTATTGTATCCAGTGTCACCCCATTTCAAATCAACTCCGTGGTATTTCTGCATGGAGCGTATGCTTGCTGCGCATGCCTTGAAGGTGTGGCAAGCGGAGGGGATATAAGTGTGGTGGATGACCACGTGAGGAACTGTATCAAGGCAGCCTGACATTGTGTGGTCGTCAATTTATAGGGAACACTTACTTGTATCCAATGTCACCCCATTTCAAATCAACCCCGTGGTATTTCTGCATGGAGCGCATGCTTGCTGCGCATGCCTCGAAGGTGTGGCAGGCGGAGGGGATATAAGTGTGGTGGATGACCACGTATGGAACTGGTGTGGCTAGTGGTTGGGTGCCATTAGGTGCGGCGGCGCCCCAGTCTTTTCGGCTGTAGAATTTGGATGTAACTGTAAAGAAATATTAATAAAAAAAAAACTATTTACTTACAATGAGATTTGGTTAAAAAATAAAAAAAATAAATAAAAAAAACCCGCCTGCATCAAAAGACAAGTCAACTGAAAAGATGGAAACAAGATTTTCAGTTGACTTGTCTTTTGATGCAGACGGGTTTTTTTATTTATGTTTTTTTAGTTATTGGTTATTGTATATACAATAACTTATAGTTTTCCCTAACTAAGTTTAGTTAGTGTGTTTAGTGTAAGTACTTATCACGAAAAATGTTTTTCATCCCCACTTTACATGGAAATGTAAAGTGAGGATTAAAAAAAGTCATCGATCTCATAGTGCCGCGGACGGATGGACGACGGATATGCAGACATGGCGAAACTTAAAGCGGAACTGTAAGTACCAACCTTTCAATTCTTCAGGTTGTGGAAATGCTTTGATGGAACCCATGACAAACGCACACAACAACACTTTAATCATAATTGCACTTTCTAGTATATAATATAAGCACAGAATATATAATAATACTGACGTATATAAGCACTTGCACAATCTGCAATCAATTGAAATTTAATTCGACGATTCCCTGATTATATACGATTTCTTGACGCCACGGTTCTTTCCCTAGGCTGCTGACCATACCATACTAGTTTCTAAGTAAAATTATAAACACATTTTATTTTGGTCCAGTTTATGTTTTTCTCATAAGTCTAGTTATTGTGAACATACAACGTATTACGCGAGCTAAAAGAATTTGAATGAATTCATATCTTCATAAATTATGTAACTTGTTGTAATTTGTCATCAATAAACATTGATTAAATAAAAATTGCGCGCCATTTGACCTTAATTATCTGCTTAACCGTGTAATCTATTCAATCGATTGGTAATGATTTTTTATTATTTACCCGAAGTACATTTTGCTTTGTGTTTTGTTTTTCGTTCGTTACTGATGGTTCTGTGATGTAGTGGTTAGCGGATTTTAATGTTCAAATCCTAGTGATTGTACAGTAAATAATTTGTAATAAACATACGTATAAACTAGTGGCTCTGTGAGCTGTAGACCTAGCATTGTATCTCCGCAATTTTGAATAATTTCTAAAAACTGAATCGAAAGAAACATCTATATTATTGTTTTCGAACTTTTCCCATTA
Source organism: Agriphila tristella (assembly GCA_928269145.1). NCBI lineage: Eukaryota > Metazoa > Arthropoda > Insecta > Lepidoptera > Crambidae > Agriphila > Agriphila tristella. The sequence goes on from OV743445.1 coordinate 19,030,909, forward strand.
CTCTCGTCGGGAATTAACGAGATCGAGTTCACATGGATATATGAATAAACTTCAAAAATCTGTTGTTTTAATACATTCAAAACGGTTGCCAATTTGCCATAATTTCCGTTGTACCTACTGTTTTGACGTTTACTCGATAAAAATTCGATCTCAGATGCTCGTTCGTGTTTCGTGATCGTGAGTAACCCCCTGCTCACAAAATTTCAGTTGAGAAATGCGACCTGTACCTAGAGGAGAACAGACAGCTGGAAAGCTGGATTGATTTTTTTTACGTATCTGAAAAATTCTATAACCGCCATTTTGAAAAAATTCATAAAACTGTCTCGATAAAAAAAAACTATATAATTTTCAAACTTGCTCACTAAATTTCACGAGAATCTGTTGAGAAATGCAACCTGTAGAGGAGACAGATAACACCGGAAACCGGCTTTCCGGTGCTGTCTGTCTCCTCTATCTCTCTGAAATATGTTTTTCTTTTAACTCCACCATTTTAAAAAAAATCGAAAAAGTGGCTCGACTAAAAAGTTCAATATAATTTTCGACCCTGCTCACAAAATTTCACGAGAATCGGTTAAGAAATGCGACCTGTAGGTAGATCAGAACAAACAGCCGGCCATACGAAAGAATTTTTGCCCAAGCAAATGAAGCAGAGACGACGCTTCGCTTCGACGCCCGCGCTACCCGCTCGCTCGGTCAATTTTATCGAATCTGCTCACATTTTCACTAGAATTCGTTGAAGAGGAGAATAGACGGACAGCCGGACGGACGGGTACGAAAGCATTTTTGCCCAAGCTGAAACGGAGACGTTTCGCTCGCTTGGTCAGCAAGATAATTTGGTAAAGTGCTGAGTTACTACAGAGGGCCTAGTGCGAGGTTGATACAAACTGCTTTCATGGTTTTCACTATTGCTACGGCTCCACCTGCGTTAACGTTAATGTTAATGGTAATGTCCAAGAACGGGCATTATAAATATTCAGTACTTTCGTTTGTAAATTAACGCCGTTAAGTGTTGGCCACAGCTACGCGTTAAGACGCTGGTGGAGCCGTAGCATATCGGATAAGTATACTGCTCATCGTCAATGCAAAAAACGATAAGTACCTAGTTTTCTATAGCTAAAACAGTTTCGTAGGTCGAAAAAATTTGCTGTGGGTTAGTTTTCGCACAAGTCATCTTGGAAAGAAAAATGTGGTATCAATGCACAGTCCAATATCTTGGACAGGTAAAAAGACTTTTTTCATTTAAATTAAGTACCATGTGATTTATCAAATGACCCATGTGTTACACATGGGTTGCCAAACTTTTTAGCCTAAAGCAAGGGTTTCCTAGACTGTTGGATGATGTGGTGGATTGTAGCTTAATATAGTTTGTATATGTCTCTACTCTATCTTATATTTACAGGTTTACTTTGTTTCACGTCTGTCAAGAAAAAATTGCGTGTGAATCGATATTATATCTTTGCCGAACAGTCGCCTTGTTTATTAGTTTTTACCATAAACATAGAAAAATTTTCGCTGCGCTCAAGAAGACCAACAAAGCGTGGAAAAGAGAAGTTAACATTATACGGACACGGTCTGTGAAAAAAAGAGACAAAGAATCAAGTGACAATGTGCCAACATTTTTTACAGTAAGAGCCCCTAGCGTCCCGCTTTGCAAATGAGCAATCACAGTTTGTTTAAAATATTTGTTAATCCTTATTAGAATTTCAAATAAAGGTATCGTGGAGCCTGGTGTCTTGTGCTCTAAGTAATTGTGATGTGATAAAAAGAAACAATCCAAGTAATCCCACTTTTTAAAGGTAAATAAGATTTGCCACACATTTCTCTAAAACCAAATTTTGCTACATTTATTCGTTTATCGACAAAGAATACAGTATGAAACATAGTTTATTAATTTCCTTTGCCATAATATAGTCATATTTTATGTATGTAAGTCATATTTTACGTATCTCATACAAAATGTAAGTATACATTCGTTTTTCGGATCAGCTGTTTATTGAAATTGTTGTTCCTTAGCATTATTTTTCTATGGTTTTTACAGTCTCGTTTGAAATGAAGCGATCTTTTGTGTGAAGACCCCTTGAAGACCCCAACATTAAATCCTCAGTCGATGAAACTTTGCAGGGATGTAATATAGTATGAACCAAAACCTAAACCAAATCCAAAAACAAAAAAAAAACGATTGGATAATAAAATAAAAAAAACACGTTTCATTTATGATACCTTATAATACTTTAAAGTTTCGGCTACTGAGGATTTGCTGTGGGGATCCACTAACTTCCTTTCCTACACCTATCCTTTACATTTTTAACTGTGCAAACTCATAATACAGGCACTGATGTCGACCTTACTACATTTCTTCAGAAACTGTTATTTCAGTTTATAAGTAGTCAGAAGAAGAAGGGTGGATTGATAAGTCCATGACTTTGCTTGAAAAGAAGAAATACTTACTGTTTTTTCATAATTTATTTTTGTATCTTATAAAGAAACTCCTTAAGGAATCTTTACACAATTTTTTTTTCAAATTCGGCAAAAGATTATTACTTTTGGAAACAAAAAGCTCAAGCGACTTCTAACTTTACTTAATGACCCTGTCGACCCTCTCGGCGGCACTCATGAGTCATGACATCTTCGCATCTTCATTCAATGAGTTTTGATGTCATGAGTCATGACATAAAAACTCATTGAATGAAGATGCGAATCCTTCCTATTCTCTAGATTCAACTCACTGAGATTTTTTCTCCTACCAAACATGAATAAATGTCTTGGCGGGCAAAGATTTTCTTCAAGCTAAAAGGTGGTGTCTGAAATGGGCCCTCATTTCAGTTACCAGTTTTCAGGCGCTGAAAAAAAAAATGGGTTAAAGAGGTAGGAACTTCGTTAGACTGAATACGCAGAGTTACAATAAGATTATGTAGAGAAATAAAACAAAATATTGCGAAAAAAAGTGTTTCTTCATTACAAAGTCATAGACTTATCAATCCACCCTCGTATAAATATAAGATTAATTACGTTATCGAGTTCGTAGTGAGAGTGCCTACATTATTAATATTATTTACTTTGTAAAAAAATTAATAAACCAGTAAAAAGGGGAATCTGATGAACAGATGTCGAGTTCACGGGGATCCCCTGGGGATCAGGCTGGGGGATCCTGGTGGATGAAAGGTATATGGGGCTCTTTAGGATGTCTACGAAATGATTAGAAAGTACCACAGACCATACAACAAGTACTACGTGAGAGTAGGTACACACAAATCAAACACAAATGCATAAAAATATTTTGAATTTGGAACAAGCGCGTAACCCATCCCTCATATAATGGGTTATGTACAAAAAACGTGCTGAAAGTATGGAGGTATTCCATAGATAGCCATAATAAAAAAAACCGGCCAAGTGCATGTCGGGTCACGCGCCGTAGGGTTCCGTAGTTACCTTATACCATACCATATTTAATACCACTATCATTTTTCGTCTACAAAAATAACATTGTTTTTCACAGTGTTGGTATGAATGACAAAGTCATATTTGCGGTTTTGTAAAATATGATATATCTCGAAAACCAATTACTTTATCTCGTTCAAACTAATTTTCGTTGAAAGTTTTTATTAAGATCTATAGCAGAGGTGCCCAAACGGTCGATCGCGATCGACCGGTCGATCGCGAGAGGTTTTAAGGCTGGCCCCAGACCTACCGGTTCCGTTTCTTTGCTTTGCTGTGCTACCTTGCTTGAAAGACCGCCGGCCAACCAGGGTAATTTTCAATCTATCGCATTTTGGGTCTAGACCAAATTGGCAAGATAGCCATTAGCTTGGTGTTATCAAATATCATCGCCTGGATTGCGAAGTAGGAAGCTTTTAGGAGATATGCCACCCTGAACATGGACTCCGATCGTTCGCTCGCTTATTTATACAAGATGTTTGGTAAAGCTTTATAAAGCTGAATATGGTAGTTAGGGACCATAATAAAACTGAACAACTTTTACTATGGGACCAAATCCGAAATCGCGAAAAAAAATGAACTGTTTCATACATTTTGATAATTTCATTATTAATTTTTGTATAAAACAGCAGTTCTTTTTTAAAACTAAAACTAAAACTTCGCATCGCAACCCAGACGACGATATTTGATAACACCAAACTAATGGCTATCTTGCCAATGTGGTCTGGTGTAGCGATGGGCCAACTCGGTTTATTTCCAACTCGAGTCAACCCGTTTCAAAATTCGTGTAACTCGGTTTCAACTCGAGTTGGCTAACCTGAGTTGGCTCGCGGGTCGTAGCGGGTTGACGATTGACCCGTTAGTCAACTCGGTTCGGCTAACTCGAGTTGAATTGAAACTGAGTTACGCGAATTTCCGTAGCTCTAAGCGGGTTAGACGGAGTTGCCTAATCGGTTCGGAACCGACCACAGATGGTCAGCAACTGTAGAGACCTTTACCTTTTTGTTCATAGATTAGATACTAGCTAAGTAGGTTAGGTCACAAATTAAAACAACCTAACTTAGGTTGTTTTAATTTGTTTATGACGATATTGTGATTTTGTTTGGAATTTGGGTAGGTAAGGTTAGGTAAATACTTCCCAAACCGTTGATTTATTTTTCCGACTGGATGACATTGTCTCAAAGTTAAACACGACACAAAACACACACTTAACACAATTACGAAGTAAAAGAGCTTATAAAAACTGAACTTTAATATTTGTCTATCCAAACATTAAAAGAAACAAAACAAGTAAACAGTAAAATATGAAAATTCGCCGGTAGTAAGAAAACAGAACTTCGGGTGCTACGGGTCAGGTCAACTCGGATTAGATCGGCCAACTCCGCCGCCGCCGGGCCGGGCAAAGCATGGCGGCGGCGGCGGCGGAAGCGAAGGTGCACAACTCGAGTTAACGGGCTGACTCGAGTTCTTAACGGGCTGACTCGAGTTGACCCGATACAACCAGGGATTGAAATACCGGTAAAAAATATAACGATAAAAAAAATAACGTTAAAAATACCGTTAAAACATTTTATCGGTAAATTTAGCGGTAAAAATAACGTTAAAAATATTTTATCGGTAAAATTAGCGTTAAATATAGCGTTAAACTTTACCAGTACAATATACCGGTAAAATTATCGCTAAAAAAATAACGCTATTAATTGGAATAACGTTAATTTTAAAGTTTAACGGTAAAAAAAGTAAGAAATAACGTTACATTAAAAAATAACGTTATCATTCCCTGGATACAACTGCAACTCGAGTCAACCCGGGTCGGAACTCGAGTTGGCCCATCACTAGTCTGGTCAAAATATGCGATAAATTGAAAATGAGCCTCTTGGCCGGCTGTCCATAGTAGAACAGCAAAGCAAAGAAATGAAACCGGTAGGTCTGGGGCCAGCCTAAGGTCGATCACCAAGGATAACAGATTTGACACTTTGCACCCAATGTAGTTTTACTTTGCAACTTTTTCCTATATCGGTAAAAATGTCGATCTCTTGGTCATAAATTGTTGCTATGTCGATCTCCTTAAGAAAAAGTATGGGCACCCCTGATCTATAGCATATATATTTTTAAAGATTTTTCACTCTCTTATTTCAAAAGTTAGAGGGACTTTTAAGACCTATCTATAAACACCCCACATGTGTTTGTATAAAGAAAAAATTTTTTTTCAGTTTCAGTTCAATGTATAGGGAGCCCTCCCTTAATCTTTTTTATTTTATTTTCACAATACATCTACCTATACCTACTAAGTTTCAACTGTGTAACCTTAATACTTTCGGAATAAAATGGCTGTGACATACGGACGGACAGACAGACAGACAGACAGACATGACGAATCTATAAGGGTTCCGTTTTTTGCCATTTTGGCTACGGAACCCTAAAAATATCCCGCCAATTTTAGTTAGGTTCTTTATTAGTGTCTTAGCTTTGGGTTCTTTTCTATCTTTATAGGGAAGCGACATGTTCAGTCTGGCATCAGTACATTTTGTCAGGGTATGATCATCATGTCAAAGTCTCATATTGATGGCATGGACTGATGCCACACTGACTGATATGACTGTAATCTCCCTTTTATCTTGGTTGTTTTATGTAATGGAAAATTTCTAATTTCACTATATTCTAATGTTTCAATATTATCGATATCCTACCTAAATACTAAAATGTGATATGTAACTATACGTACGTATAAGTACTGCTATTTGTTTTCTCGCAGTCGATGGTAAAAAGTAGAGTATACAACTCGTGAAAAATAATCGCTACTCTCGAGATCCAACTTACTCCCTCGAACTAAATTCCCTTTTTTTAGGGTTCCGTACCCAAAGGGTAAAAACGGGACCCTATTACTAAGACTCCGCTGTCCGTCTGTCTGTTTGTCCGTCTGTCTGTCTGTCTGTCTGTCTGTCACCAGGCTGTATGTCAGGAACCGTGATAGCTAGAAAGTTGAAATTTTCACAGATGATGTATTTCTGTTGCCGCTATAACAACAAATACTAACAATGGAATAAAATAATTATTTAAGGGGGGCTCACATACAACAAACATGATTTTAATGCCGTTTTTTGCTCGATATTAATAACGACAACAGGTAGACGGTTGAAATTTTCACAGATAATCTATTTCTGTTGCCGTTATAAGAAAAAATACTAAAAACAGAAAAAAAATTAAGGGGGGCTCCCATACAACAAACGTGTTTTTTTTTTTTGCCGTTTTTTTGTACGGAACCCTTCGTGCGCGAGTCCGTCTCGCACTTGGCCGGTTTTTTCACTTGTTGTATGATCCACTATTTTCTTTTTAGAGTATCAAGGAAATGAAAACAAGTTGATTATTTTGCCTTAAAAATATATTTCACGAGTATCACAGTCAGGTAAATATATAAAATACTTTATTGTTGACAATTTTTATACATAAGTTCTTCAATATTCCTGTTTTGATAAATTCATAAGTTAATATTATCAATCGAATTTGTACCTAAAAGTAACATTAATAATTTAATTGTAAGTTTTGAAAAGTTTAACGTTACACAAAGAGGCTTGTTTTGTAAAAACTAATTATAATATTGCACATTTTATCACAGCATGCCTATAGGCTAACATTAGTCTATGTTCTACTTTACTAAAGGCTACTCACCGGATACATACATATGCGTAGACATAGATATGCACGTTCAAATGCTCTACATAAATTTATTTTGTGTGTGCATCCATTCGTGCACTTCTTTACAAGATGCAATGGGGAGATGTCACAAAATTTATCACGCTTGGTGGCGCTACCTACTGCGGGAGAGCGGGAGATCCTTGTATGGGCATTTACCCCCGATTTTCCAATGTATTTTAAATTATATAAATAAATAATGATTATGGACGTCGGATAGTAATTAATTAAAGATTGAAGAAAACCAAAATATGTTGGAAGAAAAATTGATATTTACGAAAATTCGCTTCTAACATCCAAAAATTGATAGCAAACACATACAAACAACAAAATGACAGGTCTACACTACACTAGTAGTGTGCCGACTGGTGGACGATTTGTGAATCGGCAAAATTATCCTGCCATTAGAACGTGTAAACCAGGGATGCACAGACGGCGGCCCGCGGGCCACATTTGGCCCGCCGACAATATGCCAGTAGCCCGCCGACAATATGCCAGTAGCCCGCCAGCAATAATATTCCCTCGTACATTTAAAAAAAAATTTTTTTTGGCTATTTTTTTAATTTCTGCTGGTGGCCGCCATTAGTTCATTATTTGCCCAAGTGGCCCATGGTCTCAACTCAATGAGTCTGTGCATCCCTGGTGTAAACTGTAAATCTACGTGTACGCACAACGAATCCGATGGGTTACTGCCAATTTAACTAAAGCCTCGATTACATACGCCAATTTAGCTTCCTAGCTAGGAACCAATTTCGGGTTGCCACCCGTACTATATAATAAAATATTGTACAATAACATCGATTTTAAAATTGAATTAACACTTTAACGGAAAAGTAAACATTGTTTAAGATTATAGATGAGAATAGAAAATAAAAAATCAAAAAAATGTTGACTCTTCCGTTATTTGTGCAAATTTACTGTTAAAATTGAACTTATTTTTACGGGTGGCAACTCTAAATTGGTTCCTAGCTAGGATGCTAAATCGGCGTATGTAATCGAGGCTTAAAAATGTTTTTGAGACGTCGATGACGTCTGTTTCTAACTTTTTTTTATGCACGACGGGACAGTGCTTAGCCTTCACCTCACCTGATGTTAAATGACGATAAGGCCGAAGGTGAAAGCGCACCACACCCGGAATCCTAATCATTGAGGAACTGGCTATCTTACCTCTAACTGCCGGAACACAACACACTCTCCGGTTTGCGGGATACAGTTGTCCCCCCCCGAATTAAAAGTCTGGATACGTGCCTGGCCCCAGGAATCGAACCTGGGCTGGGACACGGGTGGGTTAACCACTAAACCATAGAAGCGGTTAAGCTATCTAACTTTAGCTAGCTGCACATTGTATATGGACTCTTGATAATTTTTTTATAAATAAGTAGTGTTGTCAAGATTTACCTAAGTGCTACTTTAAGTTGAAATCTAATGGTGCGTCTTCACTATATCACTTTCCTGTTCCTTTTCGTCTTCAACTTTCAATAATTCGTTTTGCGTCAAACGCATGCCATATAATTTTTGATGATTTTGAGAATGGCATGCAAAATGCTTCTGTTGAAAGCGCAAGAAGATCGGGAAAGCGACCGTGACGCCTGTAACACATCTCCGAAACTGTATCAGCGGCATAGTTCTGCCACTATTCCGCTATGAATCATCTTCTATCGACGACGATATATGAGGATCACATCTACGTAGCAGTTTCGTGTCATTGCTTTCGCGGTCGGGTCTTATCAACGGTCGGAGCCGATCGGGTGGAATCGCGCGTGAATAAACTATGCATTAGGCTGTCCGCTGCCTTAAGTGGGATCCTGGCGCTGGTCAGATGCTTGCAGTGCATGAGTAAGCTCTAATCTATGTCACCCCGCGCGCGTGTCTCGCTTAACGCAGCGGAGAGTCATATAAAGGCTGTTGCATTTGTTTCGCTTGTCGTACTCATGGCCGGAACCCACAGCGGTGTTCTGCGGGCGGAGGTATGCTACAGGTGTCAAAGACACACCATATAAGATATAGGTATATAATGTGCAGTTTATTTTGTCCTAAAGCGAGGCCATGTGGCTATTTCATTGAAGAGTGCCTCCCCAGGGCATTCCGTCGCAGAGGCTTGTCTGTGCCCCATGAGGATGTATTTTGATGATATGTATCCTCTCCTCACTCCTTCCTCGATCAAAACCTTCGCAGCCTCCAGGGTGGCTACTGGTGGTACGTCCGCTGTAATAAAAAGGAGGTTACAATTTATTAAGTGGAGAGCTTTTAACAGACTTTTAATAAATAAGTAATGATCTATGCACGATTTGATTCTATGCACGAGGAGCTCGATGGCGCAGTGGTAACCTGTGCCTGGCCCTGCGATTGCGGAGGTTAAGCAACATTTTCAAGGCTTGGTCATGAAAAGGGGGACCTTGAGTTCCTCTGTGCTTCGGAAGGCTCGTTAAACCGTTGGTCTCGACTGCATCTGCAATCGTTAACCCACCAATCCACATTGGGCCAGCGTGGTGAGTTACGGTCCATCTTCCTTATCCACCCATAAGGAAGGCCATGCCCCTGCCGTGGGCCATTAACAATGTAACCCCCTCCTGGGAATCGAACCCGGGACACCTGCGTCTTACACGGGTGGGTGACTGGGCGAACCACTAGACCACAAAGGTGGTTAAAATTCCACTATTCCAGTAGCTTGCTTCAGTTTCAAAGGGTTATTGCTATTCTACTCTGCAGCACGGCCCACGACTAAACTTTAACAGCCTTTATAAAACACTTACTTCTCCAATCACCAATGAGCGCGATCCCAACACTCCTCGAGTTGTATCCCACAGCGTGGGCTCCCACGACCTCCCACCCACGGCCTTCATACACGCGACCTTCTCCGCCAATCGCAAAGCTGGGAAGAAACAAAAATAGGTTAATAAACCGAAAACTTCATACAACATAAGAACCCCTTATGCTGAATATGGAATCCCACATTGATGGTCCCCATCAAGCTGAACAATTTTTACAACGGGACCAACTCTGAAATCGCGAACAAATCAAGCTCTTTAATTCCGTCATCGTCGAGGGCAGAACGCCGAAGACGTGGAACATAAGTGAGGTGATTTTGTTCTTTAAAAAGGGTGACAAGTCCCTCTTAAAGAACTATAGACCCATCTCACTTCTGAGTCATGTCTATAAGTTGTTTTCGAGAGTCCTTACGAATCATCTCGCTCGCAAGTTCAACGACTTCCAACCTCCCGAACAAGCCGGGTTCTGAAAAGGCTTTAGCACCATAGACCACATCCATACACTACGGCAGGTCATACAGAAGACCGAGGAGTATAATCTGCCACTTTGCTTGGCGTTCGTGGACTATGAGAAAGCCTTCGATTCGATTGAAACCTGGGCGGTGCTGCACTCACTCCAAAGGTGCCAAGTGGACTGTAGGTATATCGAGGTGTTGAGGTAATATACCAAAATGCCACCATGTCGATCCGAGTACAGAACCAGAACACAAATCCTAGGCAACTGCAGCGTGGTGTGAGACAGGGAGACGTTATTTCTCCGAAACTGTTCACAGCTGCGTTGAAGGACACCATTAAGTATACCTAGGACAGTCCAGTTCTAGGTAAGTCCAACTTCGAGAAAGAGATCTCTCGTCGAATCCAACTCGGGTGGGCAGCATTCGGGAAGCTTCGAAAAATCTTCGCATCCGACTTACCTCACTGTCTCAAGACGAAAGTCTATGAACAGTGTGTGTTGCCAGTGATGACTTATGGCAGTGAAACGTGGTGGCTATCTATGGGTCTCATAAGGAGGCTCAAGGTCACCCAGCGTGCAATAGAGAGAGCCATGCTCGGCGTTTCCCTGCGTGATCGAATCAGAAACGAGGAGATCCGCAGGAGAACTAAAGTAACCAACATCGCTCGAAGTCGAAGGATTGCTCAGCTGAAGTGGCAATGGGCGGGACACATAGCGAGAAGAACCGATGGTCGTTGGGGCGGAAAGGTTCTGGAATGGCAACCGCGCACCGGATGACGCTCCGTGGGTTGGCCCCCGACAGTGTGGACCGACGATTTGGTGAAGATTGCCGGAAGCCACTGGATGCGGACAGCGCAGGACCGATCGTCGTGGAGATTCTTAGGGGAGGCCTATACCCAGCAGTGGGTGTCGTGCGGCTGATATGATGATGATGAATAATGATAATTATTTTAGTTAGCTAGCTGTGACCTCTGAGAATATATGAAATTAAAAAAATGAGGAGCTCGGTGACGCAGTGGTTTAGCGCCTGACCCAGCGATTGCGGAGGTTAAGCAACTTTCGTAAGGGTCGTTCATGGGATGAGTGACCTCGAGAAAATGTATTATCTCGAGGTCTTCCATGCTTCGGAAGGCCCGTTATGCCGTTGGTCCCGGCTGCATTTGTAGTCGTTAACACCCACCATTCCGCATTGGGCCAGCGTGGTAGGTTATGGCCCGTCCTCCTTATCCACCCATAAGGTAGGCCTGTTCCCCAGCAGTGGGGACATTAAAAATGGCTGATGGACAAAAATAAAAACAAAAAAAGATTGCATCAGTACCTATCTAATAAAAAATTGTGATTTCGCTTTGTCTTCCAGTCACAAATATCTTGTAAAACCAACGATATGTTAAAACAAGTTTAGATACGTTATCCGCGCTCCACAATGGCAAGACGCAAGTCAGGTAATTGCCCGACTTTCAATTCAATTAGTCAGGCACAGGCTCTTGACACGTAAACACACACCACTCTCGTCAGTCAGACACTAAAAAACCGTGACATCCTTATCAAAAATGCCTTCCTGCGTCTTTAAACGATGTGCAAATTATACAGCAACAGTCAGAGATCGGAAATTTTTTTCATTTCATACGTAAGTACTGTATTTAACCGTAAAATGTATTTTCGTATTTTTATTACTCTAATAATCGGCCATATTTTTACAAAGAGCGAGCATTGCGACTGTCACTCCCATGATCGCGCCAATGAGCATGCAGCGTATCAGACGAAACTTATGATGTCTGTTTATCTCTTTCTAACGACAAGTATTCCGTATGGTAGCGTTCATTTTTGTCCCTCTCTCGACATAATATGTCTGTGTGTGTATCTGCAGTACTTGTCGCTGTTTTAAATTGCATGATGTTGGCGCATGACGCATCTAAACTTGTTTTGACATATCGTTGTGTAAAACTCACTTGTATCCAATGTCAACCCATCCGTTCCCATCCTGATGGAAATTCTGCATGCCTCTCATAGCTGCCTTGCAAGCTTCAAGAGTCATACATACACCCGGCTGGTAGGTATGGTGGATCACCACATGCGACGCCACGTTTTCTAACATGCTCACCGGGCCGGACGGGCGTGCCCCCCAGTCGCATCTGCCCACGAAATCGAAGGAGTACGCTAGAGAAACAAATACAATACTAAATAATATACTAGAAAAAAATCGACTCTCACCAGCCCCCCTACTCAAATGGCCAAAATTATATTCGTTTGAACGCTACGCTTACTATTAAAACTTTAAAATAAGCAGTTAACTATATAACACAGACCATACAACAGGTACGTGGTTATAAGGTCTGTGCTATATAATAACGTGCCGTAAGCTTGACAATTCCAGTCGCATCTGCCCACGAAATCGAAGGAGTACGCTAGAGAAACAAATACAATACTAAATAATATACTAGAAAAAATTCGACTCTCACCAGCCCCCCTACTCAAATGGCCAAAATTATATTCGTTTGAACGCTACGCTTACTATTAAAACTTTAAAATAAGCAGTTAACTATATAACACAGACCATACAACAGGTACTTGGTTATAAGGTCTGTGCTATATAATAACGTGCCGTAAGCTTGACAATTCCATACAATTCATCGAAGTCTATGATTTACATAAGTTTGTGACATGTGATTTAATCATCTATTGCTCATATGCTTTAAAAGTAAGCGTAGCGTTGAGTAGGCGGGCAGACACAGACCATACAACAAGTACTTAGTGCGGGCAGATCATATTCTCAGGCGGAAATCGAACCCGCGACCGTTGGAAGTCCGGTCCAGTGCTTTTCTAACTGAGTTTCCGAGTCGGCGCGGCACTGGAACGGACTTCCAAAGGTCGCAGGTTCGATTCCCGCTTGAGAATAATGTCTCGTGCGATTCGATTTTTTACTAGTTCAACTTATAATCAAAAAATAAAATAAATAAAATATCAAAAATAATTTTACTGTCACAAATTGGAGTGATATTTTTCTAGATGAAATCCAAGTTTTACAAAAATAATGAACCGCAATTTAAGACTTTTATTTGGATTATCAAAAATATATATCACTGACCCTGACTGACACCCCTCGGTGTTGTGTTTACCTTAGACGAGACTCGAACCCGCACCGTGGGAATCCCGGCCTAAACACTGACAATTAAGATGCACTGCGACCAATGTATATTTTTTAATAACTTAATTAATTTCATGCAATTTAAGGTATGCAAATTAAAACTTTGCCCTAGCGTCAGGCGCAACCAAATAAAACATTAATTATAAAAAAATAACTCGAATAGTTTTTTTTGTATTACAACTTACTCGGTGTTAATACATAACTTGTACAGCTCGCAAATATGGTCGCCAAAATGAATAATGAGTTGCTCGCCATTTTCTGAAAATAAAAAAAACTAAGTTAATTTAAAAAAATAAAAAAATAAATTAACTTAGTTTTGGAAGTCAATCGTTTGAGTTGTCCTATAAATAGGAAAGATATTTATTAAACTACCCATTTACTTTGATTAAGTACCTATCTTGGGATCAAAAACAAGTTAAGGTGGAAAACAAATTCCTTTGTTTTTTCAACATATAAAACACACAAGCTACAACCCGTTATCCACAGAGGAAATAATACCTTTATCTACCTAAAAAGCAAGTTAAACCACAGAATAAATAATAGGTTAAATTCTATAAACTCAAAACTTTTTGTCAATATGTAACAGCTATTTTAAAAGGACGTTTTGTCTACCTATTCGAAAAAGTATTTTCGCTAAATAAGGTAGATATAGTCACGTCTTTATATTAATAATAAGAAAGATCTATATATACTTAGGTATATGTCGTGTGACAGGCAAGTCATATTATGCAAAAAGCCGGTTTCGGGTGTGCGTAACTAGCCGCTACGTCAAAATGGTTATGAGATGTATCTAATTGTATGGGTTCGGGCTTGGTTCGGGCCATCACCCTACGATATAGACACAGATTGGACAAACCAAAGAGAAAATATGACTGTTATGTTTTACATAATTTAAGAACAATAAGGGGATATTTTAAGAATAATAAGGGGATAACAATAAGGGGGGTTACTCCCGAAACACGAACGAGGTTCTGAGATCGAATTGGTATCGAGTAAACGTCAAAACAGTACAAGCAACTGTTTTCAATGTACCTACTAAAATACCTAACATATTTTTGACGTTTATTCGAACCTCGTTCGTGTCGGGAGTCCACTGTCATAAAAATATTAATTTTAATAGTTATAAGTCATTTATAGAAAAAAAACAGATGTTAAAGATATTAAGTCCTTACACTTTAGTTTCATACTTAAAACATGCACAGTTCATAGTCTAATAAATAAAAAATGCAGTTACTTCCCTGCAATGATTTAAAAAAAACTTTTAGTGGTTTTGCTGAGCGTACATTTTTTTCGATAAACAATAATATATTGATATCTAATCTATAATAATTTGCTATTTATATTTTACCAAGATTTTATCTTATTTCATTGTTACCGTTCAGAATTAAAAATACTAATTTATTATTGAACTGATAAGAAAAACAAATACAAAACAAATCGTTCATGGGACTAGATTGTGGGACAATCAATAATTGTCGAGATGATAAGATTGTCGATAAATACTTAACACTGATTTATTTAAACCAAAGTGCTTGCAATGTTTGAATAAATCCAATAAAATAAAGACAATTTAATTAAGGCTTATTAATTAAGGTCTTTCAAATCAATCAATGTCTTTTTAACCTAAAACCCATTCTATCTTATTACCTAAATTGTTGGTGTTTGTCAGGCAACCCAGGCCGTTACCTAGTAACTACTGCTGTGTTGACTGTCACTGTATAAAAAAAATTGAAAAGACGGAAACATAAATATCTGCAAACTACATCTTCAGGGTTTTATTCCACTCTCTGTCTAATAATTATAAGATAAATAGGTAGTAAAATACTGACACCATCTAAAATAAGGATGCAAAAAAGATGTTATGTCCGAAAATCCGTAACAACTCGTGCGATGGCAAGCTAAATAATTGATATTTTTCAGGATTATGAAAAAATTACTACCTAGACAGATCTCTGTAAAAAAAAATATGGGACCACACACAAACTACGTTCTTTGAAATACAAAAAGGATTACAACAGCTGACGAAGTTATGGTAAAACATACATACTTAAAAAAAATATAAAAAATACCGTCGACTTGATAACCCCCTCCTTTTTTTGAAGTTGGTTAAAAAAACCACAAAACAGAAAAAAACACTGCTAAACGCACACTTAATATACAATACCATTCTTTAAAAATAATAAAATAATCATTTAACATCAAATATACGTACATATTGGCCTGTTCCAAAAGATTAACTAAATCTTAACGAAGTTAGACTTCGTAAAGAAAAATAATGTCTTAAAATAAGTTCTGCATAAAATTAGGTTTGTCGTGTTCTAATGTATCTTCAAGGTGAAATTAAATGTTACCTAAGTTAAAAACCGGCCAAGTGCGTGTCGAACCATGCGCAGTAGGATTCCGTTTACCTTAAACTATACCATATGGTCATGAACTTGTATTTACTCCCTGTTTTACACAACTAACGACTATGACAATTATACCTTCAATGAAAAAAAATCCGATATCAATTAAAGTTGATCGACTATTATTCGTCCAAGACTATTATGGGGTATTTACATGAGCGACTAAAACCGCACAACTTTCGATGCACGGCGAAAATCGACCGTAAATGGCAATTCGGCCTAGGCCGGAAGTGACTGAACAAAATTATCTGATCCGGTGGCCAAAACTGGAACTACGTTATTACATATTGTTACCTTACGCCATCAACTACATAGAGACGATAGCGACGCTATCACCTGTGATTCAATTTTGGAAGTGACTTGCTAGGTGACTAAAGTTGACCGTCACATGTGACTAAAATTGACCCATGTAAATAGCCCATTACTCATCAACTTGTAAAGCCTAACTCGACTCAAACTTGCACTTTAAGGCTTAATTAATATTTCGGATACGAATGCCTGAACTAAAAATTAAATTTAAAAAATTTAAAAAACCCGCCTCCATAAAAAGACAAGTCAACTGAAAAGATGGAAACAATATTAAATATTAAAGGCAACATAATAACATGCAGTCGGAGGCATGCATAAAGAAAGTGACGTTATGAATGATTTGAATTATATGCCTCCGACTGCATGTTATTATGTTGCCCTTAATATTTAATATTGTTTCCATCTTTTCAGTTGACTTGTCTTTTTATGCATGCGGGTTTTTTATATTTTTTTATTTAATTTTTTATTTATATTTTTTTCGTTATTATATATTACGGTAATGATATACCTTTTTGAAATCCTTATAAAAAGCCCTTTAATTTGACACCCATATTGTAGTATTCTAAAAAAAAAAATATTTCCACTACGTATAATAGCACTGTACAGCCGCCATGTTGTTTTTTTTTATAACGCCACCTTCTTAAGAACACTTGGGCTGACGAGACAAATCTAACGATATCTTAATTACAGAAATCCATTCAGCCGTTTGAAAGATATGAGGTAATAAAGAATATTACATACAAACACACATACAACAAACAAACAAACATACATACAAGATACGCGTGAAAAACATAACCCTTTCTTTGCAGTGGGGTAAAAAGTAGTCGTAAACAAAATAAAATTTTATACAATACTTATAGATATACAAGACATATTTTTTCCAATTCTTTTGGGCGTGATTAATATCTTCTTATTCGTGCCAAATCACAGCTTTGAGCTAAGCCGCAGACGGACAGACGGATATGGTGAAACGGTTCCTTGTTGACTTGACTACAGAACCCTAAAAACCAGTTTAATTATATCATAAGTTGTAGTGCTCATAAATCTAATTTCTATGGTCACGCCCACACTATTTTTTTGCATTTTTTAACGATTGAATCATTATTTAAAATTAACATTAAATAAGCATTAAATACACAAAATCACTTTCAAACAAAGACCTTTTTATTATTGTCAAATGAAATTAATGAGTGAATACTTTGTCTGTAAACTGCACAATCGTAGGGATTTTGACTTATGAATAAAATAACGAAATACTAATAAAAATCGTAAACATGTCAAACTTTTGGAGTAGCTTGACCTCTTGGTTTTATATATTGCGTATTATTTGTTTTATGGCCCTTCAAAGTTGGGTGGACAAGTCCATTTAAAAAGTATAAAATTTGTTAAAATAAATAATACATTTAATTAGTCCGTAAAATTTATAGCAAATTTGTCAAAGAAACAATTTTGATAAACACAATATTTAATATAGCTGCCGAACAAATTTCCTACGCGTTCCATCCAACGTATGAAGGCGTGACGTCATAACTTGGTAGCCGTTAGTATGGAGCGTTTTCGGGTGAGTCCAATTTTGTGCATTTCAAACTGTGATATCTCGGGCAGTTTTCATGCTAGTGAAATAATTCTTAGACCAATGTTTCTTTTTTTGAGGGGTAATTTAAGTAACATAAAATAAAAAAATAGTCAACATGCCTATTATAAATAAATAAACAATTTACAAGCGTAAAAACTTAATAAAGTACATAAAGAAAAAATTACTTACCCTTATAGAGTTTAAGCACAACCTGTCACTACAAATGAAATAAACGAATTAATATGAAACACCAATCAGTCAAGGGTATTTAAATAAGTTGGCTCAAACTGTTAGATAAGAAACGTTTTTATGCTGATCAAATGATACAAATCAAGATTGGTGAAATTGTGACGTTATAATTACGTTAATTGTCGAAGTTTAAGGGAAAGTACCTAATCTGATCAAGTTATTGTTCTTAGTTTTCCCACAATTAAGTATGGAGGAGTTAATTTGTGCTGATTTTAACTAGGTACAGCATTAGAGTTAACGTTAAAAAACATGTTTGAAAACGAGCTTTTAATAATTAGATGGCTACAGAACAAATTATACAATTAAAGTATGATTTATTTTTTAACTTCTGCTTTTAAAAAGTTATGTTTTGGAAGTCCCGAGATTTGATCTTGACGCAAAGTAAAAAAGATTGCGAAATAAATCCAAGATTTAAGTAATAAAAAACAATTTAAAAAACAGCTGTAAAACCAAGAAATAATATTTAAATCTGAATCGCAAATATAAAGAACGTCTATTGAAGTCGGGTGGAGCTAAAGATTTTTGTTTTTTTTTATAACTAATCGTTTTCTCTTGGTTTTCCTTTTTTTTTTAATTCTGAAAGTCCCAATGATTTTAAAGTTCTTGGCTCCAGCCGACTTCATTTGACGTCCTTTAAATTTAGAAATGCGACACATAATTAATGATATTGCTTTGAGTATTATTTCTTGGTCTTAAAGCTGTTTTCAGGGGTATTTTTCGAAGGAGATTTTTCATTTTTTTAAAGCTTCTTTTATGTACAGCTCATTTCTTAGTAACGATGGTATCGCAAATCAAAAGTGTTTATATATCACACTTTTCAAAGGTAAATTTCTACATAAATTTGCGCTGTTTTGTTGTTGAGGAGTTCCATTCTGTCTTCGCAGCTCAAATCTATTCCAGAACGTCTTTGACCATAGTTAGGTACCTACCTTGTTTTTGATTGTCATAAACCTTTAATATATCAATCACCATACAGTTCCTATTCGAAGTACAATTTTGAAGAGTTACTTTGTGTATCTTCAAAGTCCACGGTCCAATGACTTGCAGGTATAATAGAGGTCAGTGGTCCAATGGCAATGAAATACAAACTACATTTATCAATCTCGAAGGTATCCTCTATCAATTATAAATACATCTAAATTGGTTCATAAACAAATAAGTTTTGAAATAAAACACTTCAACAGATACTAGCGCCGTTTTATTGAAAGTAACTAATGGTAATTAGTTCATATTTGGTTTGATTTTTTATTTTCCCGTCGTCTGTGATGTGAGTCCCCCGTGACCACGGCATCTGCAAAGGTGCCGAAACTTCGGAAAATAAAAAATCAAACCAAATACCTACCAACTAAGTAATTACCAAAGTACTTTCAATAAAACCGCGCTAGTGAGCGCGTAAGCTTGAGAAAGGAAGTTATACTTAATCTTACGTAAAAAATCACGTACTTAATGGTTACGAAATTGACAGTACCTATTTTCAGGATTTCCTGAAAGCTACTGAACCGATTACAAAATTAAAAAAATGCGACCAATCTGGAAGTTTCTTTGAAATAAAAAAATATACTTTTAAACTTTTTAGATTTTTTATGCATTCACAATGCTATTTTTTTTTTAATTATTAATCATCTTAAAAATATTCTTATTCAATTCGGTCCATAAATGTCGGAGTACTGATGTAACAAACAAAAAAAATACATTTAACACACGAATTGATATCCTCATCCATCTTTTTTAGGGTTCCGTACCTAAAGGGTAAAAACGGGACCCTATTACTAAGCCTCCGCTGTCCATCTGTCTGTCTGTCTGTCCGTCTGTCTGTCTGTCTGTCACCAGGCTGTATCTCATAAACCGTGATAGCTAGACAGTTGAAATTTTCACAGATGATGTATTTCTGTTGCCGCTATAACAACAAATGCTAAAACAGAATAAAATAAATATTTAAGGGGGGCTCCCATACAACAAACGTGATTATTTTGCTGTTTTTTTGGTACGGAACCCTTCGTGCGCGAGTCCGACTCGCACTTAGCCGGTTCTTTAAGTCTGTTAAAGAGGCACTAATTTTATTCCATACATACAAGGTAAGTATTTGTAACACCCGTATTACAGTTTCACATCTTGTCCCAGGAATGTCCCCGCTCAAAAGGCCCCTTTCCTTTTCTTAAAATGATCATTAAATTGTACAAGTTACTAATTTGTAAGAGGAAAAAAGTTAAATTTACACCACGTTAGGGTACTCACGTGCATCTGTTTATTATTCAGAAGCAGGGACTTTCTCGTTGTGACACACGTACACTTAATTAACCCGCATAACTTAAGGTCAGTTAAGATTACGTTGCATTGCATGTTTTTGGCTACGCGGTTGTACCCCAAATCTTTTCGTGTTTCTTTTTTTATGCACAACGGTGCTTGACTTTCATCTCACCTGATGTTAACTGACGATAAGGCCGAAGGCGCACTACACAGGGTTGCTATGGCGTCAGACTTAGGTAAGATGGTGGTAGCTAGCCAGGCGGACTTGAAATAAGACAAGGCCTTGGTTGAAATTTTTTGTTTATTTATTTACTATTTTTATTCTTCTTCCTTTATTATTCTTCTTTTATTATTATTTATTTATTATTCTTCTTCCTATCGTATAAGGTTAATGACCACCTCTGGTGTTAGAGTTTTCAAGCCGCCTGCAAGGCCTCTATCATGGCTTAACGACTGTTATCAGATGGATGACAACAGCCAGGTCCAAGGATTTAACGTGCCCTCCGAAGCACGGAAGCGTTCAGTTGTAATGCTACTTAACGGTCACCCATCCAACACCTGGCCGGACCGAGTCGAGTACTATCTGTCTGTCAAGCTCCACCATGAGCGCTTCTATTTACTATTGATGGTCACAACATTGGTCACAAAAACAGCTATTTTTACTCACTTTTAAAATTTTATTTAAAAACATATACATGGGGGCATGTTTGTCGTTTTGTATGGAGAATTTTAAAGAATTTATATGTTCCATAAGTACCTACTAACATTTTATTAACTACTAACGCTAATGTTATATGTTATCTCGATGGTTGTAGGTATGTAATTTTTTTATATCCAAAATGTAAGGTTACTAATAATTGATAATGAGCTCACATAATAAGCATTTTTAAATCGTCAAATCTTTTACCCTATCACGCATTATGACGTCTTTTAGCTGACAAGAAAAATGGGTGCAAAAAACTTGTCAACGTTATCAGATGGAACGATATTTACAAATATGTATATCGCTTCCAGACTTTATAATAACAAAGATTAACAAATAAATAACATTATTTAATTAGCTCATTTCTTAATGAATTTCAAATTACAGGGTTCAAGATAAATTCAAAATTCACAATCAAGTATCAACATACAATTGATAATGAGCTCACATAATAAGCATTTTTAAATCGTCAAATCTTTTACCCTATCACGCATTATGACGTCTTTTAGCTGACAAGAAAAATGGGTGCAAAAAACTTGTCAACGTTATCAGATGGAACGATATTTACAAATAAGTATATCGCTTCCAGACTTTATAATAACAAAGATTAACAAATAAATAACATTATTTAATTAGCTCATTTCTTAATGAATTTCAAATTACAGGGTTCAAGATAAATTCAAAATTTACAATCAAGTATCAACATACAATTCAATATGCGTTAAGATAGGTAGTCAGAAGCAGACCCATTCCCACTGGCAGCACCCGTTCACGAGCATGACGCATGAACCAGCCATCGCTTCGCTCAACCATATTTGAGGGAACGTAACGACCCGCCTCACACAACACCACCGCAGAAATGAATGACATACCTACTAAGGCTACCCATGTTAAGGCATCGAATTGAAAACTAATATCCAAAAGCTTTTCATAGGCCTTTTACAAAACTACAGACTATAGAAAGTAAAAAGATTGCAATTAAATAAATCAAAACAAGGTAAGTTATGAATTATGTTTTGAGTAAGGTAAGTGATAGATATAAGTATCGGCAGGATTTAAGTGGTTATTTCTGCTAAAAAAAAGGAGTAACATTTAAAGAAGAAATAAAATCAGAAATATTGTTACTTATTGCTGATAGTTGGCCGTCATCAACGAAATAGTCAGGAGGCAAATATTTAATAAGTCGTCTCCTTCACGATTTTCGTCGGACTCTCTTCTATATACCTAAAACTAGTATTTATGTGTTCCTTGTGCTCTACGAAACACGAAACTGACGGTTTTAAGAGGAGAAAGTGAGGACACGCATACCTATGACGTCACAAAGATGGCGCCGACCGTAACAAGTTTTTCTTCATTTCTCGAGTTTTATTGCTAGTTCAGGAAATGAACGCTCAAAAAAGGGTATAGAGGGAAAGGCGTGGAACACAATTTTTGACTTCGTAACTTTGTTTGGACCTGTTAGGAGGTGAACATATCAAAAGTCCCCGCCCGTAGCCCCTATGCCGGGGGGGAGGAGGAGTTTTGAAGGTCCCATTTTTCGGTTTTTCACATATATCTCAAAAACTATACATTCCAGCGACATGAGTTTTTTCACAAAATGAAAGCTGGTTAAATTTGCTACATGTTTAATTCAGTATTTTTTTTTTGATATCTTGTATAGTTTTCGAGATATTCACTATTAAAAGTCTGTAATTTTATCTTTAATATATAAAAGAAGAAACTGGTTGGTGACTGACATATCAACGCACAGCCCAAACCGCTGGGTCTAGAGACTCAAAATTTGGCACATAGGTTCCTAATGAGGTCTAAGGATGCACTAAGAAAAGGGTGAAACGGGGGTCCAAAGTTTGTATGAAAGTCCGTCAGTTTCGAAGCTAGGATCTTCAAATTTTGTGTTTAGGCTGACGATAAAAAATTAATACATACGTGTCCCAGCGTTTTTGAAAATTTTACTTCCGAAGGGGTGAAAAGGGGGATGAAGTTGTGTATAGAAAATCCTTCATTTTCGAAGTAAAAATAGCTAAATTTATAATTTTGGCATATGGATGCAAATATAACTCGACGTATATCGTTATTGTTAGTATTTCAGCCATTATGGGGATGAAATGGGGGTGAATCATCATCAATCAAAAAATATTATTTTTCCTAAATCACAGATATTCAGGAGCGGATTTCTCAAAAACTATACAAGATATTGAAAATTTAGAAATTTAGAATTTTTAAATTTTCCAAAATAAATCTTGTCTCAAATTTAATCAGCTTTTATTTTGTAAAAAAACTCATGTCGCTGGAATGCATAGTTTTCGAGATATATCTGAAAAACCGAAAAATGGGACCTTTTTTTTTTAATTTTCTTTTTATTTAATGAAATTTTTCTTCATTTCTCGAGTTATACTTCATCAATTTCAATGTTTGATATGTCATTTGAAAGGTTATATAATTGTCTATGATTGCTTTATTGACGGCTACTAATTTAAGGTTGTCGTTTTTGAAATATTAACAAAAATATGTTTTTTTATACACTTTTTCTTATTTTCCGGTATAACTATAAATAAAGAGAAACAAAAATGTGCCTAAGTATGTTAGTTCATAACAAAAAATAAAGTCCGTTTTATTACTTTCTCAGAAATATAAACATGATTGAAGTGCAATAATAAACAAACAAGTTGTGACCAATAGGGAATATGCATCAATTTTTTTTTAATCTTAATCAAAAGTAAAATGCGTGAGAAAATTAACTGTAATATTAAAACTTTTCCCTTGCGTTTTTTTCTCGTGATATAGTTACTTGAAGTTAGCGCGCAGCAGCACCCGCCGAAAACGCTCCATACAAAACGGTGACGTCACACATCAGGTGTGTTTCGGCGCGTTTAATATGGAGTTAGCCAGTAATCTTCAATTATCTCCCTAAATTTTGCGTTTAAGTACATATGTGTCATACAAAATATTATTTCTTATTCGATATTCTATCTGACTGTAAAATGCATTATATCCGAAAATGAAAAAAAAATATCGTTATTTTCCCCTGATTTCATCGTGTGATAAAACTAAAATAATACATTTTTTATATTTTTTTTCCTGTTCCATCATGTTTTTATAAGTGTCCGCAGCGATCAAGCTCAAATTCATCAAAATCGGTGACTTATGCATATTCCCTATTCTGTAAAGAAAGTACTCATCTGATTTTTTTAATTTCTTCTTTATTTCATCAAGTTATTCTTCATTTCTAGAGTTCTACTGCATCAATTTTGTTGTTTGATATGCCATTTGAAAGTGTATGTAATTTCCTATGATTGTTCTTTTGAAAACTGCTAATTAGGTTTTGTTGTTTTTAAAATATTAACAAAAATATGATTCTTTTTCGTACACTTTTTCTTATTTACCGATATAACTAAATAAAGAGAAACATAAGTGTACCTAATTTTGTATGTTTTAAACAAAAAATAAAGTCTGTTTTATTGCCTTCTCAGAAAAATAAACATGGTTGTAGTGCAATAATAAACAAACAAGTTGTGACCAATTCTGTAAAGAAAGTACTCATCTGATTTTACCGCCGTTTTCACTATTGATTTTGAAATGATAAGTATTTAAGAGCTGTGAAAAAGAAGCTATACTTTTTACAAATTACAGTATACATATACTATACGTTTACTTTTATATGTATTATAATATCACACATCAAGCAATTTATATGTACTTGCTAAGCTATTATAAAAAACAATATACAAAACCAAAGTATTATTTATTGTAACCTATAATAACAGTGCAAATAAAAACTATTCCCAATGTGTAGTGAAAATCACTTATTAAGTAGGGAAATGATGAATGAGATAATGTGTTTAGTGAACAGAGCATAGCAAGCAACATATAAACTACTCATCAACATCAAGAAAGTTATGCTGATTAAAACATAATTAATTATTTTCCAATCCTATCATTCGTTTTTGCTTTGAGCGTGCACAGTCGCATTTCGTCGTCCGGCAGTCTGTCTTACACTACTGGCACGATATGAGCTCGATATCTTGCAGACATATTGGATAGAGGTGTCAAGCTTGTGATGGGAATTGTTATATAACCTCCAGCCACAGTTTTCTGGTAAGAGTAGGGTTTGGATCGGGATATTCGCAGTTTTCCAAATAAGTCTGGTAATTAGCTCTGTGTAGATGGTGCTTCTGACTTCTCTAGAAGGTGGTAATTAAATTACCACCGGTTTTCTTAAATGTTAAAAACCTAGACAAACTGAAATTACCAAGATATCAAGCTCAATTATCGTGCCAGTGTAAGACAGACTGCCTGACAATGAAATGCGACTGTGCACGCTTAAAGCAGAAACGTATATTGAAAGGAGTATGCCATATTAGAAAAGAAATATTTTAATCAGCATAACATTATGGATGTTAATGAGTAGTATATGTTGCTTGCTATGCTCTGTTAACTAAACTCGATAATTCAATTATGTCAACATTATCTCATTCATTATTTCATTGTTATTTTCTATTTTGTACAATGTGATTTACGTAAAAATAAATAATTTTCATTACACCTTGGGAATAGTTTCTATTTGCACTATTATTAAGATTACAATAATACTTTGTTTTGTACATTGTTTCTATAATAGCTTAGCTTATATTACTTCTAATTTACTGGATGTGTGATATTATAATATGAATATCGTATCGTACTTCGTACTTCGTACTATCGTACTAATATTATAAATGTGAAAGTTTGTGGGTTTGGATGTTTAGATATTTGGATGTTTAGATGTTTGGATGTTTGGATGTTTGTTCCTCAATCACGCAAAAACTACTGAACGGATTAGGTTGAAATTTGGCACACAGATATTAGATAGCCTAGATTAAAACATAGAATACTTTTTATCCCGATATTCCCACGGGAACGGGAACCACGCGGGTGAAACCGTGGGCAGCCGCTGTATGAAATTATATTACATCTGATATTATAATAAAAAGTAAACACATATTAGATTTATACTTTAATTTGTAAAAAGCACAGCTTTTTCTCTTAAATACTTATCATTTTTAAATCAATAGTGAAAACAGCGGTAAAAATCAGATTCGTACTTTCTTTACAGAATTGGTCACAATTTGTTTGTTCATTATTGCACTACAATCACCTTTATATTTCTGGAAAGGTAATAAAATGGACATAATTTTTGTTCTACATAAACATACAAACTAAGACACACTTATGTTTCTCTTTATTTAGTTATACCGGTAAATAAGAAAGAGTGTATGAAAAAAAAAACATATTTTTGTTAATATTTTAAAAACAACAATACTAAATTAGTAGGTTTCAATAAAATAATCATAGAACATTATATAACCTTTCAAATGACATATCAAACATTGAAATTGATGGAGTAGAACTCGATAAATGTAGAAAAACTTGATGAAATAAAGAAGAAATTGAAAAAACTAGATGAGTACTTTCCTTACAGAATTGGTAACAACTTGTTTGTTTATTATTGCACTACAATGATGTTTATATTTTTCTGAGAAGATATTAAAACAGACTTTATTTTTATTATAAACTTACAAACTAAGGTACACAAATGATTTTTTTAATTTAGCTTATACCTGTAACTAAGAAAAAAAAAATGAAAAAAAAAACATACTTTTGTTAATATTTCAAAAACGACAAGACTAAGTTAGTAGGTTTCAAAAGAACAATCATAGACAGTTATATAAGCTTTCAAATGACATATCAAACAACGAAATTGATGCAATAGAACTCGAGAAATGAAGAAAAACTTGTTACGGTCGGCCGCCATCTTTGTGACGTCACAGCCATGCGTGTCCCCACTTCCTCCTCTTAAAACCGTCAGTTTCATGTTTCGTAGAGCACAAGGAACACATACACACCAGTTTTAGGTATATAGAAGAGAGTCCGACGAAAAATCTCAAAATGCTTCGTCGCCACCTAACTAAAAGATCTTAGTTCGTTGGCCGTCATAATATCATAGAAAGATGTGAGCGTTTCTGTGACGGAGAAAAAAAGTCGGCAATTTTTCATTTTTAAACAACGAACTAAGATACCGTATCTTAGTTCGTTGTTTTAAAATTGTGTGATCGAAGTCGTGTGAAAGAACTTTTGTATTTTTAAGATAGTACAATTTAAATAACAATATAATATGCGTAAACAATTATTATCAATAACTTTTTTTTAATAACCCTTTTACGCATTTGAAGCCGTAATAGCTAAGTATTTCAATAGATGTTAGATATTGTAGATATAACACATTAGGAAGAAGTATTGTGATTAATTTGTGAGTTAATAAAAATTACAGATATGAAATTAAATCGGCCATTTTGATTGCACTAGATGGAAACATTGGTGGCAATTTTATATAAAGTAGGTTCAAAATTCTTCCTTTTCTTAATCAACTAGTAATGTATTTAGGTACTTACCTATCTACCTTTATTGATTTACGAGTATTTTAAAACAAAACGAATAGGTATTTTCAGAAACCAAATTCATATATCAAATTGAAAAATAATGTCAGATCCCGTGACCACGGCAGCTGCAAAGGTGCCAAAACTTCAGGAAAATAAAAAATCAAACCAAATACCAACTAATTACCAAAGTAGGTACTTTCAATACAACCGTGCTAGCATCTGTTAAAAAGTGTTTTATTTCATGTCTAGTGAGCGCGTAAGCTTGAGAAGTGAAAATAACTTCAAGATAAAAAAAATGAGGTCACTAATATCCTTCACAATAATCTTTTAATACAATGAGGTACTTATTGAAAGTTTGGCAAGCTTAATATTGTTATCAATAAAATTTGAAAAACATACAAATCCGTATCTATATTTTCATCTTGTTTTCAATAATGATAATTTCGACCTGCGCACGAACAGTACTATATAAACAGTTTATCTGATTGAATAATTACTGTTATCATACAAAAACCAATAATATTTTAATTAAGTTTATTGTATGACATGTACGTACACCACTCAAGTAGGTACCTACCTACCTTCCTAACCTATTGATAAATATTCCAATGAATCAATGCATGTTTATTAGTTTTAAGTATTTAGATAAGTAGGTACTTTTTGATAATTGTAAAATTTTGGAAGTCCCTTTTTCATCGAATTGATAGTAAATGTGTGACATTTGCGTACATTTTTACCTTTTTCCTTATTTATAGTAATGAGTTTCAATGAAACTACACTGCTTCCTGTTTCCTATAATTTGTCATCTTATATTTTTGTACAGGGTGATTTTAAGTGAACCTACAGGGAAAGTGCTCAATAATGAAGACAGCAGAATTTTTATTCAAGGAAATATCAACTTATTTTAAAAAAGAAGAAAAACTGCCTTCAGAGACCTTTAGAAATATGCTTGATAATGATAAACCAGGGGGGTAATACGTAACTTTGTTGCAATCAACTCTGACAGAAATCGCAGTTACATCGCTGCTTTAGTAAGAACCAATGTGACAACTATCTTAACTAAAGCAGCAATGCAACCGCGCTTTCAATCGATCTCAATCGAGAATTGTTAGCAACAGCTTTACGTAACCAAGGTGCAGGAATCAAAGTAAAGTAATTGAAAAACACTATTTAATTTAAAAAAACCGGCTGATAGGGTCAATCAATTAATTAAATTATATCTCTCTAACAAAGAAAGTATCTCAAATTGAATACAAATTATAAAATCACGAATTTTAAAAGGTCATTCAGCTCGACGATACACTTCTTCTCGTACCTAGGTACCTACTCCAAAAGCGCGGTGTATAGGCACCCATTACACACACAATCTGATCACGCCAGACCGCGCCAGACTGACAAAGATTGACAGAGATTGATTGTGTAACGTTGTTCGCGATCTGTTTCAATCTGGCGCGGTCTGGCGCGATCTGGCGTGATCAGATTGTGCTGGATTGTCAATCTACGTCAATCTGGCTTGGTCTGGCTTAGGGTTGGCACCTTTTTTTCGAGGTATAAGTATTATTTTCAAAACATTTAAACATTATAGTACTTACTTTTGGGATATTTATAAAAATGTAGTACACATTTATTTTTAACTAGCTTCCGCCTGCGACTACATCCGCGTGGGTGGACATTCGAAAAATCATTAAAAAACAAACATACAAACGAACAGAGAACTTGCAGTCTGCTCATCGCAATCTACTGCTATCCGATACATGTTTTTTTAAGGCTGAACTGATTTAGATGAAAATTTAGGCACAGTTTATTAGCCTAGATTAAAACATAGGATGCTTTTTATCTCGGTCAAAGGTATCCTAGGTATTTTTTTTAAAACATTGAAATTAATATGTAGTAAGTAAGTAAGTACTTACTTTCAGGAAACTTATAAGAAAATTTGCGACTTTGTCTGCGTGGAAAGGTTTTTTTGCTATCCCTCGGGAACAACCATGGTAGATCTACCATGGTAGATT
Source organism: Agriphila tristella (assembly GCA_928269145.1). Classification (NCBI taxonomy): domain Eukaryota; kingdom Metazoa; phylum Arthropoda; class Insecta; order Lepidoptera; family Crambidae; genus Agriphila; species Agriphila tristella. The sequence goes on from OV743445.1 coordinate 19,060,321, forward strand.
GACAATCTACCACAATATGCTTGCATCGGATCGCAGTAGATCTTGGTAGATTGTCAATCTACCACAATCCGAAGCAAGCATATTGTGGTAGATTGTCAATCTACCATGGTAGACTGACAATCTAGCACAATCTACGGCGATCCGATGTTTTTAACCGACTTCAAAAAAAGAGGAGGTTCTCTGTTCGTCAGTATATTTGTTTTTTATGAAAGCTGAACTGATTTGGATGAGATTTGGCAAACAGTTTATAGTCTGGATTAAAACTTATATTTTTCATCCCGATCAAAGGTACCCTAGGCATTTTAATTATTTTAAACATTGAAACTAATTTGTAGTACATTTGGGAAATTTATAAAAAATAAAACCCATATTTATTTTAACTTTCTTTCCGGACGTGACTACATGCGCGTGGGCATTAAAAAATATACAGATGAAAAGAGAACCTCCTCCTTTTTTAAGTCGGTTAAAAATATTGGATTGCAGTAAACGATGATAAAATTTGGCACACAGTTAGTTTGGTAGCCTAGGAAGTACCTACCCTATGTATGTACCCTATTTTTATTTTTAAAGGAAGCTAGTTAAAAATAAATGAGGACTATTTTTTTTTATAAATTTCCCATAAACCTACCTACTATATTTTTTGCAATGTTTTGAAAAATACTATTTTACCTCGATATTTATACTATACCAGGCTATAAACTATATAGGATGTGTGTAAAATTTCATCAAAATCAGTTCAGCCCTCTGAAGCTGAACTGATTTGGATAAAATTTGGCACTCAGTTCATAGCTTGGTAATATCGTATTAAAATTTATAAAAAATCGTATTAAAATTTATAATACGATATTACCAAGCTATGAACTGAGTGCCAAATTTCATCCAAATCAGTTCAGCTTCAGAAGGCTGAACTGATTTTGATGAAATTTTACACACCTGTGCGTGTAAAATTAAATATCGATATTCATCTAACCCTAACTAATCAAGGCATAAAATGGGTGCTAGACGACAGATTTTACTAGGTACTTATAGGTACTTACTTTTCGAAATAGATAGGTACTTATTATACGCAGACCGTCACAGAAATTAAAATTCATCATTTCAATTACGTCCGGGAATCGAACCCAGGATCTCTTGCGCGGTAGACTGGCATGTTGAATACTGCACCACTCAGGTCATCGATCGATATCACGCGAAAATTAATGCAAAAAGTTGGCAACCCTGCCAAAGCCCACCGTGGATCGTGGTAGATTGTCAATCTACCAAGATCTACTGCGATCCAGATCTCGCTGGATTGACCGTGTAACGTCGCAAACCAACCGCATCAAATTCCATCAATCTGCTGTTTTGATCAGATCACACCAGATTGACGTGTGTAATGGCCGCCTTATACGTTATGCTTCCATGTATCATTGTAGGCAGACTTTATTTTGAGATCCAAAAGGATACAAAAGGAGACCGAGTAGAGGAGAAGAGTTTGTTGTTTGTCTCTAACATTTTTTTTCCGATGGCACTGAAGTTATTTTTGTTCAAATCCAGAAAAACACACCTTGACTAATATTACTCGTATAAATGCGAAAGTCCGTTTGTTTGTTACGCCCATGTTACACCTTCACGTCTTAACTACAGAACCCACTGAACCGATTATCAAGAAATTTTGCATACACGTTCTCAGTGGTACAGAGAAGGACATAGGGTACTTACCTACCTTTCATCTAGAAAAAAAGTACTGTACCCGAGTGATACCTAGCAAAAACACTTTCCACGCAGTCCAAGTCGCGGGCGGTCGCTAGTAATTAAATAATAATGTGCTACTGAACTTAAGCCCCGACTATTTTCTTTGCCATGACATGATCAATACCTTGGCATGCGATGTCGATCTAATGTCAAGTCACAGTTTGAAACAATACAATAATCATTTTCAGCAGTCACACACAGTGACCTTCAATTTCGGAACCACTTACAAATCAATCTACCTATCAGATCAGTTATTTAATTTATCACACTTCAGTAGTTCAATGCTCGAGGTCTAAAAATAGAGACGTTTTAAAAACATATTGGTTACTTTTCGGATATCAAATCGCACGACTGAGTTATGATAGTTTTAATAAGTATGTTAATAAAAATTTACCTATTGTTATAATATAACTTTGCAGATAGTTATATATTTGATTCTAATCAGGTTTATACGCTAAATAACAGTACCTAGCACGAAAAAAACTCTATCCTGGACTAATTTTGTATGAAAAGTAGAGCGTCTACGGTTTTCATACGATATTTCATCATCAGATTCGTCCGGTCATGGAGTACCTACTGTGGTCACCTGTGCGATGGTTCTGCTAAGTATCAGCTTCTTCTTCTTATCGAATGAGGAATAGTGGCCACCTCTGGTGTTAGAGTTTATCAAGCCGCCTGTAAGGCCTCTAATTTGGCTTTACGACTATTATCAGATGACAACAGCCAGGACCGACAGTTTAACGTGCCCTCCGAAGCACGGAAGCGCTCAGTTGTAATGCCATTTAACGGTCACCCATCCGACACCTGGCCAGACTGAGCGTTGCTTAACAAACGTGATCGAGTACGATCAGTCTCTGTCAAGTTCCGCTATAGCGCTTTAGTATCAGCTTAAACTTCTCGAATCGATTGAAAAACCGTGCCAGAAGGCTCATCGGAAACTCAATATTGGCCAAGGCTTCTGAGCCTCAGTCACCGTCGCAGAGTTGTATGTTTGTTTATCGGTTTTTTATAGAATACGCTTTGGAGAATGAGCGAGGGAACTGCACGACCTTGTTCCTCCAGCCCCATTTCCACCATCGGGGTACCAGACGCAGGTTAGCAGCATATTACCCTTACATAGTAGATACTCCAAGGGTCCATACCAAGCGCTTTACCATTACCAATACATTTCTTATGCGAACTGCTTAAGAATGGAATGCGCTGACTGCTCATGGGTTTCCCTGATTGTTACAACCTTGGTCTCTTCAAGGCAAGATATGGTGAAAAGGCATTTCCTGGGCAAGCATGCTACTCCTTAGACCACATCTTGTTTACCAAGCAAGATGTTGGTCAAATGCCTGCCCAGTTACCAATAAAAAAATACAATTGTCATGACAACCTGCAGAAAATAATAATAATAATAAGCTGAGAAAAAGAAAAGAAAAAGCATAGTAATAATAATAAGAGCTTTATAGAGAGTTCAGCTAACGGTGCCTAGGTGTATATCTGCAGATCATCGGCATAGAGATAAGAGATGATAGGAACTAGAAATATATATTTAGAGATAGAATTAATAAAGATAGAGAAAAGAAGTGGAGATAAATAATTCACGAACTCCTATTATCGAAGTTATTCCTTCCGTTTCCCATCACTATCCCAGGAGCGCCCGCCTTACGTCATCCGGGCTGCGGCCGGAAGCGCGCCGTATTATAAATGGCCAGATGATCACTATCTCAGTTATTGCACGAAGATGTATTGTTTCAAAATCGATCAAGGTAGTATCGACACTGTGACGTAATCGGTTTTGTGGTATTAGGTACTTACCTTGAAGTGTGTCAATTTGTTTGATTGACGCATTAGTTGATAATGTTATGAGTGAGATAAAGTACAATAATGTTATAAATAAATTGTCTGTCCTCTAGCTAAAAGATTTTCTGGTAGTTCAAATCAAAAATATATGAAATTGACGTAATACTATGTCGCACTCAAAAGGCCAACAATCTATGCGTTTGAACGCTACGCTTACTTTCAACGCTTTTAAATAAGCAATAGCTTGTCAATTCCATACAATACAGTAAAATCGGTGGTTTACCTACATAAGTTTGCGACTTGTGATTTAATCGACTTTGCTCATATTTAAGCTTTAAAAGTAAGCGTAGCGTTATATAAATAGTTATAATGTTGGATTGTTGGGCATTGAAGAAACGGGGCAGAGCTTTTAGAAATGTCAATTTCATACACTTTACGTCACTTACATTCTATTCGAATTGTCGATAGGCCACTTGGCTAGGGAGACTTGTTGGTCTAATTTTAAAAACAGTTCTATCTAACAGGAATTGCACCACCTAGCTCCTACATATAAACCACAGGCAACGCTTTTTTATTACCAGTAATGATAAAAAATGTTTGCTATAATAGTCTCATCTAAATTCAAATTTTAAAAACTAATTTTGAATTAGGTACCTACCATCCATTTGAGTTCAAAAGTTTGACTCCACTCATAATAAAATGTTCTAATACATTTTTTTTTCATTAGGTACTATGAATGAGATAATTATCTACTTTTTTAACTATTTCAGTGTGTTAATGAAACACGAACAAGAATTCTGATAAATACAATGACAGATTTATTGGGATGCAACGAAACCTGAAAATTGAGTACAAAATGTCGCTATACATTCTGTGTACTAAGTATCGAGAATTTGTCAATAAAACAAAAAATACAAATTATTCATCTTAATTTATTTTATCGCCTTCAAAGTAGGCCCCATCGCTTGCAATACAACATCACCGCTTCACCCAGTCTTCCATACATTTTTCATAGGCTATTTGCGGTATGGCCTTTAGCTCATTCAGCGAATTTTCTTTTATGGCTTCTATCGACTCAAAACGTTTTCCTCGAAGTGGTAATTTTAACTTGGGAAATAAAAAAAAGTCAGACGGAGCCATATCAGGTGAATACGGTGCTTGGTCGAGAACTTTTGTTGAATTTTTGGCTAAAAACTCTTTCACTATAATGGCTGTGTGTGATGGTGCATAATCATTTTCCATTGTAAAAACCGCCGAGGACTCAAAACTATCACCAACAAAAAGTGTAGTTTAAAACAAATTAAATGACAGATCCCGCTAATTTTGCGCGCTTAATCAGTACAGTGCTACCAACATGCAGTAAAAAAATTAGAACGACCTCTTTTACGCGGGTCTTTTTATTGACATATTCCCGATAATTTTTACACAGAGTAGTAATATGCTTTCTGACGATATTTTGTGTGGTTGTCATTACATTTTGAACCCAATGACATTCTAACATTAATAATATTAGAAGCAGTCTGTCGCAACTTTCATACAAAAAATAATTCTATGAAACGGACACGAATTTTGATGGCGACTATATTTGTCTCTCTCTTCCTCATTCTTTCTCGTTCTTTGATGATACGTCATTCATTTGTCAGTCAGAGCAACTATAGGCGGTACATTTAAAGATCTTTGGGAAGTTTTTAGTACCTATTAATAAAATTTTAACAAATAAAATCATCAATTTGTGTTAATAGTACGCTAGTAATATAATAAGTCAGTGGTTAATGGTCCAGTCATTGCGAATTATAAGTGCGTATCTAATCAAATCACAATGAAGCATGTGAAATTTGTGGTTTGAAATTGGCGCTAAAGGACGACACAAAATGGTTTTTTATGGCCAAATTTCCTTTTGATGAGCTTCGGTGAGTAATCATTAATCAACTTAACATCCGTTTAAACTTTTTGGTAGGTATTTGAATGTAAATAATAATTTTAGTCCAATAATAAGCTGATGGGAAATAGAGTAGGTAGTGTAGGTTCCTACTTACATCTATAAATATCGATATCGATGTTTTTAATTTTAGTTGTAATGTAAGAAATGTAAGAAAAATGTACTATATACACTTTATAACTTTCCCGTTGCATTGTACAGTCAGCAGCACATGAGGTTATACAAAACTTTCAAAATTCCTTTTGAACTTTAATATCTTTCCACTTAAGTAGGTATAAAAATGTTTTCATATAATTTTTATTTCAGGTCATTACCATCAGCCGTCGAAATAATTGAAGAAGTACAATGAAGATTTTTAAGAAATAAATATTTTTAATTTTAAATTTCTTTATTTCAAATATTCTGAACACATGCTCTGTTTTTTAAAGTACTGTCCAACGGTTAAATGATTTATAATTAATTCTAACATACTTATGTGACTCAGTACTAGTTAAAAAACGGAGCATTGTGCCATGTTAGTGGAAGTTTTAAAATTATTCTTAAGTAAGCGCAGTTCAGTGCATTCATCGATATCGATAAATATGTTAATACTAGGTCGCCCATCTCTATCTTTTTTCCTGTAGGTTGGCAAAATATTGTTTTACAGTCGTTAGGTTGGCAACGATGAGGTATGTTTGATTTGACATTTCATAGATTTTTTTTGCTCTATGAAGTCCCGTCTCTTCTTACGTAGTTATTGCTTTCTCTGTGATTAGAAGCACTACACTAGCACTACAGGATGTGCAGAAAGTGTGGAAATTGACTAAAATAGATTCGCCGACGTTGGATGTTCTATTTCGTTAGAAAAGTGACGCAGTCGTGTGTTACGCGTAATTATAGTGATCCTATTATAATCTTAGTCACACTGCACTATGCATTTTTTGGCTTCTGAATGAATTGAAATGATATCATCAATGTTTCATACATTTTTGGTCCAAATATGAAAGTGCCGGCCAAAAGACAAAAGTGCTTTATTCTGAAAGATTTTGTCCATCTAAGCATTTTTTATTATGGCACCGAAGCTGTAGCACCGCTTCACATTTTTAAAATGTCAAAATGTACGAAAAACAGACTTTTTGAACTTATTTAAAATCGAGTATAGCGGTGATACAGCTTCAGTGTTGTAATAAGAAATGCTTAGGTGGACAAAATCTATCAGAATAAAGCACTTTTGCTTTTTGGCCGTTTTGAAAACAAAATCATATTATTTATAAACCGCTCTCAACATTGAGAGCTATCTTGACATCATACCTAAAATACTATTCCTATAAGAAGAACAGCTCAAGTATGATCTTAAGATAGCTCTTAACGTTGAGAGCAGACGGGCCTCGTATAGGCTGTTACAAGTACAAACTTGGGAATATCGAAGAAGCTATGCCATCGGCTCGCAGGAAAGCCTTTCTTGCTGGTTCTTTACGTTTTGTAACGGGCCCTAAGTTAGGGCTTAGTTACAAAACGAAAAGAACCAGCAAGAAAACAACAATGTTCAAAATGATTATTACATAGGTATGCCCTTTATGCAAGTACTAGCGGCCGCCCGCGACTTCGTCTGCGTGGAAAGATTTTTTGCTCTCCCTCGGGAACAATCCTTTTTTTTCGGGATGAAAAGTACCTTATGTCCTTTTCTGTAACCCTGACAACGTGTATGCATAATATCATAACGATCGGTTCAGTAGTTAAGACGTGAAGGCGTAACAAACAAACAAACGGACTATCGCATTTATAATATTAGTAAGGAAGGATGTAATTCATAGTACAAAAAAAAATTAGTATTTAAGACCTTAGTGTAGCCCTCAAACAACTTTAGATACTTTGCCCCCTTTGAGTTAGTAAAAACAATAAAATAATAATAAAACTCTAAAAATTTTACATTGGTCCGCCCGCATCTTAGTTTTTTTGTATTTTTTTAAACTCAAACTTAAAATTAAATTCTCATTCAAATAAACTTTAAAATTACTTAATCGATTTTAAATTCAATAAGCAATGCAAGTGTATGAATATTTTTTGTTTAGAAATTCAAGTTTGCAACATTTTACAGTAAAACGCGATTGCAACACGAAGACCCGCGATATTGCAAATATCATTGACAATATCACAAAACCACAAGATTTAAGCGTGTTAGTGTCAAGGGCATTATTAGCGGAACGAAAAAAAACATCTAATCCATAGATACACACACCATCCCGACGGGTCGGTCAGGCGCACCTATTTATAAGTTCCAGAAATCTCAGACGAAATTCCTGCCGTTTAGTATCGGGGAGACGAGCGGTGCGTTCGCTACGCTCGCTCGAATATGACAAGTCAAAAGTGACCGGTGTGTTTTTAAAGTGTGACTTGTGAAAAGACTGATAAATGTAAGGTACTTTTACAGATGAAGATCCGTTTTGTGTGAAATTTGGCTTTGGAAATAGCACACACTACTTCCTGATACGTTTAGCTGAAGATATTTATATAAATTAGGGATTTCTAAATGCATGAAGAAAACACACACAAAAAAACACGCACCATGTCGTTTCACTTTTCTTTTTTCTCTACATTGGTACTGCTTTAACTTTTTAAATACCTCTGTTAAGAGTAATTTTTTTCTATGCTATCTAGCAAAAAGAATAAATATGATATTGTTTTAGATATTGGATAAGTACAGAACAGAATATCCAAGATTTAATGAAGTCGGTAAAAATAATTATATTTGATCAGACCTACGAGTTAGAACCAATATAATTTAAAAGTTTTACCAACTTCGTAATTTGTACGACATCTGGGTACATCAGCCATTTCAAATGTCCCCACTGCTGGCACAGGCTTTCTTTATGGTAGATACACCACGAGGGCCCAATGCGGATTGGTGGGTGTTAACGACTGCAAATGCATTCGGGACCAACGGCTTAACGTGCCTTCTGAATCACGGAGGAGCTAAAGATAATACATTTTTGGTCACCCATCCCATGACCGACCCTTGCGAAATCGCAGGGCTACAACCACTTCGCTACCGAACTCCTCACAATTTCTTATAGTCTATCTGCCCCTTATATTCACTAAGAATGAATAGAAAAGCATTTAGGTATTTACCTACATTAAAAATGTAAAACATCTAATTTTAACCGATGTGAAATTTTGATATTATAAACATTGTTAATAGGTAGGTTCACGTAAAATGACTTTATTAAACAGAAAAGTTTATCATTGACTGAATGTAAAATATTGCTAAAGATTTTTTATTCGTACACTGCCAACTTTGAAAGTAGGTAACAAATAATTACACCGAACTGTTTTTTTTAATGAAAATCTGTTCACAAATTAGTTAATAAAGAACTAGCGGCCGCCCGCGACTTCGTCTGCGTGGAAAGGTTTTTTGCTATCCCTCGGCAGTGGCGAAACTATACCATCTGAGGCCCGTGCCAAATTCATCGACCGGGGCCCTCTCTTAAGCTAGGGTTTCCTAAGATGACGGTGCCGTCATATTACGGCCGTAATTTAGCGGCGTAGAACGTTTTCTATGTAAACAATACGGTGCGCTATTTTGTTTTTCATAGACAACGTTCTACGCCGCTAAATCACGGCCGTAATATGACGGCACTGTCATCCTAGGAAACCCTAGCTTTAAAGTGTTCTGTGGGCTCTCCCATATAAAAAAAGTTTGACGATTTAGTATCGTTTTTAACCGACTTAAAAAAAGGAGGAGGTTCTCATATCAAAGGTTTTTTATGTATGTTTTACGCTAACTTCGCCAGTTATTTACCAATTTTAATAATTCTTTTTTATCTGAAAGAACATTATAGTTCAGGTGTAGTTCCTTACCCCTTTTTACAGAGATATGGCAAGTATCTTTTTCATAATTCTGAAAAATAACAATTATTTAGCTTGCTATAGCACGAGCTTTTACGGATTTTCGGGCATAACTTCTTTGTTTATGAACGATTTACAGATAATTAATATTATATTATGGATAATATATTATGATGAAATAAATTATACCCTTTCAAACTAAAATAAGTATAAATAAATTGACTAAATACTAAATAAATTCACTTTTAACTAAATTAGAATCATGACATCTCTTGAGGTTATAATAACCACAAGAGTGGTCATATTTTAATTTCATTGGACCTTGGACAAATAGGATATGCGTAGTGTTTGAGATATTAGTAGATTGACAATCCAAAACAAACCGAGCTGCAAGCGAGTTTCTGGACTAAGTAGACTTGAACTATGAAGGCACAAACAGAAATCCTTAAGACCAAACAGCCTGAATTAGGAAATTGAGTTATGGGCATTGTATCATTGAATATAAGGTCCTTCTTAAATAGTGCACATAATTTTAAGAGGTAAATGTACTCATGTATACAAACAACTTTTACTTTGGTACCAACATTGAAATCGCGAAAAAAAAATCAGCTGTCAGTGGCGAGAGGTGAAATTATGGCGAAGGTAAGCCTTTCAACAAAAGTGTTATGATCTGCATAGTGGATTGGTAGGGTGGGATTTCTAAAAGGTAAGCCAATGGGAATCGGCTTGTATGGACCCTTCGCCACTGAGCTGTTCCATAGAAAACTTAAAATCGAATAGATCAAAATGTATGGAACAGCTGATATTTTTTTCGCGATTTCAATGTTGGTACCATAGTAAAAGTTGTTTGTATACATGAGTACATTTACCTCTTAAAATTATGTGCACTATTTAAGAAGTACCTTATATATTGTAAACTTAAAGAAAAAAAATAAATACCTAGGTACACTCTTACATACCTACCACGAAAAAGTTAAAAATAGAAAAGCTATAAAATAACCCAATTCAAAAACCTGAAAATAAAAACAAAAACAGTCAAATTTTAATAAAACACATCTAATGAATTTTTAGAATTATTTAAAAAAAAATTTGTCCTCCAGCCCCATCCGACTTTAATAGACGTGTTTTATTAAAATTAATATGCGGTTTGAATATTATTTCTTGCTTATTAGAGGTATTTAATTTGAAGCTGTTTTTGTAAATTTTGAAGGTGTTTTTGTTTTACCCGACTGCAAGAGGGTTATATTTATTTTTGCGCGCGTATCTTGTATGTATGTAATATTCTTCATTACCTCACATCTTTCAAACGGCTGAACGGATTTCTATGATTAAGATGTCGTTAGATTTGTCTTGACAGCCCCGTGGCGTTAAAAATTGTTTAAAAAAAACAAAAACCGACTTCAAAAACTCTATAATAAAAACACGTCTATTGAAGTCGGGTGGGGCTGAAGTACAGGTTCCTTTTTTTATTCTAAAAGCCCCACGCGACTTCAATAGACGTGTTTTTATTATTACGAATATTGTTTCTTGCTTTTTAGAGGTAGGTTTTTTGTAGTCGGTTTTTTGTTTTTTTAAAACAATTTTTATTTTTAGTGAAGGTACCTTGTAGGTATATTATTTAGATAGTAAAATCGGCTCAGCCAAACGTGATTTAATGAGGGGTTTTCAAATTGACATTTAAAAAAAGAAAAGTAACCATTTGCCTCACTAGATAGCGTTGATGGTAAGAGGGAAGTCAAAATTTGTAGTAAAAAATACTTTGAATCCCCAATTTTTTTCAACGCCATCTATCGAGCCTACAGCTGTTTTGTCATTTTGAAAAGCCTTCATTGCGAAGAAACATACATATACGACTTAAAAAATGAGAACCTCCTTTTTTAAGTCGTTTAAAGAACTACACAGATATTCCTCTTCCAACAAACAAATAATTATCTTATTCAGTTCATAAACAAAGAAGTAATACGACCATTATCATCGAGGTAATTCACAGAAAATCATACTATTTTCGTACTTTTTTCAAGATTACTTAAAAAGTACTGAACCGATTTTCAAATTATAATAACATGGGACCAACTTGGATGTTTACCTAATTTAATAACGTTTGAATCATTTCAATCGGTCCAGCCGTTTTCGAGTAATCGAGTAAGTTAACATACACAAAAAAAAAACAAATATACAGACGAACAGAGAACCTCCTCCTTTTTGGAAGTCGGTTAAAAAAACCAACCAGCAGGCTGCACGCTGCTATTATACGAAATGGAAAAAAAATTTAGACTACTGCAGTATGGGTGTCAAATTAAAGGGGTTATCATAAGGATTTCAAAAAGGTATTTCATGACCGTAATATATAATAACTAAGAAGATATAAATAAAACAATAAATAAAAAGCCCCCTGCATCAAAAGGCAAGTCAACTGAAAAGACGGAAACAAGATTAAATATTAAGGGCAAAATAATAACATGCAGTCGTAGGCATGCATAAAGAAATTGATATTAGGAATGATTTGAATTCTATGCTAACCAGGCGGGTATTTAATTTTTTTTTCAGAGTTTTGGAAGAGCTATTTTTTTTAATTCAAAAATTGTTACTTGTTCAGGATCTGCATATTTGCTAGGGTCGGGCTCTGCTATTTTAGCACTTTCAGCGCCCCATTAATCATTTCCTAAGCACTGCGTTCACTCGACTAATCGTCAATAAATTTCTCATTCAAGTACCGGCTGATTTTAGGCAAGTATTTTTTTCCTCCGTCTCCTTCTTCCACTTTCGCTTCCACTTAAATAGATACTTTCTAGAACATACTGATATATTTTTCCACTACTAAAATAAACGATAAAACGAAAACTAAGACGACTAAAAAATTCACAGATTTTACAGTCCCCGCAAGAATCGGAGCATTGAAAATGAACACAAAAATTTACGAAAAACCAAAATCAAATCAAATGCAAAGTCTTATTATATTTTTAAAGTTACCTATTAGGTAGTACCTATTTATTTTTACGATTGTGAAAAGCGCCCGCTGACTGCCTCGACGCGGCCGAAATAATAGAAACCAATTTTCGAAATTTCAACGAATGCACTTCTCGTCCGCTTCTGCATCTTTTAACACTATTACCATGACGATCGGTCAATAATCATAGAAGCTACATCACTTTTTATATACGGAAACAGTAGTTTTTCTACAATTCCAAATCTAAAGGGACCACCTACAGGTCACAATTATAAACCGATTTTCAAATTATAACGCCATTTCATAGCTAAACTAATACCCTAGGACCCTTTTTTTCATTTTTTCTTAAGTCGGTTTTTTTTTCGAAATATTTACTATTTAGTAAACAAACATCCCCCAAAAAACCCGGAATTTTTGGAATTTCGCAAAATTCCAACAAAAGTTTCCAGTAGATTTTCAAAATTCAAATGTTCACACATGTCTCGATAAATTCCTCAACTTTTGGTACTATTTTTATTTTGATCCTCCCAAAATCCTCGGAGATATGGTCAAAAATACGTCTCAGGCGATTTGCATCTGATAACCATTTTCAATGGTAAAACAATGTCACAAACAACCAATTCTCACAAGAAACTTACTATGACTGTTGCGTAATGAATGGACCCTTTTTGGATACAGAGATTTGGAAAAAGTGATTTTATCTAGGTACCCATTACGTTAACAAAGGAAATTGACCATTGACCGACCATCTGGTCTGTGCACTTTCATGTTTCAACTTTTTAGAGCCGCACGTGTGTGTACCTAGTCCTTTTTTGTTAGATATAGAAAAAATGCAAGCTTTTGTTTCCCATCCCATGCATTCTTATTTCCGCTTTACGTTTGTATCAGTTTGGCTAGAATAATAAGCTCTATTGACAGTTTTTTTTATTGCTAAATTTTGTAATAAATGTTAGGTTCCTCTTGTGGCCACGGCCTCTCGAGCCGGGGGGCCCCTTCGGGCCAGGGGCCCGTGGCATTTTGCCCGCTCTGCCACCCTATAGTTACGCCACTGTCCCTCGGGAACAATACTTTTTTAGGGATGAAAGGCCTGTCCTTCTCTGTACCCCTGACAACGTATATGCAAAATTTCGTGATGATCGCCGGTTTAGTAGTTGAGACGTGAAGGCGTAACAAACAAACGGACTTTCGCATTTATAATATTAGTAAGGAAAGAAGTAGGTACCTAATATATTGTTTTTATACAAAAAAAATAGGGTTTCACAGGTTCCAAAAACCTAATACCTATATCTTCTGGAAACAAAATTTGTATGACATTATCTTCAGGTCTCTGCATCCAGAATCTTTTAATCTTGAAAATTAGTTTTTAAGATTACAATTGACATGTTTTCATTTTTTACAAGGTACCTTAAATCGAAAACCATTTCGAGGTTTTTCAATTTCTGACACCGTACATAATTTTTCGGGGCTTTTGATCAATAATTTAACGAAATATGTAGAAAAAACACTGTATCATCGAGATAAAGGAATATTAAATATTTAACTCCTTTGCGTGAAAAAGTTGTGTGATTTTATCTTAAAAAAATAATAATCATAAAAACTGTCGCTGTCAAGGTTACAATTTATGTCAAAGTCTGTGTCAAGAATCAAAATATTTTTCACTTTGATTAGTTTTGTTTTGAATGTATTCATGATATTTTTAACTTGAATTAGTATTTTGGTTAAATTTAACATCTATCGAAATATAATATCAAGTTTTCTGAAGGATTTTTAATAGCAGACAGTCGCAACCTTACCAAAATGGACTTCATCATGCTGCAAAAGCTGAATTCTTCTGCGAAACATTTTATTTTTAGAAATATAAAGATATTGTGTACGTTTGAATTTGTTTAATAAATACAGTTTGTTTTGAAGTGCATTCGTTTCAATTTCCATAAAACTTTAAAGCAACACACCACTTGTAAACGTGTAGACTTTGGTTTGGCACGTAAAACAGTGTTTGTTTGGGCATTCAATCACAGTATTTTTGCAGGCAGGAACTACACATGAGATTATGGAATCTAATTTACAAATATCTTTATTTATTATTGTTGAAAATAAGGTAAAAATAACGACAATAAAAGAAAACAACCTCGAGCAAAAGATAAACAAACAAACGTCATTACCGTTCATAGATTAGATTGGCAGGTTGACGTCATAATGATTTTTTTATCCATATGGGCAAAGGATATTGTCCGCCAAAAATCCTTTAAACGGCACTTACTCTCTTTTAGAATAGATAAGTTTTCAAATTAATATTACGTTGAATTAAAATAAAAATTTTGGAAAATAAAAAAATACGTGTCTCATGTTTTCACCAGTAATTTCTAAATAACAAATAAAAAAACAGGATAAAAATTTTGATATGTTGTCAATTAATGATTATCAAAAGCCCCTATAGAGCAATAGCAGTCGATCACAAAATGATTCATTTGTTGTAAGAGATAAACAATCTAAGTAGGCATCACTTAAGAGAAGGAGGCATCAAAGATTTAATTGAGTTGAACTTTGTAGGTAATTTCCCGAAAGCTCGATAAGATTTACCGTTAATGGGTAATTTACCACAAGCCTTGTTAACTTACAGTCCTACGTCAATGAAATCGAAGTATTGATTTAGAAAGAAAGTAACTATTTTTTTACAGTAAAAAAAACGTTACTTTTATATTTTTTTGTCATTGAAAATGACTTTTAGATCGCTGGGTACTAGGTCCCATTTGGGAGTTTAGTGCGTTAGTTTAGTTCATAGATAAATAGGGTGTCAAAGGACACTGATTGAAGAGATCTATCAGAAGGTGAAGGAATTAAAAAAAAAATCCAAAAAAGTTATGGTCGAAATACCGGTTTTTTGATCGTAATTTTTTGAATTTTTTACTTCGGACCCGGATGTCTCGAGAACTAAGCTTCGATATTTAAAAAAATAAAAAACGGTCCTCTAGCTAGGGTATTTGGTTGGCTGTCGAATGAGATCAAAATTTTGAAAATAAAAAAAAATACGGGCTGTAAGTGCGCCCTTAAAAAGTACCTCGGCGAGTGAGTGCGCATCAGGTTATACAGTAGGTACCGTGGTATGGAAGTTGGGTGTGTATGAGAGTTTATATTGTTGTATGTGGTGAATGGAGGATTTTTGGAATATTTTGAACTTTTTCTTTTATTTTTTTGGATTTTGTTATTTCCTTATGCCTGATGTTTTCAATGTCCTAGTAGTTCGTGCTATGCAGGGAATCTGTGCATTTTTGCATCAGTAATAGGGTTTTCAGATACCCGGGCTTTTTTCACACCCGGGGTAATGTTTTACTTCATGACTTATTTTGAGATGGCTTTTTATGATTATTTCATCTGGAATTTTGATCACTTTGGTTTGATTTTTTTTCCTAAAGTTGTCAATATCGCGGTTTGATAAAAATTGTCAATGACTTCGGTTTCTCCTGTTTAATATAAACCCTTAATTAATAGTAATATCGTTCTAATTATTCAATTCACTTCATCTATGTACCTATTATTATTATCTAAACTACTATACTAAAAAACTAGGTAAGTACTAAAATTAGACGATTAAAAACTCTTATAAGTTTATTTGAATAAAGATATTTTGACTTTGACTTGACTTTAGATACTAACTATTAATTACGCTTGTACTATAATTTATCAGTCTATTCTGTGTGAAAATATAAAAAGGGTTTTTTTTACTTTTTTTCTGTTATCAATAAACTCAAAAACAGTAGCTAAAATCAGATCAGTAATTCCGATTTAAAAAAATCTTTCACGTGAGTATAGAAAGCTACACAGCGAGTACATTGGTTGTATTTTATTTTAGAAAAATAGAGATCGTTTCTAAAATTGCAATAATGAGTCCCACGGTATAAAAAAATATATAATATTAATCAAATTTAGTATCAAGGTTGATTATTTTGTAAATTCTTCGTTAAATTATTCGAATCGGACCTTTCATTATATAGAAATTACGACTAAGACCTACCTACCAGTGGCGAAGGGTCCATACAACTCGATTCCCATCGGCTTACCTTTGGAAATCCCACCCCAATGATCCACTATGCAGATCATAACATTTTTCATCATTTTTGTAGAGCGGCTTACCTTCGCCATATTTTTACCCCTCGCCACTGCTACCTACCTACAATGTTAATAAAGAATGAAAATGTACGGTGCGAGCGAGCAGTCCAACAAATCAAATCTACTTAGTTTATAGGTAGGAAAAGAAAAAAAACAAGAATAATTTTAAAGGTTAATCTTTATTTACAAAATCTATAGTCGCGAAACGAAGCGAGGGCGGGTTGCTATTTCACAAATAATTTGTAATATTTCACTAAAATATAAGCTTAATACTTACTTTACGTCTGAAAATATTCGATTTCCGCGTAGGTATATAGGTATATTCGTAGAAGGCAAAAAAACGAAAAACGAAGGCAAAAAAACCTGGATTTTTCAAGCAGGTGGGGGGAGGGGGGAATTCTGCCTAAACGAAGTCCGAGGTTAATAACCCATACAGCCATTCTGGTAGCGGTTACGACTTAGAGTGCACACATTTGTGTCGAAACATATTTTTTCAGTAACTTTGTTCCGTCACAACGAGTAGCCGTGTCGACCGTTGTTCCGTCGCCGCGCCGTTTCGAAAAGTGGGGACGATTTGTAACATTTGGTAACAGTAACTTTTAGTCGCACTGCGCCTTCGCCGCGTAGTCACATCGCGACGTATTTGTGCTCACTTCTATCCATTCATTCGTTCAGCAGTTCCTTTGACTCGTCAAGTGACAAATATGGTGCCATGAACTACTAATTAAAATAAAAGGTAGCGCCATCTTTTTCCAGGCAAGTAATATTTATGAACATATTTTGTTTAATATTGTTTTTATTAATGCTCAAATCGTAATGGGAAAAAAAATTACTGTGTAATTTCATCAAATAGAATGAAATTTACTAACGCGCCACAATATTATCACAATTTTAGTATTTTCGTGATAAGTAAACATTATTTATTTGTACACACCGAGTGCTCAAATGCTTTTAATTATTCATAATAGTTAATATCAAAACGAAAAATAATATATTTTAGCAATATTAAACAGTAAAATTTATAAATATTAAAGAAAGGCATATTTTGTTACGTGAAAATCTTCTCGTCACAACTAGTCACACAGTAACTATAATGCGTCGACATGGTTACGTAAAGTCGTCACAAAGTAACTGGAATTCAAAAATGGTTTCTCAATTTATTTGCTTCCAGCGTTTCTCAAAGTTTCGATATTTATATTTATTTATCATAATTAAACGGACTAATGCCCAATTACATAATTATGCTTGCTAATCAAAATTAACAATATCATATTGTTAATTTTGATATGTGTTGCAGGGTCAAAAAAATCCAACATTTCTGGAACAGTGGTCGCAGTCAGAACATAGAAAAATAAATTATGCTACATATAAAAGTGGAATAATTGGCTATTTCAACTCGTGAGGTGAGATGTACTCGTACCTATTAAACTGAACAGATTGCATAACCTATTTTATTAGTAAAGGCGCTGTTTATTTATACTGAAATAAATATTATATCTTTTTCTTATAGTTTCTCATTTTACAACTAACCCCAATGTTGTTATGCTAATAAGTCAATACCTAGTTGGTTTGATCGGCATGATCAAACTTTAGCCCCGCCCCCGTAGCATGTCCATCGAAACATGATAAAATCGCGTGATATAGCGTTTTATCAACATTCAACTGTCGAAATACATTGTCTTTTGACAGCTACACGTGATAAATCGCTATATTATATCGTGTTTCGGTAGGCATGCTAGGGGGCAGAAAACAAAGGCAATATTTGAGAATGACTGGATTTGGTGACGCTCATTTGTATAAATTAGGTTATCTGGTATTCCGGAACATTGTCGTAACGTTACAACATAATGTGTTGTAACGTTACCATCCCGTTACCACACATTGTTACAACTTTGTACTCTAGTTGCAAACTGAGCACAAAGTGTATACAATGATTAGACACCGATCATTGTGAATTATGTCGACACAGTGACAACACAAAGTTACTGAAAGTAGTTTCCGTAACATTGTTACTGAACTGTTACAACACCTTTAAACAAAACCCCACACAGTCGCAAATAGTCACAATGTGTCGTATCAGTTACGAAACTGTAGCGACTTGTTACATCTGTTGAAAATCTGTGACCAAAAATGGCTGTATGGGAACTGCCTAAGTTTATATACTAAGCCAAGTTTGGTATCATTTTCGTATAAATCAATGACGTAGAATTCATTTCTGGTATAAAAAATGCAATTTATTAACAAGTTTCCTAAACATTACACAATAACCAATATTTTCAACTACATTTTTTTTACTTTAAGCCACCGTAAATATAAAACTGATGTTCTTATTTGCAAACAAAAAATACGTAAACAAATCTTATAGAATGAAGACATGAAAAAATATAACTTACAAATTTCTTTATTAACAATAAATAGCGAAAAAAATTTCACTGTCGCGTGCCGTCAATTTCTTTTACACCTATGGAAATATTATTATTTTTTATTATAACAATATGGGTATCAAATGAAAGGTAATAAATAGCCAATTCCAAATATATATACATTATAACACTTTTATGTAACTGTTTAGAAATAAACTTAAAAATAGTAGCAGCAGCACAGAATTTAAAAAAATCTGTAAATTATTAGAAAAACAATAAATGCCAGTCAATATCGACAAAAAAAGGCAAATTTCACAACCGCGCATGTAACTACGATTTTTTTCAGATGTTGTTAGGTACCTTGAGAGTAGTTTTACCCAAGTTTTAACCCTTGGAAACTCTGTATTGCTGGAAAAACTTGGCACTTGTTTCAGTATTTTCGAAAAAACTACCTTAAGGAAGCGTTTTTCTCCACTCTATACTTTTATAAAGTTAACTAAATTTGCTACAATTTGAGCTCATTACAAACAAGTTTCAAATTGATATTTAAAATTTTAATATTTAATAAAAATAATAACTTCCTTACAACGGTAACGAATTTTTTTTTAATTAGGCAAAACAAGAATATTTTCTTTTATTATTATTTTAAAAATAAAAAGATAATAGAGCTTCTACAAGGTATTTTTCTTTTTCAAATATTCCAATTTGTGTATTTAAATTTGTGTCAAGCGAGTATTTTATTTTTGTTTTTATTTTTTTTTAAATAGTTTAACAATTGAATCGTACAAATACGAATCCAAAAATGAATAAGACACCCTAAATTCATACGAATATGATATCAAACTGGGCATAGCAGCATAACTAATACATCTATCGAGATTCGGCTGAAAACCAAAACTTCAAAAAATTTACTACAAAAATCGTGGTGGCTCCACTTCTTATATCCATCCTAGGGTCCAATCCTACCAAAGGAAATCTCTGGTTCACAAAACGCCGTATTTTTCACCCTAGTGACGCCACTAAATAGTGTGATTACGGGGAATGTTTTTTTTACCCGTGGTCACAACGTTCGTGTATGATTTGCTTTTAAATTTTTTTAAAGAAAGAATAGGCTATTTGATTTATGTGGGGTTCTGCCGTTTGGCCAAATTATTTTTGGTCAAATTTCACTTCCCAAAAAACGTATCGCACTAGTTTCATTTCCCAAATAAATTTTTGCAAATTAACATTTCGCATTTTATTCACTTGGTCAAATTATCATTTAGCATATTTTTACTTTGTCAAGTTTTATTAGGTCAAATGTTTATTAAGCAAACGTTTTATTTTGCCAAATATTATATTCCAAAAAAATTATTGGTAAAATTGACTCTTCACACACTTAACTTATTTATAGCGTAAGTTTAGCAAATGATAATTTATTTTTACTGATACAGGACAGGCGTATATAGGAATTCCAAGTATAAAGGGAACAAAATTTGCAGAAATAAATATTATTGATAATTATAACAGGATAATGGTAAAATTATATTTATTTTCATAAATTAAGAAACTAAAAACGATTTACTATGTTATTTTTTTAAATCCGAATAAGTAAGTATTTTATAATCTTAATTTTTTAAAGTACATAGTTGCGATACACATTAGTAACTTAACGTCTGAATAAAATTTTGTAAAATAGAGAGGATTATAGCACGTATTAATAATTATGAAATAGTGTGAAATTCAAGGCTTATTAAATAACTTTATTTCCAGTAAATAAAGTTAAAAAACATTTTCTAATTTTTTGGCAATGTTTTTGTAATTTTTTGGAGTACCTAGATAGGAGGTTTTCTAACATATTTTTTTTAGATAGGTAATTACATAGAAGGTAAAGTGAGGATAAAATTGGTATCGATTAAATAGTACAATATTGCGATAGGAAATTTTGGCCGTGACATGTGAAATTGTATTTTATGTCGCATAAAAACCAAAAATAGCTAAAAACTAAGGTAGCAGGTATTGGTACTTCATCGTCGATTTGTATCTTATGCACTACTCAAATTAATATGTAAATCGTATGCCATGCAATATTTTGGGAAGAGTATGTTTTGCCAAACAATACATTTGACTAAATAATACTTGTAAAATGAAACTTTGACCAAGTAATTATTTGCTAAACAATAATTTGCCAAAAAGTTTTTTGCTAACTGAAAAATTGCGATAAGTTGTTTTGCCAAATGAAAATTTGCGTAAAATAGTTTGCGATGTGATATTTTGGGAAACGTTTTTTGCCCAAACATTAGAAATCCGATTTATGTCAACTAAATGACTACCTATTTCTGATACGTAGTGATGACTTAGGAGGCTACGGATTTGAAATTTAAAGTCGAATATGTGACAAGAAAAACACAATGTTTTGGCTTTTTTGGGGTATTACCTAGCCTTATTTAAGACTTTTTAACGTAAGTAATAGAGATGCATTAGAAATAAATCACATTTTACGGATTACAGTGCGTATCTACGTAATAATTCAGGTGTTACTTAGAATATTTAGTTTGGATTGATTGTTTTATTAAAAATTTAATATAATTTAATTTAAAGTAAATATTTTTGAGTGCATAACAGGTATTTTGATGATATCAAATACGGCCTTATTTGAGTTCAATGTGTGTTGAGTTTGACCGATAAGCCCAATGTTTAGAATCTTTTAGACACAAGGATTTTGTAAAAATGAATATCTTATCTAAAGATAATAACAGATTTAAATGTTTTGTAAAAGTCATGGATACAGATTCTAAATAAATATATTACCAAAAAAGAACTGACAGAATCAGATAAAAATTTGTTTCCATTTAAATTATCAACAAATCTCTGATTTTTTGCTATCGGTTAATTAACGTAACCGAAATATGCTTTGATTCAAGATTTAGGATAAAATGTTTGGTGAGAAGGTTTTGTGTTTGAGTTCCCTACACATTAGCTGACTCCTATTTTCAATGCAGCTTTTTGGCATGGTATAGGTTTGTATATTTTGGTCGTTTAGGCGCATTTGGTCCACATCTCATTTGGTCCACTTGCCGAAAAAACGTCTACTTCGCATTTGGTCCATTTCGCGGAACGTCCATTTCTCATTTGGTCCATTTCGCGGAACGTCCATTTTTCATTTGGTCCATTTCGCTGAACGTCCATTTCGCATTTGGTCCATTTCGTAGAGCGTCCATTTCGCATATGGTTCACTTTCTAAAATTTTGTTTTTGTTTTTCATAAAAATGGAGAAGGTTATACCAAAGTATTATGGAAAGAAGAAAAGAAAAACCAAAAAATATATCAACAAAACAGAAAAAAAATTATATCAAATAGTGAAAATATAGAAGTTAACAACATTCTCCATAAACGATATAGGAGAATATTTATATAAAAAAAAAACAAAAACCTAAATTATTTACCTTACTCTACTCCTATGTTTATGTGAAAGTTGACCAAATGCGAAATGGACCAAATGAGAAATGGACCAAGTGGACTAAATGAGAAGTGGACCAAATGCGCCTGAACGAAGGTATCGCTTGTAGGTACTACACTCGCGAGCAAAAATAAGTAGAACAGGGGGGCTACTCAAATGGCCACTTTTCTATTCGTTCGCTAACTTAAATCTTAAAAATAATCAATTAATGATCAAGTCACACGTCGCAAGTTTATGTAAATCACAGACATTGTTGTATTGTACGGAATTGACAAGCCTACGACACGTTATTTTGGTGTTTATGGCTTATTTTTGATTTTTAAGTTAGCGAACGAATAGAAAAGTGGCCATTTGAGTAGCCCCGCAGACACTATTATCTATTCTGTGGTACAGTGGCCTATTTTCATACAAACGAGGTAACTTTGAAGCTTCGGTTCCCCGCCCAGGATTAAACAGGGTGTGACTTGATGAAGGCCATTCAATGACAAATGGAGGAGGCCCAGATCGCTAAAGAAACCCAATGGATTAAAAGAGTCGTTTACACCAGAGACCGAACGAACTTTTAATGTCACATTTTCCATACTTTAATGTAAGTAATTTTTCTCTTCTAATCCAATTACTCTTTGAATGCCCTTCATCAAGTCACACCCTGTTTAATCCTGGGCGGAGAACCAAAACTTAAATTACCTAGTTTGTCTGAAAATAGGCCTCCGTACTAGATACTTATTTTTGCTCGCGAGTGTAGTACATACCTACAAGCGATACCAAAATATACAAACCTATACCACGCCAAAAAGCTGCATTGAAAATAGGTAACACATCATTATGTAGTTAGCTAATCTGTAGAAAACACAAAACCTTCTCACTAAACATTTAATCCTAAAATAAGGAGAGCTTGAATATAGGTATAATTTAGTTCTTATTTTTGCTCTCGAGTATAGTATTCTATCTATGATAAATCGCTCTAAGACAGAGGTGCCCATACGGTCGATCGCGATCGACCGGTCGATCGCTAGAGGTTTTGAGGTCGATCGCCAAGGATAGCTAAAATTATTAGTGATAAATATTTGGTGGTGAAAACGGTGACTTGATTAATGTTTGGTATGTTAAACGGACAAAATGTCGATAGTCATACATTTTTGCTAGGTTGATTTCCTTAAGAAAATGTATGGGCGAAGATTACAACATCCACGCAACATCTTACATTAGGTAAAAACCTGTTTACTACTCTCTAGTCTAGTCTTTTGACAAACATGCCTATTACATTTAGATTAGGGGAATAACAATTCCCTATTAGCTACATTATTATTGAATAGGTTATTATTGATAATCTACACGTGTCGATGTCGCCATTCAGTATTGTTATTATTTTATCATCTCATTGCGTTTAGAAAGGGATTCATCGAATCGGAATTATATCAAAACCACGTTTCAACCACATGTATTGTATTGTGAAACTATTGTATTACTTTATTTACAAGAGTCAGGGCCGGATTTAAGAACTATGGGCCCCTAGGCTTATTCTGTGGTGCGGGCCCCCCGTCTAGTAGTAAAGCGCAGTACTAGAGCGGTGTCAACGCAGACAGGGCTGGAACGGATCCTAGATTTAAATTTGGGAGAGCGGGGGGGAGGGTTTTCAAAGAAATGCTTGTCTATAGTTTAAAAAAACGGCCGCGCAGCAGGATTTTAATCTGTTTTATCACTAATCTAGTAATTTTGCCTATCTATTGCAAGAAATGGCCGCGCAGCGATATTTTTTGTCAGTTTAAGCCACTAATCTTATAATCATGCCTATCTTCAGTAAAAAAAGACCGCGCAGCGCGATTTTTAGTCAGTTTCATCCACTAATCTTGTAATCTTGCCTATCGATTGTAAAAAAAAATGGCCGCGCAGCGCGATTTTTAGTGTGTTTTAGCCACTAATCTTGGTAATCGTGCTTGCCTTTTGTAATAAAACGGCCATTTTTGTCAGCTTCATATATTAATATTGTACTATTACCTGTCTTTAGTAAAAAAAAAAGCCGCGCAGCGCGATTTATAGTCAAGTCCCATCTCCTAATCTTGTATTCTTGCCTGTCTCAAGTGATAAAAACGGCCGCGCAGCGCGATTTTCAGTCAGTTTCATCTACTGTTTTGTAGGCTGTGATTTCATCCGCGTAATTAAAAAATGCAAAAAACCCATGTGGTGCGGGCCCCCTTGTGGTGCGGGCCCCTAGGCTGCAGCCTATGTAGCCTATGCTTAAATCCGGCAGTGACAAGAGTAGTACGTACCTTGTAAATAAAATCCCACCGAAAACATTTTCATGTACATAATGTTGCCAAGGCTTCCATATGGCTCGCACTGTCAAAAAGTTAACAGACCCCATTTAGAGCCAAGCTTCTAACTCTACGTGCCCTAACTTCAAAACTCTACACCTTAGTCAAAATATGGCACCTTAAGGCACTACATTTTTTTTTAA
The DNA here is from genome assembly GCA_928269145.1 of Agriphila tristella. Lineage (NCBI taxonomy): Eukaryota > Metazoa > Arthropoda > Insecta > Lepidoptera > Crambidae > Agriphila > Agriphila tristella. The sequence goes on from OV743445.1 coordinate 19,084,921, forward strand.
TTCGGTTGTATGACCGTAAGTGGAGCCGCGGTGAATTTTAATAAAACTTTACGTGGAATTTTTAGGGCCCATTCGAGTATTTTTAAACGGTTTCATTAAATTCCCTCGTGGTCACTGCTAGAAGTAGATAGATAGATAGGAAAACTACTAAAAGTGGCCGTTTTTGACACATTTTCCATCTACTTCTACTACAGAATATCGAATTGCTTCTACGAACACTACGAGGGAATAATTATAGTGATACTTTTTAAAAATACTAGACCATGGGCCCTAAAAATTCCACGTAAAGTTTTATCAAAACCATCCTTACTAATATTATAAATGCGAAAGTCCGTTTGTTTGTTTGTTTGTTTGTCGATCATCATGAAATTTTGCATACACGTTGTCAGGGGTACCGAGAAGGACATAGGGTACCTTTCATCCCGAAAAAAAGGATAGTTCCCGAGGGATAGCAAAAAACCTTTCCACGCAGACGAAGTCGCGGGCGGAAGCTAGTTTTCTATAAACAATTTATTAAATAAAATCCTCTGAGGGCGCCACTTTCGGTGGTATAACCACCTTAATGCCCGAGCGGCCAAATGCGGCCGGAAAACAATAAAAATCTAAGTATTGTGTCTCATTTAATGTTTTTCCGTCTTAGTTTCAGCAACTCTCTAGTTTTCTTCTTGCTAACTGATTTTATAAAGGTCTTAGACTGTCTACAGTTATTTCTTTTCATCCATCTTTGGTTTCTGACAATGGACCGTTTTGGTCTAAAATTGCCTAGTACGTAATGTCTATGTGTGCGTGCTCGGAAAACCGTGATTTATTTCAACTGTCTCTTCTGTTTACTTTATATTTTGTGGTATAACCTACACGCACCATGCAACTGAAGCAATGGACTTGTGACTTGTAGTAGGACGATATGTGGGCAAATTTAAAAATAACTAATGTTGAATGAACGCGACTCGTTTGTTTTGCCAAAGTCGAACTTCACGCGTATAAAATTGTTTTCATGTGTGTGTGGTAATGAATAATAATTAATGTGACTTTATTTAAAAAAAATACTTATTTTATATTGAATATTTCATAAGTAGGTACCTATATTCTACAAAAATAAGATGTAGGTAGATGGATAGTGTTTGCCTTAGAGCATTCGGGACGAAGTCGGCGTTGCTCGAAGGTGTTAACTAAAGATAATGTAAATCACTACGTGTGTTTGCTTCGACTACGTCACAGAAACGTCATATTTAAGTTGCGAAGAGTACCTAACTAATGATAAGTTACTTATTAAAAATCTTTAACGCCTTTAATTCGTATCTCTATCGTAACCTTCAGACAACGGCAGGAAGTTGTGTGTTTTCAATATTTTCAATTTACCGTTATTTAGCATTCCTATGATTGTCGCATGCTGTTTATCGTAAACAGAATATGTTAACACACACACACACACACACACATACACACACACACACACACCCACCAACACACATAACAAACACGTAAATTCTTATTACTCCTCACTTCTTTACCAGTGCACCACAATGCCGATTGGTAACGTAAGCCGAGAGCTGTCCAAACGGGAGAGCAACCGCCCCCCCTGGGTGAAGGACAAGGGCGCAGATGCACCCCCCTCCTGGATGCAGAAGAAGCTGAAGCCGGTAGATGTATCGAAGGTGGAGGTAGCAAAGCCGGTGGAGGTGGCGAAGACAGTGGAAGCTGTAGAGCCTCCACAGCCGGCGCCAACTGTAGCTAGACCTTTGAAACGTAAGTAGTTAAGAAAAAACCTGATACAAGTTTCTTCTTTTCTTTTTTAAAAACAATAATGATGCTGAAAACCGTTTTTTTCTGAAAACCCAAATGGTTGTCAGAAAAATCTGTGAAAATGACTGACATAATGAATATCCCTTGATCCTTGGAGATAACCATCGCCTAGATAACTGGTTATCTGTGTAGATATTTTTCCTCCATAACTATGTAGTTATCTCTTTGAGACCAATTTCGGGACTTTATTCGTATTTATTTTGTAGAAGACATATTTCTAAGGGCGTCTGTATTATTATTTATTTGGTGTTAAAATGTACAGGCTTACGGCAGAAATCAGCCATTTTACCAATACAACGTGATAATAAATGAACCCAAAATGGAAAAAACTGTTTCTTCGGACCATTAAACTGAACAACTATTACTTACTAGGGGACCAACTCTGAAATCGCGAAAAATCTTCATACAAAAATATCAATTTTTTTTTGCAAAAAATTTTAACATTTGATTTTTTTTCGCGATTTCAGAGTTGGTCCCATAGTAAAAGTTGTTCAGTTTGATGGTCCGAAGAAACGGTTTTCCCATTTTGGGTTCATCCAATAACACGTTGTATGTCTTGTGTAGGTCCTAGAAAAACGAATCATGTTGTCATTTTCCACTCAGCGTTTGGACCCTCAACGAAAGTGAACTATGAGTTCACTAAGTTGTAATTTTAGTACTACTTTTTTAATGAAATTAAAAGATAATCTTTCTTTTATCTTAGATCGCCACTGCTGATAGCCATACTTCCCATCGTACAGAGGATGTGCGAAGCTATGAGCATAATCATTATGTTATTATTATTTACCTTCATTTTTATTACGCGTAAAAGCATGTTTGACGCAGCAATAGAAAACTGAATAAAACCCACTCGTGAAGACAGGACGGCCCACGCGCAACGCACAAAATATTACGTCGCCATCTTAAAATATTAGGCTACTGTCTCTTTATATTATTATTATTAAACATTGCATAATGTCAAAACAATTTGAAAACTTTCAAATATTTTTTTATGTGACACGTATTAATTACCTTCACGAATTTTGTGACCTTTGCTCGCTTGTACTGTTGCGCGTTGAACGTAGTATTGTAAAGAAAAATTTACAGGTTTTGCAGTCCCCGCAAGAATCGGAGCATTGAAAATGAATACAAAAATTTACTAAAAACCACAAATCAAATGCAAAATCCTATTATATTTTTAAAGTTACCTAGATAGTACCTATTTATTTTACGGCTCCGCCTCGTGTCACCAAAGCGCCCGCTGACTGCCTCGACGCAGCCGAAATATTATTAACCGATTTTCAAAATTCCAACGAATGCACTTCTCGTCTGCTTTTGCATCTTTTAACACCATGACGATCGGTCAATAATCATAGAAGCTACAAAACTTTTTATGTACGGAAACACCCGTTTTTCTAGAATTCCAAATCTAAAGGGACCACCTACAGGTCACAATTATTTACCGATTTTCAAAATTATTTCGCCATTTGGTAGCTAAACTAATACCCTAGGACTCTTTTTTTTATTTTTTCTTAAGTCAATTTTTTTTCTCAAATATTTACAATTTAGTAAACAAACACCCCAGAATTTTCGGAATTTTGCAAAATTTCAAAAAAAGTTGCCAGTAGATTTTCAAAATTCAAACGTGTCTCGATAAATTCCTCAACTTTTAGTACTATTTTCATTTCGATCCTCTCAAAATCCTCGGAGATATGGTCAAAAATACGTGTCAGGCGATTTGCATCTGATAACCATTTTCAATGGTAAAACGCGTTTTTTTTCGCGATTTTTGTCCATCAAGTAAGAGCCGAAACTACAGCCTTGAGGCTTTTATAATTCTATTGAAACTTCGAACTCGTTTTGACGAGTGAAAATTTCAAACATTTAAATAAGATTTTTCTTTTGTTTTTGTGCATTTGAGGAAAAATGCCAAAAAAATGCGCGAGAAAATAATCATCCGTTTTTCACATAGTCAAATACTGAAGAATTTCTATGATAGATTCACATACCTACGTGTGATTTGTAGTTGGGTTCGCTGTGCGTACGCAGGCACTATAAGACTTTATAGTAATGAATACGGGTCTCAGAACGCTGTATGTTTTCAGGCGTGTTTCAGGCCGTGCTCTTGACCCGCATTCTTTTTCACGCTTCGCTTCGACCGAAAAGTTCAGTTTCAACCTCGCATTAACCTTGCAATACTAACTCGACGAACTTGTTGGCTGAATGACAACTTTGGACAAGGAAACCACATAATAATAATAAAATAGTCATGAATCGGCCACTTTGATAAAATGAAGATCAGCCAATATTTTCTTACCCGATCTGTGAGAATCACGTCACGTGTATGTGTGGGTGCGTAAGGTTAACAAATAAATTGCTGGATGTAAATAAATTTATCACGTCTATTTCAGTTCCAAACATTGTTTTGGTTTTAACAAAAATCAATCCTTCCCAGTGATGTATCGTTCATTCTGTGACATAAACGTGTCATTATAACTTTATTAGTCGAAATTTGGTCGAAAAAATCTCTCTAAGTACCTAAGTACTTGTTCAAATATTGACTTTCAACATACCTACAAAACTGTAGTTTAGTAAACGAAACTTTGATTATGGATACGGTCAAGACTGATTTCAAACTTTTACGAATATCGAAAAGCTTCCATATGGTTCTTAAAATATCTAGAGCTTAATTAAAATTTTATAGCTCAATAATTAATTACATCTACTCATAATCAACACAGTGTTTGAGATAGTGGAGAAAAAACGAATATTATGAAAAATATTTCCACAGTTTTCCGCACTTCCTCAACAGATGTTTTGTCCCACTCGCGTGTAAGGCAAGCCTTCATCCATCAACCGTTCTGATGAAACCAGGGAAATTGGAATATCCATGGATGGTTACCAAAGTGCTGTTGACTTCCAAGGAAGAACCACAGATTCAAAGATGAGAGATCTCATCGGTAATTTTCTTAGTTAATTTTGATACCTTTTTCTATGAAAACGAAGGAAGTTTTGCCGGTGGCGCAAATTGCACATACCCGAAACCATAACTATTTTCGCGTTTTGGTGCCGTGGAATAACTGAAGCAGCTCCAAGACGAGTGAAAGACCAGATCCTGTCATTTTGGTGATTATGGTCTTGTTCTATGGAAAACAATTTTCCATCGTATTTCTATTTCGAAGTAGTTCTTATGAAAGCGGAGCATTGTTTAAGCAAACGACATCTTTCAAGGCGAACTTTTTTATATTTCTCTGTAAGCAATTGCGTTTTTTTGAGTTTGTATGGAAAAATATATTGTGAAATGCAAAATGTATGGTACAAATTGGAGATTACATTTCACTATATACAGTGGAGTGAATTTTTTCCCAAGTCTCGCGTAATTATTCTCACCTTGGTTTGTGGATTTCGGACTAATAGTTGTTTGATATTGTGTGAACAAAAGTTCGAACAGATGCCGATGTTGACGAGCTCAACAGCTCAACATAGCTTTAAGTGCCGAAGAAACTAGCTGAAAACTAACACCAAGAATGTTTACTATCTCAATCACACTGCCGTTTTCCACGCTCATACAATGAATTATGGCTCCACGACGAATATCGTTGCTCCACGATGCTAAGATGCACGATGTAATAAATATAGTGTCAATGATGCGAAACAATAAACGAAAACAAAAGAGAATGCAAAGCATTCCATTTTTGAAATATATTTTTTATTTTTATGTTTTCAACGTTATTTGGACCACGGTGTACATTTTTATACTGACGCTACTCTCAACCGATATATCAAGCAAAATATTATATATTCTTCGTGACTGTATTCTGGGTGTGTTGATGTATGTATGTGTACAAGTGACGTAAACACCTGAAACTTTGGCAGGAGACACAGTCCCAATAATTGACTCTCCTAAAAGCGTTCAAACTTTTTAGTCTGGAGTTTGGAACCGGCTCATACCGATGTGTTGCGTGTTAAAAACTCCGTATTGGTGAAAATCGCGGATGAACAAAATCTGTGCGTGACAGTGCAAAAAGTTTTTGAAAACAAGTGAAACCTTAAAAAGTCAAAACCTCCTTGGAAGATTTAAACGAAGAACCTTTAGCATTATTTTATTGGACCAGGTGGGGCATTCCTTTCAATTTTGGCACTCCTCATTGGTTATTGATGACAAGTGGAAATAAATAAAGCGAGAACACGTAGGTGTTGCCATCTAAAATTATGTTTCGATCATCTGTAAAAAATGCTTTGTGGTCGTGTCTTGTATAGTTTCTAGGCCGTGAATGCCATTTTTCTTTTGCTCTTGAATTCTGAAACGTTTAAGAACAGTATTGAATACGCAAAATGATAGAGTGTTAAAGTATGAACGTACCGTATAACATAATTAAACTTTTAAATCATTAACCTTTTTCATGAAAATCATGGCAAAGAAGTTGACTTGTAGTCTAACCTATCGTTAGAACAACTCTACAATTTGATTTCTTAATACGCAATTCAAATTTTAAAAGGCTTGATCTTTGAATTTCTTGGATAATACATAGGTACAGTGTATTCAGAGTTCTACTACAGTCCTCTATATGTCAGTTAATTGTGTGTATAAACTTGAGGAATCATTGTGTATGGTGAGATAGGAGTTATCCTTTGCATATTTACATTACAATTATGCAAGTTAACAAAGACAATACTTATATCAACACACAAATTAACATGACGTTAATTTAGCTGCAATGAAAATAAACTAACGTGGAAAACATTAATTGCAGCATTGTTAAGATAAACTATTAGCAGTCATTTCAAACTTAACGGCTTCATATTTTCGTAACCTATTCCCTACTTACAGGCAAGAAAATCTAAATAATTTTAAGAATGCAAACTATTTTTCACCCCTAACAAGGTCCATTTATTTTGTTATTAAAGTTGGCATAACTACAAACAAAAATGGGCATAAAACACAATAGGACTCTTATAAAATGAAAAAGATAAGGGAAAAAATTATTTTGCTTCGTTGTGCAAAAACTCATGTTTTAGAGAACATTTAGGAAAGTTATTAAATAATTTTGTTATTAAGTAATTACGGAATATTCCATTTAGAATCTCACATTTATATGATGACGCAGTCCGAAGCTTGCGTTTTGTAGCAATATTCTGAGCGTCGCCGGCGAACCGCGGTATTTTTAGACAAGACGTTTAGAAAATAAACCGAGAAATGGGGATTACACGCTGATTTATAAGAGGCACACATCATTTCGTAATTAAACATCTCCGTTTGGTTTTTGTTTTTGTTTGAATTTCGGAATCCGAACTTTTTGGTCGAGCTTTTATTTTTTTACAACGGAGTTTTCATTTCAATGATAATTTCGATAGTTTTCTCATTATTCATTTGTCTGTTTACCAAACTGTTTACTTCGTTAGACTGTGGTGCAGCAGACAGATTAAATCGGAGTCTAAACATATGAATAAGATATGATTTTATTAATTTTCAATTTTTATGAGTACAGAAACTTAATTCAAAGATAATTGAAAACTATTCTTAATGATGGCTGTATCACGTTCTTAGCATTGAAGTTCTTAAGCTTATAAGTATAATTGAATGAACATTAATATTAGTAGGTACTCATAAAAAGCATTTAAAACAATGGTTTATTAATAATTGTTTTATACTTTGGGAGAATTTATGAATTATAAGAAAAATCATTAGGTAAAAAATGCGTAGTAAAGTTAGTAAAATATGCGAATACCCCTGCAAAGGTAAAACTTGGTGGAAGTATACAAATAATAGCCTTAAGATCTGCTATGTATTTACCCTTGTTTATTTCACAATAAAGAATTGAATTGAATTGAACACTTTCAAGACCTTGACCCAAATCATTAGTAATATATACATTTGAAAATGAAAGATAGAAATTATAGAAGCTTCATGAAAATGTTTCATTTTAGATGATGATGTGCTGCATTGTATACTAACTTTCATGTAAGGATACTTTGGATATGATAATGTCTCCTGTCTTATTATAAAAGACAAACTTCATCGGACTGCTCTCATCCACTTGGCCATATAATAGGGAATTTAGCGGTGGCTGCGCTAAAATAGCGAAGGCCGGCCATCTTGGCAGCGGCCATGTTTATTTACGAACGCGATGCAACACTGACTCGTTGACACGTGCTTCCATCAGTTTCAATGTTTTTATTATGGGTTCTATGTATTAAATAATAAATAAGTTATTAACACTTTATAAACAAACAATTTGTTTACTTACTTCTTTCTACCTATATATTGATATTTTTATTGCTTCTAGTAGGATCTACAGTTTATGTTATGCGCTAAAGTTAAATGAAATCCCCTTTTTCTAACGGTTTCTTTTCTTAGATTTTATTGACCATTGATAAAAATCTAAATTATTTTAACTGTGTTCTTTGCTATTGAGGTATCAGAATCAGAATCAGAATCAGAATCAGAATCATTTATTTGCTGAGAATGTAGGTACATACATATTGCTGTTAAAGAATTTTCGGTCCAGTACATTCTGCCAAAAATTAGCATGCAAATATTTAAATTAAAGTTCAGGTAAACTAAGTATTCAATTTCATATTATCTTGATCGTTCACAATAAAATAGTTCAAATTCAATTCAAAAATTCAATCATTTAAAACAAATATTAATAAACTAAAATGTCAATTACAAATAATAAGTAATAAATCGTATAATGTCAAAATTTATCAGTTAGAAAATCTGTAATGGAATAATAACATTTTTCTAATAATATAGATGTCAATTTCTTTTTAAATTTATAATTAGTCAATTCCTTAATTTCGTCAGGTATTTTGTTATATATAGCCGGTCCCATTCCCATCACACTTTTCCTAAGCAATGCTGTATGAAATCTTCCCAAATTTAACATGTTTCGGTACTGTGAACGCACTTGAATCGACCTTTTTCGTGTTTGGGAAACTTTTGTATATAGGTGCTGGTTAGACTTAACAAAAAGAGCAATTTCTAAAATATATAATGATGGCAATGTCAAGAGTTTTAAGGACTTAAACACAGGCATGCAACTGTCAGTCATTTTTAGCCCCGTCATGGACCTAATGCAACGTTTCTGGGCTTTGAAAATCATCTCCCTGTCGCTGCAATTACCCCAGAAAATTAAGCCATACCTTAAAATGGAAGCAACGAGACCATGATATGCCATTATTAATGTTCCAGTGTTAACTTTCTTTGATAAGTAATATAATATATAAGCAGCCTTACTTAGTTTCTTACATACTTCATCTGCATGAGGTTTCCATGTAAGCTGACTGTCAATTAATATGCCCAAAAATCTTGTGGTGTTAACTTCCTCTAATGCATTACCTTGATAGTTAACATTAAAGTTTGATTGGCGTAGTCTTTGATAGAAATGCACTAGTTTTGTCTTTTGAAAATTTATAATTAAGTCATTATTTTTAAGCCAGTCAATTATGTCTTTCAAAGCGTCATTAATATTGTTTTCATATAGATTATAGTCAATACATTTTATTACAGCTGTGCTATCATCTGCAAATAAGATCATTTGTTGTTGGACGTTCCTTGGTAAATCATTAATGTAAATCAGAAACAACAATGGACCCAGCACACTGCCTTGTGGAACACCACATTGTACCTCCCTTGCAGATGACAAATATGTTTCTTCCTTCTTTGTTTTTTTATTTATTCTACTAATTTCTACAAATTGTTTACGACCAGTAAGATATGACTCCAATAGTTTAAGAATGTTGCCACGTATGCCATATGCGAAAAGCTTTTCTAATAATATTTTATGATTAACTCGATCAAAAGCTTTCGTCATGTCAGTAAATATAGCACATACCGGTAATGTCTTATCCATATTTAACATTATAGCATTAAGTAAGTCATAAATTGCCATGTTTATAGTCAGTTTTTTTCTAAATCCCTTTTGTTCGTCACATAATATATTAAATTTAGTCAAGAAAGAATAGATAGCAATATTTATAAATTTTTCGAACAATTTAGAAAATATAGATGTCAATGCTATTGGTCTAAAGTTAGTCATGTCTAGTTTATTTCCTTTCTTAAAAAGTGGTTTAACTATTAGCGGTTTTAAACCATCAGGAAAAATTCCTTCACTGATACATAAGTTTACTATGTGACACAAATGAGACGCTATAATTTCAACAACAAACTTTACTACCCTAATTGAAATACCATCATAGCCAACACTTTTCTTATTTTTTAATGATTTAACACATTTTACGATGCATTGGGGCGTGACGGGTGCCATATACATAGAATGACAGTTAATGTTGAGATTTTTTTGTAAACTATTTTTAGTTGTGTTTATTTTAGTAACAAAATGTTCATTAAATGCATCTGCAATTTTCGCAGGGTCTGTGAGGATTTTATCGTTTTTTTGTATTTCTAAAATAGGCTCTTTTAGATTTGGTGCACGCTTTATAACTTGCCAAGCTGCTTTCGACTTATTCTGAGACTTTGCAATGAAGTGGTTGTTTTGTGCTTTTTGAGTGAGATTGACAATTTTTTTTGAACATGTTTAAATACCTTTACAACAAATCGATTTAACACTTCCCACTGGTTTGACAATGAAAATACAGTTTAGTACTTTTCCTTCTTTTGATAATTTGCGTAGAAATCATTTTTAATATTCCTGTTATTATTTTGTTTTCAGCTGCTTTGAAGAAGCAGTCTACGATAAGGGATAAACCAGAAAACGGCGTAGCAGAAAAGTCAGAAACTGTTGAAGAGAGACTTGCCAAACCTTCTGCTATCAAGCAAGCTGACAAAGCATCAAGGCCACCGGATGAAAAGCCAAGATTCACAAAGTCAAGTTTTCGATCAGCCGACAAGTTAAAGTCAGAAGAAAAAACAAATGACAAAGCGCCAGAAAGGCCAACTCTCAGGACTGTTAGAACTATAGATGATAGGGCTAAAGAAAAGTCTGTAACTATAGTAGATAGAAAGACAGCTGACAAAAATGGTACAACAAAGACAAATAATGCCGTAAATAAACTAAATGACAAATTGAATGATAAGCCTATTGAGAAAATTGTTACCAATAAAGAAAATAAACCAGTTTCTAAAGCATCTGAAATTTCAAAGGCAACTGAGCCGACAAAAGTGCCTGAACCAGTTAAAACTCCAGTCAAAACACCTGAAAGTAAGCCATCATTAGCAACTAAAACTGAATCAGCTAAGACTCCTGACCCCAAGGGAGTTATAACTGCTAAAGTAGCAGAAACTCCAAAAGCTGAGGAGAAAGCAGAAGATAAATCTAAAATGGCTACAAAACCACCACTTGAAAAGACTCCTTCTAAGGTAGGTTATTTTTATAATCATTACTATCTATCTTCCTATAAAATAATTATCAAAATGAATGCTTTCGACATCAACAAGATTACTATCATTTCGTAGAATTCGTTCAATAGATCGAAGATTGAGATAATAATTTCCCTTGTTTGTGGCGCCGCGCACCCGTACAGTGGCACGTGCACAGTCACCTCTTTGCCGCATATTGAATTGACTGATATCAATAAGTTCCTGGCTAACCAATCTGAGTGCGATGTGTTTGCGGATAAGTGGAATTTAATCTCAAGAATTTGTTTATTGTTTTGTGAGAAGTCAGAACCAAAATCCATCTGTGTGTGATCTTATTTCCTAGTTATTTTCTTTTATTGTTATTTCTCCATCACCTTTTATTTTATTGTGGGTAATTTTACTAATTACTGTAAGTGGTACTATCTGCCGTTGTAAAAAGAAAATAATAATAAAAAAAACCTATACGTTTTCATCAATGAATTCTGAGGGCCGTTTACAAAAAAGCACCGCAATAAGCGTACGATGTTCGTCCCACTCCGTGACATTATCTTTTGAACCTTATAATTTGAACTTTTTGTTAAACTTTTTTTTTAATTTGTTTTTATAGTTTCACGAATTTCGCATCCATTTCATCTAATATTTCATTTGTTTACATTTCCAGTTGCCCCCGCGCAAGTCGTCCCTTCAGAAACAACCATCTAAAGACGAGCCGGCTAAGAAATGGAGGGACCCGTTACTCGAGCGAGTCAAGGAGAATATCGACAAGACTCTCGCCAACGAGACTCCTAAAGGACATACACTCACCAAGAATGAAAGCTTGAGAAGTGAGTAAAATAACCCGCGAACTTTCTATTCCTTAGAAAACTAACGCTAAGTAACTTAAAGCTAAACTAAGCATAAAGTAGGTACCTATAAAAACATAAAATTACATGTCGTAGGCTGGTCTATCCTATACAATACATCACTGTAAACTACTTACCTATATTGTTTCTTATTTTGATGCTATAAACATTATCACTGCGTCAAGCGAAAAAAAAGTTGGCCATTTCAATAGGGGGGCTGTTCTTACGTAATTGCATACTTGAGCACACCAAAGCCAGTTCCAGACCGTGTGTAAATTCAGACCTACGCATTTTGGAGGTCATTTACGAGAAACCTTATACACTGTAAACGGAATACCCATGGAGCGAGTCGGTGTGGAACTTTCTGGAAACATTGTAATGCTGCAATACGAGCTGCAACTGGATTCTATGTGCGCAGTCTTTAAATTATTTTAAATTCGTTTGAATGATTTGCAATCTGAATCGCAGTGAGACATAAACAATGATGCATTGAGTCATTGACTCAAAATCTTCACTAGAATAAATTTGCAACATGAATAAGTAGGAACATCCAGCAGAATTGTTCATTTCAACATTGACACAGTAGTCTAGTAAGTTGGTTATATTCAATAAAGTAGTTCTCGATTCTCGTACTAATTATTACAAAGAGTATCACAATAACTTTTGAAAGTTTGTGCTGCCGAATCGCGCAGATACCACTTGTCTAATAAAAAGACATTGAACAACATAAACAATGCCATTGTCTCAGTAGTGTCAAGAATAGATGCAAAACGAACAATATGAATAGATCCAGCCATCAGCCTATTGATCCATTTATGTGACACCAACATTGACACAGTAGCACTTTCCTGTTTAATTTTAGACGTCGATACGCGTTCTTCTGATTGATCATCGATCTTGGCAGAGTTGTGTATAGGGACACAATGAGATTATTATCTGCAGATATTTTTTACTCAATAATATTATCGTGTTTTCATCTTTATATTATACAAAGGACTTCTTGTCTCTCTCTCTAAGTTTTTGCAAAGAAACTTATTTTTGTAAGAATTTAGACATGTTTTTGACTTTAAACGATAACAACATTAAACATAAAGATAAAATTAATCTCATCTTCGCAGTACCCTGGAATAAAAATAGTATATAAATATAATTATTGAATGAATGCAAAATAAAAGTAGCTAGATATTTATAGTAGAATATTTAAATGTTTTTCGAATTTGAAACAGAATTTTATTTTGAGTTGAAGCTAAGGCTATCAATCTGGAAAAATTCTCGTCAGATTTTCCAATAATAAAATCGTAGATTTACTCAAAACCACCTTATTAGAAGGCTGAAAATCAAATGAAACTGCATTTCCGACTACACAAATTAGGACCATAGGTACTGACTTGCCGTCGCGTCGGTTAGGTATGCCATAAATATAGCCCGTTACCTTTTGATCTCTTGTGCGGCGGTCTAGCTTTTGGTCTAAATTCGGTCTAAAATAGACCACAGTTCCGCGTCTCCTGTGGTGACATCAGGTGTCGGTGCATTCAAATGTCTGAAACGCTTTTGAAATGGTTTTCTGAGGATCTCTGTGATATTCTCTCGTTGTGATTTGGTGATAAATACGTGATTTGTGTCTGTGATTAGTGATTTTACATCACAATGGATGATGAGGAACAGGGAAATTTGTTTAAAGGTTCGTTTAAATCTACCAAATGTTGTTAACATTTAGTAGATTTTTATATTAAGTATGCTCCTGTTTTAGTAAAAATCTATCCAATAAAATACGGCGAGCAATTAAGCGTTTTTACGAATATTCATAATTTATTTGTTTTTTTTTATTAATATACAGCTGATGTGGATATTTATACTTACTTTGATTGTTGTTGTTGATGACCAACAAAAATATTTATTTTGGTTTACCTAGTACCTATATCACAGAATACAATATTAAACTTAGAGCAAATGCTCTAAGATATTTTTTACTTATTTTTTTTTTGTTCTTTCTTCGTTGTTAAATTGTGCCACAAAAAAATTATAGAATATCAAGGCAAGATCGGTAGGGCGTGTAGCCATTCAGCTTGGCCAACTGTATAAACACGGTGTTTTTAAACACAAAATCTACAACAATTCTTATACTTCAAAACATATAGTCGTGTCACTGCAGCACTTTTTATCGCCATTAATTTAATCATAATTATCATCACATCAGCTGCACGACACACACTGCTGGGTAGGATACCCAAGGATCTCCACGACGATCGGTCCTGCGCTACCCGCATCCAGTGGCGCACCGCGACCTTCACCCTCCCGTCTCGGTCCACCTTGTCGCGGGCCTACCCACGGAGCGTCGTCCGGTGCGCGGTTGCCATTCAAGAACCTTTCCGCCCCAACGGCCATCGGTTCTTCTCGCTATGTGTCCAGCCCACTGCCACTTCAGCTGAGCAATCCTTCGAGCGATGTCGGTTATTTTAGTTCGCCTGCGGACCTATTTATTTATTTTTGATTCAATCACACAGGGAAACGCCAAGCATGGCTCTCACCATTTTACGCTGGGTGACCTTGATTAAATTTAATGGTACATACTAAAATGTGATTTCTCTCAGGCTTACTCAAACCGACTCCACCCCCAATGCCGCCGCCTCTACCGCCCAAGATGCCGCCCCCTCCAGAGTTCAAGAAGGACCCGTTGGACCCCACCAAGTTGAAGAAGCTGGAGTCGCTCCGCAGCCGGCCGAGGAGGCGGCCTGACTGGAGCGACATGATGAAGGAGGTCGAGGAAGGAAAGAAGCTGAAGAAAGTAGTCTGTAATGATAGGTGAGCTTGAAAGATTTGGTTAAGCAGACTTCCTGTATCCCCCGCCTGTTAGGTCCCACCAAGTTGAAGAATCGACATGATGCAGGAGGTCGAGGAAGGAATGAAGCTGAAGAAAGTAGTTTGTAATGATAGGTGAGTTCTGAAACATTTGGAGACCCCCACTTGAGTTCACGAACCCCAAGTTGAAGAAGCTGGAGTCGCTCCACAGCCAGCCAAGGAGGCGAAAAGTCCCTGAAGAAAGTAGTCTAATAGTCTGTATAAATAGTTAAAAGGTTGGAACACTTGGTTAAGTAGAATTCCCAGTGCCCCCATGAGCAAAGCCCGCCCCCGCATGAGTTCAAGAAGGCTACATTAGATTCCAACAAGTTGAAGAGATTGGAGTCATTCTACATTTAAATAAGGCAATTCGCTAAAACTAAAGAAAAAAAAAGCTCAAATTGTATCTATAGTTCAAGCATACCTATATGCTCAAATTGTATCTATAGTTGTACATAGTAGGTAATTGTTGTAAAAGTAACTAAACCCCTGGGAAGAAATATCCCAAAATCCACATCACGGGATAACTTTAACGGGACTTCTGGGAATACACGTTAAGTTGATTGTAATATCGTTTTTGTTTTACAGATCAAGCCCGATCATCGCAAGATCTGCAGTAGTAAAAAACAAAGATCAATTCATTTTCGAATCTGAAAAGCCGAATTCTCACAATATCCTCCTCAAAGAAATCAACAAAGGTGTCAAGTTAAAGAAAACAAAGACTAATGACAGAAGTAAACCCAATCTTGAAGGTCTCAGAAAGTTCAGAAGACAAATGACGATAGAGGAACAAGTCCAGAAGTCGATGTCACAGGCCAATATTGCAGCGTCTCCTTCTGGAGTCATCTCTGTTGGAGGAGTCGGTCTCGCTGAGGTACGAAAATCACAAACTATAAGAAGGTAGAACAAAGGTCTACACCTCATTGATGACCATTTTTTTGTAGTTCGGAGACCGAAATACAAAATAACGGTCATCAATGAGGTGACAAGGCAAGACGAAGAGTAGGTACCTAGTCCGAACTTCAGACTACCTACTTACTTCTTCTTTTCAAATTATATGCAATACAGTCGGACTTGGTTTCTGCAGCGTTTCCTTCACTCTTGGCATTGTAGTATTAAAACAAAAATGTAAATGTAATGTATTTAACCATATAACATAACACCGACAGTGTAATTTTTTTATGCAGAATTTGAAAGATATTTCATCTTAACAGGTTCCTGCCACAGAAGAAGAAGAAATCGATGAAATGGACGACATTGACAAAGTCAGAGATGATCTCCAATCTACAAAGCAGCTTCTAGCTATTGAACTTAGGTAAGACAATAACAGTTTTTGAAAATGGTTGACATAGATTAGGTATCTAATATCTACTATATTCATTCAGTGCTACGACATACAAGACATTTTTAAGTATCTGTAAAAAACAATGTTGTCCTTGAAGACGAAGCAACTCTGCTAGCTATTGAACTTAGGTATGACAATTACAGTTTTATAAAATGATAGACGCAGGTAGGTATCTAACATTTTAAGGATCTAACTTTCTGTTTTAATTCAGAGCTACGAAATAAAGGAATTAATATTATATCTGTAAAAAAAGAGATAATTAAAAACCAAAATCTTTACAGAAATAAAGAAGCCCAAGAAAGAGAAAACAAACGCCTATTAACGAGGATAGCTAACTTAGAAGCTGAACTAGCTAGAGAGAGAGCCATTATCAAACAAGAGCAACATAAAACGGTCATATCAGTCACAGACGCGTACGATGAAAGATTGGTCAACAGTCTTAAAACGGAGGTAGAAAAAACAAAAGAGACTGCTGATAGCCTTGAGAAACAATACTTAGATGCCGCAGAAGACAGGGACACGGCACTGACAGAGTTAGAAGAAGTAAAGAGAAGGAACGCAGAGTTAGAGAAGAAATTAGAACAAGCTTTATCAGTATGTATTAGTTTTTATTTCTTCTTAAACTAAAAGTTAATACTTACTACAGCTTTGGCTTTTATAATAATGCTTTTACTAAAACATTTGCAGAACAATTTTGAAGAGATGTGTGTTTCAGAAGAACCTTTATCTTTCTATCAGAAGAGGCAATTAGATTTTGAAAAGCAGTGTAGGTTGTTGAATATTGACATTAACTCCGAAGAAGCGCAACAGTTGAAAAGAAGTGCTACTGACAATAATAATAACGCTGACGCTTATACTAACAATTTCAATGCAGCTTATGAGGTAAAAAGTTATTCCTTCATTTCATTGACGTTTGTACTTTGTAGGTATCATTTTCAAGTGGGTACCTTTGTTACTTTAACTTTAAGACTTTTTAAGAAGTTCCTATTGTTTTTGTTTTAATTAAGTAGTTAAATAACACCGGTTATGCGTGGTGATTACTATTTATTTCTTCATCTTCTATAAGTAAATATTATCGTATTTACCCTGTGACCTAACCACAGTGCTGTATGTTTTATGAGAATTATGAGTCATCGAAAAAATGATATCCAACCAATATCCAACTGATTTTAAAATCCAGAAGTTATATTTAAGAAGGAAAATTTTCTTCGTAATAATTAAAGCTAAATAGTTAGAATAAAAAGGTTAGGTAACTTCCCAATAATTACTCCGTTTGATTATGGTTAATGGTGGTTAAGTTTTCTAGTATTATGATGAATAGTCAGTGTGACTAACAAATTATCCTAATCTTTATGAACATCGAGATTCTTCAATCGTTACTATTTGTAATAATTTTCCTTCAAATAATATGAGTGAAATCATTTTCAGGGTATAATGCCTACCAATATGGGTTCGAGGAGATCGAGCCACGCTATCAGACAGCTGTCCGTCACGAAAGATGACAGTTTCGAAGAAGAAGAGGAATCTGAAGAAGAAGAGGTGAATAAATGAATTTGGTTTTTTTTTTATAAAAAGGTTCGATTTTAATAATATACAAAATCAAATACGTAGTGAATAAAAAAGACAACTCGTCATGAAATTTCCAAATTGACTTAAACACACCCATAAAAGGTTAAAACGAATGAATGAATGAAAAAAACTTTCTCATTTTAGGAGGAGACTGAAGAAAAGAAACAGAAACGAATGGAAAAGGAGATCAGGAACATGAGAAACAAGATAAGGCACCTGAAGGAGAAACAGGACAACATGAAAAGAGAAAGGATGGCCTTCAAGATGTCCCTGAAGAATCAGCAAGCGGCACTCAAGTCAGTTTTGGTTTTCGGTTCTGTTGTCCTTCTAAAGCTTGTACACTATTCTAGGCATTCTATTTGGAACGCTCTTGCATCTTTCAAATCTTTCTAACGAATCTACGCAGACGAGGGTCTTTTACTACGCGCAGCATGAATAATTTTGTTGCGCAATTTTTATAATGCTGACAAGTTCTTTGTTAGCGCTATTAGTTAAAAAAAGATCATGCGTAACTTCGATCGCAAAAAAGACCATCGTCAAACTTTTTTCTTTGTAATTCTTCGTAGCACAGTGGATATTGTATTCAGTAGTGCCAGTAGTGATTTTTGCACCGATAGTTTAATGTTAATCGCCATTTATGGCGTAAGGCATCCATTTTAGCTATTAATACATTAACATAATTACATTATTTAGTCTTCACTTCACCTGTATAATTTTAGTTTTGGAATGTATTACCTAACAATAATAAAGTCGGTTGATCCAGCATTGTCACTTGTTTCATTTGTTTTTTTTTTCATCAAATCACATGATGCGTTTCTGGCATTAAGTTTGTTCACGTACCTACAAGTATCCTTAACTATTTACTTCTTTCTCTTCGTATAGAATACTTTAGGCATGCCTAATATTACTGATGGTTAGTATTTTCTAATAATGCACTCGCTTTATTCACTTAACTGCTAACAAAATTAATGTTATCGTTAACAGCTAATTCATAATGGCTTACCTAATGAAATACTGGATACGAATCTATGAGATAATGCAGATTATAAATGACAACTGAAATAAAAAATACTCGTGTTCTAGAGAGGAAAAACGAAAATACAAGGAGTTGAAACACGAGGTAGACAAAATGGCGGCTATGATGAAGGAGGCTGGTTCAGACGAAGACGAAGATGAAGAGTCTGAGGAAGAGGAAGAAAAGAAGAGTGAGAGCGAAGAAGAGGAAACTGAAACTGAAACCGAGCAAGACACTGAGAGTGAAACTGAAAGCGAAAGTGAACCAGAGGTATGTAAATAATGAGAATGGATGAAAGGCATGTTACTCGTAGAGTAATGGATAAAGATGTTGAGGGCTGGAAAGTAAGAGGAAGACCGCACAAAAGATGGATGGATTGTGTGCGGAGTGATATGAATGTGAATGGAGTGGATGAGGAGATGACGTACGAGTGACAGGAAGGAATGGAAGAGAAGGGCGCACTGCACCAACAACCCCAAATAAATTGGGATAAGGGTAGGGGGATGACGAGTTGTACAATCTAGGTTTCTAGATGATAAAAACACTCTATAATCTAGTGCGTATAGTGGGCAGTCTGAAACATCCGTAGGTATTCAGGCTATAGTGATTTCACTACGGCCTGAATACAAACATCTGATATTCTGCCCCAGAAAGACTTGTTTGTTAGATTTTTACGCGACTAAAGCGAAGCAAAACTGAGAGTTATGATTTTGGCCGATATGTTTGTACTTATGTAGGTACTTATATATTCTCTGACATCTGTTTCTACATAATTACTAAATTACTTATCATAATTAGACAAGTGAGGTATCGTTAGAAGTACCTTGATCGTCTGCTGGTTATAATTTTCATACAAAAGAGCACAAAATGCGGCTTACTACTCTTACTAGTAATAGGCCACTAATAATTTTACTACACTACACTATCATTACCAATTTTACAAAAGCTCCGCGTAACTATATTGACGTGAAGTTCATGTGAATGTTCACATTTTAAAGTCCCTTTTTAATGGTATTTTAGTTATTTTTTTAACGTCGCCTGTTATAACGAGAGCAGCTGTCTTGTAAATCTGAATGTGAACTTTAACATGAACTTCATGTCAATATAGTTAAGCGGTAGAGCCCCAGGTCACAAAAACTAGGTTTTTTTTTATTTCCCTTACCAGCAGTAGAGCGATTTGACTTGCACGTGTCTAATTTCGTTGTCAACACTCGCCTCGCAGTGACTGTGCCGTGTGAGCGTTGACAACATTTTGTCGTGGTGCGAATACTAGTCCGGTAGATCAGCCTTGTCACCAACTATTTTGCTGACCTGCCGGCCTAGACTTCAGACATTACAGCTATACTATTCTCTAAAGTTTGCAGTGTCCAGTTCGTCGCTGTAGCTGCGTTGTCTGACAGTGTATTTCCATTACTGGTTAAACTCTTTGGGATCTATGGCATTTTGCCTAGTGACTCAGTAATGGGTATATGACATCTGTCAGAATCTCGATGAAACGATTTATTGACAGTGAACTTGCATGTTAGAGAATAGCACCCCCGTTATAATATTCTTCGCAAATTCCAGGACGCGCCACTCCCCAACAAGAAAGAGAACCTGACCAAGCGCCTCAAGCGGCACGAGACCAGAGTCCACGCCTTGAAGAAGGGCAACGCTCTACTCATGGCTAACGTAGACCGCTTGAAAGACGACGTGCTCAAGCAGAGGGACGAGTCGGTCGCACTGCAGAAGGAGCTTGACTCTCTGATAGATGACTTGGAGTAGATTAGGGTACAGAGGGCCTACTACGAAAAATAACAGCGATTACCTATGTATGTTTGACGTTAATTTTGGACCGTAGAAGTGTCATGATCATGAAGCGGACGGATAGTCGTGTGGTTCTGTTCTCGGAGTAGGCCCTCGTCATAATTATAAGTTACCTACAGTTATTTCTGTATAATACAAACTAAATCGTTGCGGCTGTTGCAAAATGTTAGGAAAAGTCGTAACGTGATAGACTCGGTAAACTGGTGTATTTAACTAGGTAACTTACCTGGGTGAATCTACGTTGTTCCTTACTTCTTGTGTCATTGTCTGAACTCAAAAATCTTTAAAAATCCAATGCATCACAAGGAATAAATCAAAAATATGCCATCATTTACATTATAGTACAATAAAACATTGTATTTATTTGCATATTTTTAATTTATTTATTGCGATGCATTAGATTTTCGAGTTCAGAAAATGACGCAGGAAGTAATAGACAACGTAGATTTACCCACCTACGTATTTAGTACTAATATTACTCAGCGCGAAAGTCGTAGTCAATCGTAATGTTTTTGGAGATTATTACGAATCCGCTCTAACTTCGCTGTCGGTAACGACACACGAACTTTCAAAAACGGGTTTGTATTTTACAGAAAATTGAATACAGCTTTACCAAACTTTGTTTGCTTTTTAAAGTAACAATACCTTATTAAAATTGAAATATCATTAATTTGAAATTTGCTGCCCAGATATCAGAAATAGCTATTATTTCTAAAAATTTTAAGTAATTAATGTTACTATCCGGCTCAAAGGACCATAAGTATTTTTTTTACTGTTCTCAGTTATATTTCTTTCCAATTTATTTTGTAAACTTAACTTGAAGCTATTTTTAGAATTATTATCCTACCTAACTTCGTCAATTCACCTACCTATGTATACCATACAACGCGTCCCGTAATGATAACTAACTAACAATAAATTACTACATTATTTTCTAGGATATAGGTATACCTATTTATTTAGTACTCCACCCGTACCTACTTTCAATTATGTATAACTTACTATGAACTCTAGTATTTATGTAACTTACCATGAAACCAAATTGGATGTAAGCCAGGGCCTAACTATGTCTATGTACTAGTGCTTTTCAATATAAAGTACGATTTTTTTAATTAAGAAAAACATATAACATTAACTTCCCTCCGACTTACAAAATAATTCTGTCACATCCTAAAATCACACCAAAATTACCTAGGTCACTATAATATTGATATTTTACGTATTCTTGTGATTGTACATAATATTAATTTAAGCTTAAGCATAAAAATATTAATAAATTATGATAATTCCTATCAAGGTATTCAGCACAATAAACTTTTACTGAAATTAATGTCTTTTATTTTGTCTGCTGAACATTCAAAATCTAGTTCCAGCATACGGCTGCCTCAGAACCAGCCTGCCTAGCATGACCGATTTATATCGAGTGATATAAGTAGCGTTTTATCACGTTTAACTGTATTACCTAAACCTATATAAGCTATATATTTATTTAATATATTATATATAGGCAATATATATACTATAACTAAACATTAATCTTATCCTCTTAGATAGGTACCATAATCGACGCCCCCAAGCAATAACTCAATAATCGTAAATTCAAAATTTTACAGGAGCAATACTATGACGTGAAATAAATGATAATAAATCATAACTTTAATATAATATCCAATAATAACTTTATTTATTATCAAAAAGACACATAATAATATTATTTTACATCGCAGGTCAGTCGATAGGCCCTAGCCCTCGTTAGTGTAGAAAAGGAAGGGAAGTTAAGGTGGTACGTCAAGCTCAGTAGCGCCACCAATGGAAATAAATCAATTACGTTTTATCAAAGGCTTAGATTAAAAGTTTTGATAATTTTGCGCAAATAGAAGAGTAAATAGTGCAATATTTAAATATTTCCATTGGTGGCGCTACTGAGCTTGATGAAACACCAAGGAAGGTGGACCCCCACAGTAAATCCTCAGTAGACGAAACTTACTTTACTTTAAATTATTAGCAGTTGTCTTAGTTTGTGAAGTTGACTTAGTTTGTGAAACAGGAAGCTTTTAACACAAAAATTCAGCTATAATACACGTCATACAATAATTAAATTCCGCTAGGTTGTCTATCTATATCACGGGACGAAGCCGGCGCGACGATGCTAGTACCTATATCACTGACATGGGGCCTTGGGTGCGTTCCTTGACTTTGCTCGAGTGCACTCGAGCGAGCGCACTCCGGTGCGCGCTCTAACCGTTCCGTGGTTCGGTGAAATTTTACTCTAACAGCAGGCTGTCAGAGCGTAGTTTCACGCGTTCCGTGGCTCGGAGCGCAGCAACCAAACAACCATCAAAATGGATGTTTGAAAAACGCTCTGACGTTTATCTTACTAAAATTATGTTATTGTCATTTTGACATTATTTTGTATTTTGATGTTTTTGTGTCTAAGTTTCAAAAATAGTGCAAGTTTTACACAACAATAAAACTTGTATTATTGAGCAGAGACGATGCACAGCATCTGTGAGAGAGCGTCGACTTCCGGTACTTCCGTTTGGCGCCATTTTTGTTCACCTTAGGGGTCGCTGTAACGCGGTGTCCTCATAGAAGTCTCTCACCAGGAGGCCTTAATGGGATGCTGTGCATCGTCTCTGCTCAATAATACAAGTTTTATTGTTGTGTAAAACTTGCACTATTATCGGCATGTGACGATGCACAGCATCTGTGAGAGACGTGTTTATTAGCTCCTGGTGACTCCGAATGATGACTCAGTGGCGTGCACAGAGTTTTAGACAGGGTAGGCACGGATAAAAAATATACCAATTTTATCACTGTTTCGGTATCTACCAACCTTTACTGAACGAAATCCAAACATTTTTATTATCTTGATTGGAAAAAAATGCATAGAAAACAATACAATTGGTTTGTGTGTACGTACACAAGTTGCGAAACACGGTCAGTGTCCAGCAGATGCCTTTTCCTATCATGATTTACTTTTTTTATCTTACAAAATTCGTCCTCCCAAGAATAAACCTAAAATTATCCTTCAGCGCAATTTTAGTGGCATGGATCGGGAAGCATTTCTTAATGACGCACGTGATATTGACTGGTATCCTGTTTACAACGGTGCAACAGTAGACGAACAAGTTTCAGTTTTTAATAGTCTCATTACCCAATTATATGACAAGCATGCTCCTTTCCGTTCTATTAAGCTAAAACACCTTCCGGCACCTTGGTTAACTGACGACATTAAAAATTTGATCCACCGCAAAGCTACTGCCAAATGCAAATATAAGCGTAGCCCTACCGATATTAACAAAGAGAAGTACTCCAAGGCTCGTAATCGTTGCAACACGGTGTGTAGGGATGCTTTTCGCCGCCATGTTCATACCTCTGTCGAGAAGGAAGATCCTGCGCAAGTATGGAAATTCCTCAGGTCAATCGGAATTGGTAAAACACCTCAAGATTCTTTCCCTAGTAATATCAATATTGATAGTCTTAATAACCATTTTTCTTCGTCTGGTACTTGTAACCCAGATACAACTCGGACAATTCACCATCTTAACACCTTGCCAATTCCTGACTATACTCAATTTGTCTTTACTCAATTATCGGATTGTGATGTTAAAAAGAGCCTCTTGTCAATCACCTCGAAAGCTGTTGGCAGCGATGGCATCAGTCGCAACATGTTAGTACCAATCCTTGATATTATCCTTCCAGTTCTAACCTTTATTTTCAATTCCTCTTTGACCAAGGGTATCTTTCCGTCCGCCTGGAAAGATGCGCAAATACTTCCTTTACCTAAGAAATCCAGCCCCAAAACCGTTGCCGAATTCCGCCCAATTTCCATCCTTCCCTTTCTGTCTAAAGTACTCGAACGCATTATACACGATCAGCTCAATAAATTCCTCATCCGCAACGACCTCCTCAATCCCTTCCAGTCCGGTTTCCGCCCTGGCCATAGTACTGTAACCTCCCTTATTAAGATCACTGACGACATTCGTCTGGGTATGGAACAGGGCCTCCTAACGGTACTAACACTGTTGGACTTCAGTAATGCTTTCAATACCGTGAATTTTGACATTCTCTTAGCTCTGCTTCGCTCTCTTAACATATCTACAACGGTAATTGAGTGGTTTCACAGTTATCTGTATGGGCGCAGGCAGCGGGTCCGCTTTGATGAGGAATTCTCTTCATGGCGTAATACCACTGCAGGCGTCCCGCAAGGCGGCGTGCTATCTCCCCTTTTATTTTCCATTTTTATAAACTCTATCACTCACAACCTCACTTCTTCCTACCACCTCTATGCAGACGACCTTCAGCTGTACTGTCAAGGTACTGCTTCTGAGCTACATAAGGCTATCACAACTATCTCCTCAGATTTAAGACGCATTGCAGACTGGAGTAAATCTTATGGCCTACTAGTCAATCCCAACAAAACCCAAGCTATAGTCATCGGTAGCTCTAGAACTTTGGCCAAAATCAATCTGTGCACCCTCCCGACGGTCAACTTTTGTGGTGTTGATATCCCATACAGTAGCACAGTAAAAAACCTGGGAATTATCTTGGATAGCAACTTGAGTTGGGGTTCGCAGCTGCAAACTGTCAGCCGCAAACTATATGCGTCAGCAGCTTCTCTTAGGAGACTCCGTAACTTTCTACCTACTGCCACTAAAATTGCTCTAGCAAATTCTCTCTTGCTTCCTATACTTGATTACGCCGACGCTTGCTATCTAGATCTTACGGAGGACCAGCTAAACAAACTTGAGCGACTTCAAAACTTTTGTATCAGATTTATATTTGGCCTACGCAAATATGATCATGTTTCCCATTTTCGTAATAAGCTCAAGTGGCTACCCATTAGGCTTCGCCGGAATACTCATATTTTGTCCCTTCTTTACAATATCTTGTTCAATCCTTCTTACCCGCGCTATCTCAAGGAACGATTTAGTTACCTTTGTTCTACATCACATACTCTTAGGTCTTCAGAAAATTTGAGCCTCTCTACGCCTATTCACAGGACAAGCTTCTACCATGACTCCTTTACTGTTCACGCAGTAATACTATGGAACTCCTTGCCTGTGTCCATTAGGCGTGCCCAGTCCTTGAACACCTTCAAGAACCAAGTAAAACAACATTACTTGTCACTATGATTTTGTCGCTTTATATAATAAATTATTACTTACTAGGTACTCCTATACTGCAAATAAGTTGTTAATGTGTTTTCCATAATTATTGTAAATTTAATTGTATGTATGTTTGTGTAAGTTTATTATATCATATTATTCTATGTATGTTTATGACTTTAACTTTTCATTAATCACTTTGTTCCGTCCGTGCTATTTTACACCGCCCTCTTTTTCATCTACTGTCAATATCTCCATACCTCCGGTTGCCTGGAAGAAATCGCTTTAAGCGATAAGGCCGCCATGTTTAGCACTGTAAGTTCTATTGTTAAGTCTTTATATGTATGTTTCACTTTTGGTGTTGAAATAAAGAATTATCTAATCTAATCTACACAAGCTGTTAACCAGTTATAATTAATTATAATAAAACTTTTTATGAAAAGAACGAGGGGCCTATATAACCTACCTACCATTTTTTTAACCCAACCCAACGCATCTTCCCTTTGCAATCAATTTAATTAAACTTTATCTTCAAAAGATAACCTCGATAAAGTGGCAATTTTTAATTTATTTAAACAAACTTTGCCAGCATAGGTCTCGCATGTAAATTATTGTATTTTTTTCACAGTAAATTAACGAAATAATTACTTACTTAACTTAAAATAGTCAATGCGCGTCAAATGCGCCAAGAAAAACAAAACAAAGCAAAACTAACTGCAACTGCAAACTAAAAACCGCTACTCTCGTCTCTGCAATGCAATCATGACGCGGTCGGGTTGCAAATAAGCAGTGCCTCCAAAACATAAACACGCGCATACATTTTCACGCACACAGTCACACTTTTGATGTGTACTACACAAGATTCGTTCTATGAAAAAGAAGCAGCCCGTAGTACTGCTTATGGACACGCGGTAAATAATTGGCGCCTCTGTCGCCCGGCCGATCGTTGGTTCTTGTGATTTTTGGTTGAAGTGAAGTGAAGTTAGTTTCAAAAACCACAAACAAATGGCGCTTAAACTAATAGACACGGAAAGCTGAAGCCTGTGCACGATGATGGGTCATAACTTTTTAATTACAAGTAGTTTACAAATAATTGGGTAGGGAATTAGAGTCATATATTTATGGGACTACAGGGTATGCAGTGCTTATTTGCATGTATGGAGTGCACGCCACTGATGATGACGCTATGTGATGGTTGATGATTGTCCAATTGGTTGTATGGAATACATCTGTAACATTCTTTAAACACAAGCATTTTCATACACATATATATATATTATACCTACGTTTCTTGAGGTGTTTGTTTTGTTAAGAAGAAAAGATAGGTAACTGTGAATCATAATTTATCTCTGTATACAATTTTAAACACTTTCTATGCACAGCACAATCACAATAGATTAAAGATGATTATTTGAAGTACCATTTTAACACAACTTATTAAACTGATTAAATTTTTACATAACTGCATACATTATTACATTTCAATTAAATTGGTTGGAAATTATTAATCAAAGCATTTCTGGAATTCATAACATCCGATTTGTGTTTAATTTGTCTGCAATAAAATTTTGCAAAAGTATTTTCACTTTGCCAATTACCTCGAGAGAGAATCTCATCAAGAGGTAAATTTTCCCACCAATTTAATGAAGCTACAGCTGAGCGCAAACTTCCTGGGGAGGCCTTAATGCCAGAATCCTTAAATAAAGTTTTTATCCAGTTAGCAATCAAAGTTCTACTGGCCGCTTTAGTTTCACCTATAATTGAAACAAATAAGGAGTTGTTGCACTCAGCTGATCTTCTCTGCTCACCTTATTCTATCACTTTACGTAACCAAAAAACTGGACATATATTTTCATTTGAATTAATAGTAATTTTCCAACCTGATTGCCTGTATGTGGCAGTATCAGTTTTAGGCTCGTATTACAGAATCAAACTCAAACTCAAATCTCTGCTTGAGTACAGTTAGATAGGGATGGCGCTATATGCGATGAATAGCACCATCCCTTTCTAACTGTACTCAAGCAGCAAGCAGTGCTTGAGTCTCGTCCTATAATACGGACCTTAGAGCCAAATGAGGGCCACAGTATTATATGATCACCTACATCTTGAAAACATTCAGGGGCAATATTTAACAAAGTTAAATCATGAACCCGGCGGCCTGATGCCAAGAGCAATATACAAGCCAGTCTACGAGAAGCTTCGAAAAGATTTAGCCGAACAGGTGGGTTTGAGCTTAACCAGGAAATAAGGAAAGATGGGTCCCAATATTGGGGCCCTTTCTGTTTTGGTTTGTTGCAAGGAAATTGCTTTAAGCATGTGTTTAACCAAAAAAATAGAATTTAAATTTTCTCTAGGTAAGCCCAAAGTCACAATTACAGACTTGTGTACTAAAATAGTCGATAGAGCCAATCTTTCTTTTAAATGGAGATGAGCCAAATATTTTGAAAGAGAGTTATTGGTAGGGTGCTTATAGTCTAGGTTGCGGTCCTTACACCATCTGATCCAGCGAAGCCACGCCGGTCTGTACGTCTTTAGAGTTGATTCTCTCCAGCTGCACTTTAGGAGAGATTTCTCAGCTTCTGTCCAATTTACAATTACATCGGCCCACCCCCAACTTTCCATACCAAAAGCTTCATGTCCTGTATCTGAGGAGGTGTGAGCCCTGTTGTCTGGTCTATCAGGACTTGCTGGAGGTTCCTCACTACCATGGGGCGGGATAGAGCTCTCCGGCGGAGGTCGGGAAGCCAATACGCTCGTTTCCAAAGTGGTGCTACTAGAAGGAACGTACCATGGGCAACAGCGACGCTTAACCACTGCTAAGGTCAAAATCGCTTGCACGCCGCGCCGTCACAACCATACGTTTAGTTCGTGTAGGGGCGATACGCGCGCACACGAATTTTGTTGCAAACTGGTTAAGCATCGCTGTTGCCCATAGTACCTTGTGCCGTATTTAGGTGATGTAGTACTCTGGGTAGCAGTGATGGAGGTGGGAAAATCCATGCTAGATTGAAGTCCCATGTTTTGCTGAAAGCGTTGCAAAAGATCGCTGAGGGGTCTTTCGCGGCCACGCTTGCATAAACAGGTACCACTTTGGTCTCCTTCGAGGCGAAGAGATCTATCTCCGGTGTTCCAAACCTTCGAAAGATTGGTTCCAACGCTGCTGGTAATAGGTGCCATTCCGCAGATTTCTTGCCTCGTGATAGACTGTCGGCAATCTGATTGAACCGTCCCGGAAGATGTTCCGCTGTAAGTATTATTTTCCATCGGTCCAGTATTTGAAAAAGCTGGTATGTCAGATTCAGAAGTGTCTCTGACCTGGTACCCCCCTCGTTTCGAATGTAGGCAACTACGGTTCGATTGTCCGATTGGAGCATTACATGACGCCCCTTCATTAGGTGTTTGAATTGTCTTATTGCCGATATTATCGCAAACATTTCTTTCAGATTGCAGTGCCAATGCGACTGGTTTTGACTCCACTTGCCTGATATTGATTGGTCGTCCAGATGCGCTCCCCACCCGTAATCTGAAGCATCCGTTGTCAAGAAGAGTTGTACTGGGATCTCGTGCAGAGGGCTCATTGTGAGACCTTGTTTGGCGGTTGATTGCCACCAATGCAGGTCTGATCTTATCTCTGGAGTTACAGCTTTCTTTAGACACGGGGGTTGATTTAAAAGCTTTCGACTGTACCTCTGTAAGTTGCGACATCGCAGTCTTCCTCCCGGTGTTGAAAAGTTGGCAAAATTGAGAGTGCCCAAAAGTTGTTGACATTCCTTCAGAGTCACTGTGGCAGCCATGCACGTTCTCTGCGATAAGGATATTATGGTTTTTACCTTGTTTTGTGGAAGTGCCTTGAAGTTCTTTACCGTATTCCACGTAATACCTAGGTACTCTATCTCTTGAGTGGGTTTCATTACCGACTTCTCGCGATTGATGGTCCAACCCAGTTGTTGTAAAAGCTGCTCCACGATGCGAGCCTCTTCTTCTAGTCGGCTCTTTGACTGGTTTGCTACTAAAAAATCGTCTAGGTATACCAGAATTCTCATACCTCTCCTCCGGAGTAGATGGGCCACCCAATTGGTGATCGTTGCGAAGTTTTTCGGTGCCGTGGACAGTCCGAATGGGAGACTGGTCATCTGGTACACTTCTCCTTGATAAATCAGGCGCAGGAACCGGCGATGTGACTCTGCAATTGGCACGTGAAAATAAGCTGATGAGAGGTCTATTTTTATCAACCAATCTTTGCTTTGTATGAATTTTGGGATCTGGAAATGCGATATCAGTTGAAATTTCCTTGTAATAATATATTGGTTGAGGCGTTTGAGGTTGAAAATTGGTCTGTTCGAGCCGTCGCTTTTTCTGCGGAGGAACATTGTTGTAAAGAAACTCATACCCAACTGATCTGGATTCAACTTTTCTAGGACTTGTTGGTCTAGCAAGGTCTGTATTTGTTTGGTCATATCTAGCGACTCGGGTGTACTGAAGCGCATTAGGTTGCTCTGTGTTGGTGGGACTAGCACAGGCTTGGAGGTAAATGACAGACGCATCCCTGAGATCATTTTCAGGATGGCCTGCGGAGCCCGATGCGCCTGCCACTGTCTCCGATACGCTCGGAGACAGCCTCCATAAAATTTGTTGGGTATCGAAAGGTAGTCACTTGAATTTTTTCTTATCGCTCGGCGGCCCTTCTTTACGGTTAAATTTCTTGAATTTTGACACGTTGGACTTGGAAGCGGAGGAAGTGTTAGGTTCGGTTTTAATGACCGTTTGGGGCTTTGTATCTGAACGAAAGGGCTTACTGGATTGATCACGCGATGTGCCTGGTTATTTAAACGGTCTTTGACTAACTCGCTTGGGTTCGATTTCCTTATTAAACCATGGTTTGATCCATTTATCAATGCCACCTGTCTTTTGTACGTAGGACTGCAGTGCCGTACTTTCAAACATGAATTCTGAACTGGGTGGGATTTTACGCAAACCCTCACGCAAATTACTATTAGGTAGTTCTGCCAAGATACGGTCTCGGCGTACTTCAATGCACTCGGCACGTTTGCCACACACGATTTGCATAATATCTTCACTAGCTTTGTGGAATTTAGACTTTTCATTAAATAGCTCAGATACTTTGTCAAAAACATTAGAAGCAGTAAGCTCAGTGCTAGGTGTGGCTGCCCAATTAACAAGCTCCTGTAATTGTTGCTTAAGGCACTCGTGTTGAGAAAGCAATGCATTTGAAATAGCTGCTAAAGCTCGTTCTACGGGGGCAACATTGTCCTTTCCTTTTACTAATTGTAGTTCGTCGTTAACTTGCACCTCGATAAAGCCAGGCTTAGCACAATGAGCTTTCAACGTTTCTGAATACCTAACCTCCTTCCAATTAGTGTCATTAAACTTTTGTAGTTGTTCTAGTTTTTTAACTCGATTAGAGTCAGAGCTGGGCACTTTAGGGTCTTTGAGCGAGGTATTTACCGAACCAATGTCCAACTCGCGATTGTTTTCTACAATCTCAGGAGGACGTTGTAAAAAAGTCTCGTTAGAACTGATAGGTTCACTGCTTTTGGTTGGAGGTACGTTATTCGAATTATTCGACAAAATCTTCGTTAACTCACTCATTTGATTTAAAA
Organism: Agriphila tristella; assembly: GCA_928269145.1. Lineage (NCBI taxonomy): Eukaryota > Metazoa > Arthropoda > Insecta > Lepidoptera > Crambidae > Agriphila > Agriphila tristella. Next base: position 19,116,172 of record OV743445.1, read on the forward strand.
GAGAATTAAAATGTTCAACATCGAACGTACCTTGTTTGGTTCGTTTTACCTACGGTGCGGTAGAAACCTCGGTGCTCGATTTGCTCTTCGCCGCTCGCTGCTCTGCCTCTGCTCCTTGTGCCAGCTCTGCCCGCTGTCTCTTTTTCAATGGTTGGTCTTCAGGTTCACTGCCGACGACCACCATATATGCTTCATTGTCACTGGAATCAGACATTAGTTATTCTTTAAATGTTAACTGTTACACTAAAACCGATAACTTTCGGATAGTAAATCGTGCAGAACTACTGCAACGATGTTGCTAGTACGAAAGTTGACGACACTATGAGGACACCGCGTTACAGCGACCCCTAAGGTGAACAAAAATGGCGCCAAACGGAAGTAAGTCTTTCAAATTACGAATTATGAAAAGAAAACTGCGAAAAGGGTAAGTCAATTTGACTACTTTGTCAGGATGCAGCTAAACCGGAAGTCGACGCTCTCTCACAGATGCTGTGCATCGTCACATGCCGATAATGACATGTTTTCTACTCAAAAAACAGATTTTTATTTGATTTAGTTCAAAGGAAAGTTTAAATTATCCGTATTCCAAGTGGAAAACGAAAACTTTGTACCGAAAGAGGTTATAAAAACAACTCTATCGTTCCGTCACTTGGTTGCAACCCACATGGGTTAAAATAAATAAATATTGTATAATAATTTGGATTTTAAAAATGAATTTACACTATAACGGAAAGGTAAACATTGTTTAAGATTTGAGATGAGAATCGAAAATAAAAAATCATAAAAATGTTGACTTTTCCGTTATTTGTGCAAATTTAATGTTAAAATTTTATTTATTTATACGGGTGGCAACTCTAAATTGGTGTCAGCCTCAAGAGCTTATTAGATCATCCTGAATTAAGGATACGGAATTCAGAGTCCGATTTAGGACGAGAAATTCAGTCGCCAATTAGACCGTCCTGAATAACGGATCCGATATCACAGCTTAACGATCATACAGTAGTTACACGAATGTACTTGCGCAGAGCAACGGAGGCGAAAATACAGTGACCGTAAAAATACATGTAGGTAGGAGGTATAGGTAGGTAGTAGGTAGGTACGTGTCATTTTCAATGCTAATCTGAAGTAGGTACTAGTATGTAATTTGCGAATAACTCATCTAATAACATACCTAAAATCAAGTTTAAAAGCAAATACCAACAGATGACAGCTGTCAAAATTAAAACAGCAATTTTACGACTTTTAAACAATTTTTACACAAAATATAAAAAGTATAAAAGATTAAGGGGGGATGGAAATGAAATACATGGAACTGAAACGGAAAAAAAATCATTTAACCTATACGTGTGGGGTGCCTATGGATGGATAGGTCTTTAAAAATGACATTGAGGTTTCTAAAAGTATTTTTTCTCAAAGTTAACCGTTTAGAAAATATATTATACACTTTCAAAGTGGTAAAATGTGTGAGTCCCCCCCTCTAACTTTTAAAAATAAAACAATAAAATATTTTGTAGATCTTTATAAACACTATTTACGAAAATTGGTTTGAATGAGACATATTTAGTAGTTTTAGAGATATAGCACATTTTCCAAAACCGCAAATATAACATTGTCGTTTATACAAACACTATGAAAAACAAAGTTATTTTTGCAGATGAAAATTATAGTGGTATTAAATAAGGTATGGTATATGGTAACTACGGAACCCTACTGCGCGTGGCCCGATACGCACTTGGCCGGTTTTTTTTAATTCAAAAAAGCAAATCACCGAGTTATTTTGCCCTTGAACACTTAGTTTTGTCGTTGCGCCAACTGTCTATCTAAACGAACGGCGGCTTTTTTTCACCAACATAAAAAGCGTTGACTGACTATATACTCTTTAGGCTGTGGTACTACTGTATCGGAGCAGAGCGTCCTGAATGCGATTACACTGTGCTAAGTGCTTCCGATTTAGCATCCTTAACGCCGGAGACCATTTTCTATCCTAACTAGGATCCTAACTAGGATCCTACCTTCCTGAATGCAATTACACTTTCTGAATTAAGGAGCGACTTCATTCCGGATCCTTAATTCAGGATGATCTAATAAGCTCTTCAATTACATACGCCGATTTAGCTTCCTTACTGGGGATCCAATGGGGAGGCGAAGGAAAAGTGAATTACAGATGGCGCTCAGTCTTTGGAACAATTGTCAGTTTGAGCTTATATTGTCTTGACTGTGTATTACGTGATTTTACTTTCTTAGATTGTATTTTTTTCGGTTTTGCGGACAAACAATGTATTTTATGCTAACTTTAGCTCATATAAAATAAGAATTACGGAAAAGAAAAGCCAAAACAACAGGCAAGAAAGTTTATAGCAACTTACAAAAAATTGCTAACAAGCATTACATTTCTTTAAATTTCGTGTAAGATTTACAAGTAATCTTTTTATTTCAGATTAGAAGCATATGATTTAAATTTTAACAAAGCAACTGAGTGTGAATTCCGTGTTTATAGTTGCCTGATGATGCCTTCTGTGCAATAGTAATTTCAGGTTTCTGTACTGGAATTTCTGTAGGTACCATCCAAAATTACACGAACCGTTTTATCAAATTTATTTTATTATTCTAAGTTTCTTGAATGACTCTGGCATATAAAATTCTATTAATTCTCTGTTTGGCCCCAATATTGGGCTTATTCCATATTTGATATACCTATCAAATTCATCCAAGTTATAAATATGTTAGAAACTGCTGAGGTTGAAATATTAAAGAACAAAGCTGTTATAATTCAAATGTTGTTTTATTTTGGCGAAGCTTCATCAAATTCATGAAGCATTCCTTTTGATTTATAATGTTTCTCTGGCTCAGCAAAGGAGAAAATCGAGGAAAAAGCATATTTTTTTTGATATTTTTTTGCCCACTATTTTTTTTGTTACTGGGAAATCGATGAACTCCAATATTTTACAAGTTACATGCATAACAATGCGGCATTTTCACAGTATAAAATTAAAAAGTGCAATACTCCAAGAGATTCCCATATGTTTTGACAGTTTCTTTGAGGCGGCTCGGTACCAACGACAAGACGCCATCTATCGGGATAAAATTGCGCTTTTCCTCCCCATTTCAGATTGGAAACGATGCCCCGAATTGGATCCTAGTTGGGGAATTTAAGGGTTGCCTCCCTAGCCAAGGCTATATAGGTAAGGCAAATGAAACTTTGATCATGCAGCCAAGTCTTCAGTCATATTTTTTTCTTTAGTTTGCATTTCTGCGGGTGTATTATTACGGGCACGTAATTTAGCAAGACAAAAGATGCGCAGCAGCTACAAACACTAAACTCGGTGCATAAGTTATTTATGCCGGTACCTATATCATATTATAAGTAACCCCTAGATGATCAAGCATGGCTTGTCAATAATTTACATTGCATACCACCACCACTACCATTTGAGTGCGTACCAAAAATTCAAGATGGGGGCCAACTTTTTTGTTTTTGGCCTGATTTCGATGAAACTCGGTTTTTGGTACTATTTTGGCAAGAAAATAACAACTCAATTTTTCAAATAATAAAAATCCAAGATGGCGGCCATCTTTTTTGTTTGTGGGCTGATTTCGATGAAACTCAGTTTTTGCTACTATTTTGACAAGAAAATAACAACACAATTTTTCAAATACTAAAAATCCAAGATGGCGACCATCTGGCATCCATCTGGCTGCTGTATGACGTCATCTGCGGCGGTTTTGATTGCCCTGAGCTTCTTGAGCTTGTGTATTTTAATACTCCTCGACGTCGAACCAGGCACACTAATTTGTTAAATCCCCCATTTAAATTTACAAACTACGGACAAAATTCTGTGTTTTGCCGATTACCAAGACTTTACAATAATAAATTTGGTAATGTCGACCCTTTCTTGGGTTCCAAAAAGCGATTTATTAATTGTATCAAACAAAATCTTACATAATAAATACTTTGCTTGACTAACCAAATTGTTGTGGGTTGAGTACATTAATACTAATATTAAGAAATTAACACAAAATAATAGTTATAAAATACAATATAAATGAGCAATAATTGTTGTTGTTTGTCCTTATGTTCATATTTCACTTAAATAATTCTTACTTAGATTATTGATTAATATAACATTATCCCTTGAGAACCATTGGCAAGGTAAACAGAAAAAAAACTTCCGTCGTCCATTTGTTTCGAATCGATTATGTAATTTGTTGGATAGTCGTAATTGGCCTTTAGAATAATGTTTTTAAATTGTAATTTAGATTGTAAGTGAGCTGTGTACTATCCCTAATAAAATAAAATAAAAAATAAAAAATCTTTTTTGTTTGTGGGCCGATTTCGATGAAACTCAGTTTTCGCTACTATGTTGACAAGAAAATGACAACACAATTTTTCAAATATAAAAATCCAAGAGTGCGGCCAACTTTTTTGTTTATGGGCCGATTTTAAAGAAACTCGGTTTTGTTACTACTTTGACGAAAAAATAACAACGAAATGTTGAAAATAATAATAAAATCAATATACCAGCCAACTCTATTATTTATGGGCCGATTTCTCAATTTTTCGATTTAGATGATGATGATTATTGTTACTTTTTAAGTAGTTAGTACCAAAACCCAAGTTTTAGTAAAATCGGACCACGAACAAAAAAATAGGCCACCATCTTGGATTTTTAATATTTTTAACATTGCCTTGTTATTTTCTTGTCAAAATAGTACCAACAACCGAGTTTCATCGAAATCGGCCCAATAGCAAAAACGTTGGCCGTCATCTTGAATTTTTGAATATTTTTAACATTGTGTTGTTATTTTCTTGTCAAAATAGGACCAAAAACCGAGTTTTATCAAAATCGGCCCAAAAACAAAAAAGTTGACCGCCATCTTGGATTTTTAGTATTTTAAAAATTGTGTTGCTATTTTCTTGTTACTATAGTACCAAAAACCGAGTTTCATCGAAATCGGCCCACAAAAAAAATGTTGGCCGCCATCTTGGATTTCTTAATATTTTCAATATTGCGTTGTTATTTTCTTGTCAAAATAGGACCAAAATCCGAGTTTAATCGAAATCGGCCCAAAAACAAAAAAGTTGACCGCCATCTTGGATTTTTAGTATTTTAAAAAATTGTGTTGTTATTTTCTTGTTAAAATAGTACCAAAAACCGAGTTTCATCGAAATCGGCCCACAAAAAAAATTTTGGCCGCCATCTTTTTTATTACAGAGTTCTAGTGGCCTTTTTCCGTCCGGCTTCATCATCAAACCATTTCCTATCAGAGTACTCATCAAAACCTACCTTTACATTTCCGTTAATAGTGAAAACTCATTGCTTAATCTATGTACAATAATGTTATTGTCAAGTACTGGTGACAACCCTAATCAGTGAAATCATGTCCTAATAGGGAATATGCATAAGTCACCGATTTTGATGAATTTGAGCTTGATCGCTGCGGACACTTATAAAAACATGATGGAACAGGAAAAAAAATAAAAAAAATGTATTATTTTAGTTTTATCACACGATGAAATCAGGGAAAATAACAATTTTTTCTTTTCATTTTCGGATATAATGCACTTTACAGTCAGATAGAATATCGAATAAGAAACAATATTTTGTATGACACATATGTACTTAAACGCAAAATTTAGGGAGATAATTGAAGATTATTGGCTAACTCCATATTAAACGCGCCGAAACACACCTGAAACGTGATGTGTGACGTCACCGTTTTGTATGGAGCGTTTTCGGCGGGTGCTGCTGCGCGCTAACTTCAAGTAACTATATCACGAGAAAAAAACGCAAGAGAAAAGTTTTAATATTACAGTTAATTTTCTCACGCATTATACTTTTGATTAAGATTAAAAAAAAATTGATGCATATTCCCTATTGGGGCATAGTGTGATCGCTACATCCAATTTGGGTTCCTAGATTGGATCCCCAGTAAGGAAACTAAATCGGCGTATGTAATCGAGGCTTATGGTAATATATGTCTATGCTTTAACCAAACAACTACAAAAAAAGCGACGGAACGCAGCCCTTACTATCTATGAGCTCGTCATAAAGCATTATATTGAACTGCATTACGTTTTCGTACTATGACCTTAAAGGTTAGTTCGAAAGCAGGCCTTAAGCAGTCCTGTTTAAGGCCTGCTTTTGAACTGAACGGCTTAAGGATAGTTTCTTATTTGCTGATGGTAAGCACCCTGATTTTTTTTATATGGAGGTCAGTAATCTATTATTATACTACCTTAAACTGTGCGCAGTTGCAAATAACCCCAGTTTACCGGTAATGTTTATAATGCCACAGAATAATACACTCGGCGTCAGAAAAACCGCACCTTTTTATAAGTTAGTTTAATCCTATCTAATTTAATGGTAAGTGTTGTTATATGTTTCTTCCCCTTCGGACATAGCCAACAGTGTCTAGAAACCTTTGGAATACTCGTCGAACGGAATCAATTAGGTACTGAGATTCAGTTTCCGAGCAACATTACATTGCCTCATTTTTTGCAATATTTGAGCAACTTCATGGGCAACTTTATGGGCAACCGTCTTGAGAAATCCTTTTTTTAATTAAACTGTTGAAGTGTGTTTTCTCTATCATCTCAATAGCGAATTTACCCGCATTTCCCAATTTGACCCATTTTATTTTACTTTTATAGCGGCGCAAGCAATAACGCTTTAAGCGTTTAATTATGGTATCTGTTATGTTAATAAAATCAAACAATTATTAATTGAAAGCTCAATAAATGTACTTTCAATAGATATCAACATTTACACAATAAAACGTTAGCTAGCAATAGCAGGTGGCCAAGTCTAAACTTTTTTTCGAAAAGGTGTGATTTTTCTGACGTCGAGTGTAGTACTAACATATAATTTTACTTTCCCTGGTTAAAAACGTACTCTATGGCGATCGATGACTCAGTGAAAAGCCTGCGGGAATGCACCCGTTTCAACTAGGGATGTGACATTCTACATAAATAATCGTATGAAAGATCGATTATAAAATAATAGATTTTTTATTTTAATCGATTTTTCCCAAATTTGTCAAATTAAAATGAACGCGTCAAACCGTAAAAACTAAAACAAGACTTTTAAAAACATAAAACGAAAATTGTCGTTTAAAAACGAAGTTTTTAACAACAACCTAATGTCGGTAGACGGTAAAACTGTTTTTTTTTCTCAGACAATTTCTCTATTGTTAAACAGTTCGTTGACACTCTCAGGTGCAAAAGCACTAAACTTAAGAATCGCCTAAGTCTTTTCTTATCTACAACTCGACCAAGATAACTAGGCGAATGACAGCTACATGACGGCTAAGTTTATGACACCGTTTTAATTTGGTCGTGTTGTAGTTAGGAAAAGACTTAGGCGATCCTTAAGTTTAGTGCAATCGGGCGTTATAGTATTACAAAGTATGTCATTGACTCTTTTGACGCCATCTAGTGACAAGTTTGATTAGGAACATAAACTAAAACACTTTGGAAGCACAAAAGACCTTGCAGACACACAGATGGCGTTAATGTTGCTGATAGTCATGATAGATGTATTGGTTACTATTATACCCAGCCCAGTTTGCTATCATATTCGTATGACTGTAGGGTGTCGAGTTCATTTTTGGATTCATATTTGCACGATTCAAATCATAAACTATTGTCGCGAATGACTAATAGTTATCACTATAAAAAACGGGTCAACAGTTTGTGAATACAATTATATCCTGTTTTAGTTATTTTATTCCCGTATTATAAATATAGGTGACTGTGATGGTTATGTAGTGGTTTTTTTGATTGGACGTTTATCGTCGATTCTAAAACAGAAAACAAAATTAGAATAGGGAATATGCATAAGTTACCGATTTTGATGAATTTGAGCTTGATCGCTGCAGATACTTATAAAAACATGATGGAACAGGAAAAAAAATAAAAAAATGTATTATTTTAGTTTTATCACACGATGAAATCAGGGGAAAATAACGATATTTTTTTTTCATTTTCGGATATAATGCACTTTACAGTCAGATAGAATATCGAATAAGAAACAATATTTTGTATGACACATATGTACTTAAACGCAAAATTTAGGGAGATAATTGAAGATTATTGGCTAACTCCATATTAAACGCGCCGAAACACACCTGAAACGTGATGTGTGACGTCACCGTTTTCGGCGGGTGCTGCTGCGCGCTAACTTCAAGTGACTATATCACGAGAAAAAAACGCAAGAGAAAAGTTTTGATATTACAGTTAATTTTCTCACGCATTATACTTTTGATTAAGATTAAAAAAAATGATGCATATTCCCTATTGGTGAATTAATAAGTGAACAGTAATGTTTTTTCTGGACCAACTCGGTTTTTTCGCGAGCCGCGTTAATTTAGCCAATGCTCATCAGATGTCGCGCTATATTAAGCCCAGAGCATGAGAGGTTGGTAGTTTTTTTGAAAATACTGAAACAAGTCCCAAATTTTTCCAGCAGTACAGGGTTTCCAAGGGTTAAAACTTGGGTAAATCTACTCTCAACAACATCTGATAAAATTATAGCTACATGCGCGCTTGTATGCACGCGATGTTTACTTTTTTGTGTCCATATTGTCTAAAAAGTATTTTTTTTAATAAAAATCGCCAAGACAATCGGTTTTTATTGACGGAAAATCATTTTTATCATAATCGATTATTTTTTTACATCCCTAGTCCCAACTGTCAAATCAAATTGACAGATTGAGATTGGTGAGTTGTTTCAAAAATTTCAAAATCAAAACAAACGGACGGACGTTTCTGTTGCATTTTATTTATCCTGTGTATTGTTTGTTATTTTGAATTGTTAAATTTACATCAGCTCAATTTGATTTCACACTTTGGTTGCCTGTAAAAATGCCGCCAAAAGATGCAGACACTCCACAAATTGCTACAACGAAACCGAACCCGTGCAACAACCCAACGATGTTCAAGATATTTCAAAATGTTCAATATAATGTCGTACAACACAAGAAATATGTGAAGGAAATGATAAAATTATACAAAAAGGTACAGCAATAACAAATACCTAGCAAATAGTTAAAGCAAAACAGTTAATAACACTTAAAATAATAACATAATAAAAACATATTACAGTTGTTTAAATTCATGCACTTTTTACAATTCAAAGAACGTCTATGTTGATTTATTGTTGATCAAACCGCCCAGACTTCAAACTTCTTATTCTAAACATAGTAGTTATTTTATTTAAATACCTGTAACATTGAATTAGTTAATTTAAAAACCTGATTAAATTTTAACTCTTGATTAAAAAAGTTTAACTCTTGATTAAAAAAGTCAAGTTTCACTGTAAATTTGGTTAAGCCGTAGATATAGTCTGGTTGGTTATCTTCTTAGAATAATAACACCTATAAGTTGAGTCCGTGTATGTAAAGTGAGTCAAAAAACTGTGCCACAATGGCTCAGTTTTCAGATTTATATCCTTCTAAAGTTACCTAATTGTAACTAAAATCCAATAAAATCCCCTAAATGTAGGGAAATTGAAACTTTTTCGTTCTTATAGGTACAATTAGGTAATGTATGAATGATAAAAATCTGAAAACAGCCATTTTGGCTGTTCTATTTGCCTCGCTTTTGAAAGTGCGTTTTGTAGGGAATTATTTTTCTCGGTTGTTATTATTCTAAGGTTATTCTTAAGTTTAGCCACAGAGTTCATACCACAACTCGTGCCAACAATAACACTAGGCTCCCATGATTTCGCTGCCATGGGAATCCACATATAATTTTTTCACCTTTTGGCTCCCATGGTATTCTCAAATTTAAGTGGACTTGGTACTTAACATTTAAAATTATTATTTACCATACTTTTTACACATATTTTTAGATATAAAGAATATATTATAATGTAAAAGTTGCCCTTCTCTAGATTTATGTATGCCTGAATAACTTTTCTATGGGACCAACTGTTTCATACTTACATTTTGATATTTTTGTATGAAACAAGATTACCTAAATCTAGAGAATGGTAACTTATAAATAGGTATTTTTAATATTCTGAAGTAAAAGGCATGGTAAATGATAATTTTAAATGTTAAGTACTAGGTTCACATAAATCTGAGGATTCCATGGGAGTCAAGAGGCAAAATCAAATAAAATCAGGATCCCATGTGAGTAATGACACGTCAGCCTAGTGTCCGAAGGGAACAATAACATTAAAAAATATACACCTACTGAATTATTAAATTTCCAGATCGGTGAAGATTCATTCCGTGAAAGTTTCAAGAATGCTTTACAGTATTTGTTTACTTTTGGAGACACAAGTGCTAATGTCGATAGAGTGATACAGTTTGTGGCTACATTTTGCACTTCCCTCGACGACGAGGAAGAGTTTTTGATGTTCATCTGCAATATCATTTTTGAGGTAACCACTGACCACAGTTAATACACTGATTTAATTTATCAAATGTGAGGCGGCCACATGAGAAAAATACATTTACAGAGAGTATAATAAAAAGAGACTTTATAATAATAATATTCCTTAATATGTCCTAATATTCCTTAAGACCTCGCATTGATGAAAAGGGCTTTTCATATAAACTTTCAAGTCCTTATTTTTCAAAATGAAAACCGATTTTCAATACATAGGTCTCAAAGTTAGTTAAGATCATTTTTGAAATGTTATTCAAAAATATATTTGGCTGTTTCTTGAAAATTTGTCTAACACTGTAACTAACCAAATACCAGCTAAATTAAACCAGTCATCAGAAATAGGTACTTACCTCGCATTGATGAAAAGGGCTTTTCATACAAACTTTCAAGTCCTTATTTTTCAAAATGAAAACCGATTTGCAATACATAGGTCTCAAAGTTAGTTAAGATCATTTTTGAAATGTTATTCAAAAATATATTTGGCTGTTTCTTGAAAATTTGTCTAACACTGTAACTAACCAAATACCAGCTAAATTAAACCAGTCATCAGAAATAGGTACTTTGCATTAACTTAGACCAATGTTGTGCTTATGTGTATGAAGTTTGATAAAAATCAATTCATTCATTTCGAAAAAAAGAGTAAGAAAGTTTGTATGAAATTCTGTATTTCTCAATGCTCTTAATAAAGCTTTTTTATTTTCAAACCCATAGTTTCAAAATATTTAACTTGTAATCTACTTTAACACTATTGTAGTGAAGAATTAAATATAAATTATGGTTGTTTGTTTGTCAGTGCCAATGTGTATCGGGACAATCGGTGAGGTACAGAGCGAGTCAGCTGCTGGCAGCTGTGTTGTCTGCTTTGGGTGAAGATGCGTCCCTCGATGATGACCTGTGTGATAAACTACTGGCTTCTCAAGTAAGTGGTGACTTTAAGTTTGAGTCAGTTCTCGACTCTCTTTAGTCTATACACTGCTTTTAGAAAAGGGAAAAAGTGGACTCTATTATATGTCCAATCGTCAGGGCTAGTGCAAATCCGTAGATCTAGCAAATGTAAAAAGTGCGTCTACTTACACTAGACCTAGTTTTACAGGGGAAGGTTGTAAATTTATTATATCACATGTATTTGCACCATTCCCAACGATATTTTCAATGCTTCTGTGTTGTATAATCAAGTGTAGCATTCTCAAAACAACCATTTTATTAGAATAAACTATGTCGGGGTTTACACCATGTACCTGTTTATTTTCTAGTATTTTTGTTTTCTAGTATGTTTTGTAGTATTGTTGTTGCTTTTAGTATTTTTGCACCCACTCCCCATCTGTCCTCTTCCCTTTAATATTTTTCTGCTCAAGGTTGCCTGGAAGACACTGCTACATAGCAGTAAGGCCGCTTTTTGTGTACTTGTCTATGTTTATTGTTTGTTTCTTGTAACGTCTTTTTCTAGTGTTTTATTATGATTATTTTTTAAGGCTCCCTCCCTCAATAATAAACAGGTACATGGTGTAAATCCCGACATAGTTTATTCTAATAATGTTAATAACTATGGAAAAAAACAATATATAGTAGATTAATATAAAAAATCTCAATAAATACGAAAAGCTACTGTATACATTGAACTAAAATTATTTGGATTACCTATTAATATTAGGTACTTAATCCGAATAATTTAATAACTTATTTAGATTAAGTACCTACAGTCAGTGGCAGCGTCAAATTGATATGAGCGTCTAGAGTAGAGTAGTCAAAATGATCTGTACCAGGACAACTAAATATGGAAGTAATAGCTTTTTAGCGATAAGGCCGCCAATTGTACTACTTTTATGTATTTCTCTGATATTAATTTAGATGTTTTAGAATTATTTAGTACTAGCGGCCGCCCGCGGTTTCACCCGCGTGGTTCCCGTTCCCGTGGGAATATCGGCATAAAAAGTTGTCTACTATCTGTGTGCCAAATTTTAATCAAATTCGTTCAGTAGTTTTTACGTGATTGAGGAACAAACATCTAAACATCCAAACCCACAAACTTTCACATTATTAGTAGGATTGATTTATTGGCTTTCCCGACGTTTCGTCACCTTTCCAGGGACCGTGGTCACGGGAGTGCTAAAACAAAAAGGCTGCTCATATTTTTATGAAATTACCAGCTCTGAACTTTTAAAAATACATTCAAGGTTATTAAATTATTATCTTTTATAACCTTCACAGATGCAACGCTTGCAAGACACCCGCGGCGCGGTCCGTTGTCGTGCCGCTTTGGCATTGCAACGGTTGCAGAATCCAATGGAGCAGGATGATGAGGTCACGAGGGCGTACAGATTCCACATGAGCTGTGATCCAAGTTCCTCAGTGAGAAGGTAGGCTAGTTTTATGATATGTTCTTCTTTTTGTGCTTTGTCGGTTCCCTTTTGGATTTAGCTAGGTTCGGGTGGTTTAGTCAGTTATTTTTTCTTACAGACTGCTTCACGAGGCGTATTGTGAATAGAGATTTGCAAAAAACTTGCTTTAATTAAACCCGACCACTGGGTTTAAACGTAATAAAAACCCATAGAAACTTTTTAGAGCTTTTTATTTCTATTGATTATGTCAAATGTGACGTTGCTATGGAAACAATTTCTTCTTAAATTAATACAGAAAAATATTCAAAGGACGAAACATCTCTCATTTCTAAAGATTTTATTTAGTTCAACAGAATGATCTATGGGCGTTAACTGGCTTTAAAATTTAAACCCAGCAGTCGGGTTAAAATTGTGTGCTTTGCCCATCTCTAGTCACGTCACATTCATCTGTCAAATGAAAGCGATTGCGATCATTGACTTCTATATATTCCACTAGACTGGCTGCTTTCAAACCGTTCTTGTGCCTATTTGATTTCCGCCATTTTGGCGCTGTAAGACGTGGCGTGAGCATAGCGTGAGGGACATGGTACTAAAGTCTGGTGTCATCATGGCAACCATTTTCATTGTAGTTACGTCAGATAGTTCCTTAGACAGACGCTAGAGTTTCAAATAGGCACAAAAACTTTGCTGTCAAATCATACAGACAACCAGTCCAGTTAAATAGAAAAAAAAATCATGTCAGTGGATTGCGATAGATGTTGAAATTAGACAATTAGCCCCCTGGAATGACCGGCAGATTCTGATACACGTCTGATTATTATATTATTAAGTTGTTTACCACATTCCAGAGCGGTGGTGATGTCCATAGCGAAGTGTACTCGCAACGTCCCGTACGTACTGGAGCGCTTGTGCGACGTGGACGAGGCTGTGAGGCGCGCAGCATTCCTGTACATAGCCGGGGTCAATGTTTTTGTATATTAGACTAGCTTCCGCCTGCGACTTGTTCGCGTGGACATTCGGAAAATCCATAGGGAACCTTTGACCGGAATAAAAGTATCTTATGTTTTAATCCAGGCTATAAACTATCTGTGTGTCAAATTTCATCCAAATCTGTTCAGCCGTTTTTGCGGGATTGAGGCACAAACATCCAAAGCTACAAACTTTCACATTGTTGTTATATGTACCACATTTTAGAGCGGTAGTGATGTCCATAGCGAAGTGTACTCGCAACGTCCCGTACGTACTAGAGCGCTTGTGCGACGTGGACGAGGCTGTGAGGCGCGCAGCATTCCTGTACATATCCGGGGTCAATGTCACGCAGCTGAGGGTCCGGCAGAGGGTACTCACTCTCAAGGTAAGATAAGACTATAATCATTGCGATAACAGAACAGGGGCTCAAGTCTGCTATTTTAACGTCATAATAGTGTTTCAATGGGGAAGGCAACTGTCAAAATGGCGCTACATACGCTTGTTCCACGAGAACTATCAAAACAAAGGACTTTTACTTTAAAAATCGTTTCAAAGCTTTAAAAATAATCAAATTCTGTGTAATAGATTGTAAAAGTGGCAAGATCTGAGACGCACATTTGTTATATTTTTCTCCCACACTTAAGTTTTTTGTACAGATCCACATCCGCATCCGCGGATGTGAGCCTCTTAAAATCCGCATCCGCATCTGCGGATGTGAAAAAATCTGCATCCGCAACATTCCTGGTTTTAAGAGCTTGTAATACCAGCCTGCCTAGCATGACTACCGAAACATGATATGATGTAGTGATTTATCACGTTTAACTGTCAAAAGACAATGGATTTTGACAGTTGGGTGTCGATAAAATACTATATCACGCGATATATATCGTGTTTCGTCGGTCATGCTAGGGGAGCAGGGGAGTCTCACTCCGCGCTTAAACTTTTGTATTAGCCTACTGCTCGCGGCTGACTCAGTGGAGCCAGCGCACGAGGGGTGTCATGTGTCGGTTGAGAAAACCTACGCGACAGAAAGAGAGGCGCTTCAGAGGCACTTATTGCCGTGCAGCGAGTGTTAGATACTTATTATTTGATGGTCATCGCGCGGATGAGCTTCTGTACGTTTAGTACTATTATAATATTCTGTGGTAATACCCCCAGGTTGGCCTAACAGAACGCAGCGCTCGCGTTCGCCGCGTCGTAGAAGAGATTCTCATACCCGGTTGGTTGAGTACATTCCAAGGCAACATAGTGGACTTGCTGAAGGCCATACGGTTGGACAACGCGCACGACGCGAAGGACTCTCAGTATGTTGCTGGGAAACTACTTGAATCGCTGTTCAAGTAAGAAGTTTTTGATTACAACTATATAAAGTATGTTTATAAGGTGTACGTCGCGTCGTAGAAGAGATCCTCATAACCGGTTGGTTGAGTACATTCCAAGGGAATATAGTAGACTTGCTGAAGGCCATATGATTGGACAACGCGCACGACGCGAAGGACTCGCAGTATGTTGCTGAGAAACTACTTGAGTCACTGTTCAAGTAAGATTTTTTTATTACAACAATGTGAGTGCGACCGCTGCGTTAAGCGGCATCTTAGAGCTTACTCATGCACTGCAAGCATCTGGCCGTTAGAAAACCAGCAATCTATATTCCCGCGCCGTGTACCCGCGGCGAGATTCCGCTTAATGCAGCGGACGCCCTTAAGCATTTGTAGTAAGCGTAGCGTTCAAACGTATAGAATGTTGGCCAAATGACCAAATGGCCCCCACTTAAATGAGTGGGGCTGGTATTGTAAGTAAGTACCTACAAGTTGCTTACGTCGGTAATATCCTGTAGTATAGTCTTATAACTTCACATGGACACCACATTAGTAACTACATTGTACCCGTGCGAAGCCGGGGCGGGTCGGTAGTTCTATCATAATTTATCATTGTCATGATATACAAGGTGTTTGACACGATATACAAGATAAGGACCATCAAGCTGAACAACTTTTAGCCAGTGGCGTAGCTAGGTAACCAAGGGCCCTGGGGCAAATTAAAAAATGGGGCCCCACTCATCCCACTGCAGTGGCGTAGCATGTGTTTGTGCCGCCCGAGGCGTACCCGAATTTAGCCGTCCCCCTATTTTCATTATAAGCCAAGAAAATCAGTATACCTATTTTCTTTAAAAAAATAATCATTACCTACCTTATTTATTTACTAAAAATAAACTCTTCGGGTTTTTTTCGGTGCATAATCTTTTATGTAGCCGCGCGCTCCGCGCCATACGCTGATGATAGTTTGGATAAAATCATTACTATAGTGTAGCCTAGTCGCGGCGTTCGTAGCGCGCCGCGCGCTCCGGGTCATACGTTGATGATGGTTTGGTCAAAATCATTACAATCAATGATAGTGTAGCCTAGTCGCGGCGTGCAGAGCGCGCCGCACACTCCGGTTCATACGGTGATGATGATTTGGTTAAAATTATTACAATCCATCAAAGTGTAGCCTAGTCGCGGCGTGCCAAGCGCGCCGCGCGCTCCGGCCTGTACGGTGATGATGGTTTGCTCAAAATCGTTACAATCTATGATAGTGTAGTACTCATATTTTTTATTATTATATTTTGTGAAATTTTGCCGCCCCCAAAAAGTGCCGCCCGAGGCGTGCCGTTCCTCCGCCCCCCACTCGCTACGCCACTGCCACTGCTATGTAAACTGATTGGGTTTATCAAATAAAAATATGAAATATACAAATACTTTAAAAATGCTAAGCTACTTAAGCTCTTTTTTGTGCACTGCAGGGCAGGTAATAAAAATATTAAACAGTAACAACATAAATTACAATTAATACTTGGTGTATGTTTGGCAAATAAAACGAAATAGAGAAGATTCAAGGGTTTATTATATAAAGGTCGGGCCTACCAACTGACTTAATAACAATTATATTTACAATTTTTTCCTAGCTTTAGTTTTCGCAAAAGTAATCAATGACTTCGTTAAAATCCAGGCTTGATTCGGTTTTGTTTTCAATTGCTATTAGCGATAAATGTCGGAGTCGAGTTTGGCCCATATAATTTCTTAAATATTTTTTATTATTTTTAATAAAAAAATATCACCGTTAGTGTTACCACATTCAACGGTGGAGACTATGAACGATCTCCTGCCCGCGGACCTGAATTAACGTACCTACTGCAGGTGACTTGCATTTTTTCACGATATTTCGCGTTATACAATGAGCTGTAGCCGAAATCTATAGATTTGACACGATTTATTGACTTAATGGACATCAATATGAGTGGTAAAATCAAATAGAATTGAACCACTATATTGACCAGTACAAAAAAGTTTATTGACATTAGCTTACTTACCGATACAGCATTAATTAACCGTTTTAACCGTTATCTCGAAAAAAATATCTTAACTCGAATTCACAATAAAACGCACATATCCCTATCCATCAAATCGACAACACTGCCAACCTACAGAAAGAATTCCCTAGGCATAACTTTTGAATTTCTCTCAACTGAGTTGTCATGATTAAAGTGTGGTTGCAACCTGTCATATTTATTTTGAAAATGGGAGAAATTTCCAAAAGTTCAGTTCGATCGAGATTTCTGGTAAGGATTCGAGGGTCCCCTGAGCTTGAGGGCCCCGGGCGGGGCACTGCCCCGCCTAGCCCCTAGGTAGCTAC
Source organism: Agriphila tristella (assembly GCA_928269145.1). Lineage (NCBI taxonomy): Eukaryota > Metazoa > Arthropoda > Insecta > Lepidoptera > Crambidae > Agriphila > Agriphila tristella. The sequence continues at coordinate 19,133,548 of OV743445.1, forward strand.
GCCCCTGACTTTTACTATGGGACCAACTCTGAAACAGCGAAAAAAAATTACATGTTTCATACATTTTGATATTTTCGTTATTAATTTTTGTATGAAACAGCTGATTTTTTTTACGCGATTTCAGAGTTGGTCCCATAGTAAAAGTTGTTCAGTTTGATGGTCCCTATCTGCCATATTCGGCTTTATAAGGCTTTTACCAAAAACCTTGTATAAACAGAACTCCCAATATACAAGTTCCTTAACTTAAATGGAGGAGTCTATTGTAAACCCGTTAACCCTTAATTTGAAAAGAAATAATTTGTATGAACAGAAGTTCGTTTTTCACAGACGCCTCGCAATCTCAGAGCTCCTAGAATGGCTACCCACTGACAAGACGTTACGACTGATCCCCGCGGAGAAACTGAACAAAGAGTCGGCTTGGTACTGGCGCCACCTGGCGGAACACCTGCAGAGGATCGATGATGATGAGACCCTGGAGACGGTGCTGCCAGACCTGGTGGTGTTGACGGGGTATATAAGGGCGTAAGTATGGTTTTAGTTTTGTTTCCAGTAAGTTATGGCACAACTTTGACTAAACAAGCGCCACCTGGTGGAACACCTGCAGAGGATCGACGATGATGAGACACTGGAGACGGTGCTGCCAGACTTGGTAGTGTTGACGGGGTATATGTATAAAGACGTAAGTATGTTTTTTAGTTTTGTTTTCAGTAGGTTTGCGGCACAGCTTTGGTTGAACAAATGATTTGTCTACACTGTGAAGTGTTTTTTGAAATTTCGATGTTCGTTTTACCAGTTAGTTATTCAGTCTTAAAATAAGTCCTAATACCAACTAGAGTACAGTAATAACACTTCTGGCAATCGAATATTAAACCATTGTATATTACATGAGTGCTCACTTATGTAATATACGAGGGTGGTTTGATAAGTCCATGACTTTGAAAAGAAAAAATACTTTTTTTTCATAATTTATTTTTGTGTCTTAAAAAGAAACTCCTTAAGGCATCTATACACTATTTTTTTTTTCAAATTCGGCAAAAGATTATTACTTTTGGAAACAAAAAGCTCAAGCGAGTTCTAACTTTTCTTAATGACCCTGTCGACCCTCTCGGCGGCACTCATGACATCAAAACTCATCGAATGAAGATGCGAATCCTTCCTATTCTCTAGATTCAACCCCAGTGAGATATTTTCTCCTACCAAACATGAATAAATGTCTTGATAAATGTCTTGGCGGGCAATAATTTTCATCAAGCCAAAAGATGTCTGAAATGGGCCCTCATTTCAGTTACCAGTTTTCAGGCGATGAAAGAAAAAAATAATGGGTTGAAGAGGTAGGAACTTCGTTGAACTAAATACGCAGAGCTACAATAAGATTATGTACAGAAATAAAACAAAATATTCCGAAAAAAATTCTTCCTTCATTAAAAAGTCATGGACTTATCAATCCACCCTCGTACAATGGTTCAATACAATGGTGGTGGTTGGTTGGTGGAACCACTAGACCACACGCACTTAAATTCAAACTCTTTGATTCTCGCGTATAAACTGATCAAAGAGTCGGCTTGGTACTGGCGCCACCTGGCGGAACACCTGCAGAGGATCGATGATGATGAGACCCTGGAGACGGTGCTGCCAGACTTAGTGGTGTTGACGGGCTATATAAGGGCGTAAGTATATATTTTTTTTCATTTTTTTATGCACAACGGTATGTATGTCGTGGCCATATCGTAGATTTGCTCACAGCATTTAGCTCGAGAATTTCATGAAATGATCGCATTTCATGAAATGAGCAACTTAATTTGACCAGATCATTAAATCATCAACGTTTTACGATTTTATCATCCACGTCTGGCCGGATCGTATAAATAGGGTAGGGTGTCAATAAAATATATCTTTATTATGTAATAATTGACAAATGTAGAGTAATATCAGTTAAATAGAAACACAGTACTTTAGCTAGTATAGATTATATTTTAAGAAAATGAGTGAATAATTATGTTACTTAAGAATAAAGTACCTAATAACCTGTGGCGATCCAAACTCCACGGTTTTTTAGGGTTCCGTACCCAAAGGGTAAAAACGGGACCCTATTACTAAGACTCCGCTGTCCGTCTGTCGGTCTGTCTGTCTGTCACCAGGCTGTATCTCATGAACCGTGATAGCTAGACAGTTGAAATTTTCACAGATGATGTATTTCTGTTGCCACTATAACAACAAATACTAAAAACAGAATAAAATAAATATTTAAGGGGGCTCCCATACAACAAACGTGATTTTTAGGGTTCCGTACCCAAAGGGTAAAAACGGGACCCTATTACTAAGCCTCCGCTGTCCGTCTGTCTGTCTGTCTGTCTGTCACCAGGCTGTATCTCATGAACCGTGATAGCTAGACAGTTGAAATTTTCACAGATAATGTATTTCTGTTGCCGTTATAACAACAAATACTAAAAATATAATAAAATAAATATTTGAGGGGGGCTCCCATACAACAAACGTAATTTTTTTGCCGTTTTTTGCTTTATATTAATAAAGACAACAAGTAGACAGTTGAAATTTTCACAGATGATGTATTTCTGTTGCCGCTATAATAACAATTAATAAAAACCGAATAAGATAAATATTTAATGGGGGCTCCCATAAAACAAACTTGAATTTTTTTTGCCGTTTTTTTGGTACGGAACCCTTCGTGCGCGAGTCCGACTCGCACTTGGCCGGTTTTTTCCTGTATTTTGGTACGGAACCCTTCGTTCGCGAGTTCGACTCGCACTTGGCCGGTTTTTTACATTTTGCTCGGTTTTTGCGTGACTTGCATAAAACTCGAGAACCTTTTTTATTTATTTTTATTTATTAAGTAATCTTTATTGCACAACAATACACAAAGTCATTCAAATCATTCACATTTCCAAAAGAATAGCTTGAGCGTTTCTTTTAAAAGAGAATTTACTAGGAGATCGCCTGATAGTTTCAGGGAGATTATTCCAGAGGCAAGTAGCTTGCAGCGTAAAAGAATCAGACATATAGCCAGAATGAAAGAGAGGAGTGGAGAGAGCAAGAGAGTTGGCGTAGCGAAGGGGACGATCGTGAGTACCTATCACAGAGATACTGAAATTTGCATTTCAAGTATTCTGGAGAATGGGGACTGTTGAGGATGGAATAGGGTGCGCAGAGCAGCCTTAGCTGTCTGCGTTGACGGATATAGGGAGCCATTTCATCCTGCCCTTTTCATTGTAAACTCTTTTGTTAAAAAGTGAATAATTCGTTATTAAATGAGGAATCATTTATTAACGAATTATTCACTTTTTCACTGCGAGAAATAACATTTTCGTCAGCGGCCGCCATCTATACACATAAACAAAGCGCTTGCAGCGCCTCTACCAGTAATTAATGTAACTATTTTACGATATGATCAACATAATCTTGACTATTTCATGAAGTAGCCGCGCCGCGCGCGATCAGTTGCCCATATCGAGAAACGATTTCTTATTATTGATCTGCCCAAGTCACATCATGATGTGGCCAAGAGACAGTGAAACATTTCATGAAATGCGATCATTTCATGAAATTCTCGAGCATTTCATGAAGTGAGCAAATCTACGACATGGCCACGACATGTATAGTGCTGATGCAGATGTTTAATGACGATAAGGCCGAAGGTGGAAGCGCACTACATCGGGAATCCATATTACTGAGGAACTGGCTATTACCTTTAACTGCCGGAACACAACAATTTTTGAATGAGGATCAGTAACGATTTTTGTTTAGTGGCTTATCAGGAAGCTTATGCCACCACATGATTAACTGTGAATAAATTTTTGCGATATATCTTAAACCTGAGAAGCTATACGAGCTAAAACATTAGACGGGACGGGATATCCCGTCTAAGTTGCTACGGGTGAGCCGATTTTTTCTAATATTTTTCATTATTTATTCATCTTAATATAAAAATAGCATTGTGAATGCAAAAATCTAAAAAGTTTAGAGCTAAAACATGCTAAAACACTGTTATTTTGGGGGGTCCTTATGACGTCATCGCGACGTACGCGAACCTTATGCCGTACGTGATAAAGCACATATTGCATTGAGTTTGGCATTTCCTTCAAACCCTTAATAACTCAACCATTTCTAAACGGATTTAAAAAAATCTTTCACTAAGTTTCATAGCTATTAATATGATTTTATATTATGTCAATAAAACTATAGGATTCAAACCTGTGATCCTCATTGTTGTTATGGCATCAGATTTAGGCAAGATGTTACCAGTACCTAGGTTGCGGCACAACTTCGGTTGAACAAAAGGTTTGTCTATACTATTAAGTGTTTAATTTAGATATTCGTTTTACTAGTTAGTTATTCGGTCTTAAAATAAGTCCAAATTAACCAACTTGACCGTACTAGTACAGTAACACACACTTCTGGCAATCGAATATGAAACCACTATACATATAATGCGATTAATTTAACAATGTACAACAGAAGTGGCTATCTTCAGAGCACTCACAGTGCAAAACGACGTATTTTCATCATAGCAATTTTTGTTGTGGAAACAAAATGGCGTTAAACTACGAGTATTTTAATTGATGACTATTTCTTCTTCAAAAAAATTTTTTGTCAATGATATCTATCGATATAAAATTCTTGTTCTTTTCCCAGTATCATAGAATCCCCGTGTCCCTCCGAAAGCGACGATCCAGTAGGATTCAGTACGCGGCAGTATGTTTTACACGAGTTGGCCAGCATGCTGCGAGTGTACGACGCGACAGATCCCACTGGGCGAACTTCACTGCAGACTTTGATTACTGACGCACTTACTGGTAAGTGAAGATTGTAAACTTTAATGTTATAGAAATGAGGGATATATAGTAGTTAGAAAGTATGTTGAAAGTGTACGACGCGAGAGATCCTACTGGGCGAAGTTCACTGCAGACTTTGATTACAGACGCACTTACTGGTAAGTGAAGTTTGATTGTGAACTTTAGTATTATAGGAATAAGGGACATAAGTATGTTGAAAGTGTACGACGCGAGAGATCCTACTGGGCGAACTTCACTGCAGACTTTGATTACTGACGCACTTACCGGTAAGTTAAGTTTGATTATGAACTTTAATGTTATAGAAATAAGGGATACCTATCAGTGGCGAGGGGTGAAATTATGGCGAAGGTAAGCCGGTGTACAAAAATGATTTGAAATGCATAGTGGATTAGTGGGGTGGGTTTTTAAAAAGGTAAGCCGATGGGAATCGGCTTGTATGGACCTTTCGCCACTGATACCTATATTGTAGACGATCCAGTAGGATTAAGTAAGGTTTGAACGTAAATTTGAATGTAGTGATAATGACAATAAGCGCTATATTGTAGTTACGAAGAACGAAATTAATTGCAGATGCTACTAATGGTATTTAAGCTTGGACGAATTAACCACTGGACGCGAAATGACAGCCATATTCGCCTTTACCCCTTAGCCACTTACTGTGACCGATAGCCTCAGTAAACGATATCGCGTTGTCAGTGTGATGCTAGAGCTCGTGGCGAAACATTGGTACAAAAATGGGCAAAATGCTCCGTATTGTACAGCAAAAAAAATAGCGGGCAATCAAGAAATGTTTCTTTTCACGCGTAAGCACAATTTCAACTTATTATAGTAGCTATTTTTCGTAAAATAAATAATATTTGGTATGTAAACAAAGTAGGGTGCCTTAGCCGGTTTGCCGGCCCCCTTTGGTTTTCGGCCATTTCAGAAACATAACTAGGCCACCTTCACTTGCTCAAGGTCGCGCGGACAAGGACTTTAACAATGTATTGTGTTTAAAAATGTTGACTTCCTGTAAATCTATGCTACCCTGGTATTTTGGTAATGTAATTTAAAGAAGATAATTAAGTTCCTACGACACTTCTAGTACGGTAGTGTAGAAGAGAAAAAAATACACAACCACGACACTACCAGTGGTGCGCCTTGGACTACCAAGACACGACACTAGTCGTAGGAAAGAAGGGCGAAAATTGGGATGTTGACTAATGAATAAAATAACGAAATACTAATAAAAATCGTAAACATATTAAACTTTTAGAGCAGCTTGTATACCTCTTGGTTTTATATCGGTACCTAATGAACCTACTACCTACCTAATGAAAATACTAACTACCTAATGAAAAAGGTACCTACTTACACTAAATATAAAAAAATATAAAAATGTTTTTAAAAAATCAAAAAAACCGACTTCAAAAAACCTGCCTCTAAAAAGCAAGAAATAATATTCAAATCATTAGATACCTACTCATTATCATTGTTATAATAACAACACGTCTATTGAAGTCGGGTAGGGCTTTTAGAATAAAAAAGGAAGTTGTACTCCAGCCCCACCCGACTTCAATAGACGTGTTGTTATTATAACAATGATAATGCGTAGGTATCTAATGATTTGAATATTATTTCTTGCTTTTTAGAGGCAGGTTTTTTGAAGTCGGTTTTTTGTTTTTTTTTAAAACAATTTTTAGTACTGTTATTCTGACTTAAATGCGTAAAGTTTTCGGTGTGATACATTTAAATTTGATGGCCGGGTAACTTAATCCATTTTTGGGAGGTCATTTGCTTATCGGCCGCCTGGCCGAGAACTAATGTATGAGTTTCACAATCCATAATATTTGGCCGGCAATTATGGCCGGAAACCGGCTAAATCACCCTATAACATTGTCATTATTTGACAATGTAATCCCCCCTCACCCCGCAAAAATTGGTTGAACGTGATTTCATACATTTTTCTTACGTTACGTGTCCAGTGGTTAATTCGTCCAAGTATTTAAGTTACTATTTTTTAATGTTTTCTCAAAAAGAGACTCAACCTCCTAAGTGACTCAACGAATAGTCTAAGGTTGAATTGTTTGTTAGCAAATAATATCATTTAATTGCCATTTTTAGGGTACCTCAAAAGGAAAAAATGGAACCCTTACGGGATCATTTTGTTGTCAAAAACCTTTATCTCGGAAACGCGTGGAGGTATCAAAACCATATACTCAGGCCTAAAGTATCTTGAAGCTGTAAAAAAACAAACTTTAAGTTAACGTGAAAAAAAGATACGGCCGTTTATGTCCCAAAAATGCACATTTCGTCACTCAAGGTAATCAAAATTTATTAGGGCATATTCTGTTGACATAAAACGATGAAATTTGGTAAGTAATATCGTCTTATACTCAGGGACCGAATTAAGCGCTTAAAAACCCCTTTGTTCGTTTGAGTTTTTAGTATTTAGAGAATGATAAAAAAAAACCATATACAAAATGTTTGGTTAGCGATGTCGGAGCTTTTAAAGGCAAATAATATGATCAATTTTATGATAAAACCCCCCATATGTTGGGGTCTATCCCCTCTCATGTTGAAATAACGGGCATTTTAAATTTGACTTTTTATTTTAGATGGCCCTACTGAAAAATATTAATTTCTCCGGATTTAAAAGTCCTACAGTTATAAAAAAAATACTTTTCGAAAGCTAATAATATTGCTTATCAAGTAAAAAAATATAATGTAAACTTTTAACTTGAATACGTTACAAAAAATTACTAAAGTAAATTTTAGTCCGAAATTAGTGTACTATTTTTCAGTTTTTCTCACAGATCTCAAAAACTAGGACATTAATGTGCAATTTTTTTTTCATTTTTGTAATACACAGGAGTATTATCTACAAAATGACATCAAAATCATTGCTCTGATTTTATGATTTATTTTTATTACTAAATTTATTTTTGCTTCTTCTTCTTCGTCGTTACGCTCTTGGCAGAGCGGTCGTGGTCACTTTGAGGCGTCCACATCGGTGGTAGAGGCGGACATAGCTTTCCGCACGATCTCCCGCCATCTCTCCCGGTTGGCAGACTGTCTGGCGCAGTCAGATACAGGGTGTCCCACTGCGGATTTCACCTGGTCAGTCCAGCGCATCGGTGACCTGCCACAAGATCTGGTTCCCTCTACTTTGCCCTGTACGACCAGTCGCTCTATGGAGTCGTTACCGTGCCTAGAGACATGGCCAAAGTACTAGTCCTTTTGTTAATAAGTGACTAATCCTTAGGTGACTACGGCCCCCTAAACGCTGACGTGATCCGCGCATTCGTATCGGCCCTGGAGATGGTAGTACCCGAGATATCGCCGCGCATGGAGGTGGTCAGCGGCGTGATGTCAGCATTGCGGGACCCGCCTGAAGTTGAACCGAGTCAGCCGCCGCCGCCGGTAGACAGCGCTGAGGTTAAAATGCAGGTATGAAAAATATGAAAATAGACAATAAAATACCACCAGACTCAAACGCTGACGCTCTCTAAAGAGGTCTAGATCAAGGGGCTCACTCCGTGCTTAAACTTTTATATTAGCCTACTGCTCGCGGTTCACTCAGTCGAGCCAGCGCACGAGGGATGTCATGTATCGGTTGAAACCATAGAAATAGAATGTCAAAGAACAACAATGTCAATAAACAGGTGATCCCAAAACGAATGCATACATTTTATATGAGATACGTAAAATATGACTTAGATTCATAAAATATGACTATATATGGCAAAGGAAATTAATAAAATATGTTCCATACTGTTTTCTTCGTCGATAAACGAATAAATGTAGCGAAATTTGGTTTTAGAGAAATGTGTGGCAATATCTTATTTACCTGTGATTACTTGGATTATTTCTTTTGTCACATCACAATTACTTAGAGCACAAGACACCATAGCTCCACGATACCTTTATTTTAAATTCTAATTAAGATTAAAAAATATTTTAAACAAACTGTGATTGTTCATTTGCTAGGCGGGACGCTAGGGGCTCTTACTGAAAAAAATGTTGACACATGTCACTTGATCCTTTGTCTCTTTTTTACATAGACCGTGTCCGTATGATGTTAACTTCTCTTTTCCACGCTTTGTTGGTCTTCTTGAGCGCAGCGAAAATTTTTCTATGTCTATGGTTGAGACAGAGTTGCGCGATAGAAAGAGAAGGTACATATAGGCAAGCAATGCTTTGCAATTTGAAATTGTATTTTATTGCCGTGCAGCGAAAGTAGCTTATGATTTGATTGTCCTCGCGCAGATAGGCTTCTGTACGTACGTAGTACTTATTCTGTATCTATACAATAAAGTGAAAGCGAAATAATTAGCATTGAATGAGAAACCTACGAATGAAATTGCATATTTTTTCTTAACGACGTATTTCAGTCTAACGTACTAACACGACGCGTCATGCACTTCAAAATAAACAGCGCTCCGGTTAAAATATGAGAAATGAAGGAACGTAGTAAATGTGGGAAACGTGTAGGAATTAAGAATAGGTTAGGTATAAATGCCTAGAGCTGGTAGTACCCGAGATATCGCCGCGCATGGAAGTGGTCAGTGGCGTGATGTCAGCATTGCGGGACCGGCCTGAAGTTGAACCGAGTCAGCCGCCGCCGCCGGTAGACAGCGCTGAGGTTAAAATGCAGGTACGAAAATAGACTATGCGTATGACAATAAGATTCCACTAGAATTTTTACTCAAACTAATGGACAATAAATGCTGACGTTCTCTAAAGAGCTCTATACTATGAAGTGAAAGCAAAATAATAAGCATTGAATGAGAAATTTACGAATAAAATTGCATATTTTTTCTAAAGGACGTATACATGTGGCCGGCAAACATCTTGAAATCTCTAAAATCTGTGGAAAAATTACGCAAAGAGCGTATTTTAGGTATGCGCAGCGGTGAAGGGCGCGGGCTATCAGTCGCTCGCAAGTGCACATGCGCATGTATCATATTACAAAGTGAAATCAAAATAATTAGAAATGAGTTCAGTCGAGTCGTCGTCAATTTGCGTGGTCACGGATTGTAAACAACGAGTTTACAATGTAAATTCATTTTCTGCCATCAGTTTATCTCAAATGTATTTATTTTACTATTATTTTGTGATAAGCAAGTATGATCTCACAGACCAGAAAGGCAGTTAAAAGTAGCTAGACTTCAATTAAACCAGAAAAAATCCAGAACCAATAAAAAAATCCCACATACATTCATTTAGGTATATCTTGTATATTTGTTGCAGAGAGCCCGTTTGCGTGTCTCGTTGAACGTGGCTATCGAAGCTCAGGAGGAAGCGGTGAGGGATCAGAATTACTCCCTCGCTGCTGAATGCAAAGCAAAGGTAAGAATAATAGAATTCAATTTTATTGGCCGCTGTGAAGTTAGCCATTATGCGCGTAGCCGTGCCCAAGTCTCTCTCACACATTTACATCGAATTTATGTTTTGCGCATCGTCTCGCGCGATGTTCACAGAAGTCATAAAGTTTGAATCGGGCTATACTAACATGCCGCGGTTACTTTACTAGGATCGGTCGTATTCGGTTGCAGCCCGTATTTGGACTTGATACTATTATTCAGTGTGTCCGTCCGTTTTCGAGTTTCTCGTTTTAGGTCAACTAGTAATGTGAACTGCACCCTGATTATCTAAAAAAAAACTATTTAGCGACCGGTTGCATTTGACATACATTGCCACTTTACATTGAAATGTATTTTTTTAACCCAAAAAGAAGTAGCAATGGATCACGCACGATCATCTGTGAACTGCAACCAGTCGCTAGGTGGTTTTTAATTAGATAATCAGCCCGCTGTAATGTTGACCAATGAGGATCAGTAACAGGTTTGAATCCTATAGTTTTATTGATATAAAATCATATCAATGGCTATGAAACTTAATAAAAGATTTTTTGAAATCCGTTCAGAAATGGTTGAGTTATTAAGGGTTTGAGGTTTTGAGGTTATTAAGGGTTTCAATGCGATATGTACTTTATAACGTACGGCATCAGGTTCGCGTACGTCGCCATGACGTCATAAGGACCCCCCAAAATGACAGTGTTTTAGCATGTTTTAGCTCGTATTATCTTCTCAGGTTTAAGAGATATCGCAAAAATTTCTTCACAGTTAATCATGTGGTGGCATAAGCTTTCTGATAAGCCACTAAACAAAAAAAATCAGTTAAACCGAGTGCGATGCATTCGGCGACGGCGACCATGTCATAAGTTTGACAGATTTTGTACTGGAACACCTGGTATCACTATTTACTGACTTAAACATATTTTAATTTAAGAAATATTATTCCTTAATTTATAATTTCCTACTGTATTAATTAGGTCGCAGATATTCAAAAGAAACTGGAAGAGTTAAACGTCCAACCCGCACCGCCTCCTGCGCCAATACCAGTAAGTGTACACTAAGTTTTATGTTTATGCAGTTTTATTTAAAAATACTGTATAGTTCGCGCAATATAACATGAACCCAACCATAAACAATGAGGCTTGCGCACTTAACATTTTTGTACTTAAAATTGCTACTGCGCAAGTTACGTGGTACTATAATATGGTTCAAGTTATTTTGCGCGAGCTGTACTTATCGTTAAAACATGTTCATTTGTATAATCTGTTTTTTTTTTCAAACTTAACCTAATTAGTAAATAAGCTATCAATACTCAACTCTTTAATAAAACAATCTAAGTATAGACAGCAGCACATCAAGTTATACAAAGCAAAAAATCTCCATTAATTGGAGATTTATTAAGTTTTGATCATTGAAGTCTTCGCATTTAAGATTAAATTGATTGAAATTGATTCTATTATAGCTCAGCTATATTGAAGCCCAGCGTGCAAAAATCACTTACAATAAATAGTAAAAATTTCAGGATTAATCAATTTGACGGATAAAATACAAAGTCTACCATTTGCTGTGTTTTTATAAATAGCAACTAGCTTTTGCCCGCGACTTCGTTCGCGTGATTAAGATAGTTTTGCATTTATTTTGAAAGTCGCGGATTGCCAATATACCTAGGTATTTATATGTAGACCTCATTTCACACATTTAAATTTTCTCATAAAAATTCATGTACAAACTGGAACACTCTGTAGCACCCTGTATAACACGAATTTTCCAAAACCCTTTCTTAGTGCTCACCTACACCATGAAAAGTATTTACCCTCCAAAAATGGTGTCTCTACCTTCAGCCGTTAGAGCTCCACGCTTATCCCAACAATGAATCAATCAATCAATTTAGAGTTTTATATGTATAGATAAAGATTGAATAAATAAATAAAATAAAAAAGATAGCTATCTAAAAGTGTTAAATAATTAGGAAAAGCAAGAAAAATTATTTCTTTTTTCTTATATAATTATTTTTATTGTTTATAATTGTTTTTTTAGACAATAAAAGAGAAAGTGTCAGACGCGGATACGTTGAACAAATGTCTGACGATCTTGAACTGCGCGCTCGACACCCCCCAACTGAAGAGTGTTACGCCGATGCTGCAGATGATATTCAACGATTTGGAGGTTAGTTATACGATTAATTTGAGAACAAATTTATCTTTTTTTGTTATTTTTTGTTTTTTATTAAAAAAAAAATTAAAAACCCTTCGGATAATGCAGCTAACTGCTCACTAGACATGAAATAAAACACTTTTTAACGGATACTAGCGCAGTTTTATTAAGGGATGTATTTAATAGCACTTTAAATTTGATGAAAACAGCTATAAAATTGTATATCAGCACTTTAAAATAATAATGGACCTATAATTTAATATTATCACTACAAAAATAATGGTTTGCACTTTAAAATAATAATAGATCTATAATTAATATTATCACTACAAAAATAATGCTTGCACTTTAACTGTGTCGCAACCATTGGTCCCAACTCCGAAACCATTTAGTTTCTGTCCAACCATGTCAGACTGGCCACCATCTGACCACTGTTAAAATGAGATGGAAAGATGAAAACAACTTGTGGCATGATGCATAATTATATGCCATCAGGTCGGTTCTGGCGTTGTTGGTCACAATGGAACCTAACCTCCTCCTGGGCTCCTCTCTCGCTGCGCCCGCTCGTCGTCGCACCTAGACATCTGTTTACCAGTGCTAAAGTTATAAAATTAATTTGTAAAGTGCAAAGTATTAATTTTAAAGCTAAGCAATTAAATTGTATAGTGCAAAGTATTAATTTTCAAGCTTAGCATATTTATAGTGGAAACCATTATTTTTATAGTTCATTCAATAAAATTTGAAGCTTGGACGAATCAACCACTGGACACGTAACGTAAGAAAAATGTATGAAATCACGTTCAACCAATTTTTGCGGGGCGAGGGGGGATTACACTTGTCAAATAATGACAATGTTATAGGGTGATTTAGCCGGTTTTCGGCCATAATTGCCGGCCAAATATTATGGATTGTGAAACTCGTACATTAATTCTCGGCCAGGCGGCCGAAAAGCAAATGACCTCCCAGAAATGCATTTCGTCACCCGGCCATCAAATTTAAATGTATCACACCGAATACTTTACGCGTTTAAGTCAAAATAACAGTACTAAAACTAATTTACCATACTCTCACTGAATTGCAAGAAGCTTCACTTTATTATCTTCTTTAGCTAATGCCACTTTATCGCTAATGAAATCATTAACATAATCATTTCATTAGTTTGTTGCATCAAACTACTTTAGGATAAAAACTTAATTCTTTAACTAATGAGAGCCTTAAACATTGTTGCCAATAATAAAGTTAAAAAATGAATGGGATGACCGAATGGTTGAGTTTTGTTTTGAAAAGTATTCAAAGTTTGTATATAAAATGGCCAAAAACGCGTTTGACACATAGTATGGTTTGACAGCTTATTTACCTAACCTTTAAATAAATACTCAATATTTAAAACTGAATGTTTTTTTTTTATTTCTTAGTATACCTACATATAAGTGAAAAATCAATATCTACATACTAGGAGAATATTGTCACGATATTGAGTTTACAAGGGCTGATCGCACAGATGTGTCATTTTGATGTGATGTACCAGGTCCCATCTGGAAGAACCCTGTCGCGAAGAACCGCAAAGCGATCAGAAGCTGGATAAGACCACAAACGGCCTTACTCCTCAGGGTTTGTGGCTCCAGATTGAGGCGGTCTCGAAGCAGCAGCGCTGCCTCCTTTGAAATTCGGGAGCGCAGCCGGAATTTTTCTCCGTCATGTTTTTCGAATAAATTTATTGGTGGCGACAAGGAACATCTTCTGGATCCGATAATGACGATAGGCTGGTCGGTCAACGACGTATTTAGCGAAAATACAAAGTAAACACGATGTGAAATTGGTTTAATGGCCCGTCATCGACCCATTAAAAATTATACCTCTTTTCTTTCCTACAATACTTTAATGAAACATAAGGATTTAAAGTGGCACTAAAAAGATAAAAATCTTTCTTGCAATTGAGTGTCAGTAATAAAAATTATGTGTAAACAACATTGTAACTTACCTTCTAGAAAACTCACATGCACAATTTTTTTGCTACTTTAACGACACACCTACCGTTCAATTTTCGCCCTTCTTACCCACGACACTACCAAGGCGCACTACTGGTAGTGTCGTGGGTAATTTTTTTTTTCCTTCTACACTACCGGCCCAGTAGTATCGTAGGTAAATAAATATATGCATTCCCCACGACACACTACCATTATAAACTTAATTAACTTCTTTAAATCACATTATCAAAGTACCAGGGTAGCATAGATTTAGAGGAGGTCAACATTTTTAAACATAATAAATTGTTGAAGTCCTTATCCGTGCGACCTTGAGCAAGTGAAGGAGGCCAGAGGGCCTAGCCAAAGTAACATTCGCTAATCTTCGTTATCGCTTCGCTTTCGAAACATGTATGGGATTGACATAAGGTTTCGATAACAATCGAATTTTAAAATGTCAAATCCATACATGTTTCGAAGCGAAGCGATAGCGAAAATTAGCAAATGTTACTTTGGCTAGGGGGGCTGGTTATGTTTCCGAAATGGCCGAAAACCAAAGGGGGCAAACCGGCTAAGTCACCCTACTTTGTTTATATACCAAATTTTATTTATTTTACGGAAAATAGCTACTATAATAGGTTGAAATTGTGCTTATGCGTGAAAAGAAAGATTTCTTGATTGCCCGCTATTTTTTTTGCTGAACAAGACGGAGCATTTTGCCCATTTTTGTACCAATGTTTCGCCTCGAGCTCTAGCATCACACTGACAACGCAATATCGTTTACTGAGGCTATCGGTCACAGTAAGTGGCTAAGGGGTAAAGGCGAATATGGCTGTCATTTCGCGTCCAGTGGTTAATTCGTCCAAGATTTGAAGCTAAACATTTTAAAGTGTGTTACATTATTTTTAAAGTGCATTTATATATTTAAAAGTACCTTTGGTAATTAGTTGGTATTTGGTTTGATTTTTTATTTTCCGAGACGTTTTGGCGCCTTTGCAGCTGCCGTGGTCACGGGGGACTGAAGCTGCTCGTCAGCCTACCCTCAAGCGATGAATTGTTAAAGAAGTTCAGAACTTAATATTTAACAAAAACTTTAATAATATAATTTTGTGAATTAATTAATGCTATAAAGAGAATCTACTGAAACTACCATCATTTCAAAAAATTGGGAGGCCCCTCCAATATAGAAAGGGCGAAAGAAAATCTGTAAATGTTTTATAAACAATAAAACATTATATTTGAACTTTTAAATAAACTAGTGATTAATTAAGGTGCTCATAGGCTCTGTCTTCACTCAATAGCTTTCACTTTTTCCTTGCGCTTTCATCAGAGGTATTTAATAGTGCATGCCCTATCTTCTCAAAAAACGAATTGAAAGTTGAAGATAGGGTTACCACCTGCCACTACTTGATTTAAGGGTTACCAGCTTAAAAAATACGGGTTTTAATTTTTTTCACGGGAGACAATAAGGGCTTTACAAAGTGACATTTAAAAACAAAAATAATAATTATTTGCTTCACTATATGGAGCTGATGGCGAAGTGAAGTGAATTGGCTTTGAAAACTAAAAAAATATTTTCAATTTCTTGGCGTTCGTTGGGTGTTTTCATGTGAATTGTGTTTTCTTGTTCCTACGTTTTCTACAGTTGACACCAGCCTGTTTATCAACGCCACGAGCCTACAGCTTTTTTCATTTTGGAAAGCCCTCATTAGAAATAGAACAGCAGTTTTGTATAAGATAATTTATAGAATCAAAACAAATAAACTCTCAGCACGCGCCAGCCAGTCAAAACCCTAAGCGTTTGGTTTCGCTAGCCAGCTCCGGATCAGTTTATAAAAATACGGGAGCTTATTCACCCCGTATTTTATTTTCGCAATTACGGGTTTCTGTATTTTCTTATCCTGAAAAACGTGGGAACCCGTAAAACCCGGGGTATCTGGCAATCCTAGTTAGGACGAAAGGGGACGGGAAAACGACTCTGTTATAAAAAACTAATAGCGAGAATAAATCACATCGAGATTTCTAAGTTTAATAATGATGCATACATGTGCGTGCTATAACCTTTTTTGTGACAAAATCACATTTTTAAAACTTAGTAGAACAAGATAATATGTATATACGTTCTAAATCATAAAAAAATCGATTAAGATCATTCACAAAGATATAATAATAATTGTAGTGAGCAATAGGCTTTCTTATTTGTAATATAAGGTTGCTAATTGTAACTGTATTTTCAGGTGGACATATTCCAAAATCCAGATATACTACAGAACGCTTTAGAGACAGTAGCTCTCTTTGGCATGTTGGATAAAGAATTCGCTAAAGAAAACAAGGCCTTTTTCTTTGCAAATGTAAGTAATAATGTGTTTAATATAATTTCATATTATTTTTAATGTATTGTGACATATTTCAAATATTTTCCAAATTTTATTGCAACCAATTTAGTGTGCAGTTTATACAATGGATATAAGACTCATTATACTATGTATGATAAAATTCCATTCTACTGCAGTGTAAAGGTTTCTGCCCACTACACCGTGCCATACCATGGCCTAGAAACGTGCCAGCCAAAAAAGATCTTTGTGTTAAAAAGTATAACAGTGGGAATAGTCTAATGCTTTTCAATACAAATAATGTTTTTTGCCTGATACATTCCTAGCATGGTCATGGTATGCTACATACGTTGTAGTGGATAGAGACCCTAATTTGAGCCTAGGAATCAAAAACTATGTAATGTACTTACAAATCCTTTATACCCTTTCAATATAGGCATATGTCTTTCTTAGCTAATAGACGCATCCAACAAGCCCATAGATAGTAACGACAGTTCTCAAAGCCATAGCCATATGCCATCTCCTGTGCGTGCAAGGCACTAGAGTGTCCGAGCACTTTATATCATTTCAATATTTGTATATCTCTCGTAGCTAATAGACACATCCAACGAGCCCATAGTAACGACAGTTCTCAAAGCCATAGTGGATCTCCTGTGCGTGCACGGCGCGAGAGTATTCGAGGACGTAGCGACGGACGACACGCAGCGAGACGACTCCAAAACTGCTAGAAAGAGAAGCACTTATCACTCTTTAGATGCCACCGAAGAAGACGGTATGAGAATAACAAATTAATTCTCTATAAGCATATTTTTAAAAGTCGTTCATAAACTGTGGCGTCAGTCAAGGAAAAAAGAGATGAGCCAATAAAAATTTTTTTTTTTAAATATTTGTTCAAAACATTAATAATGTGCCACAGAATATAGTTGAGAGTCTGGTCAACGAAAGATGTGACTGGTAAAAAGTGACAAATTCAATGGCAGCTCTGATTAAAGTCGGAAATATAGTTTTGATACTTGTTATTTATATAACAAGAAACAAACAAGAGAAAATATTACAGTGTCTTTGATCTCGTACTACCGATAATTTGAAGGCGTGAGATACACCTAATTTTATCGACAAAAAATCGGGAGAAATTAATATCTTTTGGAACGGTTATCTAAAATTAAAGTAAAATTTAAACGCCGCGCGCCGGCAAGCGACTTCAACAGAAGAGAAAGATAGACCTCAGCATGTGGGTGTTTTTGTCGATAAAATTATAAGTGTATTTCACGCTTTTAAATAATCGCTGCAAGCAAGACCAAAGACATTATATAACAACTATCAAAACTATATTTCCGACTATAATCAGAGTTGCCATGCGTTGTTTTTTTTAATTTTCCACCTTTTTTTAGTCTAATCTTTCGTTGACCAGACTGTGTTGAGATGAATAAATAATGAAAAATATTAGAAAAAATCGGCTCACCCGTAGCAACTTAGACGGGATTCAACCCGCACCCTTAGGATTCCGGCCCAATGCACTACCAATTATGCTACCAAGCCGCTGAGGGATGTGGCGAAATTTTCTAATACTTTCCAACGCTTCCGCTGAAGATCAGCGCCATCTCACCAATGTGAAGAGAACTAATTCGACATTCGGTTGTAGCACCTTTGCAGATGCAAAGATGCAAAGTATTAGAAAATTTCCCCACATCCCTCAGCGGCTTGGTAGCATAATTGGTAGTGCATTGGGCCGGAATCCTAAGGGTGCGGGTTCGAATCCCGTCTAAGTTGCTACGGGTGAGCCGATTTTTTCTAATATTTTTCATTATTTATTCATCTTAATATAAAAATAGCATTGTGAATGCAAAAATCTAAAAGTTCAGACTGTGTTGGCTTCCCCTCCCTTGTCATGTTTGTTAAATTTTGTTTTTCTTGGCAGGAAGTATATCGGAATCGGTGTTATCGCTAACTCCTGCCCACAGCACCGTTATAGAGCTGCTTTTGAAAATTATGGATAGTACAGTAAGTGTGACAATTACAACTACCCACTTTTGAAATAAAACATTAACCGTGTTATCACAAAAGATTTTTAACTTTGTAACACTGTTTAACTAAACACCTGTTTAAATGTGATGCTGTCTCTATCAAACAATATTGTCAAAAAACTGACATCATCACATTTAAACAGGGTGTTTAGTTAAACAGTGTTTAAAAATCTTTTGTGATAACACGGTATTTTATTTCAAAAGTGAGCTAAAACGCGGATGCTAGCGCGGTTTTATTGAAAGTAGTTTTGCTTAGTTCGGATTTATTTTTCCTGAAGATTCGGTATCTTTGCAACTGCATGCTTACATTAAGAAATCACAATAATTACTTTGTAATAATAATTTTGAACCGTTTTTTGGGATAGCTCTTGGTAATTTAACACATAATTTCATCGAAATATTGTTTCTTCCATTTTATAATAAAAGCAAAAGAAACTGTGAAACAGGCAGCTCTAAGGCCTGTATTTATAAAGCGCTCGTAACGTTGAGACTCTTGCTCTTCTCATAGGCATCTTAATGAGATGCTCTTCACAGCAACAGCATCTCTGGTATGATCTCAAGATAGCTCTCAACGTTGAGATCGGTTTATAAATACGGACCTAAGTTATTAAAAGTTATCAACAACTTGTAACATTTTCCGTAGTGTGCGACATACCGACTGATAATCGTGGAAGGTCTATGCAGACTGCTTTACCTCGGCCATTTGGAGTCGCCGGCGATTATCAGTCGCCTACTACTGCTTTGGTTCAACCCTGCTACAGGTATGTCAACTTTACTGCTTTAGATTTAAGGTTGATTTTACAGTGAATGCTTGTCATCTATTATGCAATAATGCTGTTGGTGAAAATAATTTTTTTCTTACTCAATTTTGAAAAAGTAACAGAGTCTGTGCGGAAAGAGAACTGTAATGGTATTTGTGCTTGATCACTGTTACGTCATTATAGTGCGAGTGTTATTTTATTATCTATCAAGTCGAGATCGTCGCACTATAATGACGTTACAGTGCCGTCAACATGACAAAAGGGCATATCATGTTGCGGCGCTCTCATCTTTAAACGGCACGACGTCGTCGTGGCATGGTGCCGTGCACGGTGTGTCTCGCGATTTTTCTTTATTAATCGTTTTTAGGGTTCCGTACCTAAAGAGTAAAAACGGAACCCTATTAAATATTACTAAGACTCCGCTGTCCGTCTGTCTGTCACCAGGCTGTATTTCATGAACCGTGATAGCTAGACAGCTGAAATTTTATTTTTTATTTTATTTTTCTATTTTATTTATTATCACAAAATCCACAGCACTTAAAAATTTACAGTAATTATCTTACAGATTTTGCTTAATGCCAGTAACGGATTTACATTTTATTTATTTGAACATATAACATAACATGAGAAATAGGCAGAACACCCGTGCAATAAGAGCAAAGTTATAAATCTTAAAGAAAATTAAAAGTACGTAATTATGGTCTTAAACAGTAAAAATCTAATTATATTAAATACATGTGTATGTGTTTGTGTGTGTGTGCGCGTGTGTGTGTGTGTGTGGGGGGGACCTACTTGTTGTTATTGCTATTATTCTCCATCTCCTTAATTAAACCAGAGCGGAAAGTTTGTTTACTACCATTGAAGATATCCACAAAATCATTGTGTTTATTGTAAGTTCGAAGAGTCCTATTGACAATAGAATTATGTGCATAGCTCGTTTTAGAAGAGGGTACACTAAACATGCTAGTATTCCGGGTTCGATAACCAGGCGCACGAAGTTTGAGAAACAGATTGGTCAGCTCGGTGCTATCTATACCTCCATTTAAGACATTGTACAGAAAGAGTAAATCAAAAAGTGATCTTCTATTTTCTAAGGTCATCAGGCCATGGGATGAGCAGGAATCCTCATAACATTTATTTTTACGGTTCCTACGGTAATCTAATAATTTTACAAATTTTGCTTGAATTTTTTCTATGTCCTGTTTGTAGATAAGATAAAGTGGGTTCCATACATTGCTGCAGTATTCAAGGACACTACGAATGTATGCAAAATAAAGAAGTTTAAGACAATTAAGGTCGGAGAAAGGTCCTGCTAAGCTTTCACAGATGATGTATTTCTTTTGCCGCTATAACAACAAATACTAAAAACTAAATAAAATAAATATTTAAAGAGGGCTTTCATACAACAAACGTGATTTTTTTTTGCCGTTTTTTTGGTACGTGCGTGAGTCCGACTCGCACTTGGCCGGTTTTTTATTTGTCGTCGAAAGACGGAAAATCATTTGGACAGACATCTTTCGACCCTTCTGTTTAATTTTTTTTTTAATCTTCAATCCTCCTTGAGGGGCTCGGTGGCGCAGTGGTTTATGTAGCGCCTGGCCCTGTGATTGCGGAGGTTAAGCAACTTTCACAAGGGTCGGTCATTGGGATGGTTGACCAAAAATTTATTTTCTCGAGCTCCTCTGTGCTTCGGAAGGGACGTTAAGCCGTTGGTCCCGGCTGCATTTACAGTCGTTAACACCCATCAATTCGCATCGGGCCTGCGTGGTAAGGTGGATTTGGCCTATCCTCCTTATCTACCCATAAGAAAGACCTGTGCGTACTCCAGCAGTGGGACATTAAAAATTACTGATGTCGAAATCCTCAATTGTCTTGTCCGAATCATCAACTGCTGAGGGTGTTCGCCGTGAGCGTCGTGCCTTTTCGTGACGGCGCCGCGCCGTGGTGATATGTACAATCCCAAACGGTAGTTAAGTTCAATCTACACGACGACGGTTCTCTTTTCACACCGACTCTAATATGGTGTTCTTCATTTTAGTGGAAGAGGATATGCTGAGGCAAATCATCGGGGTGTTCTTCCAAACATTCCCAGCAAATGTAGACGGCGCGCAGGAGCAAATACAGGTAACAGATTTTTTTCATTAAACATTATGTACTGTTCTTTACCGCGCTCGTCAATGCAAAGCATATGGTCTTTACTTTCGGGAAATAAAACGAAACACCACAAATATTGATGCTTTGATTCTAAATTAATGCAGTAAAAATGCAGTCAAAACAACTTTCATATTAGCTTCTCTTTGGTTTAGTGAATAACTTAGTGCAATACCATAACATATATTACCAAATACATTGTAACATAAAGTATTATTATTTAAAACTGGGATACCATACTATACAATTTTACAAACGCGTCGTAAACAATAAAGAAATACTTTTCCAAACAATGAAACCGCCCTTCAAAATATAAATGCAAACTTGAAAATAAAAGCTTGTATTGTTCTGAAAAGAGATTTATAATACTAAGTTCCACCATCATCTTAAGATAAATTCAACAAACATATAATTCAGTTCCTACTTGCCTGAAAAGAGAAACAACATTGAAGCTATTGCTTATTTCACTTTCGTACATAACATACGAAACATACTTCCAAATAAAATTAACGATAAAGAAATCAAAATCTGACAACCAAAGAGCAATCACCACAGAGCATCTAATCAAACGTACATTACATACATTTTAATGTTAGCACTAAAAATGGGCATTATGACTTAGCACTAAAAATGGGCATGATGACTATTTTCTTATTTTATGTTACATAATATTACCTCTTAAAAAAAGAAACATTGGTAAAAGAATTATTTCGCTAGCATGAAAACTGCCCGAGATATCACAGTTTGAAATGCACACAAATTGGACTCACCCGAAAACGTTCCATACTAATGGCTACTAAGTTATGACGTCACGTTTGAGTAGTTTGTATGCAACGCGTAGGAAATTTGTTCGGCAGCTATATTAAATATTGTGTTTATCAAAATGCTATAAATTTTACGGACTAATTAAATGTATTATTTGTTTTAACTTTTATACTTTTTAAATGGACTTGTCCGCCCAACTTTGAAGGGTCATAAAACAAATAATACGTGATATATAAAACCAAGAGGTATACAAGCTACTCTAAAAGTTAAATATGTTTACGATTTTTATTAGTATTTAGTTATTTTATTCATTAGTCATCATCCAAATTGTACGTTTTACACAGAAAGCCACGATACCTACACTACGTACTCTCGCAAATGCCCCCTCCAGCTCCCCGCTGGCCGAGATAGACCAAGAAGCTGTCGTGAGGTTCATCGTCTCTCTCACCAGGGTCAACCATGAGGTGAGCATAGACATTCTTGCTTTTGTCTTTGGATTAATGTTATGGGTTAAGAGTACGTACACATTTTGCCGCTGACTGCCGCTCTCTCGCTCGCACATTTCATGTTTTCTTAAGATTTCTTAAAATATCTGACATGTGACTTGAGGAATCCCTGATCTACAAGGTTATTTTTAACACGTTTTTATTAGGTTGCTTTCGCGTTTGTTTGTTTGTTTGATTGTTTTTTTTGTGTGTTTCTCCACAGAGTTTGCGAACGATTTTATCCTAACTTCCCGATGAGCTAGAGACTTAAAACTTTGAACATAGGCCAGAACTGGAAGGCAATGCAATATTATGGTATCATTGAGCTGATCTGATGATGAAGCCGAAAGAAGGCCACAGGAACCCTATGAAGAAACCATACAACCCCATCGTGTTTGGGCTCGTTAAAATCGTCTTGACGAGTACTCTAATGGGAGACGTGGTTCAGGGTCTGATGATGAAGCCGAAATGCCATGCCATAGGAACTCAATATTGAAACCGTGCAACCCCATCAAATTTGGGCTCGTTTGAATCGTCTTGACGAGTTCTTTGTTGGGAAATAGTTTCCAGGGGCTGATGATGGAGCCGGAGGAAGGACACAGGAACTCTTTAATAAAACCACGCTACCCCATCGAGATTGGGCTCGTTTGAATCGACTTGACGAGTACTTTGTAGGGAAATAGTGTCCAGGGTCTGATGATGGATCCGGAAGAAGGCAACTGGAACTCGGTAATAAAACCATGCAATCCTATCGAGTTTGGGCTCGTTTTTAATCATCTTGACGAGTACTTTAATGGGAAATAGTGTCTGAGGATCTGATGATGGAGCCGGAGGAAGGCCATAGAAACTCTATAATAAAACCATGCAACCCCATCGAGTTTGGGCTCGTTTGAATTGTCTTGACGAGTACTTTGTTGGGAAGTTTCCAGGGTCTGATGATAGAGCCGGAAGAAGGTCACTGGGACTCTGTATTAAAATTTAAAACCATGCAACCCCATCGAGTTTGGGCTCGTTTGAATTGTCTTGACGAGTGCTCCGATAGGAGATGGTATATCTTTAGTCTTAGCTCGTTAACTAAAAAGCAGAAAATAAAAATTTACTAAAAAAAAAACTTTTTTAAAAACATGTTTTTATTACAAAAAAGTTGGACTAAAAATATTAAAACGGACTAGTAAAAACAGACTAAAAAGTATAAAATATTTTTTTCTTTAAATATCTATTACCTACCCTACAGAAATTTTAAACCTTAAAACGTGGGGCGCATGCTAAAGACAATATGGATGATAAATTTTACAAAATGCGCCCCACGTTTTTAGGATTAAAATTTCTGTAGGGTAGGTAATAAATATTTAAAGAAAAAAATATTTTATACTTTTTAGTCTGTTTTTACTAGTCCGTTTTAATGTTTTTAGTCCGACTTTTTTGTAATAAAAACGTGTTTTTATTAGTTAATACAACACCTCTCGTGGGGTTGATCAGACCCTCAAACTGAAAAACTTTCATTATGGGACCAACCTCGAAATCACAAAAAAATATCTGCTGTTATAAAAGTACAATCCTACGCTCTATCGAAATGTATGAAACAGCTGATTTTTTTTCGCCGTTTCAAGGTTGGTCCCATAATGAAAGTTGTTCAGTTTGATGGTCTGATCGGTTGATCGTGGGGTTACATAATAAATCTTGTCTCAAATTTAATCTGCTTTCATTTTGTAAAAAAACTTATGTCGCTGGAATGTATAGTTTTCGAGATATATGTGAAAAACCGAAAAATGGGACCTTCAAAACTCCCCCTCTCCCCCGGTATAGGGGCTACGGGCGGGGACTTTTGATATGTTCACCTCCTAACGGGTCCAAACAAAGTTACGAAGTCAAAAATTGTGTTCCACGCCTTTCCCTCTATACCTTTTTTTGAGCGTTCATTGCCTGTACTAAAAGGCAGTTACTGACTTTGGGTCGTTAACAGCTTTGTGGGCATATACATATATGGGTTAGCTAAAAATAACCTTGTATATACTCTGTTCACGGAAACGAGTTATTATAGCGCCTTCTCTATCACACATTTTCATACAAATAACAAAGACAAAAAAAAACTTTTTTGGGGTCAGTGGGCGTTAACAATACCTTAGAAAAGTAAATGCGCGCTCACACTGCGCTTCTCAAAAATTCGCTTAGCTTATACCCGCGGCTTCATCTAACCTATTTGAGAGCCATTTATTACAGAGAATAAGAATGGAACTAGCACACCTGGGCTATTTTATTGTACAAAAATTTGGAAAAAAGTATTTTCTTAAGTTATTGCTCATTTATGACAAAAGAACAATACGGGTCATTAGCACACTTGCGCCACCTTGAGATTCAAAATTCAATACACAAGCCAGGTAACGAATTGAGAATACAGTTACAAGTAAGAGCACGTCTGCACAGTGCGGGGAGTATGAGTAGACTAAAAAGTACTCGTACCGTGTACACCACCTTAGCGTTTATCACTGACCAATCACAGTAAAAAAATTGTGTGAGTGAGATAGCGCTCCACTAACTCGTTTCCGTGAACAGACTATAGTGATGTCCTTATCCCGTATGACAGCTGACAGACAGTCAGGGCGCGATGGCGATGTGCCTGTGCGCGTACGTAGTGCGGCGGCCGACGGCGTCGTGCGTGGGCCTGGTGTGCCGCATGCTGGCGCTACTGTCGCCGCCGCGCGCTGCTCATGTGGCGGCTGAACTCGCCGTCATGCTCAGGGACGCTTGCCAGGTATTATTTTTATATCTTTTTCCAAATTTCAAAGATGTATTAACGACAAATAGGGCTAAAATAAGCCACAAATCTTATAAATCAAGAAGATCTCTTGATTAATTTACTGTGATACGTCGAAAAGCCACCTTTTTATGTGATTTAAACTTATGTTACTTTAAAAAAGTTATTCAAATTTTATCTTAGATACTTGTGAAATAAAGTAGGTCGAACTAACAATAATATGTCAAAATACAAATAAAATACTTAAGTTGGTAAACTAATTTGAAAAAAAAAAATATACTACAATAACGTTAGATTGATTAAGTAAAAGATGTTTAAAAAATTAAACCATAATTGTTTGTTTTGTTAAATGTGATTTAACATATTTTTGCATGATGTTTATGATACGGCTAAATAGGTTTAAGACTTATATTTTCTTAATTTTATAATAACACCACATTTCTGTATTTATTGCAAAGAAAGCAATTTTGAATTTTGATTTTTTTTTGATCATAGAAATTACCGGACAAGCAGTCGTGCAGGAATCTTACACGCTATTTAGGAGCTTTGGAAGCCATGGAGCGTACCAGTGTCAACAAGATGTCGAACACAGGTAAATGTAGAAAACGTAACCACAATATAGAGACAGTAGAGTACAGTAGTTAAGCTTAGCACTCGTGCGCTCGAGCAACGTTCACATAGACACCTCTCACCGACACTGTATAGTGTATAACCGGAATCTCAAATAAAAGATAATATGCTGTCGGGTGCAGCTTAAAGGACTGCTTTCCTTAAAATTATAGCTCATAACAAGTGTCAGAAACCCAATGTCAAAAATGGCAGACAGGGAAAAACCAAGGACAAAATCGCGTCCAAAAGAAGCAGTCATAGATTACAAAAAACTCCTTATTGTAGGGAATGCAAAGGAATTCTGGTCCATACGTTCTAATTTCTAACACAAATGAGTTAGAGTACGTGACGCAGTGTTGTTCGGTCGTTGAGAGCTGTCTATGTACTTCTGTAGTCTCTCTATTTTGTGACATAACTATTATATCTCTAACACTGTTTCTCTCTCTGTAGTTTCGAATAAAAATCAGTAATGTAATGTATGTACAAAATAATTAATAAACTAGGGTCATAAAATTTTTTTCTCTATTAATAAAAGTAATAAAATAATGATTGTCGTCAGGTATTACTGAAGGAACGATTCAAAGTGAAGATACATTAGCTCAAGTGACGGGACGCACAACTACATCACTGCGTAAGTATTGCACTTAAATATTGTTTATTACCTTATGTCGTTTTCTAAGGTCTAACTAATATATCGTTAAAAATGGGTTCGGAGTTTACTTTCGTGTTTATGATTGAATATAACTTTAGCTTGAACAAAATTGTACAGGTAATTGTATGTAATTGATTATATTAAATTAAATATTTGAACCCTGAAAGCCCAAAAACACATTTAATTCCTGTTGGAAATATTATAAATGGGCATTTAGATAATTTTCTCAATTAGCAGGAAGAAGGGTATCACTCCGTGCTTGTACTTTTATATTAGCCTACTGACTCAGTCGAGCCAGCGCACGAGGGATGTCATGTGTCGGTTGAGACAGAGCTACGCAACAGAAAGGGAAGCGCTTCGAAGGCGCTTATAATAATAGGCACGCAGCGCTGTGCAATTTGAAATTATACTTTATTGCCGTGCACCGAGAGTAGCGTATTATTTGATTGTCCTCGCGCGGATGCACTTCTTCTGTACGTTTAGTAATGTCTTTTTCGCTGTACTTTTATGTATTTCTGTGTTAGTGTGCTAAGTGTTCATTGTAAACAGCACTTTGATAGTAATTTTATCGTCTTATTTACTTTATAATCAGGTGGTTTCTCCGACTATCGCTTCAGTAAACCATCAAGCGGGTGTTTCAGAATGACGTTACGTATGTCCACAGTTACAAGTTTTCAATAATAATTAGCAATTCATGTATTGTCTTGTTTTCACATCATGATTCTAATGTAGCTATATCACTATCACAGTCAGCAAAGCATATGAACTACGACTTTTTATCGTTCGGAGTTCGGAGTCTGTCAAGAATCAAGATAGAGATACATTGCGCTAGCAAAGTTTGTTGCGTTTCGCATGCTAGTAGCTGTACAAACCATTGTCGATTTTCCAGTATTGACTGACATGTCGTTCGGTAGCTAAAATTAATTTAGTATTAACATTTTGATAGCGTTTAAATTCGAGATGTCATTTTAATCTATTTGTTGAAATATACAATATCGTATTTGGATTTTTTGTACCTACGTAGTATCCAAAAGATCGATTACCAACTTTCATTTATATTTTATGGAACTAGATTACTAGAGTATGTGATGAAATTAACACCATCTAGTTTTAAAAGGGTAGTATTTAATTGGGTAACAATAAATTACTATTTTGGGTATCAAAAATACTGAATATAGCATACTGAAATACTAAGTGGGTGACGGACTGAGGGCGACTAGAAAAATTGAAAATGGGTGACTTTAAAATACAAATTGAGTAACTATTTATTCAGAACGGGCGACCAAATTACTATTTGGAAGACAACCGTAGAGCACACAAAACATTTAAAATTTGGCACATATTTTATTTATAAAAGGCTACTATTAATCTAATCGAGGTGACAAAAATACCATGTTGGGCAGCTTACAGGGGTTTTTCACTTAGTACTTGACTCACTACAAGGGAGCGCGGCCTAAAATTTTAGTTGCGGAACGATTCGCTAGATGGCGGTCATTTTTCGTTTGTCAAACTGTCGATAGATGTCGCTATCCCGTGCTGAATCGCGGTATCGTGTGTCTTTCACAGTTTTATAATAGTGAAAGCTGATTTGCAATAAATTAATATTTAGTATTTTCTTCATAAAATGGAGAAACTGACCGGTCTGGTTACCTACCTAAAAAATTACAATTACAAACCAAACCAAATTATATATACCTACTATAGAAACCTACTAGTACCTATATATTTATCGTACTCTTTTTGTCACATTTCGCTAGATGGCGTTGATCATTAGGTCTGACTGATAACTCTATCTCTAGTATAATAATGTACTCTATGGCAGCTTAAATCAGTTATAGTTACCTACTTGGTATAATAGTCGCCCACTCAGTATTTTTGTCACTCATTTAAATTATTTATCTCCCGCATGTAATTGCTCGTTTTACGTATTTTTGTAATTCACAGTTTGTCGCCCTTTTACTTATTTTGTCGCCAACAAAATAAACCGCTGCCACGTTTAGTGTATCCCTTTAACAGTCGCTCTTTATTATTTCCGGTCACCCAATAAAAAATATCCTGTTTTAAATTTATACAAATTACTGTTTAGTATTCTATCAATTTTCAATGATTACAGCTCAACCTCTGGCGCGCAGCACTCACGTCGTTATCAATGAAACGGTGGAGGAGGAAGTTGAGATAGACGAGACATCTCCCTCGGAAATCGTCACCAGGATCTCGGAAGGTAATATTTGAGATGAAATGCATTCCACTTTAAGAGGGCGCAGTCTGCAAACTCGCGCCGCCATTGAAACGAAAATGATAGTAGCCACTTTTCGCAATAAAGGTCCGTTAAACTCATAGAAATAGAATGTCAAAGAACAACAATGTCAATAAACAGGTGATCCGAAAACGAATGCATACATTTTATATGAGATACATAAAATATGACTTAGATTCATAAAATATGACTATATATGGCAAAGGAAATTAATAATCTATGTTCCATACTGTTTTCTTCGTCGATAAACGAATAAATGTAGCGAAATTTGGTTTTAGAGAAATGTGTGGCAATATCTTATTTACCTGTGAAAAGTGTGATTACTTGGATTGTTTCTTTTTATCACATCACAATTACTTAGAGCACAAGACACCATGGCTCCACGATACCTTTATTTTAAATTCTAATTAAGATTAACAAATATTTTAAACAAACTGTGATTGCTCATTTGCTAGGCGGGACGCTAGGGGCTCTTACTGTAAAAAATGTTGGTACAAGTGACATGTACTTGATCCTTTGTCTCTTTTTTACATAGACCGTGTCCGTATGATGTTAACTTCTCTTTTCCACGCTTTGTTGGTCTTCTTGAGCGCTGCGAAAATTTTTCTATGTCTATGGTTAAACGAAAGATACGTGCGGTTTCGGTGTGACGTCCAATAGGGAATGCCATTGAGTACAACGTCACGAGCTGCAATGCGTAGGGTTACGCACTACGCATCAGTTTGCGTGTTACGCAAGCGGTGTGTCATGTCTCATAAAGTTTCAGACATTACAACGTCATGATACGTCTACGTGCACGCTTACGCATACGCTTACGCGTCCGGTGTGTTTCGCACTTAAATGACAGGCTAGAAAATATTGTTTAAAATATGTCTAAAATATTGTTCCGTGCGGGTAATTTCATAAAAATATGAGCAGCTTTTTTGCTTTAGTCGTCCCGTGACCACGGCCCCTGGAAAGGTGTTGAAACGTCGGGAAACCCAAAAACCAACAAATCCAAACTAAATAATTCTACAATAGCATCTGAATTAACCAATATACGCGCTGGAATCCGTAAAAAGTGTTTTATTTCTAATAGAAAATATTGTTTAGGTGATAAAAAGTACCACAACGCTTGTTTGGAGTGCACTACAGAGAGATAATTCACAAGTTCGTCTTTATATAAGCACTGTCAGTCTCGTTTCAATGGCATCGCTAGTCAAACAGTCAAACTGACCGGTCAAAAAGTACAATGTCATATCCGCGTGGGACCAAAACTGAGTTTGATAACAATGACCGATTATATAAATAAATAAAAAATAAAAAAGGGTCAAACAGTTTAAATACTGCAATAATGTCATCCTGATTTATTTTATCTTAGAGACTCATCGCTTTTAACACTTTTTTGCATATTTTAGGATAGAAAGACAATTATAAAGAAAGTAAATAAGAAGCGGTCTTATTTGTTTTATAGAGAATTTAGTAGCCGGCGATTCTGGCAGCCCTAAATCGGACAAGCCATCTTCGGTCGCTGACAACCCTGCTTCTACCGAACCACAGTCAGACTCTAGCAGTGGTGTATCTCCGGTTAAAAAGGCTAAAACTACTAAAGGTAACTACAAAACCACGTGTTGCTAGTAAAATTATTTTTTTACCATCGCCACTCGAAAAAGTGCGTTTAATGGGGATGGCAACGCAAAGCTTATTGTAGATGTCGCTGCGTACGCTTGTTCCTAAGACAGTAGACGTTCAGAACAAAATGTATGGGAAAATAGGTATTTATTTTGTGGTTTATTTTTACCGAAAAAGTCCCATTGACCCAAAATGGATATAAAAGACTATTCTACAATGCAAATGCCGGATTTTAAAAAACGATTTTTCAAGTAAAAGTCCTTTGTTTTCATAGTTCTCGTGAAACAAGCGTACGCAGCGCCATTTTGACAGTTGCCTTCCCCATTCAACGATGAGTGAATAAATCGCGAAAAATTATTTAAATTTGGAACAAGCAGGCATCATTATCATGTGCAAAAAAACGTGCTGTAAGTACCTACTGGCTGCTATGGAGCTATTCCATAGAGCCATAGTTACACAATGAAATAAAAAAAAAAATATCCCGCCAAATTATTTAGGTTCTTTTGAGTGTCTTATCTTTGGGTTCTTTTCTATATATTGGAGGGAGATTAGATGTTCAGTTTTGCAGCGTCCAGTCCATCAGTCAAGTACGATCTTCAGTCTGGAAAATTAAAAGTCTATAAAGACTGATGAAATGGACTGATGCCAGACTGATCAAGTCTTAGCGTGGTTGTTTTATATGTCATTGGAAAACTTCTAATTTCACAATTTTCTAATGTTTAAATATTACCGATTACACTACCCACCTAATTAATAAAATGTGATGACTATAAATACGATACTACCTATACGTAAGGTCTGTTATTTGTTTTCTCGCAGTCAATGGTAAAAAGTAGAGTACATAACTGGTGAAATATATCTCATTTCGGTCCTTTGTTCGCTGCTCTCGGGATCCAACTTAGTCTCTCGAACTAAATTCCCTCTTTTTTCACTTGTTGTATAATCTACTATTTCACGAGTTTCTTGACAGACTATGAAATAGCATCAGTCTGAGAAAGTTTACTTTAAAAAAATAAATATTTTTGACCCATGATTCTTTGGCAAAAATGATTAGTTTCATTAGTAGAACTCTTGCCTTAAAACGACTGCAAAATATTTTGACCCATGATTCTTTGGCAAAAATGATTAGTTTCATTAGTAGAACTCTTGCCTTAAAACGACTGCAAAATAACGATGTCCTGCCATGTCAACAAAACAGTCAGTGCGGGTTAAAAGACAGAGTGATAGTTTTCAATAAACGCCGTAGTTTGTGTAACCCGTACTAGATTTACACATCATGGAAATAATACCTACTTATAATAGAAATGTTTTGTCTATAGCTAAGAAAAAGAAGTTGTCACTAAGCAAACAGTCGTCCGAGCCATCAAAAGGCAAATCCAAAGCGCAGATTTCGAGCAAGGTGACGGAAGACGATGTTGAAAAGGGAGGCATCAAGAGAAGTCGATCGCAGAGGTCCCTGGTAGATGTAGAAAGAGGTAATAGGCTAGTTGACAAAATTTGGAAAATAGTTTAAAAATAAAGTTTGGTATCTATTTTACCCCAAAAATATGTTATTTTAAGAAAAATAAGTCATTTACCTATGAATTTTGCGTTTTAAGAAATGAACTCAAAATGACATCGAAAAAGGCCAAAACTGTCATGGCGTCTTAAATGACGTCACGCCTCACGAAACATTCGTGTTTGACACGTCTACACACCTACACCTGTGTGTGTGTGTGTGTGTGAAAATGCAGCAACAACAAATGTTTCGCGAGGCGTGACGTCACGCGCCTCTGATTGGTGTTCAATGTCACGTGATTAAATGGCCAATTTTGCCGATTTTATTTTCCGTAAATATTGGTAATCTTTATTTATTTTAATGAAAAAAGTGTTTTTTTGGTTACTATTTAACATGCTCAATCATTAGAAACCTTATGCTAGCCCATTTATTCTTAGTGGAAACAAGCCTATTGTATTGGTTTTTATCTTCTACTAGTGGCCGCCCGCAACTTCGTCTGCGTGGAAATGTTTTTTGCTATCCCTCGGGAACAATACTTTTTTCGGGATGAAAGGTACCCTTTGTCCTTCTCTGTACCCATGAAAATGTGTATGCAAAATTTCATGATGATCGGTTTAGTCGTCAAGACGTAAAGGCGTAACAAGCAAACAAACGAACTTTCGTATTTATAATATTAGTAAGGACTAGCGATCTGCCCTGGATTCGCTTCGGTTCCTTCCTTTTTTTGCCAATTGTGGCTTCAAACAACATCCAAAAAGAAATCTAATCCCTTCCAGACTGTCGCCTCCATTCGCTCCAAAAGTCTGTACCCGTCCCGTTTGAGTCCCGTCATCGGTATAAGAAACGGGCGCGAAAAATTTATTTTCACGCGCGTAATTTTTTTGCGATATCTCCTAAGATATTATTTATTTTAACCTATACATATAATGTAAAGGGCTAAAATTATGTGCATAAAACGCTTATGGTAACGAACACATTTAATTTGATAGAGATTAATACTGTATACGTCTAAATCCTACTAATATTATAAATGTGAAAGTTTGTGGGTTTGGATGTTTAGATGTTTGGATGTTTGTTCCTCAATCACGCAAAAACTACTGAACGGATTTGGTTGAAATTTGGTACACAGATAGTAGATAGCTTAGATTAAAACATATGATACTTTTTATCTCGATATTCCCACGGGAACGGGAACCACGCGGGCGAAACCGCGGGCGGCCGCTAGTACCTTATACATTCGTCGTCGAGGACTTTTTTGTAGACCTATAACAGAGGAACAATTCTATCATAAATTTTTTTGCTATAGCTCAAAAGGTTTAGTGAGCGTTTTCGATGCTAACTTCCAGTCGGCTTAATTTTTGCCTTATCTTCAACATTATTATCGTCATAATATTTCTATCAATTTACATGAAACCTCAACTTATTACACACTTAAACCTTCCTCAATAATTATTCTATCAATTGGTGAAAACCGCATGAAAATCCGTTCATTACTTTTTGAGTTTATCGCGAACAGACAGACAGACGCGGCGAGGAACTTTGTTTTATAATATGCAGTGATACTTATAAAAAAATACGTCATTGCGAAGACAAACTGATTTTAATTTCTTTTTCATGCAATCAAAAATTCTGAAACTCTTTTCTATTAATAAGGGAGCTTATTCCTACCTATCAAAAAATATTCAACCAATTTGATATTTTTCAGACATTCGCCCCCACTTCTCATGCTCATAAAGTTAGTATTTATGTAGGGTAAAATGGTGCGTTTTATGCACTTATTAGAATAAACTATATCGGGATTTACAGCATGTACCTGTTTATTTTTTAGACTCCCGATATTTAGGCGCAGTTGCGTGCGCCATGATCACGGAAGAACTTCTTCCGTAACGTAAATAACCATGGAAATTTAAAACAATATATTTTATGTACTTGTTGTACAATCTATATTATTTACAAATCAAATTCATTTTGTTTGTTTTTCTCAGCACAAAAAGCCAAAGCAGAAGCAGCAAAAGCCAAAAAGACCTCATCTCCCGATTCCTCCCCCCCGTTCCACGACTTGGACAGTTCCAACGTGACAGTAAGAAGGTCTACCCGATCATCCCCGCCGCCGTTCCAAGACCTGGACAGCTCCAACGTGACAGTGAGGAGGTCCACCCGAGGTCCACCTTCGGGGTCCAGTTCCGACTCCAGTGGACCCGGCAAGAATAAGAAGGGGAAAGCTAAGAAGAAGGTTGAAGGTTAGTCTTGTTTCTTATTTGGAGTGTTAAATTAAAATAACATGAGTAAGTATTGAAAAGTCCAGGGGGAGAGGGGTTTGACTCTCCAAATCCCCCATATGCCTGTCCAAATCCCCCATATGCCTAATATCTTTAAAATAGTGCGTGTCGTAGAGAAAAGTGTTCTTCTACCGAATAAAAGTTTAGAAAATACTCTAACGGATTTGGATGAAAATTGGCATACAGATAGTTTATATGTAACCTGGATTAAAACGTAGGATACTTTTTATTTTGATCAATGATTACCTAGGGTCCCCGTGGACGAAGTCCTCTCACTTTTTGTTTTTTTAGTAATATCTCCAAAACGAGAAAAAAGATTTTGAGCTGGTGTCTAAGCAAATAACGACTTTATTGCCTTTGTCTTAGAACTTAAAGCCGTGTGAGTAACAATATCCTCGGTAGGATCGAACCGCAGCGGCGCCGTTTCACACCACTCTTCGTTTGAATGTTTGGTCGTTGTACTGAATTAAGAGCTTTTACTGACAAGTAAAGATCGCGATACGCTTTGCTGGATGCGGACAGCGCAGGACCGATCGTCGTGGAGATCCTTGGGGGAGGCTTATACCCAGCCTTTGCGGCTGATATGATGATTGACAAGTGAATAACGACTCTATTGCCTTTGTCTTATAACCTAAAACCGCGCGAGTAACAAGATCGTCGGTAGGATCGGACTACAGCAGCGCCGGCTCCCACTTCATATTCGAATGTATAGTCGTTGTACTAAATTAAGAGCTCTTATCGATAAGTGAATAACGACTCTATTGGTTTTGTCTTAGAACTTAAAACCGCGCGAGTAACAAGATCGTCGGTAGGATCGAACCGCAGCAGCGTCTGCTCCCATTACTTTACGTTCGGATGTTTGGTCGTTGTACTAGATTATAAGCTCTTATTGACAAGTGAAGGTCGCGGGAAGCCGCTGGATGCAGGCAACGCAAAACTGTTCGTCATGGAGATCCTTGGCGGAGGCCTAATACCCAGCAGTGGCTGATATGATGTTTGACAAGTGAATAGCGACTCTATTGCCTTTGTCTTAGAACCTAAAACCGCGCGAGTAACAAGATCGTCGGTAGGATACGACAACAGCAGCGCCGGCTCCCACTTCATATTCGAATGTATAGTCGTTGTACTAAATTAATAGCGCATATCGACAAGTAAATAACGACTTTTGCCTTTGTCTTAGAACCTAAAACTGCGCGAGTAACAAGATCGTCGGTAGGATCGAACCGCAGCAGCGGCGCCTCACACTCCATGTTCGACGACTCCGGCGACGAAACGCAACTGCATACCATCGTTTATGATCAGGAAATTGTAAGTAAACAGTTCTGTTGTAGTCTGTGCGGAAAGATAACTGTTATGGGATTTGTGCTTTAAAAAATGTTTTTATCTACATTCACAACGTAATATTTAAAATATGAATTCAAAAAAGATTGTATAAATACGTACTTTATTTTAGAAATTAAAAAAAAAACCATTACAGTGCAGTCAACTGCATCATAAAATAACTTTTTAATTTTTACAGCACACTTTTACTTTTTAATTTACTGGCGCATATGGGACCATTGTAATAAATATCTATGGTCTGTGGTGCGGGTGCATCATGTTTAACACAAAACAAAAAAGTTATGATTTCAATTTTCACTTTTTGTTGTACTGAATTTCGTAGGATTTTTTTATTCTTGCTTTAAAATGTCTGATAGCAGTGAATGTGACAAATCTTTTATTTAAGTAGTAGGTTCAATCCCAAATTGTATGAGTGTAGATAAAGTAGTGTATGAAACTGCACATAACTAGGTATTATAACACTCATTATAACACTATTTAATACCCCTCTTTATGTATCAGTTTCATAAACTACTATTGTCATGTTGGCGGCTCTGTTTATAATACAATACAATTCTAGTCGCATATCAAAATTGTTCAATGTAGGTGTCGCCTTGTATTTGATTTTTAACAAACCTGCTAGCATTTTATCAGTACTTTCTACCCGTAAAGTTTCAGAATGCCACCTTACCTTCTTCGAAAATGAATTCTACTATTGTTTTGACAGGAACAATCGTTACTAAATGATTCGAGCGAACTAATGGACAGCAAGCAATTATCCAAAGGCAACGTTACAATTCCTGAAACTCCAGATGCTAGTGACGAGTAAGTTAACAGATTGATTGATTGATAAAGACCCAGAGTACTTATTGTTTAATTTCAAATTCTATCGCAATCTTTCATTTGTCAGATGTATGTGAAACTTTGATACTTTTTTTGGCACAAATATAAACTTACGAAAGTTTAGGAGTGTGTCACATCCATCATGTCAAAATTAGACAATAAGTATTTAAATTTGAGATTTTTGCATTCACAATGCTATTTTTAAACAATACTAAATAATATACTAGAAAAAACGACTCGCACCAGATCAATACCATCCAAAGGTCGCGGGTTCGATTCCCGTCTGAGTATTGATCTTGTGCGAGTCGTTTTTCTAGTATATTATTTAGTATTGTTTAGACAATAAGTTTCCTGTTTTTTAGATACCTAGTTGGAAAAATAACTAATATAGCCATACTCTCTTTTGTTATTCCATGAGTTTAATTTCGTGTAGCATTCAAATCAGTTTTATTATTTTTCCTTGAAACAGTCTATCTATAAACTTTTAGATTTTTGCATTCACAATGCTATTTTTATATTAAGATGAATAAATAATGAAAAATATTAGAAAAAATCGGCTCACCCGTAGCAACTTAGACGGGATTCGAACCCGCACCCTTAGGATTCCGGCCCAATTCACTACCAATTATGCTATCAAGCCGCTGAGGGATGTGGCGAAATTTTCTAATACTTTCCACGCTTCCGCTGAAGATCAGCGCCATCTCACCAATGTGAAGAGAACTACTTCGACATTCGGTTGTAGCACCCTTGCAGGTGCCAGACAATCAATTAAGGTGAAACAGTACAATTTTAAACTTTTAGATTTTTGCATTCACAATGCTATTTTTATATTAAGATGAATAAATAATGAAAAATATTAGAAAAAATCGGCTCACCCGTAGCAACTTAGACGGGATTCGAACCCGCACCCTTAGGATTCCGGCCCAATGCACTACCATGCGGGTTCGAATCCCGTCTAAGTTGCTACGGGTGAGCCGATTTTTTCTAATATTTTTCATTATTTATTCATCCCAGTCTATCTATAGCAATTTATTTCGCAATTATGAGTTGACATTGACAGTTTAAAAAACATTATGATTTCTTCAAAATCATTGTTTTTTTGTACTTTACTTGCCTGGGACTTTTTCTTCTAAAAATATACTACGTACGTATATTACGTATTAGTTACAAATTAGCCCCTATTTAAATAATGGAAAAAATGTTTTAGGTCTGAACTGGAAACCGAACCGGTGAACACCAAGGCGAAAAACAAACGAAATGCCAAGAAGAAGTAGTAGTCTAATTTACTCATGTGAAGTTAAGTATAGTATTTAATAAATTGATTTCTTTTTTAAATAAGCTTTTATTTTAATGTTCATAAGGTTGAAATTAGTTAACTGACGTTTTTTGCAGCAATAGTAAATATAATTGAGTATCTATTGCACTTGAGTGACACCTTCAGATCTTTACGCAGTTAAATGCTACAACTGTAAACATATTTGGTAACTGGCTTTACAGGTGCGTTCAAAATTAAATATACAACATATACAACCCGCGCAAATAAAGAATGGGATTAGATATCGTCATTCATATTAAGTTCTCGCTCGCACACTAATCGCCACAGGCCTCCATCACTCGCTCGTCGGTCGCGCGATAAGCACCTACCGCTAGCCGGTCCGCCGCCGGGACAAGCGCCGCCGTATGAGCGCGGCATCTTACTGCACAAGTAGGTATTGTCTCTTTATAACAGTAACAATGTCGAGTCGACATTACTGTGCCGTGTACGGATGTCAATATCAAAAAACCAATAAACAACTGTCGTTTTTCACATTGTGATATATGCTACGCAGTTCATTTAAAAGAAGACAACCCTAAAGTTGCGTCGTCAGAAAAGGTAAGAGCACGCGATAGAAAGAGAGGCAACTACTAACTGAACTACGCGACCTGAATTGCACTTTATTGCTTTGGAGCCAAAGTCGCTATTTATTTAAATGACTTTGCCGAATGCTGCTTCTGTATCTTGTACTATTATTTTATTCTGTGATGCCACACCTATCGCTCTCTCAGTCACACTGATTGTGGTAAGCGCGGCAAGCAGCCATTTTCATTTCCATTTTCATTATCCCATTCTTTGTCTTGTGAAGAGCACGAAATAATGAAAACCTCCAATTTACCTTCCTTTTTTATTCGCAAAGGTATCTTAACTTAACCCTATATTACAAAAGTCAGTCTTAATCTATTAGTACGGGCGCTCGATTGGTGCGTTGTGTTTGGTGTGCCATTCGACGTTGTGGTCGTTATTCTTGTGCCAAGGGTGCCACTCCTTGTGCCACGGCTTCCAGCGCTGGCCGTCTGTTAGCTTGGCCTCGTTACTACCGTAGTCATCGTAATTCCATCTGTAGGAAAATGAAATAAATTGAGGTTAGAGAAATATCACGCGTTATAAATAATAGATTGGTCACATAATTAAAGACACCAGTCGATTTCAACAAGGTTACTTTGAAGCCTTGGTTCTCCGCCAAGGATTGACCTAGCTGTGATCTGATGATGGCCATCCAGGGACTGAATGGAGGAGATTCAGATTGCTATACACACCCAACTAATCTGATCAACATTCTGAGAGATATAAGAATATGTTAAAAAACCGCGAAATTAGCATAAACTGAATGGAAATTCTGAAACTGAAAACTCTGATCGTTATATCTCTTAGAATGCTGATCAGATCAGTTGGATGTGTATATCGATGTGATCTCCTCCCTGGATGGCTATCATCAGATCACAGCTAGGTTAATCCTTGGCGAAGAATCAAGGCTTCAAATTTCCCTCGATTGTATGAAAATCGACTAGTGTCGTTATAGCCTAGTTCCAAATCACGCCAACAGCGCTGTTAGCGTATAATCCATTAAATTATGTAGGTACGCAAAAACCCTATTTGTGTAATATTTTGTGACTTTTTAAACCGACTTCATAATTTGGTCGGATTCGCGCTAACGGCGCTGTGAGCGTGATTCGGAACGCGGGGTATGTGACCGCCATTGTACCTAGGTTTTCTTATTATTATTTTTGATTGTTTTTTTTAATAATAATAACGCCAGTAGCACACCGCCGCGAAAGAATACTAGCGAAACCGCAGTAGGTTCCGCCATGACTTGTTTGCTAATGACGTGACGACGATTATGACGACCATATCTTCGTAGCGATTTCGTGTCATGCTTATCGCGGCGAGAGTGAAAATTTATGCATAAGGCCGTATACAGAGAGAAAGCTGGTAGCCGGCGCCGATTTATTTTGCTATACTAAAATGGACCTCATCCCGGCGTATTATATTATATAGCGCTTATTGGCGCCGATAAGCGCCGCTCCGTTTTAGTATAGCGAAAATATAATATAATACGCCGGGATAAGGTCCATTTTAGTATAGCGAAATAAATTGGCGCCGGCTACCAGTTTTCTCTGTATACAGCCTTAGAACAGGCTGTTCCTGCATCTGTTTCGCTTGTCGTACAACTGACAAGTCATGGCGTAACCTACTGCGGCTTCACTGGAATTGTTTCGGGGCGAAGTTGTGCTACAGGCGTAAATGATGGAAGGTTCTTATTCCACGTAAGGATTGTCTTTCAATAT
This sequence comes from Agriphila tristella, assembly GCA_928269145.1. NCBI lineage: Eukaryota > Metazoa > Arthropoda > Insecta > Lepidoptera > Crambidae > Agriphila > Agriphila tristella. The sequence continues at coordinate 19,173,762 of OV743445.1, forward strand.
CACCACATGATTATTTAGAAAAATATTCCTGTGCATGTTGTTTAGTGAGCAGAATAGATAGCAAGCTGTGTTTTTTGTGTTTTGTGGTTATTTTGTGCGTGCACGCAGTCGCAACTTTCAGTCAATATACTGAACTAGCGACCGCCCGCGACTTCGTCTGCGTGGAAAGTTTTGTGCTCTCTTTCGGGAACAGTACTTTTTCTGGATGAAAAGTACCCTATGTCCTTCTCTTGACCCCTGACCAGGCTAGGCGCACTCCGCGCTTTAGGTACAAAGCTACAAGTACGTAGCGGGTCCGTCCGGACGGACTAATTTCAGAGGGCTACCGCGTGCCGGCTGGGTCGCACATTAGCAGTTCGATTTCGATAGTATGCCTTAATACGAATAAAAAGGATCCGAACCTCACGTTTTTCACTCTTCCAAAAGTCCCAAACGACATCAAAACGTAAGAAGTGCTTGTCTACTAGGTACCTAGTTTAGTTAGTAACTAGTATCCGTTTATTCTTAGGTATTTACTTGTCTTATTTGCTAAACAATCTTCGCCCAACTATTTATTGAAATAATAATTTATAGATTAGGTAGGTACTTACTTACCTACCTACTTTCGAAATAAAATTACTTAATTATAATTACAATTTCATTTCGTAATAAAGCCAATTGCTTTAAAGCCAAATGTGGCGTTGACTGTACCTAGCTTATGTTTTTTTAAACGTATTTAACTACACATTATTTCACAAACACATAACTTGTAATAAATTAACTACCAGTTATTTAATTATTATTTAAAAGAAGAAACCCTGAAGTCGTTAGAAGAGATAAGAGCTACGTGATAGAAAGAGAGGCAACTTCTAGGTGAATATAACTGTAGGCAAGAGAGCGGCGTGCAACCTGAATTGCATTTTATTAGGTATGGAATAGAGTCGTTATTTATTTAAATGACTTTGCGGAGTGGATCTTCTGTACTTGTACTATTATGTATTCTGTGCCCTGACAACGTGTATGCAAAATTTCATAATGATCGGTTCAGTAGTTAAAACGTGAAGGCGTAACAAACAAATAAACAAACGGACTTTCGCATTTATAATATTATAAAGGATAAAGGATAACGTTTGTAAAGCGTTCGATTGTTTTTTGAATTTTCCACTTATTTATGCTTAGTTATGCAAGCGCAGCGCAAAGTCAAAGCTTTTGAATGTTTAACGAATGTAGTCTATGACAGGCATTTGTTGAGATGTAAGGACGTTATGCCTTACAAGCAAATGTGTAGTGAGTGGTTTTGTTTCATAATACTTGTGTTGGATGTTGGCTGTGTATTACCCCCGGTGGATTTCAGCGGGTGTGAGTTTACGGAGGGGGATCTTTTCGATGGTCACTGTGTAATGCAGCTTTCTGGAAATCAGGTGATTGTGTAAGTAAATAATGATAGGTATTATAAAAGCTTTTCAAGAAGAGAAAGTTAGAGAAATAGAAAGGAAGTTTGGAAAGTATAGTGCGGCACTACTTTTATTATTATGGTCTTTTTAAATGTTTGTTTTAGAATAGATCAGGACAGATTGTCAAGTACCTACCCAAGTACATACATACTATCGAGAAAACAAAACTTGTGTAAAAGTACTCGATGATAATTCTTTATGGACAAAATATTTCGATTTTCCATTACAGATAACAGTTTCAAAATCATCTGTATCGATTTTTTTTACACGCGTTCTTTTTCTCGATAGATATTCGTGTTACGGGTACTGAGCGTTCAAATACTAACACCCGGGGCTCTATTTTTGAATCGCTCGACTAGCGTAGCGCTCGTGTCTACTGATTTTCTTTCGACATTAGACTCAATCTGATACATTTGAGTTGATTTGTCGAACGAAAATCAATAGAAAAAAGCGCTTGACGCGTCGAGCGATTTAAGAAATAGGGCCCCTGAACATTCAACAAAATTTCAACCTCATATCAAGACATTAAGGCACACTTTCGTTTTTTCGCAGACAACAAATTAAAGTTCACCTTAATGTCTTGAGATAAGGTTGATTTTTGACAAATGTTCCGGTATTTTGGTAAGTTAGATTCTTCGATCAATTTGGTTAGATTGCTCAGATTATTTTGGCGCTAGCTGTAGGTACTTCAATTATTTCGAAAATGCATTCGATTCTCAACCCTATAATAAAATAGGTATGTGTATAGTAGCGGGCAAACATCTTGAAATCGGGTGGGGATTGCGCAGAACGCGTATTTTGGGTATGCGTAGCGGTGAGGGGCGCGGGCGGCGGGAGAGGGGCGCGCGCTATTGGTCGCTCGCAAGTGCACATGCGCGAACTTATCCCCACTCCGTCGAAAAAGCGTCAAGGTGTTTCCCTCTTACTCTCCTATTTCGATACTTAACAACGAGAAAAGTATCATACCTGTTTCCTTCATTACTGGGCTGGCTGGCGTTATCGTCGCCGAATCTATTGCCGAGGTCCGGCTGCGGCTGCTTCTTGGCGAGCTGGTAGCGGGTAGTGATGAACTCCGCCGCCCGCTCCGCGATCATCACTGTGGGCGCGGCCGTGTTGCCTGTTGAGTACATTAAAGAAGATAGTTACATGTCATTGACCGAGCGAGCGCGAAGCGTCTCCGTTCCAGCTCAGCAAAAATGCTTTCTTAAGTTCGGCCGTCCCGCTGTCCGTCTGTCCATCTGTTCTCCTCTACAGGTCCCATTTCTCAACTGATTCTCGTAAGATTTTGTTAGCAGGTTCGATAATTATACTTTTTGCGAAAAAAATCACCCATTCGAAAAATTTTCAATGCGCAACATCTACATCTAGCTTAGAATAGATGTACTAAAATAATACCTAAACCACATGAGTAAAAAGAAAGGAACAGAGACAAAGCTTCCTAAGAACGTGAAATTCAAACTTGCAACTAACAAAACAAATGATGCCCTATGATTGTCCAGAGAAGAAGAAAGGAGGTCCTACGTAGTAGTGATTATTTCCTCTGTGCCTAAACTACCAAACAGCGCATATTACTGCTTTTCATAAGCAGTGTCAACCTCGTGGCGACATCTATTAGTTTTATTTTTAAACAAAATACAATTTGAGCGAGATCTACCATAGATATAGTATATTAAAAAGATCTACAGCTCACTGAGTCACTATTTTAATTTTATTATGTAATTTTATGATGTTTGATTTTGGCAGGATTTCCTACTAGTTTTCATTATGTCTTTTCTAAATTATTTTTCGAAAAAGTGGCGGTGCATGGTGTTCAGTGTTAATAATAACTTTCCGGGGCATGCAAAGTTCCCTATCTATCTACCATATTCGGATTAATTTATGATAGTTTTAGAGAATAACTTAGTTTTACTTACTGGTGACAATATTTGGCATGATTGAAGCATCCGCCACCCTCAGACCTAGAAAACAAATGAAAATTATAAAAAATCTAGCAGCAATACTAAAATACTGAGACATTAAAAAGAGATTGAACAAAGTAAAATTATACAGCTGTTTCTACACCATCCATAAATTAAAAACACCAGTCGATTTTCATGCAAGTGAATGTATGATTCAGATCGCTATGATCCAGCATATAAGAACCAGAGTTTTTAGTTACATGATTTCTATACATTTTTATGCTAATTTCGCTTTTTTTTAGACATATCTTTATATCTTTTAGGATGGTGATCAGATCAGTGGGGTATGTATAGCGATCTGAATCTCCTCCATTCACTCCCTGGATAGCCATCATCAGATCACAGCTAGCTCAATCCTTAGCGGAGAACCAAGGCTTCAAAATGACCTCATTTGTATGAAAATCAAATGGTGTCTTTTATTATGTGACCGCCACTGTACATGAGTGGCATACATAAAACCTGCGATCGCCAAGCTGCCTGCCAATCGTGGCGATTATGGTCTCTTTCCCCTTCCCTCCATGAATATCAGTGGGTGTCGTGCGGTGTGGTTGATAGCAAGAAAACCATTAGCTTTACCTTGAATGAATACCATGCACCCTTAGCTGCATATCCACTACAGCCTTCGGGTCTGAATCCGGCTCCATCTTGCAAGTCCCCACTTGGTGGTTTATGAATATCAGTGGGTGTCGTGCGGTGTGGTTGATAGCAAGAAAACCATTATCGTTACCTTGAATCCCATGCACCCTTAGCTGCATATCCACTACAGCCATGGGGTCTGAATCCGGCCCCATCTTGCAGGTCCCCACTTGGTGGTTCTCCGGCGCCGTGTGCTGCATCGCCAGGCACCGGAAGTACTCGTCCGGCGGGCTGCGGGAGTTCTCCCCGCACTCCTCGCCGTAGTGGGGGGAGGGAGTCATGCCGTATTTCTCTCGCATTATCTGGAAGTGTGATGTTTCTTTTAAAATAGCATAAAAATAGTATACTTAAATCATATCGTGTTTGCTTTTCTTTGTTCAGAGTGTAGAGTTTGCACAAAAGTGGTCGTGTCAAAAAAATCCTGTCGCCCGCGCTGCTCTAAAAAACGCTTCTGTGCGTCTGTTATTTTGTTTTTCTGCGTCAGGAACTTCTAGAAGATTTTTGTTTCATCTGTTACATGTTTGCCAACTTTCTCGTTTTGCCTATATTTCAACTGCTATGTACTGTTATTATGTTTCGCCAACTTTCAGTTATTTGCTATATTTTCCTTATTTGCCAATTAACAGTTTTAGTTTGCCAACCCATATACACTTATACAGTGGCAGATAAAAGTGAAATGAAAAATTGAAATGCCTCTACGCCTGCGTAATGTGACGTAACGTACCATGTGGGTGGGCATAAGTTTCGCGATCCTCTGCACGATAATAAATAAATAAATAATTGACTACAAAGCTTAAATAACAATTTCAATTACTCTAAACCACGATGATGACACAATAATTTTGTTCACTCTAACGAAATTTATAAAATCTGCATTGCAAGAGTACCCTCCGAGAGTCAGTCAACATACCGTTGTGTTAGCGAGTTTGTAGGCGATCTTGGCAGCGTCAACGATGACGTTCAGCTCGTGTTCATCCAGGAAATAGTTGGGCTGCATAATCGGCGGCTGGAGGGGATCCACCGACTGGATGGACACGTAGCCACGGCTGCGGGGCTGCAGGGATATCGCCGAGATCCTGGAACACACAATCATCCTTATATCAGCTCATGATGAGTTAAAAAAAAGGAAGTTGTTGAAGGGATAGACCAGCGGTTGCCGAATTCTTTTGGCTACGGAACCCTTTTTGGTTCACCATTTTTAGGCGAAAACCTAAGCTCAAGTAAGAAGTAAACTAACTGTAACATTGTTTTTTTTACGTGAAATCATACCATACTCGGCTTTTAGGCTTGGGGTTCGCATCTTGTAAGTAGGTATAATTTGGCTTTAAAAGAAGGACTTTTTTAAGATAAAAACATTTATTTAGTTAAAACAAATAGATATTTACTAACTCTTGAATTTTCGTGGAACCCCTGAGAGCCTCTTACAGAACCTCAGGGTTCCGTGGAACACCATTCGGGAACAGCTGGATAGACCATTGCAGAGCGTCAAGTTAATCGATAAGGAGGGTTTCATTCAAGGGTCATAGGAAACTTCAAACTTACCCAAGTGTCATGAACGTTTTTGTTTCTTCACTATGGCAACCCAGTTGTTTATTTTGGATTTCATTACCAATCGATTCCTATAACGAAAGCCCTAAATGAGTAGTTGGTGCTGATGGTGTTTCTGCCCAGTTGCCACACAGCATGCTACTTTGGTTCTAACTAACCCTAATCGAAATGTGGTATGATGTACGATACTCACTCGACTTCTCTCTTCTCTTTCTCTCCTTCATCCCCCTCCTCGTCGCTTCCTTTATGTGCGACCTCCCCAGTGCTGCAGGACGCGTAGTACCCTCCGAAGAAGAACTGCACGTCTGGTTGTCTGCCACCCGCTGGTGCGTATCGAGAGTTCACGATTCCTGTTAGCTGTAATGTTAAGTTTTCTTTAGTATGTCAGTCTCAGTACCTATTTGCTATACTTAATTACTAATTAATCGTATGAAGATTTTAAGGTTAGAGCTCACTAAATTCAGTTTCAGTTCGTCTGCTAAATAAATAAATGAAAATAAATTCTAATACAAATGAAGATAGCGTCATCCGTACGCGTGGCATCGCAGTTCTAATACGAATTAGAACTGCGATGCCACGCGTACGGACTGACGCTGTATTTAGTACTCCATAGTGTACTGAAGTTAGTTTTACAGGATGAAGTCGCACAATTTCACAAAAATCCTAACTTTTTTGTTGGCATTTGCACTCATTTGAGCAGTAACCATCTAATTTGTGGAATTAGCTAAATATTATCGCATCTAATTAATAAGTATAATGATCACCTGCGAAAGACCAGTAGCTGCTAACGGTCCATTTCTGTCCAGCATATATTCCATCGCTGTTGACCAGTTCAGTTCCGGTACGTCAGGCTCCTTCGCCAATACGAAGCTCAGATGAACACCAACGTGGTTTTGGAGGTTCTGGCCCACTCCTGGGAGGTTGTTGATCACGGGGATGTTGAATTTGTCCAAGGTCTCTTTGGGACCGATTCCTGACAGCATCAGGATTTGGGGGGAGTTGATAGTGCCTCCGGAGACTATTGCCTGGAGAAAAAAGTTTATGGTTGGGATGAATATATTTTTTTTAGTTGTAGAGCAACCATGTGTGTATTAAAGGAATTTAAAGTCTCACTGCACTAATGAAAGTGATGTTATTTTTTCAAAAGGGAGTTACGTTACTTCTAAGAACTCTGTTGTCTTCAATGGCATCAGCAAGGAAAAGGCGTATAACTTAAGAACACATCGGATTTTTCCGTTCATATCAAAAACACCTCTCTGTTCTCCTATAGAAGATCAATACCTAATTATTTGGTCACCCAGATTTGGAAAAGTTGTTTTTAAACTCCCATAGTCTGCATCATCACGCTTGCATTTACTTCCCTGGAATCAAAACTTACCTCTTTCTTCACACCAACAGTTTCGACCTGCCCATCTTTTATATATTCTACTCCTGTAACTTTTTTCGAAGCAGGGTTGATGATGATTTTGGTCACGTGTGCGTTCAATAGTACGTCCAGATTCTCACGTTGGGACGCTGGCCGCAAGTAGGCTCTCGCGGTACTATACCGTGAACCTTTGCTGCAAACAATTTTATGATGTTAGTTAGACCAGAAATTCATTATGGGTCCTGACAGCAGCGTAGCAAGAAAGGTCTAAATCTCATCAGATGACAGCAATTAATAATAATAATAAACACTTTATTGCACACAAATACAGAACATACAGTAAACAGGAAAACACAATTAACAGAACAATAGCACACAAATGCGGCCTTATTGCTAAATAGCAATTTCTTCCAGGCAACCTTGAGTATTAAGAGAATAATAGGAAGGAGCTGGGAATAGGGGTGGAGTGGGTGCAAATAAGAAAGGATAAAAGATATATAGATACGTAGGATGAAAGGACAAATAGTATAAATAAGATCAAAGAGAAATAGGAAAGGAAATAAGTACTAAGAAGGATGCTAGATGCTAGATTTATTAGTTGATACATTAAAATTAGTTTTCATTGGGACTAAATATGCTAATTATAACTGCCATGGAGAGGAGAATGCTTGGCTTTACAAATGGGACCGAAAAAGGGCAGTGAACCTAAGACAGGTAACAAAAATAGAGGATGTGGTGGTCAAAACCAAAAAACTCAAATGGAAATGGGTGGGTCACATGTTAAGGGAAAGAAGAGCAAATGGACAAGAGATATAATAGAGTGGACCCCTAGATTCAAAACAAAACGAAGAAGAGGAAGACAAAGGAAACGCTGATCTGACGAAATCAAAAAGGTTGCGGGCCCATTATGGAGTAGAAGGGCTAAATTAAGAGAAGAATGGAAAATGCTGGAGGAGGCCTTTGTGTTTCAAAACAGGCCGACACCACAGAATATATAATAGTACGACACCATAAATAATTGGTTTCTGTAATAAGTTTTAGATTGTGTAAATTAGTTTGCAATAAAGGCAAATACGACTTACCTCAGTGTCTCAAGACGAAAGTCTATGAACAGTGTGTGTTGCCAGTGATGACTTACGGCAGTGAAACGTGGTCGCTAACTATGGGTCTCATAAGGAGGCTCAAGATCACCCAGCGTGCAATGGAGAGAGCCATGCTCGGCGTTTCCCTACGTGATCGAATCAGAAACGAGGAGATCCGCAGGAGATCTAAAGTAACCGACATCGCTCGAAGGATTGTTTAGCTGAAGTGGCAATGGGCGGGACACATAGCAAGAAGAACCGATGGCCGTTGTGGCGGAAAGGTTCTGAAATGGCGACCGCGCACCGGACGACGCTCCGTGGGTAGGCCCCCGACAAGGTGGACCGACGATCTGGTGAAGGTCGCGGGAAGCCAGTGGATGCAGGCAGCGCAGGACCGATTGTCGTGGAGATCCTTAGGGGAGGCCTATACCCAGCAGTGGGTGTCGTGCGGCTGATATGATGATGATGATGAAAGGCAAATAAATAAATAATACTAATTATGATTGCCCGTTCAATCTCGTTGCTATTGTCTGTCATACAATAAAAACCTCTGCCTAGCTTTGATAATTTTTGTATCTACTATAATTTAAACTTACTCATTTTGTGTCTGGGCGATTGTGAAGCCAGTGATGGTCTCTCCATTCAAATCGGTGGTCGGTGGGTAGCCCAGTTCGATACCTGCTGACACCACATCGTGGGCAAATTGGGGCGCATAGGGGAACTGTGAAAGAAGAAAAAACAATTGGATTGGTCCTATCGGATTACCTAGTAGATTATTATTACCTACTACCTAATTCTGATTTAACACAGGTGACTTTTCACCAGTCCGGTGAAAGCGATCAAATACTGCAATCTTCAGCCCTGCCAAACTTAGAAATTATGTTAATATCCCACTTAGGTATAATGTACTAACGTAATTTTTACCAGGATTAGTGCCAAGATCCTTCCAAATAGGCCTAAGGTGGGCTATAATGGGCTGTTAAGACAATGATAAAGTACTTCCCATCTAAAGTAAAAGATGGTAAAGTGAGTGAATAAGCACCTTCTGGGCAAGCTCGCTCCATCGTAGTCATCGTAGACCCTGTTTTTGCTTTTGGGCTAGACTGGGGTCAAGAGCAAACCCATTAATTATAAAAAAGCCCTACCTTCTGCACAGGTATAGGTCCTCCTGTAGAATGGTACTGTCCAGAGACGCCGTTCCCGATTTCCTTGTTGTCCTCGCTCTTCAAGAAGTAAGGCATGACGTCAAACCAGGACCAGCCTTTAGCACCGTTGATGGCCCACCCGTCGTAGTCCGCGCCGTGGCCCCTCATGTACATCATGCCGTTGATTACGGAACAGCCACCTAGAAGATGGCATGAAACTCAGTTACCTACAAACATAATGGATGGAAATTTATGGATATTGGAGCACCTTTATAAATAATACTAACGGAGGGCCTGGGTTTTTGAAGCCTGGAGAGCTCAACAAATTCAGCGATTCCATTTATTTGACGAGTAACTACTTATAAGATGGATTCTGAACGATTTAAATACCTACCCTTGTTCTGTAATATTTTTTGTTTCAAAGCAGATGGTCTCCTGTGAATGTTGTGGGTCAAATAAAGAAGGCACATGGTATGCCATTTAAGGTATATCGCTCAGTTCAGTGGGGACGTTGTCTTTCTTAAAACTGAGTGTTGTAAGGGGACTCAGTATGTGATAAGATAATCCTATAAAGCAAGGGTCGCCAAACTTTTCCTAACTCCTGCATGAAGTCCCAAGGGCCAGGACCAAGCTAGCTCATCGTATCAACATACTGAAATATACATACCGCTTTCGATTTCGCGGGCCGTATTGTTGGTTCTCGCGGGCCGGAGCTGGCCCGCGGGCAGTAATTTGGAGACCCTTGCTATAAAGTATAGTTCTCACCTAACATTTTCGCTCTAGCCCACGAGCACTTCCCCCCTTCATGAAGACATGCCTTCTCCTGCGGTTCCGTGTGGTACATCCAGTCGGTGTCTTCTCTGTTCCAGTACGCCGTCACCCAGGCGGGGACTGATGACTGTGTGGGTTCGTCTCCACCTGCTTCTATTAATAGGACCTAGAAGGAAAAACTATGAAGTTAATGACGATGAAATGATGAAGTCTTTAAGTAGATACTACGTAAGGAATGGATTAATTGACTGGCCATCCACAGCGACACATTAAATTCCTTTGTCGCCCGTGGCACAATCTAGAGATAGTACAATAGTTTAGCTAAGCCTCGCGCGCTCGAACAACGCACACATAGACATCTCTCACCGACACTGTAAAACCGGAATCTCAAAACAATCTCAAACCACTTGGAGTACGGGATGCAGCGGCGAGAGCTGTCTTTGTGTGTGTGCGATGCTCGAGCGCCCGTAGTACTAAGCTCAACTTCTGTTAGTCTCTCTATTTTGTGCCCGTGGTCCCTTCTCATAGTCCCTAGAAGAGACCACGGAGGTCTTTTCTTTGTGGTCCCTACGAAAAGATAATACCTACATTAAATTGAACTTAGATATTTGTAATGCAGTCAATGACATTTCATAATTTTGTATACGTAGGTAATTGCTTTCTTAGGGTTCCGTACCCAAAGGGTGAAAACGGGACCCTATTACTAAGCCTCCGCTGTCCGTCTGTCTGTCTGTCTGTCACCAGGTTGTATCTCATAAACCGTGATAGCTAGACAGTTGAAATTTTCACAGATGATATATTTCTGTTGCCGCTATAACAACAAATACTAAAAACAGAATAAAATAAATATTCAAGGGGGGTTCCCATACAATAAACGTGTTTTTTTTCCGTTTTTGGTACGGAACCCTTCGTGCGCAAGTCCGACTCGCACTTGGCCGGTTTTTTTTTAACCTAAGTCGGAGAACTTGTAGCGCAATTAGCATAATGTTTTCGATGTGCTTGCTAGCTACCGTTCCCTCATTTTGAATTTCACTTTTTAATCACTCCAAAATCCACTTAGAAGTTTCATAGCAATATAATATTGCAATGCAAAATTATTGTTTTGTTATACACAATTTATGTTTAGTGTTGTGTTCTCCCATTTTAGTTCAGTTCACATTTTATAGGTATAGGTAGGTACTTATCTAACTTTTATGATATTTTAGAACAACTGTTTTTTTCTTGTCGACTATACTTAAACATACTCCTAAAGATGTCCTTTATCATTAGGTACTGTAGATAACTCAAATCGCTTCCGCAAAAAAATCCTCATATTTGCGTAGGTATTCGTTCATCATCGCAAAAACTCTTGTGGTTTTGTGGTCACCCATCAAATTAGCCGTTTATAATTCACAGACATAGGTAGTAACATTTAGTTTTAAGTCGCGAATAAAAAAAGCGTCATTTAGTTTTGTTACTATTCTATTTATAAGTATCTACCTACGAAAACAAATAATTTGGTTTTTAAATTTGAGATTTTACCATTCACAATGCTACTTTTATAAAAACTAAATTATAGACTAGAACGACGACGATGCCAGTAGAGTCTGTCTTAAAAGTCTGTTTAGGTACATGGGTAATTTCAAAAGTAATTTTATTACCCACCTAAATCCCCAACCACCCCACCAATACCCATCTAAATCTATACATATAATAAAGCTGTAGAAAAGTTGTGTCTTGTGCAAAGAAAATATTTTGAAAATCAGTGGTTGGGGTGTTTAATAACAATCTATAGAACCAATTTCTATCATTTTTGGAATTTTTGTCTTTTTGTCTGTTTATCTGTTTCTCCGTTTGTCTGTATGTTTGTGCGCTAATAACTTAAAAAGCGCTAACCCAATCGTAATGATATTTACATACAAATATACTGTGTATTTTGCAAAATAATCAAATCTTTATTTCATTGTAATCGGTTCACTCAATCAAAAGATCATCATATCAGCCACACGACACCCACTGCTGGGTATAGGCCTCCCCTAAGGATCTCCACAACGATCGGTCCTGTGCTGCCTGCATCCACTGGCTTTCCGCGACCTCCACCAGATCGTCGGTCCACCTTGTCGGGGGCCTACCCACGGAGCGTCGTCCGGTGCGCGGTCGCCATTCCAGAACCTTTCTGCCCCAACGGCCATCGGTTCTTCTCGCTATGTGTCCCGCCCATTGCCACTTCAGCTGAGCAATCCTTCGAGCGATGTCGGTTACTTTAGTTCTCCTGCGGATCTCCTCGTTTCTGATTTGATCACGTAGGGAAACGCCGAGCATGGCTCTCTCCATTGCACGCTGAGTGACCTTGAGCCTCCTTATGAGACCCATAGTTAGCGGCCACGTTTCACTGCCGTAGGTCATCACTGGCAACACACACTGTTCATAGACTTTCGTCTTGAGACACTGAGGTAAGTCGGACGCGAAGATTTTTCGAAGCTTCCCGAATGCTGCCCACCCGAGTTGGATTCGACGAGAGATCTCTTTCTCGAAGTTGGACCTACCTAACTGGACTGCCTGTCCTAGGTATACGTAATGGTCAACAACTTCAAGTGTAGTGTTCCCAACATGAACTGGAGAGGGTACAACATGGGCATTTGACATAATTTTCGTCTTATCCATGTTCATCCTAAGACCCACTCTTTGGGAAGCACTACGGAGATCTTCGAGCATTGTGTTCAGGTCTTCCATGGTCTCAGCCATAAGGACTATATCATCGGCAAAACGAAGGTGTGTTAGGTACTGGCCATTAATGTTGATGCCGAGTCCTTTCCAGTCCAAGAGCTTAAAGATGTCCTCCAACGCAGCTGTGAACAGTTTCGGAGAAATAACGTCTCCCTGTCTCACACCACGCTGCAGTTGGATAGGATTTGTGTTCTGGTTCTGTACTCGGATCGTCATGGTGGCATTTTGGTATAAGTACCTCAACACCTCGATATACCTATAGTCCACTTGGCACCTTTGGAGAGACTGCAGCACCGCCCAGGTTTCAATCGAATCAAAGGCTTTCTCATAGTCCACGAACGCCAAGCAAAGTGGCTCATTATACTCCTCAGTCTTCTGTATAACCTGCCGCAGCGTATGGATGTGGTCTATGGTGCTAAAGCCTTTTCGGAACCCGGCTTGTTCGGGAGGTTGGAAGTCGTCGAACTTGCGAGCGAGACGATTCGTAAGGACTCTCGAAAACAACTTATAGACATGACTCAGAAGCGAGATGGGTCTATAGTTCTTTAAGAGGGACTTGTCACCCTTTTTAAAGAACAAGATCACCTCACTTATGTTCCATGTCTTTGGCGTTCTGCCCTGGACGATGACGGAATTAAAGAGCTTCTGGAGGACTTTGAGTATCGGCTTACCGCCCGCTCTCAGAAGTTCTGTAGTGATTCCATCGTCACCCGCCGCCTTGTTGTTTTTCAGCTGTTTGAGAGCCATACTAATCTCGCACAGGCTGACGTCCGGGATATCTTCAGTATAGTGTCGGGTAAGCTTGGCTCTGGGGTCTTTAGCCTTGCTTTCAACAGGTGTCTGCGTGGAATATAACTGCCCATAGAAGCTCTCGATCTCCCTCAGGATTTCAGGCTTTGATGACATGATGCGTCCGTCGTCAGTTTTCAGCTTCGTCATCTGGCTTTGCCCAATAGACAGATCTCTCGCGAACACTTTGGAGCCTTTATTCCGCTCGATGGCCTCTTTAATACGATTCGTATTAAATTGGCGAAGGTCGCTCGTCAAAGACTTAGATATCTGTCTATTAAGCTGCCGATAACGATTAGCATCTACTGAACTCTGGAGCCTCATTTCACGTCTCTGATCCATGAGTAGGAGTGTGTGGTCGGAGAGTTTCTTTATCTTGGGACGGCGGGTCTTAAAGAGCTTGGACCCTACCGTACGGACAGCATCCACCACCATGTTGTTTAGATCGTCCACATCTATGCTGTTCTCAAGGGCTTCGAAGCGGTTTTGGAGTTCGAGTTGAAAGCTCTCGGGGTTTTGAATATGGGCCGGCAATGGTCGAATTGTTGATTTTATCAGTCGAGATCTTTCCAGCTTTGGGTTGATATTCAATGTGCCACGTACCAATCGGTGATCGCTCCCCGTCTTAACAGCGTTGATCACAGTGACATCATTGAATATTTGCTTTTTCGTCGACATGATAAAATCTATCTCATTTCTGACTTTACCGTCCGGACTGACCCAGGTCCACTTCCGGCATTCCGGCTTTCTGAAGAAGGAGTTCATCATAAAGAGGTTCTCCTTCTCCATAAAGTCAGCCAGCATCTGGCCTCTGTCATTCCGTTGCCCAACTCCAAATTGCCCCACTCTCAGCTCATCACCGCATCGTTTCCCCAACTTAGCATTGAAGTCCCCCATCACAACAGTGTAGTGGGTTTTGAAGCTATGCATGGCTTTAGAGATCTCCTCATACATAGCCTCCACTTCGTCATCTTGGTGTGTCGAGGTCGGTGCGTAAACCTGTATAACATTCAGCGAACACCGTTTGGATATTCTGAGTATAAGGTACGCCACCCTGGTCGACACACTTCCGATGGTAGTCACGTTGTTGACAAGGGACTTGTGGACGATGAACCCGATACCACCTTGGGACTGTTGGTCGCCCTCCCGGTAGTAAAGCAAGTTACCGGAGTTGAGGATTATCGAGTCCTCTCCCGCTCTTCGGACTTCAGATAAGCCGATAATGTCCCAGTGTACCTTGCTGATAACTTCTTCCAACTCGGTTAACTTCGCGTCGGTCCTTAGTGTGCGCGTGTTATAGGTTGCCAGGTGCAGTAGTCGTCGTTTTTGGTAGCCGAGCCGCACCCGGGGATTCTTAGCACCCCCTGCCCCGCCGTTACCGTAGCCGCTACCGTAGCTAGGAATAGCGGGGCTGCCGGGGACTGGGGGCCAATTTTTTGATCCATTATGCATGAGGGGGGGGGGGTTTGCCATAATCGCCACGCTTGGCAGGCGGGTTGGCGATCGCAGTAGGCCAAGGTTTTTTGGAGACGCTGCTGCCCGTCTCTTGAAGGCTATGCTCCCTTAGTCGCCTTTTACGACACCCACGGGATGATAGGGGGTAGTGCTATTCTAGGCCGGCACATACACGGCTAGCGGCACATACACGGCTAATCAAAAGATATACGACTTTTAAGATTTTAAGAAGAGTTTACGATGAATTCGTTACGATTACTACGAAATTAATTACGATGGGGGTGAATTTAAGAAAGTTCGTAGGTACCTATGGGGTAAGGAACAAAGTTCACGCGAACTCGTGGGCATCGCTAGTGCTAATAGGAATTAAATAATAACAAAGAAGTTTTTTCCGCTACAACCTGTTAAAAGGTTAGTATTTTAATTGTTAAAATGTTTCTTTTAGTTGATAACCCAACAACATCTTGCTTACTTAATATGGGTAGCTTTAGTATGTCATGCTCACTTCAAACATTTCTGCGGTGGTGTCGTGTGAGGCGGGTCGTTACGTTCCCTCAAATATGGTTGAGCGAAGCGATGGCTGGTTCATGCGTCATGCTCGTGAACGGGTGCTGCCAGTGGGAATGGGTCTGCTTCTGTCTGCTTGTATTAAGGGCGTCGTATAACTCGTATATAAAAGATCTGTTTTATATTGTCTGTATGTATGGCACTTCTTACTCAAAAAATATAATTCTTAATAGCTTACCTTGTT
Organism: Agriphila tristella; assembly: GCA_928269145.1. Taxonomy (NCBI): domain Eukaryota; kingdom Metazoa; phylum Arthropoda; class Insecta; order Lepidoptera; family Crambidae; genus Agriphila; species Agriphila tristella. The sequence continues at coordinate 19,189,402 of OV743445.1, forward strand.
TTGATTTATTTAATTGCAATATTTTTACTTTCTATAGTCAGTAGTTTAGTGAAAGACCTATGAAAAGCTTTTGGATATAAATTTTCAATTCGATGCCTTAACATAGGTAGTCTTAGTATGTCATGCTCTCTTTAATCATTTCTGCGGTGGTGTCGTATGAGGCGGGTCGTTACGTTCCCTCAAATATGGTTGAGCGAAGAGATGGCTGGTTCATGCGTCATGTTCGGGAACTGGTGCTGCCAGTGGGAATGGGTCTGCTTGTGACTACCTATCTTAATGCATATTGAATTGTATGTTTTTCTTTTATTTTTATTTATTGTAACAGCCTAGACTGAATAACAAGTTCAAACTTTGAATTTAGCTTAAAATCTGTAAATTGATTAAGAAATTTGAAACTCATTAAGAAATGAGCTAATTCAATAATGTTATTTATTTGTTAATCTTTGTTAATATAAAGTCTGGAAACGATATACATATTTGTAAATATCGTTCCATCTGATTGATAATGCTGACAAGTTTTTTGCGCCCATTTTTCTTGTCAGTTAAAAGACGTCATAATGGGTGGTAGGGTAAAAGAATTGACGATTTAAAAATGCTTATTATGTGAGCTTATTTAAATAAAATATATTTCACTTTCACTTTCACTTTCACTTTCACATCGCCAAGACCAAGATCTAATAGTCACCTCAAGAATCTACTGCGGATGTTCTAACGAATGGTCATCGGACATCTAAACTGCAAAGATAGGACAATAGATATAAAACAATGCGCGGATTTGCGGTACATTGACGAGATGACCAAAATGTTGAATGGGAGGCCTTAATGCCTTTAGCTTTGCTTTGTCGTTTAGGTAAAGTTGCAGAAAAGGTCAAGATCTTGAACTCTTGAAACGCTTCTTAGCATATTAAGATGAAAATAAAAAAAATGGTAGGTAGATAAGTTTTATTCGCAATGCTATGTAATTTTAATAATTTTTGCTGTAGGTACCTACGTGTGCATTGAGTGAGCACTCTCTGAAAATAATCTAGCTAGACTAGAGGTTTAGTATGCTCAACAAAAATCGTGTTTTTAGGATTCGGATCCGCAAAAATTATAATTATAAATGTTTCTTTGAAGAATTTGACTCTATTCGTGGCGTTCATTTGAATCTTAATTACTTTTTAAAAATACTTAATTATCAACTCTGATATATTTATCCGACCAAGGGTGATCGGGTCCGCGCTTCGGCCGTATAATAATAATTTCAAAATAATTTATTAGTGTAAAGAGATTGAATTTGCATTTCTCGTAGATTTTGTGATATGTCGGCAGCTGTTGCGGATCGGACAGTAAATAATTTAGAACAACCTCAAAATGTGAGGTATTCCTCGAAGCGCACCCATTTTGATGCGCAACTAAACTGTTCCTCGAAACGCACCTAAATAGGTACGCTATCAAAACAAATTATCTATTCAGTTAGACCAACTTTAAATAGTTTTTTTTATTAATTCAAATCAATGTAGGTACCTTCCACTGCGGATTTTCTGACAGCCTAGCTGCAATCACTGATCCTGCAGTACCACCTCCTGCGACCACGAAATCATAGCTTTCATCCAACCTTTCTGCATTGGATACCCTGTTAAAACATAAAGATAAAATATCTAAGTACTTAGTATAGGTAAATGTTCTAAGTAGTGTCATCAACAAACAAAATTAAAGCGTAAATAAAGCGTTTACCATAAAAAAATAAATTAAGCGTGGGTCAAGCCGGATGCAGCGCGTAGTAGCGCAGCGCGTAACAGCAAACAACGTTGTAATTGTAATGTATGAAATGTTATGTAGTTATACCTACAGCGGTGGCTAGATAAGGACAACGAGGTAAATTTGAAGCCTTAGTTCTCCGCCAATGTTTGACCTAGCTGTGATCTGATGATGGCCATCCAGGGAGTCAATGGAGGAAATTCAGATCACTATACACAACCAACCGATCTGATCAGCATACTAAGAGATATAAGGATCATAGTTTTCAGTTCCAGGATTTTCATACAGTTTTATGATAATTTCGCGTTTTTTAACCGACTTCAAAAAAAGGAGAAGGTTATCAATTCTTTAACATATTCTTATATTTCTTAGAATAATGTCAGATCAGTTGGGTGTGTATAGAGATCTGAATTTACTCCATTCACTCCCCCTGGATAGCCATCATCAGATCACAGCTAGGTCAATCCTTGTCCTCCGCCACGAGGTAACTTTAAAGTCTTGGTTCTCCAACCAAGGCTTCAAAGTCACCTCGTTTGTATGAAAATCGACTGGTGGACTTAATTATCTGGGCACCAATATATGTGCGTAGCCGCATTGGTCACGCGTTCGGTCTGACATATCCATATCCTATCATCATCATACATTATTACATCGTCGTTTACTGTTCGAACTGCGCTGCTACGCGCTGTATCTAAGCATCCGGTTTGACCAACGCTTAATAAAGAAACCTTAGTTCTTTACGTCCACCTTGTAGCAGACGACATGCCGTGGCTAGACAAGAGCCATATAGTCCACGACCTCCACAACCATCGGTCCCACCTTCAAGATAAGGTAGGACCGATGATCCTGAAGGTCGCGGGAGTGAAAGCAGGGCCGATTGTCATTGTGATTCTTTGGGGAAGACCTATGTCCAGATGTCTGTCTGTCAGCACGATGATTAAATATTCTTAGTAAAACTTCGATCGTATTGGGGATCCTTTTCAAGGGGTGATCTAGCAGTGGATCTACATTCTTAGTAAAACCGTCCTCGTACCTTTGACATGGGTCAGCCAGGTCGCATCGCCCGTTGATGTAAGCTTCTAAAATAGTCATGAACAGCATGAACTGGCTTGGGCAAGACCCCACCATCGAGGGTCCCACTTCTTTTATGGAACAGGGACATTCCTGCGAAAATTAAAACAAAATAAGCTTACAACATTAAAAAAAAAATGTCTTTTGTTACAGGGTACATTTGTAACAAAATGAAGAATAAAATTGATATGAATGTTTTCGTTAGGAAAACTTGTAAATTGTAACACACGAGAACAGTTACTTTATTAATCTTAGTACAACGCAACGCAATATTGAAGTTATACTGTGACCTCTATACAAATTTTCAAGCTCATTAAATTACTACCTAAGTTAGTCAGGTAAATACTACCTATAATTTTATATCTTCAACGTTAAAAAAATGTTACGGGCTCGTATAAGTTGCCAAAAATTATCATTTGTTAGCTTCCACTTTGCACTTAGCTGAGATTTGCGTTTCCTAATTCCTGTATTTGGCATTTGTTATCTAATGATACTTTAAATAAAAGTTATGTTACATTAGTCATTGCAGTTGTAAAATTAATTAGGAGAAAAATGTTTTAGTAAAAAAATGCAACTTCTATAAAAACGGCAATGTCATGGAGAGGTAATTTAATAAAATAAGTAACTATACTTATATTAACTAATGTCCAAGGTAAGTTTTATAAATAATAAATATGGTGGACGAATCAAACCAATAATTTAGTTCCAAAGTAAGAAAATTAGTGAGTAAATAACGGATACTTAAATAAGAATATTAAATAAATCATCCATGAGTTCATGATTCGAACAATTCAAACCCGGGACCTTAGCTCAAGAGGCAGGATCACAGAACAAATAACAGTAAGCAGGATCGCTATCACTGCGCCAAGCGGTCGTCCAATAAACTCAATTTCTTATGTTGATGGCCATGAGGCCATAGAGCATACAGATTATAATAAAATTAACCATTCATCATTGTTTGTCTAGCAATTATGCTTAGTTTTTCACTTTTCTTTTAGAAAAAACATGGACAAAATAACCGACAAATCGATTCCCATTTGCATCTGCGTCTTCAGACACGCCCAGTCTAATTGATTTATTTTCGGCATTTGGCATTCTAAGATAATGCATTAGGTGAACAACACACATTTGCTCCGATTCTAAAATAAATTCCTAAGCTAAAGCAAATATCTATCCATTACCTAAATCGGATAACACACACACCCAGTTAGTTTTCTAAATAGACCCAGCCGGGGATCGAATCTGCAATTTCAGAGATGGCTACTATGATAACCAGTGTCCAAGCTACTCGACCATGAAGGTCCTCAAGTTTTTTAACGATCATCAATAACTATTATACCTAGTTGGTTACTAAGTTCTGTAACTATGGAAAACATGAATAATACTAAATTTACAAATAATGCTACAATGAATTATATACCAAATGAAAGCACAAATATTTAAGATTATCATGTATTAAAATTATTCGAAATGACCGCCTCTGGCATGAATACACGCCTTTAGACGACGAGGCCAGTCATCGATGGCAGCACGAAGTACCACCATATCCAATTCCGCGACTGCCTTGAGAATAGCGCGCTTAAGAGAGTCGAGATTCATGTGGGGCTTAGCACATGCTTTCTCCTCAATAAGTTGGCATATGGCATAATCCAGAGGATTTAAGTCTGGGCTGGAGGATGGCCATTCTTCCTGCGCGATAAAATCAATTTTGTTAGCCCGAAACCATGCTTGTGTAGATTTTGCTTTGTGCGCAGGGGCAGAGTCCTGCTGGAAGACCCATGGCTGGTTTTGAAATAAAGTGTGGCTTAAGGGTTTGACAACAGGTTCCAGAACGGTATCTTGATAGACTCTAGCGCCAGTTTTCACACCTTTTTCACAGAAATGAACCTTACTTAGCCCTGAATAGGACACCCCCAGCCAAATCATCACTGATGAGGGGTGGTGACCTCGTTGGACCCTCGGAGCAATCATGCTGGCTTCTTTACTATTCTTAGCGTATACTCTATCATTTTGACGGTTAAAATTTTCTTCGACTGTGAAGATTTTTTCATCAGTAAACAAGATTTTTCGATGGCCGTTTTGTGCGTACTGCTTTAGTAGAGCGCGACTTCGTGCTAACCTCATAGCCTTCAATCGTGCGTTTAGCAGATGGCCCTTTCGTCTACGGTAAGCGTGAAGCCCAAGGTCATCATTGATAATTTTTTAAGGGAACTTCTCTTCACAGTCATCTGTATTGCCAATAACTTTTGCTTCCGGACGGGATTTCTCGTGATTCTCGCCTTCACTGCCTTGATCACAGCTGGTGTCCGAACGGTGCGTGGTCTTCCTGATCTTTTTCCTGGTCATCGACGGTCAAGGTATTACTGTACCTATGGATAGTGCGATAAATAAATTGCTTGTTGATTTTCAACTTTTGTAGCAACTTGAAAATCATATTCGGTGGCTGCCCACATTTGTGCAGAGCAATTACAGCGACACGATTCTCCTTCAACCCCCATTCCATGGTGAAATAAACAAAATATGATATACGTGTGGTATGGAATTATAGCTTATAAAACTGTCAATAATATGTCATTTTTATTTTTTCTTTTCATTTGTTTTAATGGCCAGTAATCGATAAAGAAACTCAGTAACAGAACTTTTGACCAACCTGTGTATATGTGTATTTATATTGTATATCTTTATTTACGTCATTTATATATTGTTTTCATATTGTAAAATTTAATATTCTGTGTCTTGTAGGTATGTTGCTGGCACACTGCCTCTTTTAATAAATAAAGTTATCCTTTGTAACAACGGTTTGCCTGGAAGCGATCGCTTCCAGCGATAAGGCCGCCTTTGCCCACCATTAGTTTTAATGTTATTGTTTGTAACTATTCCTGTAATGTGTGAGCAATAAAGAGTTTTATCTACCTATCTATCTATCTCATCATCATCATCATATCAGCCACACGACACCCACTGCTGGGTATAGGCCTCCCCTAAGGATCTCCACGACGATCGGTCCTGCGCTGCCTGCATCCACTGGCTTTCCGCGCCCTTCACCAGATCGTCGGTCCACCTTGTCGGGGGCCTACCCACGGAGCGTCGTCCGGTGCGCGGTCGCCATTCCAGAACCCTTCTGCCCCAACGGCCATCGGTTCTTCTCGCTATGTGTCCCGCCCATTGCCACTTCAGCTGAGCAATCCTTCAAGCGATGTCGGTTACTTTAGTTCTCCTGCGGATCTCCTCGTTTCTGATTTGATCACGTAGAGAAACGCCGAGCATGGCTCTCTCCATTGCACGCTGAGCGACCTTGAGCCTCCTTATGAGACCCATAGTTAGCGGCCACGTTTCACTGCCGTAAGTCATCACTATCTACAGTTTGACCATAAAGAGTTGAAATTAAATAAAATGGAACTAAAATTTTTCAGTACAAAATTTAGTAAGTGTTGCCAATTTATTCGTGATTTTGACGTGTTTACATAGAAAGTGGCGCCCTCAATTTTTGTCAACTCTTTATGGTCAAGCTGTATCTATCAATATTTAAAATTGTGTAGAAGCATTTCAATTTAATCGCTGTAGTTATTTACTACGAATTGATTTAGTTGATTTTTGCGCTAAATCACCGAATCGATCTCGCTCCTGCGTGTATCGTTTTCTCATTGCTATCTCACTTTTATTTTTGACAGTGCCCAGTGTGAATTGCACCAAAACGCTGTCAAAGTTAAAGTTATCGTCAAATGATAATGCTACCAATTTGTCACGTCTAACTTGTCAAAGGACATCATGCTGGCTGGCAACCTCTTTTTTTGGCTAACTTGTGCTTAACCGCTACTTTAACAAGCTTGTGTTATCGTTAAAGTTAGGTGGTGCAACTGAGCCGAATATAAGATTCTTGGTTAGCACTATAAATGGTCTGTCTTCACCGAGTCGCTTCAACTTTCAATTCAACTTTCTGCCGTACTTTGAAGTTTTCTGTAGGTATTACCTCCAAGTGCGCTATTCCTTTCAACTTTCTGCCATTTAAAGACTTTATTGGAGAAAAGGCCCTATCTGATAGGGCATACACTATTGAATGCAATGAGGAATGCCTTCATTGAAAGCGCAAGAACCAATCAACAAGTAAGTAATTTTCTGTAATAAGTACTTAGATATCGATTGCAAAAACTACCCATTAACATTAGTAGCATTCGCTACTTACATGCGGAAGATAATGTCGTACTGTTAGCAAACAAATCAATCGAAATAATTGTAATAGTTAAGTAACTATAGTTAATTGGTGAAGATTCCTCAGTATGTTTTTTTATCATTGATGGTGATGTTCAACAATGGATATTGTCAATGCTATTCTAAATTACCTAATTAAGAAGTACCAACTTATTGCAATCATAGTAATTTTTCACTACTAGCGACCGCCCGCGGTTTTACCCGCGTGTTCCTGTTCTCGTGGGAATATCGGGATAAAAAGTATTTTATGTTTTAATCTAGGCTATCTACAATCTGTGTGTCAAATTTCAACCAAATCCGTTCAGTAGTTTTTGCGTGATTGAGGAACAAACATCCAAACCCAGTTAGTGGGATCACTAGAACTCTACCAAATGAGGAGCTCGGTGGCGCAGTGGTTTAGCGTCTGGCCCTGCGATTGTGGAGGTTAAGCAACTTTCGCTAGGGTCGGTCATGAGATGGGTGACCAAAACTTTATTATCTCGAGTTCCTCCGTACTTCGGAAGGCACGTCAAGCCGTTGGTCCCAGCTACATTTGCAGTCGTTAACATTTTGGGCTTTCGTGGTGGGTTATGGTCCATCCTCCTTATCCTCCTTATATTAGCAATGAGGACATTCAAATGCCTGATGTCAAATCTATCAAATTTGTATTCTGTGACTCTACCGACTTAGCGCTGCGATTGTGTCGGATAAGCAACTATCGGTAGGGTCGGTCATCGGATAGGTGACCCAAAAACTTAGTATCGAGCTATCCTTCGGAAGGCGCGTAAATCCGTTAGTCCCGGTGAATTTTGCAGTCGTTAACTAACATCCACTAATCCGCATTAGGCCCATATGAGGTTCTCTCAGTTTCTCAAATTCATTGGAAATACTTCTTCGACAAATATTGTGAGCATTAGGTAAAGCAAATTTCAATTCAACTTTATGATACGTATGCGTTTTTTTAGACGTACCTATACCTACATTATTATTATACCTAACCTAGCGTTCTTATCATGGTTAAACCCTAGATTTCAAGGCTCATTAATCACTATGGTGTACTTAATACCCATATACACCACAATCCAGATCCTATATCTTTAATGAATAATTTTTATCTTACAGATAGGTTTTAGACTAGGTACACAGAAAGTGTTTGAAGAAAGTTTTATGATTAAAATAATGTTATCATTAAAATGTAATTACTTAGGTACTTAGTAATTATAAATATTCATGTGTTTTAAGAATCAAACCAATGTTATATTCAATAAATAGAAAATTTAAATAATGATAAGGAAAGATGATTTGCATAGAATTTTCTTTTTTCTGAAATATGCTGTTATTTTGTCAAAAACAACCCCAGATGCCGAATGGTAGATAGGAACCATCAAACTGGACAACTTTTACTATGGGACCAACTCTGAAATCACGAAAAAATAATCAGTGTCTCATATAAAAATTAATAACGACATATTAAAATTGTTTTACTCACTTATGCTCCGAAATGTTATCATTCCATTTGAAAAAAGAATGCGGGGCGTTCAACATTTCCGTGGGGGTCTGGTTCATCACATTCTAAATTTGAAATTCAGTGCAGAAATGAAATTCAATACTTACTTCCCGCACTCAGTGCGGGAAGTAAGTGTTCCAAATTCAAATCAGTAGAACTTATCAGCTAGCATTCCTTTTATGAAACTTCATGGTTGCATGACCGGTCAGTAAACATGGCCACGCGAACTAATTTAAATATCACATTTTTACAAAGAAAATTGTATTTCCTCGCATTTCGTGAGTAAAGTATTATACAAACCTTGTACTGGAAGCTACTTGCATTGCCTCGAATGATTAAAGCCCTCGCCTGCGGCTCGGGCTTCAAACCATCCTCGACAATGCAATCGCTAGCTTCCCGTTCTCGGATGTAATGTACTATTCTTAAACATGCGCGGAAATATTGTCATTACTTTTGAATAAAGAACACGCGAAGCGATATCATATTTACGTAGACTGCAAAACCTAAATCACTTCCAGCACGCGTAGCATGAGCAAACGGGACTCTTGTCTACGAAGACTTGTCGTCTCGACCCTCTAGATAGCTGAGCACAGTGGTGGGACTCGCTCTCAGAATTTTACAACCTTTTTATGTCTTTTAATACAAATATGAGTTTTAAAATATAATATTTTTATTTCAACATCAATAAAAGTCGAAATTATCTGAAATGATGCGAAATGATTTAGTTTAAACATGATACTTATTTTTTAATAAGTTCTACACAGGTTGGTCAAAAGTTCTGTTACTGAGTTTCTTTATCGATTACTGGCCATTAAAACAAATGAAAAGAAAAAATAAAAATGACATATTATTGACAGTTTTATAAGCTATAATTCCATACCACACGTATATCATATTTTGTTTATTTCACCATGGAATGGGGGTTGAAGGAGAATCGTGTCGCTGTAATTGCTCTGCACAAATGTGGGCAGCCACCGAATATGATTTTCAAGTTGCTACAAAAGTTGAAAATCAACAAGCAATTTATTTATCGCACTATCCATAGGTACAGTAATACCTTGACCGTCGATGACCGAAAAAGATCAGGAAGACCACGCACCGTTCGGACACCAGCTGTGATCAAGGCAGTGAAGGCGAGAATCACGAGAAATCCCGTCCGGAAGCAAAAGTTATTGGCAATACAGATGACTGTGAAGAGAAGTTCCCTTAAAAAATTATCAATGATGACCTTGGGCTTCACGCTTACCGTAGACGAAAGGGCCATCTGCTAAACGCACGATTGAAGGCTATGAGGTTAGCACGAAGTCGCGCTCTACTAAAGCAGTACGCACAAAACGGCCATCGAAAAATCTTGTTTACTGATGAAAAAATCTTCACAGTCGAAGAAAATTTTAACCGTCAAAATGATAGAGTATACGCTAAGAATAGTAAAGAAGCCAGCATGATTGCTCCGAGGGTCCAACGAGGTCACCACCCCTCATCAGTGATGATTTGGCTGGGGGTGTCCTATTCAGGGCTAAGTAAGGTTCATTTCTGTGAAAAAGGTGTGAAAACTGGCGCTAGAGTCTATCAAGATACCGTTCTGGAACCTGTTGTCAAACCCTTAAGCCACACTTTATTTCAAAACCAGCCATGGGTCTTCCAGCAGGACTCTGCCCCTGCGCACAAAGCAAAATCTACACAAGCATGGTTTCGGGCTAACAAAATTGATTTTATCGCGCAGGAAGAATGGCCATCCTCCAGCCCAGACTTAAATTCTCTGGATTATGCCATATGGCAACTTATTGAGGAGAAAGCATGTGCTAAGCCCCACATGAATCTCGACTCTCTTAAGTGCGCTATTCTCAAGGCAGTCGCAGAATTGGATATGGTGGTAGTTCGTGCTGCCATCGATGACTGGCCTCGTCGTCTAAAGGCGTGTATTCATGCCAGAGGCGGTCATTTCGAATAATTTTAATACATGATAATCTTAAATATTTGTGCTTTCATTTGGTATATAATTCATTGTAGCATTATTTGTAAATTTAGTATTATTCATGTTCTCCATAGTTACAGAACTTAGTAACCAACTAGGTAAGATAAAGAGACACTCACAAAAGCTTCCACTTCCGTAGACAAAGCTCTCTCGAGCTCGAGAAGAATAATGTTGCCACTAGTAAATATTTATAATTATTTCCATCATTTCTCTTAAAGGGCGTTCCTTTCTATACGTTTCACGACGCAAAACTCTTAAAACCGAGTTAAATATAGCCGTATGGACATAGTTCGTTTGCCTTCCTTTTATTGAGAGATTTTTGAAAAGATGACACAGACCAACGCACTTGTTAATTTAGTAATAAATATTGAAATCAATGTATGAAAATAATTTTAATTTACGTTTTTAAGTAAATAAATTAAAATTAAGTAAAATAAAAGTAAAAAAATACTGAAGGGAAAAAAGTGTAATATTAGGAAACAATATTATTGAATAGGTAGGTACCTTTTTACAATAAATTATTTATTGTATTATTTTAATTTATAAAATTTATGAAAAAATTTAAGAATAATAAATACTTATTCGTTATTTACTACTAGTAAATATTTATTATATTTCTTTTTTTATAAATTTTATAATAAAAAAGAATTACTTAAATACAATTTTTCATTTTTTTTCTTTCCGGACAGCTGTTTTTGTCGTTTGTGCTGTAACTTCTCTTCTTACCTTAATAAAATATAAACACGGACAACTTAGATTTATTTTTATTGCGAAATTAAAAACTCAGAAAAAAAAAATAAGTCGACAAATCTTTCTCGACCACTCGTAGGGTGGTAGACAAATTTCTCCCACTCAACTGTCAAATTAATGTCAGTTGAAGACAAAAGCTCGTGTTTGTCGACTTTTGACATTAGGCCACGACAAAGAACAATGCGAGTCTACGGTTGTAAAATGCGAGCATGAGTATCTCGATCTCAACCCGACAAAAGTGACATTTCGGTGTAGACAAGCCATTGTTCTGTGAGTCGAATCTTATCTCGATGTTGGTCATGCTACGCGTGCAGGCGCGTTCTTTGAATTTGGAACGAAGAGCGCGCCGGCAATGTTGTATGAAACGGTGTGCTGTTTGAATTTAGAACTCTTTCATCAATCGTATACATTGCGTTCTCGTGGCTGTATAGCCACAGATGCGTTTACCTTTCGGCACAAACTGTACAATAAAATAAAAAAATGGCGGTAAAGCGGAGTTCGTTGTTATTTTGTTAATAAAAAATTACTAAATGAGTTCCGATGATTCTGAAAGTGAAAATGAAATGAACATTGACTGCACTCCACCAGATGTAAGATCGGAAGCTAAATTTGCGATGGAAAACCTGCTTCCTGCGAAATCAAAAGAAAAATATATGAAAGTATATGAAAATGTCATGTTCTGGAAAAACGAGAAAAATGCTAAATTGTTCTCCGAAACAGTGTTTTTGGCGTATTTCAATGAATAACATTTTCGCTAAATAATTGTGTCCTAACATGAGCAATATAACTTTTACTATTAATTAAATTTATTGTGTAAAAGGCCATTTTTTATTTCCTTGCATTTTTTAAGAAAAGCACTATATATGCCTCGGCCGAAATGGCAATTGCCTGTCTCGTATCATTGAAGTCCTCGCCTGCGGCTCGGCCTTCAAACTCATACTCGACCTGCCATTGCCTATTTCGCTGCCTTTGCAATAATGTACTATTTTTGTTGTTTTTTTGTGATTTCAGAGTTGGTTCCATAGCAAAAGTTGTTCAGTTTCAGGTCTCTATCTACCATATTCAGGGGCATAAACTTAATATTCCACTCGAATAGACGGACTTGAGTGTAGTGAAAATTTTTTTTCACTCCTCTTGCTCTAAAAGTCCGTCATTGTAAGGTACAAGAGCCAGGATAAAATAGCAAAATTACCCCTAGGGGATAAAGTTTTTTCTTTTTAAATGTTTGTCTATTACCAATGAGCCTACTAAAACGAAAAAGTCTTTATTCATAATCACGAATAAAGACTCGCTCGACTTAATACTGTTTCTCATTTTTATTTTTGAAAATGGAACTAAAAGCAGCGATCTCTTCGGTGAAATCATAGACTTATTTATACTCTATGACTTTAAGTGTTTGATCGTAGAATGCGTGCATTGTGTTTCTTAGCAGCTACAGTAGAAATTAAAAAATGCGCGAAATCTTTAGAATTTTTCTCTAATACCAAACTGATTGAATTGTGTGACTGTAAGTAAGTAATAGGAAAGAAATAATTTTAATCTTTTGCCGTCAAGCACAAATCATTTATTTAAATACTGTATGAAAAGTTTATGAAGTGGAGGATAGAAAAATGAGTGGATTCGTTTACGTAAGTATAAACTAGGTATTTAATATTGTATTTTATTTTCTCGCCTTCGTAGTGAAAAGTAGAGTGTAACACACGACGCTAAAACCCATTGTAACTCGGTTTCTATTTATTCCCTCGCTAAAGCTCGGGAATAAAACTACCTCGTATGCAATGGGTCATTTTAGCGTCTTGTATAACAATCTACTATTTATGTCTATGTTCAGGGGCTATTTAGTAACACTTTGTATATAGGTATATATTTTTATAATAATAAGTATTTTATATTTTATAGGTACTAACCCCAGGTGAACGAATCATCTTAGCCGAAGGTAGGAACTGTAGTTATTCTGAAAAAGAAGATAATATTAAAATAATCATATTGTTAGAACAAAACTGCAAATGAACAACTTTTTTTTTAATCATAATTTTTCGGATATTTAAGTATTTGTGAACAAATAATTTTTTTGTATTTTTTTTTGCTCAAAGTAAATAACAGTTAGGGAGGGGCATAGCCAAATTCTGTTATTGTGAATTCACCTCACTTCGTTCTCTATTTTTCTTTTACTTATGATATAACGTCATAATCCTAAATTAGATTTAGATTTAAGAATTAATAAAAAAAAAACAACTCGTGTAACTTGTAATGTAACTTATGTGCTCAGATAGGAATCAAATCGACGAGCTTCGTAATCCGGGTGAATGTTCCGGCCACTGAGCTACCGAGTCGTGTCAACGCGTAACATCACAAATTATTGAATTTACATGCGATTGTAAAACAAGGATTTAGGTAGGTACCTATAGCGATATATCCACCACAATTTGTATTCTGTGCATACATCAGAACGTTGCAGATTTCCTCCGAAGAAAGTACGCTTTCCAACATGTTTGCGGTAAATGCGGCGAGAACTGATAACATACTGCTTTCTATGTCATTTGAGAACGAATTCATACATGACTAATGGACTTTGATTCAGGGTCCCTTATCCACTTTCATCCCCTATTGTTAAATATCCCATATATAACTTGATATTAAGTATCCCTGACATAGCATAAAATATTTCTTTTCCCATTATCTTAACGGTACCCAACACGTATCTTATATCAAAACAAACGCAAACGTAATGATATTTTCGTTATTTCGTTAATTTAATACCAATGTTGTACATTAGACCACCGGCTAACGCATCGATTATCGAAAAGTCTGCCGAGTTTCAACTTAAAACAGAAAAACCAAAGTAAGGAATTTCGTTTTGTACTTTCTGTTGACTTAATTTGGAAGATATCGATGTTCGTGTGATATCATGAATTGTGGTTCGCCATTTTGGCCCAATTGGGACTCGATATATCTGTTTTAATTTCAAACCCGGCAGACTTTTCATACGTTAGCCGGTACGGCCCCAGTTTCATAAAATTTAAGTAATATAGATATGTACAGTACATGGTCATTTGTAAAACACCAACATCTTCGCATGAGTTTATTAGTAACTGGATGGATTCAACGAAATTTTCATTACGTTTGCGTTTGCGTTTGTTTTGATGTTAGATACGTTTTGAATACCGTTAAAATTACGTGACCCATTAGGGCTATATGGCCTTAACTGTGTTATTCGAACCAGAACAGTATGTTAAATAGGCAAGTGTGATATTGAAATCGCTTTGTAATATAGCAAGTTATATTATTTACAATTAGGATTCCGTAGTAAATACCTGTAACAAAATTCTCTCATCATAAGTTAGTATACCATATGAATATAAGATTCTTGGTATACCTACCAGCTATCTAACTTTCAGGCCTGTCCTAATTGGCATCGGTCGTGCGATCATGCGTTGCGATTTCATCGTGCGATGAAACTGAACAATAGACAATTTGGTCGCATCGCATGATCGCGCGACCGTCAATTAGGACATTCAATAGATATCACTAGGTTTGATCGCACGGTCGCACGACCAGTTTCATCGGACGGACGCACCATCGCACGACCGATGGCCAATTAGGACAGGGCCTAAAATGTGTTTTGTTAGCTTCACCCAAACACAAAATAACAGTATATTTGGGACTCAAATTTCTAATAATATTAGGACTCGTAGCGAAAAATCTTTTGCTAACGATATAATTCGAGAAAAAGAAATAAAGATTTTTTTCCAAAAAGATAATAAACACTTAGATATACGTAATTAATAAAAAAAAACATTTTTCAAAGTTAATAATGTAAATTACTTGTCTTTAGATTTTGTATCTGTTTCCCAAAGAACACCAATTACAGAGCGCTTCACACTTGTCGTTTTTTAATATTATGCATTTTCAAAACATTTAACATAAAACTCGGAAGGCATTTATCGCTTACACAATTGTAAACATTGCAAGACTACAACATATCATAGACAATGCTAAATGAAAATGTTAATAGCCTTTTAATAGGAACATTCATTCAAATTAGAGCAATAACTATTAGATTATCTGTGATGATCTACTTGGAAAATAAGGACAGAATGTTAGTCTAATATAAATACTAGCTGCGGCCCGCAACTTCGTCCATAAGAAACATTTAACAAGGATAAAAAGTCTTACATTTTAATCCAGGCTATAAGCTATCTGTGTGCCGAATTTCATCCAAATCCGTTTACATGTTTTTTCGTGATTGAGTCACAAAGATTAAAACATCCAAACTTACACATCACTACGTATAAAACAAAGTCGCTTTCTCTGTCCCTATATCCATATGTATGCTTCTTGGACGAATCAATCGTCCAAGGTATGCTTAGATCTTTAAAACTACGCAACGGATTTTGATGCGGTTTTTTTAATAGATAGAGTGATTCAAGAGGAAGGTTTATAAGTATAATACATGGTGTCAAATTCCACACTACACCGAAGCGAAGCGAGGGCGGGTCGCTAGTTATTGATAAATTGACAGACAAGTGAAGTTGACGAGTGAAGAACTGATAAAAAGTTCGTATGTACGAGTAATTCATGTAAATCAAATAGTATAAAAAATTTAACTAGCTAGTTTATAATATAGTGGGATAGGAATTAAGGTAAGTAGGAATAGGAATATAGCAGGAAAGTAAGAAATATAGTAAGGAGTAGGAATAGTAGGGAAGTAGAAAAATATAGTAGCAATAAGATAGGATATACATAGTAGGAAGTAGGGTAGTAGCATGGTAGTAGGATTACTAGCAAGATATAAGAATTAAAAGTGTAATAAATGAATGAATGAATGATCGAAATATTTGTTTGCTTCAGTTCTGAATCTATTGCCTTTGTACACTATGGCGTATTTAATAGGTAGGTAACAGTTTCTTAAAATATTTAAGTACATAAAAGTATCTAAGATGTTAATAAAACACAAGACTAACCTATTCTACCAATCCAAACGACAGTCAATTGAATATCTTTGTAAATAACTTTTAAAATGTATAGTTAATTCGTATAAAGTTCTTTGACCTGATTATAATAACGATAATAACGTGTTTTAATTAACATTATAAAAATTAACATGACAAAACGCGTTTTTCAATAGGTAAAGAACCTCAATCTATATTTACGACCATCACGTTGTATAATGTCATAATAAACGATTTTCTAATGATAATTATCTACACATATACAGGGGTATTTATTTGTAAAAAGACATGTCCCATCGCGCCTACGTCATTTGCCCCACCATTCTCAAAAAATGAAAGTCTATCGCGTCTTAATTAAAGTAGTATGTCAGAGTAGGTATTTTACTCTAGAATCAGACTGATAATTATTTTCTGCATTAAAAAGTGGGATTTTTAAGTTAAAACGCTTTTAAATCACAATTTTTTATCATTAGAGTACTATTTACTTACATTTTTTCACAAAATTCTTCAGAAAACAACTTAATGTTTTTGTAATTGATTTTCTAAATAATAAAACAATTCTTGACTGATACTATACCTAAATAAAATGTAATTAGCATTTTTTAATTATGAAAGTAATTAAATAAAATGAAACTGGGGCAACGCTGGGACATCTCCTTTGTTATGATATTAGTAAAACAGGCAAAAAAAAAACGACTTTCCATACAAATGTTCGAACAGATGATCGAGTTTGGTATGAAAAGTCGATTTTTGCGTCATTTTTGGAAAAGTTGTAGATAGAACTATCTTGTAGTTAGTGTTTACATGGTAGGTATTAGAGTGTGTAGTTATTTCTGATACCGATTGTAGTTACGATACCGTAAAACCTCCCAACTACAATCCTAAGGGGCAACTATAGTCCAATTCCCCTACGACGACGGTCAGACATTGTATTTTCTTAACCATGGGCTATCTAGTGATCTGGCGCAGAATTACGTGGTTCTCTAGATAACTTACTACCATGTTAGGTGGTAATTGTTATTCGGGCGCCGCTATTTTGCAAATCACATTCACGATAACTTCGTCACAGTTTTTGCACGTAGTGAAGTTCCCAAATTTAAAACCTACCAGCTGTCTGTAATAATTAAAAAAAACATAAAGCTTGTCTTTTTTTTACATTATGTAACATGTCGGTATTATAAAGTTGCATAACCAGTCCTGAAATATAGGTAGTTTAATTTCTAGTTTTCGACTGATAAGTATGACATTTTATCAGCGGGACCAAAGTTGCGAGCTCCTCACAACAACTATAGTCCAAGTTTGAATTAAAAAAAGCATTTCTACCTAAAATAGCAAATCCAGATTTTCAGATTTGAAAGTTCATATCATCATTTATTAAGAAAACTTTTAGATTTTTCCTTTAGAAAAATATATTAAAAGTTACAGGCACAAACTTAAAAAATTAGGTAATTTTGGACCAGTGATAAGAGGTTTTACAGTACTTAAAATCTCAACTTCACCTCTAACTCTATAATAATAAATTACTAAACACGTTAAAAGTACTTACCCATTTTTTTTATTGAACTACAGTTTCTTAATCATCATCTTAATTATTACAAAATATTTTTGTTGCAATTACAATGGCATTTGATTGCATTTTTTATATAAGAGAAGAGTTGTTTTTGAGTATTTTATAGTAAAATATTTTAAAATGTTGTTTTGTGAACATTAAAATCTATTTTTAGTTTTTTGACAAAGCAAAAATATCTGGGAAAATGTTTTACATCTAAATATATTTTTAAAAGAACAAAATAATTTCATCACTGATACTTTACCTCTTCTATTTAGTTAATTTTCACAGTTACAGTAACACCGCACAAAAACACAGTTCGTAAAAACGCGTGGCGCGACGCACGCGCACGGATCAGCGAAGATGACACGTTTCGCGCGCAGTCACCACATAAATGATGATGGGAGTCGCGGAGCGGGCCTTTTAGCAGATGAACACCATGGCATTTCTATAAGAGCAATTTTCTTGCGTTTGAAATATGCTTTTCATGATATTTCTTTGATACTAAGTAAATATTCGGAGCTCGGTAGCGCAGTGGTTTAGTGCCTGGCTCAGCGATTGCAGAGGTTAAGCAACTTTCGCAAGGGTCGGTCATGGGATGGGTGACCAAACATTTATTACCTCGAGCTCCTCCGTGCTTCAGAAGGCACGTTAAGCCGTTGGTCCCGGCTGCATTTGCAGTCGTTAACACCCACCAATCCGCATTGGGCCCGCGTGGTGGGTTATGGCCCGTCCTCTTTATCTACCTATAAGGAAGGCCTGCCCGCTGCTGAGTGGGGACATTAAAAATGGCTGATGGACAAGTAAATATTGTTGTCATCATGGGTAAAATTTTCATTAAAGAGGGTTAAAGAAATGGGCTTTTCTGTGACACTGATTTTTGTGTTAGTGTTAGGTCATGAGTAAAAAGTGACTGAAAGAAAAGTGAAATATGTATTTTCATGTGCCTTGTTTTTAGACATAAAATGATGATGGGAGCCGTAGAGGGGGTTTTCTGAACATTATATTCTGTACATTATATAAGAGGCATTTTCTTGGGTTCGTTTGAACATAATAGATTTTTTTTGACACTGTTATGTGTGAATATTTAATGCAAAATTTTTCGTTAAAGTTACTCAAAGAAAAGATAATATTTACAAAAGTTAATAAAGTGTTTGGGATTTTAGAGCTAGCAATTACAATTACATAATTTTGTGTCATTGAGAAATGGAAGATTAAGGAAAAATTTCGAACGCGTTTATGTCTTTCCTTAAGAAAATTAAAAAAAACTTAAAGGGTTTTTTTACATATGTTTGAAAACCTACACTGTTTTAAATTTTTCGTATTTCAATAAAGAATTTTCCTCTTTAGTTCCAATTCGAATGGTTTTTAGGGTTCCGTACCCAAAGGGTAAAAACGGGACCCTATTACTAAGCCTCCGCTGTCCATCTGTCTGTCTGTCACCAGGCTGTATTTCATGAACCGTGATAGCTAGACAGTTAAAAAATTTCACAGATGATGTATTTCTGTTGCCGCTATAACAACAAATACTAAAAACAGAAGAAAATAAATATTTAAGGGGGGCTCCCATACAACAAACGTGATGTTTTGCCGTTTTTTGGTACGGAACCCTTCGTGCGCGAGTCCGACTCGCACTTTGCCGGTTTTTTGCTATTGATTTAATGTTAGAATAATTACTTGAATCACCCATAATTATAGTCATGATTTTCCATTGAATACGGAAATGAAGAATCCGAGAAACATCGTTGTTTTCATTGTAATAATTGTTATTATCAGTGTTATTATTAATTTTCTTGCGATTTGTTCTAGTGTAGGCTATCTACCTACAACTTATTAAGAGAAATCGGCCAAGAACGAGTTTTACTCGCGCACAAAGGGTTCCGAACCAAAAAACGGCAAAAAATCACGTTTGTTTTATGAGAGCTCCAATTAAATATTTATTTTATTCCGTTTTTACCGACTTCAAAAGGAGGGAGGTACTCAATTCGACCTGTTTTTTTTTGTTTTTTGTATGTACACCGATTACTCGAAGACGGCTAAACCGATTTAAATGATTCAAACGTTATTAGATCAGGTTTGATCCCAAATTGTTCCCATTTTTTTAAATATTGAAATCGGTTCAGTACTTTTTAGGAAAACCTGAAAATACTGTCGTTTTTTGTTACCATTTTGTGAACTTATACGGATGATCGACCATATCTTCTTTGTTTATGTACCGATTTAGATGATTCTTTTTTTGTTTGAAAGACGATACTTTAGAGATGATACTTTTTTGATTTCATTGTTATTGGACCTTAGATTTCAAAGATACACAAGGGAACTCCTCAAAATCAAATAGGAACCGTATAGTGATTGATTACACTAAAAAGAATAAAATAAAAATTTTTTTGAAAACAAAAAGTGAATGCAAGTCATCATAATATGGATGGTAATGGTAAATTCGTCATTATATGATCATGTGTAACTTTTGCTTCTGTATGATTCACTTAACACATTAGGAATTACAAATGTTTACAATTCGCAGATTTTGTGTTCCGTAATGTGTACAGAATGACCGTGTAGATTCTCTGAATTTCGTACCCTGATATTTCACAATTTTGTGGTTTACTTCTACAAAGATAGCTTTGCCATAAACCGAGTGTCTAAGGCTCTTTAATTCGATTCCCTTTGGGTCAATGATTATGAAATGACTTTTCCTTTGATGATGAACCTTTCATCAGGACTGTTATGATGGGAAAAAATCGTATTTTGTGTAGCGAGGCAAACATCTTGAAATCGGGTGGGGATTGCGCAGAACGCGTATTTTGGGTATGCGTAGCGGAGAGGGGCGGGCCTTCCAAAGCACGGCGCGGCAGAGCTCTAGGTTTAAATTATTCGTCACCTATCCCATGACACAGAATACACAATAGTACAAGTCCCATGACCGACCTTTGAAAAAGTTTAACTTCCACATTCGCAGAAATCCACTGCGCCATCGAGCTCCTCTCGAGAATATATAACTATTATACAACATGTTACAAAAAACCCCTAATGCCAAAATGTGGTAAAACAAAAATATCAAATTTATGAAACAGCAGATTTTTTCGCGTTTCCAGAGTTGGTCCCCCCATAGTAAAAGTTGTCCAGTTTGATGGTATCTTTCTACCATATTCGGCATTAGAGTTTTTTTAACACGTTGTTTAGCTGAGAAAAGATGCCACGGATTGAAGGAGCGACCGCTCACTGCGCATGCGCGGTCATTGTCAATGTCAAGGTGAGACGAATGCCGCAGGCGGTTATGCCAGTGTTATATAACTTGGCTTGAACCAGTCTGAAAACGCTTTATTACATAATCTAGGTATACATACAACGTGTTAATGAATTAACGCAAAATAAGAAAACCATTTCTTTGTGCCATCAAACTGAACAACTTTTACTATGGGACCAACTCTGAAGTCGCGAAAAAAAATCAGCTGCTTCATTCATTTTTATATTTTCGTTATTAATTTTTGTATGAAACAGCAGTTTTTTTTTAATTAACAATATACTACTCTAAATTGATTGATTGATTGGTGATTGATTGTTGGGATACGCCTAGAGCCCTAACGGCTGAAAGTAGAGACACCATTTTTGGAGAGTAGATACCTTTCGTGGTGTAGGTTAGCACTAAAAAGGATTTTGGGAAATTCACCCCCTTAGGGGGTGAATTTCCCAATGAAAGTTTGTATGGAAGTCTCGTAGTTTCAAATCTAGGAAGTTCAAATTTTGTGTTTAGGCTGACGATGACGATAAAAAATTATAAGGGGAAAGAAGAGGGCAAGATGAAGGGGAGGGGGAGTGGCAAGAACGTGAAGGGGAACGAGATACAAATACTCTCTGAACCCAATGCTGAACGGGAACGGGAACGGAACGCATTCTACAGCATTGTCCACGAGAATGAAGTCGCGGGAAAAAGCTAGTCGTATCAAATAAAAATAAAAAACTTTTTGCAACATTAAAATGCAAGTCATGATATCGAAACGAGTGATATTTTAATAACAATAAAATTTAAATACAGCGCAGTTATCTCAGTGAGTGTGCTGTCACAATTGCTTGCGCAAGAGTTTCAATTGTGACCAAACTCGCCGTTTCAACGGTAGCTGATGGTGTGCGCTGACCTTAATGGTTCGGTAACTGTATCATGTTGACTGGACAGGGCAAAATCAAATGCATTCGACAAATAATGGTTTCAATGTGGATACAATGTCTGCACAACAGAACAGAACAAAGAAATGTGGTCTGCACTGTCCCTTTTCAAACTATTCGATATCGCAGACACGTCTGTAATATTGCAGATGTGCGCATCAGTAGGGTTGCTAACTTTTTTTTTTCGCAAAACAAAAAAATAAGTATTTTAGTACAGATGGATTAAAAGGGAGCATTTTACCTTTGAACTAGACTCTTAATAGTTTTACGGGGTAAGGTTATAAATACTTTTTTTAAATTCTAACGGCGGCGGCATCTGGACTCGGCGAAATTACCCAATGGTAGTTACTAGGGAATGCAATCTCGCGAGACCGCGGCCTTATTTACCGAGATTAATCTAGGCCAAAAATCGGACGAGATCTCGCGAGATAAACGAGATTGCACAAGAGCATAAATACATGTGTTTCCGAGGAAGGAAGAAAAATTTCATTATAAGAAGACCTTAAAAAATCTTTCACTGCACCTAAAGTGCCAAAAGAGAGAGCGAAAAAGAGAAAAAGAAATGAATCTTTATGGAGCCGGGGTCCAAGGGAACTCTTACAGTTTGCAGTGCAGATAATTGGCACTTGCACTCTGTACCTAGTCCTTAGTCCCTACCAGTCTAGAAGCTGAGAGCGTTCTCTGCAGCTGGTTATATGCGCTGCAAGATGACTGTCAGATGACTCTTGAAATACTTTATGCTAAAGCTTTTTTGGAAATAAATTTCCAAAAATTTGACGAATAAAGTTTATTTTATTAAATAGGTACCTAACTAAAGAAGAAGTCTAATTATTTAAATAATGAAAACTGGTAGAAATAAATAATTATATTATATAAAACTATTAAAATAAAAATCCATTATTGTGACACTTTGTATAAAAAAAGAAAAACAATTTTACCAATCTCGCGAGATCTCGTAAATGGCGAGATCTCGCGACATTGATATCTAGCGAGATGTGTCGGCTTGATCTCGCGAGATGGCATTCCCTAGTAGTTACCCGTATTTGCATTATCCCCGACGAAATGTGACTGGATAGCCCGCTGGAGAGTGTAGGTGTAATGTTATATTGATTTTCATTATCCATTTATCATAACACTTTCAGTAGTCCGTGTTAAGATCGCCAAAG
The DNA here is from genome assembly GCA_928269145.1 of Agriphila tristella. Classification (NCBI taxonomy): domain Eukaryota; kingdom Metazoa; phylum Arthropoda; class Insecta; order Lepidoptera; family Crambidae; genus Agriphila; species Agriphila tristella. Next base: position 19,212,464 of record OV743445.1, read on the forward strand.
ATAAAGTCAGTTACATTACAAGCAATAAAATTAGTAACCGAGATAAACCCATCCCACCCGTGCTCAAGTAATTAGCTGACCGGTAAAAACACGTGCTTCAGTTTTTTTGTCCAAATCGTTAAGAAATAAACATGGAGTTTTTATACAATCGGATTCTTGTAAAAACCTGTTCCATTCCGAGAATTAATAGTAAACTTTCGCCTTGAACTGGAAGATGATTTGATAAAGTTCGTAGTGAGATTTGATGCGATGATGATAGGGAAAAATTACAGGCACTTAGATATTGACTTATGCCTTTTTGTAACAGGGCTCGACATAGAGTTTTGGAGATTTTTGTTTACTCTGTGGTTTTGATAAAAAGTGACAGGTTTTAAAGTTTTGAATCTTATCTTTCCTCAAGTTTTGATCAAGATCGCCAGAAGGGGGTATGACCTCATCTTTTTGATCACATGTTGCTTAAGGGTAAACCCAGTACTGGGATAATGCTTAGGGAAGCACTATCCAAACATTGGATAAAAGCTCAAGGGTTAGAATACACCAGCGGTCTTTTCCACTTTTATCCACTTTAAAGGTCTTCGAATATTTATTTATTTTATTGCACATTGTTACAGTATTATTTCACGTACATTTTTAGATGTAGTTTACAAATTGATGGTCTGGTACACCCTGAGAGGGTGTAGCAAATAACTTAGCCTACTTAAAAAAGACAAATAACTTAACATTTTCTTAGTACTTAGCTTCCCTATGTAAAGAAAATGATGATTTATTTGTCCGTTGCATTGTTTGTAACTACCTACCGGAGACGGAAACGGATAAATTAATTTTGATAATATGTTTTTTAATGAATAATGACTTAATAACGTAAATGATACATAGGTACCTAAGTGTCAGTTCAGCCCCCCTACTCAAATGGCCAACATTCTATTCGTTTGAACGCTACGCTTACTATTAAACCTTTAAATTAAGGAGTAAACTATAAAATTACGTGCCGTAAGCTTGACAATTCCATACAATTACATCGAAGTACAGTCACGAGCAATAAGATGTACACACTTAAGAAATATGTCACATTCAATTCTCAGTGTGAAAATGTTATAGATTATTCAATTACGTAATATGACATAAGTGACACACAATGCTCGAAGATCTCCGTAGTGCTTCCCAAAGAGTGGGTCTTAGGATGAACATGGAAAAGACGAAAATGATGTCAAATGCCCATGTTGTACCCTCTCCAGTTCATGTTGGGAACACTACACTTGAAGTTGTTGACCATTACGTATACCTAGGACAGGCAGTCCAGTTAGGTAGGTCCAACTTCGAGAAAGAGATCTCTCGCCGAATCCAACTCGGGTGGGCAGCATTCGGGAAGCTTCGAAAAATCTTCGCGTCCGACTTACCTCAGTGTCTCAAGACGAAAGTCTATGAACAGTGTGTGTTGCCAGTGATGACTTACGGCAGTGAAACGTGGCCGCTAACTATGGGTCTCATAAGGAGGCTCAAGGTCGCTCAGCGTGCAATGGAGAGAGCCATGCTCGGCGTTTCCCTACGTGATCAAATCAGAAACGAGGAGATCCGCAGGAGAACTAAAGTAACCGACATCGCTCGAAGGATTGCTCAGCTGAAGTGGCAATGGGCGGGACACATAGCGAGAAGAACCGATGGCCGTTGGGGCAGAAAGGTTCTGGAATGGCGACCGCGCACCGGACGGCGCTCCGTGGGTAGGCCCCCGACAAGGTGGACCGACGATCTGGTGAAGGTCGCGGAAAGCCAGTGGATGCAGGCAGCGCAGGACCGATCGTCGTGGAGATCCTTAGGGGAGGCCTATACCCAGCAGTGGGTGTCGTGTGGCTGATATGATGATGATGATGATGACATAAGTTCTAAAGTGTATACATCTTATTGCTCGTGACTGTACTTGATTTACATAAGTTTGCGACATGTGATTTAATCATCTATTGCTCATATTTAATCTTAAAAAGTAAGCGTAGCGTTCAAACGAATAGAAAGTTGGCCATTTGAGTAGGGGGGCAGCCGTTTGAGGTCTTCACATATTTTTTGGTTGGTAAATCGTTTTTTTAAAACAAACAAAGTACTTATAAAGTGTAGACGAAGGTATGGGTTGTTTTACCTCACGAAGACCATTTTGCTATGAATGTGTTGGGCAATTGGGCAACAAAAATGTAGTTCGTGAGATAGAACAACTATACTTAGATAAAGATCAAGACGTAGTGATACAAACTATTTCGAGCAACGAATAAAAAGTAATATATGTACGCGGAAATCAGGGATTCCCACACAATACTGAACCATTACTAACACTTGAGTTCCGGTCTTCTGTTTGACCATTCGAAATAAAGCAGATTTTGAATCGGCAGACGAAGCGAATCTACCAATGCCATAAAAACGAACATATTATTACGAAGCATATACCTAGTTTTAACAAAAACGAATACGTTAACTACATACAGTATTGTTTAAAGTAACATTTAATAAATAGGTACACATCTCATATTATTTTTTTGCGGACCATACGGCAGTGGCGTATCTAGGGTGTGGCGGTAGGGCACGTGCCCTGGGCGCCATTCATAGTAGGGGCGCAATTCGCAAATTATTAAATTAAAAAAAAAATATTTTTACTATAGACTAGACAGGCAAGATTAGTGGATGAAACCAAAAAAATTGGCCATTTTTTAAATAAAAACAGGCAAGTTTACAAGATAAGTGGATGAATCTGACTAAAAATCGCGCTGCACTGCCGTTTTCTTATTGTTAGACAGGCAAGATAACTATGTAGATTAGTGGATGAAACTCACTAAAAATTGCGCTGCGCGGCCGTTTTTTTACTATAGGCAGGCAAGATCTGGAACTGGCTATCTAGTGTATATGTTTTATTTAAGTATCTGTTAATATGTGACATTGAGGCAACTTTTGTGTTTGCCCTAGGCGCCGTATCCATTCGGTACGCCACTGCCATACGGACCTTATTTCATTATGAAATAAAATAAAAACTGTAATATTAAATGAGTTTATTCATGCCCTAGCCTGAGATCTAAGACCCCTTGTTCCTTGGAAATAACCATGACCAGATAACTAGGGGGTCTACAGTAGAGTGAGCTTACCCAGAAAATGGCAAAAATAGTGGAATGTTTTTGATTTGAATTTTTTTTTTGATATTCTGCATTTCACAATGATATTTTTATATTAAGGAAAGGAAATTAAAGAAATACTAGAAAAAATCAACTAGTAGCCCTATCTGAGTTGCTACGGGTGTTTTTTTCTATAATTTATTTATCTTAATTTGAAAATTGATTTTGTTTTCGGGAAACACCTTACTTACATTTTGTTAAGTGACAAAACCGTACAGTATTCCACAAAAAAAGAAGATTACACAATTTCATCAAAGATACATTTGCCACAGCATATAAAATCATCTTAATTCAATGATTGTTCTGGCCTCCTGTTTTTAGCCTTAATTTTGATATAACCTACTAATCTGTTTTTAATATTATATTTTTTGCTCGGTTTCCCCTATTTTTGTATGGATACCTACTCGTTGTTTTAGATTAGCATCAATTATTAGATAACAATAAAAAAGGGAACGTTTCATCTACCTAATAAGACTTGTGAAATAAGCAGTTATTAAAAAAATACCTACCTAGGTAGGTACCCAAAATTTGATCATGGTAATATTACCTACCTATATAAAAACCACAGATAGAGCTAAAAAACATAGTGAATCTTTTTTACCTCCTTTATATACTATATTCAAAACATAGCTTGCTTTTGCTATCGTTATAAGAAAAATAATTACTTATCCTAAACATAATTTAATTTCTAACCTTTGAATTAAAATATAAAAATATTAACTAAGTATGTGAAGGAAAGAAAACATATTTGGCAATAAACTATGTCACACAACTGGCAAAGTACACAGTGTGTTAAGTACTGTCGACAACACTTTGGCTTTACCATTCCTAAGGTTAAAATCGCTTGCATACCGCGCCACTAACATACGTTTAGTTCATGTAGGCCCCCTGGTATGACCACCGAAACACGATATAATATCGCGTGATATAGCGTTTTATCGACACTCAACTGTCAATATCCATTGTCTTTTGACAGTCAAACATGATAAATGTGTATATCATATCGTGTTTCGGTAGTCAAGCTACATGGGGGCTACATGAACTAAACGTATGTTAGTGGCGCGGTATGCAAGCGATTTTAATATCCACTGGAATAGACGAACAGAGTTCACTTGGCTGCGAAACCAAAAGTGAGATGTGCCAGTGTTTGTAAATATGTAAACGTGTGCGTGAATTTAGAGATGCACTGAAGTCCATTTTAGGTTGTCGATAACCATAATGTATTATTGCTCTAATAAATAAAACACAAACAAGATTTTGAACTATTTTATTTAAACAATTTCTTAAGGTCTCCTTTGAGGCTCCCTGCTTATTTATTTATGACATTTATCCAGTTTAATTTAATCACTGGATTTACAGAAAACCTGGAAATAATTGTTAAATTAGTACTTAAGTTGGTATAATTTACCATTTGAAAACTGTCGGTTACAAGCAGCTTTAAATAAAACTATCAGTGTTCATAAAGACAAACAATGCTATATTGGAAATCATCGACATGAGTATCGATATCGATAATTTTTGATCAATATCTACGCCTTATTTTCTCAAGTTCACGGACATAATATCTTTTTATCTAACACATAATGTTTAGAAATCAGCCTTTATTTAGGAAATAGGCGTTTAATAGCATCATATTAGTATATAACTCAGTGTGTTTGGGAATATATTCAACTAAAATATGAATTATGAAAATGGTAATAGTACAATCATATTTACCTGTGAAATGAGTGTTTATTTGGGTTATTGTCGTAAGTAACATTACAATCCAGTACAGAACACGACACCATTATTGATTTATATAGCTTTGAGAGCCAAACCGACCCGATCGCGATCAAAATTACAAAATAATCTTGTTGACGCTTTTCACCAAGGTGATAAACGATGATAAATGAAGTCAAACCAGGTTCAGCTGTCAGTTTTTTTTTACTCTTTCTCGCACATCGCATAAGCCGTAAGAATCGGTTTGTCACTCGCATCTTTGTCCGTCTACTTGAGCATAGCGAAAAATTTTCTAAGTCTATGTTTTAACCTTAGGGGTGGTAGAGCGGAAGTGTTGTCAATAGTACTTATCAAACTGTGTACTTACGTACGCACCTACGCACGGGGGGCAGAGGCGATACACGCGTAACACGAATTTTTCTGTAAAGTGATAAAGCACGTAAGTTGCCGATCGTACTTTGAGTTTAGATAAATTGTCAAAACTCTAAAGTACCTAAGTAGAAGTCGATTTAAACATGAAGTTTCAATAGATTTTATGACAAAACCTTTACACTAACCAATAAGTAGATATAATCTGTACCTAAGTACTTTTATCTTGACTTTGGCCGGTACAGTTAAACTGCTTTACATTGTAGTATAAAGTACGAGTATTTTAAAATACGGTTTTTGGTAGATCGGTCATTGGCTCGAAACGTGCGTGACAACATTTCGCACCTGGTCCTGTTTCACGCTTAACGGGATTCAAAGTTTATTGGGTACCTACTTATTCAGTTACATTTAGTCGTTTTCTGGTATTGGAGACCAAAATTAAATAAACATTTGGTTATAAGAGTACTTATGCCAAATGGACGTCCGTCTTTCTGTGATTAACCGGAGCGCAGTTCATTTTGATATTAACTGATATGAAATTTTGCATACGAACCAAATTTTTGTAGGAATTGTTGCTTAATTTCCATAACAATTAAATACTCAAGGTACTATTAAAATTAGATTAGCCATAGTACCATAATATCAACGTTTATAGCGCCAAATCTCTTCCTTCCTGCATTAATATGGTAGAATTAGTTACACTCCATTTAAACAACGTTGAATACAATTTGCCTTCTTAAAACAAACATATCTATAAAAATATACCAAAAATCTTAGAGAATTTAACCAAACAAAAATTTACGAATAGGTACTTACAGCGCTTAAGAGAGTCCACCTTTTAGAATAAAGGGTAGGAACCTATAAATAAATATTGATAAACTTTTTTTTTATAGTAGATACTTTTTATTTTACATTTTTTTTGTAAAACATTTAACATAGCTTTTTGATTGACATCTGCGTAACGACTACGTACAACGTATGTTGTCGCAAAAACTAGAATTAGTGTCATGAATCGTGACTTTGGTTAAATTTAGTGTGACCTAGCGTAATGTCTTGTGGTTTGTTGTGTGCAAAACATTTTATTTTTCAACTTTAATTTAATATTTAATATGTGGAGCTAGATTTTCTTAACTAGCTGTCGCCCGCGATTTCGTGGACTTTGCTCCAGGTCATATACTAATCTTTTTCCATAATGCCGTATTACACGAGCTTAAGTACTAATGGTTAGTACTTACAATAATATCTTAATACCTTCCATGTAATGTAATGCAAATACACTGACTACGCACTTGTTCAGTATAAAGTTTACGCGCAAGGTACCTATTAGTGACAAGTAAATAAATTAAAATTAAATAATCATTTCAATCACAATTCATAATCTTAGGTTATAATATTATTATATTTTTTACTTTTTAATATGTTAGTGAGCTCTTCACTCGCAGACAAACCATAGAAATGGTTTTGCGGGGAAAATAATAATGTAATAGAATAAGTAATTGATATAATAAATGATTTGATTTGATTTGATTTGAAGTAACAAACACTAAGCATTAGTAGCTAAGCTCGTGTAAACATGGCATTATGGCATCCATTTCAGTTTAGATGTTGGAACAAAAGGTCTTCATAGGTCGAGAGGAACAAGAAGAGCAAAATTGATTTTTTTTCGTTAGTATAATTTAAATAAATAGGGCACGGCATTTATTAAAACGATTAGTACCATACTTATCCTTACTATAATATTATAAATGCGAAAGTCCGTTTGTTTGTTTGTTACGTCTTAACTACTGAACCGATCATCATGAAATTTTACACACACGTTGTCAGGGGTACAGAGAAGGACATAGGGTACCTTTCCTCCCGAAAAAGGAACTGTTCCCGAGGGATAGACGAAATACTATCCACGCAGACGAAGTCGCGGGCGGAAGCTAGTACTTAATAAAATTGTGTTTATAGATTTTCCTCATTTTAACGACGACTTACGAACTATCTAAAGAAAAGATAAAACCCTATTTTTTTCAAATAAACTTAGAAATTTTGTGCTTTTAAATTGTCTATAATTGCCTACCACTAATTCGAGACTTTTTTAGCTGGTAAGAAGAAGAGTCGCACATAGTTTACTAAAATAAGCCATATCATCGTTACCATCCGCAAATCGTGAGGATCTTTACATCAACTAATTTGATGAATCATTGTCAAACACAGTTTTTGTTACACGGAACCTTTTGTTGCTCACCCAAAACATCGGAAAACCCAACCAACATTACGAGAAAAGAAATATATATATACATCAGATCTTGACATTTGCTAAAAAATTAAAAAAGTTGGATCCGCTTAATGGAGTCATATCTATTGATTAATATTAGTAGGTAAGTGCAATCGTTTATATTATTGGCTGTCGGTGAATAAAAGTTTGTGGTTTTCCCGTGTTTTTTTATTGATAAGCAACTAATGGTAGGAGATGAGATTTATTAAACTTAGCCTGCATCATTCTTACCTTTGCAATGTTTTCTTTCAACTCAAAAATATCGAAAAAAGACCTTAACTTTTCTATCTGCTGCCATATATTATGAGAACGAAACACGAAAGGTAAATGATTGAAATTGATTGAAAGAAAAATCTAACAAAGAAAAATTTCAATAACCTCTCTTAACATAGACCAAATAGACAGCTTTCATGAAAAAAGGTAGTAAAGTAAGTTTCTTAGCAAAACCTGTTTGAAAATAATATTAATCGTCACATAATGTCACATTTCTCTTAAATTATATGAGGAAAACGAATCTTGAAAACTAATTTTGAAGAATGTTCATACATCCTTATTCAGTAGCAGTAAAACTAAAGTATTATCACCACGTAACCCAGTGAGAGTTGCTCATCTACCATTTTGGTTCAAAATAAAAGAAGTTTTATTCCAAGAAACTATCGCAAGCCCGCTGAGTTAATCTGTGTTGGAAAGCTGCTTCAATGTAATACAACAAGTTTTTCTTGTATTAAGATGATTAATAATTGAAAAATATTAGAAAAAATCGACTCACCCGTAGCAACTCAGACGGGATTCGAACCCGCACCTTTAGGATTCCGGCCCAATGCACTAACAATTATGCTACTGAGCCGCCAATGGGATTGGCGAAATTTTCTAATACTTTTTACGTTTCCGCTGCAGGCCAGCGCCATCTCACCAATGTGAAGAGAATTAACTTCGACATTCGAAAGCAACTTCTTTGCAGATGCTAGACAATCGATTAAGGTGAAAATAGCCATATAATTTTAGTGCATTGTGTAGTGCATTGGGCCGGAATCCTAAGGGTGCGGGTTCGAATCCCGTCTGAGTTGCTACGGGTGAGTCGATTTTTTCTAATATTTTTCAATTATTAATCATCTTAATATAAAAATTGCATTGTGAATGCATAAAAAATCTAAAAGTTTTTCTTGTATTATATTAAAAAAATGATAGGTAAGCAATTCCGTTGAGAGTACTGGCACTGAGCGTTTTAATTCACGCAGTTTATTTTGCAACTTTAAAAAAAAATATCAATCTCGAAAATCTCGAGATTAGGAAAACCTAATCCCAAAAATGTTAGTTAAATGCTAGTTTTTCCCCGGAACTGGGGGCCAGATCCTCCCTGGAAAAAATCTCTTGATACGTCAATGGTTGTACCTACATAGCTAAATTAATCGTACAATAGCTACTTACTTTGAAACAAGAGCAAGTATGTGATGTTGTCTAATAAAACAAATCTCTTAGTGATTATTGAAATGAAGCATTATTAAGTGCTAATCTCTTTTAGTAATGACATAGTCGCATTTAACCAATTTTAATAACCAGCACAATACTGACATAATAACCTAGTTGCGGTGTGCATTATGAAGATATCAGTTGCAATGACACCAAAAACACAGAATTTATAATACTTTACTTGTACCAATACTGTGAAGTGGGCTAGATGGCCCGCACTGTCATAAGGTTAATATGACAGACAGTGTGTACCTACCTACCGCAATTTATTAGGGTTCTGTACTTCTAGTGGTAGAAGAAAGAAAGACGTCTATTGCGCCTATTTTCCGACAGAAGGGTGTTCCCGTACCTCATTCATAACCCTAACTATAGAAGTATAGAATCACTTGGTTGTTCCTTGAATCTTTTTTCTTACGGACGCATTGACGCATCAAATTAAAAACCAGCCAAGTGCGAGTCAGACTCGCGCACGAAGGGTTCCGTACTAAAAAAAACGGCAAAAAATCACATGAATCACATCAATCACAAAATCACATCAAAGTTGATGTGTGTATTATGATAAAGGAAAGATACGGTTATTTATCTTGCATTATCGAATATTAATGAATCGAAACCTAAAAAAGGGATTTCCCCGTTGACCTAGATTTATTCAAAGTGACAGGAGCAAGGCCAGGAAAATTTTAAAATACCTAGTCAAGGAAAATTTAAATCATTACCTATTAGAATAAACTATATCGGGATTTACACCATGTACTTATCTGTTTATTTTTGAGACTCCGCAGGCTGATTATCTAAAATGAGCGACCGATCTCGATTCCTGAATTATTTCGAAATCGTCGCGCGACCGAGTCAATGATTTGGTATTATGTATGCGATCGCTGACTAGTTTATGCTCGGTTTATGCTCGTGAAGATCTCCATAGAAACTAGCGCCACTGGCAACCGGTGGGAGCGACTGAAAAGTCTTTTTACCGAAAGTAGTCTGTGACTGTGTATGTGACTGACCATATGTGCTCTGTGAACATAACCTATTTGTTTTCGCTTCGAATTTTGTTTACATTTTTTCGTCTTCAAAATTGCAAATTCCGTGTAGGTATTAAAGGACAGGCCTTTTGTTTTACATTGTAGCAATTTTATTTAATTTTGGTTAAAGGTAAGGCTAATAATTTAACGAAAACCAATCAGAAATTACGTTTTGTCTGGTTTCTGTTTGACAGAAGAAATCGCGAAATCGTCGCGGTCGCGTCGCGGTTTCTGAGTTAGATAATACCAATTTCGGAGCATTTCCTTGCAAGTGCTCGTATATTTTAGTTCTTTAGTTGTCCGTTGGAGGCAGCACTCGTAGAAACTCTATCGGTGGTACGAAATTGAGTTTGACAGCGACGATTCCGAAATTTTGACCGGTCGCTAGGTGATTTTTAATTAGATAATCAGGCTGCCGATATTCTTCCGTGATTATGGCGCATGCAAAAATATCGGAGTATTAAAAATAAATGGGTACCTCATTGTGTAAATCCCGATGTAGTTTATTCTAATAACGTTAATAACAATGGAAATAAAAAAAAATCATGTATGGTTGAAAATTCAAATCGACATTTTGTTTTTATATTATAGAAAAAAAATACATGGAACCCACAGAGCTAGAGGCAGACTCGGTTTTTATAAACCGAAAAGGGATGAAATTACAGATCTCTTTCGCTTCAATTTGAGCCACTTAAGTGTAACTACCACTCGGGATCGAAAATGTGAATAGCAAAATTAGCGAAATTGTAGCAGAGTGAGAGGAAATAAAATAACTGTTCTGTGAAAATAGCCCTATTTTTTATCTTCATAAACCCAGTTTTCAAGAATTTATTCAAATTTACTGATGCAACTAAAATTGGTAATACTATATTGTCAGTTAATAAACTAATTATAAAGCTAAAAATGACTTATACAGCACACAAAATGAAAACGCCTCGTTAAACCACAATATCAATTTTACAAGCTTACTTTTTAAACATTTAGATTTTTGTAGGCATTTTTATGTTTATAGATAGAAACTCTTAGCTAAGTATTTCGTAAATAATAAATAAAGTTTTGGTTTTTGAATATGCTGTAGATTTATATTTTCGTTTGAGGTGAATTTTCATAAACAACAATAACTTATTTGCATTTAACGTCAAGATTTAAATGGGAAACAATCGATAGTTTCTCAGATTAAATCCGGACGAAAATAAGATTAAATCCGGACGAAAATAAAATCATAGCAAAAAATTTTTTCTGTAAGTAACAAAGCCAATCTACTTCAGATAATAGGGGTTAAAGTAATGAAATTGCCTCAAATTGCATTTTTTTTCACACTATTTATAATTGAACTTTTTATATTTTAGGCATTCACAATGCTATTTTTATTTTAAGATTATAAATAATAATAAATAAATTGAAAATAAATAAAAAAACAAAAAACCCGCCGGCATAAAAAGACGAGTCAACTGAAAAGATGGAAACAAGATTAAATATTAAAGGCAGTATTAGTAAAGCAATAACATACAGTCGGAGGCATGCTTATAGAAAGTGACGTTATGAATGATTTGAATTATATGCCTCCGACTGCATGTATGTTTCTTTATTCCATCTTTTCAGTTGACTTGTCTTTTTATGCAGGCGGGTTTTTTACTTTTTTACTTTTTTTTATTTATATCTTTTTAATTATTATATATTACAGTCATGATATACCTTTTTGAAATCCTTATAAGAAGCCCTTTAATGTGACACCCATACTGTAATATTCTAAAAAAACCACTACGTATAATAGCATCGTACAGCCGCCATGTTGTTTTTTATAGCGCTACCTTCTGGACTGACAAGACAAATCTAACGATATCTTAATCATAGAAATCCGTTCAGCCGTTTGAAAGATATGAGGTTATAAAGAATTTTACATACAAACACTCATACAAACACACATACAAACAAACTTACAAAATACGCGCGAAAAACATAACCCTCTTGCAGTCGGGTAAAAATACTGGAAAAAATCGACTCACCCGTAGCAGACTCAGACGGTATTCGAACCCACATCCTTGGGATTCCGGCCCAATGCATTAACCAATTATATTAATGCTTCAGTAGCTTGTTAATTGAATTATGATCATGACGTCCTACTATTAGCCATAAAAATATAACTGAATTTCGTTCCTGCCCCCCTACTCAAATGGCCAACTTTCTATTCGTTTGAACGCTACGCTTACTTTCAAAGCTTAAATATGAGCAATAGACGATTAAATCACATGTCGCAAACTTATGCAGGGCCGGATTTGAAACTATGGAACCCTAGGCTCGTTCCTTGGTGCGGGCCCCCCGTCTAATAGTAAAGCGCAGTAGTATTACCAATACCATTACCATCTATGTATGGGATGGGAGGATGCCTGTCGAGGATGCACGATTTTTCAGAGAAATGCATACCTATCTATAGTTAAAAAAACAACCGTGCAGCAAGATTTTTAGTCAGTTTAATCCACTAATCTTGTAATTTTGCCTGTCTATTGTAAAAAATGGCCGCGCAGCGCAATTTTTAGTCAGTTTAAGCCACTAATCTTATAATCATCCCTGTATTTCGTAATAAAACGGCCGCGCAGCGCGTTTTTCAGTCAGTTTCATCCACTAGTTCTGTAATCTGTGGTTTCATCACATGTGGTGCGGGCCCCCTTGTGGTGCGGGCCCCTAGGCTGCAGCCTATGAAGCCTGTGCTTAAATCCGGCAGTGAACTTATGTAAATCACAGACTTCGATGTATTGTATGGAATTGTCAAGCTTACGGCACGTAATTTTATAGTTAACTGCTTATTTTAAAGATTTAATAGTTAGCGTAGCGTTCAAACGAATAGAATGTTGGCCATTTGAGTAGGGGGCTGAACGTAAAAAAAAAGTATCTTAAGTTACTTTTTTTTTCGTTATTAGAAATGACCACTTAATTCGTTGTAACCTACCCGATACTTTTTTTTTTCACCTAACATATGTGGCATGGCATAGTTAGCCGAGTCTTTGAGAGAAAGATTTGTGCAATAAAGTTTTAAAACATTGGCGTTCATGGTTGTTAAATGTTAGTTTAGTATGGAAAATGCAAATTCTTCATACTAATTCTCCATACGAAATGGCAATTTCATACTGAAACCCTAATATTTTATTTGTTACAAATTAACAATGTTAGATTGTATCTTCATTATATGTGATAGGTAAACACGAAGAAGAATATGCCTGTGATTTTTGGATAGCAAATACTTTAAACGCTTAATAATAGGGAATATGCATAAGTCACCGATTTTCCTAAAATTGAGCTTGATCGCTGCGGACACTTTTAAAAACATGATGGAACAGAAAGAAAAATAAAAAAAAATGTTTTTTTTAGTTTTATCACACGATGCAATGAAATCAGGGGAAAATAACGATATTTTTTTTTCGTTTTCGGATATAATGCACTTTACAGTCAGATAGAATATCGAAAAAGAATATTTTGTATGACACATATCTACTTAAACGCAATATTTAGGGAGATAATTGAAGATTATTGGCTAACGTACTTCTGGCTTCTTGACTCGACGACTTAATATGGGTAGCTTTAGTATGTCATGCTCACTTCAAACATTTCTGCGGTGGTGTCGTGTGAGGCGGGTCGTTACGTTCCCTCAAATATGGTTGAGCGAAGCGATGGCTGGTTCATGCGTCATGCTCGTGAACGGGTGCTGCCAGTGGGAATGGGTCTGCTTCTGTCTGCTTGTATTAAGGGCGTCGTATAACTCGTATATAAAAGATCTGTTTTATATTGTCTGTATGTATGGCACTTCTTACTCAAAAAATATAATTCTTAATAGCTTACCTTGTTTTGATTTATTTAATTGCAATATTTTTACTTTCTATAGTCAGTAGTTTAGTGAAAGACCTATGAAAAGCTTTTGGATATAAATTTTCAATTCGATGCCTTAACATAGGTAGTCTTAGTATGTCATGCTCTCTTTAATCATTTCTGCGGTGGTGTCGTATGAGGCTCAAATATGGTTGAGCGAAGAGATGGCTGGTTCATGCGTCATGTTCGGGAACTGGTGCTGCCAGTGGGAATGGGTCTGCTTCTGACTACCTATCTTAATGCATATTGAATTGTATGTTTTTCTTTTATTTTTATTTATTGTAACAGCCTAGACTGAATAACAAGTTCAAACTTTGAATTTAGCTTAAAATCTGTAAATTGATTAAGAAATTTGAAACTCATTAAGAAATGAGCTAATTCAATAATGTTATTTATTTGTTAATCTTTGTTAATATAAAGTCTGGAAACGATATACATATTTGTAAATATCGTTCCATCTGATTGATAAAGCTGACAAGTTTTTTGCGCCCATTTTTCTTGTCAGTTAAAAGACGTCATAATGGGTGGTAGGGTAAAAGAATTGACGATTTAAAAATGCTTATTATGTGAGCTTATTTAAATAAAATATATTTCACTTCACTTCACTTCACTAACTCCATATTAAACGCGCCCGAAACACACCGAAACCACAGAATACATAATAGCCGAAACGTGATGTGTGGCGTCACCGTTTTGTATAGAGCGTTTTTGGCGGGAGCTGATGCGTGCTAACTGCTAACTTCAAGTAACTATAATACGAGAAAAAAACGCAAGAGACAAGTTTCAATATTACAGTTGATTTTCACACGCATTATACTATTGATTTTGATAAAAAAAAAATTGATGCATATTCCCTATTATTGTGAAGGCGGTTAGACCGAAAGTGGCACCGCGGTGAATTTTATTTAATATTGTAATTCTTCATGAAATTTTTAGGGCCCAGTCTAGTATTTTTAAATGGTATCGTTACATTTATTTATTTATTTTGACACATTTTCTATCTTCTTCTACGAATGACTACGAGTAGGTATCTTATAAAAATACTAGACTTGGGACCTAAAAATTCCACGAGAAGTTTTATTATTAAAATCATTTTCTATTAACAACTTATTAAATAAAAACCTCTGAGGCCTCTTTTATTCAAAAACTTATTCAAAAAAAAATAAAAAAATAATAAAAAAAAAAACTGTTTAAAAGTTTTTACCTCGGATCCGACGACTGTCTTTTAACTTGAAACTTTTTTTGAGAGTAAATTTTTGTGATTAAAACTGCATCGAAACAAAATTATTAAAGAAAAATATTAAGGCCTTACCTTAGGGGAAGGTAGTATAGTATCGGATACATTTTGTTTTTAACAAATAAATCTCGAAATTAAAGACATGAAAACCATTTTATTCAATAATTGTGCAGTTTTAACATCATTTGTTATGTGCTTAAGATAAAAAGTAAGTTATCTTTACGAATAACTGATTTTGAAGTATTTTGAAGTATGAAACAGTTTAATAAATTAAGTACCTACCTACTTGATTTGAATATGCTTTATTTGCTATTAGTAGGTTTTGATAATATGTAATACCTATTTAATTATTCTATAGAGTATCTAACTTTACGCACAACTTTAGGCAATATACAATTAGTGTCCTTAAATAATTCGTTTTGACGTAAATTTACACTGACAGCGTACGAAATAATAAATTACTGTCGGTTAACTATCGTTGCAATTTTATTAGCATAGTTTTGTTTTGCTAATTACAACTCTAGTAAAATCGTGCGTTGTAATTGGTTCAGTAAAATATTGTAGTTTGCTTTTAGATACACTCTAATGCACTTGTAATCTTCAAGTAGCCTTTACTTTAACTTTCAATTATTTTATTGATTTATCTTATTTCTTACTGTTGTCACAAAATATGATACCGCCCTCATTAGCCTTCAGGCTTTAGGCCAAGATCCATCATTCAGTTCAGTTATTACTCAAGTATACAGTCCCTAGACGCTATGAAAAAATCAAACTTCTGTGTTAACGTAAAAAAATATCGCCTTATACTACAAACTAGCTTTTGCCCGCGCCTTCATTCACGTGATTGAGATAGTAGTGCAGTTATTTTGAAAGTCACAGATTACCAATATACCTAGGTATTTATCTACCTAGGTATATTATGTGCACACTCGGTTGGCTCGATATCAGTTCTCGCATTTATCCTCACAAATGTACAATAAAATAAATAAAACATTAAAAATATACTCAATGACTGTAAGAGAATGTAAAAAGGTAATCACTAAATGGCTGAAGTGTCTAGACTATAATGAAACCGAAAATATTCTAATAAATTACTGATTAATTTTGGTTAATTAAGTTATCTCATGCAACCGCTGTCTCACACTTTCACAACACACATACACACACACACACGCGCACACACACACACACACACACACAAACACACACACCTATTCAGACCTTTTTATTTATATAGGTTCTTAAATGTTTTAAATTAGATAAATTTAAATTATCTGTTAGTTTTTCTCATTGTTTTTTTTTCCAACCAATTTTTATACAAAATAATAATAAATGTTATTTCCTATACTAATATTATATTCTAGTGGTATCTAGTTACGAAAACTAAGCTAAGGAAGAGTGGCTTCCTCTGACACAGGTGCTTTTGTACCTAATAGAAGAAGTCGACACCTACTTTGTTAACCAAATTTGTAAACGTAAACAAACATTTTTTTTATTTTTTTTTTGTCAGTAAACCTTATTTCACACATTTAAATTTTCTCATAAAAAAAATCATGTACAAACTGGAACACTCTGTAGCATCCTGTATAACGGGAATTTTCCAAAACCCTGTCTTAGTGCTTACCTACACAATGAAAGGAATCTACCCTCCAAAAATGGTATCTCTACCAGCAAAAATGGTTCAGCCCCATACAAATCCCCATACAAACTGGAACTCCCTGTAGCACCCTGTACAACGGGAATTTTTCTAAATGCTTTCTTAGTGCACACCTACGCCATGAAAGATATACCCTCCAAAAATTGTGTCTCTACCTTCAGCCCTATACAAATCCCTATTCAAACTGGAACACCCAACGGGAATTTTACAAAACGCTTTCTTAGTGCTCACTTACACCATGAAAGGTATCTACCCTCCAAAAATAGTGTCTCTACTTCAACCGTATACAAATTCTCATACAAACTTTAACAACCTGTAGCACCCTGTATAACGGGAATTTTCTAAAATCCTTTCTTAGTGCTCATCTACATCATGAAAGGTATTTACCCTCCAAAAATGGAGTCTCTACCTTCAGCCGTTAGGTCTCCACGCTTATCCCAACAATAATTGAAACAATCAATCAATCAATTTAGAGTTTTATATGTATAGATACAGGGAAAAATCTAAAAGTAAACATTTGTAATTCAACCATAAAAAATGTCGGGAAAATCTCGGAAAAAAACTGCGAGACTCGATTCCTGAACTAATTATAATTTGTACAGTCAGCAACGAAAGTCGTTTAACACTTGAGTACTTTGTCATAGAAACTTTTTTGACAGAAGTCTTACAGTTTGGAACATTTATCAAAAAAAAAATACTATTACACCTTACCTTGTACATTTATCAAAAAATATACAAGGTGCTAAACATCTTTCGTTGTTGACCGTACCTATCACCGACGTCCATTATACGCTGGACAGGCTATTGTCATGATCTGCTCTGCTCTCAGCGCCAATATGGCGATTTTCAAATCGGCACAAACGACTGGTGACGTTCGCCAGTCCAGCGTACTTGTATAATGGACGTCAGTGGTACCTATGTACAGAACCCTTGGTGGCCGAGTCCGACTCGCACTCGTCCGGTTTTTTTTAATGAAAGAGCGAACAAGTGGCTCTGATTTTAAAATAGGAACATGGAGAAATAAAAAGTATTCAACTTTCTTTTAAAAACAAAACAACATGCACTTGTTGCGACAATGGTTTATACCTGGTTCTTGACCTCAGAAGAACAACTTAAGTTGTTGAACTCTAGTACCATATCACAATTATTGTTTTCGTATATTAAATTATACAAGCGCAATAGGTATTTTAGTGTGACATGATAGTCAAGCGTTTATTTAGAGCTTCTGCTTCTGAGGTTGTTCGTTAGGCCCTCAACTGAACTAATTTGTTTAATTAAGGAGTTCTTTATTGAAACATCCCTTAAAGGAGATCCATTTATTGAGCGACTAAAAATGTGATCAAAGCAAATTTTTCAGTACGTTCAGTTCAGTTACATATTTAAGTACTTTACGATAGGGGCGTATGTTTGTGTGATTAATGTATGTATGTGTTATTACATAAAAAAAATGGACGATGTTCGTCCCACTTTGTTTCTTGCTTCCGTTCTTCTTGTTAGTTAAAAAGTCTGGAACGGGTGGTAGGAAAATGTTTCATAATTTGAATATATCGGTTATTTTATCGACAAAATCCTGCTTGGTTAAGGTTAATATGATTTAACTACTCCCATGCATTCACTTTAAAAGGTTCTGAAACAGTTAGTTTATAGCCAACATTAAAACAACCAGTGTCATAGTAACCAAAATATCCGAGCGAGAGCATGTCGCGCTCCCCGCGCCCACGCGCGACGAGTTACATTATGAAATTCAGTACAATATAAACACTCGTTCGTCGTTCGGATGATTTTATGCCGCGCGTCGCCCTCGCTCAGATATTACGGCTACCATGCATGACACTGGTTGTTTCAACGTTGCCAATAAGCCACCGTTTCAAAACCCTTTAAATAGGATTCATAATTACTTTTATGGGTATAGATAGTCTTGTATGCAACTGTACATAATAAGGTATTAAAACACTCATGTGAACCATTATCACATTCGTGTTTTAATAGCCCTCATTAACGTAAAATTAACTATTAGTCTTCCTGGTGAATTGCTATAGCTGAGTGTCACCTAGCTCAAAGAATGGGATATTGAAAAGTCATCAATTAAAAAGTTTTAAAAATGTTTTTATTTACATTTTCATGTTCGCTCTACAAGAGTTTGCAGTTTGCATTACACAGTCATTCAACTTTATACATACAATTTTTTTGTGTTTTATTTACATTTTGTATAAAAAGCAGTCCGTCGTGGGTCAGAGGTAGAGTTCAGTGCCATCCGTGGCCTTGGCCATGGCCCCAAGGCTCTTCAGGCGCGGCGGCGGCAGCGTGAGCAGCGTGAGCGTATTGAGCGAGGTGAGCGGCACGAGCGTGCTGCACTTCAGGGGTGTCTACTACGTATTGGCCGTCGTGAGTCAGCTGGATGTGGGCCTGGTAAAGAAACGGAGTAATGTAAGACATTGTTTTATTATGTAGAGTTATGTGATTTCAAAGATTCCAATGTTTCTTAGAGCTTATATTATTTCTAATTAAGAAACTCCGGTTGAGTACTATTTAAGCACTAATTAACTGTTACTTAGGTTTCTTAAGTAACATTGGAGTAGAGCTTAAAGTAGTGCTCAAATTTAATTTCTCAATTCAGAAACCGGCTTTAGGTAATTGATGGAAAGATTGAGCCATGGTGTAACAATTACACATTATGGTTCAATCTCTCATGTGGTAGCACGTCTTAGAAATTCAAAATATGATTTCTTAGATAAAACCTACAAAGTGCTGTTTGTAATTTATATAATATACCTTTTTGAACATGAAAACATTATGAATTTTAAAATATATTTACCGGAGGGCCAGTCCATTTGCCGTAGCCGGCGGCGTAGCCGGCGCCGGCGCCGGCGCCATAACCGGCGCCGTGAGCGAAGGGAGCAGCGGCGTAACCGAGCGAAGCGCCGTGAGCGATCGGGCCGTAACCGCCGTGAGCGAGAGCACCGTGCGCGGCGTTAGCGTGAGCGGCGGCGTGAGCGGCCTTCAGGTGAGCGACCTCGGGGGTGTCGATCACGCGACCGTCGTGTGCGAGAGGCGCGGGGCCGTATTTGATGAGACCTGTAAATAAAATCAATCAAATGTTTAGTAGAGTAGTGGTCACTTTAAAAAACATTTTCAGAAGAAGCCTGTACAATCAGCCAGTCGTTCATTGCCATTAAATTAATCAAAAATGAGGATCAGTAACAGGTTTGAATCCTATAGTTTTATTGATATACTATAAACACATATTGATAGCTATGAAACCTAGTGAAAGAATTTTTGAAATCCGTTTCGAAATGGTTGAGTTAAAAGGGTTTGAAGGAAATGCCAAGCTCAAAGCAATATGTGCTTTATCACGTACGACATAAGGTTCGCGTACGTCGCGATGACGTCATAGGGACCCCCAAAAAACCAGTGTTTTAGCTCTTATAACTTCTCAAGTTTAAGAGATATCGTAAAAATTTTTACAGTTAATCATGTGGTGGCATAAGCTTTCTTATTAGCCACTAAACAAAAATCGTTACTGATCCTCATTCCTTCTATCTGCTATCAGTTTAATCAATGGCCTTCTTTATTTTGTTGCAACTTGTGTTACATAGACATTAAATACGAAAAAGTCACTGGCAGTCGATGGACTAAATTGTTAACATGAGTTGGTTCTGACTTTTAAAAACTAAAAAGTCTTATCGGTTTTCGCTGGCCTGATTGGGCTTGTTATTAAGCTTTTTTATATTTTTTTAAGTGACATACCAGCAGCAGGTGCGCCATAGTGACCAGCACCATACGCTGCTCCACCACCGTACGCTCCCGCACCACCCAAGTATCCAGCGGCTGGCGCCCACGCCCCGTGAGCGGTCGACGCCTGCGCGTGAGCGGCTAAGTGAGCGGCCTTAGCGTGAGCGACCTCGGGCGTGTCCAGCACATGTTTGCCGTCCGGGCTGAGTTGAATGTGAGCGGGGGGGCCGGGGTAGAACGACGCTTGCGCCAGGCAAAGGGAGGTGGCGAGGATAATCTGCAAAGAAAGACATTTTTGTTTAGTTTCAACATCGACTGCAATCACGTTTACGTTTAGTGGAATTGGGGCTCTGCGATTTTCAATTGCTTTATAGATAGGCCATATTAACGATGTCAATCGTTTTTTGTAGGAATATGAAGGTGGCGTGTCTGAGATGAATCTAGCTAAGTGGGTATATATTTTTACTGAAACACAGCGAAAGTAACCGTATAAAACCATAATATTTGTAACAAAAAGCTTTCCTTGTTATTTTGAAAATGACTTAACCATAATGATTATTTTGAAAATCGAAGCTATACTATTTCATGTAAAACATGACCCTATTGACATTATACTAGGTATAGACTTGCGGACTGTAGAATGAGGAAATTAACTTATCATTTTTTAAGAAACTGTTAGTTAAAAAAAATAGTTGTACTCTTATCTAATTCTCATCGCTCAATTGCCAAAAACGACAACTTTCCTGACATTGGCCTTGAACAACTGGAGCGCAACTCGATTGCATGGTGTCGTGCCACCGGAGTATTACCCGTTCGTTTCTATTGAATAAGATTGCACTGATACATACGCACGCGCTTAGTAAAATTGCTATGTGTAAACCGATGGTTGGCTTGTAAAAAAATGAATTGAAGGAGGCAAATATTTAACAAATATTTACTTAGCAGAGTAACTAAGAAAAGGTTTTTCTACAATTTAAAGCTTAGCTTTCACTTGTCCACACCATTCAAATGTCATTCAAAAGATATAATAACAGCATTTGGAATTTAAAGGGATTCTTTAGTTACAGTTAACTAGAAATGAAAAAAAAAACCTGGGATTTCATTTGGAAATTAAATCGTGGTCAAAATAAATACAAACTTAAAGATAGAAAGATGCTAGCGGCGGCCCGCGACTTCGTCTGCGTGGAAAGCTTTTTTGCTATCCGGGAACAATACTTTTTTTCGGGATGAAAAGCACTCTATGTATTTCTCTGTACCCCTGACAACGTGTATGATCAGTTGAGTAGTTAAGACGTGAAGGCGTAACAGACAAACAAACAAACGGACTTTCGCATTTATAATATTAAGAAAGGATTAGTAGGCTATGGTAAAGCAACTTTGGCTTTTTACTTAATTGCACATTCTGGTGCAGTGTTATTATTACTTGCTGAATCATTTTGAAAGAATGCTAATTGCTTCATACATGACTAGCTAAGTGAACAACGGACAAATTGTTTCTAAACGTAATTATTGAGTAAGAAATATTGTTAAAGGACATAAACTTATTTATTCATAGAGTTTCATTTGTTACAAATTTAAAATGACTTAAAAAAATATCAAAACTATTGAAATACCATTGTTTAGAAAATGTTCATAAGCTTTCAACATTCATTTTTCTCAGTACCATACATACCCAATGTCATACATTATTATTATGACGAGAACTATCATTAACAACATGAGTAATGAATTCAAAACAAGGCTTTAATTACACTAATTTGCTATTAAAACCGGCATTGTAACGACTTTTGATACAATTATTAATTCTCACGGGCCACGTGTCATAATATCGTATAATTGTCAAAACAGATTTTGGCAACGGAACGTGTGAACAGGGCATTAAAAACTGATGCAATTACTTGCAAGCGAACTATAATAGAGATATTTTGAGAAATTCCTCTGGTTTCTCAACTTTTGTTACATTTATATTACTGTCTAAACTATTTCTGTTAACTACTATTCGTAAAAAATACATGGCGCTTTCAATCTACGATTAATAAAATGATAAAATACCTAACTAATAATTGATTTTGCTAGAATAATGGTTACATTGCTGTCTTATGTACAGTCAAAGATATGGATAATTCTTATTGAATAGGTCAATATGCAAATTACTTAAAATGAAGCAAGTTCAGTAACTTTTGTAAAAGTAATTTTTCATATGGGCCAATGACTCGACTTGGTTAAGTTAAACATTTTTTTTATTCTTTAAGGCGGCCATTAGGCGCACTGGTAGCAATCCTGCCTACAACACCAAACGCCCGGGTTGAAATCCAGGAGACACGTATATTAGAGCATTCTTTTCGCGAATCGTTAACGTTTATAATATTCTTTCTGTAATTTAGTTACCATAAATGTAGCTTTGCTCCATGTAGTCTAAAAGAATTACTTATTTATTTTGCAACCATATAACTATTGTATTGCGATAAATATCTACCACTTTCTCTGCTACTGAATAGTTCGGTTCTAATTAAAGGAACGATCTAGTTTGCATTCATTTATATGCAACCAGCGTATTTAAATCAGCTCAAAGAATTACGTTGCGGTAAGGGCGGGGCTGCACGCACTGATGTCAGATAGGAAACTGGTCTAGGAAATCAGTGTTGCTAGGGCTATAAATCCTAGTTCCAGACGCGGAAGTTTATTAAAACTGGAACAAACCATTGATAAGATAAACGATATGAGCACGTAGAAGACATTTTTTAATTTGGAAAAGGTTTCGAAATTATGAATTTGAAAAAATGAATTTTGTTTTTTTATTACAATAATAATTGCAGGCTCTATGTCATTACTTACGTACATCAAAATATTTTTTTGATATTATCATGTAGAGAGGTCATAAACGCATAAAAACAAAAAGAGATTGATTTTTTAAAAGATTTTTGGAGGATTGAAAAATAAAGTTGGTTCATAGACTATGATAAAAGTACCTGTAAATACGTTTAATTTTTAAAAGGTAGGTAATTAAGTATTCTTCTTCCTTTTCTAGCATTGTATTGTTAACCCGGCCCTGTATTGTTTGAGAAAAGACATCATTGAACTTTCACGATCTATTGTATTACTAATTATAGGAAGTAATGGATACAAGATGACCCTTGTAAGGAACAACCTTCGATTACATTACTTACATCTGTTACACCCAAAACACCAACGTACTTTTTACTTCCTAGTCGTTCGATTTTATTTCAGTTCTTATTTTTGCATAAAGCCGAATTTAAGAAAGCACGTCATGAAACTTATTGTCTTCACGGAGGTATTTTCCTTGATTTGACACCCTTACGCAATTTTAAAACTATCGTCACAAAAGCATGGTTGTCGTATCGAAAGTAAGGAGAACACACAAAAATAGGTCGGAAATGCCGTCGCGACGACGTTAATTTTCGCGATGGTACTTTCGTATATGAATTCGGCTTTCGTATTGAAAGTATTGTAACTCTTTTGGGATCCAGAGCCGGCAACTTAACTAGTAAAAACGCACTACCTACTTTCGACGGGATCGAGTTCACATCGATCGAATAAACGTCAAAAATCTGTTATTTTGGTACAGTCCAACGAAAGTCGTTTAACAATTTAGTACTATGTCATAGCAGCTTTTTTGACAAAAGTCTCACATTTTAAAACTTTAATCAAAAATGTTGTTATGACAAAATACTAAAGTATTAAGTGATTATCGTTTTTGACCGTACTTTGCAAAAGGGTGCCATTAAAACGCTAGTTTTTTTACATTCTCTTTGGGTGCCAGGGTTTCCATTGTACTATTTTGATGTTTATTCGATCTGGACTCGATCTCGTCGGTATAGTGCCCGAAAGGCGTCTGTTACTGGATTTATTTTAATAGCTAATTGACAGCGAAATATAGCAACTAGGTAGGTACTTAATAAAGATACTAATCTCTATTATGTACCAACGTTGTAGGCGTTTCCAGGCAATAACCAAAATTGTTTACTGACACACAATACGATATCGCTGATTTTGATTTACATTGACGAGTTAGTTTTCACGATCGAAATTGAATATCGTAGCAACTTTGATAAATATTGGAAAGAAGCTTTATGAAACTCTAATTAATTCTGTTGCCTTTTTTACATTTTAAAGATTTCCACGCATTGCAACTACACTTTTTTGGATTACAACTTGTATTTTTTAAGATAAAATAAAATACTTAACTGTTTTAAATGTTATTTAGATTGGTTTTTTTCCCGACTTTTTCATTCTAGTGAATTATCCACGCACACAATTTTATAACCTACTTAACTATAATATTTCGTTTCATTTTTAATTCAACTAGCAAATTATTTTATGTCGTATTTTAGTACCTCTACAAGTGATCAAAGGAAGTTTGTAAAACTTCAGCTGTTTTAAAAAACAAAAGCATATTTTTGTTTTCTTACTTTGGGATTCATTTTTTTTTTGTTGAATGCACTTATGTTATTTTGTTTTAAACGTTAAAATAAAATAACAACACATAATGCAAACACATATTTAACATTAATGAGCATTTGTATGACGCAAAATAATTACCCAACATAAAATTAGAATACATATGAACAAGTCTAGATGAATAAAACTGATATACGTTTCAATTATATTTTAAATTACTTGGGTGTGTCCAGCAGATCTACTAACGAAAATATTGAACAATGACTATGATATTTTGTCCAATTTATTTTTGTACTACTTAAACAAAGATACTATTACATAGCTATGTATGTTTTTTTTTGCATAAAGTAATTACTTTTTGTACGCATCATTTACATTGCTATTAAACAGCGTCCATAAAAAATATAATTTATTTGAGAGTAAACAACGTAGATTTTGGGTCAGCAGTAGAGACAATATTTTTAACTAAAAAAAAAGGGAATAAGGAGATTTTCCTGATGGTCACTTATCTCTTGATCAACCTGATCAAAGTAACATAACTTCCATTTTCGTTAACCAAACATGTTAGTTTACAACAAATTGACAATAACAAAAGTGCTCGTTTTCCTAAAAACTCAATTAATGTAGGTATTAGTTGATGACACGAATTTCAAATCCATTTACATAAATAGAGATATTATCGTAAATTAATGAACAATTTCAACCTAATAACTTTCAATTTCATTAGCTAATGCATTAACTTTCGGATAAAAAATCACAAGAATTTAAATTGCTCGTAATGCAAAAATAAATTTTACTTAATTATTAACACGAATTTCAAAATGTTGTCAATCGAAAACAAATGATCGCCGCCTTCAAGCAAATAACTCATGTCATTTTATAAACAATCGACAGTTGTGCAATGATAAATAGTGGACCGTAGAAAGGTTTTGCTCTGAATTTGCTTGTTATGTTGGCACTGTAATTTTGTTTATGGGCACGAATTACAGCTTTATTACAGTTGTCAAAGACAGGTAGATATTTCGGCTTTCAATTATTTATTCGCATTCATGAAATAAAACACTTTTTAACGGATACTAGCGCGGTTTTTTTTAAATTACTTTGGTAATTAGTTGGTATTTGGTTTGATTGACTGTCCCCCGTGACCACGGCAGCTGAAAAGGTGCCGAAATGTCGGGAAAATAAAAAATCAAAACCAAATACCAACTAATTACCAAAGACTTTCAATAAAACTGCGCTCGTATCCGTTAAAAAGTGTTTTTTTTATTTTATTTATTTTTCAAAATTCTAATACAAAATAATAAAGATATCTACAATGCTATTAAATTAGGCTCGAGAATGTATGGTGATATGGTGCGCATAGATTTTAACAGTTTAAAATACATAAGTAGTTTTAAACACAAGTGGCTGCCAAGCTGGCTATTGCCAATGTTATCACTTTTTACAAACTTATTATATGTTAGTATTGGAAATAATATTTATACTCTAAAATTCGTTTTAATATCTGATAAAATGATATTAAGAATAGTTTTTTATGAAAGATGCTTGCCTCTCTTTTTGCTGTGGCCGACAGGATCCATAATGCTCTGTAGCAAAACTCTGTATACTGGTTCCAAACTCAAATTCATTTGTTTTTGGTAAAATATTTGTTTTTTTGTTAAATAGTAAGTTAAACTTTTTGGAGTTCTACATTTGAAACAATAGACAGATAATGATATACATGAAATAAGTTGCATGTTATAGATAAAGATAAATAAGGTATTATTCTATTAGTTACAGCATAACCAATCTATGATCTTCGAACACAGTTACGTATTAAATATGAAATTGCATCACCGCGATGCAATAGCAACGGGACAATTTTCGATCAGGGGAAATTAAAGGACTGTAACAAAGCAATGCACTATAATTTCTGGGCGTGTGCCTCATATTAGGTCTTTGCATTCTGTTGCAAAATGGGGTTTTGCAACAGATCGGAATTATCATTCGACTAACTGGTGCACAACCAGTAATGCAATTTGGTTAGGCAAGTTAGGCGTAGGAAGTGTTATGGTTTAACGAAGGTCATCAAAATATTACTTGAGAAATGGAAATCGGACGGTCACGCTTGACCTGTAACCTATAATATCACTATATTGAAACTTTTTTGTTAAAATTGTTGTTATTGAATATTTTCTCTTTTTCACGTAGATTTTATTGTGGTTGTAATTTAATACGGTTTATGCTCTTGGCTTAACGGATTTAGAAATGCTAATTCTGCTAAAATTTATATGATTTTATACTTATTTGATTTTTCAAATACTAATTTGGTTACAATACAAAATAATGTTAAGTTATGCCTTAAAATTTAAGGTATTTATTTTAAACTTTTTATATCCGTAAGTAATTTTTTTTTTTTACTAAATTACGTGGTTGATATACAATGTTTATGAATATAAAATAGGTACTAGCTACCACCCGCCACTTCGTTCGCCCGCGTGGACATTCGAGAAACCCTTTTACCGGGATAATAAGTATCTACGTATGTTTTAATCCAGGCTATAAACTATTTGTGTTCTAAATTTTCCTTCAAATCCGTCCAGCCGTTTTTGCGTGATTGAATGACAAACATCCAAACATTACTATAGGATTATTGAAAAAAATGCATTTGATTAAATACCGAAATCGTTATTTAGTTAAGAACGAAATTTAAATACAGCTGAACAAAAGGTCAATATTTTAATCGTTAACGTATACGTATTAAGCATTTTTTTACTTTCAAAAATATGAACTACCACACTCTATCATACAATGTGATTAAATTGACAATAGACAGATCTGCTGCAACTTCACTCAAGAATTTAATTATATACTATTCTTCAATAGAGTTTAAATAAGTTTAAAAAAGTACTCTTTATAACTTCACCGCCTAATCGAAAAACGCAAAAAGTGCGCGAGAATCTTCCCGCCCAAACAACTTTGTCAGCTTAGGTGCGAAACAATACTCTCGACACATCTTTACGATCAAGCTCATGAAAATTAATAAGTAGGTGCAGTAATGTAGGCGACACCGGATGCATAATAATGTATTAATCATCAAATACATTGTTTAAGAAAGATCCTTGACATGATACATTAAATTATGACAAAGCTTTCGCAAACCACTGAACAAACCGTATGAAACTTGCAAAGCTTGCGTGTTAAGAATTGATTTTTCATTTAGATTAGTACTTTTAATTGCAAAATAATTTAAAACCCGGAACTTATGCTACTTTAAACAACGTGTTACAAAATAACCCCTAATGCCGAATACGATGAATAGGGACCACCAAACTGAACAACTTTTACTATGGGACCAAATCTGAAATTGCGAAAAAAATCTCTTGTTTCATACATTTTGATATTTCGTTAGGTATTAATTTTTGTAACGAAAACCATATTCGACATTAGGGGTTATTTTGTAACACGTGAAAGATTAACTGGGTAAAGATATTTAAAAAAAACTGAAAAATAAAAATAAAATGGGTACTTACCACAGACTGCATGATTATTGTTTTAAACTAAAGTTTTGGAGATCTCAAACGAACTGACTTAGGCGCTGCTGGTTATCCAGTACTCGCCTAGAAATTTTCGCCTAAGTGACGACGTGTGAACACAACTAGTTTCGGAGTCGGTATGACGATTGGTCACAGCGCGCCCCTTTATATATATCGCACCCCGCTTAAAGTAGTAATTGGAAACAATTAGCCGGTCAACAGGTGTATTGGTGTAATTTTTAATTGTGAGATGGGCGAATTTCCGCCGGAACGCAACAGGGATGAAGCATAGAGGATGCACTGAAAACTACCTCTTTTTTGTAATTTGTCTTTTGTTTTTAGGATCGTAGCATAATTTAATCTGTGTAGCTATGCGGCACAGAGTTAATAAAATTTTATTGGCGCTTACAGCAGGAAGATAATAATATAAAGGTATCGACCTTATTTATATTATTGTTAAGTATTTCGTTCATATATTGTAGACAACTTGCAATGATTGAGAGTAATAAATTGTAAAATTGGTAAATACCTAATAGTATTTTTTTAAAACAGCTTTTTGAAATGCAATTTATTAAAAAAAAGGCTTATTTTCTCAAATACTCAATTTATGTTCTAGCCTTCTTTTCACCTAATGCGATAAAAAAAAAATAGTCGTAATTTTTGAAAAAAAAAACGTACTTTTGGAAGTATTCAGAGCACAATACAGACAACTTCCAGAGGCTCTCAGCATAGAGTAAACAAAAAAATTCTGTGAAGACCAGAGAGAAAATAGAGCGTTCCAAAGATGTTCGAAATTATAACTCACACCCCAACGTCGGCTTGCACCCCCTTGGCGTAGGTAGAGTTTTCAAAATCCACTGATTCGAAATTTTTTTTTGTCAAAATCTAATGTTGGAAGTGATGCCCATTTTTGTGCTGTTTTTCTTTGGGTAAGTAGGCTTGTTATTTTGCCTTGCTAGCGCAATGTTCTTTTACATTTTTGAATGATGGGTAAAACAAAAGCATAGCGAGGGTCACTTTAACTTATCATGCCTTGCAAACAGTAAAAGTTGATTGAGGATTTTGAGAAAGTTTTTTTTATATTCTAGACTGGGCAGCCATTTGACCATCATCTTGCTTGGTAAACAGGATGTGGTCTAAGGTGAAGCATGCATGCCCAGGAAATGCCTATCCACTCTTGCCTTGAAGAGACCAAAGTTGTAGCTATCAGGGAACACATGAGCACGTAGCTCATTCCATTCTTTAGCAGTTCGCATAAGAAATGTATTGGCAAAGCGCTTGGTATTTGACTCGATAACAATATTTAGGTTATATTTTATTCTAATTTGGATGCATAAGAGATTCGGGCTTACGTCTAGTGTATTAGTACCCAGACATGAGTTAGATAATACTTTTAGATAACTGAACTATTGTAGAGCTATATCTGATCAAGGAATTTGTTATTAGTACTAGGCGTCTAGGTGCTCAAAGAATGTCGAAGGTCGTTTTCATATCAAAATTAATCCTTTCATGGCTTTAATCCTTGTGGCACTCAAAGCTCTGGTCAACCCTTGAGCAAGATACTAATATATAAATATAAAATAAACTAAGATTATTTAGTATGTGCCGAAAGTTACCAGAATAGCGAT
Source organism: Agriphila tristella (assembly GCA_928269145.1). Classification (NCBI taxonomy): domain Eukaryota; kingdom Metazoa; phylum Arthropoda; class Insecta; order Lepidoptera; family Crambidae; genus Agriphila; species Agriphila tristella. Next base: position 19,242,502 of record OV743445.1, read on the forward strand.
CGAGCGATGACGCTCCGTAGGCCAGTGGCGGTGCAAGGTGGACCGACAATCTAGTGAAGGTCGCGGGAAGCCGCTGGATGCGGGCAGCGCAGGACCGGTAGTTTTGGAGATTCTTGGTAAAGACCAATAACCAGCAGTGGGTGCAGTGCAACTAACGATGAATCTTATGAAATATGTAAAAGTGGCCACTTTTTTGTAAGATTTCTAAAAGAAAAAATATCTAATACTAAATTATATTTTAGAAAAAAATCGACTCATAACGTTTAAAAGCCGATCATTTTTCAGGCGGGAATCGAACCCGTGACCTTTGTAAGTCCTGAGCTAGCGAGTCAGTAGTGGTTTCTTTCCCGCCTGAAGCCGCGATTAAATACGCCGATTTAGCATCCTAGTTAGGAACCAATTTCGGGTTGCCACTCGTACTTGACAATAAAATATTGTATAATAAGTTCGGTTTTAAAATTGAATTTACACCATAATGGAAAAGTAAACATGGTTTAAGATTAATAAAAAAACATAAAAAATGTTGACCTTTCTGTTATTTGTGCAAATTCACTGTTAAAATTTAACTTATTTATACGGGTGGCAACTCTATTGGTTCCTAGCTAGGATGCTAGATCGGGATTGTATAAAAAATAATAAATAGGTACTTACCTAAAGAAAGTTTTCTAGTATTGAAAGAATTGTTTTACTTATTTATGATAACATAAATTTTCACTGAGATCTAAAGTACTACTGGCCCTGACTCCGAAACAAAAGGTCGTGGGTTCTGTTCTCACGTGGACCAGATGCTTTTGTAGTGAACAAGTGTTTGTGTCGAGCCAAATATGTTCGTATGTTGTTTACAGTATGTTTTCTATTGTTTTATTGGACAAGTACATAAGTATACTTTATTATCCGCGTGGGTAAAACAGTACCATACTTATGTCCGAATACTCAAACGCTACTTAACTTTGAGCGGCTCTCAAACAGCATGCTGTCTTTGTCATATCTTTGACATTTGATGCGACAGGACGACGTTTGAGAGCCCCTCAAAGTTAATTAGCGTTTGAGTATTCGGCGATTAGATCCGTATTTATAAGCCGCTCTCAGGTTGAGAGCTATCTTGAGATCATACTTGCGATGCTCTTGTTATAGGAACAGCATTTCAGGTATGATCTCAAGATAGCTCCCAACGTTGAGGGCAGTTTATAAATACAGGCCTTAGGCTGCCAACGCACCGACAGGTGCCTAGATTGGTGCCTAGATATATCCAGGTTACTTGCTAGGATACACCGGTGACCGCACTGGAAAGTGAGTCGCTAGGATAATCGCCTTGGTCTCATAGTCTTTTAGGTAGTCGCCTGAATGTATCGAGGCAGCTAGCGTACCGGATGCGAGCATTCGTGAACGTCCGTTTTATCTGGTTTCCTATTTAGGCTCTAGGCACAAATCTAAGCACCTGTCGGTGCGTAGGCGCCCTTAGATAAAAGCATGCAATGATGCATTAATCACATACAAGCTTTTTGGCAAACCCTTATAAAGCCGAATATGGTAGATAGGGTACGTACTATGCAAAAAAACCCGGAAAATTATTTAAACCCTAAAAACTAACACTTGGCTGAGAATATTTTATGGAATGTACGGAAAACTCCAAAGTTACAACCCTAGACGCAAATAAAGTATGGTTTTTGATAATCAATCCCATGGTAGGGACACAATATATTGCTGACTTTGCATTTTGCCGACTGCGCAGGAAAACTCAACTCATTCTTGGTTTGAAGTTAAAGAGCTAAAGTATTTCATTCATTACATTTTTATTCTGAGTAAATGACTTTTAATTGGCAATGCTACACAAAAACAGTATTGTCTATGATTCTCATGACCACATGGCGCTGTATTTGTAAACTAAATAAGACTCAATGGACGATAAAATACCTATGCAATATCATACACAGAGTAAAATTGTAAGCTTTTGGTTCCCGCAGTGGGTGGTTCCAGTCATGATTACAAGCAACTTTTACAATGGGGCCAACTCTGATATCACGAAAAAATTAGCTCTTCCATACATTAAGGTCGAGTAGGTATTGCGCTTTTTTTTGGAACATCTGATATCAGAGTTGGCCCCATAGTTAAAGGTTTCTTGTAATCATGAGTGGAACTACCTACTGCGGGAACCAAATGATTAAAATTTCAGCGTGTATATTCTGTGACAATGTTTGTTTCATAAAATATACTTTTTCACTCCTCTTGCTCTAAAAGTCCGTCATTGTAAGGTACAAGAGCCAGGATAAAATAGCAAAATTACCCCTAGGGGATAAAGTTTTTTCTTTTTTAATGTTTGTCTATTACCAATGAGCCTACTAAAACGAAAAAGTCTTTATTCATAATCACGAATAAAGACTCGCTCGACTTAATACTGTTTCTCATTTTTATTTTTGAAAATGGAACTAAAAACAGCGATCTCTTCGGTGAAATCATAGACTTATTTATAATCTGTGACTTTAAGTTTGATCGTAGAATGCGTGCATTGTGTTTCTTAGCTGCTACAGTAGAAAATAAAAAAGGCGCGAAATCTTTAGAATTTTTCTCTAAGTGATTGAATTGTGTGACTGTAAGTAAGTAATAGGAAAGAAATAATTTTAATCTTTTGGCGTCAAGCACAAATCATTTATTTAAATACTGTATGAAAAGTTTATGAAGTGGAGGATAGAAAAATGAGTGGATTCGTTTACGTAAGTATAAACTAGGTATTTAATATATTATTTTATTTTCTCGCCTTCGTAGTGAAAAGTAGAGTGTAACACACGACGCTAAAACCCATTGTAACTCGGTTTCTATTTATTCCCTCGCTAAAGCTCGGGAATAAAACTACCTCGTATGCAATGGGTCATTTTAGCGTCTTGTATAACAATCTACTATTAATGGGTACCCAGGTAGTTGTAGTATGGCCCCTTCCCGGAGTCACGTCAAGCCCACTTGAGGCTGGGTGGGATCATGGAGGGTGCAGCGGCCCTCTCCTGACGAGCCACATACAATCCGCCTGCTCACCTGTAGGCGGTTTTAGCGCCTGGCCCTGCGATTGCGGAGGTAAGGCAACTTTCTCAAGGGTCGGTCATGGGATGGGTTACCAAAAATGTATTATCTTGAGCTCCTCCTTGCTTCGGAAGGCACTTTAAGCCGTTTTGGTCCCGGTGCATTTATAGTCGTTAACACCGCCGTATAGGGCCCTGCGTGGTGGGTTATGGCCCATCCTCCTTATCCACCCATAAGGAAGGCCTGTGCCCCAGCAGTAGGGCCTTTAAAAATGGCTGATGGTTATAAAAAGGTACCCAGGTAGTTGATGGTTTGCACGGTATTGTTGTCTCCAAGGTGCTGGCCAGCACAAGTAAGATTTTGTTGGTTGTTCAAAAAAGAGAGATAAATAAATTTCATACATAAAATGTAGTTGGGTAAGTAAGTATACGAAATTGTAAATGTGACTAATGATTCTCACGGAGCAAAGTTTAAAATAAAATTCAACAAAAATCAAATTAAAGCTATTTCTATCAAATATTTGAAATTTTATTAAAATTGTAACGTACCGTCAGATTTACTATTAAAAGTTTCATTTTTAATTTAATTTCCTTTTGATGTTAGTCTTCTAATATTCTATTTGCTTGTACGTGTTCGATAAAATTGAAATGACAATTCCTATTTTGAGTAATGCTGTTACGATAGTATCGTAGAAAACTTGTTTATTTCGCAAAGTAAGTAAATTATAAATTTACTTACTTTAAATATTTTATTATCACGATATCTATGAGTCGCCTCGGTGCTTGTTTGTTCTATCTGCCATTAGAAATATTTTTTGCAATTCATTCGCATTCATTATAATATCGATAGGAGGCCAATAATTGGATATGCCATACCAATTATTGGCAGGGCAGTTAATTAATATTTACTAGCTTAAATTGCAAAGTTTTACGAAAAGACATACTCAAACTGTACAGAACACAAAAAAAGAAAACAATAATAAAAAAACACAATAATTACCACAAAAACAATAAAAACAGGTGGCACTTGTCTTAACAAAAATTTAAGAAACTGTTCACGTAACATGAAACTTATTGCGACTTCAACAAAGATTGAAAATTTGGCGGCTGTTTTAAAAATAACTCTTTACTGTTGTCAATTTATTAAGATAATATACTAATGATTCAGTTTTACTTTAAAGTTACACAGTTTATTGATAAATATTCTTATTTTTTTTATGTTAAGTTTAGGGGGCCAATAAATTGGGGGAGGCCAATAATGAGACGATTTACGCCTAGTATGTATATTTTTAGGGTTTAGGTTATGCTTTAATGACAAGGTGTGTCATGGTCATCAAATCTGATAATGGTTTTTTTTTATTTTTAACTTCTTGTGTATTATGTAAGTCTGTTTCTGTATATTCTAAGGGTTTTTTCTATATTTTTTGGTATTTTTAAGTGAGTATATGTCATAATCCAGCAATAACGATTTCGCGACTCGGTTTTTTTACTGCCATTTTATCATAAAAAGACGTATGATACCACCCCCACATTCGTGCCGGGACGTCTGAGTGGTTATAAAAAACCTTTTTTATTAAAAAAATTAAATCTCAAATCGGTAACTTTATAATAATAATTATTGTTGCTTAGTTAGATAATAATACACATTATTTATGCTGTCATAGCTGTTCAATACTTTGCTACTATTTATTTGAATAAACACGTTTCTTTGTCGTCCTTTTTTGACAAATTACATAAAGAAAATTCTGGACCGAGCGGTTAAGGGTGCTTTTACATCGCATGCGACGCGATACTTTGCGATGGCGAATCGAAAGTATTTTGAAACCTAGAAATGATCTAACTAAGTAATGTTATTTATTACTAATATATGTCATATGTAACATTATAATATGAATGGAATGTCTGGAAACGATATAAAATTTTGTAAATATAATATATATAGCTGATAAATCAATTTTTTTTTTATATTGTTCCATCTGATAAAGTTAATAAACCTTATAAATAAACTATGGAGTTCAGATCACATTTTATAATAAAATCAAAATAAAAAGCTCTTTTTTTATAAAAAAAGTTACAAATCTGAATTTTATCTACTACATTTTCATTGACTACTAACAAACTTTAAGGATCAACAACCAAGGTGTGCTAATATTATATTTTAAAAACTTATTTAAAATGTTACTTTCTACTTCATAATACAAATAAGTAATCAAATTATATTAGTACCATAGACTTAGAAAATTTTTCGCTATTAAGTTTATGATTAGTACATTAAAGTAACATATCGCTTCGCATTCGGTGTGCTAAACTCTTTACAATATCGAAGGCGAGCGGGCGTGTAAGGTTATTAATAAGTAGCAGTAAAAATTATTGTTTCCTGAATATAACATTATCGCACAAATTTATCAAAATTAGAACATTTTTTTTATTGCGCATTAATCATAAAGTAGACATGTGTATTGTAAACTTTATTTACATAATACTTCCTTAAGTGGGCGAACTTATATTTTCACAATAAAGTATTCTAGAAAATGTTTTGATTTTTGAAATTATTTTTGTTATTAATGTGTCAAGTTTTTAACTTTGTAAAGGGATGGAAGGTATGAAATAAAGGATGGAATATTGTATGGAGATCTGAAAAAAAGAATGAATGCCGAAAATTCGGTGTTTTTTTTTGTTTTTTTTTTAAGAACATAAGGTACCATTTATCCCAAAATTCCCACGGGAAGCAAAATTCTACGTGGACGAAGTCGCGGGAAAAAGCTGGTTTCTATAAAGATTGATGATGATGATCATGATGATGTCACTGTGTATTGTCCTCAAGAAAATGCGTTTCTGACATATTCACAATTATACTATATAGGTAAGTAGGCGTGCAAAAACTAAACTCATTGCGTTGAGAAAACATTACGAACATTACTTAACTCTAAACAAAACCAGGTTTTGTGAAATTTGTTCCATCGCTGCCAAACATAATATATATTTTAATTGTATGTTGCTATTTTCTTGGTACGTTGGATTTCGCAAGTTCTAAATTCACCTTGATATTTATCTAAGTAATTTGTGTTATTTTTTTTACAAAATATTTTACACTGTTTAAACATAGAGGCAGTTAAGTAATCTGAAAATTGAAGGAAGTAACCATCTAGACCTAGAGGTGATTATTCTCATTATTTTTTGTTTAATTAAGCTTGTAGTAAGTTATGAAATAACTAGCTTCCGCCGGCAACTTCGTCCGCGGGAACCTTTAAACGAGATAAAAGCTATCCTATGTTTTAATTCAGGATATAAACTATTTGTATGTCAAATTTTATTCATATTAGTTCAGCCGTTTTGTCCCCTCTTCAAAATTAGTTAGTAAATATGTAGTAGCCATCAATCACATTGGGCTCGAAAGGGGGTAGGGAGTTCGGAAAAAATCACTATCACGTGTATTTATTTTTTAAACTAGCGGCCGCCCGCGACTTCGTCTGCGTGGACAGTTATTTCTCTATCCCTCGGGAACAGTATCTTTTTCGGTATGAAATGTATCCTATGTCGTTCTCTGTACCCTTGACAACGTGTATTCAAAATTTCATGATGATCGGTTGAGTAGTTAAGACGTGAAGGCGTAACAAACAAACAAATAAACAAACAAACAAACGGACTTTCGCATTTATAATATTAGTAAGGATTTTCAGACCGAAATAACCGACATTTTAAGGTGAGTACTTTTTACAATAAAATACATGTGACTTTTGGGGGGAGGTTAATCTAAAACCTCACCACGTATTACCGGGGGTGGGGAGTCAAAAAATTCCAACAAAACCTAACGTGATTAATGGACGACGCCAAAGATATTTTTATGACTTGACAAAAGCTCGACAATCAAGAAAAGTATTTGTTCGTAGATGTAAATTCTTGCACTTACTAACAATAATTTTCGCTAATACCTACCTACCTCTTATGGTTTTTATGATTACCAAGTCAGTCAAATTACTGGTCAGTCGGCAATGGATGGGTGGCCAAATTCTTATCTCAGCTTGTTTCCTGTTTGCATTATTAAGTTTGGTTGGATCTATTTTGCTTTTTTTTAGTTTCAATATTTTTTCATTTAATTATTTATTTATCAGCCAGTCTTTAGCACCCATTGATGGCTGCGTGTGGTTGGTAATGTCCCATTCACTTGTTTAATTTTCACTGTAGTGAATTTAAATAACAGAGTTTACTTTGTGACAAGACCATAAAGCCGCTCTAATGTCACGAAGAAAACATTAAGGATGGTGTTAAACGTTTTGTTACAACTTTATTTTACAATTCAACAAGGGGTATACTATACAACATTTCATTAATACGAGTGTGTGCGCAGCTCAGTGATAATATATTATCCCCGTCAATTGGTAATGCGCTGGAACCTTGTCAAATTAACATACACATCATCATCATCCGCAACTAAAAATGACATAAAACAGTAACATTCTAATAGGTAATATAATATATTAATTATTGAATTCTTATTTTCAATAAGAAAGGGTCTCACGAATAAGTTTTCAGAATCAGCCTGGTTTCAGATACAAGATTTGAGATAGTCAAAGTCAAAATAGCTTTATTCAAATCAACTTCATAATTAAGCACTTTTTAATCGTCTATATTTTCCTACCATCCGTTCCAGACTTTTTTAACTGACAAGAAGAACGGGCGAAGAGAAAATTGATGCCGGAGGGACATTAATAGCTAATAATATAAAAGTATCTAGTTTTTTTATTAAATTTTACATATAAGTGAGCAAACGTTTATCTTTTATAACACGGTTGCAACATTCAATATACATTTGATTCAGCTTGCCTATAATCAATGGTCATTCAGATTATGAGTCCTAAATATCAGTAGCGACTGCGACCAGTAAAATCGTGAATAATTGAAAATTTAAATATGAAAATATATCATTTCGTATAATTGATCTGTTTGGTCAAGTTTGGTATAGCGAGCCGATTTAATCCGCGTCGAAACCATTCAGTCAATGATTTATGGTAATTGACAAATCGATTTACCATAATCGAATGAGTTTAAAAATATAAACGCTATAGGAACTTTACAACAATTTAGTCATTTAACTGTGTATTTTCTGTTTCATTGAAATGGTTCATTCGAGGTAGATAGGTAGGTAACTCGTTTTCATTTCAAAGTTTCTGGTAATCAAGTAAAAATATACTAAATTAACTATTTACCGTCGTAAATACTAAAAAAGTTCATTTTTTTACTTAGGTGTAAGTAAAAAAAGCTGGTTTTTTTTAAATATTTTTTTTAATAAAAGCTTGTTTGTATTATTAGTTATATATAAAAAAAATATGAAATAAAGTCTAGTCATTTGAATGGTGACAATTTTTTTATTTTTATACAATATGTTAATTTTATAATTGATCAAACAAAATGTGAGGATATTAGATAGAAAATCATGGATAAAAACTCGAAAAAAAAATGTATATGTAAGCCATTTCAAAATTCAAGCCATTTTTTTTCTTACTACAATTCCCACCTTTCGGTTTTAATTTTTTTCTCTTTATGTAAAAGGTGCATTTTTTTAAAAGTGGTCTTATTTAAAAGCTAGAAAGACTAAATAGTAATAAAAAAATACGATATCAAGCAAAAGTTTGTTAAAAAAATTAAAAGGTATTTTTTTCTCAAAAAAATAATTTAATTTTTAAAGTTTGATCTTTAACTTTGAAACTAGCACATTGAGGTGACCTTTTTAACATGTTCTATTAAATTTCATGACTTACTCTACAAGTTCTATCTCTTTTCGTTGTTAAGATAATCACCAACCAGTGGCGTGGCCGCCACGAAGCCCAGATTTGATTCCACTAGATTTTTATTTGTGATTTATTATTCAACTGTTTGTATGGATGAGAATGGCGGACGACAACGAAAAGAGATAGAACCCATGTTATTTTGGTGAACTTGTGGAGTAAGTCATAAAATTTAATAAAACATGCTAAAATGGTCACCTGAATGTACTAGTTTCGAAGTTAAAGATCAAAAATTTAAAATTAAAGGTATTCTTTAAGAGAAATAATATCCTTTTATTAAAAAAAAAAACACTTTTTGTTCGATATCATATTTTTTAATTTTTATATTACTAATTAGTCTTTCTAGCTTTCAAATAAGACTACTTAAAAAGAATACCCCATTTACATAGAGAGAAAAAAAAATTAAAACCGAAAGATGGGAATTTTAGAAAAAAAAATTAATGGCTTGAATTTTGAAATGGCTTACATATAATTTTTATTTTCGTGTTTTTATCGATGATTTTCTATCTAATATCCTCACATTTCGTTTAATCAAGTATAAAATTAACATATTGTATAAGACGACGTTGATGTCTTTTGTATGGACCGACCGATTGTCTTATGAATTAGGTTATACCTACGCGTATTTTTCGCGTTTATACTTTGATTTTACACCACTTTTACATAATTTAATACCGATGAAATAAGTTGAATTGGTTCATAAAAAAATAAGTAGGTATCAAAGTTATGAGTAACTTGTATTGTGTATACCAATAAGTTTTATTCAAATCACTGAAGTAATTTATGTATGTACAAGAAATGTAGGTACCTTTCACTATTACTTCAATTCATTAGTAACTATTAAAATTCTTCTACGAATTAATTACTTTATCGCATTCGTCTCATATAACCTTCTATGATCAGATATTAGGGTGCTTCTACACAGTGCAAGTAGCAAGTTGAGCACTTGCGCAGGTTATATGCTCTGTGTAAACACGTAAAGCGGGTCCAGCTCCATTGCATTGTACACCCACGCAAGTAACACGCGCCTCAACGTGCGCAAGCTACATGCACCGTGTAGAAGCACCCTTAAGCTAGGGTTTCCTAGGATAGCGGTGCCGTCATATTACGGCCCTAATATAGCGGCGTTAAATGTTGTCTATGTAAACATTATGGCGACACCGTAACGTCAGAAACCGCGCCAAATTGTTTACATAGACAACGTTCTACGCCGCTAAATTACGGCCGTAATATGACGGCACCGTCATCCAAGGAAACCCTAGAGTCAGTACACGTGTTGTAACTTGCTAACTCACTAAAACCATGACTAAGTTATTGTTTGTGAAATAACTTAACGAACCATTAATGACCTTGTTTAACTTAATGGTTTCAAGTTATAATATTAAACAGTTCTAAAGGGCTCAATGTACCTGTAGTGATATTGCTTAAATCACCTTAAAATAGTACAGTAGCCCGTAGTACATTTAAATTAGCAAAAAGGTTACCGTTCGCCGTTGTGGTATAGTTATTTATTACGAAATCATAGACACTTTAACCCAAGTTTTACAGATCGCAACCCGCCGTAACCTATATTCGTATATCTTCAAAAAAAATTTTTTTTATTATTCGTGGTTTACCATATGGTTTAGCTATTGTCGTGTTCTACAGCTTCATTTAATTGCCACGATAATAGTAAGACTATATACAAAATGACCATGTACAGATTTAAGACCAGATGAAAATGGATGGACTTTACCTGGTCTTAAATCTGTGTATGGCTACTTTTTATAGTCTTACTATTATCTGTGGCAATCAAACAAAGCTGTAGAACACGACAATAGCTAAACCATGTGGTAAACCTTGAAATATAAAAAAAATATCAGTTTTAGAGATATCCTTACTAATATTATAAATGCGAAAGTCCGTTTGTTTGTTTGTTTGTTACGCCTTCACGTCTTAACTACTGAACCGATCATCATGAAATTTTACACACACGTTGTCAGGGGTACAGAGAAAGACATAGGGTACCTTTCATCCCGAAAAAAGGAACTGTTCCCGAGGGCTAGACAAAATACTATCCACGCAGACGAAGTCGCGGGCGGAAGCTAGTACAAAATGGGTTACGGCGGGTTGCGATCTGTAAAACTTGGGTTAAAGTATCTATAATTTTGTAATAAATAACTATATCACAACGGCAAACGGTAACCTTTTTCATAGTTTAAATGTACAACGGGCTACTGTACTAAAACTGTTGGGTTTGAAGTTGTTGATAAACTACTACCTTATTCAACAAGGCGTGAAACATTTAATCAGATTTGTACAAAATTGTTCTAATATTACATTAAAATTTGAAGGCTCAAGTCTCTTGAAAGAGCTAATAATTCTGTTTTTTTTTTCGAATGTATTTTTAGAGTTCCGTAGCCTAAATGGCAAAAAACGGAACCCTTATAGATTCGTCATGTCTGTTTGTCTGTCTGTCTGTCAGTCCGTCCGTATGTCACAACCACTTTACTCCGAAAGTATTAGGATTACACAGTTGAAACTTGGTAGGTTGATGTATTCTGTTAACCGCTTAACAATTTTAACACAAAAATAAAAAAATAAAAGATTAAGGGGGGGCTCCCCATACATGGAACTCAATCTGAAAAAAAATTCTTCACTCAATACGTGTGGGGTGTCTATAGATAGGTCTTTAAAAATGGCATTGAGGTTCCTAAGAGGATTTTTTCTCAAAGTCAACCGTTTGAAAGATAAATACTGACAAAGTGGTAAAATGTGTGTCCCCCCTCTAACTTTTGAAATAAGAGAGTGAAAAATCTAAAAAAAATATATGCTGTAGATCTTAATAATCACTTTCAACGAAAATTGGTTTCAACGAGGTATAATAAGTAGTTTTTGCACATTTTCCAAAACCGCAAACATAACTTTGTCATTCATACCAACACTGTGGAAAACAAAGTTATTTTTGCAGACAAAACTTATAGTGGTATTAAATATCGTATGGTATAAGGTAATTACGGAACCCTACGGCGCGTGGCCCGACACGCACTTGGCCGGTTTTATTTAAATCGAATTTCCCCTATGACTATTATGGAGCGTCTTCCGAATGTACCTTTCTTGGTTTGTGATAATCTTATTGTCAAACAATAAAGAAAACTTAGTAGTAAGGAAAGCACACACTAATTGGAGATTTTACTAATTATGTTAATGTTAACCCAGGCTTTGAACTATCTGTGTACCAAATTTCATTCGAATACGTTCAGCCATTTTTGCATGATTAAATAACAAACATCAAACTTCCACACACCTAGTTGGATTTCAAAGAATAAAAAGAAGTTGCGATCTAATTAAGAGACATTTACTTAATTTTTTCAAAATAAAATGTCGTAGGTCGTAGTTATACATTTTAGTCTCGTGTTTTTTTCTTCGATTGAACACTTGCTCAATTTGTCGAAACAGATTGAACCATTTTGTTAATAATAGGTCAAGATCCAACTACGGTCGGTAGCCGGCGACTGGGCAAATGTCAGAAGCTCAGCGATCGTGACTCCTTACCGATCGCTGCACAGATTATGTTTTTTCACTTCAACTTGCACACTTAGAATAACTACATCTAGAACGATAATTCCCTACAAAGCGCGCTGTCAAAAGTGAGGCAACAAAAACAGCCAAAATGTCGCCGTTTTCAGATTTTTATTGTCCATTATTAAATAATCATACCTAATAAGTACAAAACAGTTTCAATTTCCCTACCTTAAAGATATTAATTATTATATTATTGGGTTTAGTTACGATTACGTAACGTATGAAGGATATAAATCTGAGAACTGAGCCATTTTGGCTCAGTATAAGTTGCCTCACTTTGCATACAAGGACACGGCTTCTAGGTGTAATTATTCTAAGCTTGCACATTAGTAGATACATTTTCGAACATAGCGAAATCAGTATCAAATTGAAGATATGACTTTAATACATAACATAGTTTATGTATACTAGCTAGAATAACAAAAGCGGTTTTTACGTATAAAGGTCCTTAGTTCCGTCTCCCCCCGGGGGGCGGTAGCTTTAGATGAAGGTTTTAAAGGCTTATAATAGCTGCGGGTCAAAACCAATTTCGGCGGTTTGAGTCAGTAAAAGTCTGATGTAACCAGCATAGCATGGCGGCTATGTGGTATCTAATGAGGATTCCCGCCTCCTTCCCCCCGGTGCCCGGGAAGGTTGCTCCGAGCCCTTCAGGTTGAGAGCGAAAAAATAAATTAAATTAAATTTTAGTAGGTGATTACGGTCTATGACCTGAGTGGTGCAGTGTCAACATGCCTGAAGACCCAGAAACTTTGTCACCGTTCCATTCCTTAATTGGCTCATCCTACAAGCAGTTTGCCTGCAAGATTCGAAGACAGTGTGCTGTTTAGGTGAGTCGAGTGAAAAAAGACGTTAAGGTTGGCAGAACTTTTTTGGTCGCGATTCCGATCATGCAACTGCGTGATAGACCACACCGCCACACGACCGACCAAATCTCTGTTGGCGTCGTTTACTAGTGAATAACAAAAGAATTTCAGTGCTAAATTCATTAAAATGAGGTCAAAAATCAGTTGTCTACGAAAAACCATAGTGTTCTAAGTATTTCAATCGAATTTTGACTTTGGAGCTTCGACCATCTACTACGTGAAATTTTAATCATTTGGTTCCCTTGCTGGGGTGGTTCCACTCATGATTACTAGCAACTTTTACTATAAGGCCAACTCTGATATCGCGAAAAAAATAACAGCTGTTCCATACATTAAGGTATTGCAGTTTTGTATGGAAAAGCTCATTTTCTTTGCGATATTAGATTAGTTGCTTGTAATCATGAGTAGAACCACCCCACTGCGGGAACCAAATGATTAAAATTTCAGTGTGTATACCTTTTTTGGAGCTACAAAAGCGTGCATCACACACGATTGCAGAGTATGACTGACTCTTCGTTTCGCTACAGTGACGTAAGCACTCTCGCTGCAACCTCATTTCCCTTTCAATGGCATTCAGTTCATTCACCAACTTGAACTTGAAATACTTTTATCTACACTCACAACGTAATGTTCAAAATATGAATTCAAAAAAGGTAATATAAATACGTACTTTATTTTAGTGGATAGGTAAAATTAAAAAATAAAGTCATTACGGTGCAGTCAACTGCATCATAAAATAACTTTTTTTCTCATTACGATACAGGGCAAATCCAAAAAGAAGGCAGTGCCGTAACATTAAAAAAAAACAACGATATTTTCCCACATATTTTCCATGATCAAAATGCACTCTATGGTAATCGATGACTTAGTGCAATTAGTTTGTTGGAAATGTTGGAATGCACTCATCTCTTTTTTTTCTAATGGAATGCGCGCCATTTCTAAAGCATTTCAAATAAAGATTTGATTTTAATTTTTACATTTTGTTATACTTTCTGAATTATGTAGGTTTTTTTATTCTTTCTTCAAAATGTGAAAAAAAATTGACTGCCCGATATTTTAGATGCAGCTAAGGAAAATGACTTATTACAAGGTAGGTACCTAGCAAATACAAACAAAGTCTTTCTCTCTTTTCTAACGTTGATCTTTTATTTAGTAGGTTCAATCCCAAATGTATGAGTGTAGATAAAGTAGTGTATGAAACTGCACATAACTAGGTATTAAAACACTCGTGTGATACTATTAAAAACCTCGCCTACGGCTCGGTTTTTAAACACACACTCGTGTTTTAATACCCCTCTTTATGTGTCAGTTTCATAAACTACTATTATTGTTATAGTTCCTTACATCTAAAATAAAAAATAAAAACAGATCCCTTAGTTTAAGTATTACCTACTGACACACGGTGAACAGAAGAAATTATACAGTAAAGTCTGCAAGTTGACTATTCCAGCTTTCGAACAATATCAAATTCAATTCAAATCAAATTGAATTAATATTTAAAAAAACCTTGCCAAAGTTAGCTCATTTGTATGGAACCATTAGCCACTTTTTTCTTTTAGTAGCAATTATAATATTTATTTCACTTTTTTGTTTGTGTCGTTATCATTTACACTTATTTTTATTATTTTTTATCTTACACTCTAGAAAAACCCTAAAGGACAAAATAGGAACACAATAAAATTGTCGCTTAATAGCTGGTAACTGTTGTAACTATTTCTTGATTGAATTGTAATCAGCCAGCAATAATATCATTTTCATCCCTTCTATTCGAAAAAGGATGCATTGTTCCTATATAAGTGGGACCAAAATAGCTCTTTTCTGGTAAGAACTTTTTAGTGGGAGGAAAAGAGATTTGAATTTAGAACATGTATCTTTCAACGCCGCCGCCCCCGGCTGGCATGTATTGACTGGCTGTATAGACGACGCGGTGACGCGCAAACTGAAAAAAAAAACATAAGCGTGCGAATTAAGTCTGTGTTCTTGTAATTAGTACATACTTACGTACTTAGTACAATAACTTTTGAAAATTGCGCTAGTGTATCAAACGTAACTATAAATTTGTAATTATTTTTACTTTTCACGTGTCTTTTTTAAATAAAGAACATTTTCATTAATTACATAAACACAGTCTCCTATTTATTTTCTCATAGAAAGGGGATGAAAAGTAGAGTATATGACTCGGGCGCAAAATATTTTTGGCGAGGGCGACATACTTTGAATCCCTCGCTACGTTCAGGATTCTACTGAAGAATCCCTCGCTACGCTCGGGATTCTACTCTAGAATCCCTCTCTTCGCTCTGGATTCAAAAAAGCGCCCTCGCCGTAAAAATATTATTTTGCTCCCTTGTAATACAATCTACTATTTCATCCCTTCTACTCGAAAAATGATGCTTTGTTCCTATATAAGTGGGATCAAAATAGCTCTTTTCTGGTAAGAACTTTTTAGTGGGAGGAAAAGAGATTTGAATTTAGAACTTTCAAAGAATTCGAACGCCGCCGCCGGCTGGTATGTATTGACTGGCTGGCTGTATAGACGGCGCGGCGAGGAACTGAAAAAAAAACATAAGCGCGCGAATTAAGTCTGTGTTCTTGTAATTAGTACATACTTACGTACTTAGTACAATAACTTTTGAAAATTGCGCTAGTGTATCAAACGTAACTATAAATTTGTAATTATTTTTACTTTTCACGTGTCTTTTTTAAATAAAGAACATTTTCATTAATTACATAAACACAGTCTCCTATTTATTTTCTCATAGAAAGGGGATGAAAAGTAGAGTATATGACTCGGGCGCAAAATATTTTTGGCGAGGGTGACATACTTTGAATCCCTCGCTACGTTCAGGATTCTACTAAAGAATCCCTCACTTCGCTCTGGATTCAAAAAAGCGCCCTCGCCGTAAAAATATTATTTTGCTCCCTTGTAATACAATCTACTATTACAAGCTTCCTTTTTTGATCGAGGTCGCAACAAATATAAATGACTAGCTTCTGCCTGCGACTTAGTCTTCGTAGATATTCGAGAAAATCCTTAGGGAATCTTTAACCAGGGTAAATAGTATTCTATGCTTTAATTTCATCAAAATGAGATCAGCCGTTTTTACGTGATTAAGCGAGTCCCCACCAAGCGTGTTGCTCCCCTTTTCCTCTCCCCGTCCCATCCCCCTCCCTATTAATCTACCCCTCCCCATCCTCTCCCCAACCCTATCACTCTACCCATCTCTATCATTCCCCCCCCGTCCCTCTCCCTTTCCCCCTTCCTCTCACTTCCCCTACCCCCGTCCCTCTCCTCACCCTCCCCCTCCCCCTCCTCTCCACTTGTTTCACAATAAAAGGTAGCCTATGTCCTTTCTCAAGCTCTATTCATCCTCTACCAAATTTCATCAAAATCGGTTTAGTAGTTTAGGTGTGAAGGCATAACAGACAGACAGACAAACTTTCGCATTTATAATATTACTAGCGGTCACCCGCGGTTTCACCCACGTGGTTCCCGTTCCCGTGGGAATATCGGGATAAAAATTATTCTATGTTATAATACAGGCTATCTACTATCTGTGTGCTAAATTTCAACCAAATCCGTTCAGTAGTTTTTGCGTGATTGAGGAACAAACATCCAAACCCACAAACTTTCACATTTATAATATTAGTAGGATAGTATGGATAAAGCTGCACTGGCAGACCCGGCATCGCATTTTACAACGTCATCTCTCACTTGAAAACTTGAGCGCAGCGAAAATTTTTCTATGTCAATGCTTGAAAACATCGTTTTCAGGCGGTCGTCGCCGATTTGTATTCTTGCTCAAGCTAATGTAGGTTCTGAGCGGCGAAAAGAGATAGCACTACGGAATGCGGAGTCAGGTGGTCCACAACATGGTTTAGCCCACAGAACAAAGAACATTTATTTTCATGTTCTGTGTTTTATCCCTTAGCCTGTAGCACTATAGTAAAGCTACATTACTCACGTCACGCGAACTAAAAAAGAGTCAATGTTATAATTTGATTTTGTTTTAAAAAGTACTTGACCTTTAATGTCCCCACTGGTGAGGCACAGGCTTTCCTTAAGCGTGGTTAAGGAGGATGGGCCATAACCCACCACGCGGTCCCAATGTGGATTGGTGGGTGTTAACTACCGCAAATGCAGCCGGGACCAACGACTTAACGCGCCTTCCGAAGCACGGAGGAGCTCGAGATAATAAATTTTTGGTCACCCATCCCATTAATGACCCTTGCGAAAGTTGCTTAACCTCCGCAATCGCTAGGCCAGGCGCTAAACAACAGTGCCACCGAGATTCTCAAAAAATATATTACTAGATTATCAGCTTAAAAAAATATAAAAATACAGAGTTCCACCATCTGAACAAAAGATACCTATATCGTTTAGTTACATGACTCATTTCTTATAAAGTTTCACATTCTGTTAGAATTTACAAGGTCTTTCAGTAATCTTATTTTCAAGTGTCGAGAGAAACATAACTTTAATTCTGATAAATATTATAACGAAATAATTCGCATGATAACACCGACCACAGGTCACGTATTTTACGGTTTATTAAATAAGACTTTAATGTAATATATCGAGACACATTCACTTGATTCTATTGAAATTGCTAGAATTAAGGAGTGGGTCACTAAATTAACTTGTTTAATATTTTGCGTATTTAGTTATAACGGGTGACTAAGTAGGAAACGAAAATATAGATGACTGACGTCATTATCTGAATCACTGTTCAACTATATATATGTAGCTTTTTCTAATCTTAAAGAGTTTCATAATTTTAAGTAATTTAGTCCCGTTGTAGACTTAATTCATATACTTATAGGTGCCTAAGTCAAATAGCTTTGAATTTTTACGAATGTTGCTTAATGTTCAATAAAACAATGAACATTAATGGCGCCGCCACTACATTTAACCAAGTCAATATTTAAAAAAAACTCATGTAATAATTTATTAAATTGTCTCTAATATTTTTTGAATAACTCTTCAACAGTTTTCATTCTTTCTGTAAGATTTTAAATCCATTTTAGCTCAAAGTGGCCACTTTTGGCAATTATGGGTTTTGAAACTTACAGAATGAATGATAACTGTTGAAGAGTTATTCAAAAAATATTAGAGACAATTTAAGAGATTATTATATGAGCTTTTTTTAAATATTGACTTGGTTTACGAGTCATAAAAATAAATGTAGTGGCGTCGCTAATTTCACTACCACCGCGCCTAAGTGAGGCAGTACTTTCTCCTTGTTAGCTAAAATATCCTAGTTTTACCTTAAACTTCATTTACAAATAAGTTATATAAACAAATAAACAACGTTAATTACAGGCTTGGATTACAATGGATATAATATGCCACTTGCCAGACATCGCAACCGCAACGAAGAATTCACATTGCTAAGTTTTAACTACTATATTACACCTACTATAAACTCTTTTGATTAAAAAATAATAATTACTAGTGGCTCCGTGAGCTGTCAAAATACTAGCTCAAATTGTATGTTGTTTAAAAACAAATAATATACGCAGTCCTAGGTTCTGTCACAAAGACAACCTTATTATTTTCAAAATATTGGTCAGTGCTGTGATTGATGAACTAACTTTTGAGTCTTCTAAAAGTATTTTTACATATCTCCGCCATTTTGAAAAAAATCTAACCTGCTTACAAAATTACACGAGAATCGGTTGAGAAATGCGACCTGTAGAGGAGACCAAACCGACAAACAGACATTCGCCGGACATACGAAAGATTTTTTGTCCAAGCTGAAGCAGAGACGCTTCGCGCTCGCTCAGTCAATAATGCAATCATAAACAAACTTCACTTAATGTCTTCAATAACAAAAAAAAAAACACTTAGCCCACCTTAATCTGATATGGAACAAACAACATGGTAGTAGCCACTCCTAGCTACGAAAGGTCAGGCTCAAGACCGCTCAGTTTCGATCGGTCAGTTCGGTAGATGGTATTTGATACTATATATAGGTCATAGGGAAACTACGCTCAATATTGACCCAATTTTAGGACGCAGAAGTCATGAATGTAATCTAGAAAAAAATGAAATTGACTTTTGGCATTTGGCAACAATTTGCAACAGATTTCGCGCTTCAATTTTTAGGCTAATTATGTATGTTATTCAAAATTGTGTGTATCAGCATGTTTTTTCCTTATTAATATTTTTCACTTTATTGTATTACACACGAAATGAATAAAATAAAAATACAAATGTTTATGACAAACAAATTGCGCTCTTGATTTTTGTTTCAAACAAAAATCATGAAAGGCAAGTGTTATCTTGTTAACCTCGGCTAGCAAATTATTCAAGAGTGATTCCGATACAGATTTTTAGATCCCTAAATTATTCATAATATGTAAGTAATAAAAAAGGTAATGTAATACATAGTCAAGGCCTAGTTATGGACTAGATCCTAAAGCTGACAAATCATATCTCCAAGTTCCTGACAATCGATCATTAATTAAAAAAATGGTGGCAGTGATTAGTCTATTACTTTTTAACGATGAAGTATAAAGCCCGCCTTACACCTTAAATAAATCGTGTTGGTAAACATCACGATTCGTAACGATGGATTGCTACGTCGTAGCGACAGAATATGTTAATTAAATAAGTAGTTACAATAAAAAAGAGATGTTGTTAATTTAAACCACATCATGAGATACCTTAAATTAGTACGAGAATCATAAATTGTATTATTTGACAAATTTTTTTAACATTAATATTATTTCAATATTATCAAATACATTGTTCCGATTCCTAAGTAAGTAGGTAGCTAAAGTAAATGTGTTATAGAAATCAGAGACAACGGTGGTATCACAAAAACCGAGACCTAAGACAATATAGAAAAGTTCATTATTGACCCAGCGTGAGCCCGGCGGGCTGATTATCTAATTAAAAACCACCTAGCGACTGGTTGCAGTTCACAGATGATCGTGATCCATTGCTACTTCTTTTTGGGTTAAAAAAAAACATACCAAAGAAAAGTGGCAATGTATGTCAAATGCAACCGGTCGCTAAATAGTTTATTTTTAGATAATCAGGGTGCGGGGCTGATTGTCTAATTTCAAAATCTATCGCAATCGCTTTCATTTGACAGATGGATGTGACACAACCGCTACATTTCTTTGGTAAGTTTTTATTCGTGCCAAAAAGAAGTATTAATGTATCACATAACATCCTGAAAGCGATTGGGATAGATTTTGAAATTAGACAGGCAGGACCTCTAAAGATGGTAACGCCTTGAAAACTGGCTCGTGCAAACCACCGGAAGTCGACAATTATATTAGTATTTTTTATTTTCCCAAAAAGATTTTGTGACAAATATTTTTTGTGGAAAACTTAAAAACAATTATGTCATCGTTATGAACTGTCTGGATCTACGGATACAAATCTTCACGTGTGTATTGGGCTTAACACATTCTAAAAAGGTTAATTACTAGGCTAATATGCACTTACCCGTTGCATACTTTCTTGCATATAAACTGAAGCAACAAATTGCAGTGCACATCTTCCAATACAACTCTTAAAGTTATAAAATATACTGTATTCCCCTCTAATAAGGTTCACGAATTCATGGAGGAAAACCCATATCAGTGAATCGCGTGCAATGACGCTTTAATTACCCGCTCTATTAATTTTTCAGTCTTAATCGATTTAGGCATTTCAAAAGGTTTATTACCGCTACATGCATTTTGCGTGCAGTTTGAGAGTTGCAGTGTTATTGCAAGTTCAAGTTTAATTGGATCTTTAATTTGATTAATGCGCGTTTTAGTATAATCTCTAGTAGGTTCTTTTTTCATTGGAATGCATTATTAGGTACAGATAGATGTTATTAAAATTTAATGACAATCGTTTTGTAACCTTACTAAGTATTGGACTAAGACCTAGCCCCGGCAACAGGTGAACAATTTGCAAAGCGACGAAAGCCCTCTTGTTAGTGTGCTATACTATCATTACCTATTAATAATTCAGTGCCTTAGGATGGCTAGCCTAAGTATGTCATGCTCGCTTTAATCATTTCTGCGGTGGTGTCGTGTGGGGCGGGTCGTTACGTTCCCTCAAATATGGTTGAGCGAAGCGATGGCTGGTCCATGCGTCATGCTCGTGAACGGCTGCTGCCAGTGGGAATGGGTCTGCTTCTGAGCACCTATCTTAACGCATATTGAATTAAAGGATATTGTTTTTTTTAGGTCTTGTAACATGTGTTTTTTGGTAAATTTTTCCTACTTAGGTGCACTTTAGAGTAGCAGATAGAGTGATTTCTCAACTAGTTGAAAGTTATTTACTCTCACAATTACCTATCCGATATGTAGTAGGTATTTAATTTCAACCTACCTACCCATTGTGTGCAAACTTTTGTTAATTATTGTGATGGAAAATGACCTCACTTTAAATGTGGAGCTCATTTTTCAATGTTGACGACTCTCTATGAAATATACAGGGAGAAAAAAGCAGCCCTTGACGAGTTTCTTGCCGGTTCTTCTCGCTACAAGGTCTCCCGCGTAGGGTTTGCGAACCGATGGCGTAGCTTCTATGACATTCACAAGTGCTTGTAACAGCCTAGACTGAATAAATTATTTTTGAATTTTGAATAGATCCGGGTGCCTGACAGCTTTTCAGTGGTGGGGGTGGCAGTGGTTGAGCAACAAAGGGGCTGAAAAAGCGATAGGTATACAAGTTTCAAAGGTGCCCGAAAAAGTGGTAAAGTTTGATGCCACCTGGCACTACTTTTCCATCTGTCAAAATTCCTGGCAATGTTATATTCGATTTAGATACATGAATGGCTTGCTATTATACCACACCAAATCCAGAGCTCTGTAAATTGTACCTTCAATCGCTTTTTCAGCCCCTTTGTTGCTCAACCACTCCCACTCCCACCACTGAAAATCTGCCAGGTGCCCGGATCTGTTAATAATGATAGTATGGCTAACTAACTAGAGGCATTTTGTCGCTCTGTAAATTGTCCACCTATTTCCGGGGCCAGCTCTTAGTATATAGATGGTATATATCTATATACTTCATATATCTATCTTATTTCATTGGAATGCATTTATTGGGTAGAGATAGATGTTTTTAAAATTTAATAGCATCGTCTTGTAACCTTACTAAGTATAGTCCATTCCACGAAATGTGCTCTCAAAGAAAATTAGTCCGTTGCGCCCATTGGTTAATGCACATGACCTCAGTAGCCTAGCCTATAGCCGCGGCTGCGCGCATTGACCGATGAGCTGCGAGTATTTTGTTCCCTAGGAGTATAATACTTAAATTTTGTATCACCGATGACTCTGTCAAAATAGAAAGATTTGACATTAAGAATAAAACACATGGCCCCGACAAGATGGATCGGTGATCTGGTGATGGTAGCTGGAAGCTGCTGGATGCGGGCAGCGCAGGACCGATCGTGGTGAAGACTTTTGGGGGAGGCCATACCCGGCGGTAGTAGACCGGTACCGCTAGCTTATTTTGAGAGCAAACCTTCAAAAATTCTAAAGTTTATGAAATCTTGCATGTCGATACATTGGCATATAAAAAGTTTATTTTTGCGATTTGTGTCACATCTTTCCAATGCATCTTTAGATTATTTGTGGTTAATATAAATAATTGAACTCAAAACTGACAAAATTGATTTTAAGCTAAAAAAGCTAGACTTCGTTATCATCATGAAAGTTAAATTTTCATCTTGAATTTTCTTTTCGTCCTTTATTTAAAAAAAGACAATAACCTAAATTGTTACATATACATCCACCTGATATGACACAAAATCATGTCTTAAGCTAGGTAAATAACACAGAAACAATTTAAAAAAAGAATACCCTTTAATATTTTTGAAACCAAAAAAAAACCCAGCGGTACCAGTCTATAGGTATAGTACGGCTAACAACGATTGTTTTTTTTTTTTAACATTAATTAAATAAACAAAACAAATATGCAGCAGCTGTTAGATAGATATGGTAGATACTTCATACAATCAACATACATCCGGATTCGACTGAATAAACATTTGCGGTTACTAAACCAATTATACTTTAATAGTTCACTTTCGTTTTCGCAAAAAACAAATTGAATTTCGTACATGTTCTTGTGGCTTTCGGAAATTGAATATATAGTTCAGTGTCGCTTATAGAAAATCGTGCAATACTCTGCAAATTGTCCACGTATCGCTACGTGATACTAAAAAAAATTTACATAAGGCACTGCTAAGTGCTACCTACATATATCTAGGCACTAGTAGTTACAAAACATTTCCAAGTATGTACTACGTAAGCACGTCTACTATTACCGAAATTGTTATTATATTATCTATAAGAAATGAGGAAAGTACGTTAAGTTGTCAAAAATCCATTAATTTTTACCTTTTCGTCTGTTACAAAATGGAACAGAATTTCTATGAATTTGTTTCAATTGGATCTAGTTACAGCGTGTGAAGGCAGTGGCAGATCTAGGATTTTGGTTTGGGAGGGGCTTAACGTAGGTGAGAGCAGGCTTTACCAAGGTAATCAACAGATTTGTTGGGTGGGATTTTGGGGGGGTTGAGCCCCTTAGCCCCCCCCTGGATCCGTTAGTGTGTGAAGGTACATTATTGCCGCACTCGGTGACATCAATGAAAATGCTTCTAGGTAGAGTTTGTGATACTACTTTATTTTCCTTAATTATATTAAAGAATTATATTAACGAACATTAAACTCAATTACGTCGCACGCAGTAAGACCCCGAAGACTGAAAAATCTAGCACGGCAAGAGGCAATTTAGAGCATTCCTCTGTTTTATGATCCGAATCACTAATATTTAAGCCAAAATTATAATTTTACATTCACTTTTAGCTATCAACGCAAAGATAAAGAACTTAATTCAAGTACATATTTTTTTAATCATTATTACAAGGAAACGCCCATCTCGAAATGATCCAATCTACCATTTGCAATTTGATATTTACGCGTTCTCAAACGTTACTTAAGTAGCTCTGATTTAATTATTATACGCTTCGTGGGCATGGTAATTAAAATCAGTCAATGGAATTTTATATTACTAATAAAACAACTACAAAGTTGTTTGACAAAATATTTCACTTGTTCGCAAAATTTGTGTTAATTCGTTACAAATTAAAACTATTTTTTATAGCAAAACTTAGCGGCAACATTATTTTTTTATTGTCCAATTGCGTAGACATATAAAACATAAAACTACAAAAATATATAAATTTTAAGTCACAATAAATATCATTAACAGCTGCAAACAGCCCAGTTAAATTGAGATACTTATTAGGCAAAAATTTTTTTTTACTTAGCTTCGACCTTGTTCTAAGCATTATACTTAGATAAGTATTTCACTTTATGCACCGTTTCATCAGACCAAAACCCACTTAGCGTGTCTGATAAGATACTATGCCCAGATACTTGAGGTTAGCAATATCCTACTTGAGTGTATATTAGCATAACATAAAAAATTGGTCATGTGTGAATTTAACCAAAAGTACCAAATAATACCATTTCTTTTGATCAGAGTTTTCAGCCTTGGATGGTTTCATATAAAAAACATGTCTTGGTTGTTAATACTCACTAATTAATTAGCAAAGTTAAGTAAACATCGTTTCGAAACATAGTCTGACAGATAGTACTATCCGCGTCAATTGGTAATGCGCCTGGCGGCCATGATTTAACCTCAAAAACGAAAAACAATTGTAATTTTCTCATATACCTAGACAAGGGTCTATCCTTTCTTATTGAAAATAAGAATTCAATAATTAATATATTATATTACCTATTAGAATTTTACTGTTTTTTGCCATTTTTAGTTGCGGATGACGATGATGTGTATGTTAATTTGACAAGGTTCCAGCGCATTACCAATTGACGGGGATTAAACAACCACAACTCTGTCAAAATTATTTTAAAGTAATGGGGAATGGAATATCTGAAAAAAAAAACAAATTGGCTGAATATTTTTTTATAGTTATGAAAAAGTTCCTTTGGTTAGAGAAAAAAGTTCCAAAATTTGCGGTTGCATAAAAAATAAAAATAAAATAAGTCACTTCGTCTTCACAAATTTACGGGGGTCAGTAAAAAAAGTTTTGTTTTTGTGTTGAAACTTTCTTTTAATACCATGTTGTGGTTGTGGCAGGTTGTGGCTGAGGTATAATCTCCATTCTGCCTTTACTTTTATACATTTGTGAAGTCGAAGTGTTTTATTTTAATTTTCATGTAAATCAATTATTTCTATTATTGGGGAGTTTATTCTTACTTGTAACAAAATATTCAGCCAATTGGATTTTTTTCAGACATTCCTAATTAATATAACAACAGCTTAACATATTAATGCATTGATAACGCACGTTTATAATTTCTCGGATTGGTGGATAAGCAGTTATACTTATCCAATAATCCGAGAAATAAACATTGCTTTGAAAAAAATGTGGTTAAATTTCGATTCCTTAGCTTACGAAGGAATCGAAATTTAACCACATTATTTCAAAGCGATGTTTATTCAATTAGTGCCAAGAAGACTGGGACAAAATCCACCTACTCCATCCGGTCTGAAAGGGTTAAGAAATATATCATAAACGTTTATATTGCCTAGTAGCTGTGACATGTAAATGCAATTAGGCAATGCTAATCGCTGCATATTACTCTGGAATTGCCAGTTGATAAAATCGCTGTTAACATTGGTATGGAATGCGAGACAAAGCGCCGTTTATGAGGTTATTACGAGCAAGTATATTGTAATAAACCTTTAGCCTAATTCTGATTGTTATATTTTTTCAAAGCTTGGAAAAATATTGGAATGATTGGAGAAATGGTGTTCCCTAACTACTTAATAGAATAGATATGACAACAAAAAAAACCGGCCAAGTGCGAGTCGGACCCGCGCACGAAGGGTTCCGTACCAAAAAAAACACAAAAAAACACGTTTGTTGTATGGGAGCCCCCCTTAAATATTTATTTTATTCTGTTTTTAGTATTTTTTGTTAAAGCGGCAATAAAAATACATCATCTGTGAAAAATTCAAGTGTCTAGCTATCACGGTTCATGAGATACAGCCTGGTGACAGACAGACAGACAGACAGATGGACAGCGGAGGCTTAGTAATAGGGTCCCGTTTTTACCCTTTGGGTACGGAACCCTAAAAACGACGGGTTGCACTCCGGGAGTGCCGACAGAAGTGAAAACTTGAATATTAAAGTTGTGCATTTTTGATATGCTTGATGATGATCACGCTCCACCCGCCCCCCTCCTTCCCCCATTATACGCCAATGGATATACATAGTGACAAATATCACTACATCTCCCTCCACGCTTGGCGGCGGGTCGGAGACCGTAGTAATGGTTGTTTAGCAAGAGGCGGATAAGGCTCAGCTGTTTTCATTGGAAAACGCTGGTGCCCATCTTCTGGTCCACGGAGGTGATCCGTTGTCGCCTTTGTCTACATCCCTAGTGTGTAGTGTTGTTCTAGTCTACTGGATGCCAAATGCCTCGAATTAATGGCAGATTCTGTGGGTTATTCCCTGAGAATCTCATTCTCCGAGGATCCTGTTGCGGAGGATCCTGAATTAAGCTAAACATATTATTATTTGATTGAATCAGGCGTCACTTGGCGGAAGGCCCAAACCATTGTGAAAAAAGAAATATATCGCCTCTTTGCGATGACAACGTGACATTTCCAAAACAAAACTTCCAGGGGAGGCTACTTCTAAATAATTATAAAAAAAAGTTTTTCAACTAGATGCAAAGATGTCACGTTCTCATCGAAAAAGGCGTCGCTTCTTTATGATGACAATAATCTAGCTAAAATCATTCTTCTTTATTATTTGAAAATAGCCTCCTGATAAATTGCAGTTTTAGAAATAACACGTTGTCATCGCAAAGAGGATTATGGATAGCTTTTTTTTCACAAAAATAGTATTGATTGAGTTCATGAAGATAAAAACAAATCGGGCTCCTCCGGGACAGGATCCTCGGGGAATGGGATCCTCAGGGAAAAACCCGATTTTGTTCACCCCGACCTTCGAGAACTCTGAACTTTTGAGTTCTAATTTTAATGCAATGTAATTGTGTTGTGTTATTAGTAAGATATTTTAATGGATTACTGCGCAATATCTATTTGACTAGGTACGTAATCGCATATCTTTGGAAATGGTATGCTTGCACTGTTTCGGTTAGTTAGACGAGCTAATTACAGCTATTTGCTACTATCAGCTGCCGAACCGAATTGACGGACTAATTGGTGACATGTGACAAAACTAGTTTAGTACTTATAAACCTACTAGCGGCCGCCCGCGACTTCGTCTGCGTGAACAGTTTTTTTGCTATCCCTCGGGAACGAAACATTTGTTCGGGATGAACGGTACCCTATGTCCTTCTCTGTACCCCTGGCAAAGTGTATTCAAAATTCCATGATGATCGATAGAGTGGAAACGTGAAGGCATTACAAACAAACAAACAAATAAACAAACAAACAAACAAACGGACTTTCACATTTATAATATTAGTAAGGAAGTAAGGATGACATGGAGTAATATTATATTCACATCTACTATCCCCACCAATTGGTAATGCGCTAGAACTTGGATTAACATCCACGTTGACGTGATCTGCAACTAAAAATGTCATGAAACAAGAAAATTCTAATAGGTAATCTAATACATAATAAAATTTTCAATAAGATAGGGCCTCGGTATATAAAAACTTTAGAATTGTTTTTCGTTTTTGAGGTTAAAAACATGGCCGCCAGGCGCATTACCAATTGGCGAGGATAGTAATGTTGTATTTACGCGGGTTGATTTGGCAGGCTGGAGGCGATTGTCGATAAATAGTTGACCAAAATTGGTTAGCAAGTCGATCCGTGAATAAGTTTCGCTGTAACTAACACCTTGTCTGGATTTTATGTTCGAAATAAAATTATTAATATTAAATACCACATAGGTAAGGTTTACGCGCGGACTTTACGTTAAAATAAAACAGTTTTAACATAATGAGTATATAACGTGTTACAAAAAACCTAGGGAATATGGTAGATAGAGACCATCAAATTGAACCTTCATTCTCAGTAGATCCATTGGCCAGATCCACAATGGATCTAGTGAGAATGTTTTTTCTCATAAGATCTATAATGGATCTAATGAAAACTTAAATTCAAAGTATGGGCACAGAATAGATAATGGTATGGGGATTGAGGAGCAATGGGTACTTGATGTTACACAGATACCGCTCTCATGCGACTTATGAGGGACTTTAAAAATAATTACGTTACCAAAGTACCAGGGTAGCATAGATATAGAGGAGGTAAACTTTATCGCGAGAGAGGTATATTCCACGCAGACACCTGTTGAAAGCAAGGCTAAAGACCCTAGAGCGAAGCTTACCTGACACTATACGGTGTGACTATGGGTCGGTCGTCAGAAAAACTTCACTAGATCTACCTATCATGCATCTGGCCAATGGATCAACTAAGAAAAAAACCTTTCACTAGATCCATTATGGATCTGTACAATGGATCTTCTGAGATTTAAGTTCTCATTAGATCCATTATAGATCTTATGAGAAAAAAAAAAATCTCACTAGATCCATTGTGGATCTGGCCAATGGATCTACTGAGAATGAAGGAAATTGAACAACTTATACAATGGGACTTCTTATGTTTCATACAAAAATTAATAACGAAAATATCAAAATGTATGAGACAGTTGATTTTTTCTTCACGATTTCAGAGTTGGTCCCATAGTAAAAGTTGTACAGTTTGATCATCCCTATCTACCATATTCGGCATTAGGAGTTTTTTGTAACACGGTGTATGATTTGTGTGATTGATTAATCACACAAAACAGCTGCAAAGTTGCCGAAACGTCGAAGAAAAAGCAAACTAAAATTAACATCAATCAACAAATTTTTTATAAAGTGGGTGACATGTTTATAAAATGATTAATTTAATGTATAATGATTATAATTTGACATGTTATTGAAATTATTAATTTGATGAATTTTGTTCTATATGTAATTTATTTTTATTTTTATTAATTTTGACATTAAGTATGGAATTATTTTTATTGAATGAATTGTATTTCTTCTATTAATTTTAAATGACATGTATTCTTTATTTTCGTAATGTTAAAACAATATTGTATTTGATTAATACCTGCGTTAAATTCTTTTTAAATTGCATGCCTCCAATGGTAAAATATGCAGATAATTTCATGTTTGACATCTTGTTGTACCATATTTTTGCAATTAATGATTTATGCAATATATTGATTATGATTATCAAAAACATTTCACATAAAACAGTATTTTATTCAATGGATTGATATTCAATGAAATAAAATATAATAAAATTCCTGGCAAAAATATTTTAGAGAAGGAACTTATTTTATGAAAAGCAAAGGCCAAACTTGAAAACGTTTTGAGCAAATTCAGTAAATGAAAAAGCTTTTTTAGATTTTTGCATTCACAATGCTATTTTTATATTAAGATGAATAAATAATGAAAAATATTAGAAAAAATCGGGTTCGAATCCCGTCTAAGTTATTAGAACTAAAAAGTATTAGAAAATTTCGCCACATCCATCAGCGGCTTGGTAGCATAATTGGTAGTGCATTGGGCTGGAATCCTAAAGGTGCGGGTTCGAATCCCGTCTAAGTTGCTACGGGTGAGTCGATTTTTTCTAATATTTTTCATTATTTATTCATCTTAATATAAAAATAGCATTGTGAATGCAAAAATCTAAAAAAGTTTAAAATTGTACTGTTTCACCTTAATTGATTGTCTGACACCCGCAAGGGTTATACAACCGAATGTCGAAGTAGTTCTCTTCACATTGGTGAGATGGCGCTGATCTTCAGCGGAAACGTAAAAAGTATTAGAAAATTTCGCCACATCCATCAGCGGCTTGGTAGCATAATTGGTAGTGCATTGGGCCGGAATCCTAAGGGTGCGGGTTCGAATCCCGTCTAAGTTGCTACGGGTGAGCCGATTTTTTCTAATATTTTTCATTATTTATTCATCTTAAAATGAAAAAGCATCAAAAATCAGATTGAATCGCACTTTGCCGTTTTTATTTATTTGAAACTAGCGGCCGCCCGCGATTTCGTCTGCGTGGAAAGTTTTTTTCTATCCCTCAGGAACAATATTGTTTTTCGGGATGAAAAGTAAGTACCCTATGTCCTTCTATGTACCCCTGAGAACGTGAATGCAAAATTTCATGATGATCGGTTCAGTAGTTAAGACGTGAAGGCGTAACAAACAAACAAACAAATAAACAAACAAACAAACGGACTTTCGCATTTATAAAATTACTAGCGGCCGCCCGCGTCTTCGTCTGTGTGGAAAGGTTTTTTTGCTATCCCTCGGGAACTATACATTTTTTTGGGAAGAAAGGTACCCTATGTCCTTCTCTATACCTCTGACAACGTGTATGCAAAATTTCATGATCATCGGTTCAGTAGTTAGGACGTGAAGGCGTAACAAACAAACAAACAAACGGACTTTCGCATTTATAATATCAGTAAGGATAAGTATATAAGTAAGGATTTGTATCTACAAAAAAAACATATTACACGAACATTACATAAGTTCACACGACATCAATTCGTGCGGAAAAATCCGCTGAACTATGTATTATAATTATATTCTTTAAAATCAAACACATTGTATTTATAAAATATAATTTATTTATTTTTGCATCAAACCTTCGACTGACAGATCATGACCACTTAACAAGTTATCACACCCGTGGCGTCACTACAGATTTGTAAATGACATAGATTTATAATAAATACATAGTAAGTACTTACTAATAAAAATCTATGAATTTAGTGAAAGTAAATTGCTCAATTTCCGTCAACTTAGTTCTTAGATATCATTTAAGTAAAAATCTGGTGTTGTAATGTAATTTAGGTACGGTTAGCAACGAAAGTCGCTGGACACTTTAGTACTATGTCATAGTAACTTTTTGACTAATGTTTCATACTTTCAGGGATCTGGCAAGAAAGTTGCTATGACAAAGTACTAAAGTGTTGAGCAACTTTCGTTGATGACTGTACAAATAATAGGGAAAATTGCAATCCATTTCTGATCTACGGAGGTGTTAGGATGGGTTAAAATCCTTATTTTATTACTAGCAGTCACCCGCGACTTCGTCTGCGTGGAAACTTCTTTGCTATCCCTCGCGAACCATACTTTTTTAGGGATAAAAAGACGGAATTTCGAAATTACTATCCGCGTCAATTGGTAATGCGCCTGGCGGCCATGATTTTAACCTCAAAAACGAAAAACAATTGTAATTTTCTCATATACCTAGACCCTTTCTTATTGAAAATAAGAATTCAATAATTAATATATTATATTACCTATTAGAATTTTACTGTTTTTTGTCATTTTTAGTTGCGGATGACGATGATGTGTATGTTAATTTGACAAGGTTCCAGCGCATTACCAAATGACGGGGATAGTATATCATTAATAAAGATAAGGATAATAAAGATATTTGATAGTGAATTCGCTATTTCAAATTAGGTGTACGTATCTATCTTTATTTTTACACCTCAACGGTCTCAAAATAGTGCAGTTCAAATAACCCTGAAAAACTTAATGCATTTTGACACCTTTGACACGCTGTCATAAATCACTTATGTATGCTTTGTTAATGTTATCGCAACAATATGTAATGAAAACAAACAACGTCACTTCGTATTCAAATCACTTCCGTAAAGTGACAACTAGAATAAATTTTGACAGTTTTATAAAGTTAGTCCTACCACTTTTTTAAGTGGACTCTACCTACTTCAACCCCACAGTTACCAAAACTCGACTTGAGCGTTTTATCGACATTCGACGCTGAACTGTGAAAATCCATTGTCTTTTTAACCGACTTCCAAAAAAGAAGAGGTTCTCTGTTCGGCTGTAGGTATGTTTTTTTTATGTATGTCCACCGATTACTCGAAGACGGCTGAACCGATTCAAATAATTCAAAGTTATTAGAAAAGGATTGTTCCCAAATTGGTCCCATTTTTTTAAATTTTGAAATCGGCTCAGTATTTTTCAGGAAAACCTGAAAATACTGTCGTTTTTGTTACCATTTTAGGAACTTATACGGATGATTGACCATATCTTCTTTTTTTATGTACCGATTTAGATAATTCTTTTTTTGTTTGAAAGAGGATACTTTATTGATGATACCATTTTGATTTTATTGTTATTGGACCCTCATATTTTAAAGATACACAAGGGAACTCCTCAAAATAAAATAGAAACTGTAAAGTTATTGAAACCCTAGCTTACATGCAGAAGTTGAAACATTATGAAAAAGCTATAGACGATAGTGAATTTCGAAGAAGCTATAATGAAAAACAATTCAACTCGTTTGATGCTTCAAAAGCGCTTGACTTTTAAGTTTATTTCAATAAACCTTATTTTAAGAGTCCGTACACTTTTGTACTTTAGCAACAAAAAACTTAAATATATTTTAAAATGTACGTAATCTTAAATTGCGAAAAGTGGCCAAGACACATTTTTGAATTACGCACTCAGATTTAAGAAATCTTCAGAAAACATGAAATGTGCGAGCGAGAGGGCGGCAGTCAGCGGCAAAATGTGTACGGGCTCTTAAATCCCGTACGATTTTTCTTTGTGAGCTTTTCAAATCTAGCTTTATCTCAAGGACTTGTATATTTCAAGTCTATTATAATTATTTACGTAATTTGTTTATTCTAAGGTTCAGGATTATTTAAACAACATAATAAATCAAATAATTTGAATTTACAAATACTTTGAAGTATTAATTCGTACACCTACACATTTGCACTAAAACAAAAACTCAATCATTGTCATAATAAAATTATAATATTTATAATGGCACCACCAATGCAATCATTTATTAAAATTTATACACGCCCAATTCCTTCGCGGCAAAATTAATTTACAAATTACAATATTCGTGTTGAAAAACTATATATCTCGTTATAAATTAGCGAACTGATTTAAGGCACTAAAAATCTTGACTGAGATGCAAATCTACATGTAATTCAAGCAATTACTCATAGTAATCGATCAGTAATATTTCTGGCGCTTAAAAATAATAGTGATTAATATTCGGTTATCTTATGTCGATCGAGCAACACCTGTTTCGAATGGCATTGTAAATTGATTTATTAGCTAGTGGCTTTTTAAAGGATACTGTATTTGGTCAATAATTAGATTTTTCGACACTCCATTGTTTTAAGCTTATGACATCCGTGAAAATAATGATTTGTAATTTTAGTCCGTGAGCCCACGACAGTATTGCCTACGTCAGGGGTGCCCATACTTTTTCTTAAGGAGATCGGAGCTAACAACAATTTATGAATAAGAGATCGACATTTTGACAGTTTTTGAAAAAAAAATGCATAAGTAAAACTACATTGGGTGCAAAGAGTCAAATCTGTAATCCTTGGCGATCGACTTTAAAACCTCTCATGACTAAAAAACAAAAAATTTAAGTTTAAGGTATTCCGGCCATTTCAGAACTGACAGACTTATGTTTACTCTCTCTACGATTGAAAACTAAATGATGACACGGGTCTCTTACTGATGCCACCATGACGTAAATATAATCTTAAAATTTTGACCGGAAGTGGAAGATTTTCTCAAGCTTCCGGCCAATTTTATTTGCGATAATCTTCTGATCCTCGCTCAGCACAACTTTTCCGACCGTGTGCCATGCATTTCATCGTGATGTCATATGACGTAGGCAATACTGTCGTGGGCTCACGGACTATTTGTCAAATTAAGGGCAACTTTTTATAGCCGTGTACCATGCACGACACACGATTCCAACGTGTTACCTACTGTAAACTGTAATGCAACTATTCAATTATTTAGGTACTATAGTGGCCGCCTCGACCCTAACCACGAGAACAGATTTTTTCGGGATGAAAGGTACTCTATGTCCTTCTCTACACCCCTGACAACGTGTACGCAAAATTTCATGATGATCGGTTGAGTAGTTAAGACTTGAAGGCGTAACAAACAAACAAACTGACTTTCTCATTTATAATATTTTAAATTTGAGATTTTAGCATTCACAATGCCTAAATAATATAAGTAGTAAGTATAACTTTTTACGACACAATGAAAATTTTTCAATTATATTATCATCATCATCATCCTCCTGCTCTCATCCCAATTTTTACTTAGTGTTCTACACAAAATAAAATTTTGAGCTCGTAGAACGACCACTATTGGGGTCGGCGCAGCATGTACCTAATTCATACTGCATTCGATTTTGGCAAAGTTTTACGATCGGCCGCCTGCCTGACACCAACCCTCCTCGGGAATGCTGTTGTTGACAGTTTCCTAGCTGCCATTCGAGTGACCCTTTGTGCGATGGTCTGTACCGGGTCCCTAAAAAACTTCCCTCTATCGCCTTCTACGATACCCACAGGATGAGATGGGACAGTGCTATTCTTAAACGGAACTGTACGGTATATATTGTACTGTACTGTATTTTCAATTATATTAATTCTCTTAAAAATATATTTAATTATTGACTTCTTTAACTATTATTCCTCGTAATAACGTTTATTCCTCAATTTGAATGATAAAAGATGTATGGCAATTAACGTCAATAAAATAAAATTACAAATAAATTAACTTCACCGTTTTTACGATCACATGTAAATGAATTGGTCCCTTTAACACTATTTCAAATAAATAACATTCCTATAGCGATTTCGCTGAAATAAATAGACATAATTTGCATCGTAAGTAAGTATTTTAAGTTTAACAAGTCTCGAAAACTTAATAATTACTATTATGACACACTTTACATATCAACTTAACTATACTTAACGCGAAGTTGTTATTTTGTCGCCTTCGGCACAAAACATTATTTGATCTAAATTTTCAAGTACGATGAATGCGTATTTAAATGTTACTGGTTGTTGTTTAATTACATTAGTGGTTTTTGTGTATTTTTATGGGTTTATCAATGTCATTTTATAATTTGCGTAGTTTTTTACCAGTAAGTAACTATGTTTAATGTAAAAAATACAGGATTTAGTAATGAATAGGTAATAATGAAAAAAAAAACGCTACGTATTTTTTTAGAAGAGCTGTAGTATTGTTGTATGGTCTGTCGTGGCTTTATCTATATTTTATGAGTTGTTATATAGTAAACGCCCATGATTTAAGCGCCGATTAAGCTAGGGTTTCCTAGGATAGCGGTACCGTCATATTACGGCCGTAATAAAGCGGCGTTGAATATTGTCTATGTAAATTGTAAATAATAAGGGCAGCGACAACGTAACGTCAGAAACCGCGCCATATTGTTTACATAGACAACATTCTACGCCGTTAAATTACGGCCGTAATGTGACGGCACCGTCATCTTAGGAAACCCTAGCTTTACCTATTATCCCGAAATTGGTTTTGGGACCAATTTCTGGTTGCCACCCGTAGGTACTTGACAATAAAATATTGTATAAAAAGTTCGATTTTAGAAGTGAATTTACACTTTATCGGAAAGGTTAATATTGTTTAAGATTGGAGATGAGAATCGAAAATAAAAAAGCATAAACAATGTTTACCTCTCCGTTATTTTTGTAAATTCACTATTAAAAATACGGGTGGCAACTCTAAATTGGATTCCTAAATCGGACACAAGATTGGTATATGTAATCGCGGCTTATTAAAAAACTAAATTATTTTTGAAAAAAGTGGTTTTATCAGAAGTTGGAACTATTACTTATCTTATAAACCTAATTTCAGTTCAAACTATGAGTCCGTTTGCTTACAGTACTGCAAAAATGATATGAGAGGCATCAACTTTGGATTTTTTTCTATCGAGAAAATTGTTTTCATTCATGTTTTGAGCTTGATCAAAAGATCTATTTATTAGTCTATTTAAACATATTCCAAAATTAGAACAATAGGACTAAATCTAAATTGAAAACCGTGAAAATCCACGAGGTATCCTCTTAACAGTTAAAGCCGCGATTACAAATACCAATCTTGTGTCCGTTATTAGTACAGATAATATAATAACTATACTCTATTAGCTTATAGTAAACGAATAAACGCAGCTCGAATAGTAAAATATAATGAATCTACGAGTATTAAGAGTAACGTACTGATTTAATATAAAAAGCAAGAAAAAGCGTTGATAAGGAATTTCAAAGACAATTTTTTTGCCAGGTTGGTCATGTCGTGAACCTTTATCCTCATGAAATGTTTTTGTAAAACATTTTTCTCCAATAAGACCTTTTTGGAAAACATTGGTATTGTTAAAATATACCAATAACACCTTATACTGATCTCCGGGTCAACTTAACCGCATCTAGGTGAGCCAGATATCTTGTTACATGCAAAATAATAATGGCCGACCCCTACAAGTAACGATTCGTAAGTGGTTAACCGATCCGTTGTCAATTTGGTACAGAACCCGTGAAAGTAGACCAATCTTCTTACAAGACACTGCAAAAAAAGACGTTTTTGAAATGAAAACGTATTCAATTCCAAAATCGTGATAACATAAGAAGACGAAATTTTGAATTGGAATATACTTTTATAATATTTTCAGAGTAGGTTCAGATAAATAAGTAATATTTTCAGATTTTTACAGTATTACAGCAATTTCTCCCAATAGACTTGTACTATTATGTATTCTGTGCCAATAGTTAAGGTCGACCTATTTACCTGTGAGAAATTGCTTTTTAGAGATAAGGCCGGCAATTGTTCTTTTGTGTTGCTCTATATGTTTACCATTATTTACAATAAATGGTATTCTAACTGTATCTTCACCCAAGTAACAAAATACCAAGTGGAGTATACACACCACATAGTATTTTGGTTAAATTAAACACTACATACCTTTTTTAGTAAGAAGCATGGTGTCTTACTAAAATAAAGCATGGTGTCTGAACTTCAGATTTGAATTTTAATAGTCAAGTATAGAATTATATTATCTGTGGTAAGTAAGTAAGTAACAATAAATTAACAGCTTCATACTCATAAATATTTTAAATGGCCGATGCATGTTCATAAGTAATACCTAATTGGCTTGATTTAACGAGTCGTTTCAAGAAGGAAACCGGACATAACTAAGTGTCTCAACTCATCTCGAGGTCACGGCTTCGATTCCCAAACATACAATAGCCACTTTAAAGGTGTGTCACTTTAGGTTCGTTTTTAATATAATATTGTAATTCACTTATTGAATAAAAAGCTGAAGGACTTCCTCATTAGTAAAATTGTCGTTTATAATTTAAAAATTCATTTTTTCATAAAACATGGGTGGCAAAAAATTACATCGTAGGAGTCAAATAAGTATTTCAACAGGTTCGTTTTTATACTGTAATTTCTATGCTCGATCCGCACTCAGCAGTTTTTCATGCTAAGTATATATGTTACCGTTAGAGTACGGAATCCGTTAATCTGCAACACCGTTAAAGTGCGAAATACAGTGAGTGAAATAGCCAAGGCTTTAGGAAATTGAAGTAAAAGACCTACATTGAAAGTTTATTTTACAAAAACTTCGTTTCTGGCGCTTCGCCGGCCGCTCCCGCGGGCATATTCGTAAATACCCGACGCGTTATCCACTCGGGAAGTTTCAGCTGCGTGGTAAATAGCAGACGTGTCCAACTAACGCGTCTGCTGTTTACAAGAGCCAGAATTGCTTTGTAAACAGCAAACGTACCGCGTCAGTTATTATAATAAAAGAAAATATTTCTGTTGCCTGTTATAATAAAAATAACCTCGAAATTTAAGGCTCACGCTACGCTGAAATTAAGAAAAATTCCGCACTTTAACTGACTTGACCAGTTAATCTGCAGATTCACTAGTTGATCTGCAGATTAACGGATTTTCGCACTTTAACGGTGACATATACACTTACACAGAGTCCGTAACCACAGTATATTATATAAGTATTCTAACCAGCTAGGAGTTAGGAGGGAGCTCAGTCTGGTTTCATACATTTTTGCGGTACTTAGAGGTAAGATAAATAATACGGAGGTGCTAGGGAGGATGTGTATTTGTGTTCCAAATGAATACGTCTGGCGACGGCGCCGGCCGAACCTACTGGAGGTGCCTACAGCTCGCACGAACTTACTGCGCAAAGCTCTACTGACGCGCGCATTCCACACAATCAACCTCATTGATAAAGAAACGGATTTGTTTATTTGTTCTCTAAGTGAATTCACAAAATTAGCTGCGTGGATAATTTGTAATAAGTTATAAGTAGGCATAACAAAATGCTGTAACTATCGCATTGGGTTAGATAGTACCTGTAATGATAGTTATAAGTTTGTGTTTGTAAAAAATAAAAAAAATAAAAATAAAAACTTATACATGTACTGTGGTAAAACTGTACAGTAAAATAATTTTGATTTATCTTAACTGCTAAGTAACAAGAGGTCACGACCTGGCAGACAAAATAAAGCAATAGATACTTTACATAATGTTATTGTGAACAAAAGACGTTTATGCACCGGCAAAGACTTTTATGATCGGGTTTGGTATTCAATAGGGCATTCCATTGGCCACGCCTATTTTACTGTATTACTTCGAAAGCAGTTAAACTAAACGGTAACTATTATTTAACTATAGAATAAGGTTAATTATAATTACTAATTGGTCAGGATAAAGTTTTGTTTTGGTTAAAAATTAAACTTGAATGTTGCCGTATATGGAGTGTAAGACGAATTGTTGTCATATTCTTAAAATACTCTTTCGTAGATGCAAGAACCACGTGGAGTTCTTCGATATCCCGTAGAGACAAACAAGCAGTAAGCGAAACCAATTTGAGCTTGTCATATTTTACGCCACTCTAATTCCAATAATAGCTTCCTCGTTTAAGATTTATTTGTCTCTTATTCAATAGCACAATACAATTTAAAATTAATCATCTTACTACTGATAAGAATGTAGTTTAAGCTAAGTTACGGGGCAATACATCATGTAACGCCTTGCTACCCCTCTAGCATGACCACCTAAACGCGATATAATAAAGCGATTCATCACTTATAACTGTTAACTGTGAAAAGACAATGGATTTTGACAGTCAAGTATTGGTAAAACGCATGGTCATGCTGTGTCAGGGGCTGAAACTGAAAATACTGATAAAAGTATTGTGTAGTCTGATCGGTCAACCAGCGGCCACCGAAGAGATTTATATACTTTGTGTAAAACTCTTCAGTTCATCAGAATGACAAGAAGTAGGTACTGCCCCCTGCCAAAGTAACGTTTCAAAAGTGAGGCGATAACAAGGATTTGCAAAAGTTTATTTGGCTAGGGGGCAGTAACCTACAGCGCACCGCACGATGAAGTATTCCTCGAAGCGCACCCATTTTCAAGCGCACGCACCTCATGAATCGCACATTAATTATTCCAAGATGCGCACCTTAATAGGTGCGCTATCAAAACAAATTACCTAATTAGGTGCGCATCAAGGAATAGTTTACGTACGCTTCATTAGGTGCGCTTGAAAATGGGTGCGCTTCGAGTAATACATCCGGATGACGACACTCCGTCTGCAGACCATCTTACAATGGGGACCCACGATTTTTTGTAAAGCTATAAGATCGTCAGTGCAGGATTGATCGTCGTGTATAACTTTTGGGGAAAAATAAAGTTTAGTAGGCATCGCTTGAAGAATTACTCAGCTCAGAAGTATGGGCGGGACACATGGCGAGAATCACGTGGAGTGATCTGGGTAGTATTTTTTTTAATATTTACATTGGTTTTTCTATTTATTCGTTAGTAAGGCAAAAACTTTGCAGTTGCAGTTTGGAACTAAGTGACATGTCTGGAATATTTATATATTTTTTTATTTTAAAAAAACTTCAAATAGTTGTCTTCATCAGACGTTTGCAACATTATTGCAAAGCTTTTGCGATTTGGTCTTTATTATACCTACTTGCGACCAACCTCGAATTGTGCCCTTATAAAATCAAACAGCATGTTTTGTTTAATGCACGTTTTCGCCTACAGGGTGTCTGTCGAAACTACACGGCTTATCTCAGAGTAGCTGAACAATTATAGAACCATGTCGCGTCAAATATTTCGTTGCATAGCAGGCTTGCAACAACTGAACAAGCGTGATAGTTGGTGTGAATAGGTCCTTATATGTTTAGCTATTTCTATAACCGACTGTTCTATTGGAAGTCGCAACAGCGTGTATTTGGCCCGAGTCGATAAGTGCCAATCACAATAACCATTACGATACGCCCTCAGGGCGCGTTTAGACGTTTGCTATTGACGAAAATAAACAAAGAAACGAAATAAGGTGATATTATCAATGCTATAATGATATTGACACTCGTTACGTTTAAAGGTGCAGTTTAACAACTAATAAGAAAAGGAATTAGAATGATTGTGAAGTAAATAGTCTCCATACAAACGCTGATATCCAATCCTTTCCATAAATCCCAAATTCTAGTCCACCCAAATCCCAATTCAATTCCGTTGTAGACTTAATTCACCTGGGTGAATTAACTATACTAAATTGGTAGACTTAATTCATCCAGGGGAATAGGTGAATTAAATATACCTACTGATTAGAATACTTAAGTAATTCCTGTGTAAAGTATACTGATTAATATACTTTATTTCAACCTTCTCTAGATTTATTTGTTACTGGTATTTTTTACCATTGAAAATGGTTATCAGATGCAAATCGCCTGAGACGTATTTTTGGTCATATCTCCGAGGATTTTGGGAGGATCGAAAAGAAAATAGTACCAAAAGTTGAGGAATTTATCGAGACACGTGTGAACGTTTGAATTTTAAAAATGTACTAGTAACTTTTTTTGGAATTTTGCGAAATTCCTAAAATTCCGGGTTTTTTGGGGTATGTTTGTTTACTAAATTGTAAATATTTCGGAAAAAAAACCGACTTAAGAAAAAATGAAAAAAAAAGGTCCTAGGGTATTAGTTTAGCTATGAAATGGCGAAATAATTTTGAAAATTCGTTTATAATTGTGACTTGTAGGTGGTCCCTTTAGATTTGGAATTGTAGAAAAACGGCTGTTTCCGTACATAAAAAGTGATGTAGCTTCTATGATTATTGACCGATCGTCATGGTAATAGTGTTAAAAGATGCAGAAGCGGACGAGAAGTGCATTCGTTGAAATTTCGAAAATTGGTTAATATTATTTCGGCCGCGTCCAGGCAGACAGCGGGCGCTTTTGTGACACGAGGCGGAGCCGAGTGTCACAATCGTAAAAATAAATAGGTACTACCTAGGTAACTTTACAAATATAATAGGACTTTGTATTTGATTTGATTTTAGTTTTTTGTCAATTTTTGTGTTCATTTTCAATGCTCCGATTCTTGCGGGGACTGTAAAATCTGTGAATTTTTATCTGCGGGGGTTATCTCATAGTCCCTAAAGCTAGGGTTTCCTAGGATGACGGTTCCGCTCATATTTCTGCCGTAATTTAGCAGCGTTGAACGTTGCCTATGTAAACAATACGGCGAGGTTTCCTAGAGAACGGTGCTGGATACCGTAACGTCAAATTGTTTACATAGACAACGTTCTACGTGGCTAAATTACGACCGTAATATGACGGCACCGTCATCCTAGGAAATTCGAGCTTAACCAGTAATTGCAATAGTTTCTGTGTAGTTGTTGGGGAAAGTCCCGTGTGTTGTTCTGCCAAGTTGGTTACATCACCTTAAACCTTAAAATGCTGAATTTATTAGAGCTCTATCCACACACGCTACGGCGCTACGCTTACGCTCCGTACGTAGACAAGCATCCATTGTGCCCCATACAACACGTCTACAGTGGCCTACGCACGAGAATCAACCGTAGATTTAGCTTTATCCACACACGCTATGGCACTACACTGGCGCTTCGTACGTATACAAGCATCCATAGTGCCCCATACAACACGTCTACCGTGCCTACGCACGGGAATCAACTGTAGATTTAGCTCTATCCACACACGCTACGGCACTACGCTGGCGCTCCGTACGTAGACAAGCATCCATAGTGCCCCATACAACAAGTCTACCGTGCCTACGCACGGGAATCAACCGAAGATTTAGCTCTATCCGCACACACTACGGCGTTACGCTGGCGCTCCGTACGTAGACAAGCATCCATAGTGCCCCATACAACACGTCCACCGTGCCTACGCACGGGAATCTACCGTAGATTTAGCTCTATCCACACACGCTACGGCACTACGCTGGCGCTCTGTACGTAGACAAGCATCCATAGTGCCCCATACAACACGTCTACTGTTCCCACGCACGGAGAATCAACCGTAGATTTAGCTCTATCCACACACGCTACGGCGCTACGCTGGCGCTCCGTACGTAGACAAGCATCCATAGTGAGTGCCCCATGCAACACGTCTATCGTGCCTACGCACGGAGAATCAACCATAGAATTAGCTTTATCCACACACGCTATGGCGCTACGCTGGCGCTCCGTACGTAGACAAGCATCCATAGTGCCCCATACAACACGTCTACCGTGCCTACGCACGGGAATCAACCGTAGATTTAGCTCTATCCACACTCGCTACGGCACTACGCTGGCGCTCCGTACGTAGACAAGCATCCATAGTGCCCCATACAACAAGTCTACCGTGCCTACGCACGGGAATCAACCGAAGATTTAGCTCTATCCGCACACACTACGGCGCTACGCTGGTGCTCCGTACGTAGACAAGCATCCATAGTGCCCCATACAACACGTCCACCGTGCCTACGCACGGGAATCTACCGTAGATTTAGTTCTATCCACACACGCTACGGCACTACGCTGGCGCTCTGTACGTAGACAAGCATCCATAGTGCCCCATACAACACGTCTACTGTTCCCACGCACGGAGAATCAACCGTAGATTTAGCTCTATCCACACACGCTTCGACGCTACGCTGGCGCTCCGTACGTAGACAAGCATCCATAGTGCCCCATACAACACGTCCACCGTGCCTACGCACGGGAATCTACCGTAGATTTAGCTCTATCCACACACGCTACGGCACTACGCTGGCGCTCTGTACGTAGACAAGCATTCATAGTGCCCCATACAACACTTCTACTGTTCCCACGCACGGAGAATCAACCGTAGATTTAGCTCTATCCACACACGCTTCGACGCTACGCTGGCGCTCCGTACGTAGACAAGCATCCATAGTGCCCCATGCAACACTTCTTTCGAGACTACGCATGGAGAATCAACCGTAGATTTAGCTCTATCCACACACGCTACGGCGCTACGCTGGCGCTCCGTACGTAGACAAGCATCCATAGTGAGTGCCCCATGCAACACGTCTATCGTGCCTACGCACGGAGAATCAACCATAGAATTAGCTTTATCCACACACGCTATGGCGCTACGCTGGCGCTCCGTACGTAGACAAGCATCCATAGTGCCCCATACAACAAGTCTACCGTGCCTACGCACGGGAATCAACCGAAGATTTAGCTCTATCCGCACACACTACGGCGCTACGCTGGTGCTCCGTACGTAGACAAGCATCCATAGTGCCCCATACAACACGTCCACCGTGCCTACGCACGGGAATCTACCGTAGATTTAGCTCTATCCACACACGCTACGGCACTACGCTGGCGCTCTGTACGTAGACAAGCATCCATAGTGCCCCATACAACACGTCTACTGTTCCCACGCACGGAGAATCAACCGTAGATTTAGCTCTATCCACACACGCTTCGACGCTACGCTGGCGCTCCGTACGTAGACAAGCATCCATAGTGCTCCATGCAACACTTCTTTCGAGCCTACGCATGGAGAATCAACCATAGATTTAGCTCTATCCACACACGCTACGGCGCTACGCTGGCGCTCCGTACGTAGACAAGCATCCATAGTGAGTGCCCCATGCAACACGTCTATCGTGCCTACGCACGGAGAATCAACCATAGAATTAGCTTTATCCACACACGCTATGGCGCTACGCTGGCGCTACGCTGGCGCTCCGTACGTAGACAAGCAACCATAGTGCCCCATGCAACGCTTCTTTCGAGCCTATGCATGGAGAATCAACCGTAGATTTAGCTCTATCCACACACGCTTTTTTGTTAATTCAATGATGAGTTGTCACAACTTTCATTAAACATTTCTAAAAATAAGAAGAATTTTTCCACATTCAAGATGTTATTACAAAATGAAAAGATATCAACGAAATTCAACCTCGTCAATATAGCTCGTCTTACATACAAAAAATTACCGGAAGCCCAACTTAAAATTGCTCAAGCTAAGCAGTTTTTCAGGTGCGAAAAGAAATAAGCAAATTAATGGCCTTTTGTCTGATAATCTGTTAAGTCTAATTAATGCACTCGCGCGCAGTCACGCGAGCCGCACGCGACTGCAAAGTGTTCGACTAATTGCCAAAATATTGGAGTAAGCGATGATTACTTAAATTATAGGTTAGGAAACTGTAACGAAAGTAAGTGAGTGTAAAGTGTACAATTATTAAAATATAATAAAAAAGAACTAAGTTATTATGGTAGGCGCGGAACGACAAGGTCTTTATCAAATTGTGCGTTTGTTTACATTCAGTAGCAAAAGCTGTCATTTTGGGCACACGTCATGTTATATCTCAGAGCTTATCTCGATAATGGGACCGGAACGCAAAGGGAACGGAACTGGAAGGGAACTCCATACATCGCATAGATT
The DNA here is from genome assembly GCA_928269145.1 of Agriphila tristella. Lineage (NCBI taxonomy): Eukaryota > Metazoa > Arthropoda > Insecta > Lepidoptera > Crambidae > Agriphila > Agriphila tristella. Next base: position 19,287,351 of record OV743445.1, read on the forward strand.
GCAGATCGCATAGATTGCAGAGATCCGCGGATCGGATCGGATACCGGAATGCATCCTCTGTGTTTGAGCTTATTTTACTCGAGATTAGCCCTGACCTTCAGCCATTTTAATGTCGCTACTACTGGGGCACAGGACTTCCTTATGGGTAGATAAGGAGGATGGGCCATAACCCACCACGCGGGCCCAATGCAGATTGGTGGGTGTTAACGACTGCAAATGCAGGCGGGACCGACGGCTTGACGTGCCTTCCGAAGCACGGAGGAGCTCGAGATATTAAATTTTTGGTCACCCATCCCATGACCGACCCTCGCAAAAGTTGCTTAAACTCCGCAATCGCTGGGCCAGGTGCTATACCACTGCGCCACCGAGCTCCTCGACTCGAGATTACCTTTACGTAATTTCTAATGTCTATGTATACGTGTCCAGAAAATAGCGAAAAAAGAAGTGTTCGCTTCTGGCTATTGAATATTTTGTGGTGGTGTATGTCGCCTTAAATAAACATCAACCGGATGTTTATAGAACTCCCAGGAAATGTTATTTCATATAACATTAAATACCAGTTCAATTCATATTCTTAAGCCCCATTAAGTAGTATCATGTCACTGAACAATCCCAAAGGCGTCATTTTGATCTCTCTATTATGTCAGGCTCCGTAAGGCTAACATTGTTAACCGCCCACTCTGCTAACCGCAGTACAAATTAGGTCAAATATTAGTTAACACTACATTACTAATATTACACGAATTAATATAACAAACGCATAAATTACATTAACGTTTAAAGCACTAATTTAACGATATTAAAACATCAGAAATATTTAATTTCTTGATGTTGGATTTTATTAACAATCATGACAAGTCATTATAAACTTGTATAATATCGGACTTTATACAAAATACTGCACCTTGGGATAAGCTTAGGAAAAGCATCTGCCCCCCTACTCATATGGCTATTCTACTAAAATTAACGCTCGTAGAATAGAATACAATGTATGGAAATGACATGAGCTAACGCTTATCTCCTGTCAATCCCATACATTGTCATTCTATTCTACTAGCCGTATTAGACAACATCACATACATTGCTCCAATTCCAAAGTAAGTAGCTATAGCACTTGTTATGGAAATCAGAAACAACGGTGGTATGACAAACACCCAGACTTGAGACAATATTGAAAAGTTCATTTTCTACATTGACCCAGCCGGGGATCGAACCCGGGACCTCAAGAGATGGTGACGCCTTGAAAACCGGCGTGCAAACCACTCGACCACGGAGGTCGTCAAGAATGACCATAAGAGTAGGCTTTCTGAGTCCTAACACCCACCAATCTGTATTCAAAGGCCTAAACTGTGGGGACAGTAAAATGGTAAAAAATAGAAGCACAAGAAATGCAGATACTATCGAAAGTTGAAAAATATCTTGACATTAACAAAATCTAGAAAAATCTATCAACCAATTCGCCGATTTCAAATCAATTCCATGTCTAGACTTATCAATCGATGTGTGACAAGTTATTTTAATAGAGTTATTCGTTACGCAGACCGTGACTTGCGCTTGCGCACAGATTAAAAATAGTAACAGCTCAGTTACCTAAGTGCTCTGAGAGACATTAATAAGTTAGAGTTAACCGCGGCGCAGTAAAATGTGGACCCGCCGCGCCCACCTGTCTCTATGTACAGACACCAACAGATGTGATATCATTAAGATTAATTAAACATTGTTTCTAAATAAAACTAAGTTAGTTTGGTTTTATTGCTTGTTTCAAGCCCGCTTAGCTATTGATCTGTCTTCACTGAGTCGCTTCAAGTTTCAATTCAACTTGCGTCAGACGCTAGCAATATTGCCTCCAAACCGTGTGCTTTCCCTTTCAACTTTCTGCCATACATTGACGTTTTCAATATTGTTCAAAACGGTGCGCTGTTCCTTTCAACTTTCGTATTTTTTGAGATCATAGGGCATGCGCTATTGAATGCAATTCGGCATGCCTCTATTAAAAGCGAAAGAGGAACGGGAAATAATTTAACATTGATGTGTTCCGACAGTTAAAGGTACCAGTAACCAGTTCCTCAGCTGTTGAGGATTTCGGGTGTAGTATTTACTTCGACCTTAACGGGTTGTAGATAAAAAAAGTTAATTTCGATCATGACTAAGTATAGCTATAGAACAATCATATTACATTACAAATGTAGAGATAAGTGTCTATTTACTAAATTTTTCGAATTCGAATAGATTTCGATAACATGTTTTTCACTCCTCTTGCTCTAAAAGTCCGTCATTGTAAGGTACAAGAGCCAGGATAAAATAGCAAAATTACCCCTAGGGGATAAAGTTTTTTCTTTTTTAATGTTTGTCTATTACCAATGAGCCTACTAAAACGAAAAAGTCTTTATTCATAATCACGAATAAAGACTCGCTCGACTTAATACTGTTTCTCATTTTTATTTTTGAAAATGGAACTAAAAGCAGCGATCTCTTCGGTGAAATCATAGACTTATTTATACTCTGTGACTTTAAGTTTGATCGTAGAATGCGTGCATTGTGTTTCTTAGCTGCTACAGTAGAAATAAAAAAAAGCTTTTTAAAAAAAAAGAAAAACCGCCTTCAAAAAACTGAAAACAAAAACAGCTTAAAAATTAAATACCTCTAAAAAGCAAGAAATAATATTCGAATCATTCGTTACACATATCAATATTAATAAAACATGTCTATTGAAGTCGGGTGGGGCTGGAGGACAACTTCATTTTTTTCTTAAAGCCCCACCCGACTTCATTAGACATGTTTTATTAATATTGATATGTGTAACGAATGATTCGAATATTATTTCTTGCTTTTTAGAGGTATTTAATTTTTAAGTTGTTTTTGTTTTCAGTTTTTTGAAGGCGGTTTTTCTTTTTTTTTAAAAAGCTTTTTTATTTTCAACTTTTTAGTGGTAAGTATGTAAGCGCAGCGTGTAAATATTTTTTACTCTATATTATAATATTTTCAATGGTAAAATGCCCAGAACTCAATTTCCAAATTTACGCTGTTTGTTTTTGAGGAGTTCCGTTGTGTCATCGTAGTCCAAGTCTAGTCCAGAACGTTGCATCGCAAACCATGATTTGGTTTGTTTAGGATTGCCATAAACTTACCAAAACCTAAATCACTTTACTTATACTATTTGATTTTGAAGAGTTCCTATATGTATCTTCGAAGTTCGAAGTCCAATAACAATGAAATTAAATTGTGACCACTCTTGAAGTATACCCTTTCAAATAAAAAAAGAATCATCTAAATCGGTTCATAAACAAAGAAGTTATGTCCGAAATTCCATAAAAACTCGTGCGATGGCGAGCTAAATAATTGATATTTTTCAGGATTATGAAAAAACTACTGGCCAGATCTCTGTAAAAAAATTATGGAACCACACACGAACTATGTTCTTTGAGTTAAAAAAAGAATTGTACAAATCGGGTAACAACTGACGAAGCTATGTTAAAACATACATAAAAAATAAAAAAATAAAAAATACCGTCGACTTGAGAACCTCCTCCTTTTTTTGAAGTCGGTTAAAAAGGCGCGAAATCTTTAGACTTCTTCTCTAATACCAAACTGATTGAATTGTGTGACTGTAAGTAAGTACCTAATAGGAAAGAAATAATTTTAATCTTTTGCCGTCAAGCACAAATAATTTATTTAAATACTGTATGAAAAGTTTATGAAGTGGAGGATAGAAAAATGAGTGGATTCGTTTACGTAAGTATAAACTAGGTATTTAATTTTAATATTGTATTTTATTTTCTCGCCTTCGTAGTGAAAAGTAGAGTGTAACACACGACGCTAAAACCCATTGTAACTCGGTTTCTATTTATTCCCTCGCTTATGCAATGGGTCATTTTAGCGTCTTGTATAACAATCTACTATTTATCTGGTTTTAATTGACGAAACGTCGTTCAGTTCAGTTCGAATAAAAAAATCTATCAAATAAACACCAAACAACAATTTAATCACAACCACATTCTCTTTTGTCCGCGATAGTACTTGAATTGCTATCAACAAGGCATTGTTATGTTATTGGCCCAAGAAACGATAATCTTGCGCAACGACAGACAGGGCTACTTTCGTTGCCACCTTAACTTGCATACCGACCCACAGGGTATACTGTTCTGGCTAGGAGACTGTTAAAAATGTTTAGACTAGGGTCCCTTAGAATTACAAATAATTAATTCAGTTAGGCTGTTACAAACACGTTGTCAAAGATGCTACAGTTCTCAAACCCTAATTGGGAGATCCCGAGTACTGGCTCAAGGTCGCTCAGCGTGCAATGGAGAGAGCCATGCTCGGCGTTTCCCTACGTGATCAAATCAGAAACGAGGAGATCCGCAGGAGAACTAAAGTAACCGACATCGCTCGAAGGATTGCTCAGCTGAAGTGGCAATGGGCGGGACACATAGCGAGAAGAACCGATGGCCGTTGGGGCAGAAAGGTTCTGGAATGGCGACCGCGCACCGGACGACGCTCCGTGGGTAGGCCCCCGACAAGGTGGACCGACGATCTGGTGAAGGTCGCGGAAAGCCAGTGGATGCAGGCAGCGCAGGACCGATCGTCGTGGAGATCCTTAGGGGGGCCTATACCCAGCAGTGGGTGTCGTGTGGCTGATATGATGATGAGTACTGGCAAGAAACTCGTCGAGGGCTGCTTTTTAGGGTTTCGTACCCAAAAGGTAAAAACGGGACCCTATTACTAAGACTCCGCTGTCTGTCTGTTACCAGGCTGTATCTCATGAACCGTGATAGCTAGACAGTTGAAATTTTCACAGAAGATGTATTTTTGTTGCCGCTATAACAATAACAGAATAAAATAAATATTTAAGGGGGGCTTCCATACATCATACGTGATTTTTTTGATGTATTTTGCTCGATATTAATAATGACAATAGGTAGACAGTTGAAATTTTCACAGATGATGTATTTCTGTTGCCGCTATAAAAAAAATACTAAAAAAACTGAAAATTTTTAAGTGGGGCAGAAAAAAACGACAAAAAGACACGTTTGTTGTATTGGAATACAACAAACGTGTTTTTTTTTGTCGTTTTTTGGTACGGAACCCTTTGTGCGTGAGTCCAACTCACACTTGGCCGGTTTTTCTCCCTGTCTTATTTCGTGCAGAGTAGTCAAATTGAAAAATCATCATCCTCAGCATACTAAAATTCTTCTAGCATAGTTTGGTTAGTAAGTCCGTTCGCTCAGATAGTGTCGGTACACCCGCAAGCACTTGTGTTCAGAGACAGGAATACTGGTAACAAACACACCTTTCACTGCGGCATTTCTATGTAAACTGCCGAAATCCAAATTGACTTGCGGGTGTACGCCGCATGCGGTATCCTTTGTTTATGCGGCGGCAAAGAGCGGCACGTGCAAAGGCGGCGTGATAAAAGGGCGACACTATCTAACCGAACGGACTTTTACTATTGTTTCTGAATGTAACTCTCTTCTTTGTAACTTTATTCAAAGATATGTACAGTTCGTTCAAAGTTATGTCTTCTCTGAAAATTCCATTCTTCTTGTAATTTACCTACAATGAAGAAATTACATCTTCTTCTTCTTCTTGTCAGTGCAGGCGGTTTCCGCAACTCGACGTCTATTGCGCCTACTTTGCGTCGGAGGAAGAAATTACATTTTCAAAAGTATAAATAACTGTGAACGCACTATAGTTACTTAAAGGAGGCGATCCAATAACCTCAAGGCAATAATGTCTTAACAATTATTGAGATTTGTCTTTAACATTACAATTGTTTATTGTTCCGCTATTAGCCAACTGATTTCAATCTTCATAAATTGCACATTGCTAGCAAATGTTAACCATTACTATTAAGTTCATGACTGACACACGATACTTTCGTTATTTCTGTACGATTGATATTTTACTAATCTACTTTTTTACAAAGCAAGGACAATTTCACAAATCGGAGCTTTATTGAATTATCAGTAATTTTTAGGGTTCCATAGGTACCCAAAGGGTAAAAACGGGACCCTGTTACTAAGACTCCGCTGTCCGTCTGTCTGTCACTAGGCTGTATATCATGAACCATGATAGACAGTTGAAATTTTCATAAATTATGTAGGGTATTTCTGTTGCCGCTATAACAACAAATACTAAAAACAGAATAAAATAAATATTTGAGTGGGGCTCCCATACTACAAACGTGTTTTTTTTTTGCCGTTTTTTGGTACGTAACCCTTCATGCGCGAGTCCCACTCGCACTTGGCCGGTTTTTTTTAAGTTCCCACTGGGTACAGGCCGTCGACGTGTATGGGTTAGAAGTCCATACATGTATATTATATTGACGGCCTGTCCTACGATTTGCCGATACCAATAGCTTGCTTTCTGAAGAATGGAGGAGGCCAAGAAGATAACATTTTTGGTCACCCATCCCATGACCAACTAGCGAAAGTTGCTTTACCACTGAAATCGCAAGCCGAATGCTAAAAGCGACTACACCTTTAAGCTTTTTTTATTTATTGTTCTGGATGTAAGAATTATAACTTAATAGAAGTAAAATTACTAACACACTGCAAAATAATTGCAATAATTGCAATGTGTTACAAATTACAATTTATTTACTTTAAAATTCAATTTTATTTGACACTTGATACTTGACTTACTATTACGATATTTCTTGCTCCGTCCAATTTCTCAAATGTGGAATCAATGGTTAAGTCTAGTAATGACTTTTGCTCATTACTTTTCTACAAATAGGTGTTATTTACTTTAAGAACCGAGTGACGAGTCTAGTAGGGGATCTATTCTCGATATCCGTTATTCGATGCTTCGAATTCTATAGAAAAATATATCTAGCTAGTTATCTACATATAATATACTATACTTACTCTATATATGTGTTGTGGGATCATCGTCTCGACGTTCGTAAAGTCGTAGTTTTGAATTCGAAAAATTTTGATACTAAGCATTTGACGTTTGACATCTAAGCTATTAGCTAATAGTACTACTACTACTGCGTTCAAACGATAACACACGACCCGACCTCAATCCGAACTCAACTCAAACTCACCTCAACTGCAGCCCACCTTGAAATACATCGCTTACAATTTTGATAAACATTAATAAGCTCCTGTGTAATATTCAGGTGAGTTTGAGGTAAGTTCTGGTTGAGCTCGAGTTGAGTTTGTGTTGAGTTCGGGTTGTGTTCGGGTTGAGTTTGAGTTGAGGTCGGGTTGAGCGCGGGGCATGTGCAGTTGCATTGAAAAAATATTACGGTGCTTATTAATGTGTCATAAAACTCAAAATTGTAAGCGCTGTATTTCAAGGAGTGGGCTCCGGTTGAGTGGAGTTCGAGTTGAGTTTGAGTTAAGTTCGGGTTGAGGTCGGGTCGTGCGTTATCGTCTGAACGCAGCCTACTAATTCACCAAATAATAAAAATAATAAATATTAGACAACATCACAAACATTGCTCTGATTCCAAAGTAAGTAGCTAAAGCACTTGTGTTATGGAAATCAGAGACTACGGTGGAACTACAAACACACAGACCTGAGCCAAAATAAAAAAGTTCGTTTTCTAAAATTGACCCAGCTAGGATTCGAACCCGGGACCTTAGAAATGGCGACTTCTTGAAAACCGGTGTACAGTGAAAGTGAAAGTGAAAGTGAAAGTGAAAGTGAAAGTGAAATATATTTTATTTAAATAAGCTCACATAATAAGCATTTTTAAATCGTCAATTCTTTTACCCTACCACCCATTATGACGTCTTTTAACTGACAAGAAAAATGGGCGCAAAAAACTTGCCAGCTTTATCAATCAGATGGAACGATATTTACAAATATGTATATCGTTTCCAGACTTTATATTAACAAAGATTATATTCACTTCTCAAGCTTACGCGCTCACTAGACATGAAATAAAAGACTTTTTAACGGATACTAGCGCGGTTTTATTGAAAGTACTTTGGTAATTAGTTGGTATTTGGTTTGATTTTTGATTTTTCCGACGTTTCGGCATCTTTGCAGCTGCCGTGGTCACGGGGGACTGAAGCTACTCGTGAGCCTACCCTCAAGCGATGTTTTTTTTTTTTATATTTTTTTTTTTTTAAGACGTTCAGAAATTAATATTTTACAATTTTATTTATCTTTTTAATTGGTTTAAGTTGATTTTGTGATTTAATTAATGCTAAAGAGAGAGAATCTACTGAAACTACCACCATTTCACAAAATTGGGAGGGCCCTCCAAGAAAGAAATGGCGAAATAAAACTTGGAGAGGAAAGCCGACCTCCGTCTTTTATATTTATTAATTTATTTGCAAAAGGAACTAACCGTATCATTAGATCTTGCAGTGTGTGTATGGGGCTTCAGCTTGTGAATGATGGGGTCCCAAGCTGGTGGAATTTTCCAACCATCATCTCTATTGAAATTAGGATATTTATTTATTTCGATAGCCTCGCGGAGCATTCTAGGAATAAATCTACGTTCCTTAGCAAGGATTTGGGGTTTGTCAAATCTAATGTAATGGTTGGGCCCCTCAAAGGCGTGATCACACACTGCAGACTTGTTATCGCGCCTATGTTTCATGTCAGCTACATGCTCTTTAACGCGGGTCCCTATACTTCTCTTTGTTTGCCCGATGTAGGAGAGCCCACAGTCACAATCTAGTTTGTAGACGCCTGCGGCTTGAAGGGGGATGTTACACTTGACAGGTCGTAAGAATTGGTTGATCTTCTTCGGCGGCTTGAAGTAAGTTTTGATTGACGCTCGCTTCAGAATGTTTCCAATCTTGTCAGTGAGACCCTTCAAATAAGGTAGGATGGCAGGTTGACGCTCTACTGTGGCTGGTTTGTCGCGTTTTCTGTGACGAAGGCGTGGTACTTGCAACTTGTTTTTATGCAGTACTTGTTTGACGTGCTGAAGCTCAGCCGTCAGGTGTTGTTTGTCACAGATGCCGCGGGCTCTCTGAAACAAAGATTTCCCTACGGTAGCTAACTGTATAGGATGATGGTGAGAGTCACCATTGAGGTATCTGTCTGTATGGGTTGCTTTACGATACACTGTATGGCTCAAGGTTTGGTTCGGATTCCTGATAATGAGGATGTCTAGGAAAGCTAGTTTATTATCTGCCTCTAACTCCATAGTAAATTGTATGTTGGGGTTTATGGAGTTAAGACGGTTAAGAAAAGCAGGGACACTGTCTCTAGGTAGTATTGTGAAAGTGTCATCTACGTACCGTTTGTAGAACCGGGGAGTCACTGGTGCTGTGGCTAGTGCTTTCTCCTCAAAATCCTCCATGAAAATGTCAGCAACAATGGGGGATACAGGAGAGCCCATTGCTACGCCATCCACTTGCACGTAGAACTCCTCGTTCCATAACAGATAGCCAGATGTTAGGCATAATTCTAGTAGTTCTGCATATTCAATTGGCATGTTGTTATCAACTAGCTTTTTCCTGATGATATCAATGCAGTCCTGTACTGGTAAGCATGTGAATAAGGACTGAACATCAAAACTAACCATAGTTTCATCATCAGCGAGATGTAGATGTTGTATCTCACTGACAAACTGGTAGGAATCTTTTACAAACGCTGATGTATTACCTCTCAGTGGTGTGAGTGTTTTCGCTACGTGTTTAGCTAATTTGTAGGTGGTGATGAGAAAACCTACAAACATGTTAAATGTGATCAAACCGCCAAGATCCTTAATAACACGAAAGAACTCATCAAAAAACATTCAGAACAGTTAGATCTTGACGTCGATTATCTTATTCCATCCTGCCCTATACCGCCGAAACTGTATGGGTTACCGAAAATACACAAAGACAATGCTCCGCTACGTCCCATTGTAAGCCAAATTGACTCACCAACCTACAAATTAGCTAAACACGTAGCGAAAACACTCACACCACTGAGAGGTAATACATCAGCGTTTGTAAAAGATTCCTACCAGTTTGTCAGTGAGATACAACATCTACATCTCGCTGATGATGAAACTATGGTTAGTTTTGATGTTCAGTCCTTATTCACATGCTTACCAGTACAGGACTGCATTGATATCATCAGGAAAAAGCTAGTTGATAACAACATGCCAATTGAATATGCAGAACTACTAGAATTATGCCTAACATCTGGCTATCTGTTATGGAACGAGGAGTTCTACGTGCAAGTGGATGGCGTAGCAATGGGCTCTCCTGTATCCCCCATTGTTGCTGACATTTTCATGGAGGATTTTGAGGAGAAAGCACTAGCCACAGCACCAGTGACTCCCCGGTTCTACAAACGGTACGTAGATGACACTTTCACAATACTACCTAGAGACAGTGTCCCTGCTTTTCTTAACCATCTTAACTCCATAAACCCCAACATACAATTTACTATGGAGTTAGAGGCAGATAATAAACTAGCTTTCCTAGACATCCTCATTATCAGGAATCCGAACCAAACCTTGAGCCATACAGTGTATCGTAAAGCAACCCATACAGACAGATACCTCAATGGTGACTCTCACCATCATCCTATACAGTTAGCTACCGTAGGGAAATCTTTGTTTCAGAGAGCCCGCGGCATCTGTGACAAACAACACCTGACGGCTGAGCTTCAGCACGTCAAACAAGTACTGCATAAAAACAAGTTGCAAGTACCACGCCTTCGTCACAGAAAACGCGACAAACCAGCCACAGTAGAGCGTCAACCTGCCATCCTACCTTATTTGAAGGGTGTCACTGACAAGATTGGAAACATTCTGAAGCGAGCGTCAATCAAAACTTACTTCAAGCCGCCGAAGAAGATCAACCAATTCTTACGACCTGTCAAGTGTAACATCCCCCTTCAAGCCGCAGGCGTCTACAAACTAGATTGTGACTGTGGGCTCTCCTACATCGGGCAAACAAAGAGAAGTATAGGGACCCGCGTTAAAGAGCATGTAGCTGACATGAAACATAGGCGCGATAACAAGTCTGCAGTGTGTGATCACGCCTTTGAGGGGCCCAACCATTACATTAGATTTGACAAACCCCAAATCCTTGCTAAGGAACGTAGATTTATTCCTAGAATGCTCCGCGAGGCTATCGAAATAAATAAATATCCTAATTTCAATAGAGATGATGGTTGGAAAATTCCACCAGCTTGGGACCCCATCATTCACAAGCTGAAGCCCCATACACACACTGCAAGATCTAATGATACGGTTAGTTCCTTTTGCAAATAAATTAATAAATATAAAAGACGGAGGTAGGCTTTCCTCTCCAAGTTTTATTTCGCCATTTCTTTCTTGGAGGGGCCTCCCAATTTTGTGAAATGGTGGTAGTTTCAGTAGATTCTCTCTCTTTAGCATTAATTAAATCACAAAATCAACTTAAACCAATTAAAAAGATAAATAAAATTGTAAAATATTAATTTCTGAACGTCTTAAAAAAAAAAAATAAAAAAAAAATCATCGCTTGAGGGTAGGCTCACGAGTAGCTTCAGTCCCCCGTGACCACGGCAGCTGCAAAGGTGCCGAAACGTCGGAAAAATCAAAAATCAAACCAAATACCAACTAATTACCAAAGTACTTTCAATAAAACCGCGCTAGTATCCGTTAAAAAGTCTTTTATTTCTTAACAAAGATTAACAAATAAATAACATTATTGAATTAGCTCATTTCTTAATGAGTTTCAAATTTCTTAATCAATTTACAGATTTTAAGCTAAATTCAAAGTTTGAACTTGTTATTCAGTCTAGGCTGTTACAATAATACAAACGGATATCAACGCAGAAGTCTATAAGTTTGTCGCGAATTCAATGCGGGTTTAAAGAAGCTCGTCCATAAAATGGGTTGTTGAAGGAAACACCGAACTTCGGTCGAAACTCAGACTTGTATTACTGAGTAGAGGCCCAGACGGCAAGTGCGTGTTGCCCCACAATAAATTACAAAATCGCCCGTGCCCGACACGGTTGCAATGGCGAATATCCGACGGAGATATTGGGGCAAGAACGCAAGAACGCAGCGGGCGTGGTCGCCTCTTACCGCGAAACGCAGCGGAGGTTTAGTTCGTTACGATAACGAGAAACGTTGGTATCGATTGAACGATCTTTTAAATTCTTTTATTTTCAATTACATTAAAGTGTTTTTTAATACAAACAAAAAAGTTTGTATTAAACACAGTTACATTAAACGAAGCAAGTTCAGTCAGACGCGCGCTTACTTTTATTTTTAATGAATCCTTACTTAATATTATAAATGCGAAAGTCCGTTTGTTTGTTTGTTACACCTTCACGTCCTAACTACTGAACCGATCATCATGAAATTTTGCATACACGTTGTCAGGGGTACAGAGTAGGACATAGGGTACCTTTCATCCCGTAAAAAAGTATAGTTACCGAGCGATAACAAAAAAAACCTTTCCACGCAGACGAAGTCGCGGGCTAGTTTACTATAATTACTCATTTACATTTATCAAGCCAAATGATTAGAAATTTGGGAAACAGCCTTAATTCTGTTTCAAAGAATGGTAGGTATTTCTAGTGGTTGCTACCAACTTAAAAACTATTTTTACCTGTTGGCAATGCTATCCATCGATAAATTACACCCAACACCACATTTATTATTGATTCACTACGGATACCCCATAAAGAATCATACAGAAGGTATGTCATTTTGCAACGAACCAATAAGCTCCTGCAAATAAGCCTATTAAATAAAGATCTAGAGTTGAGTCCGATGTAAATGTAAGACTATAGTATAGGCAATAAGGCATTACTTATTGTGAATAAGTAGATAATAGGAGCAGAAATTAAAAAAGTTACGTATTACAGACCATTATTTTGTAGTCGTTTAAATTAACTTAAAAGTGAGTGTTCTACCAATGAAACTAATTATTTATGCCAAAGAAACATGTGTACAAAACAAAATCCTTACTAATATTATAAATGCGAAAGTCCGTTTGTTTGTTTGTTTGTTACGCCTTCACGTCTAAACTACTGAACCGATCATCATGAAATTTTGCATACACGTTGTCAGGGGTACAGAGAAGGACATAGGGTACCTTTCATCCCGAAAAAAGTATTTTTTCCGAGGGATAACAAAAAACCTTTCCACGCAGACGAAGTCGCGGGCGGCCGCTAGTAACAGTATAATCAAGAGCGTCAATCAGATTTTTGGCACCTTTATAATATTTTACATAAAGAAAAATACAAAGTAACTAGGTATTTAATAAAACATGACTTTGAACCTTTTTTTAAATTCATCTTAACAAAAAAATATGGATAGAATTTTTTTTTTAACAACGCTATAGAATATAAATAAGATGCGTTGCTTTTTGCTGATTTAGTAGACAATCTAATACAAATTGAAATATTTGTTTAGATTGTATTGTTGGCAACTGGCACTCGACTTAAATAAAAGTAGATAACTGGAAATTTATTAAAATAAACATAAAATTTGAATTAAAAACTTACTCTGAGTAATAAGTCACTTTAAGCACCAATATTTTTTTTAAGTTTTTAAGGTATTCACAAACAGAAGTAATGCAAATGATGTAAAAATAATGCCCTGAATGTCAAACTTTAAAAAAAGCATAAATCCTAACAGATTGCCGGCAATGTACACGTAACTGTACTAAATGTTCTCAATGCAATTATGTATGACTCAGTACAGTACAAACATAACAGCGGGTAATTTGTCTCAGTCAACGATATGTCAAAACAAGTTTAGATGCGTCATGCGCCAACATCATGCAATTTAAAACAGCGACAGGTACTGCAGATACACACATTGACATATTATGTCGAGAGAGGGACAAAAATGAACGCCACCATACGGAATACTTGTCGTTAGAAAGAGATAAACAGACATCATAAGTTTCGTCTGATACGCTGCATGCTCATTGGCGCGATCATGGGAGTGACAGTCGCAATGCTCACTCTTTGTAAAAATATGGCCGATTAGAGTAATACAAAATATGAAAATACATTTTACGGTTAAATACAGTACTTACGCATGAAATGAAACATTTTTCCGATCTCTGACTGTTGGTGTATAATTTGCACATCGTTTAAAGACGCAGGAAGGCATTTTTGATAAGGATGTCACGGTTTTTTAGTGTCTGACTGGCGAGAGTGGTGTGTGTTTACGTGTCACGAGCCTGTGCCTGACTAATTGAAAGTCGGGCAATTACCTGACTTTCGTCTTGCCATTGTGGAGCGCGGGTAACGTATCTAAACTTGTTTTAACATATCGTTGGTCTCAGTATATCATTACAGAGCTGCACAAGCACAACTGACGCGAGCGAGGGACGTCGTCTTTCCGCTACTGGAATACGTAATAATTAAGTAAAAAATCTAAAACTACAGTTTAAAATCTAAAACTAAACAACAGCTTTGACTACCTCCGTGGTAAAGTGGTTTGAGTGCCGGTCATGGTGTCGTCATCTTTGAGGTCCCGGGATCTGTTGATGAATCTGACATTTCATTTTACTGCAATGATAATTCATTGCAGTAAAATCAAATGTCCAACAGACGGTTTGTTTTCAATCTCTAATCACGTCATCATGATCAGAGATTGAAAACAAACCGTCTTTGTTTATTTGATACCATGATTAACCCACCTTGAGAAACACCGCTCCACAAAATCTCAGTCTAACGCCATTCTGCGATTTTGGGTGCGGTACAAAAGGTCAATAAGTGGGTCATTCTCTGTAAGGTCAGGCATTGTGAGCACTGCAGCCACCGAACTAAAATCTATGGAACTGTGATTGCAAACAAATATTGCCTAAAAAAGGCACCACGGGGCCGAAAAAGTACAACCCGCTCAGCTTTACTCCAGCCAGCCACGCACCCGGTGACTGACGTTAGTGTTCTTTTCAATAATTGCAGTTTGTATTGTAGAGAAAAAATAGGAAGAGATAGAATATTAGAAATTACGTCCTTTATAGTCAAATGGTGTAAAAGACACAAAGAAGGTAGTAAAAGATGCAGAAATAACGTATGTTATTTTTTCGTTTAAGTATAGAAAATATCTATGAGTAAGTATACAAATTATGGTCGCTAATAAGCTACCAGTGTACAGACGCTTTGTGCTGAATAATGAAATGCCAACATATTTAGCTCTATCCACTTAGGTGTACTTTTCGTGTTGTGCCATTTTTTGAGGGCAATGCTTGTTTCATAGATTTTAGTTCGCTGACTGCAGCCTGTTGTTAATAAGATCGCTCGTTATGCAAGCACGCGGATGCATTTAAATCAAATCGCACTAAATTTATAGGCCTGTCGGATCAAATCGGATCAAACGGCTGATATTTCATTAGTTAGTAAAGAGATAACGATAAGTCTATCGGGCTTAATTAATTGGTAATGTCCGTGATATGAAGCACTTTGTTATAGGCTGTCAAATGTTATTATTTTCTCAAAATTCCAACGTTTGCGTAACTTTCAAGGTAATTCTACCTTTAAATACACCTAAATTAACAAAACTACCTAATTAGTGTCAAAATTAATATTTTATTTGCGAATTGTTCAATACCATACTTTATTTATTTATTTTATTTGGACCGTCAACAGAGTTAACAAGATTACGATACAATACAGTTAAATATTAGTTTTTGATTCATGCAACTCTAATTATAGACAGCCACATCATGCGCCAAAAACATTGTGGTTATATATAACTACTAAATTACCAGCAACACAATATTACTAACTTGATGTATAAAGTAGACAGTAGACCTATGCCGCAAACGCGGAATAGTAGATTGTTATACAAGACGCTAAAATGACCCATTGCATACGAGGTAGTTTTATTCCCGAGCTTTAGCGAGGGAATAAATAGAAACCGAGTTACAATGGGTTTTAGCGTCGTGTGTTACACTCTACTTTTCACTACGATTGCGAAAAAATAAAATCCAATATTAAATACCTATAGTTTATACTTCCGGAAACGAATCCACTCGTTTTTCTATCCTCCACTTCATAAAATTTTCATACAGTATTTAAATAAATGATTTGTGCTTGACGGCAAAAGATTAAAATTATTTCTATCCTATTACTTACTTACAGTCACACAATTCAATCAGTTTGGAATTAGAGAAAAATTCTAATGATTTCGCGCCAGTGCCTTTTTTAATTTCTACTGTAGCCGCTAAGAAACACAATGCACGCATTTTAAACTAAAAGACACAGAGTATAAATAAGTCTATGATTTCACCGAAGAGATCGCTGCTTTTAGTTCCATTTTCAAAAATCGAGCGAGTTTTTATTCGTAATTATGAATAAAGACTTTTTCGTTTTAGTAGGTTCATTGGTAATAGACAAACTTTAAAAAAGAAAAAACTTTATCCCCTAGGGGTATTTATGCTATTTTATCCTGACTCTTGTACCTTACAATGATGGACTTTTTGAGCAAGAGGAGTGAAAAATAATTTGTTTAACATTAAATAGGAACTTACAAATTAAAAACAAAATAAAAACTAGGGAAACTATAGAGATGGGTTCAAAACATCCAGTATTTTGCCCTTGAAAGCGGATGAGCTGTTATGGTACACGTTATGATACATAGGCCAAATCCCAGAAATGCCTCAAATGTAAGTAATTATAAAACGCCGCCGCTGCCCATGGTGTGATCCATCCACGTACAATGGTACTTTGTCGCAAAAATGCATAAATATGCTTTGATTAATATGTGGTCCTGAATAATCCACGGCAGTGTTTGCAAATGGATACTCTAGCAATCGCTGTTCAGGGAGATTTCCCATAGTTGGTTGTTTCGTTTTGCCTGAAAAACGACAACACACATTACATTTATGTACTATTTGTCTTGTTAGATTTCTGCCGTTGATTGCCCAGAATTTGAACAATTGTGGACCAGCGTGTAAAAGTAAGATATAATAACGTTTAAAAATTATGTTAGTTAAAGGTTCCAGCACACCGGATGCGTAAGCGTATGCGTAAGCGTGCACGTAGACATACCATGACGTTGTAATGTCTGAAACTTTATGAGACATGGCACACCGCTTGCGTAACGTTCGCGTGCACGTAGACCGATGCGTGACCCTACGCATTGCAGCTCTCATGAGACAACCAGGCTGCGTACTTACGCAGAGCGGAACGCATTGATGACGTTGTACTCAATGGCATTCCCTATTGGACGTCACACCGAACAAATACGAACACGCAACGTATCTTTCCTGTGCGTCACTACGCGCGTAACCACGTGCGTGACTACGCATTCAGTTGTATTTGTTTACAAAATTACCGGTACTACCGGTAGTAAGTGGTGTTTTATTTTGTTTTGAGTAATGAATAACGATATAAAAGAAAAACTAATTAAATTATTGCGAAAAAAATAGTCCATTTACTCAATCTTCGTCTGACATCGCGCAGTAGAATCGCAAACATGGCTGCCACAGCGGCTGGGTACGCAAGGGACAAGTTGCGTTGCGTGCCGCTTAGACGTATGCGTAACCCGGTGTGTCAGGGGGTTACGCGCGTCCCTACGCGCGTGTCTACGCACGCGTGACCGACCACGCGCGTGTCTACGCAGCCGGTGTGCCCAGGCCTTAAATGATGAGATGCGTGTAATAATATAGGGTACTAAGACCCCAGAGTGCATACACCTCATAGTCAGAAAATAAGATGCTGAGTGATTTTGAGCCTTTAGGCTTTAATTTATTTATTAAAAATGCATGAGGGTAAAATAATCCCATGTAGGTAGGTACTTCGCTTGATTTACAATATTTATTCAGTACCAACATTCATTTAATTATTTATATTGACAAATGTACGTTCAAACAGAATAAATATTCATTGGTTATAAACATATTTTATTAAATGCAAACACACAAAATGTTGTTTGTCAATACCTTGATAGGGACAGATTTAAAACAGTACATAACTCTAGATAATTTTCAATTAATTTACAAAATGGAGCCCATGACACAACTGTCCAAAAGATTAAATAATGTTCTTCAAATCGGTTTTCATATTTACATGAATTTATTAGATTACTTACTTACTATATTGGTTTAAGATCCTTTAATAGGAACCACTTCTATAGAATCCACTGCATATGCATTAGGTATTTGAAATGGCTCTCCGTATTTTATTGATATTGTTATAATTTAATATTTGAGATAGTGATCTGGATTCATTTCTAACTTTATAAAGCTTTCGATGACACGAACTGTCGATTTCCTAACACTCAAATTCATCTCCTAAGCATAAACGCTCACTAGACATAAAATAAAACACTTTTAACGGATACTAACGCGGTTTTATTGAAAGTACAGACCACGGCAACTGCAAAAATGCCGAAAAATCTGAAAAATAAAAAAATTAACTAAATACCAACTAATTACAAAAGTACTTTCCATAAAGCCGCGCTAGTATCCGTTAATAGAGGATTTAAAGCGATTATTCCCAGGAGTCCCCTCTAACACTGTCCCCCGGGGTGACAACTGGGATTTTTTTTCCCAGTTGTCACGGGGGTGACAATTTTTTCCCAAATGTTCCCTTCAAATTTGTGCCAGAGGGGACAATTGGCACTTTTTTTCCTAATTGTCGCCCCTGACACCAGAGGGGGTGAGAATTGCTACGAAAATGGTCCAGTTGTCCCCTCCAAGCAGTATGTAGTATATTATCTTCTTTCTAGCTTGACATCCAAAGTAAAAGTAACATATTAGCTCCAAATAACTCCTTGTAAGTTATGTTGCCCTGGTACTTTTGACTGAATATAACATTATTTCGTAATTGACTTTCGGGTTAAGTTCGGAATAATCGTTCTTTATTTACTTACCGTACACTACGATATTCTAAAAAGCCCTAGTCCAGTAGGACTACGAGTACATAGTGATATACCGTGGTCCTACCAGTAGGTCAAATCGGTAGGTCCATCACAGGTGACAATTGCTACAAAAAAGTTCCAGTTGTCCCCTCTGGCACGGATATGAAGGGAACATCTGGGAAATTTTCGTCCTATTCGTCACGGGGGTGATGACTGGGAAAAAAAATCCCAGTTGTCACCCCGGGTGACAGTGTAAGAGGGGACTCCTGGGAATAATCGATTTAAAGTATGGGTGTAGTGTAGAGAAAAGTGTATGATTTCATTTAAAATTCAGTTAGATTAGACGGTCACTTGGTGCAAACGGTAGTACGGCAGTAAGTAACTTATTAATTTAATAACTAAATAGCTATTCCAACATGACTGTAGGAGACCTAACAAGACTTGTACTATTAGTTATTCTGTGACCCAAGTCCGAAACTAGAGCAATGTTACAATACAGAGAATTGCGGACGGATTCTTATAGGATTTATCTTTTTACTTACATAAAGAAAACTTACTTTATTTTAAGATGAAGAAATAATGAAAAATATTAGAAAAAATCGGCTCACCCGTAGCAACTTAGACGGGATTCGAACCCGCACCCTTGGGATTCCGGCCCAATGCACTATCAATTATGCTACCAAGCCACTAATGGATATGGCGAAATTTTCTAATACTTTTTACGTTTCCGCTGAAGATCAGCGCCATCTCACCAATGTGAAGAGAATTACTTCGACATTTGAAAGCAGCGCCATTGCAGGTGCTAGACAATCAATTAAGGTGAAACAGTCATATAATTTTAACTTTTAGATTTTTGCATTCACAATGCTATTTTTATATTAAGATGAATAGATAATTTTTTCTAATATTTTTCATTATTTATTCATCTTAATATAAAAATAGCATTGTGAATGCAAAAATCTAAAAGTTGAAAAAACTAAAAGTTAAAATTATTTGACTGTTTCACCTTAATTGATTGTCTAGCACCTGCAATGGCGCTGCTTTCAAATGTCGAAGTAATTCTCTTCACATTGGTGAGATGGGGCTGATCTTCATCGGAAACGTAAAAAGTATTAGAAAATTTCGCCATATCCATTAGTGGCTTGGTAGCATAATTGGTAGTGCATTGGGCCGGAATCCCAAGGGTGCGGTTTCGAATCCCGTCTAAGTTGCTACGGGTGAGCCGATTTTTTCTAATATTTTTCATTATTTATTCATCTTAATATAAAAATAGCATTGTGAATGCAAAAATCTAAAAGTTAAAATTACTTTATTTTGTTTCTGGAATAATGAGTATTGGAGAGTATTTATAATAAACTAGCGGCCGCCCGCGGTTTCACCCGCGTGGTTCCCGTTCCCGTGGGAATATCGGGATAAAAAGTAGCCTTTGTTTTAATCTAGGCTATCTACTAGATATCTGTGTGCCAAATTTCAACCAAATCCGTTCAGTAGTTTTTGCGTGATTGAGGCACATTGAGGAACAAACATCCAAATATCCAAAGCCACAAACTTTCACATTTATAATATTAGTAGGATAGTGTATTGGGAAAAATAAATAAAATCCAATTATTTATAATGTCATTATTCTTGTTACTTTATAACATTAAAAATAAAAATGCTTAGTATAAAAAAAAACACAAAACTAAGTTTGATTCATAAATATCATTATGGCAAAAAGTGGCAGTTGGATTACTTCATACAAAATTAAAACTACATCAAAAATGGATTCACATATCCAAATTCGAAATATTGTCATTAAATCAACAAGTTTTCTAATAACTCACTTTTATTTTATAAATCTTTAGTAAAAAAATATTATCAAGTTCGTTAATTCGTTCATTTAATTTAATTTATTTCATCAGACAGGGTGATTTTTACTTTAACATTATAAAACTGTCACGTTTGGCAAAGCAATGTAATCTTCTGTCAAATATTAGGCCTTCACTGTAGGGTTTGTCTCTTTCGTGTCCTTTGTCTTTTCAGCGGCTTTTATCTCCTCTGTGGCTTTCGTCACCTCTGTGGCTTTCGTCACCTCTGTGGCTTTTGTCTCCTCTGTGGCTTTTGTCTCCTCTATGGCTTTCGTCACTTCTGTGGCTATTGCCTCTTCTGTGGCTTTTGCTTCTTCAGCTTTGGTGGCGTCAGAGACGGCGTCACCGTTCCTCTTGTATCTGTAGTAACGTGCAGACGCAACCTCTGATCGAGACTCGTAGCAGTTTACTAGCGCATCACCGTTGTGACCTGAAATATAGATTTTTAAAGTATTTCAAATAGTTTTGTTGTACGCAAAAGATTGGAAATAGTCTAAAACTGGATCGAATGTTACTTGCATATAGAGGCCTGCCCCCCTACTCAAATGGCCAACATTCTATTCGTTTGAACGCTACGCTTACTATTAACTACTAATTACTTTAAAATAAGCAGTAAACTATATAATTACGTGCCTTAAGCTTGACAATTGCATACAATCCATTGAAGTCTGTGATTTACATAAGTTTGCGACATGTGATTTAATCATCTATTGCTCATATTTAAGCTTTAAAAGTTAGCGTAGCGTTCAAAGGAATAGAAAGTTGGCCATTTGAGTAGGGGGGCTGATATTGCTTAAACCTTATAACCCGATAGCGAGAATCTACATGTATAAAACATAAGCATGATAATTATAAAGACCGATGCGTAGCTTTATGAAAGGTAAGTAAGGCGAAGATAATGAATCATTTTTAGCTCAGACACACGCAAAAACAAATTTTATCTTTCTAACCTGGCCCCCTAGCCAACGAAACGCGATATATATCCCGTGATATAGCGTTCTATCGATACTTAAGTGTCAAAAAATCCATTGTCTTTTGACAGTTAAACGTGATACTATATCCCCGTCAATTGGTAATGCGCCTGGCGGCCATGATTTTAACCTCAAAAACGAAAAACAATTGTAAAAGTTTTATATACCTAGACCCTATCTTATTGAAAATAATAATTCAATAATTATTATATTAGATTACCTATTAGAATTTTCTTGTTTCATGACATTTTTAGCTGCGGATCACGTCGACGTGGATGTTAATGTGACAAGGTTCCAGCGCATTACCAATTGACGGGGATAATAAATCACTATATCACATCGCGACTTTAGTATCAAAGCCAATAAATCGTGTGGGCTAGATGTAGTTCAGTTATCTGTCACAGATAAGTCAAGCTGTTTGAGATCTTACATAACACAGTGCTTTAGCAACATACTTTGGGAGGTTTTAGAGTAACGTATGTGAGTCTGCCAAATGATTTATTTTAACTTTAAATTACCATGGGGGCACGTGCAGACGGCAAGATGGCGTCTGGCCATGCACACGGCGCCGGACCCACATTGGGTGTTGCCGAGACAAGGGTCCACGCACTGGTAGCCCACGCAGGCCAAGTGGTCGGAGCACTGGGAGTCCAACTCGCATTCACCCTGGTAACAAGCAAATTTATTCATTATTATTATTGTCAATAAGTGAGCATTTGCCCACAAACACGCTTGGTGTTAAGTGATGATGTGACTACGATGAATCCTCACCTAGATAAAGCCTATTCACTCTAGCCTTCAAAAGGTCCAAGTTATAATTATTGGGAAACACATCAGGCAGGCAGTCTGTTCCACTCCTTTGCTGTTCTCGTTATAAAAGAATTTGCAAAACGCTTTATGTCAATGGTGGGAATATCAACAACATAAGAGTGGTACGCTAATTTGCTTTGTCAAAAGAGTAAAAGAAACAAAACACTTTATAAGCCTCTTATAGCTTCTTTTTATGAATAAGGCGGTTATTATAGTCTCACTTACCCTATCACAAGCGACGAGAGCATTTCCGATATATCCAGAGGGGCAGGTGCAGACGGGGCGCTCAGCGCCGGTGCGGTCGTGGCCGGGGGTGCACTTAGCGTTCGTGCCACATGGGTTAGGTTCACAGAGATCACCTAAAAACAAGACGTAATTATAGTTTAACCAGCTTAGATAACCAACTTTGTGGGGAATAAACTAGGCTGGTTCTTTCAATCTATCAATCTGTCTGTACATAATATACCTACATATTATCATGGTTCTTTCAGTCTATCAATCTGTCTGTAGTACATGGGTATATTATGGATGGGTATATTAATGACAGGTGGAGCAAGTGCGTTTTCACATGGAGACCTCGCGCTAAAAGAAACGTAGGCAGACTACCAGCCAGATGGTCTGACGACATATCAACAGTCGCAGGACTACTCTGGCCCAGACAAACAGAGAACAGGGATGCTTGGAGGAAAACTGGAGATGCGTTTACTCAACGGTGGGTGGATATGCGCTGAAGAAGAAGAAGAAAATACTTACTTCCTAATGACATAAATATAGGAGAGATTGTATTTTAATTAACCAAATATCATATTAGCTAGAAAAAAAGTCTTACAAAAAAAATATTGTGTTCGTAGTGGGATCACAATATTCTTTTTCCACGAAAGTGATGCGAGAAGTTAATAATCATAACAAAATTGAAAACAAAACTTACGAGCTTCAAAAGGTCTGCAGTAAGTGAAGGGATCGCCAGTCATGTTCCTTGGGCAGGAGCACACGGGCGTGAGTCCACGAAGGTTGCAATCAGCGTTGACACCACAGGAGTTGACGCACGGGTTGATGCAGGCGTTGTACACGCACGCGGGCTTGTAGCTGGGGCACTCGGTGTCGGAGCTGCATTCTGGGGTGCAGATCCTGTAGGGATCACCGAAGTAGCCCTGAAAATGTAAGATTACGTCATCAAAATCTTTATATATAACTATTCAGAGTAGTGCGGTTATCATGAACAAGCTTTTAACTTTGTGATCACCAGTGCATGTGCCTGATGTTCAGCCAAAAGTACGACATGGCAGTAGATCGGTCAAAATTAGAGATATCTCTATAGAGGATGTGTCTAAATGTGCAGGGCGTGGAGACCTATCGTATGGCGCTTGAATTTTGAATGAAAATTCTTTCAATTTTCAAAACAAATTCTGAAGTCCTTCAAATTCTTCTTTCGAAATCAAAAGACTTTGAAAGATTTCCGAATTTGGATGGGTGCCCGAAAATTGACTCGCACTCGTGGAGACAGAAGTCAGTCAAACTCTAAGGCACTTGTTCGGCACCACCGTAAAATTAAGTCACTCTCACCCTAGGACACTGTTCGATGTGCAGTTAAGTCATCTTTACCCTTGGACACTTGCAGATGGAGTGGTGCGCAGCCGCAGTCTCGCAGTCAGCGTTGACCCCGCAATCGCTGCAGGGGCTCGCGCACTTCAAGTTGCGGCATGACTGCTGCGTGCCGCTCTCACCACGGACTCGCAATGATGGCGGCAAAAGTCAGTCTCATCCGAGGACACTGTTCGATGTGCAGTTAAGTCATTCTTACCCTAGGACACTTGCAGATAGCGCAACCATTGACGCCGCAGTCACTGCAGGGGCTTGAAGTTGCGGCATGATTCCTGCGTGCCACATTCACCACGGACTCGCAATTATGGCAGCAAAAGTCAGCCTCACCCGAGGACACTGTTCGTAGTCATCCTTAACCTAGGACACTTGCAGACGGCGCGGTGCGCAGACACAGTTTCGCAGTCGGCGTTGACTCCACAATCGCTGCAGGGGCTGATGACCACTGCGGGTCACACTCACCATGGACTCGCAATTATGGCGGCAAAAGTCAGTCTCACCCGAGGACACTGTTCGATCCTTACCCTAGGACACTTGCAGACGGCACGGTGTGCAGCCACAGTCTCGCAGTCAGCGTTGACGCCGCAGTCGCTGCAGGGGTTCGCGCACTTGAAGTCGCGGCAGGATTGCTGCGCGCCGCACTCGCCGTCGGACTCGCACTCGTGGCGGCAGCCGGCTAGCGGGCTACCCTGTAACCGAAGAGTTAAGAATTCAAGAAAACGGAAACACCAGAAATGACTGAAACTACTGCTTTATTATAATGCCTCTGTATTAACCGTCTCTGTGGTTTGGTTCCCAAGAAGGGGGTAAATTTGTACTCGGTTAGGTTAGTGGTAAGACTTATTTCAAGTCCGCCTGGCTAGCTACCACCATCTTACCCAAGTCTGACGTCATAACAACAAATTAAAAATTGATGTGTTCCGGCAGTTAGAGGTAAGAAGCCAGTTCCTCAGTGGTGATGATTCCCGATGTAACTACACTTTCAGCCTTATCGTAACTTAACATCAGGTGAGGTCAAGTCCAAGCACTATCCCGTCCTGGATAAAAAATATAAGTTCTCTTCCATTTCCTTTCCACAGGAACAGATTAGTGCTCTCTGGAATTTGGAAACAAACAGCGTAATAAATCATATACACACCCGATCTCTATCTCCTCACTCTTATTATTTGCAAAGTGGGAGGCTTTTTTGATTCCTATCTTTATGATCTTAGAGATATTTATTCTTAGAATTATGGAAAGGTAACATTGTGAAAGAAATTACCCGATATCCTGGCAGACAGGTGCAGATAGCTTGGTTGTTCGCAACGTGGCATTTGGTGTTGAGACCGCAAGGCGAGGGGTGGCATGCTTCTTCTATGGACCAGAAAAAAGTATTAAGAACAATAATATAAAAAAACTGCGGTTCCAAAGTGAGAGTTAAGTTATCTAAAACAGTTTCTAAGTGGAATCTTACCGGGATCAGCGACTCTGCAAGAGACGAAAGGATTTCCAGTGTAACCCGCTGGACAGGTGCATACAGCGATGTGGTTGCGTACCTGAAAATCAGGACAATATTTTTATGAGTCAAACTTAGAATATGATTTTGTACAAAATCAAATTTAAATTGATATTTATTTTAACCCTGCTCGATACCAGCAAGCATTTAAACGAATGCTTAGGTTCGCTTTTTTCGGTACCTACATACAAGTCACAACAAAGTGAAATATAGGAAGCAGGTATACTAAGCGAAGTTATGTCTGAGTGCCTAGTATGAGTTGTTTTTCTCACCTCACTTTGCGAATAGTAGCGTGTGAAAGAGATGAAATCATGCGAATGAGTGAACGAGTGAAAGAGAGAAGACGATAGTTAACTATTCGCAAAGTGAAGTGAGAACAAAAACCAACTCATACTAGGCCCTCTGGTTTACATTATCTTAACTGTTAGTACAGAGTAGAGGTAGGTACATTGGCTGGCACGTTCGTCGATTTTAAAAGAACGTCAAACACACCAGGCAATGTACGTCTACTCTCTACTAACAGCTAAGATAATCTAAGCTAGCCTTAAGAAATGGAATTAATACATACGTCGCAGTTGGCGTTGACGCCGCATGTGCCATCACAAGGGTTGACGCAGTGTTGGTTCACACAGGTTTGGTGACTGCGGCACTCGCTGTTGTCTGTGAAAAAATTAAAACTCATTGCTTTACATAAAGTTGCGTTATTTAATTATATTTTTATCGAAAAGGAAGATAAAGAGAAGATGAGGTTCTTCGTAAACGGTAAACGCTGCGTATTGCAGCGCCTAGCACTATAATATTCCTTTAATTATTCGCCGTTCCAAGATTTAGGCTTGCAAAAACTAGAGGTTCATTTATGGGGAAAGGCATAGCCTTTATTAATAAAGTTCCACAACAAGTGATTGATCTTCCTTTGCATGAATTTAAAAACCATGTTAAAAAACGCTCATGGGTAAAGGTTATTATAAAGTAGACGATTATCTTAAAGATAAAAATGCATGGAAATGATGTAACACATAACTTGCTACTATAAGTACTTTGTTGAAGTAATATAATAAGTCTATGTTGTTGCCAATAATCCTGTCACCATGTTGTAATTATCTGGTAACGATATATTAAAGTTGTAAATATCGTCACTTATGGCTGTTACAACTGATAAGTTTCTTGCGCCCATTCTTCTTGTCAGCTAAAAAAGTCTGGAACGGGTGGTAGGAAAATATAGACGATTCAAAAGTACTTAATAGTTAAGTTTATTTGAATAAAGCTTATTTGAATTTGAATTTTGAATTTGAATTTAGGTGTTCTCCAGCTGATGGCAAACAGTTTAACTTTCCCATAATATTCACTTTTGACCGAGATTCAATTTTGACAAACTGGGATAATGATGTCTACATTACCTTATGAGGTCTGGATATGTCCAGAGTATCACCAGCGTGTAACATGGATAGTGATTCTTATTTCGATAAATAAGTGAGAAACCAACTTATGCCAAAAAGAGTTTTACTTACCCAAACACTCGATTTTGACGCACTGTGACAACGGGTCCCCAGAGTACCCGGGCAGGCACGCGCAGACGGGCCTCACGCTTCCGTGGATGCAGTGGGACCCCACCCCGCACGTGTGGGGACCGCAGGTGACCGTATTGTCGGAGATGGAGCGGCCATGCTCGTACAAGTTACGGCCGTAATTGCTGCGAGGGTAGTAGTTGTGGTAGCGTTGACCTGGAAAGATAATGTCAAAGAAAATGTTATCGACAGAGTTAACGACAGAACGAATGAGCATTAAATGAAGGTGAGGTAGGTAAATGATTAATATTAATACATTTTTAAACCGCAGGCAAAGAAACTTATGCTTTGCTCATGTTGCCACCACGCCTTTTCATATTTGGATCCATACCGTGAACTGAGGGCCTATTACTAAAAAATCACAGATTTTACAGTCCCCGCAAGAATCGGAGCATTGAAAATGAACACCAAAATTTACGAAAAACTAAAATCAAATCAAATGCAAAGTCCTATTATATTTTTAAAGTTACCTAGGTAGTACCTATTTATTTTTACGATCTCCGCCTCGTGTCACAAAAGCGCCCGCTGACTGCCTCGACGCAGCCGAAATATTATTAACCCCTTTTCAAAATTACAACGAATACACTTCTCGTTTGCTTTTGCATCTTTTAACACTATTACCATGACGGTCGGTCAATAATCATAAAAGCTACATCACTTTTTATGTACGGAGACATCCGTTTTTCTACAACTCCAAATCTAATGGGACCACCTACAATGGGGTCACAATTAATAACCGATTTTCAAAATTATTTCGCCATTTGGTAGCTAATCTAATACCCTACGACCATTTTTTAAATTTTTTTTTAAGTCGGTTTTATTTCCGAAATATTTACAATTTAGTAAACAAACACCCCCCAAAAAACCCGGAATTTTTGGAATTTTGCAAAATTCCAAAAAAAGTTACCAATAGATTTTCAAAATCGAAACGTTCACACGTGTCTCGATAAATTCCTCATCTTTTGGTACTATTCCCATCTTGATCCTCCCAAAATCCTCGGAGATATGGCCAAAAATACGTCTCAGGCGATTTGCATCTGATAACCATTTTCAATGGTAAAAGAATCACGATAGTCAGACGCAATTCGTCGTTCAATTTACTTGATATGGAACCTTATTCGTGAGTCAATAGTGCCAGGGAGTGGGACGAACATCGTGATTGCGATGCGTTTTTGTGATAGGCCCTCGAAGAGCTAATAAATTCGCGGATTGATTGAAGCTCAGTATAAATAGATGTGGTAGCGATAATGTGCCCTGCGCATAATGCATTGTGGGGTTGCGAGGCTGATTTTTAAAAGAGAAACATTTTGGGAAGGGGAATAAGTTTGAAAACCTCTTTTCTATAAGGTAACAGATCCTCGATAGATCTAACGCCTGGCAGATGGCGTCTTAGAAATCGGTATACTTGCGTAGGGACTCTATAAAAATAATAATTACTACGTATCTTTGATTTGCTAACAGCCTTCAACGCTTGTTGACATTATTGCAAATTTTATGTGCAATATTTATCAAACTTTGCGTAGGATTCAGTATAAAATAAACGGTGATCTTTAACAACACTTAGAGCACACTTGTTCCTGCTTTAAGTAAGCACAATACATAATAAACCCCGCCCACATTCACCTAATCTAAATACATAATTGTGTCTTAAAAAAACGTTTGAGAATCCAAAACAATGATAGTAACCTTGGCAACAACTGAGGAATGTAAATAGGTGCGCCCACGCAGACCTTTTGTCCTTGTAGAAGAGCAGTGGACTTTAAGCGATGATAATATTATTAGCAAATTCACATAGAAAAAAAATCTTTATGGTAAAACCGGATAGGTACCGACTGAAAATTAGACGACTTTTTCGAAAGAGAAATTTTGATTCGGTTGTTTTGTTTCGAGGCTTTTTATTCACTCTCAAAATTTTAAGTATGTGTTCAGTCTGTGAAATTGTACAACTTTCTCTAAGAAACATAGGGTCAAAAATGTAAAAAAAAAATCCATGCAAATCAAAGAGATCACGTGATGAGTTAAGGAAGGCATGGCAAAAAATTTGTGGCGTATCTCGACACATGTTTCATGGAGAAAGTTGTTTAGTTTCATGGACTGGACACATCCTTAAAATTAGGAGAGTGAATAAAAATGGAGCCTGTATACGCGGTCGTTTACAATACTGCGTTAGATAAAAGAAAATACAATAACATAATGTAATGTAAATATTACGTATATTATTGTGTAGGAAACCTCAAATGATTTAGGAGTTTGTTGCCTTATTAAGTTATTAACATTTTGGACATCAATGGACAGTCAGAATGGGTGCTATAAATAATTGTTGCTTAAATGCTTCCTTATGATTACAAGTTTTGGTGAAACAGTTAATTACTTACTAATAAAACTCCTTTTGTACAATTCCGTATTTGGTGGGATGATTGGTTTGACTAATTTTGACTTATAAGGGGAAATCATTCAAATGAGAAACACATAGGTAATCATGTAGTTATAAAATTTATTTGAATACTGAAACCATTGATTCAAATGATTAGGAATCTAAAACTTTATCCCAAACAAAGCCTTTTAATTATTATCATCCATTTCTTTAATTACGATCACCAACGAACTAAGGATGAGGTAGCACAGACTTTTGCCATAATATGGTCTATGGGTAGTTGGAAGGCCAGGCCAGATGAAATACCTTAAGTAGCCTGTACACATCGACAGAGAGACAGACTACACATCGACGGGGGTAAGAATTTGTCAATTTCACGATTCACGCTCCACGCAATAACCATCCATTGAAAATGAACATAAAAAATAAAAAGTACTATTAATTTAATTTACCAACATGTAAAACCAATTTTTTGCCTTTTGTCCAACTTTTGTCCACATATTTTGTCGTCCGATCATCTACCTATACACAGTGAGCTTATTGTGCGAAGCCCAATTCATTCTCTAGATTGCGTTTTTTTTTTCGAATTTTTAAAACAAAGACCCTCGAAAAAAAGTAATTCTAATTTTTGTCCGGCAAGTCGAAAACTTTTTTTCTCAAAATATCTCAAAAGCTATTAGACCGATTTTCAAAATTCAAGTGCATACGATAGAAAGTCGCGCCTTGTATATTTTGACACTTTCTCTTTCATAGAGATAATCTCCAATTTTGACCGTTCTACGGCCATATGCCGCACTTTTGGCTAAACATCGGGCACGTACACTGGTTATCAGATCACATAAACATTTTCAATGATAATAAAATAGGTTCATTTACTTTCAAAAAAGTAAAACTATTTCAACCAAAAAAGGCTAAAAGAATGTTCTTAATTCAAATCATTTCCAGTAAACAATACCACACCCACTTGGTAACCTAAAATGTCCTTGTACCATCGATTGGATTGACCTTCACGTTATTAATTGTTTGTTATAGATAAATTATGCATGATGGAGTGGGCGGGACGATTCCGCGTGGTCAATCAACGCAAACCTGTCGCGAACAATACGTGTGTTGCAAAAATTACTCTTAAAATGACGTAGGTATGATCAAACGTCACCTGATTTTAAATCATTATGTTTTCAAAAATTTAACTTCCCTCAGATGGTAAGACCTGTTCAACCGCCTCTGTGGTTCGATTTTCAGGGGGGGGTAAAATTTGTACCTACTCGGTTTGGTTGGTGGTAGGGCTTATTTCAAGTCCGCCTGACTAGCTACCACCATCTTACCAAGGTCTCATCTTCTCATTTAGAACAGTATCTTCCTTTCGATAAAAATAATCAATAATCAACCACCTCTGTGGTCTAGTAGTTCGCCTACCCGTGCAAGACGCAGCGGTTCCGGGTTCGATTGCCAAGAGGGGGTACATTTGTACCTTCTCGATTTAGTTGGTGCTAGGGCTTATTTCAAGTCCGTCTGTCTAGCTACCACAATTTAAAAATTGTTGTTTTCAGGTAGTTATAGAGATAAGATAGCCAGTTCCTCAGTGATGAGGATTCTGGGTGTATTCCGCTTCCACCTTCGGCCTTATCGTCACTTAGCATCAGGTAAGGTGAAAGCCAATCACTATCCCGATGTTCACGAAAAAAATCAAATTTTCATATCACCGATCCCTTGGTACTTACATGACCTAATCTGATATTAACAAATATTTTGTTAAGTTTCCGTAAGTTGCTTGAAAACTTTTATTACCTCAAGTCCTACGACAATGCTACGTACAATAATGGCCCAATCTGACTTTTTCCATTGAGTTAGTAGTAGTTACTATATTATTTATTATCTAATCAATCTAATGTTGATCTAATGGAATAATAATAATAGAAACACTGTGCAGACATTATGACGCCAAAAGTTAATTGATATTTAGGTACAAATGAGCCTGAAGCAAAAAATATTAAACTATGTTTGTTTAGTTTATTAACCCTCAAAAGAATTCGGTTGGGACAATTGGACCCAAACATTTTGTTCTATGTAATAATATGGCTTACGATTTTCATAATTTTTCTTCAAATGAATATAATAATAAATGCGAAGGATGATTACAGATAAATTTCAATTCCAAGTATCAGTGCAAATAATTATATTTACATTTTGAAATACAGGGTGTATTTTTATTCACTCTCTCTCTCTCCAAATTATGATGATGTGTTTAGTCCATAAATCTAAACAAATTTCTCTAAAAAAACATAATAAATACGCCACAAAAAATAGTATTCCCTTACTAAACTGATCACGTGATTTCTTTAATTTGTATGGATTGAATTTTTTTTTACATATTTGGCCCAGTTTCATGGACTAAACACGTCCTTAAAATAAGGAGAGTAAATAAAAAATTAAAATTCAACCTGTATTAACAAGAAAAACACTGCCTTTATTTGTTTCCTTTCATATAAACCCTTTTAATTCTCGTCTGTGATTATTTATAAGCACTATTACTTTAACAATAATGCTGTATTTATTATAATTGTTTCTTTTTCACATAATTACTAGGGTCTTTTAGATCCCACGCACCTACAGGAATTCTAGCACGACTAACTAAAGGTTGAACTATAAGCTCGCCGCATAACACCCACTTTAAAAACCTATATGGTAGCACAAGTCGTTAATAATATCGTGATGTAATCGAAATAATTCAATACTAGACATTTAATAAACAATTTTTCATTTTTATTGACTTTGCAAACTATTAGAGATGCTTTAAATGTAAAATGATGACTAATTTATAAAGATTAACTAATAAAAACTTCTTAAAAAGATCTTTGTTATTATTTTATGTTGTTTTGCTTTTTTGAAGTTTACCGCACGCATTATTTTTTAAAACGAAACTTTGTTACTTAGTTAACTCGTTTAGCAATTTTCTATTTCATGATTTAGATTTTGAGTTTCATTTCAGGCTCCTTGTTCCTTATCAGAGTTATTTACATAAATCTTTGAAGTCTCTAACAAATAAAATTGCCAGATATTCACACAAGAATAAAAGTTAACTTCAACTGAACTTATTCTAAAGTTAAGAGACAGGTAAGTACTGTAAAATAAATAAAAGCCTTCATGTTTTTCGTTGTAAACGTTAAAAATCGCAAATTGGCGTTTTGTATGGATAATTTTAAAGTAGTTGCATTTTCCATGCAAACATTTTCTTAATTTATTTCACAACCGCGCTTATGGTTTAAAACTTTTATGCATAAGTGTTTAAACTTTATAACATATGCCTCTTAGTTTAAGCGAAAAAATAAGTTTTGGCCAAGTTAAAACAAATGAAGTGGTCTTTTCTGTTAACAAAAAAGAAATATTTTTTTTTGTTTAGCAAACTATAAATAAAGTTTATTTTTACTGTCGATAGTTGTCTGTGATGGTCATTATTCGATATAATGTCAAGCAATTGATGAATATTTTAAATCCCAGAAATGACGAGGTTCTCTATTTGTGCGAAAAAACGCCAATATTATAGGTCAAGTCAAGACCAAAATATTTTACAGTTATTGGACGAGCTTAAAAAAATTTTTTATTAAAGTAATAATATTCTAAGTTAGTATAATTATTGAACACTTTAAAAAAAATCTAAGTAAGTATAATTATTGAACACTTTTCACTCACCGTCTACACCTAGTCCAAAGAAGGCCAGTAGCACCATCGGTGCCAAACATAGCAGTTTCTCACCCATCTGGAAAGATAATGTTTTGTAATAAAATAAAATAAAAAGGAAAAACTTATTGTCGGGGATGTTGAGTATCCGTAATAAAAATCTATCCGTAACCGAATCCAATCAATATAAAAGTTTCGGATAGGGGTGGAGTCTAAATGAGACACTTTTTGACATGGTCTTCTGTCCGGTCGAGCCGCCTCTGCTTATATTTTATTTATATTTTCATATAATACCTATCCGTAACCGAAACTAATGGATAATCTGAAATTATTTCATTTCGTATCCCAAACCGGTATAATATTATTTCAATATCCGTATTACATATCCTAAATCTTGTATCCATAAGATGGTGTACATATAGGTACTATGTTCGCAAACGTTTCGCGAAATGCAAAAGTTTATCGTAGCGTCCTTTAGCAATATTTTTGTTTACCTTTTGGTTTAGCCTTACTTGTTCTAAGTATTTTTTAAATAATCTTCAAACTCTTTATTAAATTATCATTAGACAAAACAAATGGTTTGCGATTAATTACTTACGATAGAAATTATTGTTCAATTCATTAACTTTAATTCATTTATTCGCGTTGATTATAAGGTCTTGACACTATTAAAATAAAGTTAAGAAACCCAAGACTTAAGAATACATTAAGCATTAAATATAATAAAAATATTATTTCAATATTTGTCTTTAAAACAACAATAGATGCAATTACTAGTTCATTCAATAGACTTGAATATTAACGTAAATAAATACATCTGGTTGAATCAACATATTTAAATTCACAACTTTAGAACTGCAAGTAAAATTATTACTTTTCATTGTAGGTACCTACTTAGCTCAACAAATAAAAAACCAAGTAATTACGTAGTCAGGTAAAATAATGAAAGACACCAGTCATTTTCATACAATCGAGGTAACTTTGAAGCCTTGGTTCTCCGCCAGGGATTGACCTAGCTGTGATCTGATGATGGCCATCCAGGGGCTAAATAGAGGAGATTCAGATCGCATTACACACTCAATTCAACTGATCTGATCAGAATTCTTAAGAGATATAAGGATCAGAGTTTTCAGTTTCAGAATTTCCATACATTTTAATGATAATTTCGCGGTTTTTTTAAACATATCCTTATATCTTTTAAAATGCTGATTAAATAGGTTGAGTGTGTATGGCAATCTGAATCTCCTCCATTCACTCCCTAGATGGCCATTATCAGACGTCATCTTGGTCAATCCTTGGCGGAGAACCAAGGCTTCAAATTTACCTAGTTTGTATGAAATCGACTGATGTCTTTATGTGACCGACACTGTATACATATACTCGTACCACACATACACAGATTCTTTCAGATTCTGTATTTCGCAATTTAAAGGTAAGCACTGAAAGACACCCTTGTCATTTTTTAAATTAATTTTGCGTGGTTCAAATACAACAATTCAATTAAAAATTTAAACCACAATTTAAAAATTAAAATAAAATTTGTATTTCGTTAACGTTGTTTTGGGTCAAACAAATCCAGCGCACGCGCAGATGATTAAGTCACTAAGAGTAAGCATTGAGCCATAATGAGTCACACTGAATGAATGAGGGAAGCAGACAGCAATATGTCACCTGTTAAGGTATCAATAGATCGAGTGTGTGTTTTGAATCATTCATAATTACAAGAACTGCTAGAGAATAAACAAGCTGCTTACGTTACATTGCTTGTATTTATTATTTAATTGTTACGAAAAAAATATTTTATTGTTATTATTTCTGATTGTTATACAAGCTGAAATTTTAATCATTTGGTTCCCGTAGTGGGGTGGTTCCACTCATGATTACAAGCAACTTTTACTATGGGGGCCAACTCTGATTCATTCAGCTTGTATTCATGAGTGGAACCACCCCACTACGGGAACCAAATGAATAAAATTTCACGCTTTATATGCCGTGCCGTTCATAGGTAGGTATATAAAAATATTGTCATTTTGATGACCCTTGATTTAAAATCATTTTGAATATTAATATTCAATATTTTTGGAATTAAAAACTATGATGATTTCGCGCCAACAGTCACTAAGAAACTTTTAACATATTTTTTTAATAAAAATTACTAATATTTTTAACACTTTATATCACTGTTAAACACAAATAAAACAATAATTATCACACTGTCTCACTTACGTCTGTTCGTCTGTGTTTGCGTTGTAGGAAACAATTCCTTTGGTTGTACGCGGTCCTTATACCTCACCTGCGCCTACGCAACTTCAAACTACTACCGCATGTTGATTTCGATGATCCAATTCATATAAGGACAACTCAGGACTTATGGCTTTTCATCCGGTCTGACAGTCGTAAATTAAAGAAGACTCGTTTTTTTAAATCATCTGTTTTATTTATTCTAATGTGCCCTGTTTTTTATTATTTAATATCTCTTTTTTATTTTAATGTGCCTCTTTTTTTAAATCACTTGTGTTATTTTAATATTATGTTGCTTTGCAGTCCTTTTCTGTTATTATTGCCTTGTATATTCTGTATTTTCGTCAAGCGAAATATGTACCTTCTCTAAATAATAGATAAGTTTCCTGGTTTAGTGTTTGTTTTATTTATTTAAATATGCACTTTTATGTAATTTTTTTACTATTAACACCAACACATTTAAAATAATATTTTATTCATCTTCAAAGAAACTATTGGAACACAAGCTTTTATAGCATTTAAACAAACGTCGTTGAAAATAAAAATGAAATCTTTTCCAGACACGAACATATAATTTCCTCGCAAACCAAGTTTCGCACAGAATATATTTTTCAAACAGTGAAGGTTAACCTAATGTCATTAACATTTCTATTTTTAATCAGCTAAATGCTACTTATACATATACAAAAGGCACACACCTACCACGAAAAAAATGACGTAATTTTTTTGTCAAGCGTAAAAACCACACCTGTTTAGAAGAGTCGTCTTCTCGGAATGTGATAATGTCTAGCGAAATTTGTATGGTTTCGACGTATTCTTTAATACAAATAGTTCTAAGTTGTCAAGGTAAAGGATACAAAAGTAACGATCATGAAATAAATGAGTAAGTAAGGTCAACAACGAAAGTCAGTTAACATTTTAATACTCTGTCATAATAAATTCTTTGACAGATGTCTCACAGTTTGAAGCATTTAGTCAAAAAAGTTGCTATGACGAAGTACTAAAAAGTTAAGAATTTTTGTTGCTGACTGCACCTAACAAACATATTCTTTGGTGACAATAATTTCACCACAGAGTTGTCATGTTGCATTGGTAGCAGCAAATGTTGAACCATATACATTTTACTACACATTATTTATAAACCAGTTGGCGAATTTTTTTCGCCTTCAAAATTTGTACTTTTTCGTAAATGTGCTGGTGAGACTTCAGAAATTCAAATTCGATATATGCGAGATGAAGTGGCAGTCATAGCGGGACACATAGCGAGAAGAACCAATGGCCGTTGGGGCGGAAAGGTTCTGGAATGGCGACCGCGCACCGGACGACGCTCCGTGGGTAGGCCCCCGACAAGGTGGACCGACGATCTGGTGAAGGTCGCGGTGCGCCGCTAGATGCGGGCAACGCGGGGCCGATCGTCGTGGAGATCCTTGGGGGAGGCCTATACCCAGCACTGGGTGTCGAGCAGCTGATATGATGATGATGATATGCGACATCAATATTTTTGAGTTGACTAGATTTTTATACGTCTCCCAAGGGATCGTAAAATTTTTGAACGTGTTTCTGCAAGAAAACTCATGGACAACGAAGGGATCCCATAACGTAACGTGGAACGAGTGCTAGGAAAATAGATTCAAAAGTACTTAATAATTTGAATAAAGCAATTTTTATTTTAACTTTGACTTGTAAAGTGCTTTATTTCCTATTGAACCCTAAAAATAATAGATTGTCAAAAAGTGTTAATATTTATTGAATCGAACCAAAAATGCTGATTTTAGTCTACCTACTTAATTAATATTTTATATGTTATGCTCTTATTTCAGGTCCGATATGGTTCGCAAAAAAACATCCTAAATCCTATTGGTTATGGATCGACTTAATTAAAATGAGTGTATCGCTTGATTATGTCATTGGTGCCCACGCTGTCACCTGTGCCACCCCACACGAAAGCGATGTTTTTGAAAAGTCGGTTGTCAAGCGGTTCGGTAGACAGTGGGTGATGACAGGATCTTTAGAAGACAACTTGGTAATAAATATCCACATGAGCTGCTGTGGACCCCTTTCGATACCACCGTTAAGTACCTCAGAAACCAGGGCTAAATAACTTTTGATATTAGTAGTACCTACCTACTATTTTTTTAATGTTATTCACAAAGACCGAAGTTCAAGTACTTAACGAATAATTTTGTATAAATTCTGTTCCATTTTTACAACCTTGAATCCGCGAAAAAAAATCAGCTGTTTCATACATTACGATGGAGGATTGTACTTTTGTATAGACAAGCTGATTTTTTTTCGTGATTTCTAGGTTGGTCCCATAATAAAAGTTGTTCAATTTGATGGTCTGGTCAAACCCACAAGAGGTTTTGTATTAACTAAAAATAACTAAAACCCACAGAGGTTTTGTACTAACTAAAAATAACTAATTAAGTTTAGAGGACTTGTCCGGTTTCAAGTACGGGTAAGCGCTTCCGGACCGTCAGCTTTCGCTGCTACAACCCCTCAACCCCTCTGCAGCAACGGTGTCCTTTTTGTACCCTGATCCGTCCCATTTTACACACTCCTATATCCACCTCACGTTCCTATCCTAATTCTATTCCTTCCCCTCCGCTAAGCTAAGGTCTGCCGTACCGATGGCTGCATGGCTAGGGGCGTGCCTATAGTCTTAAGCGTGCCACCCTGGAACTTGGTGCCCTCCAGGCGTAAAAAGCCTTACCACACACGCGGGGCTCTGTCGTGGTGGACAGTTGTCTTTCCCTAGCTAATCGTGGGAACAAAATGGTTTTAATTTTTAATTTTAACTCATCACGCGTTTGTTTCTTTTGGGGGCGAAAAGCGGGCATCGACCCGCTTCGCTGCGCTAAATGTATGTGGAGCGATGGAGGAGAAAATGGATGAGGTGTGTTTGATTATGGAAGAAAAGAAGTTGGATGTTTTATGCATGAACGTTGGATGTTTCAGGCTCTGTGATCGGGTGTTGCCGAAAATGACTACGCGAGTAAGGGCGTGGGACTCCTGCTGTCGGAAAGGATGAAAGAATGCATGACTGAGTATGAGTGTGTTAGTCCCAGACTTCTCTGGGTTAGACTCAAAATAGGGTTACTTCGGATACGCGTCATTGGCGTGTATTCTCCCGATATATCCAAGTCAGCAACGGAAAAGGAGGAGTTCTGGAAAAGTGTGGAAGACATCTTGAATGACTGCAAAGATATTGAAAGGATTATGCTTGGAGATTTTAACGGATGGGTGGGTGTGAGAAGAGAGGGATGTGAGGAAGTTTAAGGAATATATCGAGACAAAAGAGTAAATGATAATGGCGGGAGTTTGATTGAGGTATGTTTAGAGAAGAATCTTGCGGTTGAACACCATGTTTGATCTTGAGGGCGGACGATGCGCGGGTGCGTGCGTCCGCCCTCATCCCGACTGGCGTGCCTGCGCCTCCTCCCTCCCGCGACCAGCTGTGGCACATAATTAAGGGCCCTATCACATTTTTTCGTCGAAATTTCGATTTTGACGGATTTTAGCGATACAACCTAGAGAAACCTTTGGGTCTACTAAATACATCTATATGTGTCTGCGACAAAAAGTAATATGATGATTCACTGGAAAGTTAAAGGGTTAGAAAGGAAAATGAAAGTTGGTTAACGATTTCTTAGAGTCAAATTTGAACATACACAGAAAGACAAACAAGTACAAACAACAAATAAAAGTATGAAATTTGATTTTTTTACGAAGTAAAGATTATTATGATATAATTTTTACGTAATAATAATAATGTATCTAGGAGAAATCCACAGTTAATTCTGAGCTTTTTTAGTAGTTTTATGTTTTTTGATTGGATTTTTTTTTCAATATATAATTTCATACATAATTTCAAAATTCCGAGGCCGCTATGAACTATTCGACTATATAAGAGATAACATTAATTTTTTTTTATTTCAATTGTTTAGCAAAGTTGTTCAATCCATGAGCTCAAAAAAGTGCCTTCGCGCATTTTATGAAAATCTTTCTCTGCAATTTCGGGTTTCATTATAAAGTTAAGCAAATTTTCAAAAAAGCGAGGCCGCTATTAACTATTCCAATAGCTATTCTGCACCATTCAATAAGTCAAAAGTGTCAATGTATTTTTGTTTCCGAGATCGATAACGCCAAAATTGGCCATTTTACGCAAAAATCACAGTCGAAATGTAATATGACTCTTAAGAGCCTGCCCAACACGGCTCCGGGGTTAGATGGGATCTCAGCCACAGAATAAATAATAGTTGTCTCAGCTAGGATAGTCAGGCACGTTTGGGCTGTGGCCTCAGTCGAGCTGCACATGGTGTTTGCTAGGTGTATTGAGGAGGGAGTGTTTCCCAGCGGGAACTGACGGATCCTAAGGCGTACCGCCCCATCACACTTCTCTCGGTACTTGGCAAGATCCTCGAACGTTTAATATTACTTTGCGCGCCTCAGATCTCTCTTGAGATATCAGACTGCCAGCACGGCTTCACCAGGGGCAGATCTAAGGTGTCGGCCCTCAACAACATCATCGGTACCGCCAAAACCACTTCAGAGCGGTACGTCCAGACCATCTTATTGGACATATCCAGGGCCTTTGATAATGCCTGGTGGCCAATGATTTTGGACAAGGTGAAAAAGTTAGGTGTACAGCCTAACATCTATATGATGTTGACTGCATACTTTACCGGACGCCGAGTTGGCCTATTCGTTGGCGGCAGGGTGTTGTGGAAGGACTCCACGATGGGTTGCCCGCAGGGCTCCGTGTTGGGGCCGGCACTGTGGAATGTCTTGTTGGACGACCTGCTTCGGTCGGCCATGCC
Organism: Agriphila tristella; assembly: GCA_928269145.1. Taxonomy (NCBI): domain Eukaryota; kingdom Metazoa; phylum Arthropoda; class Insecta; order Lepidoptera; family Crambidae; genus Agriphila; species Agriphila tristella. Next base: position 19,327,481 of record OV743445.1, read on the forward strand.
AGAGGGGGTGAGCATGGTGGCTTACGCCAACGACGTCACCTTATTGATCGAGTCGCAGTCGCGCGCAGCCATTGAGGCTAAAGCCACAGAGGCCCTTCGTATATTCCTGGATTGGAGTGTCCAGAACCGACTGGAATTTTCCTCTGCCAAGTCATCTACGATCAAAGGCAAATTCCAAAGACCTGCAACCATCAAACTTGGCTGCAACTCGATCTGGGCGTGGTGGTTGACTCGGGCCTATTATTTAGCAAGCATGCACAATCGATAGTAGACCGCGCGGCCAAATGCTTCGGGAAGATGTCGCGTGTATCCGCGTCTTCCTGGGGCATTCGTTTTCCAGGCTTACGCATCTTGTACCAGGGCACCTCTGTCGCCACTATTGTGTATGCCGCTGCATGCTGGTACGAGCGCCTCAAGGTCCAGTCCATCAACGGGACCCTGCTCAGTGGTCAGCGGCAGGCCCTTGTTTTATTAACGAAGGTCTACCGATCCACCAGTACTGCTGCACTACCAGTCCTCGCTGGAGTGTTGCCCGCAGACCTTGAGGTGATCCGCGCTGGCAGGATGGAGGTAGCGCGTCAGAACGCGGATAGAGAAGTGTGGATGGTGCGGAGGCGCGAAATTCGGGGGGAGATAACTGCCGAATGGCAGACGCGGTGGGCAGCAGAATCCAAGGGTAGGGAGCTCTACCAGTTCTTCCCCGACGTGTCGGCACGTCTGGGAATGGGGTGGATCGCGCCGGACTATGCTACCTCGCAGGTACTAACAGGACACGGATGTTTCAGGAAGCGATTATCGGAACTTAAGTTGTGTAGGGTTAGCGTCTGTGAGTGTGGCGAGGAGGACGAAGATAGGGACCACGCGTTGCGGCGATGCAGGCTATACGACACCATTAGAAGACGACTGTTAGATGGGATTCAGATGTCGACCCACGGCATGGCTTGGCACACCGATCTCGTCTCCTCTGAGGCGAACTACAGACGACTGCGAGAGTTTGCGCACGCATGGCACAGTCTCAGGGAACGCTGGAGCGAGGAGTAGCAATACCATGCCCCATAATGGGGAGAAATGGTAGAGGGACATAAGGAACAGATTAAAAGAATTTGTAGAGAGTCAAGCATTGCGCGCGGAGAAATTTCGCGCGCATCTCTCGCGATTCGGCCATTATAACCACGCGGTTGGTATGGCCATGGGTGGTGGTGGGTTATGTCAGTAAATTGTATGCAAAGGTACTGATTGAAAGAGTGATGCAAAAAACTGATCAGAGTATTTGGGATGTGCAAGCGGGATTCAGGAAGGGAATGGGATGCAGGATCAGGTCTTCTCCTTGAGGTGCTTAACCGATAAACACCTGGCTAAGCACAAAAAGGTTTACTGTGCCTTTGTGGACCTGGAGAAGGCCTACGATCGAGTTGACAGGAATGAGCTATGGAAGGTGTTGCCCGAATACGGATTGGAGAGCAGACTGATTCATGCACTAAAATCTCTCTATGAGGATTCCCGTGCATGCGTCAGGATTGACGGCGTATACACTGATTGATTTGGCATCTCTATGTGTGTCAGACAGGGATGTGTTGCGTTACCATGGCTCTTTAATCTGTTTTCGGAAAGGTGTATGAAAGGTCTGAAAGAACGTGACTGTGGGGTTACGATAAATGGGACTCAAATCAAGTGCCTCCTCTACGCTGACGACCAAGTTATACTTGCGTTTTCTGCGCAAGAGTTGCAGGAAATGATGTCTGTTATGAATGATGATTTTGTGAGAAAAGGGATGAAAATGAATGTAACTAAGACGAAAGTGATGGTGTTTGAGAGAGATGAAGAAATGACTGACTGTACGGTAATGTTAGGTGGCGAAAAAGTGGAACAAGTCCGTGAGTTTGTATACTTGGGGAGTTTGTTCACAAGGGACGGAAAGAGTGAGGAAGACATAGAAAGACGAGTGAAGAAAGGAAATTCGAAATTCGAGTACTGCTATACACTCGATTATGAGTAGCCAAATCGTTTCTGCAAAGGCACGAATGGCTATTCATAACAGAGTGCTGGTACCGACACTGATGTATGGAAGTGAATCTTGGGTATGGCAGAAGAAGAATAAAAGCAGAATAAATGCGGTAGAGATGCGATCGTTGAGGAAAATATTTGGGGTAAAATTGAGTGATAGAGTGAGCAATGAGGTGATTCGTAAAAGGTGTGGTCTGAAGGATGATATATCGACAAGAATTGAGAAAGGAATGCTCCGGTGGTTTGGTCATTTAGAGAGGATGAATGAAAGGCGAATCACGAAAGAGATATATTGTGCTAATGTGGAAGGAACGATTGCACAAGGGCATCCCAGAAAAACCTACGTGGACCAAATAGAGGTTATTATAAAAAAAGGCTGGTTTATGCAGTGACAAAAACCGCAGACCATGTATGAAAAGATTGATGGATGTGAATGAAGTGAAAGAAGTTTGCAAGGACCGTAGCAGGTGGCGATCCATAGTCTCTGCCTACCCTTATGGGAAACAGGCGTGAGCGTATGTATGTATGTAAAAATAACCTTGTATAGATTGTGAAACAGGCACTTTAAGAAATAATAAAAAATAAGGATTTCATATTCGAAATATCAACCTGTAAGTTTATTTAATAATTTCTAAAAACACAAAACTATTTATCAAATAAGTAATCAAACAAATAATACGAGTCATTTGTAATGTAAGCAAATATTTTGTATACCTAGGCCATTGAATAATTATTGTCCAAATTCCCAAAATAAGGGGCATGTTTATTCTATTGAATAAACATGGGACCCAATAACCACCCTTGTGCAAGTCACAATAATGAATTATGATTGTTAAACGCCATTGCTCATGTTTTTCCAAATAGTTTTTATTCTTGCTTAAGCAACAACGACTGCATATTCTGAGCTATGAGTGAGTATTGCAATACGTAGGCGCCAAAAAAATATACCAGTATTTCAAAGATTTTATTTTAAGTCCTCGAATGCCTAACTTGGATTGGAGAGGTTACTTTTCAGATATCATAACTTTGGTTTACTATTCTACTTTGTAATATTGGTTACAATTCCTGATATTTTTAACAATCTTTTAATGATCTTTCAGTTTAGTGATGGAATAATGACGTCATACTTTTGTATTGCCTTACAAAATCTAAGTAACCATGCCGTTTTGACTATAGTTTGACTTGTTTTCCAGCTAAGGTTAAACCCATTAAGTCCTTGGTGGATAAGGGAAAAGACCAATTACTTAAATGTTTTTTTGTGATCTATTCGTTTACTTGATGGAATAATGACGTCATACTTTTGTATTGCCTTACAAAATCTAATGCCGTTTTGATTAAAGTTTGGTTTTTTTATCCCTGTTTTACAGCTAAGGTAGAACCTATTAAGTCTTTGGAGAATAAGGGAAAAGACCAATTAGAATGTACCGTATCAGGAGCCTTGTACCGCGTTATGTGGTGGTCGCGTTGCGTCGGGGTGGCTCCTGTGTGGTTCACCAAGCTGAACGGTATCTGTGTATGGAAAGTCCAAACTTCTTTAACAGCATACGTCCTTAGCTTTATATTCGTGATTTTATTGGGTAAGTAAAGCACCTACTTGGGTACCATGGGCAACAGCGTCGCTTAACCACTCCTAAGGTTAAAATCGCTTGCACTCCGCGCCGCCACTAACATACGTTTAGTTCGTGCAGGGGCGATACGCGCGCACACGAATTTTGTTGCTAACTGGTTAAGCTACGCTGTTGCCCATAGTACCTCGAGATTCCTAAGAGATAACTAGTTATATGGGAGGAAAAAAATTTCTCACAGATAACCAGTTATCTGGCCATGGTTGTCTCCGAGGAATTAGGGGAAATAAAGAATGGGCATCGGCCAAATTCATGATTTTGCTTTTCTTAGAAATTCCTCTAATTGCAAATTATTTAAATGTTCTGTCCATGTTTCCAAGTTGGTCTTATTTTTTTTAATTTAGAAATCGTTTCAGTAGTTTTCAAGTAATCCTGAAAATATTGTCATTTTTTCTGCATATTTTCAATGTGTGACACAGCAGATATTAGGGTAGTTCTTGGGAGAGCTATTTTTGTGTGTCACAGACTCATATCTCCCATAAAAACAAATAATTATGATTAAAACTACTATTACATCGTTTCTACATTTCATTAAGCATCGTGTCATATAGATTTAACTGGTCAAAAACTACGTAGATAGGAGTAACTCACCCTCAATACCTCAAATCTGGTTAATTTTGCACGTTTTTACGTGTCACACGGGCGCCGACTTCTGAGCAATCGCGGATATTTTTGAAACCACCCACGTTTTTAATCAGTTTTCAATCACATTTAAAATAGACAAATCAATTTATATACTGATCAAATTTTAAATCCTATCGGAGGTAAACTTTAGATTTTATAGACCTAAGTAAGTATGTCACACGCCTAGCTAGATTTTTGCTGCGCCCCCTTGCAAAGGCTATTGCTAAGGACTGGCTAGGCGCAGATGAATCGTTATTGATGTTTTCGAATCGACAGTTACGCTGCTACTGGCAGGTGAGGTGGCAGTGTTACTGTTTCCCGCACTTTTGGTGCAAGAGTAAGTTCTTCGATTTTAAAATTTTTGGTTTCCATTTCTCAGGTATCCCATGTCACATTTTTTCAATATAATTGTACTATTTTTGGAAAACCGGTTTTGAGGTGTAATACCTAACTCCCAAATGTATATAACCACTAACAAACTAGCAGGTTACATCGTTTAAATGCCGAGGAATTTTAAAATTTATGGTTTTGGTGATTTCCATGGTGTAATTTCCATGTATAAAACACCATGGAAATTACGTAAAACCCATGGTAATTACCTTGTTTCATTTTTGGTTCATCATATCAGCCGCACGACACCCACTGCTGGATGTAGGCCTTCCCCAAGACCGCCACAAAGATCGGCACTGCGCCGCCCGCATCCAGCAGAAACCCTCCTCCAACCTTCACCAGATCGTCGGTCTACTTAGTCAGGGGGTGGGCGTCCGTTGCTCGGTCACTATTCCAGAGCCACCGGTCCTTCTCGCTATGTGTTCCGCCCACTGCCACTTCAGCTGTGCAATCCTTCAAGCGATGTCGGTTACTTAAGTTCTCCCACGGACCTCTTCATTTCTGACGCCAAACAAGGCTCTATCCATTGCACGCTGGATGGCCATAAGCCTTATGAGACCCATAGTTAGTGACCACGTTTCACTGCCATAAGTCATCACTGGCAAGTTGGCAAGACACACTGGTCGGATTGTCGTTTTGAGACACTGAAGTAAGCTTCCCGAATGCTGCCCATCCGACACCCGAGTTGAATTCGACGAGAGAACGGCAAGCAGAGTGGCAGATTAGACTCCTCGCTCTTATACATCCTGTCGCAGCGTATATTGGATGTGGTCTTTGGTGCTAAAGCCTTATCAGAACCCGACTTGTTTAGAAGGTTAGAAGGCACTGATCCTGCGAGCGAGACTTTTCGTAATGACTCTCGAAAACAACTAATAAACATGGCTCAGAAGTGAGATGAGTCTGTTATTCATCAAGAGGGTCCTTTTAAAGAACAGAATTACGTCACTTATGTACCATGCCTTTGGCGTTTTGCCCTCGACGATGACAGTCTTGAAAAGCTTTTAGAAGACTCTGAGTATCGGCTTACCGTCAGCTTAAGAAGTTATCTAGTGATTCCAACGTCACCCACCACCGCCTTGTTGTTTTTTAGCTGTTTGAGGGCCATACTAATCTCCTACAGGCTGATGTCTTGAATATCTTTGGTATAGTGTCGGATAAGCTTGGCTTTCGCCGATCCTGCATTTCTTCGTTACTCAACTACTTGATTTGCTTTTGCTTTTCTTATAATACTCGTACATAAGCCAGGTTCACTCTAGTCTTCCGATTCAAAAATATGCTGGTGGCTACTCTACTCTATGGGTGGTATGGCTTCGTATGCATAACTGCTACACCGGTGTAGGTAGCATTATCATCTGGCTGTGGACTGCCGTGTCGCCGTCGTCCACTAGTCTCCGAATTGCTGCTGCAGGGCTATGTTTCATTAGATGCTGATCGTGGACCTTGAAGGGTGACTCCAATCTTCATTCATGAGGGGTGGTATATCTTGCTGCTATCCAGTGTGGTCACCAATGATGAGGAAGACAGGTCACGATCGTCGTATCCCCTGCCGAGCTAGGAGTTTGTGACCGGGAATTGCGATCCAACTGCAATGTAGTTATTAATACTACCCCAACTAACTTTTATTTGAGCTTAATTTCATATTTGACGTGATGTTTAGCAAAGTTTTATCTGCTGGGTAATTTCCGTGGTCTTTACTGTAATTTCCATGAACCGCAAATTTTCTATAATTTTTTTTAGCAAAAGTATAGATAGCCCAGTAAAAATCTACATTTAAATCGCAAAACGCGATGTAAAGCTGCATTTTTGGTATGTTATTTGGACCCCTTAAGGGAGTGTGGAACCATGTTTTGCAAGCAAAAAAAAGTTGTGCTAGCTGCGTTATACGTGAAAAACTGCATTTATTTTCAGTTTTTGCAGTTTTATTAAAAAACTATGAGCTTTTGACATTAGTTGTCTAAATCATTTTGAAAGTGTATTAAATTTCAAACAATTAAAGCCAACTTTCAGCTCTGTATGTCTAATAGTTTTTGAGATATGATGCTTGAAATATTGACACTCACCGGCATATCTAACCGCCTACACCGTTATTTTCATATAAACGTGCTCACTTCACAGTCTCATACATAAAAAAGGTTGTGCATCTCTGCAATGATTTGTATGTTGATAGATTAGTCAGGTGCTCATTTTTCAAATAAAAATGTCAAATAAGTATAGATACCTCTTAATTTATCCAAAAAGAGGAAAAGGTAAACCAATTTCCTCGTTTCATACAATGATATATGGTATTAAAATTATGCATTGCTTTATTGCATTTTTGACGAAATTGAGAGATGTCTATGCTTATTTGACATTCTTATTCGAAAAACGAGCACCTTCCTAAACTTTTAAACATACAAACCAACGCAGAGATGCGTATACTTTTATATTTATGAGACTGTGAAGTGAGCATGTTTGTATGAAAATAACGGTGTAGGCGGTTAGATATGCCGGTGAGTGTCAATATTTCAAGCATCATATCTCAAAAACTATTAAACATACAGAGCTGAAAGTTGGCTTTAATTACACTTTCAAAATGATTTAGACAACTAATGTCAAAAGCTCATAGTTTTTTTAATAAAACTGCAAAAACTGAAAATAAATGCAGTTTTTCACGTATAGCGCAGCTAGCACAACTTTTTTTTGCTTGCAAAACATGGTTCCACACTCCCTTAAGGGGTCCAAATGACATACCAAAAATGCAGCTTTACATCGCGTTTTGCGATTTTAGGAAAAACATTTGTAAGAATATACTGGCCTAAGATCCGCTACGTGGCGAATTTTTATATGATATTTGAATTTGCATAATCTTTCAAAATTTTTGTGTAATTCACTTGAATTTAGTGATTTCAAAAATTCCATGGAAATTACACGGAGAACACTTTTCCGAAGAACTACCCATTAATATCCGGCAAAATTATGCAACCTGAGGCTCTAACAGAGATGTGTTTTTTTACCAGATTTCGGTATGTTTGCAAGTCCGTACATAAACTTGAACGTGGACCTTCCATCAGTCGATAAAAAATCACACATACGTGGTATCGTTATGTTTGCGAACCATTTAATAATGGTGATTTGGACAAGCAATGTAGTGTTAGGTGGTCCAGCAAGAACGATGCAAATAATTCGATGTGTGAAACGTGTACAGAAGGTAATAATGACTACAAACTAAAGGAAGGGGGCATGTGATGTGATGAAGCTTTTTTTCAAACCCTTAAGATTATTGCTTGCAATACTTAGATACCTACCTACGACATCACTAAGAAAATCTGATGACAGAGAAAAATAGGTACTAATATAACGTACTTTATTCAAAGTGTTTTCTAAATAAATATTATTTTATTCGTTCTTTCTTTCTATTATAATACTAATTTTCACACCACATGCTCGACAATGCCGAATTATATGTAATGTAAACCTTACCGAAAGCAAGACATTGGTGTCAATTCGGTTAGCAACGACTTAACTAAATTGACAGGACTAAACTAAATTTAGTTTTCCATCCTTTTCTTTCTGTATCGAAAAGACAAGAACAGAATGCTAAAATTAAGTTTAGTCCTGTCAATTTTGTTAAGTCGTGCTAACCGAATCGACACCATTATATCTCTTGGCTTTAGCCGGGTTATAATGTTCTATTATAACCCGCTGGTCAATAATGTGATTTTCACTTTCATAATTCTTATTGCTATGTCCATAAAGTCTAATTTCACTAAACAGAATGTGTCCTCAGCGGGCGCGGCCAACTCGATTTTCGAAGACCGAGGCCGTGGCCCACTAGATTCGCACTGAGACAAACTTCATTTGTTTGTCAAATCGAGTAGGCCACGCCAGCTGAAAGAAGTTGCTATAGCCGTAGCTACTAGTACTACTAGCTTTAGAAGATTCTATAAATTTTTATTGTCTCGCATAAAGTGAGAAAAGTAGAGTATACACCACCGGGATAAAACTGTTTTTTTCTTGGGCGCTTGAATCCCTCACTGCACTCAGGACTCAATCTTAATTCCCTCGCGTTGCTCGGGAATTAACTTATAACACCCTTGCTGCGCTCGGGAGTTAAATTTGGAGTCCTTCGTTACGTTCAGGATTCAATGTAGCTCCCGTGACATAAAACAGTGCTTTATCCCCTTGGTGTATAATCTACTATAAATTGTACAAATTAAAAATGAATTAAGCCACTCAAGTACCTCCTAGAGAAGTTAATTTGTTAATTTTATACTTTACAAAACAGATAGTTAACTTTTTTACGAATGTTTTAAGAGCTGAGTTTTAAAGAAATTTTAAGAACTGAGTCACAAAATAAGCTTAAATCCTACAATATAACCTGAATGAAGTTGTTGTTGATAGCTTTGAAATTTGCAAGTACCTATTAGATAATAGGTGTGCTGATGGTTCTACACGTTTTTGATAATTGATATTTAAGGTGACGAAAACGATAAACGAGGAGTACATAAAATGGTACTCACACAGAGATGTGAAAATCTTCGTGATCAGCGGTCTGTCAATCTTTCTCTCATTTTTGGGTTTTGCTGTTAATGATTGGTATATTATCTCACTCAAAATCACCACTGGACGGATTATAATTTGTAAGTATATTATAATAGGTACCTAAGTACCTACTGTATTACCTTAACATTTTAATAGGTGCTAACTTAATTTGATTTAGGTACTTATTTGACAGCAGAAGATGTTTTTGGGCTTTTGTGGGCAGTTTTGCTCTAGATATTCCATTGCGAATCATCCATCAACAACCATTTTTAATTTTCCCACTGCTGGACCCCAGGCTTTTCTTAGATAATAAGAAAGAGACAGATACGAAGGTCGGGCCACAAACCGCCATGCGAATCCAACGCGGGCTGGTGGGTGTTAACGGCTACAAATGCAGCTGAGACTAACGAGGAGCTCGAGATAGTAAATTAATTCACACTTTCCGACTGACCTAAGCGATAAATAACCACTACAATGGTAGGCATAGGCAGCATGTGCTAGGGCTAGGGCTTAGCGGATTTAGCGGCTAAACCATTGCGCCATCGAGCTTCTTATTGCAAGCAACTGGTGGATCCAAAAATTCGTGGCCTAACGTAGAAATAGCTTTGACAGTTTTGTAAATTTACCCTCACTCTTTAGTATGGTTCTTCAATAGTAAATGTGCGAAGTTTTGTTCCGATACTGCAAGCCATATTTTTTTTTTGATCATTTGTTTGATGCTATCTGACATCTTTTTCAATAATGGAGAAAATTGAACACCGAGCAGTGATCAAGTACCTCAGTAAAAAAGGCCTATCACCAAAAGATATTCATCAAGATATGGTGAGCACTTTGGGTGAGTCAGCTCCATCGTATTCCAGTGTAAAAAAGTGGGTGGCTGAGTTTAAGCAGGGTCGGGAGAGTATTGAAGATGACCCTAGGAGCGGTAGGCCTTCAACGTCTACCACGAAGGAAAACATTGAAAAAATATGTGATCTTATTCTGAGTGACCGAAGATTGACCATCAGTAAGATAGCTAAGATCACAGGCATTGGTTATGGTCGGGTACAAAATATTGTAACTCAAGAATTAGGGTTCCATAAGGTTTCTGCTCGTTGGGTTCCGAGATTGCTTTCAGCTGAACAAAAACGAGTTCGTTTCACAATTTCCCGTGACTGTTTGGAGCTTTTTGAGGTAGATCCAGAGGATTTTTTATCCCGGTTTGTTACCATGGATGAAAGCTGGGTTCACCACCATACTCCTGAATCTAAGCAACAATCGAAGCAGTGGAAAAGATCTGGCTCTCCAACTCCAAAGAAAGCCAAAGTCGTTTTGTCGACCAACAAAGTCATGGCTTCAGTTTTTTGGGATGCAAAGGGAATTATTTTCGTGGATTATTAACCAAAGGGCGAAACTATGAATTCAAGTTATTATTGTAACCTTTTACGACGACTAAGGGAAGAAATCAAAGAAAAAAGGCCGGGTATGTTACGGAAGAAAGTGTTGTTCCATCAAGACAACGCCCGGGTTCACACTTCAGCTGAAACAATCCATAATTGTGGCTACGAAATATTGCCCCATCCACCTTATTCGCCGGATTTAGCCCCCTCAGACTACCACTTATTTCCAAATTAAAAAAAACACTTAGGTGGTTCGAAATTTTCGGACAGGAACGAGGTGATAGCCGCAGTAAATGATTATTTTGAGAACCTTCAGGAATCATTTTTTTTCGAAGGTATAAACAAGGTGCAGGTCCGGTGGAAGAAATGCATTGACCTAAACGGAGACTATGTCGAAAAATAAAAATTATTTCAGACCCACTTATCTTTCATTTTCATGGTCGGGCTTAGAACTTTTGGATCCACCCTCGTATAATGAAATGACAAGTAAGTAGTAGTTACTAAGTACATTCTAAGTACATTAGAAATGGCAAGTCGAGCGCTCTTTGTTTTTTAGATTTTCTTATACTTTTTGTTTCCAGTTGAGACTTTGTACAACAACCCAATATTCTTTATGATGCACCTTATCGTGATGATGGCAAAGTTACAGTTCACGATCAGTTCTATGATAGTGTTTTCAACAATCAGATCAATCAATGACGTTCTTGAGCAAATCGAAAAGTCATCTTCGAGTCAGAATGGCTTACTATGTGAGTTAAAGTTCATCAGCAATTTATTTTATTGTCTTTTTGCTATCAATATTTAAGATTCTTCAGATCCCTGGGTTCTTGCGTCAGATCCATAAGCTATGTTTTATTGGTATAAATTGTTCTGAAAATTCCTGAAGACAGAATTTGCTTGACTTTGAAGCATGGAGCCATGTATCAGAACCCATTAGTGGCAAGAAAGCATTGTTAGCATTATAATTAATTTAATCCTATATCACACTAATATTCTAACTTTTATTCGAAACTTTGTATGCATGCATGCAAACCTAACACCGCGACTGACGCTGATGATGCTGTGCGCAGGTGTTCCAGGTTACAGAAAAATGAAGCCGACTGACGAAGTAATCCGTCACTTGTCCTCGTTGTATGTGGAGACCTGCGACGTGGTCGAGCAGTTGGATTCCAGCTGCGGCAGCAACATCCTGCTGCTTTTGATGAGCTGCTTCTTACAGCTGATCACGCAGTCTTATTGGCTGTCACAAGATATTTGTAAGACAGTGTTTAAGAAGTCTTCTTTAGAGGTGTCGTAGTGTGCTTTGGCTTTATGAATATCTTTAATTTAGGACAAAACGGAACGTGGTGGTGGACTGGCTGGCACACCACTTTTCATGATTCCTGAGTCCTCTAAGATCCCGGGTTCAATCCCTCAGGGTTAATGTACAAAATTTGCTTTTTGTTTTTGATACATATCACAACTTGACCTCTAGCAACTTACTTAGAGATCAGAGCAACGTGATACATACGTGATACGTGATGTTGTCCAATATATTACCAAATTAAGTTTAGTTTACTTGCCTCTACAATAATTGGTCAGGCTTGTTTTAGCGTTGAGTTTATCTCTTTTATTTACCAATATTTTTTTATCATTGCAGTCATTTCATTGAGGTCCGTCGAGTCCTTCCCCACAATGCTTTCACATCTGATTTGGTGCCTGAGTCAGATCGTGTGGTTGATGGAAGTGGTAGAGCCATGTCATCAAACGAAGCTTGAGGTAGTTACTTAACCAGTGTTTTACATGAGTTTTGATATTGGCAAATTAACTGTTGATTTGAGATAGTATAGTTTTGATTAAGATTTTTCTCTTGAGCCCTATTACACGCAGCTGCGTCCGTGCTACGACCGCATTGGAACGCATATGCGTAGGTTGGTTATGGCATCAATTATAGTTAAAAGAAGACAACCCTAATGGCGTCAGAAGAGATAAGAGCAGTGTTTCTTTCAGGTACTACTTCGGGGGGGCGTGCCCCCCCGGAGCAGCCTTAGTGCCCCCCCTGGAGAAAAATGAGTTGTGTGTAGGTAGACGGGCAGACTGGTGTAGTGAACGACGGACGAGCTCCCCCGAACCTCTTAATTGCCCCCCCGGGTAATTTTATTTGAAAGAAACACTGGATAAGAGGCTACTCGATAGAAAGAGAGGCAACTTCTAGGTGAATTTAACTGTGGGAAGGGAGCGCTGTGCGACCTGAATTGCACTTTATTGTATCAAAACAAAAGTAGCTATTTATTTAAATGATATAGCTGAGTATCCCTTCTGTACCTGTACTGTTTTGTATTCCGTGGTTATGGTAGCATCAACTTTAAGCATATTTAATTGAATTTGGTTGTCATCACTGAGGGGTACATAATAATATGCTATGTCAGACCACCCGTCTTACTAGTATTTAACACAGCTCCACCTTTTTTGTCATACACATCGTTTACTAGAGCGAGTATACTTTTCGGCGAGGGCAGCTGACCGATGCCAAAGAACACGAAAGCAGCCGAGGGGTTTTCTCGATCTACTATCACTAAATCAACGATTTTTATAGAGACTCGGCATGCAAAATACAGTGTCAGACGGCTCAATGTAGCTCTCCTCAGCCTATAAATATAGCTTAATATTATAAAATATGAATTCCAGGTCGATCGCACCAGCTTATTGATCAGCAACTTATCCAACAATCTTACCGTACGCTCCATCTCCGAGGAGTTAGAGAAACTATCCCAATATCTCGCGTTGAACCAAGTGGGATACTCGCCGATGGGAGTGTGCACATTGTCACGGTCTATCATTGCTACGGTACGTTTGTAGCTCATGGGTTTCACCTCATTCACCGTACGCGCCATCTCAGAGGAGTTAGAGAAACTATCCCAATATCTCGCGTTGAACCATGTGAGTTACTCACCGATGGGAGTGGTGTGCAGTGCACATTGTCACGGTCTATCATCGCTACGGTAAGATTGTAACTCATGGGTGTCAGCTCACTCACCGTACGCTCCATCTCAGAGGAGTTGGAGAAACTATCCCAATATCTCGCGTTGAACCAAGTGGGATACTCTCCGATGGGAGTGTGCACTGCACATTGTCTCTGTCTATCTTCGCTACGGTAATGGTCTCACCTCACTCACCGTACGCTCCATATCAGTGAAGTTAGATAAAATCCCTAAGCGATGTGCAGTGAGTCAATTGGGGCGGGCTATTTGCTTTTGTTGTGACATTCACATTTTATACATACAACACGTAAGGTCAAGAAATAAACTAAGAATTTTTTTCTTTACAGATAATAGCAAATGTTACAACTTACCTTGTCATAATTATTCAGTTCCAAACTGCGGATGTCGAGAAGAATGAAAACTAAATTGGGATTAATAAAAATCTAATTTTAAACCACTGTTTGATAATTAACTGTAACTTTTTAGATGGAATGCATTTACACTTCAAGGTAGAGATCAGCGGTTGCGTATGCGCAGGTCTTAACAAATTATTGATTTCTACGTTTATAATATGAAAACTTTTCATATTAAAATATGCAGGATGTTATAAATTACAAAATATAATTTATTTTAAGGGGTTATTCTGAATATTCTGAATTGAGTCTAGTACACAGGAATCTTCAAAACAATATTTTTCAAATAATTATACCGATGTTATTTCAAATACTGAATAGTTACTAAGTAGTCATTAATCAAATGTTTCTTTAATGTATCGAATTTATTTGAAATAAAATGTTTGATGTACAGATACATATTGTGTATATTTTTAATATTTCCATATCTACCTTGATAAGTTTACCTTTATACCGTGTCATTAGTTGTCTTCTCACCTTAACTTCGGCACCTCCATCTATTTCAGTTTTATTTAAAAATGTTCTTTTATGTAATTCTTTACTATTAACACCACCACATTTAAAATAATATTTTATTAATATTCTACATTTTAATTTGGAAAGAGCAACCAAGCTTTTATATCATTTTAGCAAACGTCGTTAAAAATAAAAACGAAATCTTTTCCACACAGACAAATTATAGAATTTCCTCGCAAACCAAGTTTCGCACCACTAGGTACCTAACGTCATTTACATTTTCTATTTTTAATCAGCTAAATGCTAGGTATACAGACATAAAAGGTACACACCTACCTTTTTTCGTGGTAGGTGTCAATCGTAAAAACCACACCAGTTTATTTGGTGACAATAATTTCACCTCGGTGTTGTCATGCTGCATAGGTAGCAGCAGATGCTGAACCATTTGCTTGTTCATATGTCATTTTGTAATACATTTTACTCTTATTTTACTACACATTGTAAACCGGTTAGCTACTATTGTTTATGTTTATGATTGTATTGTTACTTTTTTTCGCCTACACAATAAATATTTTTTGGACTTATACCTAAATATGCTGGTAAAACTTCAGAAATTCTAATTCAATATAGATGAAGTGGCAGTGCAATGGGCGGGACACATAGCAAGAAGAACCGATGGCCTTTGGGGCGGAGGCTCTGGAATGGCGACCGCGCACCGGACGACGCTCCGTGGGTAGCCCCCGACAAGGGGGACCGACGATCTGGTGAAGGTCGCGGTGCGCCGCTGGATGCGGGCAGCGCAGGACCGATCGTCGTGATCCTTGGGGGAGGCCTATACCCAGCAGTGGGTGTCGTGCGGCTGATATGATGATGATGATATGCGACATCAATATTTTTGAGTTGACTAGATTTTTATACGTCTCCCAAGGGATCGTAAAATTTTTTGAACGTGTTTCTGCAAGAAAACTCATGGACAACGAAGGGATCCCATAACGTAACGTCGAACGAGTGGTAGGAAAATAGATTCAAAAGTACTTAATAATTTGAATAAAGTGATTTTTATTTTAACTTTGACTTGTAAGGGTTACTTTATTTCCTATTGAACCCTAAAAATAATAGATTGTCAAAAAGTGTTAATATTTATTGAATCGAACCAAAACATTTCTGCGGTGGTGTCGTGTGAGGCGGGTCGTTACGTTCCCTCAAATATGGTTGAGCGAAGCGATGGCTGGTTCATGCGTCATGCTCGTGAACGGGTGCTGCCAGTGGGAATGGGTCTGCTTCTGTCTGCTTGTATTAAGGGCGCCGTAAAACTCGTATATAAAAGATCTGTTTTATATTGTCTGTATGTATGGAACTTCTTACTCAAAAAATATAATTCTTAATAGCTTACCTTGTTTTGATTTATTTAATTGCAATATTTTTACTTTCTATAGTCAGTAGTTTAGTGAAAGACCTATGAAAAGCTTTTCGATATAAATTTTCAATTCGATGCCTTAACATAGGTAGTCTTAGTATGTCATGCTATCTTTAATCATTTCTGCGGTGGTGTCGTATGAGGCGGGTCGTTACGTTCCCTCAAATATGGTTGAGCGAAGCGATGGCTGGTTCATGCGTCATGCTCGTGAACGGGTGCTGCCAGTGGGAATGGGTCTGCTTCTGTCTGCTTGTATTAAGGGCGCCGTAAAACTCGTATATAAAAGATCTGTTTTATATTGTCTGTATGTATGGCACTTCTTACTCAAAAAATATAATTCTTAATAGCTTACCTTGTTTTGATTTATTTAATTGCAATATTTTTACTTTCTATAGTCAGTAGTTTAGTGAAAGACCTATGAAAAGCTTTTCGATATAAATTTTCAATTCGATGCCTTAACATAGGTAGTCTTAGTATGTCATGCTATCTTTAATCATTTCTGCGGTGGTGTCGTATGAGGCGGGTCGTTACGTTCCCTCAAATATGGTTGAGCGAAGAGATGGCTGGTTCATGCGTCATGTTCGGGAACTGGTGCTGCCAGTGGGAATGGGTCTGCTTCTGACTACCTATCTTAATGCATATTGAATTGTATGTTTTTCTTTTATTTTTATTTATTGTAACAGCCTAGACTGAATAACAAGTTCAAACTTTGAATTTAGCTTAAAATCTGTAAATTGATTAAGAAATTTGAAACTCATTAAGAAATGAGCTAATTCAATAATGTTATTTATTTGTTAATCTTTGTTAATATAAAGTCTGGAAACGATATACATATTTGTAAATATCGTTCCATCTGATTGATAAAGCTGACAAGTTTTTTGCGCCCATTTTTCTTGTCAGTTAAAAGACGTCATAATGGGTGGTAGGGTAAAAGAATTGACGATTTAAAAATGCTTATTATGTGAGCTTATTTAAATAAAATATATTTCACTTTCACTTTCAATGCTGATTTTAGTCTACCTACTTAATTAATATTTTATATGCTATGCTCTTATTTCAGGTCCGATATGGTTCGCAAAAAAACATCCTAAATCCTTTTTAATAAATTGACTTAATTAAAATGAGTGTATCGCTTGATCTTATGTCATTGGTGCCCACGCTATCACCTATCCTACGGCTACCCCACACGAAAGCGATGTTTTTGAAAAGTCGGTTGTCAAGCAGTTTGGTAGACAGTGGGTGATGACAGGATCTTAAGAAGTCAACTTGGTAATAAAATAAATATCTTTGATCAATGATATCTTCAAAGTAATAGTATATTACAGCCGAGAACGAAAAGTTAGCATTTGCATTGTCGGACGAGGGCTTTGATCATTCGAGGCAATGCAAATAGACTCATTATAGGGCTTGTATTAAGCTTTTCCCAAGAAATAAGAAGAAATAAAATGTTGTTAGTAACACACACAGACCGCCCTATAAAATGGGTGATCTTATTTAGGTACATATAAAAGTACTTTATTTAAAAAATACCTAATATGTAGGTATATATTTACCATAGACTGAAAATTTGTCGCTAAGTTTATGATATTTACTTACTCTGGCATAAGCTTGAATAAATATTATTAATAAATCAACTTGTACTATTTTTTAAATATTACATATGGCCTGTTTCAACTATATTTGGCGAGCAATCCTTACTAATATTATAAATGCGAAAGTAAATAAGTTTGTTTGTTTGTTACACTTATACTCAATCAATCATAATTAAATTTTGCATATGCGTTGTCAGGGTACAGGTACAGCTGAAAAGGTAGGTACTGTTCTCGAGGGATATAAAAAATCTTTTCACATAGACGAAGGCGCGGGCGGTTGCTAGTTTCATATAAATTTTGTTCCAATTTTAAATTAAACCACCAAGTTTTAATAATAAATTGTGAAACAGTAAATAATCAAAATAAAAAATAAGGATTCTATATTCGAAATATTAACTTGAATAATCAAGTAGGTACTTGGACAATAACACAAAACTATTTATCAATCAAGTGATCAAACAAACAATACAAGTCATTTGTAACGTAGGCAAATATTTTCTACAACCATTGAATATTTATTGTCCAAATTCAAGAAATAACGGGCATGTTTATTCTGTTGGGGCATTTCTACGGGAAGTACCGATTGATCTACTCTAGCGAAAAAAGTACCTTTAAAATCTAATTACATACTTGAAAAAATCACACGTATTAATAGGACTCTTGGCCTGACGGAGAGCATATCCAAAAGACCGTCAGAATTTATAAAACACCAAAAAAATTCCTAAAGTTTGAAAACGGGCAGAATTTGGCTTAAAATGGCGTGTCGCCTTTCCAGAATTTGTTCGTTATTGTTTCATAACTCTTAAAATAATAACTTGTTCATTAAAATTCCAGCATTCACAGAACAAGGGATAGATAATAAAGGCATATGTGTAATTATATTTAATGCGAATCATTGGGTTTTAACACAATAACACATTTTAATTTTGTCGCAAGCGTGTGCCTCAATTTGGTGAAATTTAGTTTTCCTTACCTAAGTCACTAACTATGTACAGTACGAACGCACATTACTGATTCCCGCCACCCAGCAGCTGCGCCTGAGCAGCTAAGCAGTGTGGACGGGAGGACTGCTGCATTTTTTCGAAGGTTCAAAGTCATTCGGTGTTTTTTGGGTTCGGGTCATTTCTCAAATCGGTGGATGACATAAATTTTATTTATGAAGTATTTAATGAGATTTGTGCTAAATTAATTGAATGTTTAATTGACATCTTCCAGTATTTTTCGTAGAAATTGCTTTAATTGCTTTAATTGCTTAAATGGCTTTGATGAATTGTGTTATTTTCTCAATTCAGTGGATCTCAATTCCTTTGAAAATGGGGCATCGAATTGAGAAAAATTACATGGAATTGAGATTTCACTTGTCAAAAACTATGATTAAGCCATATTATGATTTTTTTTTTATTGACCGAGCGAGCACGAAGTGCGAGCGAAGCGTCTCTGCTTCAGCTTGGGCAAAAATTCTTTCGTATGTCTGTATGTTCTCTTCTACAGGTCGCATTTCACAACCGATTCTCGTGAAAATTTGTGAGCAGGTTCGAAAATTATATGGAATTTTTTTGTCGAGCCAGATTTTTTTAATTTTTCAAAATGGTGGAGATATGTTAAAAAAAAAAGATTTTTCGGCTTTCCAGCGCTGTCTGTTCTCCTCTACAGGTCGCATTTCTCAAGCGATTCTCGTGAAATTTTGTGAGCAGGTTTGAAAATTATATATAATTTTTTTGTCATGCCACTTTTTTGATTTTTTTCGAAATGGCGGAGATATGTAAAAAAAAACCTATTGCAGTCCAGCTTTCCGGCTCTGTCTTTTCTCCTCTACAGGTCGCATCTCTTAACCGAATTTCATAAAATTTTGTGGGCAGGTTCGAAAATCATATAGATTTTTTTAAGTTGAGACAGTTTTTCTAAATTTTTCGTAACGGCGGAGATATGTAAGAAAAATATATTTCAGTCCGGCTTTCTGACGCTAGATGTTCTCCTCTACAGGTCGCATTTCTCAACCGATTCTCGTGAAATTTTGTGAGCCGGTTCAAAAATAATATAGTTTTTTTGTCACGCCAGTTTTTGGAAATTTTTCAAAATGACGGAGAAATGTTAAAAATACAATGTTATAAATGTTAAAAATACATATTTCAGTCCGGCTTTCCAGGGCTGTCTGTTTTCCTCTACAAGTAGCATTTCTCAACCGATTCTCGTAAAATTTTGTAAGCTGGTTTGGAAATTGTATAGATTTCTTATGTCAAGCCAGTTTTTAATTTTTTTTCTAAATGGCGGAGATAATGTAAAAAAATCAAATTTCAGTCCGTATTTCCAGCGCTGGCTGTTCTCCTCTACAGGTCGCATTTCTCAACCGATCTCGGTGAAATTTTGTGAGCAGGTTCGATAAAGTTTTTCGAAATTTGTGAAAATGACGGAGATATGTAAAAAACCATATTTAATTCCAGCTTTCCGGCTGTTTGATCTCCTCTACAAGTCGCATTTCTCAACAGATTCTGGTGAAATTTTGTGAGTAGGTTCGATAATTATATATAACTGTTCAGTCAAGCCAATTTTTGCAAATTTATAAAAAAAATACTTACCCATTTTGAAAAATGATCAAAATTAGAAGCACCATCTAGCTGCAATACTCACGTACCTACTGTGTGCTTTGAAAACTTCATGGCGACATTTTATTTTATTTTTTCGCGAGGTCTACAGCTCACGGAGCCACTAGTTATAAAGTTTACATGAATATCTTAAAAGTACGGTACAAACACAAGTTACATTAACTTTACCGTGTACCGGTGTAGCCGTCAAATTCATTATGTGTATGCATAATAAATATTACTTAGGTGACAGAAAGTCTTTTACGATAAACTATTAAGGAAAAAAAAAACACTTAGAAACTCAGACACAGCAAGCCGCGGAATAAAGGAATGATCATGCCCTCACTGCGTGGTAAACGGCGGCAGCCGGCCAGCGCCTAGCAACCACCGGCGATCGTCGGGCCAACTCGTGTATCCCCGACTCCGTGCTCGTCGTACTGCTATCGGAATTGTTTATAAGGGGTGTTGTTTTTATTTCTTTTATTGAATGCATTTTTTTTAAGTTTATGCTATTATTAATTTATTATAATTTATTAATGAAGTAATTCTTTAGCTTGTTTTTTATGTTTTTAGTTGTAATTTCTTCTTTTAATTGTGACAGTAATCGATTTATAAGATCAGGAATCATATATTCAAGGGTACGTTTTCCGTATAAATTATTAAATTTTGGTAAGACTTATTTGTTATTATTAGCACTGCGAGTTGAGCCAGTATATTTTCTTAATGTTTTGTTATTTTTTTCATTAAAATATTCTTCTAACAATAATGTGTAATTTAACAATACTATCATGTGTATTCTAACAATAATGTCAATTCGATGCTTTCTCAATTAGGTGCTTAACTTTTCACATAAACTACTTCACAATATCTGGTGCCATTGTAATTTTCAGATTCAGGATGGAATAAACTTCAATCTTTGTTATTAAATTACTTATAAAAACCAAATTTCAATTCAACCACCGAATTGAGAAAAAAAATACCCGTTTGTAGAAATGTCCTGAATAAACATGGAATCCAATAATCACCCTTGTGGGAGTCACAATTTTGAATTACGGTTGTTAAACGCCGCTCATGTTTTTCCATGTAGTTTTAATTCTAGTTTTAACAACAACGACTGTATAATTCTGAGCTATGAGTGAGTATTGCAATACGTAGGCGCCAAAAAAATATATTCATATTTCAAAGATTTTATCTCAAGTCCTCGAATGCCTAACTTGGATTGGAATGGTTACCTTTCAGAGATCTTACTATGGCTTAATATTCTACTAGTAACTACTAAATATTTACTACTTGTATACTATATACAACCTTAAAAAATATTTTAGAGCCTATTTTTGTTATCTATCCTATTTTTAGTGTTAAATTTGAAATTTTTGCATTCACAATGCTATTTTTATTCTATCCTTGATGGAATAATGACGTCATACTTTTGTATTGCCTTACAAAATTTGACGTATTGATTATATTTTGACTTTTTTATCCCTGTTTTCCAGTTAAGGTGAAACCCATTAAGTCTTTGGAGGATAAAAGAAAAGACCAATTAGAATGTACCGTGTCAGGCGGCTTGTACCGCGTTATGTGGTGGTCGCGCTGTGTCGGGGTGGCTCCTGTGTGGTTCACCAAGCTGAACGGTGTCTGTGAATGGAAAGTCCAAACTTCTATAACAGTATTCGTCCTTAGCTTTATATTCGTAATTTTATTGGGTAAGTATAATTTAGCACCTACTTAATACTTAACATTTAGAAGTATTCGCAGATTGTCACATTGATTTGTTTTAAGAATAAACAATATCTTTATATTTGTTGTGATTACAACTATTACTTTAAATCTAGTGATCATTATTGAGACCGTATAATTATTATCATCTATAAATTGTACATAAAATAAGTAACGTGTGATATAAAGGTGACATAGCACTGTTTTTAACCGACTTCAAAAAGGAGGAGGAGCTCTATTTGTTTCAGTCTGTAATTAATTTATAATATGTTTTTGTGTATGTTCACCAATTACTCGAAGACAGCTGAACCGTTTGAAATGATTCAAACGTTATGTTCAATGTGGTCCCATTTATTAAATTTTGAAATCGGTTCAGTAGTTTTCATCTAATTCTGTATATCTACCAATAATTTATTACACATGTTTTTATGTATGACAATGACACAGCAGATATTAATATCCGGCATATTATGCATCTTGAGGCATTGACACAGGAATCATTTTTTTACCAGATTTCGGTATTTTTGCAAGTCCATACATAAAGTTGAACGTGGGCCCTTTATCATTCAATAACATATCACACATCCGTCATATGATTCTATTTGCGAACCATTTAATAATGGTGATTTGGACGAGCAACGCAGTGATAGGTGGTCCAGCAAGAACGATGCAAATAATTCGATGTGTGGAACGTGTACAGAAGGTAATAATGACTACAAATGAAAAATGTGATCAGAGGCTTTTTTTTAACCTTTATTTATTGCTTGCAATATATAGGTAACTTAGGTAACCAAGAAAATACGATGACAGAGAAGAATACTAATAAAATACTAACCTAACTTTTAAAAGAAGGTACGTTGATATAGGTACTTTACAAAACAGATAGTTAACATTTCAGTTATAATTTTTAAACTGAGTTTTTACAAAATAGATAAAAATAAAAACCTGAAATATCTACCAGAAAACCTTAAAAAAAATATTGTTGTTGATGGCGTTGAAATTCGCAAGTGTATGGATAGGTACTTATTTACTTAGCCTTAAAGTAAATATTATAGGTGTGCTGATGGTAAGTTCTAAACGTTTTTGATTGATCATATTATTTTAAGGTGACGAAAACGATAAACGAGGAGTACTTAAAATGGTACTCACATAGAGATATAAAAATCTTCGTGATCAGCGGTCTGTCAATCTTTCTCTCATTTTTGGGTTTTGCTGTTAATGATTGGTATATTATATCAGTCAAAGTCACCACTGGTCGGATTATAATTTGTAAGTATGATACCTATCTGCTATATTGCCATAATAGCTTAGGTGCTAACTTATTACACGACTGCCCAAAGCAAAAAGAGTGTATATGTGTTCAGGGTTCATGTATGTTTGTGGGTATGTGAGTGTCTTTATTCCACCATAAATTCTAATGCCTGAACTGATTTGGATAAATGGGGTATCGTTAGAATTCTTACAGCATCCCAAATGACACTGGCTATATATTTTTTAGAAAAAATCAATTTGGCGACTGTTCGACGCCATTTTCAAATGTGAAAAAAAAATGATTTTTCTATTATTACAATATGGGCATCAAATGAAAGGCCTTGATGAGCACATTCCAAAACTATATAATATGTCACTAAAATGTGTGAAATAAAAATAAATAAATTAAAAAATATTAAATCCACGACTGCCCTGCCAAAAACGAACTAAAAAGTAAAACAACAAGTATCATTGCAGTCGGGGGACCTCTTTGATCAAAAATTGTTCCATAATAAGGTCCCCCGACTGCAATGACACTTGTTGTTTTACTTTTTAGTTCGTTTTTGGCAGGGCAGTCGTGGGTTTAATATTTTTTTTATTTTTTTGATTAAGCTGCTTATTTGACAACAGAAGAAGGGCTATTGTGGAGTTTTGCTCGAGATATTCCATTGCGAAACTTTCATCATCAACCGCTGGACCCCAAGCCTTCCTTAGATAATAAGATATAGATATGGAGAACGGACCCAAACCACCATCCGAATCCAACGCTGGCGGGTGTTAGCGGCTACATCATGTAATACCTTTCTATTGAGAAAAAGTGTATTTGGAATGCAAATTTCTATATACAACAGTTGACCGAAAAATATAAAGATGCCGAAATATTGAACAATTTTAAAAATAAATTTTAAGAATTTTTTGGCTGAAAGAGCATACTACTATACTGACAAATTAAGTCATGAATTAATTAATAATATTGCACGATAATGTTTTATTTATATTTATTTTTAAATTTTTAAAGCTGACGTTTGATTTAATTTTCATTTTCATTTTTATTTTATATTCAATTTTTATTTTAAATTCAATTTTTATTTTAAATTGAATTTTTATTTTTATTTAATTTTTATTCTTACTTTAATTTTATTTTATCTTATTTTACAAACAAATGAAATACTGATTTAAAATTTTCAAAAATATGATAATATGTTGCACCTAATAATTATATTTTGAACACCAGAAATGGTTAGATATAGCGCTCCAATAATCTATAAGACCAACATTTTGTATATACCCATATTTTGCAAATAAAACTATTTGATTTGATTTTAAAAATGGAGCCGACACTAACAATGCTCAAGATAGTAAAATTTTGACTACACTGTCCAACTGATCTAAGCGATAAACCACTATAATTTAATGATCAAACGAACTTACCCTAAGTGAAGTTCGATCCTAATTATCCCTTCTTCGTCGAAGAGATTTAATTTGTTACAAAGTAGTAGCTCTGCTACTCGTTCGCACTCTGTCGCACGTAGTTCAGCGCCCAAGCGGGAAAGAGAAAGCAATAGCCTTCCCCTCCCCGCCTCCGACCATCGCTGCCCGCCGCCGCGTCAACCTCATTCAGTTTGGAGTAGTAAGGAAATACGTTGATATCCCCATCTATTATAGGGATACGGTTGTTGAACAAACAACTAGCAAGCGAGGGCTGGGACTTTAAATCTCTTCGACGAAGAAGGGATAATTAGGATCGAACTTCACTTAGGGTAAGTTCGTTTGATCATTAAATTATCCCTTCTTCGTCTCTGAGATTTAATTTGTTACAAAGTAGGATGTTTAGAGAAGATATCAATGTTATTAGAGGAAAGCCTTGTTTGTTTATATAAATAAACAAGGGTTAAGTGAACACACATTAAATTATTTTTAATAGTTAAATAAGATGAAAATAAGTCAGTGCTCCTGCAACTGCAACACAAAAAAAGTAGTTTTATTATAATGTCGGTTCTGTGACATTAGAGCCCCTTGCCTGGAAACACGCAAATATTGTCGATTGTCCAGTCCAAACAGCAGATTGCGAAAAGCATCCACAGAAAATCCGGCACACAGACTAGTAAGTGCACAAATTTTTCGTCACGAATGGCAGCAACTTGGCCGCCGCGCCGATGTGACCACATGTTACACAACATGATAAACAGGTAATGAGATAAAAAAAATGGGTGTAACATTCCTCCATTATAAATTTTGCCGAATGTTTGTGACGAGGCAGCATTGATATGTATTTTTTTTGGGGTTTGTATTAGTTCATAAGGGCGACAATATTTAAGATATTTATATAAATAAACACAAATACTTTTATTACAGAAATAAAAACTTAAAGAATGGAAAGTTCAACAAGTTGAGACTTACAGAAGATGATTAAACATCTGTCATTTAAATTTTAAATAATACATTATTTCGTCAAATCTTACTGTGTTACCTCAGATAATATAATACAATGATCTGAGTTGCTTAATTGAGTTAAGTACATGATCTGTATTCATTTGCTTAAAGCCAAGGCTAACAAGGTGACCAATGGGTGCTTAATTGTTCAAAATGTAAGTTATTTGGGAGCAACGAACTAAGATACTAAGGAAGTGTAATTCCGCTCAAAAAATAGCACCACGCAAACTACTATCGAGTGGGCGGGGCTAAAAAAGTACTAGCGAAGCACGATTTAGTCATGTCTGCCACGCGCTCGGCGACAGTCGTTAGCGTTACCACAAAAAATAATTAGAAAAATGATTAAAATGACGTCATGTGTGGTCAAGTGGTGAAAAAGACCAAAAAAAGGCAGCAAAACTATACAGACATAACATAACATAGGAAAGTAACATATTTTTCGTTTTTTAGAAATATCTATGAGCGTATACATACAAAATATGGTCGTTATTATGCAACAAGTGTTCAGTCGCTTTGTGGGGCAGAGTCAAATCTTCACATTCACTGCAATCACACATTTTTAAACAAGAATAAAACTCTCTCATGGAATTCAGTACAACAAAAAAAGGAAAATTTAAATCAAAATTTTGTAATGCTAAAAATGGCGCGTCCTGCAATATGCAATACATAGAAAACGAGTAATCTGATGTAATCTCCTTGTTTTTTATTATTATACAGGGTGTAGCAAAAACGCTGTCCAATCCGTGAAGGGATGATTAGGTAGGTACCTATAAAGATTCTATTCACGCAATCCTCTTTGATTAATGAGTAAAAATCCCTTTTTAAAATAGAATAAATAAAAAATGAAGAACTCACATTGCAACACCGAAGGCAGCAGAGTGGCACGACAAGTAGTGACGTCATGAGGTCAAGACCGTCAGATCAGAACACAAAGTAATGACAATTTCCAGAAACTATGATTTTTATGCAGCTCTGAAAACAGCTTTTTAATATGGAGTTTGATCCGCGGATCATTCTGCTGGAACCCCAATGTGAGATCTACTGCGAAAATGCTACTTTATATTTCCACCACCAATAGAAATACATGCCTAGCAACGGTGCACTAGATTGTCCCGAACACTTTGCAGCACACCTGTATTCCACTTAATTAGTACAAAATACAAATGTGGCTATTATTCGCAAACGCATTACGGATTCACTCTCACAAATGTTTTTAAACATCAACTGTAAACATGACCTCACAAATAAAAATCAAGGGGTGTCAAATCTGGAGATCGCGCTGGCTACGGAGTTGGTCCACCTCTTCCAATCCACCGTCACCCATATTGCTAGTTTAGGTATTTGCGCACCGGTCAATAAGCATGTTAAAATAGTCTGCATTTGAAAAAGATCTTGACAAGAATAAACTTTGACTTGGTGGAATACGCTGCTATAAAAAATACATTACGACAAACTGAGAACCTCCTCCTTTTTTGAAGTCGGTTAAAAAGGTGTCGCTATAAGAATTTTGTATTGCCAATTAAGGCATGCTTTTTTAAGTGAAAAATAAAAATAAAGCGACGTATTAATACTGTTGTTCTTTATCAGTCACACCTCTAAAAGACGTATTAAGGTGTTGCTCGCGCAAATGTGATAATTATCTACATAATATGAACTATACTTACATGTTATGAAAAAAAAATCTTTACAGAATACATTGTCTTTTATCAAGCATACCTATTTTATTTCAATAGCTTGCCTAATTTTAGTCCTTCTTGAAATCATATGTCTTACCAATTCGTGACAAATAATATGATGATCATTCATCAACATCATCATTTTATAATTTTCATAAAATAAAATAACAATAAAATCATCACAGCCGAAAGACGTCCACTGCTGACATGGGTCTCCTTTAGTTTTTTAGAGCGACTAGTTACAGGCGACTTGCATCAAGCGTATTCGAGCGGTCTTTACCAAGTCGTCCGTCTACATAATAAAACAAACATTATATCTAACAAACAATAATGTACTAATTTCATAAAACAATTTTATGATGCCGCCCAGCGCGCCGTAGTAGGTTAGGTGTACTGACTGCATTCTACGTTACACCGTCCTCGCCTCAATGACAAAGGCACGACAACGGCCCAATGAGTGACACGAGGCGAGTCAAATATCCAATCATGTTTGATCTGCGTTCAAAGCCCAGCCAATAGGAAACGTCATATGCGTTAGAATACAACCTAATACCGATTATGCGTGCATTGTAATAAGGTATGTTTTTACTAGTTCATTGTTGAGTTTGCGACCTTTTGTGTTACAGAATATGTGAAGGTGCCATTTTTTATGCAATATTTGTTAGGAGTTAGGCTTCCTTAGATCTTAGTTCGTTGTTTGGGAGTAAGTTTGACAGGTAATCTTAAACTATTGTGAGATTCAACGTTATAGTGTAACAAACATATCTATATTTTTTTTAGGTTATCATTGCCGGTGATATAGATTAAAAAAAATTGGGAGATATCTGAGCAATGATTGTTTAGTGGGATTCATTTAGAAAACAGTTATTTCGAAAACCTATTAAATCATTAATAAGTTTATAATAAGATATTATTTCTTGGCAATAGTTCCAATAAAAATAAAGATTTGCTTGCAGTATTATTCAAATACTGAGGCAAGATATCAATAAACACTTCTAACGCTTGACTAAGGAACGTTTGCCTTATAATATGCAGCTAGAGAAAACTGAGAGCGAGGATGATGTTTCTTTCTGCGAACAGATGAAAATAAATTAACGCTTGATGTGACTATTACCATCGCTATTTCTTTAACAGCAAGTTGATTAAGGTTTCAACGAGGGAATGGAGTTGCCTGCCACAAGTATATTATTATGTTTACCGGGTAGCTTCAATAATATAAGTGTATTTAATGTATTGTGTAATTACAGAAAATAAAAAAACGTTTTTTTTTTTCATTTCATTGAGAAACCATGGCCATGATAGCTATTAAGTCATTTGGCTTTGTCATATACAATAAAGTTATTCTTTTAAAATAAGTGAGGAAAAAAAAGCTGGGGAGGCGTTATTACGCCTATTGTTGATCATACCACTGCCATTTCTCGCAAGCAATTTAGCAATTTGATTTAATTGCAAGCAATGAACACCACTAATTCGATTCATTTATGAAATGGCAGTGGTGTTATTAATATACAACAAAAAACTTCAGTATAGGCACCTGCAGACAGACGGCGTGTTGCACATCCCAGCTGTAGCCAGCGCAGCCGCAGTGGTAGGCGCCGCCCATCGGGTAACAGACCATCAGTGCTAGTATACGCACGGTATGCGAAGGATTTTATACCAAAAAAGCAGATGCCGGTCATTAATGAGCAGCAATTTTTCCTCGTTTGTGCAAAATCTTATATTGTCTCACTTTAACTGGCTGCTGCACAGTCCATTGTCAAAGCAACGGAGAAAGTATTGAAAACTATTCGTTTATCATATTGGTCTAAGTATCAGGAAAAGAAATATATTATTTTTTCACCATACAATACAAAGTTAAAAAGGTCCATAGTACGATATAAAATGTAATTATTATATTAATCATTTTAATATAGTTAAACATTTATGCTCAATTTGTACAAGCCTTAAGCTTGTTCAATATTACAATTTTAAGTGTTAAAATAGTAATGCTACCCCCACCAAGCGCGCTGCCTCGCGAGGCAAGACGTTTGCCGAGTGTGACGGGCCTCGCACGAGGCTGCTTGCTTGGTGGGGACCCGCCTAATCGCGTAAAAACGGCTGGTCGGATCCTGGTTGAAGGTTCCCTAAGGATTTTCTCTAATATCCACGCGGACGAAGTCGCGGGCGGAAGCTAGTTTATTACAATAATCAGAATTAGGTCCAGAGATATTAGTAGGTATCCCGTTCCCGTTTCTTTACACTTTCCCGTTTCCGTTCGCGCTCGCGTTCCCGTTCCTGTTCACGTTCCCGTTCCCATTCCCGTTCCCGTCCCCTGGGGCTGAATCATGTCCAGCGTGTTGGACTTCAAAATAAATGTCATTATCGCAATCACCATCCCACAAAACCTCAAAAACGACATCCACATCGATTTTCATGTTTACTTATCCCATTTACCCCCTAAGGGATGATTTTCAAAATATGTGTTTGCCTTTTTATTTTTAGACGTACTCCTACGAATTTTAAAGTTGTAATGTCTATTTTATATTCTTTTATCACAAAATTTTACAAAATGTACAAAATTTTAACCCCATTTTTAACCTTTTAGGGGTTAAATCATGTCCACCGCGTTGGACTTCAAAATAAATGTCATTTTCGCAATCACCTTCTCATAAAACCTCAAGAACGACATCCATATCGATCTTTATGTTTACTCACCCCATTTAGCCACTAAGGGTTGTTTTTCGAAATCACAAAATATATGTTTCTCAATTTATTTTTAGACGTGCTCCTACGAAGTTTAAAGTTGTAATGTCTGTTTTATATAAATTTTCCATACAAAATTTGAACCCCATTTTCACCCCTTTAAGGGTTAAATCATGTTCACCGTGTTGGACTTCAAAATAAATGTCATTTTCGCAATCGTCATCCCAGAAAACCCCAAAAACGACATCCATATCTGTTTTAGGTTTATTTACCCCATTTCACCCCCATTTCATCCCCATAGGGGTTAAAATACTGCCAATAACAATATACGTTGCGTTAGATTTCCATCCATAAGCCTTTATTATAAATTTAGCGATTTTTACTTCGAAAACGAAGGATTAACTTCTAAACACAACTTCATCCCTTTTTTCACCCTTTCGGGGTAGAATTTTGAAAAAAGCTGAGACATGTATTTATTCATTTTCAATCATTAGCCTAAATACAACATTTTAAGATCCTAGCTTCAAAACTGAGTGACTTTCATACAAACTTTCATCCCTTATTTCATCCCCTTATGGATATAATTTCCAAAAATTCTTCCTTAGTGGATGCCTACACTGTATAAGGTATCTGTGTGCAAAGTTTCAACCTTCTAGGTTCAGCGGTTTGGGCTGTACGTTGATATCTCACTCAGTCAGTCAGTCAGGACTTTGAATTTTATATGTATAGATAACATCCTTACTAATATTAAAAATGCAAAAGTCCTTTTGTTTGTTTGTTTGTTACACCTTCACATCTTAACTACTGAATAGATCATCATGAAATTTTTATACACGTTGTCTAGGTTACAGAGAAGGACATACGGTACCTTTAATCCCGAAAGGAAAATATTGTTCCCGAGGGATAACAAGAAAGATTTCCATGCAGGCGAAGCCGTGTCTACCGAAGTCTACCTTCAACATTCGTATCACTTGCATAGTGACGGTATTTTACCGTTTCTCACGAATTAATTCACGTCTATAATTTCACTGATTTTAAGACTATAGTTAAACAAAAAAGTAACATTTTTGTGACTACGTGCGTCTTGCGCGCGCGCGCAACAAAGAATGAGGTTGACGCGGCGGCGGGCAGCGATGGTCGGAGGCAGGGAGGGGAAGGCTATTGCTTTCTCTTTCCCGCTTGGGCGCTGAACTACGTGCGACAGAGTGCGAACGAGTAGCAGAGCTACTACTTTGTAACAAATTAAATCTCAGAGACGAAGAAGGGATAATGGTAGGTAGAATGCGCTAAGGCTTAGCGGATTTAGCGGCTAAACCATTGTGCCATCGTAATATACATCGGTACACTAGAAATGGCAAGCCGTGCACTCTTTGTGTTTTAGATTTTCCTAAACTTTTTGTTTCCAGTTGAGTCTTTGTACAACAACCCAATATTCATCATGATGCACCTTATGGTGATGATGGCAAAGTTACAGTTCACGATCAGTTCTATGAAAGTGTTTTCAACAATCAGATCGATCAATGACGTTCTTGAGCAAATCGAAAAGTCATCTTCGAGCCAGAATGGTTTACTGTGTGAGTTCAACTTTTCAGCCGTTTTTTTTTTTTGTCTTTTTGCAATCATATTTAGGATTCTTCAGATCCATGGCTTTTTGCGTCAGATCCATAAGCTATATCTATGTTTTATTGGTTTAAAATTATTATGAAAATTCTGTTTAAACTTGTCTTTGAATTGAAGCATAGAGCCATGTATCAGATGAATGATCCATTGTGTCATAATAATTAAGAACTGTTATCATTAGAATTAATTTTTAGCCTATATTAATAGACAATAATGTTCTTACTTTTATTCGATACTTATGCATGCAAAACTAATAGTGAATGACGCTGATGATGCTGTGCGCAGGTGTTCAAGGTTACAGAAAAATGAAGCCGATCGACGAAGTAATCCGTCACTTGTCCTCGTTGTATGTGGAGACTTGCGACGTAGTCGAGCAGTTGAATTCCAGCTGCGGCTGCAACATCCTCCTGCTTTTGATGAGCTGCTTCTTACAGCTGATCACGCAGTCTTATTGGCTGTCACAAAATATTTGTAAGACGGTGTTTAAGAAGTCTTCATTAGAGCTACACATTGTGCTTTGGCTTTATAAATATCTTTAATTTAGGACAAATGGAACTGGTTTTCACACCCGTTTCCATGATATTGCCATCTCTAAGATCCCGGTTCAATCCCTGCAGGGTTGATGTATAAAAAGTAACTTTTCTATACTTTGCTAATTTTCTTTTTTTTTTTGTCGTTGCTTTTGGTCTGCATATCACAACTTGAGCTCTAGCCAGGGACTTCAAAACATAAAAGTCTTTGACTCTAATAACTTACTTAGAGATCAGATCAATAGCTATGTGATGTTGTCCAATATTTTTTTGTATCCATAATATGTACACTCCTACCAAATTAAGTTTTGTTTAGTTGCCTCTACAATAAATTGGTCAGGCTTGTTAAATAAAAAAATAGTTTTTCTTTTCCTCGCTCATTTCAGTCAGATATTATGCTAAGTGTTGAGTTTATCTCTTATATGATTTCGTTTACTTAACATTTTTTATCATTGCAGTCATTTCATTTAGTTCCTTCTCCAGTGTAATGCTTTCACATCTGATTTGGTGCCTGAGTCAGATCATGTGGTTGATGGAAGTGGTAGAGCCGTGTCATCAAACCAAGCTTGAGGTATTCAGTGTTTTTATATAAGTTTTGATATTGCAAATTAACTGTTGATTTACGATAGTATAGCTTCGATCAAGCTTTTGCCCTTGAGTTTTACACGCAGCTGCGTCCGTGCTTCGATCGCATTGGATCTTATGTATAGTATTTCATTCTGTGTGGCATTGGATCGCACATGAATCTAGGGCACTTGTCACACTGTATTCTCTAGTTTAAAATTTTGCACGAGACGAAAAAAAAACAAAAGACAAGTGCCTCTTTAGTTCTAAACGAATATTTCGATGGCGTACCAACTTATGGAAAAAGAAGTTACATATGGACTTTTTGCAATGAAAGCAAACATAGGAATAGTCATAATCTTTAAAAGATACTTACCATTGAAAAATGTCTTGGATATGGACAAGTGCCCTTTTGGAAATCATCGATTCACATGCATTGTAGGTATGACAGTTATGGCAATTGGCAGCATCAACTTTTAGCATTTAATTGAATTCGGTTCTCATCACTGAGGGGTATGCTTTATCGGACCACCCGACTTATTACCATTTTCCATAGCTCCATCTCTTTTTTTTGTCATATAAATCATTTGCTAGAGCGAGTATACCGTTCGGCAAGGATCGGCTCACCGATGTCAAAGAACACGAAAGCAGCCTAGGGGTTTTCTCGATCTAGATACTACCACTAAGTTAACGATTTTTATAGAGACCAAAGTATGCAAAATGAAGTGTCAAAAGGCCCCATGTAGCTCTCCTCAACCTATAAATATAAGTTAAATAAGTATTATAAAATATAAATTCCAGGTCGATCGCACAAGCTTATTGATCAGCAACTTATCCAATAATCTTACCGTACGCTCCATCTCAGAGGAGTTACAGAAACTATCCCAATATCTCGCGTTGAACCAAGTGGGATACTCTCCAATGGGAGTGTGCACATTGTCACGGTCTATCATCGCTACGGTAAGATTGTAAGTCATGGGTGTTAGCTCACTCACCGTACGCTCCATCTCAGATGAGTTAGAGAAACTATCCCAATATCTCGCGTTGAACCAAGTGGGATACTCTCCGATGGAAGTGTGCACATTGTCACTGTCTATTATCGCTACGGTAAGTTTGTAACTCATAGGTCTCACCTCACTCACCGTACGCTCCATCTCAGTGGAGTTAGAGAAACTATCCCAATACCTCGCGTTGAACCAAGTGGGATACTCTTCGATGGTAGTGTGCACGCTATACGGTCTATCATCTCTTTGGTAGGTATGTTTGTAACTCATCGGTCTCACTTCACTCACCGTACGCTCCATCTCAGAGGAGTAAGAGAGAAACTATCCCTACACCTCGCGTTGAGCCAAGTGGGATATACTCTCCGATGGGAGTGTGCACATTGTCATGGTCTATCATCTCTACGGTAAGTTTGTAACTCATCGGTCTCACTTCACTCACCGTAAGCTCCATCTCAGAGGAGTAAGAGAGAAACTATCCCTATGCCTCGCGTTGAGCCAAGTGGGATATACTCTCCGATGGGAGTGTGCACATTGTCACCGTCTATCATCTCTACGGTAAGTTTGTATCTCATCGATCTCACTTCACTCACCGTACGCTCCATCTCAGAGGAGTAAGAGAGAAACTATCCCTATACCTCGCGTTGAGCCAAGTGGGATATACTCTCCGATGGGAGTGTGCACATTGTCATGGTCTATCATCTCTACGGTAAGTTTGTAACTCATCGGTCTCACTTCACTCACCGTAAGCTCCATCTCAGAGGAGTAAGAGAGAAACTATCCCTATGCCTCGCGTTGAGCCAAGTGGGATATACTCTCCGATGGGAGTGTGCACATTGTCACCGTCTATCATCTCTACTGTAAGTTTGTAACTCATCGGTCTCACTTCACTCACCCTACCCTCCATCTCAGAAGAGTTAGAGAGAAACTATCCCAATACCTCGCGTTGAGCCAAGTGAGATACTCTCCGATGGTAGTGTGCACATTGTCACGGTCTATCATCGCTACGGTAGGTTTGTAACGTAAAATGTAAAGGGCACACACATTATTGTAGTATTGTCATTTTTTTCGTAAAAATTGATCGTTTACACGTGCAATTGAAGCGATTGTCAATTCTTTAAATAATGGCATTGACGAAAACTTTGACAATCGCAATTGATAGTTACCGGGGCGGCCTAATGCTACTGCTCCACCTGCGTTTACGTTAACGTTAATAGTAATGTCCAACTACGCTTTAGCTAAGGCATTAAATAATATATTTAGTACTGTCGTGTCGTTTGTAAATTAACAAGTTAAAGTATTGGCCACATCTGCGTAACGCCTAGATTAAAGCGTTAGGTTACGCGTGAAGACGTAGGTGGAGCCGTAGCATAAGAGAAAATCCGTACGAGGTGCATTGAGTCAAGTGGGGCGGGCTATTTGCTTTTGTTGTGAAATTCACATTTTTATACATACAGCACAAAAGGTCACGAAATAAATTACTTGTTTTTTTCTTTACAGATAATATCAAACGTCACAACTTACCTTGTCATTATTATTCAGTTCCAAACTACGGATGTCGAGAAGAAAGAAAAGAACTAGACAATTGGGATGAATAATCATCTAATTTTAAGCCACTGTTTGACAATTACCTGTAACTTTTTAGATGAAATGCACGTGTGACACTTTAAGGTCGTATTGGCGCATAATGTCCTTTTCTCAAAATGTCCTTTCTCAGAATGTCTTTTCTCAAAAAGTCCTTTTCTCAAAATGTCCTTTTCTCAAAATGTCCTTTAGTAATAAGTAATAATCCTACTAGTATTATAAATGTGAAAGTTAGTGGGTTTGGATGTTTAGATGTTTGGATGTTTGTTCCTCGATCACGCAAAAACTACTGAACGGATTTGCTTGAAATTTGGCAGACAGATAGTAGATAGCCTAGATTAAAACATAGAATACTTTATAATCCGATATTCCCACGGGAAAGGGAACCACGCGGGTGAAACCGCGGGTGGCTGCTAGTAAGTAATAAATAGAGATCAGTGGTTGCGCATACGCAGGTCTCAACAAACTATTGATTTCTACTTTTAAAATATGAAATATTTTCATATTAAAAAATACAGGATGTGTTATAAATACAAAATATGTAGGAAACTTTAAAACAATATCTTTTATATCGATTTTAATGTTTACTTTTCTATAAATACTGAACATACTTACCTAAGAACACAGGAACATACACAAGTGATTAAAATATTCTTTGTAGGATATCCAATTTATTTGAAATTAAAGGTTTGATGCACAGATTGGTGTGAGAATATATTTTTTAATATTTCCATTTCTACCTTGGTAAGTTTACCTTAATACCGTCGTGTTATTAGTTATACAGAATTTTGAATCTATCATCTATTCGCAAAAGGT
Organism: Agriphila tristella; assembly: GCA_928269145.1. NCBI lineage: Eukaryota > Metazoa > Arthropoda > Insecta > Lepidoptera > Crambidae > Agriphila > Agriphila tristella. Next base: position 19,363,317 of record OV743445.1, read on the forward strand.
GTGGTCTGAAAGATGATATAGTGACAAGAATTGAGAAAGGAATGCTCCAGTGGTTTGGTCACTTAGAGAGGATGAATGAAAGGCGAATCACGAAAGAGATATACTGTGCGAATGTGGAAGGAACGATTGCACGAGGGCGTCCCAGAAAAACCTACGCGGACCAAATAGAGGTTATTATAAAAAAGGCTGGTGTACGCAGTGACAAAAACCGCAGGGCATGTATGAAAAGATTGATGGATATGAATGAAGCGAAAGAAGTGTGCAAGGATCGTAGCAGGTGGCGATCCATAGTCTCTGCCTACCCCCATGGGAAACAGGCGTGAGTGTATGTATGTATGTATGTATGTATGTGAATCTATCATATTTTGTATGGGCAAACAATGCTCCGATACCACCGATAAGTACCTACCTCAGAAACCAGCGGTAAATGAACTTTTGGTATTAGTAGTACCTACTATTTTTTTAAAGTTACGTAAGGCATGTTTCACAAAGTCCGATTAAGTTCAAGTACTTGACGATTAATTTTATATTAAATTCTGTTCCATTTTTTAATTAAACCAGAAATTAGTGCTTAGTCATAGACTGTGAAACAGGCACTTAAATAAATAGGATTCATATTCGAAATATCAATATAAGCGGTAAGTAGGTACTTAGACAAAACACGAAACGATTTGTCAAATAAGGAATCAAACAAATAATTGGAGTCATTTGTAACGTAGGCAAATATTTTTTATAACTAAGCCATTCAATGATTATTGTCCAAATTCATATTCCAGTACTTGATGATTAATTTTATATTAAATTCTGTTCCATTTTTGAATTAAACCAGAAATTAGTGCTTAGTCATAGACTGTGAAACAGGCACTTAAATAAATAGGATTCATATTCCAAATATCAATACTAAGCAGAAAGTAGGTACTTAGACAAAACACGAAACGATTTATGTAATAAGTAATCAAACAAATAATTCGAGTCATTTGTAAACAAATATTTTCTACAGCTCAGCCATTGAATAATGATTGTCCAAATTGATAAAATAAAGGGCATGTTTATGCTGTTGAATAAACATGGGACCCAATAATCACCCCTGTGGAAGTCAAAATAATGAATTATGATTGTTAAACGCCATCGCACGTGTTTTTTCATTTAGTTTTTATTACTGTTTTAACAACAACGACTGCATAGCTATGAGTGAGTATTACAATCCATGAATACACATATACCAAAACATGTCTCAAACTCGTATTTCAAAATTTTTATTTTAAATAATCGAATGCCTCACTTGGATTGGAGCGGTTACTTTTTAGATACCTTAACTATGGGTTACTATTTATTCTACTAGTTACTATTTATTTTACTTATTACTACTAATAACTTACTACTTGTAATATTGCTTACTATTCCTGGTATCTTCAAAAATTTTCTTTAGAGCCCATTTTTTGTGATCTATCCGTTTACTTGATGGAATAATGACGTCATACTTTTGTATTGCCTTACTAAATCTAAGACAGTTACCATGCCATTTAGATTTTAGTTTGACTTGTTTATCCCTTTCCAGCTAGGGTTAAACCCATTGAGTTTTTAGAGGCTAAGAGAAAAGACCAATTAGAATGTACCGTATCAGACGCCTTGTACCGGGTTATGTGGTGGTCGCGCTGCGTCGGGGTGGCTCCTGTGTGGTTCACCAAGCTGAACGGTGTCTGTGAATGGAAAGTCCAAACTTCTTTAACAGCATACGTCATTAGCTGTATATTCGTTATTTTATTGGGTAAGTAAAATTTTGAACTTAGTAACATTTTGAAGTATTCTCAGATTGTCAAATTGATTTGAATTAAGAATAAACAATAATTATTAGCTTCACATTTTATTGCTAAGTGCTAAAGTACTTGAGCGAACGATTTCAATAATCTTTTTTTAGTGAGATAGGTATATAATATACTATATACATATATTATATACTATAATATACCATATTATGGATCTGCTACTAGGCAACTGTTGTTATTCCCGTTATTTGACAGAAATATCTAGGCAACAAATCTTTAGCAAGTCTATTTCTTGCTGAGAATAGGTTATTGAAATCGGCCGCTAAAGCTAGGGTTTCCTAGAATGACGGTGCCGTCATATTAAGGCCGTAATATATCGGCGTAAAACGTTGTCTATGTAAACAATATGGCGCGCCGTATTATATTTTGCCGCCGCCATATTGTTTACATAAACAACGTTCTTCGCCGCTAAATTACGGCCGTAATATGACGGCACCGTCATCTTAGGAAACCCTAGCTTAATCTAGCATAATGAATCATAGTGCAACCGTATCATTATTATCACACTACTTAATCTAAATAAAACACGAGTAAGTAACGTGTGACATCAAGGTGACTTAGCACTGTTTTTAACCCACTTCAAAAGTCCCATGTTTCCAAGTTGGTCCCATTTTTTTATTTTGAAATCAGTTCAGTAGTTTTCATGTAACCCTGAAATTACTTTCATTTTTTGCACATTTTTTTAATGTGTGACACAGCGAGATGTTGATATCCAGATTTTTTTTAAATCGGTTCAGTAGTTTTCATGTGCCTAATCCTGAAATTACTTTAATTTTTTGCACATTTTTTAATTTATGACACAGCAGATATTAATATCAGGCATTAATAAATATATAATTATGCACCCGGCTAATGCCTCAAAGTTTATAGACACAGGAATGTTTTTTACCAGATTTCGGTATTCTTGCAAGTCCGTACATAAACTTGAACGTGGGCCTTCAAATAGACAACAACAGATCCCACCTCCGATCGATCATTCTATTTGCGAACTATTTAATAATGGTGATTTGGACGAGCAACGCAGTGATAGGTGCTCCAGCAAGAACGATGCAAATAATTCGATGTGTGGAACGTGTACAGAAGGTAATAATGACTACAAACTAAACATGTGATCAGAAGGTTTTTTTTCAAACCTTTATATTGCTATACCTATGTAAGTATGAAAATTGGATGACAGAGAAGAGTACTAGTAAGTACTAGTACTCTTCTATTAGTATTATAATAAAAAGAAGGAATGAAAATAATATTTATAATACTACCTAACCAATAAAATTTTACAAACTACAAATCAATAAAGCCTTAATCAAACAATAGGGGAAGGTAAATAACATGTAAATTACGATAATATCAAAATAACATTGACTAAAATATGAAAATTCAATAAACTTGTTATTTTTTTACAGAACAGTTTACCTTTTAAGAATATTTTAAATTAAGAACTGAGTTAGTTTTCACTAAATAAGCTGTAACCTCAAAAATCTACAACAAAACCTAAATGAAATTGTTGTTGATAGCGTTGAAATACTTTGAAATTTGCAAGTAATAGATATAAGTGCGCTGATAGTTCTACACGTTTTTAATTCATCATCATCATCATATCAACCGCACGACTCCCACTGCTGGGTATAGGCCTCCACCAAGGATCTCCACAACAACGTTCGGTCCTGCGCTGCCTGCATCCAGCGGTTTCCTGCGACCTTCACCCTCACATCGGTCCCCCTTGTGGGGGGCCTACCCGTGGGTACCGTCCGGTGCGCGGTCGCCATTCAAGAATCCTTTTTAATTAATCATAGATATAATTGATTTAAGGTGACGAAAACGTTAAACGAGGAGTACATAAAATGGTACTCACACAGAGATGTGAAAATCTTCGTGATCAGCGGTCTGTCAATCTTTCTCTCATTTTTGGGTTTTGCTGTTAATGATTGGTATATTGTAACATTTAAAATCACCACTGGACAGATTATAATTTGTAAGTATATAATACCTACCGAATGTGTTTACTATAACAGCTTAGCTTAGGTGGTACCTTATTTTGATTTAAGTACTTATTTGGTAACAGAAGAATTTCGATCTTTTGTGGGTAGTATTTCTCTAGATAATCCATTGCGAATCATCAACCATTTTTCATCTACAAATTCAGCCGAGACTTACGAAAAGATCGAGATAATGAATTTAGATCACACTGTCCATCTGACCTAAGTGATGATAATTAGCCACTACAATGGTTTGTAAATGATGGCGCCATGGATTAGCGGACTTAGCGGCTAATCCATTGCGCCATCGAGCTTACAAACAACTTATTGCAATTGCATACAACTTATAATGAAACGGCAAGTCACTACTACTAAGTACACTAAAAATGGCAAGTCGTGGAATCTTTGTGGTTTAGATTTTCCTAACCTTTTTGTTTCCAGTTGAGGTTTTGTACAACAACCCAATATTCATCATGATGCACCTTATGGTGATGATGGCAAAGTTACAGTTCACGATCAGTTCTATGAAAGTGTTTTCAACAATCAGATCGATCAATGACGTTCTTGAGCAAATCGAAAAGTCGTCTTCGAGCCAGAATGGTTTACTGTGTGAGTTCAAGTTCATCAGCCTATTATTTCATTTTTATTTTATTGTCTTTTTGCTATCAATATTTAGGATTCTTCAGATCCATAGGTTCTTGCGTCAGCTCCGTAAGCTATATTATGTTTTATTATTCTTCTAAAAATACTGTTTGAATTTTCAATTTTTTTTTGAGGACATAATTTGTTTGTCTTTGAAGCATGGAGCCATGTATCAGAAGAATGATACATTGGGTCATAAATGTCATAATAAGAACTGCTAACATTATAATAAATTTACCCTATACATATAGGGTGATATCATAGACACTAATATTCTAACTTTTATTCAAAACCTTGTATGTATGCAAAACTAACAGTGACTGACGCTGATGATGCTGTGCGCAGGTGTTCCAGGTTACAGAAAATTGAAGCCGATTGACGAAGTGATCCGACACTTGTCCTCGTTGTATGTGGAGACCTGCGACGTGGTCGAGCAGTTGAACTCCACCTGCGGCTGCAACATCCTGCTGCTTTTGATGAGCTGCTTCTTACAGCTGATCACCCAGTCTTATTGGCTGTCACAAAATATTTGTAAGAAGTTGTTTAAGAAGTCTTCATTAGAGCTACACATTGTGCTTTGGCCTTATAAATATCTTTAATAGACGAAATGGAACTAGTTTTCACACCCGTTTGCATGATATTGCCATCTCTAAGATCCCAGTTTAATCCCTGCAGGGTTGATGTTCAAAAAGTAACTTTTCTATGCTTTGCAAATTTTCGCTTTGGAGTACATTATTTGTCGTGTTTTTGATCTGCATAATCACAGCTCGAACTCTAGCCAGTGACTTCAAAACATACGAGTAGAAGTCTTAGGCTCTAACAATTTACTTAGGGATTAGAGCAATACCTATGTGATGTTGTCAAATATATTTTTTTGTATCCATAATGTTCAGTCCTACCAAATTAGGTTTTGTTTCTCTACTATAAATTGGTCAGGCTCTTAAAGTTAACATACCTAGCAGGTACTCGTATATTAACTTTATGGTCAGGCTTGTAAAATAAAAAAAATAGTTTTTCTTTTCCTCGCTCATTTCAGTCAGATATTATGCTAACAATTAAGTTTATCTCTCATATGATTTTGTTTACCTAACGTTTTTTATCATTGCAGTTATTTTATTTAGTTCCCTTCCCATAATGCTTTCACATCTGATTTGGTGCCTGAGTCAGATCATGTGGTTGATGGAAGTGGTAGAGCCGTGTCATCAAACCAAACTTGAGGTATTCAGTGTTTTTTGCAATTTAACTGTTGATTTGAGATATTATAGCTTTGATCAAGCTTTTCCCCTTGAGTTTTACACGCAGCTGCGTCCGTGCTTTGATCGCATTGGATCTTACGTATAGTATTTCTTTCTCTGTGGCCAATGCCATCGCACATGAATCTATGATAAAGGGCACTTGTTACACTGTATTCTCTATTTGAAAATTTTGCAGGAGACCAAGAAAAACAAAAGACAGGTGCCTCTTAAGTTCTAATCGAATATTTCGATGGCGTACCTACCTACTTATGGAAAAATAAGTTACATGTGGCCTTTTTTACACAAAATGAAAGGAAACATAGTCATAATCTGTAAGGATACGTACCATTGAAAAATGTCTTGGATATGGACAAGTGCCATTTTGGAAATCATCGATTCACGTGCATTGTTGGTCGATTATGGCAATTGGCAGCATCAACTCTTAGCATTTAATTTGGTTCTCATCACTGAGCTTTGTCGGACCATCCGACTTACCATTTTCCACAGCTCCATCTCTTTTTTGTCATATGTTTGCTAGAGCGAGTATACCGTTCGGCGAGGATCGGCTCATCGATACCAAAGAACATGGAAGCGGCCGAGTGGTTTTCTCGAGATTTTAAAAGAGATAGAGATAAGAAAATTGCTGTGTCAGAAGGGTCAATGTAGCTCTACCCTGATTTCACAATTTAATTTAATACTACAATTATTAGTTAATCAATATAAAATATAATTTTCAGGTCGATCGCACAAGCTTATTGATCAGCAACTTATCCCATAATCTTACCGTACGCTCCATCTCAGAGGAGTTAGAGAAACTATCCCAATATCTCGCGTTGAACCAAGTGGGATACTCTCCGATGGGAGTGTGCACATTGTCACGGGCTATCATCGCTACGGTAAGTTTGTAACTCATGGGTCTTATCTCACTTACCGTACGCTCCATCTCAGTGGAGTTAGAGAAACTATCTCAATATCTCCCGTTGAACCAAGTGGGATACTCTCCGATGGGAGTGTGCACATTGTCACGGTCTATCATCGCTACGGTAAGTTTGTAACTCATGGGTCTCACCTCACTTAGCGTACGCTCCATCTCAGTGGAGTAAGATAAACTATCCCAATATCTCGCGTTGAACCAAGTGGGATACTCTCCGATGGGAGTGTGCACATTGTCACGGTCTATCATCGCTACGGTAAGTTTGCAACTAATGGGTCTCACCTCACTCACCATACACTCCATCTCAGTGGAGTTAGAGAAACTATCCCAAATATCTCGCGTTGAACCAAGTGGGATACTCTCCGATGGGAGTATGCACATTGTCACGGTCTATCATAGCTACGGTAAGTTTACAACTCATAGGTCTCACCTCACTCACCGTACGCTCCATCTAAGTGAATAGAGATTTACTCTAACTTCACTGAGATGACAGTCCGGTGCGCGCGCGCTCAGCATACGGTCGCGTGTTACTAATTAGAGCGTAAAATAAATATCACTACCTTGTCAATCATCATGGTGCAATGCAGGAAGTGCAAACTCTTTATGTCTTTGACTAAAGATGATACAATAAAGTGTAAAGGTGTATGTGAGGCAGTTTTTCACAAGAAATGTGTTCAAAATAGCAAACAATTTATGCAAACTACGATTTGTGATGAATGCACGAAAACAAAAAACAGCCCTCTGCAGCCAGCCACGCAAGATCCAAAATTACCATCAAATCTCATTGAAGCCTCTGGCGAGAAAGTCTTAGCCGAAATAAATAAGAAGCTAGAAGTGCTTTACAAGGTTGAGAAAAAGATAGAAGATCTCACTACTAACGTTGAGTTTTACGCCGAATTGTACCAAAACTTGATAACATTTAAGGAAGAATCACAAAAAAAACTAAAATCCTTAGAACAAAAAAATGTTTATCTGGAGAAATGCAACAAAGCTTTGGAAGAAAGGGTGCAGGTGCTGGAACTACGAGATAAAGAAAAAAGTATAGAAATACACGGATTAGAAATGCAAAAAAACGAAAACACTAAATCAGTGATTCAAAATCTAGCCCAAAAGTTGAATCTGAACCCAAACGAAATCGAAGATGCACAGAGGGTAGGGCAAGAAAAGTCCGATAACACTAAGCCCAAAATAATACAAGTCAAATTTCTATCTAAAAGCGCTCGTGACAAGTGGATTTTGGCAAGGAAAGAAACGAAGATAACAAATAATAAAGTGTACAATAATGGCAGCGACAAGCGAATATTTATTAATGAAGATCTGCCAAAGTTCAAACGCCAATTATTATGGGTAGTAAGAAATACATTAAAACCTAAAGGTTTCCAATATATTTGGGTTCAAAATGGCAGTATACTAGTTAAAAAAAACAGTGATGAGAAAAAGATATATAACATAAAATCAGAAAATGATTTGAATAAGTTCGAAGATTGTAAATAAATACGCGCATTTAACGCGGCGAGTACACACTACGTGATTTTACAACACTCACATTCGATCGAACAGATGATATTTTCTCGAATGACGTAACGTATAAGAGATATTTTAATATATCGGTATTATGTAATGATTTATACCAAAACAAAGAACGCACACATATTTTCTATTTGAATATAAGATCGCTTCGGAAACACTTCAATGAACTTTTAGTATTATTAGAAAAAAGTAAATATAATATAGACGTCATTATACTAAGTGAAATAAATATAAAAGAGGAAGAATTGTCATTTTATAAAATATCTGGATATAATACATTTATACACACAAGGGAAACTATGAGAGGAGGAGGAATATTAATTTACACCAAGGAAGGAATACATTTCGACGCAAAAAAAGTAAACACTGAAGCACTAGAACTTATCCACGGCCAGATTAGATTAGAAAAAATAAAACTTCATGTACTGGCAATTTACAGACCACCTCACAAAAATAAGGTTCTATTTATGGATGAATTGAAGACCGTCATACAATCGATCACGTCATCTGATAACGTTATAGTGATCGGAGACACAAATATAGATATTCTAAATGATCGAGTAAACCCAACCACTACGATGTACAGAAACACCTTGTGTGCATACGGCCTACAATGTGCAATACCGACCACGGAAATAACTCGCGAGGCGATCGTGGACGGGCGACTCGACACGTCATGCCTGGATCACGTGTGGGTGCGAGCGGGACACAGTATACGCGGGTTATCATCGTACGTACTGGAGGCGCATATTTCCGATCATCATGCTGTTGGAATTGCGTGGGACTCGTGCATAGTGCAGGTACAAACAAACAGTATGAATAGTGTGCGCGAAGTCATTAGCGATGAACTAGTAAAAAAGAAGTTTGATGCATATGACTGGGTGCAATTACTCACAATAAGATGTCCGTTAATTTTATTTCAAACATTGTGTACAGTATTTGACAGTATTTATAAGGACAGTACAATATTTATTAAGGAAAATAAGAAAAAAAGAAAAAATCAACCATGGGTAGATAATTATTTGTATATAATGTTACTGCGCAGAGATTACCTATTTCGAGTTTGGAAATCAGAACCAAAAAATATGAATAAAAGGCTAGAATATACTAAGTTTAGAAATAAGGTCAATAAATTAGTTAACAATGCAAAAAATAAATATAGGCAGTCGCAAATTAAAAAATGTAACGGTGATTTAAGGAAAATATGGGAAAACATTAATTTATGGTTAGGACGATCTAAAGCTAGTTTGGATGATGTTATATTAAGACATCTAGGTAAAACAGAAAGTTTAAAAAACATTTGTACTAACTTTGCTAAAACATTTACCCAGGAAATTCATGGTATTAAACACATGTGTAATATGAATTTTTTAAATAGGAATGACTATGTAAAACCAAGCCAGGTGAGTTTTAGATATTCTACAGTGAGTCCGTCTGATGTTGAAAAAGTAATAAATACGTTGTCATGCGAAAAAGCCCCAGGGTTAGATGGAATAAGGGTCAAAGATGTTAAATACTTATGCAAGCAGATAAGTCCTATTTTAGCTCATTTTATGAATTTATGTTTAACGAACGGTACTTATCCTGAACAACTAAAAAGTGCAATTATAAGGCCTATTTATAAGTCCGGGAGTCACCTAGAATATGTTAACTACCGCCCTATTGCCATACTGTCCGTTATTGACAAAATTGTTGAAAAACTCATTGTTGGACAAATGTCAAAGTTTTTAGAACGTCATAATATATTAACGAATACACAGCATGGTTTTCGGAAGGGGCGTAGCACCGTCTCGGCTCTCATTTCTTTTTCAGATTATGTTAATCAATGTCTAGATTCTGGTAAGCAGTTAATAGCACTTTTTATAGATTATAAAATAGCTTTCGACACATTAGACCACGATATTTTACTACAGGCGATGGATGAATGTGGAATACGCGGCCCAACAAAGAGATGGTTTGAAAGCTACTTATCTAACAGAAAAATACGCACGGTAATAGGTGGAGTGTCTGGCGACGAAGCTATAGCCGACCTCGGAGTGCCGACCGGGTCGGTGTTTGGGCCAGTAGGATATGTCATGCACGTTAACAGTGTCTCGAATGTAGTAAAAAACTGCGAGGTGTTTATGTATGCCGATGACATGTGTCTACTTTATGCCTCAAAAGATATATCGGAAATACAAAAGTACATACAAAAAGATTTTGAAGGTATTACAAAGTGGGCACATGACAACGGTATCATTTTGAATTTCTCAAAAACAAAATGCATTCACATACATTCGCCTTATAACCACCAAGCTAAAGGTGTCAAGAGTAAAGATCTTGCTATAATAGGACACACATACGAATGTTTGCACAGGAACAAACTTAATTGTACTTGTGTCAAACTAGAATATGTTGATACTTTTAAATACCTAGGTCTGGTTGTAGACACACACTTTAATTGGAAAACTCACGTAAATGTTATCTGTAATCGGTTAAGATCCGTACTAGGGAAGTTCTTTCAATTGAAGTGTGTGTTGCATAAAGATACACTACTGATGGTTTATTATGCACTGGCGGACTCGCTTATCAGTTACGGACTTGTTGTGTACGGGCGAACATTTATGACGTACCTGCAAAATATTAAGAATTTACAAATAAGACTACTTAAGTTCTTAGTAAGTAAAAACGTAAAAAAAAAAGTGTAACAAAGAATATCACAAGTTATTTAAATTGTGTAAAATATTACCTATAGATAAAAAGGTTGAATTTTTGATAGGATTAGAACACTATTACTGTGACCAATACAAAGTCAATGTTGAAAATAGATATAATACAAGAAGTGTACGACAGAAGAAATTCGTTATTCATAGGGTTAATAACTATTATGGAAAAAGATTGTCAAAATTTTTGGTACCAAAATTATTTAATAAGATAGATTTACTGAGACAGGATCATAAATTAAGTAAAAATTTGTTAAAGACAAGATTGAAGGGTGTGTATCTCGACAGATTAGACTAACATTATTATTTATTGTTACGATTCCTTGTACAAGAACTGTGGAGAAGGGTAGGTTAAGATAGTTTAAAAAAAAGAGCGCATCTCGCCATCAAACTTTAAAGTTTGGCGAGTGATTTTTAAATTGTATTTTTTTGTATATTTTATGGTAACAATAAAAAAAAAAAAAAAAAAAACTAATCGCGATGTGCATTGAGTGGGTCATTCCCTAAGGATCTCGTTCCCCAAGGATCATATCCCGGAGGATCTCGAATTGTTATTATCTTCGGGATATGATCCTCGGAGAATGAGATTAAGCCTTTTAAGGCTATTTGCTTTTGTTGTGGAATTCACATTTTTATACATTATAACATAAAGTAAAATAAATTACTTATTTTTTTCTTTACAGATAATAGCAAACGTTACAACTTACCTAGTCATAATTATTCAGTTCCAAACTACGGATCGAGAATAGTGAAAACTAGACAATTGGGATTAATAATCATCTAATTTTAAGCCACTGTTTGACAGTTAACTGTAACTTTTTACGCATGAAATGCACGAATGACACTTTAAGGTAGAGAGAGATCAACGGTTGCGCACGCGCAGGTGTAACATACTTTTGTTTACTTCTTTTATGATATGAAATCATTTTCATATCAAAATATACAGGATGTTACAAATACCAACCATATTTAAAGGGGTTATTCAGAATATTCTGAATCGAGTCTAGTACACAGGAAACTTTAGAATAATATTATTTAAATAATTAGGTCTGTATAAGTACAGATTTTTTAAAATACTGAACATAGTCATAAATTGAATGTTTCTTTGTTGTATCGAATTTAATTGAAATAAAAGGTTTGACGCACAGAGATTGTTTATTTTTAATATATCCATTCTACTTTGATAAGTTTACCTTAATATCGTGTGATTAGAAATACATAATTTTCAAATCTATTTTACCATTGAAAATGGTTATCAGATGCAAATCGCCTGAGACGTATTTTTGGCCATATCTTCGAGGATTTTGGGAGAATCGAAATGAAAATAGTACCAAAAGTTGAGGAGTTTATCTAGACACGTGTGAACGTTTGAATTTTGAAAATCTACTGGTAACTTTTTTTGGAATTTTGCGAAATTCCGAAAATTCCGGGTTTTTTGGGGGATATTTGTTTACTAATTTGTAAATATTTCGGAAAAAAAACCGATTTAAGAAAAAATTAAAAAAATGGTCCTAGGGTATTAGTTCAGCTATCAAATGGTGAAATAATTTTGAAAATCGGTTAATAATTGTGACCTGTAGGTGGTCCCTCTAGATTTGGAATTGTAGAAAAAAGGCTGTTTCCGTACATAAAAAGTGATGTAGCTTCTATGATTATTGACCGATCGTCATGGTAATAGTGTTAAAAGATGCAGAAGCAGACGAGAACTGCATTCGTTGGAATTTTGAAAATTGGTTAATATTATTTCGGCTGCGTCGAGGCAGTCAGCGGGCGCTTTCGCTTCTCACAACACAATCGTAAAAGTAAATAGGCACTACTTACCTTGGTAAATTTAAAAATATAATAGGAATCTGTATTTGATTTGATTTTGGTTTTTCGTAAATTTTTATGTTCATTTTCAATGCTCCGATTGAAAGTGAAAGTGAAAGTGAAAGTGAAATATATTTTATTTAAATAAGCTCACATAATAAGCATTTTTAAATCGTCAATTCTTTTACCCTACCACCCATTATGACGTCTTTTAACTGACAAGAAAAATGGGCGCAAAAAACTTGTCAGCTTTATCAATCAGATGGAACGATATTTACAAATATGTATATCGTTTCCAGACTTTATATTAACAAAGATTAACAAATGAATAACATTATTGAATTAGCTCATTTCTTAATGAGTTTCAAATTTCTTAATCAATTTACAGATTTTAAGCTAAATTCAAAGTTTGAACTTGTTATTCAGTCTAGGCTGTTACAATAAATAAAAATAAAAGAAAAACATACAATTCAATATGCATTAAGATAGGTAGTCAGAAGCAGACCCATTCCCACTGGCAGCACCAGTTCCCGAATATGACGCATGAACCAGCCATCTCTTCGCTCAACCATATTTAAGCCTCATACAACACCACCGCAGAAATGATTAAAGAGAGCATGACATACTAAGACTACCTATGTTAAGGCATCGAATTGAAAATTTATATCCAAAAGCTTTTCATAGGTCTTTCACTAAACTACTGACTATAGAAAGTAAAAATATTGCAATTAAATAAATCAAAACAAGGTAAGCTATTAAGAATTATATTTTTTGAGTAAGAAGTGCCATACATACAGACAATATAAAACAGATCTTTTATATACGAGTTATACGACGCCCTTAATACAAGCAGACAGAAGCAGACCCATTCCCACTGGCAGCACCCGTTCACGAGCATGACGCATGAACCAGCCATCGCTTCGCTCAACCATATTTGAGGGAACGTAACGACCCGCCTCACACGACACCACCGCAGAAATGTTTGAAGTGAGCATGACATACTATTCTTGCGGGGACTGTAAAATCTGTGAATTTTTTATCTACAACGGGCAAGTAAATAGGTACTTGGCTGTTCACCTGATGTAAAGTGACGATAATGCTATATGGAGATAAAAGCGCGTTTTACCAGAAGTCCTCAACCACTGTTGAACAGGCTATCTTACCTTTAATTGCCGGAGTACAACCATGTTACTTACGTTGTTATGGCGTCAGACTTAAGTAAGGTGGTGGTAGCTATCTAGACGACTAAGCCCTACCGCTAACCAAACCGATTACTTAAATGTAGGACCTAACTCCGGGTAATTGAACTCGGGACCAACGACAGAGAGTCACTTATAATGCGAGTACAATTATGTAGAGGTAGGTTATTAAGTAAGGAACGACGAAATTAGTTTTGGTTTCACGATAACTGTTAATGATAAAACCCACTTAAGTAATATAGAAACCCTTATTAAAATCATTTAAGCCTTAATGTGTTCACTAACTTTTAACACAGAAGTTACATTTCCTAAGATGGGTAAAGCATTAAGACATTATTTTCACATTAGACAAGAAAAGTGGATTGATAAGTTGTTTTAGGTGTATCAGCTTTCCCGTAAATGTGTCGTATTTTTTTGGTGAAATAATTAAAAGCTGTATCGTATCATTTTAAGGATTGAAGATATAGAAGAATATTTCAAAATACGAATAATATTTTGAAATATCTTATAAATAATATTTTTAAATAGGTATCTATTAATATATTTAAAACGACTTAAAAAAACAATAACAGTTATCGACTGTATAAATTTTGAAAATACTCAATTGCAATAAAAAGCACCTGGGGCCGTATTACAAGCTCTTAAATCCTGCCAGGTTTATAAATTGCTGTAGTGACATCTCTTTCATGTCGTATAGCAAATAAAAGAGATAGATTGATAGCCAGTCAGAAAACTGCCTGGAAATAAGAGGTCATAATACGGCCCCTGCTGTATTTTGAAGACTGAGATTCATTGTAGCACTTTACCATTTTACCATTGAAAATGGTTATCAGATGCAAATCGCCTGAGACGTATTTTTACACGACTGCCCAAAGCAAAGAGAGTGTTATGTGTTCAGGATTCATGTATGTTTGTGGGTATGTGAGTTTCTTTATTCCACCATATCTTCTAAATGCCTGAACTGATTTGGATAAATGGGGTATCGTTAGAATCCTTGCAACATCCCGAGTGACACTGGATATATTTTTTTTTGAAAAAATCAATATGGCGACTGTACGACGCCATTTTTAAATGTGAAAAAAAAAATTTTTTCTTCTATTATTACAATATGGGCATCAAATGAAAGGCCTTGATGAGTACATTCCAAAACTATATAATATGTCACTAAAATGTGTGAAATAAAAATAAATAAATTTAAAAAAATATTAAAAACACGACTGCCCTGCCAAAACGAACTAAAAAGTTAAACAACAAGTGTCATTGCAGTCGGGGGACCTCTTTGATCAAAAATTGTTCCATGATAAGGTCCCCCGACTGCAATGACACTTGTTGTTTAACTTTTTAGTTCGTTTTGGCAGGGCAGTCGTGTTTTTAATATTTTTTTAAATTTATTTATTTTTTGGCCATATCTCCGGGGATTTTGGGAGGATCGAAATAAAAATATTACCCAAAGTTGAAAAGTTTATTGAGACACGTGTGAACGTTTGAATTTCGAAAATCTACTGGTAACTTTTTTTGGAATTTTGCGAAATTCCAAAAATTCCGGGTTTTTTGGGTTTTTTCACTAAATTGTAAATATTTCGGAAAAACAACCGACTTAAGAAAAAATGAAAAATAGAGTTCTAGGGTATTAGTTTATCTATCAAATAGCGAAATAATTTTGAAAATCGGTTTATAATTGTGACCTGGGGCCGTACCGGCTAACGAATCGATTTTCATAAAAGTCTGCTGGGTTTCAACTTAAAACAGAGAAATCAAAGTAAGCAATTTCGTTTTGTACTTTTTGTTGACGTGATTCGGAAGATATCGATGTTCGTGTGACATCATGAATTTTGGTTCGTCATTTTGGCCCAATTGGGGCTCGATTTATCTATTTTAATTTGAAACCCAGCAGACTTTTATGAAAATCGATTCGTTAGCCGGTACGGCCCCTGTAGGTGGTCCCTTTAGATTTAGAATTGTAGAAAAATGTCTGTTTCCATTCATAAAAAGTGATGTAGCTTCTATGAATTGACCGATCGTCATTGTAATAGTTTTAAAAGATGCAGAAGTGGACGAGAAGTGCATTCGTTGGAATTTTGAAAATTGGTTAATATTATTTCGGCCGCGTCGAGGCAGTCAGCGGGCGCTTTAAATAAATAGGTAGGTACTACCTAGGTAACTTTAAAAATATAACAGGACTTTGCATTTGATTTGATTTTGGTTTTTCGTAATTTTTTGTGTTCATTTTCAATGCTCCGATTCTTGCGGGGACTGTAAAATCTGTGAATTTTTTATATGTTTATAACGATAACATTTGGACTCCATTTGATTAAAAATTAATTTCTGCCGTAATCAAATCATCAGTTTTTAATCAAAATAGGTAGTAAAAAATTGACAAAGAATGATAAAAGTTACCAGAAGTTACTCATCGGAATGCTCAATATCCGGTGCCTTGGGTCTAGTGCTTCGAATGTCACAGCTGGTTGGAATCGGACCACTGGCCTTCAAAAAGAGAGGCCAGGGATGGAATGTCAGATTATCACCAACTCTGTGTTCCGCTACCTTCATTGTTGCTACTGTTATGAGTAAGTAAAAAATCGAAAAAGCCAGCCGTCGCTCGGCAAAGCAGCAGCTGGCGACAGTTTCACTGGCAAACTATTTAATCTTTATCTCCAATAGGTAAAACATAGTATAGCATTGGAAGGCTCGGCTGTTGCTCGTACTATCCAATTGATACATGCATTATACCCAATTGAGATGAAGCTTAAAATGTCCTAACATTAAAGTCACGCGATAAAACTTAAAATGATTTTGACACCACGCTACATTCTCAGTATGCAGCATGCATGCACACGTTCTATGCTGGAATTCTTGTCTATCAGTGGCGAAGGGTATGGATTACCTACCTTTTACAAATCTCACCCCTCCGATCCACTATTTATGCAGATCATAACATTTTTGTAAAACGGGCTACCTTCGCTTTAATTTCATCCTTTGCCACTGTTGTCTATATTGTTTAATAGGGAACATGCATAAGTCACCGATTTTGATAAATTTGAGCTTGAAGGCTGCGGAGACGTATAAAAACATGATGCAACAGAAAAATAAAAATAAATATGTATTATTTTAGTTTCATCACAAAGGGGAAAATATATACGATATTTTTTTTTCATTTTCGGATAAAATTCACTTAACAATCGGATAGAAAATCGAATAAGAAATAATATTTTGTATGACACATATGTACCTACTTAAACGCAATATTTAGGGAGATATTTAAAAATTCTTGGCTAACACTCTAAGCACATAGATTATGTATGTAGTAAATTGCGTCTGTTGCTAGGTAAATTTAATCATCTAAAATACAAGGTTCCAGCCGATGTACTGAAATGTTTGTACATGGCCATGGTTGACTCAGTAGTGTCGTATGCACTCAATAGTTATGGTTCAACGTGCAAAACTAATATTGAAAAAATTGAAGTGTTACAAAATAGATTTTTAAAATTGCTTGTTGATAAGAACTAATAATTACTATCAATTATTCAAAATTTGCAAAATTTTACCGGCTAGCTTAAAATATAAATTACTTGTTTTATCAAATATTTACGAATTTCGGGAGCGTCTGACACAGCTGGGTCAATGTCACGGCCCTATAACAAGGGCTGTCTCACACAAAAAGTATGTAGTACCTAGAATCACTAATATGTATGGAGATAGAACCTTATCCAAACGCTTACCTTACTTACTTAATTCATTGCCTTCAGACATTATAAAATGCAAAGAGTAAAAAATCATTTCACCGTAGATTAAAAGAATTCTACATTTCACAGCTTCCATAACCAGTACATAAGTAACAGTTTTAAATTCAATGTGTAAAGCGATTAATAATTTAAAAAAAGAATATCTTGCTATTTCAATTACATACCTACGCTTAGCTACACGATATTTAATTAATTAAATAGTTATTATCTGAGCGTGACTTTGTCCTCGCAGACAAACTTAGCAATAAGTTTTGTGAGACTATGTTCAAAATTATATTGTATTGTCTTTTAAAAATAAATAAATAATAATAATAATAACTCCATAATGATGCGCCTGAAACGTGGCATACTTAAGTGACGTCACAAATGTTGACTGTTTTGTATAGAGCGTCTTCAGCGGGTGCTGCTGCGTGCTAACTTCAAGTGACTATATCACGCGAAGAAAACGCAAGAGAAAAGTTTTAATATTACAGTTGCTTTTCTCACGCATTATACTTTTTATTTTGATACAAAAAAAATTGATGCATGTTCCCTATTTAGATTTATTACGACTTGTACCTATTTTCTACGAAATTTTAAAATAAAATAGCAAATCTTATTAACTTGACGTTGATAAATGCTGGTCCCTGGTATGATTTGGATTCGAGTTTGGATTTGGCAAAATTGAGAAAACTATAATGCACGGTAGGTTTTCATTAATATGCAAAAGAGCTCACGAACTGTTATCAAAATCCATGGAAATACTCCGAGTTCTCCAAAAAGATGACTGTTTCTGTTAGGTAGATTATTCAAATTGTATAAGGTCTTGTTTCACATTTTCTGGATAAGGCTATCTCTGGTTTAATTTAAGACTGAACAAACTTCAACAGAACCTGTGAAACAAAGGTCCTAAGTCTGAAGATCCTTTTAAGTTATGTATTCTGTCTGGGGTAATGGTTGTCTGCCTGATCTTCTCACCCAGATATTGCAGCGTTTACTGGTTTGCTACTTGACCTGCTAGCAGTACCATCTCATTCTGCTCGAGTCCGTTCTCCCACGAGGAAGTATGTGTGGATCAGTGATTACATCATCGTCTTACTGACAGCGAGTGTTGCGGCGTATGGCGCTCCGAGGAGATTGAGGGAGACTATATTGTGTTTAAACAGGATACAAAAGGTATGAAGAGCCTACAAGAAACTGGCTGAAATATTCTAAGCCTTATGAGGCTAGGCACCTTTTAATCAGGATACGCTCATTTGAAGCGCTCATGGCGGAACTTGACAGACTGATCGTACTCGATCACGTTTGTTAAGCAACGCTCAGTCTGGCCAGGTGTCGGATGGGTGACCGTTAAGTGGCATTACAGCTGAGCGCTTCCGTGCTTCGGAGGGCACGTTAAGCCATCGGTCCCGGCTGTTGTCATCTGATAACAGTCGTTAAGCCAAGTTAGAGGCCTTACAGGCGGCTTGATAAACTCTAACATCAGAGGTGGCCACTATTCCTCATTCGATAAGAAAAGAATCAGGTTACGAAAAGTATGGTAAAAAGAATCCATGAAGTTGGTTCGACATTTTATTACAAGGCAGATTACGAAAACGGCTTAGGTCTACGGTGGCACTACCTGTACGGGGTGTAGGGGTCTAATTAAGAGCACTTAAAAAATAATTGGAGCTCCGCTTTCAAAACTCTTTTTGCTTTATGAGCTGACTAGCGACCGCCCGCGACTTCGTCTGCGTGGTTAGTTATTTCGGGAACAGTCCCTTTTTTCGGAATGAAAGGTACCTTACGTCTTTCTCTGTACCCCTGACAACGTGTATGCAAAATTTCACGATGAACGGTTGAGTAGTTACAACATGAAGGCGTAACAAACATACAAACTGACTGTCGCATTTATAATATTAGTAAGGATTACATACCTACTCACGGTATTTTCACCATCTTTCATGGTTAAAATTTTAGGTAGTATTTCTTTTGTCATTGTTGATTTAAAATACCTTTTCAATACAGTTGCTCGAAAATGTAAGTTTACGATGACAGTCGAGCGTGCGGTAAGTTGATTTTACCGCACGCCGTGCGTTTTTGTTTACGGATTAGTACAGCGTGCGGAGAGTTGATTTTACCGCACGCCGGTGCCGTGCGTTTTTGTTTACGAACGTTTTTTTTTATTTCTACTAGCTTCCGCCCGCGACTTCATCCGCGTAGACAGTAGAAGCATATAGCAACCAGTTTAAAATGACCCCTTTAGTGTATGAAAGCTAGTACTACCGGAGAGTTCAAGCTGTTTCCGTGGTTCCACCCACCTGAATTTGATGAAACATAGCTTAGATTTTAAGTTGGACCTCAATCTACTAAATTGTGAAAAATCCATCAATGTTTAGCGGTTTTTGCGTAATTCGCGCACAAATATTTAGAAATTACAGTTTTATTATATGAATAGATTACAGTTTCAGTAGTACCTATAATGTTTTCTCGCAAATGTATTGAAAAACGTAGTATGGCACACGGTTGTTAAGGTTTTTAAACTCGTGACGATTATAAACCCTCGCCTGCGGCTCAGGCTTATAAAACGTCAACTCGTTTTAAAAACCTCCTTACCAACCTTGTATCATAAACTACTAATTCTACCCAATCAATAGTGGTGTTATATAACGAATTTGGTGATCCCAGATTTTCTTTCGTAGATGAACATAGTTGCTTACAGCAAGTCACCGAACGAATGGAGGACCAGCGCTGGAGTCATTATATTCCTCATCTTCGCCATTAGCTTGCTAACAACGGATTACTGTGGCTTTGTGAAAGATGTTTGGATCTCTAATAGAGAGTGTAAGTATTATCAATTTCTATATTATGGTCCTACCAATTGCTACATTAACTAAAAGTAAATCCTGTATAATGTAAGTTGATTGTTTCTAGCATATAGTTCACTTGAAGTTGACATTCGAAGCGTTGAGATGACAATGATCAATCTACGTACGATCCTATATTTCATTATAAACTATAAACTCATAAGTTTGTTAGTTTGTTGTGCTATAGTTTGGTATAGGTCCTATCTAAAGGGTACGCTTACTGTAACTTTCTGTGTAAAAAAAGTTTGAATGTGTAAAAACTTTCTTTCCTTTTTTAGTCACAGTGGCGTGTCTCTACTCATCATACTATTACGCGTACGTCCTTCTATTCCTGTTGGAGTTACAATTCGTCTTAAGTGCCCTGGAGGTCGCCAAAGCTTTGGGAGCTATATGCAACTCAATCATCGATCTGTCACATTATTTGAATATAAACCGTAAGTCCTTTGACGTAGATCCAACCTTAATCTGTAGACATATAATTGTGAAGATCAATCTGATATGCGTGAACCCACATAGACAGCGGGATAGTGAGCGCTGGAAACATTACTGAGAAATAACTTATTTTCAGATGTATCGTACGATAAAATGACATCTAATTATCCAACCAAGGCAGTATCAACGCAATCTCTGAATTTAATGATCGATTCGATGGCTTCGAATAATTTTGGATCAGGTAAAATAAAATATCTACCTAAGTAAAATATAACAATGACGACATTCTATGCAATAATGTCGATGAAAATGTTTGCGTTATGCCAGTTTTACAGTTTCCGGTAACGATACTTTGTTCTGTGTGTCAACAGAATTCATAGTAAGCCCACCTCCAAAGCTAGTCAGTGAGACCATTCGCCGTCTCGCTTCAACGTACACACAAGTGTGCCAGGTGGTGAGACAGATGGACGGCTGTCACGGCCCCGCGGTGCTGCTTCTGCTGCTTTCATTCCTCCTGCATCTGATCATCACACCGTACAACCTTATTGTTCTCATCACTTGTACGTGGTTTAAGAGCGTTAACGCAAACGAAATTTCATTTCATACAAACTTTCAAGTCCTTATTTTTCGAAATGAATGAATGAACTGAAACTTCATACACATAAGCAGAATATATAAGTGTAAAAAGTTAGTACGGAACATTTTTGAAATGTCTTATTTCAAAAAAGATAATTGATAATTTCTGTTTCAATTGAAAATTTAAATCGGTCTAATTTAGCTGTTACACTATTTGTCGAAAATGTGTTTTTACTAACTTTTATGTGTTTCATTAAAATCGGTTCATTCATTTGGATAAATAATAGAACTTAAAAGTTTGTATGAAATGAAATGCCGTTTGCCGAATATCCTGGCTTCGCATTTTTCGATAGCTCAATCTCTATCTATTTTCGCCGCTCAGAAACAACTTTAGCTCTAGCTAAAGATGTTTCTGCGAATCGGTATTCCCATAAATTGGCGACAAAAAGTTTGCTGACGTCAAAGAAAATTTAATCCATATAGAAACATCAAAATTTTATTGAAAAAACACTCGGCTGTGTCATCTTATCACTCCAGTTCGCGATGTTTACGGTGTGGCGGAAATAGCGAAGAGAGCTTTGAAAATTTTAAACCCAAGGGCCAACTATATTTTAAATGAACTTTGTGGCGTAACTTCTGCTTCAAGAAAGATTAATGATATTTCTTACAAGCTTCTAGAAATGGGCTGGATTTGACAGCTGGCTTGCAGGTGTTGTGGTGTGCGTTCCACTTCGCTTGTACCGTGATAATAGCAGAGCCCAGTTACAGGATGCAACTCGAGGTAAAAGTAAAACTTTACTAATACATCATAGCATGAAAAACAAACATTAACTTAACTACTGCCAGCGACTACGTTGTTGATGTTGTTCTTGGCTTGGTATTTTCAGGTCGAACGCACTAATTTGGCGATAAGTTGTATGCTGCTCAAATCCACGGATAGCATAGTCTGCAAAGAGCTTCAGAAGTTCTCTACATATCTCTCATTGAACACGGTGTCATACTCTCCGCTCGGAGTGTGTACGTTGACGCGGTCTCTCGTAGCTACGGTAAGTAAATGTCGCCAGAAAGAAGAATGGTAGTAACCCAAGGCCAACAGAAAAGTCTTTTTTAGGGTTCCGTGGTCAAGTTAAAAAGGAATCCTTATAGTTTCGCCATGTCCATCTTCCGTCCGTCCGTCGGTAATGTGCTTCATTCCCGAACACTCCCGATAATTCACGAAAACGGCATCCATCTTGGGCACCATACTCTACCCTGATTGGTCGTCGCGGACATGCTTGAAACACCAGTCAATAAACATACCGGAATATGAAAAAAATCTTCAACTTTGACTGATATTTTAGTAATAGTGTTTTTTTTAATATATTAATATTATAAAAAAAAATTCATTATATTTCTATTAACAATGTTGATCATAAGATAGATTGGGTTGGAGCTTCCTTTTAAGCTTTAAGGCCTATGTCAATAAAATATTAAATTTTGTATGGATTCCATTCTTCTTGTTTGTCCCTTATTATAATGGATCCCTCATTATGAAGGGTAAATTTTTGATTTCAGATTATTGGCAGCGTAGCAACGTACTTGGTGATAATTATCCAATTCCACCTGTCAGAACAGTAGACTCATACATTACAGAAGGACATACAATTTTATTGCATTTTTTTATAGGATCATTCAGATCAAATTAAGTTTTAATAAAGTGACAAATTGATATGTTAAACCGATAAATTATTTTATTCAAATAATTTGTCGCAGCAATAATTAATGCTAAGTATCCTAGTGCTATTGATCGACCAATCGATACGACATAACTTGAGTTATAATATGTTGTATTTTATCATAATAATATTTATCGTAAAATTCGAATTATGAATTTCAAATCGAATTTATATTGACATACTTTATACACGCAATACCGAAAAAAAATTAAAAAGTAATTTTATAACATACCTTCGCTATACTAAGCAATGTTATAAAATAACTTTTTACCATCGCCACTCTAAAAAGTGCGTTTAATTCAACGATAAGAGTGAATAATAAGCGATTTTATTCACCGAGTGAATAAAAATAATTTGAATTTGGAACAAGCGCGCATCGTATGAATTATGTACAAAAAAAACTTGCTGAAAGTATGGAGCCAAACCGAGGGGATTTGCTACATCTATGTATGGAGTTATTCCATAGATAAAGCCATAGTTATACAATTTAAAAAAAAAATATATCCCGCCAATTTTATTTAGGTTCTTTTTAGAGTCTTATCTTTGAGTTCTTTTCTAAAAAAAATTCTCGCCAAATTAATTAGGTTCTTTTTAGTGTCTTATCTTTGGGTTCTTTTCTTTATATTAGAGGGAGATTAGATGTTCAGTCTTGCATCAGTCCATTCCATCAGTCTGAGTGCCTAGTACGAGTTGTGTTTCTCACCTCACTTTGCGAATAGTATCGAGTGAAAGAGAGGAAATCATGCGAGTGAGTGAACGAGTGAAAGAGAGAAAACGATAGTTAACTATTCGCAAAGTGAAGTGAGTACAAAAACCAACTCGTACTAGGCCCTCTGGTACGATTTTCAGTCTGTAAAAATTCAAAGTCTATACAAACTGATGAAATGGACTGATGTCAGACTGATCTGATCATGTAATTTCCCTCATAGCATGGTTGTTTTATGTCATTGGAAAACTTATAGTTTCACTATTTTCTAACAATTAATAATAATAATAAGTTTATTACCGATTAGCTATCTAAATAATAAAATTTGATAAATATAAATAGGTACTACAGGTGTAAGTAGTAGTAAGTACTGCTATTATGTTTTCTCGCAGTCAATGGTAAAAAGTAGAGTACACAACTCGTGAAAAAAAATTTCATCTCGGTCCTTTGTATCCCTCGTTTCGCTCAGGATTCTACTTTTGAATCCCTCGCTACGCTCGGGATTCAACTCTAGAATCCTTCGCTGCTCTCGGGATCCAACATAGTACCTCGAACTAAATTCCTTCTTTTTTCACTTGTTGTATAATCTACTATTTTCACTCCTCTTGCTCTAAAAGTCCGTCATTGTAAGGTACAAGAGCCAGGATAAAATAGCAAAATTACCCCTAGGGGATAAAGTTTTTCTTTTTTAATGTTTGTCTATTACCAATGAGCCTACTAAAACGAAAAAGTCTTTTCACTCCTCTTGCTCTAAAAGTACGTCATTGTAAGGTACAAGAGCCAGGATAAAATAGTAAAATTACCCCTAGGGAATAAAGTTTTTTCTTTTTTAATGTTTGTCTATTACCAATGAGCCTACTAAAACGAAAAAGTCTATATTCATAATCACGAATAAAGACTCGCTCGACTTAATACTGTTTCTAATTTTTATTTTTGAAAATGGAACTAAAAGCAGCAATCTCTTCAGTGAAATCATAGACTTATTTATACTCTGTGACTTTAAGTTTGATCGTAGAATGCGTGCATTGTGTTTCTTAGCTGCTACAGTAGAAATTAAAAAAGGCGCGAAATCTTTAGAATTTTTCTCTAATACCAAACTGATTGAATTGTGTGACTGTAAGTAATAGGAAAGAAATAATTTTAATCTTTTGCCGTCAAGCACAAATCATTTATTTAAATACTGTATGAAAAGTTTATGAAGTGAAGGATAGAAAAACGAGTGGATTCGTTTACGGAAGTATAAACTATGTATTCAATATTGTATTTTATTTTCTCGCAATCGTAGTGAAAAGTAGAGTGTAACACACGACGCTAAAACCCATTGTAACTCGGTTTCTATTTATTCCCTCGCTAAAGCTCGGGAATAAAAGTACCTCATATGGAATGGGTCATTTTAGCGTCTTGTATAACAATCTACTATTATTCATAATCACGAATAAAGACTCGCTCGACTTAATACTGTTTCTCATTTTTATTTTTGAAAATGGAACTAAAAGCAGCGATCTCTTCGGTGAAATCATAGACTTATTTATACTCTGTGACTTTAAGTTTGATCGTAGAATGCGTGCATTGTGTTTTTTAGCTGCTACAGTAGAAATTAAAAAAGGGGCGAAATCTTTAGAATTTTTCTCTAATACCAAACTGATTTCATGAATTGTGTGACTGTAAGTAAGTAATAGGAAAGAAATAATTTTAATGTTTTGCCGTCAAGCACAAATCATTTATTTAAATACTGTATGAAAAGTTTATGAAGTGGAGGATAGAAAAATGAGTGGATTCGTTTCTCCGTCAGCCATTTTTTTAATGTCCCCACTGCTGGGGCACAGGCCTTCCTTATGGGTGGATAAGGAGGACGGGCCATAACCCACCACGCGGGCTCAATGCGGATTGGTGGGTGTTAACGACTGCAAATGCAGCCGGGACCAACGGCTTAACGTGCCTTCCGAAGCACGGAGGAGCTCGAGATAATAAATTTTTGGTCACCCATCCCATGACCGACCATTGCGACCGTTGCTTAACTTTCGCAATCGCTGGGCCAGGCGCTAAACCACTGCGCCACCGAGCTCCTCTTTTTAATTTTTACTTTAGTAGTGAGTGAAAATTTGACTACACCCGATATTTTAGATGCGGCGGCGGGCGCGGCGACGGAAAAATGTCTTACCTAACCTAGCTAGGTTAGTAGTGCCAAAAGAAACTACAGACTTACCTACTCTTTCTTTTTATCATCGATATTTTATTTTGTAGAAGTTTTGTAGGTTCAATCGGTTCAATCACAAATTGTATGAGAGTAGATAAAGTAGTGTATGAAACTGCACATAACTAGGTATTATGCGCCAGTTTCATAAACTACTACTATTAATATTCAAATAACAGTTGTTTTTTGTAAATATGTAGATATAACGGAAAACTTAAATATCCTTAATGGCAGCATAGTGAACGGTGATTAGTAGAATGAACAAATATAATTATTTGATGGTAGATAATGTTTTGATGAACTCAACAAGTTTTACTGAGGAAAGGTTTTGTTCAGAATTATATACTGTTGTCATTTACTGACAAAATTACTGCTGCTGGTGGAAAATTCTAATGTTTCTTGAATAAACAGTAAGTAAATTATTTATCTTTTTGTGCTAAGTATAATAATTTACGCATTTTATTTAAAAGGTTATTTTCAAAAGCCGCTTCTTTAAGAGAACTCAAATTTACGAATAGAGTTATTCAGCATTTCCATTTGCATGTCTAGACTAAGTCTAGATAATCTAGAATAAAAATCGGCCTAGACTAAATAACTCTAAGTACTGGTTAGGAACTGAATTCTAGCAATGTTACTTAAATTCTGGAGTACCATAGTTTCTTTGAAAATATTCCTATAGTAAAGGCAATTGGGTTATGGGTACGTGCGGTGCTACGTTCTGTGTGCTGCGCATCTCACAGGCGGTGGGGTTGCAGAATTACTGAGATAATAATTAATTGTAAAGGTTCTTCTCCCATTATTCTGCAAGTGTCAGTCACGGTCACGTGCAATGCGACGGAGTGCTTGGAGTCAGTCAGCACAGCGAGTGGGCAGCAGTTGCTGGTGTGACGGACGTATTGGTTGCTGCTAGCATCTAGTAGGTGGTGGGGGTTGTGCCTATGCAGTTCCGTAAACATCAGGCAGATTTGCAAAAGAAAAACTATCGATAGGTTTTAATGAAAAAAAAACATATAAGTAGTAGATATAAGTAATTTCTCCCGTTCCTTAACCTGTAAGTGTCCCGTGCAATGCGTCGGAGTGCGTGGAGCCAGCACAGGGAGTGCGCAGTGGCCGCCGGTGCGACGTAGGTATTGGGCGTTGCGCATCTCGCAGGTGCTGGGGGTTGCGCCTCTGTAGTTAATTAGGTACCTATGATAAAGAAGTTATTTCTCTCGTTCCTTGTAAGTGTCCCGTGCAATGCGTCGGAGTGCGTGGAGCCAGCACAGCGAGTGCGCAGTGGCCGGTGCGACGTACTGGGCGTTGCGCATCACGCAAGTGCTGGGGGTTGCACCTCTGCAGTTCTGTAAACAGCGCAACAAGTGGCGCATCAGAGTGTCTGCTACACAAGCAGCAGTGCACTACGTCGTAGTAATTATTACAGGTGAGAAAATTATTCTGCTATTTTTTACTTAGGTTTTGATTGGGGATGATTAAAGTAAATTAATAATATACCGTTGTATTGACTGATCTATCTCTAGCAATAAAAATATAGGTACAAACCATTTAAATGTAAACATAAAGGGTGTAAGAATACCCTCAACGAAGCCGAAGTCCACGCATTCCGCCCAAGCCGCCCAACATCAGGATCATTTTTGTCTTATAGACGTTTTCAGATTTTTATTGTCCATTATTACATAACCATACCTAATAAGTACTTTTGTAAGTACAGTTTCAATTTCTCTACCTAAAAGAGATTAGTTACTATATTATTGGATTTTAGTTACGATTAGGAAACGTATGAAGGATATAAATCTGAAAACTGAGCCATTTTGGCTCAGTATTAGTTGCCTCACTTTGCATACGAAGACACGACTTCTAGGTGTAATTATTCTAAGTGTGTAGTGTGGTGGTCTGTATCCAATGCTTTTTAACACCAAAAATGAAAATCGTTTCACATCAATAATTTTAAACTGTCCTGATGATGGGAAAAATACGTAGACTTTGGCTTCGTTGAAGGTCTTTTTACACCCTGTAGATTAAACTCAGCTAATGGTGTGAAATAAAATGTACCACTTTGTTCGGCAATGGCGTGTCAAGCCGCATGCAACCGAGTCCTGATGCCTGACGCTTCGCCCCATTTACGGTCCAGCCTAGGGTTGCCAACTTTTTTGGATCAAATATAGTAGTTTCAAGATTTTTAGTGTAAAAATATAGTAGATGGTGAAAAAGTCCAAAAAAATATAGTAGGTTGCCGTTTTGTATGGAGGATTTTAAAGAAGTTGCATTTTTCATACTTAAATATGTATGTATGTACCAACATTTTTATAATTTATTCAACAACCATAAATACAAGTGTTTAGCACGTGTTTAGCACAAAAAATATTGTGCAATAGGGAATATGCATAAGTCACCGATTTTGATGAAATTGAGCTTGATCGCTGCGGACACTTATAAAAACATGATGGAACAGGAAAAAAAATAAAAAAATGAATTATTTTAGTTTTATCACACGATGAAATAACGATTTTTTTTTTTTCATTTTCGGATATAATGCACTTTACAGTCAGATAGAATATCGAATAAGAAATAATATTTTGTATGGCACATATGTACTTAAACGCAAAATTTAGGGAGATAATTGAAGATTATTGGCTAACTCCATATTAAACGCGCCGAAACACACCTGAAACGTGATGTGTGACGTCACCGTTTTGTATGGAGCGTTTTCGGCGGGTGCTGCTACGCGCTAACTTCAAGTAACTATATCACGAGAAAAAAACGCAAGAGAAAAGTTTTAATATTACAGTTAATTTTCTCACGCATTATACTTTTGATTAAGATTTAAAAAAAAATTGATGCATATTCCCTATTACTTATGTTATGTGCATATAAGTAATATTTTTTTGTTGCTTTTAATTTTTTCACTTGAAAGAATATAGTAGTTTTGCCTACTATATAAGGTGGTACCAAATTATCTAATGATACTTAAACAGGTGATAGTGTTGCTCAAAATGAACAACTTTCTCCATAGAACATAGGTCGAAAAACGAATTTTTTTTTCGCTTTTCCATAGTAAGTTAGTCAGCTGACTAGTACATTTTGTATGGGAGTGTGAAATTTTTTTTTCGTTTTTCGACCTATGTTCCTTGGAGAAAGTTATTCAGTTTAAGCAACACTATCACCTGTTCAGTATCATCAGATCATTTGGTACCACCTTATATATTTTTTCAAAAAATATAGTAGGCGAGCCCTCAATATAGTAGGATACTATATTATATGTAGGGTTGGCAACCCTAGTCCAGCCCCCCTAGCATGACCGACGAAACACGATTTATATCGCGTGATATAGCATTTTATCGACACCCAGCTGTCAAAATCCATTGTCTTTTGACATTTAAACGTGATAAATAGCTATATCATATCGTGTTTAGATGGTCATGCTAGCCAAGCAGAGAGTACTAAATACCTAGGTAGGTACTTATTTGTTTTCAGTCTTGGCTAACTTTCTTGGGTTCCACTTTTTAAACGACAACGAAGGCAAGAATCGAATGTTCGGCATGCCTCGTATCCTGGTGTGCTTATCTGTGGCCATTATCATTGGCGTTGAGGCGTCATCAATGGTTGGTGTTTACTGCGCCAAATCCAGGTTGAAGGGAATCATCAAATGTTTGAATACTGCTCAAGAGGTAAGAGACTAGTATCGAATGGTATACCTATACCTACTAGCTTAATACATGAGAAACTTTGCCGGTAACGCGGTTACAGACGGTTACGGTCGGTAACGGACGGTTACGCGACAAAATTGTAAACTTTAATTCACATACTATAAAAAGATCAAACAAAACTGCAAAATAAATATATCAAGAAACAATTTTTTTATTACCGCTTAGAATAGTCTTTTAAACATTAAATCCACTAAAATAGTGCCATTTTTATAGTAGGTATAAAATGAACAATTTATTTATATATAAAATAATAAAATACAATTATATTCTATGACATTATATTAGAAATTATATTCTATAACATCATAACTCTTCAAGGAAAGCGAATTTACAGAAGATATTTTATTTAGCGACGAGGTACAACATCATGATCATTTTTTATTCTCCGAATTAAAATAGGAAACGTTGATATAAACTAAGCTTTAGGTTACGGACGGTAACGGATTCGAGTTACAGATGGTAACGGGCGCCCATGTTACATGGTAAATCTAACCCCACTTTTAATTCTTTTGTATTTTAACTTAACTTAGTTCTCAAATGAATCAACAATATCCAATCTTGGACGAATTAACCACTGGACACGTAACGTAAGAAAAATGTATGAAATCACGATCGACCAATTTTTGCGGGGTGAGGGGGGATTAACTTGTCAAATAATGACAATATTATAGGGTGATTTAGCCGGTTTCCGGCCATAATTGCCGGCCAAATATTATGGATTGTGAAACTCATACATTAGTTCTCGGCCAGGCGGCCGAAAAGCAAATGACCTCCCAAAAATGCATTTAGTTACCCGGCCATCAAATTTAAATGTATCACACCGAAAACTTTACGCGTTTAAGTTAAAAAGTACTAAAACTAATTTATCATACTCACACTCAATTGCAAGAAGCTTCACTTTAAATCTTCTTTAGCTAATGCCACTTTATAGCTAATGAAATCATTAAAATATTGATTTCCTTAGTTTGTTGCATCAAACTACTTTAGGCTAAAAACTTTAACTAATGAGAGCCCTAAACATTGTTGCCAATAATAAAGTTAAAAAATCTCAAAACGAAAACAAAACCGGCTAAGTCACCCTACTTTGTTTATTTACCAAATTTTATTTATTTTACGGAAAATAGCTACTATAATAGGTTGAAATTGTGCTTATGCGTGAAAAGAAAGATTTCTTGATTGCCCGCTATTTTTTTTGCTGAACAAGACGGAGCATTTTGCCCATTTTTGTACCAATGTTTCGCCACGAGCTCTAGCATCACACTGACAACGCAATATCGTTTACTGAGGCTATCGGTCACAGTAAGTGGCTAAGGGGTAAAGGCGAATATGGCTGTCATTTCGCGTCCAGTGGTTAATTCGTCCAAGTATCCAATGCAAGGTCTCATGGAGACACTCAGATTTTGTATGGAACAAGAACGCAGTGTTTTAAAAAATACATCAATTTAATTGTGTAAATACAGTGTACTCACTTTATTTATTTTTATTTTTACAGTGAAAATGTGACTTAATTATGACAATAATTAGTTGATAAAAAACCGTCACCATTATTTTTATTTATTAACTCAAACTTGCGGACATTGTCAATCATACGAAATCGGTAAAGTTAGTCGGCCTTACTCACATG
This sequence comes from Agriphila tristella, assembly GCA_928269145.1. Taxonomy (NCBI): domain Eukaryota; kingdom Metazoa; phylum Arthropoda; class Insecta; order Lepidoptera; family Crambidae; genus Agriphila; species Agriphila tristella. The sequence continues at coordinate 19,394,689 of OV743445.1, forward strand.
TCAACCAGCTTAATACACATACAATAGATGTGTGTATAAATAGTATAAATAAATAAAATAAAATATAATAAAATGTCAAATTACAAAATACAACGTCTTACAAAATAATCCTTAATGCCGAATATGGTACTTAGATAGGGACCATCAAACTGAACAACTTTTACTATGGGACCAACTCTGAAATCCCAAAAAAATCTGCTGTTTCATACATTTTTATATTTTCGTTATTAATTTTTGTATGAATCAGCAGATTTTTTTTCGCGATTTCAGAGTTGGTCCCATAGTAAGAGTTGTTCAGTTTGACGGTCCCTATCCATGGGCGTATCTAGAGATTTTTCTCTATCTACCATATTCGGCTTTAGGGTTTTTTTAGAACAAGTCGTATATTTTGCTTTGTTCAAAATTTCTTAAAAATATTGTTACAATTCTTTAAAAATATTGTTACAGATCAAAACGGCTTTTCACGCAAAATTACAATCAAAGAAGGCAAAACCATCTAACACCATGATGTGGGGACTAACATTATATGCGTTTCTCGTCCATTTTTTAGTTAATAATTTGTCAAGAACACTTGGCTTGAGAAGTTTTGGTTTAATTGGTGGGTGACCAAACTGCTGTCACGATAGCAGGCTGCATCGTGGGCCTATTCCAATCGTTCCCCCACTTTTGTCCCCCACTAGGGTATCGGGAAAAATATTTTTTTTCCATACTTTTTTCCTAATATCCCCAGTGGGGGAAAAAAGTGGGGGAAAACAGAATAAGCCGCATAGTGTATGCTTTTAGAAATCGTACAGCAACCACACTAAAATGTTTCCCTGAGCAAAATTGGCGCCGCGGTGAATTTTATTTAATATTATAATTCTAATACACAATTTTAATAATGTTTTACGTGAAATTTTTAGGGCCCACATGCGGTGATGATAGTTTGGTCAAAATCATTACTATCAACGATAGTGTAGCGCGCGCCGCGCGCTCCGGGCCATACGGTACTTGTACTATTATGTATTCTGTGATACGGTGATGATGATTTGGTCAAAATCATTACAATCAATGATAGTGTAGCCTAGTCGCGTCGTGCGAAGCGCGCCGCGCGCTCCGGGCTGTACGGTGATGATGGTTTGGTCAAAATCGTTACCCCGGTCACACATTGTAACGTTACAAAGAAGAGGGGAACATAGAGAGCCTACCTAGAGTAGAAGGATTGTATCTAGCTAGTTAAGGAGCAAAGTAGAAAGATGGAAATATGGTACAATTAACATTTATTTACACTAAACCTAACAGACAAGAAGCTAAGGAACTTAAATGCTACGAGGGAGGATAAGGGAAGTGGCGAATCTTCAGAGGCTTGCAGAGGGACAGGGGAACGTAATCTAGCGCGCGGAGAGGAGGCGCAAAGGGGCGTAGTTAAACCGTCGACGAGCACGCGGAGAGGGGACGCAGAAGGGACGTAGTGGTACCGTGGATGAGCAGCGTAGACAGGCCGGAGATGGAGCGCAGATGAACGGAGGCTGGCCGCAGATGGAGCGTTTCAACAGTAGGATAGTTGGTGCTGACCAGCAGGAGTTGGAGACTCGCAAGCACCCGTAGAACTATTAGTTGTCACTCGCGGCGCGGGCTTTCTTGTAAGGCCCGGGAACGGCCACTACTTGTTTTCACCGTAGATCTCGAAGACTGACTGAGCCACGTAGATTTCGAAGACTCACTGACCACGTAGATTTCGAAGACTGACTGAGCACGTAGATTTCGAAGACTGACTGAGCCACGTAATAGGTTTGACAATCTTTTTATACTCACAGTAAATTTTGAAAAACCGAAAGAAAAATGTAGAAGAAAAATAATACAGCATTTCAAAATGGGAATTCGTGTATTCGCTCGGCAGCAATACAAAAGAGCGGGATTTTTTTTTTTTTTTTATTTATTTATTAGGAAACTCAACAGCTTTTTTACTACAATCATGCATAAAATATAATATAAACTTAAAAGTTACACTTAGCCAATAACAGAGTTTCACCGCATGTTATAATTTTACGGGCAAATTGTTTAAAAAAAGGAAAAAAAACTTACAAGTGGGTAAAAGTATAAAAAGTTGACTAAAATACAAACTAAATTAAGCAAGAGTTTTAATTCTTAGATTTAATAGAGATAATAGAGATTTAATTCTTATCATTAATTTTATTCTAGATTTTAAGATTTTGTAAAAATTATACACATAAACATAATTTTAAGATATGCGTACAAAAAGACAACACAAAAACAAACAAAACATAAAACAATATTGAACAAATATCATGCTAAAATTATACATAGATAAATAAATAAGTAAATGCTTTACAAAACCGTCTCAAATGCAGCAAGTCTGCTACAATGTAGTAAATATGCTACACTTTAGACAGTTTTGATACCAGTGCACGCTTGAAGCCTTGCTTGGACAAATGGAAGATATCAATATCTAGAAATTTATTATTGTACAATTTGGATAGGCGAGTCATAACAGCATTCCTACCGTAGTTCGTACGATGTCTAGGCACAGACAGAAGAGGGGTTTTTCTCGTGCGGTACCTAGGAGTGCAGAACCTAATGGTGGCGAGTAGGTTGGCACTGTTCAGGTGATTATGAAGGATATCATGTAAAAGGCACATATCAAGTAATTCGCGACGAGATTTAAGCGATAACATTTCGTATTTAAGGCAGTCCTCCTCATACGTGACACGGCACGTACGGGTCTTGAAAGAGAGGTGTTTTATGAAAAGTTTTTGTATTCGTTCCAGTCTATATGTATATGTGGCATACTGCGGCGACCAAATGGGACTTCCATATTCAAGAATACTACGACAGTAAGCATAATATATAGTTTTCAGACTTTGAATCTTTTTAAAGGGTTTGCATGTCCTTATGATAAAACCAAGGTTGCGGTATGACCTGTTAACTACACTGTTGATGTGCTCAGAGAACAACATTTTAGAATCCAGAAGAATTCCCAGATCCCTAACGACCTCCGTTCTTTCGATTAATACACCATTAAAGTGATATGGGTAAAGGATTTTATTTTTCTTGCGGGTGAAACTGATGCATTGACATTTGTTTATATTTACAGTGATATTATTGCGAGCGTAATATGAGAACAAGTTATCTAAATCTCGCTGAATGAGTTCACAATCTTTAAGAGACGCTATTTTCAAGAACACTTTTTTATCATCAGCGTATAGTAGATGGTTTGAATACTCAAGACATTGATTGATATCATAGATGTATGCACAGTAGAACAGAGGACCTAAATGTGATCCTTGAGGAACACCGGATGGGATTGAAACAAAATTAGATTTAAAACCACCTATGACGACGGCCTGCATACGGTTCGAGAGATAAGAGGTGACCCATCTCAACAGATCGCCTCGAATTCCCAGTTCATACAGTTTACGAAGGAGAATGATGTGATCTACACGATCGAAAGCTATGAAAGGATGGCCAATAAATTGATAGACAACCTACGCGAAGTGTGAGTAGAATTAAAAAAAGCAAATAAACTTGGCTGTCACTTGTAAACAAGCAGCTGTCAAAATAAATACAAAATTATAACCTCACTTTTCCACTAAGTATGAAATTTATGTATGAAATTCAATAAAATTGTATGAAAAAGGATGAAACTACAAACCTAATAAGAATCGCCGTAAAAAGACGAATAAATTGTTGCCAAGCAAATGCTTATTTTCAAAGAATTTGGAAAGTTATGGCCAAAAATACTTATTCCCTAAAAAACTTAAACTAATTAAAACTAGCTTAAAACTAAGAGCTCAGGAGCGACAGGCAGCACGCTACATCATTGTACGAATGTTTTCAATTTTGTATGGAAAATCATTCGCGAATGTCTTCGAATGTCCGTCCTACACTTGTGGGTTCGCGTATTTGCGTGAATGTGAGTGACCGGGGTTACAATCAATGATAGTGTAGTACTTACTCATATTTTAAAATTATTTTTTGTGAAATTTTGCCGTTTATTCCGAACCTAACCCCAAAATCTAACCCCTATGGGGGTTAGGTTAGGAAAGCAAAAATATTATTCCCAACCTAACCCTCGTAGTCCCATCGTCTCACCCTTGACATAAAAAAAATTACAAAGCAAATTATAACTTTTTAAAATCTTATAATTCTTTCTTTCTTATCGAATAATATCTTATAATTTAAAAAACAATACGTCATCAAAGTACCAGGGTCACATAAATATGGAGAAGGTTTAACTTCTATATTTTTAAGAGAAATTTATTTTCTAATATTTCGCTATTGCGCTCGCACATACCAAGGTCATAGAATCTGGTGAATGCGAATATTAGCGTGAGAGCTACTTTCCTAGTTTATTTATTATTAGATACACACAAAATTGGGGGTCCCTTATATTGCATAATATTATTAATCCTATTTTGAAAATCCATAACAGACTTGCCATAAACTTAATTCGCATAACAATAAGAATATATAATTTCAAAATTGACGATTTAAAAATGCTTTGACTTAATTATTATTTTTTGTGATTTTTTTCTGACATGTAAAAGAAAGGAGGTCTATATCCAAGTAGTTTTATAACATGGAATAGAGTCAAGGGTGAGACGGTGTGACTACGAGGTTTAGGTTAGGAATAATATTTTTGCTTTCCTAACCTAACCCCCATGGGGGTGAGGTTTTGGGGTTAGGTTCGGAATAAACGAATTTTGCCGCCCCCCCCAAAAGTGCCGCCCGGGGCGGTCCGCCCCTCCGCCCCCCCTCTCGCTACGCCACTGGCTAGAAGTAGATAGCAAAACTGCTAAAATGGCCGTTTTTGACACATTTCTATCTACTTCTATGAATGACTACGAGGGCATGTAGTGATGATACCTTCTAAAAATACTAGACCATGGGCCCTAAAAACTCCACGTAAAACATTATTAAATTATTCTTGTTCTTAATAGAATAAACTATGTCGGGATTTACACCATGTACCTGTTTATTTTTGAGACTCCGATATTTCGGCGCAGTTACATGCGCCATGATCACGGAAGAACTGTCGATTGTTGCGTGCGGGTAGATGTTATTGGCAGACGAATCGGTCTACCCTCCGTCTAGTTCTTTTATTACTACGTTCGATACCGGTACCACTGTCTGCAAACTCACTATTCACTCGAATTTGTTCTCGACACACGACACTCACTGTATCTGTACGCGGAACGGCACTTTTTCTATTTTTGTTGTTTTTACACAACCGGACTACTGGATTCCAGACACTCGACAATTTAAACCCATCCTCACGATTGAAATTTTTGTATTTGGTAATTTCAATCGCTTCCCTGACCATTCTTGGTATGTAGTGGCGTTCTGTTGAAATAATCTGGGGGTTATGTAACTCGATCCAGTGATTTGTGTCCGAATGAATTAAATGTTCAGCAATGGCCGATTTTTGCGTATCGTTGTTTTTGGCCTACGTTGTTTCGACGTAGAATCGCTCTTCACCAATGTGCCAGTGGCGGAATGTCTCGAAATAATAAAGGTCAAGTTACAAAACAATTATATCCCGATGGAATATGCCAGATTGTTGGAACATTGCTTGTCGAAGAATTACTTCATTTATAATGGTCAGTACTACCTTCAAGTAGATGGAGTAGCTATGGGCAGTCCAGTAGCCCCAGTGGTAGCCAACCTCTGGATGGAACATTTTGAAGAACAAGCCCTCGCGACTGCACCTGCCGAGATCAAACTATGGAAAAGGTACGTTGATGATGTTCTCTGCATAATGAAGGAAAACAAACAGGATGTTGAAGGTTATCTGGCATATTTAAACAACATTAATCCGAAAATAAAACTAACCTGTGAGATGGAGGTAGACAGAAGCTTAGCATTCCTAGATGTCAAGATTAATGTGCGCGCTGACGGTACACTCAGCCACTCTGTATACAGAAAACCCACACACACAGATCGTTACCTCAAAGCTACTTCGCATCACCATCCTAGGCACCTAAACTCTGTCGTGGCATCACTAACAAACCGTGCATATGATCTTTGTGATGATGAACACCTGGACAAAGAGTTACAACACGTGCGCCATGTCCTGCAGAGCAATGGATATTCAGGAAAGCTTCCACCTAGACACACGAAAAAGCACCAGTTACAGAGGCAGGATGTAGATAGACAGCCAGTATTTTTGCCATATGTAAAGGGAGTGACAGATAAGGTCTCAAATATTTTGAAAAAGTACGCAATAAAAACTATCTTCACTCCTTTGAAAAAGGTATCGCAATGTCTACGGTCCCCGAAAGATAGTTTTCCTTTGGAGAAACCTGGCGTTTATAAGATCGACTGCAGTTGTGGTAGCTCATATATCGGCCAAACTAAACGCACAATAGCATGCCGTATAAAGGAGCACATAAAAGCGGTCAAAAACAACGATACGCAAAAATCGGCCATTGCTGAACATTTAATTCATTCGGACACAAATCACTGGATCGAGTTACATAACCCCCAGATTATTTCAACAGAACGCCACTACATACCAAGAATGGTCAGGGAAGCGATTGAAATTACCAAATACAAAAATTTCAATCGTGAGGATGGGTTTAAATTGTCGAGTGTCTGGAATCCAGTAGTCCGGTTGTGTAAAAACAACAAAAATAGAAAAAGTGCCGTTCCGCGTACAGATACAGTGAGTGTCGTGTGTCGAGAACAAATTCGAGTGAATAGTGAGTTTGCAGACAGTGGTACCGGTATCGAACGTAGTAATAAAAGAACTAGACGGAGGGTAGACCGATTCGTCTGCCAATAACATCTACCCGCACGCAACAATCGACAGTTCTTCCGTGATCATGGCGCATGTAACTGCGCCGAAATATCGGAGTCTCAAAAATAAACAGGTACATGGTGTAAATCCCGACATAGTTTATTCTATTAACGTCAATAACCATGGAAATTTAAAACAATATATTCTTGTTCTATTTAAAAACCTCAGAGGGCGCCACTTTTTGGTCATACAACCGCCTTAATTGGACACCTTGGAATAATATCTTTTTTTTTTTGCTTTTTTCAGTGTTCATTTCCTGTCACTCATTTTGTACGCAATATACCGCATTCAAGATCATTGGGTTGACTTTGCAATTTATTTGCGTTACTGCGGAGGTCCACTCTGCTCTCATCCTTTTGAACGATCGTCTGCATTCGATATATTTGTCTAACAAAGCCAGTAAGTTCCATACATTTTTAAGGGGCATGTAGAGTCTGTCAAACGAAAGCTGACAAGAGGTTGAAAAATTAACTTTATATTAAGGGTCGGTCTCCAATAATATACAGTGTGTGGCCTAATAGAATCGGGGATAATATTAAAAACGGAGCCTCTGTAGGTCACTAGTAATTGAATCGTTAAGGTCCCACTAAGAATAAACACTAATACTCTAGAGAGTCTCTATTTTCTGTATTATCCCCGGTTCTAGGCCACACAATGTATAATTTTAACTGGTACATAAGCGCCACCATTTTGAGGACACGAGTTGCTGGCCAGACTCTAGCCGCAAACACAACTCTAGCACAAACGCCGCCAATAGATTTAAATTAATTAATATAAATAAATATATGAAGAGTACTAGCTGACCCGACAGACGTTGTCCTGTGTTATGTTATGATTTATGAATAATTCGAATTTTCAATGACATTCAGTTTTTTTTACATCCTCTTCGACGATATTTGCAGCCCGCAATGTCAAACGTCATAAGGTTACATTAAAAAAGTTTATATTGTCCAAATTAAATTTGATATGGTGGTTAAGTACCTATTCTTAAATTTTCGAATTTTCCGAGCAATTTTCTTTATTTTTTCTTTCTTTATAATACCTACCAACACAACAAAAAAATAATTGGCGAAATCGGTTCAGCTGCTCTCGAGATTTGCGCTTAGCAACTCATTCAGCTATTCATTTTTATATTCTAGAGGCAAGACAATAAAGACATTAAGAGATCGTGGTTGTTTACTTTTCGCAGAGATTGAACACAAAACCATGTCAGACGCAGATCAGGAGACCCTCGAAAATATCACAGAAATGTACCACTCATTCCCGGACATGATAAAACAAGTGGACGATTGTTTTGGGCTCACTGTCTTACTACAAACGGGGATATGCTTCTTAAACATTGTGGTTTCTTCATATTCTTTAATAGATTCTAAGTGTATGTATAGCTTTGATTACTCGCAAACCCTTGAGATTTTGTAACGAGAGAGAGAGAATAAGTAACTTTTTTTCTGTTCCCGACTTATTTTAGATAGCCCTGTTATTTTAGATGGCCCTGTCGAAATATATTAATTTCTCTGTATCTAGAAATGTTAGAAGTACAGTTACAGTACAGTTAGAAGTCCTACAATTAGCATTCCTTTAAATTATCGCTAGTACAAGACCAAAGACACTGTATAAATAATTATATAGTCAGGTGGGGTAAGTGAAACATACTTTATTTTTATTTAACAAGGTGTAGTAAAGCTATAAAACTCGCAATTAAAGTAGCTGTATAGGCAATGTACTCCTAATTAAATCAGCCTTTAACGGTATGAATACAAATATCTAAAGACTTGCATTAAGCAACAAAATCACGAAAAGAATATAAAAGCTAAGAAGTGTTTCACTTACCCCTGACAAGGGGGAAGTGAAACAGTGGCCAAGATAGCTTTAAATATTGTGTCCATCTAATTAAAAACAGGACAAAAGGATCATGTTTAACCGTTAGTATCCAAAATGTATCAAATTCTCACAAAATAGGGTCCAGTTTTAAAGATTTATCAAAAAAACATCGTGTTTTGCGTTTTGAAATCTAATTAATTTCTTTTTGGTTTACTAGCTAGGTTAATGATCGCAGCGATATCTGTGTTGTATTAAGGGAAGTAATTCGTCATTCCTGATTTATCGACACATCGCTATGAGAATAAACTACGATAGTTTCTTAGATATGGTTGGGTGTTTCACTTACCCCGGTGTTTCACTTAACCCACCTGACTATACATCAGCGAATAAGATTAAAAAAACCCCTATTATGTATCACCGTTGTTGATATTTAAGTAAATCAATTATTTACAGCTTATGAAGAAAGACTAATCGAAAAAGTGATGTGGCCCAATACGATCTTGTTACACTTCTTAGTGTTAATGGTTTTGATGGAAACTTATCATGGACTTTATCGGGAGGTAAAGATAGATTGAAAGAAAACACTTAATTACTAAGACACACATTTTGGAAACTAACAATTATTTTGTTTATTAGTGTAAACTTATAAACAGTGCACAAAAAACAGAAATTCTTACATCAATGCATATGCCAATACACAAATATATATATATATCTATGTATCTACAAAAGGATTTTCATAAGTTAACACGTACTATGTTCCTACTATATACTACGTCCACCACAGTACTACGTACTATATACATAAATTAACAAATGAATAAAAAATAACAGAAAAGCACAAATTCATTGACAAATTTTAATAGACCAATACGTGGGACACACTGAAAGTTATTACCTACCTATATATATTAGAAAGTAAAAAACTAAATGAAGCATGAAGCCTGTGCTAATACCTCTGATTTTCGTAACATTATCTATTCCTTTCAAAGCAACAACGTCGCTCAACTACTAAGAAAAGTAGTGGACCCACTCTTCTTTAGGAATCTTTTCCACGGCCATTTCGTACGCAGGAGTCACCACGTCTGAATAAAGCGAATAGATCAAAGTTTTTTCAAACTGCCGCTAATTTTATAGTAACAAATGACAGTTGAATGTCGAACCTCCCTCAAATGGAGGTTGCACGGCCATTTGTCATAGTGAAGATTGAAAAAAGGTCCTTACGGCTTATTGCAACCTCTTTCTTTAGTGTTACAATACGTGTTACAAAACGAAAACGTATTGTAAAACGAAAAGAAAGAGATAGCAATAAGCCGTAACGTCACTAAAGAGTCTTTTTCAATCTTCACTTACTTACTAGGAGTGCAACCTCCATTGTGGATATAAGCTTCTTGATGTTGATTATCATTTAATTTTCCCAAAGAGTTCTAAAATCGAAATTTCACTACTTTAAAGATAAAGATAAAGATATATTTATTTGCAAAAAACATGAGTACATGAGTGGTTTAATAAAATATGGAAGATAGATCTTACATGTTTTGTCGGTCAGCATGCAAAAATTAATCATATAAAACATAATTATTACACTAAAATTACAATTAATTCAAATTAAATAACAACAGTAAATACAAAAAAATACAAAATTCATTAAGTAGCTATCTAGAATAAAATATTATCTTTATCAAATTCAAATTAATTTCATGTCATAAATAAATAACAAAGTCAAAATTAAATAAAATTATGTAAGACTTTAGATTTGTTATTATTAATTATTTATTAATAACTAGCAAGTTCTAAAATCTTTCAGTGTTACCCTTGTACACCAAAAAAGCTACCACTCAGCATAATAAAAAAATGCGTTACAAAGATGTTTTAAAAAACAAAAAACCGACTTCAATAACCTGCCTCTAAAAAGCAAGAAATAATATTCGAATCATTAGATACGCATTATCATTGTTATAATACGAGTAACAACACGTCTATTGAAGTCGGGTGGGGCTGGAGTACAACTTCCTTTTTTTATTCTAAAAGCCCCACCCGACTTCAATAGACGTATTGTTATTATAACAATGATAATGCGTATCTAATGATTCGAATATTATTTCTTGCTTTTTAGAGGCAGGTTTTTGGAGTCGGTTTTTTGTTTTTTAAAACAATTTTTTATTTTTTTATTTTTAGTGTAAGTACCTTCTATATTAGGTGTATTATTTGGTAGAAAAATCGGCTCAGCCAAACGTGAGATATTCGCGGAGAAACATACATTCATACAGGTCAAACTGAGAGAGAACCTTTTTTTTTGAAGTCGGTTAAAAAGACTATACTAAAAGTACCCCTTTCCCAACAAAAAGAAACATCTAATTCGGTTCATAAATAACAAAGTCATCAAGTTAGTTGATGCAAAATCACAGTATTTTCAGGATTTCTCAAAAACTACTGAACCGATTTGAAAAAAAAATAAATGGGACCATCTTGCAAGAAAACTCAATCGAACAAAAAAAGAATCATCAAAATCGGTTCATAAATGACGAAGATACGCGCGAACAACGATAAAAAAAAAACATACAATCGAATTGAGAACCTCCTCCTTTTTGTGAAGTCGGTTAAAAATATCAAAGACCAATACTTACACTAAGAACACTCATCAAAACCTTGCACATAGAGTAACTTATAGCATAAGCATCAGCTGCCACGCTGATAATAGAACCCACCGAGGTAAATTGTACACGTACCAATAATTCAGTGGTTGTTAGAACCTTGTTTTTTTATTGAAATTTAATATTCCTTTCTACGTTTGAAGAACTTTTAATAATGCAATTGCCCTCCAGTGTATGCGCACACGCAGCGAGGTGGGCCAGCTGCTAAGTGAATGCAGCGACGAGCGCGTCGCCGAGCAGCTGGGCAAGCTACAGCTGTGTCTGCGTCTCAGTGACGTCACTGCATCCAACACGAAGCTCAGCACACTCTCAAGGGACAGCGTTTTGCAAGTACGTCTTATAAGTAGTACAACTACCTAGCTTACGATGAAGGTCAGCCCCCCTACTCAAAATGGCCAACATTCTAAGCTTTTGGTGAGTGAAAGTGAAAGTGAAAGTGAAAGTGAAATATATTTTATTTAAATAAGCTCACATAATAAGCATTTTTAAATCGTCAATTCTTTTACCCTACCACCCATTATGACGTCTTTTAACTGACAAGAAAAATGGGCGCAAAAAACTTGTCAGCTTTATCAATCAGATGGAACGATATTTACAAATATGTATATCGTTTCCAGACTTTATATTAACAAAGATTAACAAATAAATAACATTATTGAATTAGCTCATTTCTTAATGAGTTTCAAATTTCTTAATCAATTTACAGATTTTAAGCTAAATTCAAAGTTTGAACTTGTTATTCAGTCTAGGCTGTTACAATAAATAAAAATAAAAGAAAAACATACAATTCAATATGCATTAAGATAGGTAGTCAGAAGCAGACCCATTCCCACTGGCAGCACCAGTTCCCGAACATGACGCATGAACCAGCCATCTCTTCGCTCAACCATATTTGAGGGAACGTAACGACCCGCCTCATACGACACCACCGCAGAAATGATTAGAGATAGCATGACATACTAAGACTATACCTATGTTAAGGCATCGAATTGAAAATTTATATCCAAAAGCTTTTCATAGGTCTTTCACTAAACTACTGACTATAGAAAGTAAAAATATTGTAATTAAATAAATCAAAACAAGGTAAGCTATTAAGAATTATATTTTTTGAGTAAGAAGTGCCATACATACAGACAATATAAAACAGATCTTTTATATACGAGTTATACGACGCCCTTAATACAATCAGACAGAAGCAGACCCATTCCCACTGGCAGCACCCGTTCACGAGCATGACGCATGAACCAGCCATCGCTTCGCTCAACCATATTTGAGGGAACGTAACGACCCGCCTCACACGACACCACCGCAGAAATGTTTGAAGTGAGCATGACATACTAAAGCTACCCATATTAAGTCGTCGAGTCAGGAAGCCAGAAGATTGATAAGTTTCCGAAACGACTAAGAAATACACACATCAACTTTGTCTAGGGAAATATTTTCATACAAACGAGGTAGCTTTGAAGCCTTGGTTTCCTGTCAGGAATGTACTGTGCTGTGATCTGATTATGGCTATCCAGAGAGTCAATGGAGGAGATTGAGATTGCTATACACACCCAACTGATCTAAAAGAAAAACTTCTGTTTTACAATGCTGAAAGTAAAAAACTTCTGTTTCATTAACAAAAGTTTAATAACATTAAACATATATATATACTCACGCACATAATGTGTTTAACTGTTTTCTGCCGGTCGGTACATTTATAAAATAATACATATTTTGAAAAGTGGGATTGAATCGTTCAATTTAAAACTGGTTTGGTTTCTGTGCGCGAACTTTCATCGAGCAGGTCAAATATACCCAATGACCTTTGTCAAAGTCAAAGTCAAATAAGCTTTATTCAAATAAACTGAATTATTAAGTACTTTTTAATCGTCTATATTTTCCTACGTTCCAGGCTTTTTTAGCTGACAAGAAGAACGGGCGCAAGAAACTTATCAGCTGCCATAAGTAACGATATTTACAAACTTGAATATATCGTTACCAGATAATTACAACAGGATGACAGGATTAATGGCAACAACATAGACTTATTATATTACTTCAACAAAGTACTTATAGTAGCAAGTTATGTGTTACATCATTTCCATGATCTCTACGATAATCGTCTACTTTATAATAACCTTTACCCATGAGCGTTTTTTTAACATCGTTTTTAAATTCATGCAAAGGAAGATCAGTCACTTGTTGTGGAACTTTATTAATAAAGGCTATGCCTATAAGTTCCAAAAGATGTCAAAATATGAAGTGATTTCTTTTTTCTGCGTATCTTTTTTTAAGTAAGTTTGCGACATGTGATTTAAATCGTAGCGTTCAAACGTATAGAATTACCCATTTGAGTAGGGGGGCAGAAGCCGTACCGCCAAACTTACATGGCTATCGTAATCGCTTTCATTTGACAGATGGATGTGATACATTGCTACTTTTCTATGGTAAGTTTTTATTTATGCCAAATAGAAGCTGCAGTGTGTTACATCCATCTGTCAAATGAAAGCGTTTACGATAGCCATGTAAGTTAGCCGGTACGACCCCAGGGGCCGTACCGGCTAACGAATCGATTTTCATAAAAGTCTGCTGGGTTTCAAATTAAAACAGATAAATCAGGCCCCAATTGGGCCAAAATGACGAACCCAAATTCATGATGTCACACGAACATCGATATCTTCCGAATCACGTCAACAAAAAGTACAAAACGAAATTGCTTACTTTGATTTCTCTGTTTTAAGTTGAAACCCAGCAGACTTTTATGAAAATCGATTCGTTAGCCGGTACGGCCCCAGGTTGGATTGCATGCTCGACTCTCGTCTCGACTGCTCAAATCCAAGCAGGGGCCGTACCGGCTAACGAATCGATTATCGAAAAATCTATCGAGTTTCAACTTAAAACAGAAAAAATCAAAGTAAGGAATTTCGTCTTGTACTTTCTGTTGACGTAATTTGGAAGATATCGATGTTCGTGTGACATTATGAATTAGGGTTTGCCATTTTAGCCCAATTGGAGCTCGATTTATCTGTTTTAATTTGAAACCCAGCAGATTTTTCGATAATCGATTCGATAGCCGGTACGGCCCCAGTCCCGTCAATGGAGGCTTTAATTTAATTACAAATATTTATTCCTGATTTTCAGAAATGCAGTAATGTAGCGACATATATTTTGATGATTGCTAGTTTCAAAGACTACGATAAAACTGGTCAACACTGAACAAATATTTCTATCCTTATACTTATTAATAAAATACTTCAGTAACTTAAATGGTATGAAAACTTAACAATTGTGTGCTGCATTTTTATTAGGAATAATGATAATTAATGTACACTTAATAAGAATTATCGATATACTTCATTTTAATTGTACGCTATAAATAACTAATGTTTTTGAGAAGTGGAGATTTATTACACATTTTTGTAGCAAGTAAAGTAATGTTTGTCGTTGTGGTTTTAAACAGAAAATAAAGTGTGTGCTTGTATAATTGCTTTATAAAATATTAATTCCTTTTATGTATCCCCGTAACAAGAACCGTGTGGGCGTCATCGGTCGGGAAATACAAAAGAATATTATATTTCATTAATCTAAAAGACTAGGTAGGTACCGAGACACAAATCTTTATCTTCAGTAACGGTAAAGGCAGAATCGGAAAACAGTGAATTTTTTTTTGTCATAAAATTAACTGTCGCGTGAAATAAGGAATATGACCAATTAAACATATGACTAATGAGGAACAAATCGAACAAATCTATTTTGCATTTATTTATTTTTAACCGACTGCATTTGTAGCAAAGGTCATCCGTGACCTGTGCCCCAGCAGTAGGACATTAAAAATGCCAAATAAGTAATGTTTTTTTCTCAAAAAACAAAGTTATAAGACTGGTATCTACTTATACGTACATACGCAGATCTTAAAAAAATCTTCAAACAAGAAAGTAGCTTTTAATAATGTATGCCCACTTTTATCAAGGAAACTATCCCTGATGACAAAATAAATATTAATGTTTATTTACCGCGCGTCGATTATATTTAAATTACCGACCTGTGAAATTAACGTAATTTTTGTTTACATTACACCTTCCTCGTTCAACGGAATCAACTTTAAGTAAATAATAACATCATCAAGATCCACAACGATACATAATTTTTTGAACGAAATGTACCTATTTAATTCTAAGTTGATGGGTAAGTAGGTAAATCGGTGGTTAATGAACAGGTAATAACTGTAATGTTTAGAAATATTGTGTTCTTTGTATTTTGAGTTCTTAACATGCTCTTTATGTATTAAATCTAACGGTAAGATTAAAAGCTACATTGGTCCACCTGGCAATGCATTTTACCCAAGCTCTTCCTATGCCCGTCCCTCAGAAACATTTTTCATAACCTGGGCAAGAAGACAACTCTCGACTTTGACCGCAATCTTCGGCATCGGTAAACCAGTCTTCGCTGAGCAGTATTCTTAACCGTTCTTAGTAGCAGTATAAGTTATTCTCAGTCACTCCCTCTAGCGAACTTTTCTTTAGAAGAGGTAGACCTACTGAAACTTACTAAGTTGGGGTAGGTAGCCTAAAGGAACTTCATAATCATGTCAGACAGACAATACTGTATTTAATAGAATCAGGCGTTACCTTAAAGAAGTCCATTATTCGGTGATTTTGAAGCTTGACATTGCACGGCCTAACAGCTCCTAACGATGCTCAGAGTCAGGGCCGGATTTAAGAACTATGGACCCCTAGGCTCATTCTGTGGTGCGGTGCGGGCCCCTCGTCTAGTAGTAAAGCGCAGTTCTAGAGCGGTGTCAACGCACACAGGGCAGGAACGGATCCTAGATTTAAATTTGGGAGAGCGGGGGGGAGGGTTTTCAAAGAAATGCTTGTCTATAGTTTAAAAAAAGCGGCCGCGCAGCAGGATTTTTAGTCAATTTTATCACTAATCTAGTAATTTTGCCTATCTATTCGCGATTTTTAATCAGTTTCATCCACTAATCTTGTAATCTTGCCTATCGATTGTAAAAAAATGGCCGCGCGGCGCGATTTTTAGAGTGTTTTAGCCACTAATCTTGGTAATCGCACTTGCCTTTTGTAATAAAACGGCCGCGCAGCGCGATTTTTCAGCAGCTTCATACATTAATATTGTACTCTTGCCTAACTTTAGTAAAAAAACGGCCGTGCAGCGCGATTCATAGTCAAGTTTCATCTCCTAATCTTGTAATCTTGCCTGTCTCAAGCGAAAAACACGGCCGCGCAGCGCGATTTTCAGTCAGTTTCATCTACTGTTTTGTAATCTGTGATTTCATCCGCGAAATTAAAAAATGCAAAAAAAAACATGTGGTGCGGGCCCCCTTGTGGTGTGGGCCCCTAGGCTGCAGCCTAGGGGCCCACACTAGGGGTCAGAGTAGGGACGAAATACGTGTCGAATTGATGATTTAGGATGGTATAAGGCAGGGGTGGCCAACAAGTCGATCGCGATCGATCAGTGGATCTCTGGAGACAGTGCAGTCGATCGAGAGACATAACAAAAACTGCTTTGCTTGTGGTAGCAAAGCAGTAACAACCGAACGGTGCGGGAGGCGAGTGCAACGGTTTTGTAGTGAAAAATACCCCAAAACTGAAAATGTTTTAAGTCGATCTCAATAGGCCAGGAAATTTTAAGTAGATCGCAGCCCTAGACAAGTTGGCCACACCTGGTATAAGGGCAAGTTGTGTTGTTGTCGGCCGTGTCTGCAGGTAGGTATTTGCATGTGCATTAATTTGTGGGCGGGCAGATATATTTTGCATAAATATTTGCCATCTATTGCATGGAAGCTATTTCTTAATTGTTTTTGCATCGAAGACTTACACTGTCTCAATATTTCTATCCTAGTATTACAGATCCAGCAAAGCATAATTATCTGCGCAATGGCAAACAAATTCCAAAGACCGCTGCCTGTGGTTGATGATCAAGAAGAGTGCGTGGTATCAGGGGCGTTGTACATGGTCCTCAGAGTGTGTCAGATTCTAGGGGTGGCACCTGTGAGGTTCAGGAAGCATAAGGATGGGTGGGCAATGCGCACCTCCAATATCCTGGGGGTTATTAACTATGTTTTCTCTACTGTGCTGGGTAAGATCAATGTATACCTTGAGGGACTCCACAAATGTCTAATCAGAACATTTCATGTGTTTTTGTTACAATCACTAAAGTAACTGATTAATTAATTCTAAAAACATCTGAGAGTTAAATTATAGAAGTAGTAGAGGTAGAAAAAAATTCTAACTGCCTCTATTGTTAATGGTTTTATCAGGACTTTCATTTCTAACAGGACGTATTTTACATGGAAGATAGCTCTTCTTTCGTCCAGACTCCCTCCGTCCACTAGGATCCCCTATTAGAATCCCCTGGGGGATTCATGTGGATATTTTGTCCACTTGGCTCCACCAAAAATTATTATCTAAATTGGATCTAGAGCATCACCTAAAGCTTAAATCATTACTTAATACCATGACAATTGTAAACTTTCCTAAAAATATAAAAAAAACAAGTAAATGTATGACTGATATTGTAAAATATATTTAATTTATTCACAGCACTATCATATATGATTGGTATTGCATTGATACAACGAAAAATGCCACCACATATAGATGTCATACTCCTGCCAGTCACTGAAGTAGTGTTAGGAATGTGCGGCAACTTATTTATTATGATAGTTCCTGCATTAATGGGCTACACCTCTCTGAGAAGACTTAAGTCAATCACTATCGGTCTCAACAGAATCCAAAAGGTAGGTAACTGTTTAGAATAAGTGATTAAAAAGCTATGTTTTAAAAAAGTATATTATATTAATTCTTGCGAATGTGCACCTTGTCGGGGCCGCGGGGCGCAGTTTCCATTCCCAAACTACATTCCAGATTTTGCCCAAATCGGCTATCGGTTCTTCTCGCTATGTGTCCCACCCATTCCTACTCCAGCTGAGCAATCCTTCAAGCGATATCTTATCCTATATATCTCTCACCTGATGTTAAGTGACCATAAGGCCGAAGGTGAAAGCGCATTACACCCGGAATCCTCGTCACTGCCGGAACACAATAATTTTCAAGCCGGAGATTTTCAAACGGATTTGAAATAAGCCCTACCACTAGGGTTGCCAACTTTTTTTGGATCAAATATAGTAGTTTCAAGATTTTTAGTGTTAAAATATAGTAGATGGCGAAAAAGTCCAAAAAAATATAGTACTCGTAGGTTGCCGTTTTGTATGGAGGATTTTGAAGAAGTTGCATTTTTCATAATGAAGTAACTACTTACATTTTCATAATTTATTCAACGAGTATAAAGACAAGTGTTTAATCACAAAAAATATGGTGCAATTACTTATGTGCATTTATAAGTTTTATGGATTGGTTTAATTTTTTGACTTGAATAAAAAAATAGTAGTTTTGCCTACTATATATTTTTTCAAAAAATATAGTAAGCGAGCCCTCAATATAGTAAGATACTATATTATATAGCAAGGGCGTCGCCAGCCCATTGCCCAGGGGGGGCAAGTTATTATTATTAAGGAAGATGAAAATAATATTAATTGTAGGTACAGTCAAGAGCACCTAGTAAACTTTTAGATTTTTGCATTCACAATGCTATTTTTATATTAAGATGAATAAATAATGAAAAATATTAGAAAAAATCGGCTCACCCGTAGCAACTTAGACGGGATTCGAACCCGCACCCTTAGGATTCCGGCCCAATGCACTACCAATTATGCTACCAAGCCGCTGAGGGATGTGGCGAAATTTTCTAATACTTTCCACGCTTCCGCTGAAGATCAGCGCCATCTCACCAATGTGAAGAGAACTACTTCGACATTCGGTTGTAGCACCTTTGCAGATGCCAAACAATCAATTAAGGTGAAACAGTACAATTTTAAACTTTTACATTTTTGCATTCACAATGCTATTTTTATATTAAGATGAATAAATAATGAAAAATATTAGAAAAAATCGGCTCACCCGTAGCAACTTAGACGGGATTCGAACCCGCACCCTTACCCCTACGGGTGAGCCGATTTTTTCTAATATTTTTCATTATTTATTCATCTTAATATAAAAATAGCATTGTGAATGAAAAAATCTAAAAGTTTAAAATTGTACTGTTTCACCTTAATTGATTGTTTGGCATCTGCAAAGGTGCTACAACCGAATGTCGAAGTAGTTCTCTTCATATTGGTGAGATGGCGCTGATCTTCAGCGGAAGCGTGGAAAGTATTAGAAAATTTCGCCACATCCCTCAGCGGCTTGGTAGCATAATTGGTAGTGCATTGGGCCGGAATCCTAAGGGTGCGGGTTCGAATCCCGTCTAAGTTGCTACGGGTGAGCCGATTTTTTCTAATATTTTTCATTATTTATTCATCTTAAGCACCTAGTAAATTTATTCAAGATTATTTATGCAGGATATATCGGAAAAGCAAGTCAATGGGGAATGTCCGAAAAAAATCAAATTGGCTGAATGTTTTTCTATAGGTAGGAATAAGGTCCCTTAGTAATAGAATAAAGTTTCATAATTTTCGGATGCATGAAACAATTTTTAAAAATCAAAGTCTCTTCGACTTCACAAATGTATGAAAGTAACAGCAGAATGGAGATTATACCTTTGCCAACACCTGCCACAACCACAACATGGTATTAAAAAAAAAGATTCAAGACAAAATGTCAAAACTTTTTTTTTAAATACGTGTAGTGGTTGTATCAGTTAGCGGCAAAGGTATAATCTCCATTCTGCTGTTACTTTCATACATTTGTGAAGTCGAAGAGACTTTTATTTTTAAAAACTTTTTTACCCAACCGAAAATTCTGAAACTTTTTTCTATTACTAAGGGACCTTATTTCTACCTATAGAAAAATATTCAGCCAATTTGATTTTTTTCGGACATTCCCCATTGCACGGCCTTAAGGCTTTGGTTACGTTGCAGTTGGCTACATTTTTTAACCTCTAAGGGGGGGCCGCTGCCCCCCCCCCTGCCCACCCCTGGCGACGCCCTTATTATATAGTAGGGTTGGCAACCCTACCTACCATTAACCCTTTATATCAGTAAAGATATAATTATTGCTAGCTTTCATTACAGACCAGCCAAATAAAAAGGAGTTTATTCAAGATTTCTCGTAAGACTATCTTATTGATATTGATTTACATAATTTTTATGTTGGGTATTGGTGTGGTGAATAAATGGTTTTTGTCATTTGGAAATCTTCTACGTAAGTAGATTACAGTTTATTCAAGAGTCCTATATGTATAACTGATTTTAATAATCATAATTATGAATTTATATAATGCCATAATTTTTAGCCGACGCCCTATTACAACACTGCATAATTGACATTTATCAATTGATGACTGTGTTCACATTACTGCAGTTTATGTTCGTCACTTCAGAAGTCAAATCAGTCCTACGACTAGTAAATGATCGGCTTTCACAATTAATTATCCAAGAGGAAACTGAGAAGGAGAAAGAAAAAAATATGTCTGGTAAGCACTTCTCATAGATGTAGCAAATCCCTTCGGTATATGAACCTCCTTGGCACTTCTACAGAAAGTAATCAAAGAGAATGTAAAAAAAAAACTAGCGTGAAAAGTAATAATGCACAGAGCCAGTCCTTTATGAAAAAAAAGAAAGGGGTAATAAATGGCTTGGGTTGTTGAGATAGTGTCAAAAACTTCGTTTGGAAAAGTTACGTTCGGTAAACTTTTCCAAGTGTATTTTCTTTATTAATTTAAGAAAGAAAGTACCTTCGTAGGAAGTTTTTTTTAATACCTATTTCAAAACCTCGATATATTTGAAACTAATGGCCGCCCTCGTCTTCGTCTGCGTGGGTGGACGGGTTAGGCGCATATTTTTAAATTGATCATCATGTCATCCGCACGAAACCCACTGCTGGGTATAGGCCTCCCCCACGGATCTCCACGACGATCGGTCCTGCGCTATCCCCGTCAAGAGGGAAGCCTCCCGCAACCTTCACCAGATCGTCGGTCCACCTTGTCAGGAGCCCATGGAGCGTCATCCGGTGCGCGGTCGCCATTCCAGAACCGCCCCGCCCTAACGGCCATGGGTTCTTCTCGCTGTGTCCCGCCCAATGCCGTCCATTTCAGTAGAGCAATCCTTCGAGCGATGTCGGTTACTTTAGTTCTCCTACGGATCTCCTCATTTCTGTTTCGATCATGCAGGGAAACGTCGAGCATGGCTCTCTCCATTGTACGCTGGATGACCTTGAGTCTCCTTATAAGACCCACAGTTAGCGACCAAATTTCACTGCCGTAAGTCATCACTGGCAACACACACAAGTCATAGTCTTTCGTCTTGAGACACTAGGGTAAGTCGGACGCGAAGATTCTTCGAAGCTTCCTGAATGCTGCCCATCCGAATTGGATTCAACGAGAGATCTCATTCTTGAAGGTGGACTTACCTAACTGGACTGCACCAGATATCTACTATTGATACTGTTCTCGTTTTAGATGAACATAATTCGGCTGACGAAATAATTGACACTCTCTTCACGATGTACGGGACCATCTGTGAAGTGGTAGAGCAAATTAATGAAGCGTTTGGCTTCACAATAATGAGTTTACTGTGGCTGTCTTGCTGGACCCTAGTGCTATACCCTTATTGCCTTACGCAATCTCTGAGTAAGTTATTGAAAACAAATATACTTAGATACATATTAAGTTAAAACCTCAAGTCATCTAAGTAAAAATACATTTTGCTTTTGGATACCTACTTTCTTGAGAATAGAGGTCTTGTGTGAGTGTAAGTAAGTAACAGTTGTAAAATGGATTCAAATTAGTATGATAGATCTTAACACTTTGACAAAAAGTTTTAGATTTAAAATCTTAATGGAAACGCGATTGTAATGTTTGAACATTTGAAAACGTCTCCCGCGTTGTTCGGCAGATTCGCGTTACGGCAGATTCGCGATACGGCAGAAGCTAGTTTAGGCAGAATCGTGTTTGGACGGAGTACAGTCGGCATCAATGGAAAATGGAATGGAATGAAACCATAGACTTAGAAAATTTTTCGCTATGGGAAACATGGGTTTTATGATAGAAAAATAAAAAAGAAAGAAATTTTTAAAAATAAAACAACCGAAAAGTTAATGTTTAAACATAAATGAAAAAATAGATAAAATAATAAATGGAGTGATAAAAAAGTATTTCACTGTAGTAGAGTCTTTAATACGGCTCGCTAGTTGTAAATAAATTACCTACTTTTTAATTATTGATATTTGTTGAAAAACTTTTTTTTTAATAAATTATCAAATTAAGATATGCTTGACTGTACTATTTCCGCCCAAACACTGCTTTCTGCCTAAACTAGCTTCTGCCGAACAACGCGGGAGGGTTGAAAACACAATCAAGCACAGAATATTTAGACTCAAGCCTCTGAGTATAATATTTTTTGTAAGTACTTATACATCTAACTAGTTAGTATGTTGCTAACATACTTTACATACTAGCAGCTTGTATATAACAGTTTCTAAGTCTCACGACATATGTTTATAAATTGTTTTTTTTCAGTTCCTGAGTTATTCACCTGGATGACCATCCTTTATTTCGCCAGTGAGACCATCCTCTCTGCCACGTGGCTCCTAATGGTTGTAGAGCCTAGCCACAGATTAAATTGTGAGGTAGGTACTAAGGTAATACTTAATCTTAGGTACCTATTCTAATTATAATAACTTCTATTAATAATTAATAAATTACTGAGAGTCGTTACGGATACTGCTTAAACAGAAAAATATTTTCAGTTGCCTAATCATTTTCCCTTAAATTTTACATACCTTCGTAGTCGAATGGACTGGATAAGTGCTATTATGTCTGATATGTTTTGACAATCTCGATCCCAACTCTAGTGCAGAAGTTCGAACCGGAAACGCAATTTCCCGTTCGACCCACGCCAGTGGATAATGCCAGTGGGTCCACGGGTCATTAGGGAGGGTGGGTTTTAAAAGTAGAAGCTATTCTTAGTTGGAGGCGATGCTACGCTTGTAGTAAAAACACTGAAAAATTTTATGATGACCCAATAATGTTATCGAACAGCCCCCCTACTCAAATGGCCAACATTGTATAGGAACGTTTGAACGCTACACTTAATATTAGGTAAAATATGAGCTATAGACGATTAAATCGACATGTCAGAAACTTGTGTAAATCACAGACTTTGATTTGATGTAAGTATTTTATGGAATTGACAAGCTTACAGCACGTAATTATGTAGTTGACTACTTATTTTAAAGCTTTAATAAGTACCTAGTAAGCGTAGGTAGCGTACCACAGGGATAGCTGTTGAAAATTTGAGAAACTAAATACATATTAAACAATTCTTACAACACCGTTTAGATGTCCCGCACTGTCAACTTGGTGAGCCGCCTGTCCATGCGGCGCCGGCAGCAGGCGGTCAGCGTACAGCTACAGGAGTTCCAGCAGCACCTACTGCTCTGCCAGGCCCAGTTTAAGCCGATGCACATCTGCATCCTTGACAGACCTTTAGTTGTTACAGTAAGTCTAAAAAATCTTTCGCGACCTGTGTTCTTCGCAAAGGGCGTGCTGTTGTCCATGTATTGTCAACGACACCACTGGACGATACCACTGGAGTGTCGTTTACATTTTGTTTTAACCACAACACCGTAGTGAAGTTCTAATACCAACCTTGCATTTCTCGAAATCAATCATTTATCATTCGTTAGATCACGACATGACATGTAACACAGACAGTGGTGTCGTTAACGATACGCGCTGTTGTCCATAATGATCACCTTTGCAGACAACAGTTAGTTATTTATATGCATATTAAGAAGTGTATGTGACAGCTTAGATCCCAGAGGAACGCCAGCATTATTGGGATTCAGGAAGCATATCAGCTCATCAGCTAAATCCTACGACAAAAGACAGCTACGATCCGTTAAAATGCTGATGACAAACACAAGAACCTCATTTAAATGTCCGTGTGATGGCAGTTTTGAGAAAAATCCTCTTTGCTGGACCTGATCGAAGGCCTGCCCTTTTTTTTTTAATTTCTTTTTATTTGCAACGAGAAATATATAATATAACCATTCACCTATAAATAGCAATTCATAAACCTGGCAAGATTGAAAAGCTTGTAAGGTAAGGTCATCATCATCATCACTCTTACTAGATCTCTAATCTCTATGCCGATTATTGCTAATTCAGGAATACTTAAAAACGAATGCAGGTTATGTTTTTAATATATATTTTAATTTTAAATCATTTTTCAGATAGCTGGATTTGTCATCACCTACTTAGTCATATGTATACAGTTGAAGCAACTTGGTGGTAAGTATTTTAGCAGGAGCTCAATAGGGGTTGAAGACAGTCAAAATTGTTGCTTTCGACCTCGGTCACAGTCTCACAGAATATAGAATAGTTCAACGGTATCAGTAAGCTTTTTAAACATTTTAGTCACAGCACTGAACCTTTTCTTCTGGCAAAATGAAAATAGTACTAACCCCAGCTCCGTGCAGATCCGGATTAATTATCTAGTTTCCAAAATCAACATACTTTTCTTATTTTCAGATTCACATTGATATGGCTCTAGCAGCCTCCAGTCTCCTACTACATTTTTTTTCTACTAACGAATAACCTACCTCTAATCACTGCACTCTTGTGACCACATCCCCAAAGATAAAATAAATACCTTGTAACTAATAAGTTGTTTTTTTTCTAATAAGTATTAATTATCTTAATAATTTGCAATTGTTATTCCGTGGTTTACAATAAGTATAATGAATGATTTATCATTATTTTCGATCGTACTATCTAAGTATCTAACTACATATATGAAGCTCTTTAAAAATCTTCTTCAAACGAGAAACAAGTAAGTAGCTCTTAATAATTTATGCCCACTCATGCAAGGAAATTATCCCTGATGACAAAATAAATATTACGTTTATTTACCGCGCGTCGATTATATTTAAATTACCGACCCTTTGAAATTAACCTGTAAATTTTGTTTACATACCTTCCTCGAAATAGTAATAACATCATCAAGATTACAACACTTAATTTTCTGAACGTAATGTTTTCAATTCTGAGTTTTTGATGGGTGAGTAGGTAAATCGGTGGTGTAATGTTTTGAAATATTATGGTGGTTGTATTAATTTTAGTACTTACCATGTTTTGTATTGATACCGTTTTTATGTATTGAATCTTATGGACCACATGGCAATGCATTTCACCCAAGCTCTACCTATACCTACTATACCCGTCACTCCGAAACTTTTTTCATAACCGGGGCAAGAAGACAACTCTCGACTTTGACCGTGGTCTTCGGTATCGGTAAACCGGTCTTCGCCGAGCAGTATTCTCAACTGTTCTTAGTAGCAGTACTTATAATGGTTATTCTTAGCGTTAAGAATTCTCAACGCTACACTGAACTATTATGTATTCTGTGACGAAAGCCGCTCAAGCGTTAAGAATTTTCCTAAAAAAACGACTCATTTTTCTGAGCGCTAGGAAGTGATAGTGCTACTGAAAGATACTGAGTTGGGGTAGGTAGCCTAAAGGAACTTCATAATCATGCCAGACAGACAAGACTGTATATAGAATTAGGTGTTACGAAGACAATAGACTGTCTCAAGATCGCATTAGGTTGAAACCTGTAATGGTAGATGTAAGTATATATTTGAAGTGCTTAGTACCAAAACAATGGAGTGCCTTAAGTGTAAAAAAGGTTTAGCCAAAAAGGGATCGCACTTTCAGTGTCAAGGCTGTCAAGGAACTTTCCACAGAGGTTGCGTGAAGGGTCTAGCAGCCGATATGAAAGCGGGCAACGATCGTATTTATTGCAATAACTGCGAGGTCGACTCGGACGAAGACGAGATAAAAGATGATGATCAAGATCTCAAGAAAATCCTTAAAGATATCCAAGGGAAAGTCAACACCATTCCCAGCTTCAAAAAGCAGTTAGATTCGATAAAAACTAGTATGAGTCTACTATCTGAAAAATATGATACTTTGTTAGAAGAACTTGCTCAATCTAAGGAAAAGATAAACAAGCTAGAAAAGTCTGTAACCAGTTTAAACAACAAATGTATTTATCTAGAAAAATGCAACACTGCCACGGAGCAAAAATTACATGAGTTCGAGCAAACATCACGAAGACAAAACATTGAGATTGTAGGTATCGAACAATTACCTAACGAGAATGTTAAATCAATTGTTTTAAAAATTGCTGACACTCTAAGCCTAAGTAGTGAAGATATCGAGTGGGCCAGTCGTCGTCAACAACGTAAGCCGGGTGGGAAACCGCCATCCATCATAGTGGGGTTCAAACCCACCAGTATGCAGACGCGTGACTCCTGGCTCGCGCAACGTCGAAAGTTAACAAACATAACGAGCAGCACTATCACAGGAGGCCAGCAGCAGAACAAGATTTACCTAAATGAGGACCTGACTAGAACCACCCGTGAGCTGCTGTGGAGTAAAAAGAAACAGCTTCATGGGCTATTCAAATATGTGTGGGTGGTAAATGGAAGAATTCTCGTAAAGAAAGCAGATGGTGACAAATCTATATGGATTAGAGCGGAAAAAGATATCACGGACCTTCTAACTAAGTGAAAGTAACATGTAATCCGTAAGAAACCTATTTTTTATTTTTTATATTAATGTGGGTATATTGTTGTGCCTAACTCAAAATATATATAATTCGCGGCCTTAGAAAATATCGATGTAATAACTGATGTTCAGCCTAACGCAGCGATTGTCGATAGTTTAGACAGTTGGATACCTACATGGAATAATAAAAAAGATTTATGCATATATCATACTAATATTCGTTCCTTAAGAAAACATTTTGATAAATTGTTAATAACATTAAATAGTCAACTATCAAAAATAGATGTATTAGTTGTTACTGAACCTAATATAAACTTTTCAATGTTGGGGCTTTACCAAATTAATGGCTACTCATTACATAATTTTAGTCGTGCGGGACGTAGTGGGGGAGGGGTACTCGCTTACGCGCGCGAGGGACTAGAAGCGCAAGCGGTCGAATCAACTGCGATGCGATCGGCGGAGTGCGTTTCCATTTCACTTACTTATGATAATGAACCAATTTATGTTATATCTATGTATAGACCACCGCGTATAAAGAAACAAAATAAATTAGTTGAATTTTTTGAAGAATTTCGTAACCTGTTAGATCTTTTGCCTGAGAATTCTAAGGTAATCTTTTGCGGAGATATTAATATAAATTTGCTGAATTACCAAGATAATCATGTATTAGCGTACGAAAGTATCTTATCGGAGTACGGATTTACTAAATGTATCAATCAAGTAACTAGACGAGAGATTTTAAATGGTAAAGTGGTTGAGTCTTGTCTAGATCACATTTATATACGAGCACCCATGGCAATAATCGAGTCAGCAGTTTTTCAAAATAAAATAAGTGATCATTATCCGGTCGCGGCAGTTATCGAATGGAAACGCGCTCCCGCCGCTGCCGCAGGCACGCGCGGCCCATGCGCTGCTAGCTCTTCCACGGTATCCACCGAGGCTGCGCTGCCCGCGCCGCCACCGGCCACGCGCCGAGTACTTGACAATCGAGCGGTGCGCGAGAAACTACTAGCTACAAACTTTGATGAAATGTTATCTATTGAATGCCCACTACGCCTTTATAATTCATTGAGACAATTGTTTGAAAACATCTATGATAGTTGCTATAAGAATGTTACCATTAATAATAGTAGTAGAAACAACAAATGCTGGATTACTAATAATCTGAAAAAAATGTTATTGGAAGGGGATAAATTGTTTTTGATATGGAGTAATGACCCAAAAAATATGGTGAAACGTTTAACGTATACAAAACACAGAAATAGATATAATAAACTTATAAATAAAAGTAGAAATGAATATGATAGACAGAGCATACTTAATTGTAATAACAATATTCAAAAATTATGGGAACGAATAAATTCTTTGTTGGGAAATAAAAAACAAACTTTGGATAATTTAATTTTGAGCAATATGAAAAATCAAGGAAGTGAAAAACAAATCTGTAATAAATTTGCTTCTACCTTTTCAAATGAAATTAATTTAATTAAGCACACATGTGATGAAAAATTCTTAGATAGAAAAAAAATATGTACAAACAACGGACGTGTGCATGAGATGGCAACCGGTGACCAATGCGTATGTCAAACGAATAATTATGAAAATGAACACAAACAAGTCACCGGGAAGCGATCGCATGCGCATGTCCGATTTAAAATTAGTAGCTGAACAAATTAGTCCTATTATTTCTAAATTGATTAATTTAAGTGTCCAACATTCGTTGTTCCCTAATAAGCTAAAAGAAGCGATTGTGCGTCCTATCTATAAAAAAGGTAGCCGTAAGGACTTTTCTAACTATAGGCCAATAGCTATATTATCCAGTGTTGATAAGATAATAGAAAAATGCATAGTAGAACAGCTTGCAAAATACCTTAAAAATAATAATATCTTAAGTGAGTGTCAACACGGCTTTCAAAAAGGAAAAAGCACCGGTACTTTATTGTCAAGATTTACTGATGATATTAATACACATTTAAACGAGAAAAAGTTTGTGGTAGCTGTCTTTTTTGACTATAAAAAAGCGTTTGACACCCTTGAATCTGAAACACTATTGAGTGCAATGGAGGAGTGTGGATTGGGGGGGAAACTTAACGGCTGGTTCCGGGATTACCTCACTGCTCGGTCGTATCGTGTGCGGGTGGGTGGGGCGTACAGCGACACCGAGGAAGTAAAGTGTGGCGTACCGCAGGGCTCGGGCTGCGCGCCTATCTGCTACTTGATGCATGTAAATAGCTTGTGCAAAGTTCTGTGCCACTGCTCCGCATACATGTATGCGGATGACCTTTGTATACTGCGCGCGGGTACTGATTTTACAGAAACCTGTCGCCTCGTACAAGACGATGTGGACGCGGTTGTCAGATGGTCTCATGACAATGGGATTTTGCTTAACACAGACAAAACCAAACTTTTAGTAATACATTCACCATATCTATGCCTTCCCGATACACCTCATTCTATTGTCACCCATAGCTACGACTGTCATCACAATGGCTTCAGTAATTGTGCTTGTAAACCGGTAGAAAAGGTCAAAAATGTAACTTACCTTGGGATGAAAATTGATGAATTATTTTCATGGTCTGACCATGTGGATTATATTTGCTCTAAACTAAAAGTATTGCTAAATAAATTCTATCATTTAAGCTATAAAGTACCTTTGCACACTCTAAAATGCATATACATGGCTCTGGTAGATTCTATTCTGAGTTACGCTCTGGATTCCTATGGACTTACTTTTAAAACAAATTTAGATAAGTTAGAAGCACTGCAAATCCGATTCTTAAAGCTCCTCGTAAATAAAAAGACTAAAAAAAGTTGTAACGGAGACTATACAAAATTATTTAAAATATGCAAAATTCTTCCCGTGAGCTTAAAACATAAATATTTACTTGCTATCAATAACCATAGTAACCGAGAGCGTCACTCGCTGGTTGTGTATGGGTATAACTCAAGATCAATATCCGCAGGCAAATACTCAGTGCCCAAAGTATCGAATTATTTTGGTGATAGAACCCTAAATAAGAGAATCCCCTACTTATTAAACAGTTTGCCTCAATATATTCGATCTGAGGATATTTTTTCTAAATTTGGTACTCTACTTAAGAAATACCTACTAGATAGTATGTAATACTTGGTGTCTGTTTCATAATCACTAATTAGTCTCTAACTCCTGTTTTAATTTAAGATTGGAACAGAATTCACATGAACTTAACTGTCAAATATATTCATTGGAACTAAATCGGACATTATGAAACAGGCCCTTGGTCTATTTAAGCATCGATAATTTAATTATTATTAGTTAAACTGTTGTAATAACCTGCGAGACTGTACTCACAGACAAACTACGTAATGTAGTTTTGTGGGACCATACTTTAAACTTTGTACTCTAAGATAAATAAACAATTTATTCATTCATTCATTCAAGTGGTATTAAAAAAAAGATTTCTATCCTAGAATTACAGATCCAGCAAAGCATAATTTATCTGCGCAATGGCAAACAAATTCCAAAGACCGCTGCCTGTGGCTGATGATCAAAAAGAGTGCGTGGTATCAGGAGCGTTGTACGTGGTCCTCAGAGTGTGTCAAATTCTGGGGGTGGCACCTGTCAGGTTCAGGAAGCACAAGGATGGGTGGGCAATGCGGACCTCCAATATCCTCGGGGTTATTAACTATGTTTTCTCTACTGTGCTGGGTAAGGTCAATGCATGCCTTGAGGGACTCGACTAAAAATATGCCTAATCAGAACACTTCAAGTTTTTTTTGTAACAATCACTAAAGTACCTAACTGATTGACGAATAAAAAAATCTGAGAGTTTAATTTTAGAAGTAGAGGTATGTAAATCTTCCAACTGCCTCTATAATCTATTCTAGTGGTTTTATCAGGACTACGATTCCCAACAGTTTGTATTTAGAGGAAAGATGGCCCTTCTTTCGTGCTAGATTGCTAGAGCATCATTAAAACCTTATTGAAATGAAACCTTTCCTAAAAACCTGTTTAAAAAACGAAGTCAATTAAATATGACTGATATTTTAAGATATATTTAATTTATGTCACAGCAGTAGCATATATGGTTGGTATCGCATTGATACAACGTAAAATGCCACCACATATAAATGTCCTACGCCTGCCGGTCACTGAAGTAGTGTTGGGAGTGTGTGGCAACTTATTTATTATGATAGTTCCTGCATTAATGGGCTACACCTCTCTGAGAAGACTTAAGTCAATCACTATCGGTTTTAACAGGATCCAAAAGGTAACTGTTTAGAATTAGGGATTAAAAAGATACAATTTAAAGTATTTACATAAAGTCTTGCGAATGTGCACCTTGTCGGGGACGTGGGGCGCGGTTTCCATTCCAAAACCCCATTCCAGAATTTTGCCCCAACGGCCATAGGTTCTTTTCGCTATGTATTCGGCCTATTCTACTTCGGCTGAGCAATCCTTCGAGCGATATTTGTTACCTTAGTTTTCCTACGGATCTCCTAATTTCTGATTTAATTGGCTGTCTCCATTGCACAATGGTATGATATTTATTAGTAAAGATATAATTACTTACTTTCATTCCAGACCAGCCAAATAAAAAGGAGTTTATTCAATATTTCTCGAAAGACGACCCTATTGATTTTGGTTTACATCATCCTGATGTTGAGTATTGGTGCGGTGAATAAATGGTCTTTGTCATTCAGAAATCTTCTACGTGAGTAGATTGCAGTAAGGTACTGTGACCAAAGATGGCCCGGCTCTTATCATGGCCCACCTTTAAAAAATAACAGTTATGGCTGTCCAATCTAATTAAAAATTCGTGGGTGTATGCGACTGCAGCCATAAACAATATTGCAACTTCATCCGACTATCAACAAGCTGCCATTTTTAGGATGGCAAACAGTTTGCTGTATTGCGTCTAACCAGTACACGTTTTCTAACTTTAGAAGAGTAAGTCTTTATTCAAAATTTGCAAAAATAAGTAGATTTTCTTTGTTTTAACAAGTTAAACTTCATCCTTAATCTGTTTGCCATTAAATTACCGGTAAGTTTTATTAATTTCTTATTTTTCTTGCTTTTTATTACAATTTATATTGAACTGGGGTAAAGTTTCCTATGAAAGCCCACCCCATTGGTCCAAAAGATAGCCCACTTTTTTATTTCCAATTAAAAGTGTTTTAAGTATTGTAAAAACAATTTATAAAATAAATAACATAAATATAAAATTAGTTGGTTAAGAATTTGGTGTTGAATAGTTTAATTTTTTAATTGTTACTAAATTATGATTTTCTAATGCTTATTTTTTTGCATTAAATTCAATTATCATATATATTATAAGTCATTATAATCAAAATAATAAATTAAATTACTTTTTTTGGTGGATTCATGCCTTTGTTTTAGGTTTTTTGAAAGTAAATGTAAGTCGATTTTTCAATACCCCTAACTTGGCCCACGTACCAAGGGATTCAAAAATTAACCACCAAAAAAGAACTTTTTGGTTATTTTTTTGTTACCTACTGTGATTTATTCAATTTTATAACACTTATGGTCGTTTTTTAATAACTTTAATTTTTAATAGATTTAACATGGCCCATAGCCAAAATATGGGTAATATTTTAGACTTTTGTTATTAGTTTTATATGAAAACTGTATTTCTCGATCAGTATTAAAAGAAAAAAATATTTCAATATTGGTAAAGCATAGATTTAAATTAATTTATTATGGGCCTTGTTAGGTAACCACCTTCCTAAGATGGCCCAACATCGACTTTTTTTAAATGGTGATTTTTTTCTATTAACATCGAAATAATATCGCATTTTTTTATAAATTGTATTTTTCAATTAAACACCCTAGTTTTATATTTGTGTTTTTTCTTTATAATATCCAAATTGACGATTTCACAAGGTTTTGAAATTAGGTGGGCCTTACAGGGTGCCAGTACCTTATAAGTGATTTTAATAATCATAATAGGTCTTTACCTAGGAAATTGCCGATTTGTATGGAGAATTTTTAAGAAGTTGCATTTTTCATATTAACGTTTTCTTTGTTCATTTAACAACCGTGAACACTCATGTAACAAAACTTTATGTACTAATGTTTGAACACTATGCTACCTTATTCCATTTACGGTAAACGAAAAAAGCGAAAGTTTTGGTTAAGATACAACCCCTGCGATCATCCTTTTTTTGCTCACAAAAAAAGAGTCATTTTCAAGATCTTTTTTTAATGTTAAGAAAGCTAAAACTAAAATAAGGACTTTATTTTTACTGATAGTTGACTATCATGGTCATAATTCGATACAAGATATTATTAAATAGTATATTAAATCATAGAAGCCATTATTTTCTCCGTATGTGTCAAAATATCGGCAGTTACGACCTAATTTTTATTTATACAGGGTGGATTTTTGAGACGGGACATTAAGGGCAGGTACCTTAACCGTTATAGTTACAGGAAAACGTTCCAGGGAGACCATCCATAACTTTTTGAGATATTTTGAACTGTATTTACAGATTTTGGAAAAAAATTACCGTTAGCAAAAAAAATGCCAAAAAAATTTTTTTTTCAATCGATCTTATTTCATGTGGGGATCAAAAGACTCTATGGTACCATTTAAGGTATGAGTACTAGAAACGTCAGAAATCGCCAAAAACTTTTCCCATACATTTTGTACGGAAAAACGAAAAATTTACTCAAAAATATTTTTTAGTGCCAAACGATCTTATTTCTTACTGTGATCAAAATACTCTTTAAGGCCAACTAAAATTTGAGTACAGGTATAATGCCATAATTTTTAGCCGACGCCCTATTACAACACTGCATAATTGATATTTATCAATTGATGACCGTGTTCACACTACTGCAGTTTATGTTCGTCACTTCAGAAGTCAAATCAGTTCTACGACTAGTTAACAATCGGCTTTCACAATTAATTATCCATGAAGAAACTGAGAAGGAGAAAGAAAGAAATATGTTGGGTAAGCATATACAGTTTGTTAATACTGCTATAGAAAGCAATAATGATCTGTGTCCAGCCCTTTATATAAAAACAATAATGAAAGAGGTAAAATAAAACTTAAATTGCTTGGGTTTGGATATTGTCACAGAATAAGTAAAAGTATAAAGTAATATTGTCAACAACAACGTTTGGAAAAATCATGATCCGTATTCATACGTAAACTTTTCCAAGCATGTTCTTTATTAATTCAAGAAAGAAAGTACGTAACTAGGTAGCCTTTTTTGAAATATTTCAAACCCTCGCATTCGTTTGCGTGAGGGGACCAGTTATTTTTTTACCCCGCGGGGACAGTTTTCTGGATGAAAGGTACCCACCCTGATGATGTCCTTTTCCGCACTTTTACCTTATGTGTACTAGGTAATAGATCTAACAATCTCATTTAGTTTTGAAATGGATACTTATTTCGTTTCAGCTGTACACAATTCGACTGACAAAATAATTGAAACTCTCTTCGCGATGTACGGGACCATCTGTGAAGTGGTGGAGCAAATTAATGAAGCGTTTGGCTTCACCATAATGACAATATTGTGGCTGTGTTGCTGGACCCTAGTGCTCTACCCTTATTGCCTTACGCAATCTCTGAGTAAGTTATTGGCAACAAAGATATCATCAAGTTAAAATATCGAGTCATCTACGTAAAAACACATTAAGCTTTTGGGTATACTTTCTTGAGATCTGTGAAATAATTATGTAAGTACTTATAGTTAAATTTAGCTAGTATAAAGCAGTTTCTTAGTCTTACACTTAGGTACTTATTATATATTCTGTGGTCTTACGTTACGACACATGTTTTAACAATACATAAATGTTTTTTTTTTCAGTTCCTGAATTATTTACCTGGAGGACCATCTTTTATTTTGCCAGCGAGTCCATCCTCTCTGCCACATGGCTCCTAATGGTTGTAGAGCCTAGCCACAGATTGAACTGTGAGGTAGGTAGCTTAGGTACCTACCGCACTAGACCGCACTGGACCTCACTATATTATTATACAACTTCTTCGATGGGGTAAAAAGTAGAAGTTATTCTTGCATATATGGGCCCTCCACATGCACAGGCCCAGCCTGCAGGATCGTATGGAGAGGCACGGTCTCCGGCAGCCTTCCGGTCAAATCTCTACGTGTCTCTACGTGTGAGCACAGAATACATAATAGTACAAGTGTGTGAGTCTCGAGAGGCGCGTCCTCCTCAGGACAAGAGGCCGCGCTTCCCCCTGCACACGCGAGGGCCCATTAGTCGCGATGCTTAGCTTGTAGTTAAAAAATATAAAAATATATATGACTAAAATATTACCGAACAGCAGTTGAGAATCTAATCTAACTAATTAGGTAGGTACTCAACTCACATATTAAACAATTCTTACAACAATGTTTAGATGTCCCGCACTGTCAACTTGGTGAGCCGCCTGTCCATGCGGCGCCGGCAGCAGGCGGCCAGCGTGCACCTGCAGCAGTTCCGGCAGCACCTGCTACTCTGCCAGGCCCAATATAAGCCTATGCACATCTGCGCGCTCGACAGACCTTTAGTTGTTACAGTAAGTACCTACCTGCTACAAAACAAATCTACTCGCGATCGCGACCTGTGTTCTTCGCAAAGAGCGTGCTGTATGTATGGGGTGTCGTTTACAATATGTTTTTAGTGACCACACACACCACCATAACTATTAAGGTTCACCTTGCATTTATCGATTCGTAAGATCACGACATGTCAATGTTACACATAGGTAGTGGTCGGCGTACGAACTCAAAATACAAAAAATAATTTAACCAGAAAAAGAACTCCGTATAAAAAATATGACACCATAACTCGAAAAGAATTTTTAAGAACTTCTGATCCAAATATTATTTTGACCAACCCAAACGGCTTTGCTGTACCTAAGTACTTTTTTTTTGCGCTATACCTAGCACTAACAGATGGTTTGGTTACCAAAAAAAAATAAACTACACCCCAGTGGTATCGTTGACAATACGCGCCGTTGTCCGCAAAGTAATGATCGCCGTTAGTAAAAGCAGTCATTTCTATGTATATTAAGAAGTGTAGGTAACAGCTTAGAACCCTGAGGAACGCCAGCCTTAGTGGGATTTGGGAAGCATATGCATATAGGCTACGTTCCGATAAAATGCTGATGACAACACAAGATGCTCCAATACATGTCCTTGTGATGGTAGTTTTGAGAAAAATCCCTTTTGCTAGACCTGATCGAAGGCCTGCCCTCATATTACAAGCTCTTAAAACTTTCGTTTTCTGAGTAGCTATCAATGCGTCTCTTTTATTTCCTTTACAGTAAGAAAGAGATGTAACTTTCCTTTAGTTGCAGTAGTTCGGTTGTTAGTCCGGTTAACCGAACTAATGAAACCTTTTAGTTGCATTAGTTCGGTGATTTAAATCAACCGAACTAATGCAACTTTTTAGTTGCATTAGTTCGGTTAACCGGACTAACAGCCGAACTACTGCAACTAAAGGGTAACTTTAGCAATTCATAAACCTGGCAAGTTTTAAGAGCTTAAAATACCCCCCGGCCTTTACGTTACGACGATGTGTCGAGAGTGCTATACTGCCTCCCCTTACCTGTAATGGCCGCTTACCTCTTACTAGAAGACCTCTAATCTCTATGCTGATCATGATCATGAATACTCAAAAGCTAATGCAGGTAATGTTATTGTTTTTTTCAGATAGCTGGATTTGTCATCACCTACTTAGTCATATGTATACAGTTGAAGCAACTAGGCGGTAAGTATTTTTAACATTTTTAAAATTTTTGCTTTGGACCTGTCACAGAAATAAATACTACTAAACGTCCTCAGTAAACTTATTACACACAGTAGGTAGGTAGTTTAGTCACATCACAGCATAACCTTTGCTTCTGGAAAATTGAAATTAGTACTAACTCCAGCATTATTTTCAGATTCGCATTGATATGGTTCCAGCCTCTAGCCTCCTATACTACAAAAACCTTTCTACTGAAATAGTTATGCCTTCAATCTCTCTTGTGACCGTGGTACTACTGGATCGGTTGGTAGTAAGACGGGTTTTTTTTTACCCGTGGTACTACTGGTAGTAATACTGGTAGTACCACGGGCAACAAAGGACCACATCCCCAAAGATAAATAGAGACGTAGAGGGGTTCAAACAAACAACATCATTTAAAACAAAAAACTTGCTGTTTCGTACAAAAATTAATATCGAAAATATCAAAATGTATGTAAAAGTAGTAAAAGTTATTCAGTTTGATGGCCCTATCTACCATATTTGGCATTAGGGGTTATTTTGTAACATGTTGTAACGAGTGATTTATTATAATATCGATGGTACGTTAGGGACTTATTTAACAAAATAAATGTTTTTGTACTCTGTTTCCCCATCATCAGTGGTAATATAATAACTTATTCCTTTTTTCGCTAAATGGCATATTCTGGAAACGGCAGATTCTGCAAACGGCAGATTCTGTAAACGGCAGATATTGTACAGTCAGACAGCAAAAACAAGCTTTTTGACATGGGTTTTTTTTGTAAACATTGGTTTTGACCAGAATTTATTTCAATTTAATAATGTTTTGATGTTTATATTGGTGGTAGTTAACCTTCTCCATATTTATGAGATCCTGGTACTTTGGTGACGTATGGTTTTACGAAAAAAGTTATTAATTTTCTTTTCCGACGGGTCGGTCGGGATTCGTGTGTCATTATTTCCGTTTTCATTTTTTTGATAGAGCTAATAATAAAAAATATCTTTAGAATTAGAATGTTGTTTGGGACTGTACTTCTGCCATTTACAGAATCTGCCGTTTACAGAATCTGCCGTTTGCAGAATCTGCCATTTAGCGAATAAAGGTTAATAACATCGTCAACATAAAAGAAACTAATGTTTTCTACAATTTATTTTTGTGTGTAAATAGAGTTGTTTGAGTCGATAGCATTAAACAACATCATTTATGTGATTTTGCTAGTATATAGTGTTTGTAATTTTCAAGTGTTTTATCATTGTATATTTTCCATACTTTTCTTTTGATATTTTTTGCCAGAAAAGACTGCAAGTTCCTTCATAATCTATAATATTGTCACACTATACTTTTTTGTGGAAAGGGCATGACTACAATAAACAAGGATTGTAGTTAATAAAAGAATAAAGGTTCATAAAACTAAATATGCTTTATTTCACATCGTGTCAATATTCATTGGTCACAAACAAGTTTTGCACTTCGACAATGGAACTTATCGTTACTCCGAGCCGTCTTTACATTTACAATATAAAATATATGCAATTAACAACAAACCCCTCAAGTTTACTAATAAATTACAAAATCATTTTTTACAAGAAGCAGTCGATTCGTCTTTGATGCAAGTCTGAATTACCATGAATGTCAACTTAGAGACCTATAACACATTTACGAGACCTTCGGATCACTAAATAGATAAGTAAATAAACACAATATTGGAAAGTACCTATTGATGATATGAACCAGTATTTATAAATTTATGGTCACCCATCCTATGACCGACCCTTGCTAAAGTTGCTTAACCTCCGCAATCGCAGGGCCACGCGCTATACCACTGCGCCACCGAGCTCCAAATCTTGAATATTGTTAGATTTTTAGTTCTAGATCACAGGAATAAGGTTGAAAATCTATTAGACTGGGCTGGTACAATCTACCTATTAGGCTGCCTGTCCATGATGCGGAGCGAGGCAGCGGAGCGGAGAAACGAGCAAATATTAACCAATAGGATTGCATAAAATCTCCGCTCCGCAACCCTATTGGTTAAGATTTCCTCGTTTCTCCGCTCCGCCGCCTCGCTCCGCGTCAATGGACCGGCAGCCTAAAGCTATTAAAGACGAACAAATCCAGCCGCTCGTAATTTAAGCTTATAAGCCAAACCACAAAAGGGGGTAGTTAGTGGTTTCCTTTGTGTTAGCTATAGTGAATAAGTCTCATTGTATGAGCATATGTGATAACCACTCGATTGCTTCGCGGTACTGTAGTACCGCAAGCAAAAGACGGTCCTTTGTCGCGCGGTGCTGTAGGACCGGGTCGATCGCTGTTCGATTTCTACCAATTTGGTAGGTTTTTTTTAGGCGGCCACACCAAAACCTCTTGGGCTGATTTAGATTATGATTTTGGCAACACTAATATCGCAAAAAAAAGTAGAAAAGGCCTGTGATTGGTTGAAAAAAATAATTTTGAAGAGTTTCACGTCAGTTGACGCCATACTTGTTTTTTCTGTGTGAAGTGCTCTAATTTGATATGCCGTAAGTATTTTGTTAATTTATATTTCTGTTTAATGTCATATATTAAAAGAATCGTCATATCGTGATTTATTCGATCATATAAATATCTCGTCACAAATTTAATGTCTAGTGTTAAAAATCATAACAAAACCGTAGCCCGGTAAATTTCTTGATGTATTGTTTCTGTTTACAACAACATTATGTTATAATTTAGATTGGTTAATCAAAGAATTATCCGAAATAAGATAATAATACTATTAGTGAACAGTTTTAAAGTGGTTTCAAAATATAACATTCATCTGTTTACACAGGATGATTGATGCAACGCAAAATAGTGAGTTTTTATTACGCCATTATCCACGGTCAAGGTAACAAGGTCCTGTGGGACCTTGAAACAAACTAGCATTTTGGCAGGGCTGCCTCACACGCTTATTATTTTCATATTAGGTTGTGTTTATGTTGTTTTTATACATTACCTAGTGAATGTTTTTTTGGTTTTGGTGTTGGTTATTGTGATTGGTGTTGGGTGTCTAGTTATAATTTTTTAGTCCACATCCATTTTATATTTTATGCTGTGTACAGTGAAAATCGAGGAGAGTGAGGCAGGGGACGAGGAAGAGGAGAACTATTAAAAAAAATGTGACTATAAAATTAAAAATATAATAAAAAAAAATTAAGTACCTACCTAGTTTTATTTAATGTGTGCGACAACCCTGAACTAAACTCGGCTACGCGCGGCCATCTTGGCAGCGAACGGCCCGTACGCCAGCGCCCGGCAGCGCGGAATTGGATTATTTAGATCGAAATTTTACATACATTTTGGAAGAATCTTTCCTATGTATTGCATACTGTTAGAAACTGCAGGTTTTGCTCTTTCTGTACATATAATTAGTACAAGGTAATCTTGATCCAAGTTTAACCAATAAACGCTTGTTACAAAAACACAATTTTATCATTTATAGTGGGCCGCTTTAAGGTTATAATTTTTTACAAAGATACTTTTCTTCAAGAGTCTCATCTTTTTTTACAAAATATGAAAGTTGAAATCTGTATCTTTCTAAAGTATATTTTATTTTTGTCACAAGCCTTCCACAATTGGAATAAAATACTACGAAACAGCGCTTAGACTCAGCAGCGAATTAAGACGCGCAGTAAAAATTTGTGCGATATACAAACATTATTAAGACCGTTGAATTGCTTCCAATTCATAAAAAAAATGGCATGTACGGAAAGGGGTATTATTCTAGTTTTTAATTATATAAAAAAAAACACTAGTTATCGATTTAGATTTAATATTAAAAATCAATTCCCATTACAAGTCGTGAATTTTCTCTTTAGCTAAATTCACGAATTTTTTAGAAATTATTTTACCATTACAGGTACTCGTTTTTTTTTCAATACTTATAGCTTCATCCATTACCTATACGAAATAGAACATTATTTGTTCGTATACAAACAGGAACGGGTCATAAAAACGGTTTTAACGCAGCTGTGCAAGTGCACTGCTGTAACGCAAAACTGCGTGACAAACAAGGAAATTGCGCGCCGGCCGCGCGACAAACGAGTGGATAAATAAATAAATAAAAATCATCAAGGATCTACATCTCATCATAATCAAACATATATCTCAGACTTACATCAAAGACGTTACAAATATCAGTTGTGAGACAGTTTTACGCTTCTAGCGTGATATTCGGTCGCGATCCATTGAATAATATTAATAAGTATTTTGATTCAAATAAGGATTAGCTGCTCAATCTTACTCATATTTTATTATCCAGTGTAGTATTTAGACATATTTCAATTTTATTAGGAATGAACTACTTGATATTATGATTTTATTCAAACTTTCTCATAACACATATAAGCCTTATAATAGCTGCTTAAAACTCCATAAGATCGCGACCGATTCTCGACAACCGTTTATCTCAACGCACCGCGAGGGTATAAAAATAATCACCAGTAAAATTTAACGCCTAATAACATGTTATTAAACTCTTATATCATACAAAATTATAATCGATATCACAAACAAAATATAGAACCCGGCGTTCGATTTTCATTGCTCGATAAAACATAGCGTTTTCACCCTTACTCAGAGTATTAATAGAGACTTAAGTCGTGTAAGGAATATTTTTTATTTATAAATCAAATTCAGTCGAGTCGTCTCTTCACATGTATCTAATACATATCTCAACGCAAGTTAAACACTACAAGTCTCGCAGGACGAAATAAGCCTCCCGAGTCAACTGACAACTATCTCCCTCGCACGCGTTGACCGTCTATACACCTGTCCTTCTTTAGCCGGCCGAAAGTAAGCCGTCTGACAGAGTGAAACAAAACGTTACTGTACAAAAATAATTAATAGAACAAATGAAACACTATAATACAAAATAAAATAAACAAAAAAACAGTATTTTATACAAAAAATATTCCGCGTTGAGAAGGATATTTTACCCTTTATCACGAATTAATGGGCCTGGCAATACACATCTAAACATTTCTGTTATTAAATAAAAGTTAATATTTTTCAGATTTTTCTAAAACTTTTAATTCAACAAACAACAATGTCTACTACCAGTTCCATGGACATACAAGTAACAACAAAATGAGTGACGCAATTGTTAAAATTAAATCATAATTACATTAATAGAAAATCAGCCTTCGCATAATCATTCACTCACTATACCTTTTTCTAACTATTCCAACCGCCCGCACTCACTAACATCAGCGAAAGACTAGATCACCATTTTCCAAAAAACACCGCACAAGTCTGGAGAGCATAGACAGATTCAGATATCCAATGCGATTCATTTGACTTTGTACAACAGAAGTAACTAACTTCAGTGCGCTCACGGTACAAAACTCTGTTGCAATATGTGCGCACCAATCGCACCATACATTCTTGAGTGAAGTTGCCGCTAATCCACTGTCTATTGTCAATTTAATTGTATTGTAGTTTGACTGCAAGTGCAGTGCCGCGCTTTGGGTAGGAGCGCGTAGGGGGCGAAGGCAGAACAGTCTCTATCTCCCTCCCACACGTACGAATATCGCCGCTTTCTCTCCCCCCGCCACGTCTATCGCCACCCAAGGCACGGTACAGCGCTTGCGGTCAAACTATAACGACTTTATCCCAACGACGTAAGGTTTAGTTTAGCAAGCGCTTTTACGAAATGCGTTTCAAAATATAGTCATTTGTTCACAAACTTTATGGTCTAGCAATTCAAAAACTTTTCGGAGCCCTGCGATGCAAAAATATTTCATTTTACTGATGTGTTGAATAAGACTCTTATCCCTTCGACATAAGGAATACTTTTCTTTGCAGTGACAAGCTTTTATAAACTACCTTACTTATCCACGACCAAAATGAAAAAGGATTTTTTTTAAACAGGTCATTTTTACAACTGTATTACAGCCATACAATCACAAGTTTGCCGATCAACATTCAATAAAAACTCATTATTGAATTACATAATATCGATGAAAGCGATGACTTATCGATGCGGGCAGTCGCAGGACCATTGATGCGTTATTGTGCGATAAACATCCTTAATAACATGTACAACAAAGTTCATTATCACAATACTTGCCAAGATTGAAAGATAATTGGTGAAATACACAAAATTAGTTACCAAAAAAGATCGCATCATTTACAACCTTATGTGATGTAGTTATTAGGGCTATTTTTATCAGTCATTTTGGTTATAAAGCATCATTAATCCTGCGTCTTTCCTTACATTGTATATTAATTAGTGGTTGACTAGTCGAGATTGGACGTGAACTGTTTTATTCATAAATTATTGTACCGACGTAGTTACTTCTATTTAAATACCGGAAAATATGACGTTAACAGTTCCGTCTTGTCTGTCTACTGAAATAGGAGCGTTGTTTCTTATTTATCAAGTAGAACCAGTAATGGAGTCGTTTTTTACAGGATAACGATTATAATAGCACGTTACAAAATGATATAAGCAGTTTTATTTTAATTGAAATGAAAATAAAAGCAATTTATTTAAGAGAGTCTTATTTGGTAAACGAATACGTTATTAGAATAACAGATAATAAATATTGTTGGGTAACAATTGAAAATTAAGAGAGAAAAAATTCAGAAAAATAAATTAAATCAGTTCTAATTTCATAATATTACGAAAGATTTGAGTTGTTCGTTTACAGAATAAGACACTTAAAAAATGGACTATACAATAAGGAAACATCGTAAAACAAATAATAAATTAAACACGTGCTTATAATTCGCAAAAATAGTTCTGGATTGTTTTTCTCAGTTGGAACAAACACGTAAAGATTTCAGCAGCGGGTACTTATCAATGGCGCTCACTAAAGTTAGGTGCGGGTCTCGTAGCGTTGGCGGTCGCCGTAGCACTCGTAACGTCCGTAACAGAAAACACGTAAAGATTTCAGCAGCGGGTACTTATCGATGGCGCTCACTAAAGCCAGTAGGTGCGGGTCTCGTGGCGTCGGCGGTCGCCGTAGCGCT
This sequence comes from Agriphila tristella, assembly GCA_928269145.1. NCBI lineage: Eukaryota > Metazoa > Arthropoda > Insecta > Lepidoptera > Crambidae > Agriphila > Agriphila tristella. The sequence continues at coordinate 19,438,252 of OV743445.1, forward strand.
CGTAACGTGTGTAACGTCCGTGACGCGCGTCACCGCAGCGCGCGGCAGCGGTGGCACACGCGCACGGGCCCGCAGTCGCCCCACGGGCTCAGTTCGGAGCACGAGCCGCAGAATATGCCTCCGCAACGTCTGGTGAAGGAAACCTTTTATTTAATTATTTATTTCCGTTTATCACTTGAGGAACTCGATGGCGTAAGTGAGTACGCGTACAGGGCTCTATTTTTACACAACTGCCCAAAAAGGAGTGTATATGTGTTTAGGATTCATGTATGTTCATGGGTATGTGAGTTTCTTTATTCCACTATTAATTCTAAATGCCTTAACTGATTAGGATGTATGAAGTATCGTTAGAATCCTTGCAGTATCCCGAGTGACACTAGTTTTTTTTTTAATTCAATATGGCGACTGTACGAAGCCATTTTCAAATGAGATTTGTTTTTTTCTATAATTACAATATGGGCATCAAATGAAAGGCCTTGATGAGCATATTCCAAAACTATATAATTTGTCACTAAAATGTTTGAAATAAAAATAAATAAAATAAAAAAATATTAAAAACACTACCGCCCTGAAAAAAACGAACTAAAAAGTTAAAAAACAAGTGTAATTTGCAGTCGGGGGACCTCTTTGATCAAATTCCATGAAACGGTCCCCCGACTGCAAATTCAACTTGTTATTTAACTTTTTAGTTCGTTTTTGTCAGGGCAGTCGGGTTTTTAATATTTTTTTTAATTTTATTTATATTTTTAATCGCTCGAACGAAAATCAGTAGAAAAGAGCGCACGACGCCAGTCGAAGGATTCAAAAATAGGGCCCCAGATTGGTAAAAAGTACACGCTATCTTCGAACATTTTTTCCGTCTACCCCTCTAACTGAATAGACGTGTTGAGTAGAACCACGTAGAAATTAAATCTATTACATTAATTAAATAACTTTTTCCTGATTTGTTTGTTCGTCAAAAATGGCTACGAAGTGCAACGCGTGCAGTGCTACAATATTTAACAACCACGGCATGCAGTGTTCAAGAATTGAGTGCAAGAAAATATACGACCTTAACTGTCTCTCTATCAACATTGACGTTTTTGAGACATATACCCAAGAATACAAAAATGGTTGGGTTTGCCCGGAATGTACCTGTTTACAGCCAAAAGTGGGAAACTCCGATACTCCTATAAGAGGCCTAAATACAACTTTGGTGGCCAACACCTTTGTAAACACGCAGCGCGGGAGCCGCCAGCAGACATCCCGTCGTACACAAGATTCACACACTGATTATGATTATGATCTAGTTGGAGAAATCCGAGAATTAAGATCGGAAATAACGTCGCGCTTTGACGAACAGGCCCAGCAATTTCAAAGGGTATGGAATATTGTTTGTGACACTAGAAGTGAGCTAAATCAAATACAGGCGAAGGTGGAGGTACTAGAAAGCAAGGTCAGTACTTTCGAGTGTCTACAGATTAAACTTAAGGAATTAGAAACTCATAATCACTGGTTATCAGAGCAATTGAAGGCGCATACCACACTGTCAACATCCACTGAATGCACATATTCATACGCGCAAGCCGCAAGCGCAACTAACGAAATATCAAGTCCACAAAATACACGTATGGCAAACAAAGTCCCGTGTGGGGCCACAAAACCCGCAGTTGAACCGCTAACACCAGCGCATGCTACTGTTTCCACGAGCAGCAAAGATCTTAAATCAGACCACAATAGGAGCCTGCAGTCTCATCTTACTGGAAATAAATTAGGCAAAAGCAATAATATAAATATTAACAAAACCGCTAACAGGAAAATACCACCGAAAAAAGTTATGAGAGGAGAAAATGAAGCATTAAAATTACAGGCTGTAGAGCGAAGGAAACACCTCCACGTTTGGCGTTTACATCCGACTACGACGGTGGAACAAATACAGAAACATGTTGAGACTGAGTGTGGGCCAGAAGTTCATATTAAAGTGGAAAAGATAACACCCAAGACAGAAAGGGACTACGCGTCTTTTGTTGTAGCCGTTCCAGAACGAATGTTTGAAAAAATAAATCAACCTAACATGTGGCCGCGAGATGCTGAATTTAGCGAATGGATTTGGTTTCGGAGAAACACAAATAAGCCGAAAGAAGGAAATTAGAACCACCGAAATTCTATACCAAAACGTCAGAGGCCTACGAACAAAAACTACGCAATTTATGTTATTTCTGCAGACATCTGAATCGGATTTATTTGCCATAACTGAAACTGGTTGTAATGCTTCAATTCATGATACGGAGATCGTCCCGCCTGGTTATCAAATACTACGCTGTGATCGAGTAGACGGTCGTAAGCAAGGAGGAGCGTGTTTAGTGGCCACACCGCGATTCGAGCTGCGCAAGATACCCCCACCGAACAATATTAATTTAGACACTTGTGCCTTTGAAATGATTTGTGCGACTGTACATTTAGCAAATAGGTTTATATGTGCTTGTTGTGTAGTATACATTCCGCCAAAATCAGATGTTAACGAGTATTTGATTATGTTTGATTTAATTGAAAAATTATGTTTAAAGTACAAAGATAATATGATCGTATTGGGAGATTTTAACTTACATTCGGCGAGTATAGATGTGTGTAACTATTTTGAGTATTTTTTAACTTTTTGTGAATTCGTTCAGAGTAACCGGGTGCTTAATTGTAATAACAGACAGCTAGATTTAGTTTTAAGCGGGAACGGTGTGCGCGTGTGTGTGAGCGAGGCAGAGGGTTTCCAGCCAGTGGACAGGCAACATCCACCGCTTACGGTGTGTGTGTCAATGTCAACAGCTGATTTCGGCACATACACAGATAATAGTGATACGGCGCATTCATTAAAAAATAGTCAATGGAACTTTGCTAAGGCAGACTATTGTTTATTATACAATTATTTATTAGAATCAGATTGGAGTCAATTATATACGATTAAAGATCCCGAAGAAGCTTTGAATTATTTCTTTAGTATAATTAATAATATTTTTAATGAATGTGTACCTTTTAGGAAATCTAAATCACCAAACTCAAGATTTCATTATCCGGAGTGGTACACGGCAGATATTATCCGCGATATAAAATTAAAATATAACTTTCATAAGCGATACAAACAGAGTAAGTCCTTCGATGACTACTGTGAGTTTTCACAATGCAGGGCGCGAGTGAAAAAATCTGTGGAACTAGCACATAACCGTTATCGAGATAGGGTCCAAAGTAATCTGGCGAAAGATCCAAAGTCCTTTTGGCAATATGTAAAAACTAAGAGAAGTAGTTCTAATAAACAAACATTGATAAAAGATGGTCGAGTGTTATCAGAACGAGAGTGTGCTACGGCGTTGGCAGATTTTTTCAGCTCTGTGTACAATCCGGAACCCGCGGAGTTGGACGTTGCGGCGGCGAGCGCAGCGGCGCCAACCGGCGCGGGCGCGGCGCGGGTGCAGGTGCACGCGCTGCAGCTGGCGGACGTGGAGCGCGCGCTAGTCAAGCTCAAACCCAAACAATCCAAGGGGCCAGACGGTATACCACCTTTTATTTTCAGAGATTGTCGCAAAGTACTAGCCGCCCCGCTGCTGCACATCTATAATGCGTGTCTCGAGAAGGGGGTCCTTCCTGAGCTATGGAAACTGACGAGGGTTGTCCCTATACCTAAAGGGAGTGGTGGAACGGATGTAAGTGACTTTAGGCCGGTAGCGGTCTTGTGTACCCCGGCGAAAGTATTCGAATCCGCCGTACATTACTCTATGTACACGCAGGTAAGTTCTCAGTTATCGGAATCGCAGCACGGTTTTCGCCCAAAGCGTAGTACCGCAAGCAATCTACTCCAAATGATGACGCAGGTGGTGCCATCGGTCGACTCGGGGACACAAGTGGATGTGGCATACTTCGATTTTCGAAAGGCATTCGACACAGTCGACAATGACATCCTACTTATGAAACTTGCTCAAGCGGGCTGTACGCCAAAAACGCTCACTTTTTTTGCAAGTTACATGAAGGACAGATGCCAATTTGTCGACTGGGCCGGCCAATGGTCAGACCCTTATTTCACACGATCGGGAGTAAGTCAGGGGAGTAATTTGGGACCGTTAGAATTCATTTTAATGATAAATGACTTACCTGACGTTGTCAATGACGCCACTTGCCTTCTTTTTGCGGATGATCTTAAATTAGTCCTTGAAATAAAAGACCCGTCGGATTGCGAGAGGTTGCAGGCGGACATTGATAGGGTGGTACAGTGGAGTCATGGGAATAAGCTGTACTTCAATGTTTCCAAATGCTCAGTAATTTCCTTTTCTTTATCACGACAGCCTTACCGATTCCAATACTGTGTGGATGGATCCCCTATGCAACGCGTGACCGAGGTAAGAGACCTTGGGGTTCACTTTAACTCCGATCTAAACTTCCGGAATCATATAATTAAAGTATGCAAAAAAGCATATCGGAATCTCGGATTTATATTACGACAGTCTTTACGACAGTCTCATGGGTTCACAAATTTGAGTGCAGTAAGGGCTCTGTATGAAGCATTGGTAAAAAGCCACTTGGAATGCAACGCATTCATTTGGAGCCCACATGAAGCGAAATATAAGTTTATGTTGGAACGGATACAGAATAAATTTACCAGGTTACTGTATTTAAAAATGTATGGTGTGTATCCATTCTATCCCTTGATGTATCCGACGTTATTTGTGCTTGGAATGGTGGGGTACAATAAATTGGAAGTTAGGAGAGATTTAAGTTTGGTAACATATCTGTTTAAGTTATTGCGAGGCAAGGTATCCAACCAAGCGGTGCTGCTGTCGGTGGGGTTGTGTGTCCCAGACCGGTATGTGTGGCGGCGGAGACGGCCACCTTTGTTCGCTATACCGCGCGCGCGCACTAACTTATTAAAAAAAGCACCATTAACTCGAGCATTGAGAATGCTAAACAACATGTCTGACACCGTGGACATATTCGGTTGCTCACTGGACGCATTCACAAAGGCGGCATTATTTGTTATTTGTTATAATAATAGTTAATTTTAAGGATAAGTACATAATTATAAGTTTACACTATCGCATTAGGTTAAGAGCCTGTAATGATAGATGTAAGTTGGAAAATAAATAAAATAAAATAAAATAAAAATAAACATTAGATCAGCGCGAGTACGAAACGCGCGTATCTGTTTCCGGAAACTCCTGTTTTTTTAAAATCAACATTTTACCTATCGATTTTTTTTTATAGTTAGGTTTTGTGGCCCATTGATTCTACGTCTATATGCATTTGGCCCTCCAATGATTCTGAGTAAAAATAAAATAAATAAATGATGCCAGAAGTGGTTGCTGCAGTGCTGGCAGCGCGGTGCAGCGCTGTCTGGTAGCCAGACCACGCCGCGCGCTTCCTGCCCACTTGTACTAGCGCGTGTGTAGTCACCTGCAATGATGGCGGCGTCTCGCCAGCCAGAAGTGGTTGCTGCAGTGCTGGCAGCGCGGTGCAGCGCTGTCTGGTAGCCAGACCACGCCGCGCGCTTCCTCTCCCACTTCCACTTCGGAAGCGCTTCCGCTACTGCCGCCGCTGCTGTTTGAGGCGCTCGTGGCGCTGCCTGAGGTGCTTCGCTTCTGCTTCTGTGTTAAAATTCGGTTTGATAAGTGACCGGTTACATTATTTATAGACTTTCTTATATTCGGTTTGACACAAGATTGCAGCAACATAAAATTTTAATTTAAATATCAAAAAGTAACAATCTATTGAAAAGGTTAAAATTCGAATACAGATAATTTAGTTATAACCTCGATGTCGTAAAATATGGGTGAGAAGGATGGCAATTTTAGCGGCACGAGCATACGAGACAAATAATGTAATGCACTTAGTTGTAGCAATAAATTGTCTATATATGTTATAAATAACAAGTCGCGGTTCTTATGTTTGTACTATAGCTTTTGCCCGCGACTTTGTCCGCGTGAACATTAGGGAACCTTTGACCGGGATAAAAGTAAAACTATCTGTGTGCTATTCCCGTTCCCATATGCATTCTGGTTCCTATTCCCCTTCCCGTATTATTTCAGCTCTTTAGAGGTTAAACAATTTCAACCGAGTTGAACTTCAAAACAAATGCCATTTTCGCAATTAACATCCCAAAAACCTCGATAACGACATCCATATCGATTTTTAGGTTTATTTTCCCCATTTACCCGTTAAGTGGTTAATGTTTGAAAAATAACGAAATTCATGTTTGCCTATTTGTTTTTCTACTTTACTTCTACAAAGTTTCAAGTCAAAATGCTATTGAATATTATTTTTCCATACAAAATTTGAATCCCCCTTTCATCCCTTTAGGGGTTGAATAAAGTCGACAATGTTGGATTCTAAAATAAATGCCATTTTCGTAATCAACATCCCATAAAACCTCAATAATGACATCTATATCGATATTAGTCTTTTTACTCCATTTACCCCCAAAGGGTTTATTTTCAGAAATGACGAAATTGTGTTTACTTATTTCTTTACAACAGTACTCCTATGAAGTTTCAAGTCGAAATGTCTATTTAATATTATTTCCATACAAACTTTGAACCTCATTTCACCCCTTAGGGGTGGCATTTCCAAAAATCCTTTTTTAATGGATGCCTACATTGTGTAAAGTATCTATGTACAAAATTTCAAGTCTCTAGGTCCAGTGGTTTGGGCTGTGCGTTGATTTGTCAGTCATTTTGGGCTTTTTTTTGCCCCATTTACCACTTAATTTTGGGTTGATGTTCGAAAAACCACGAAACACGTGTTTGCTTATTTGTTTTTAGAAGTACTCCTACGAAGTTTCAAGGCGAAATGTCTATTTAATATTATTTCCATACAAACTTTGAACCCCATTTCACCCCTTAGGGGTGGCATTTCCAAAAATCTTTTCTTAGTGGATACCTACACTGTATAAATAAAGTATCAATGTACAAAATTTCGAGTCTCTAGGTCCAGTGTTTTGGGCTGGGCGTTGATATGTCGTCACCCCTTAAATTTTATATAAGAGATAGTTATTATAGGTAGACTAGACATACATAAATATTACATACACAAGGTTGTATAAAGGTCAAAAATAGCTGAGCGCATTCAGTCAGTCATAGGCCTGAATTAGCGCGACGCGGATTCATTTCGCGTATGAGTATGTGTGTTATACTACTCTGTGTAAAAAGTATCGGGAATATGTCAATAAAAAGACCCGCGTAAAAGAGGTCGTTCTAATTTTTTTACTGCATGTTGGTAGCACTGTACTGATTATGCGCGCAAAATTTGAGCGGGATCTGTCTATTAATTTGTTTTAAACTACACTTTTTGTTGGTGATAGTTTTGAGTCCTCGGCGATTTTTACAATGGAAAATGATAATGCACCATCACACACATCCATTATAGTGAAAGAGTTTTTAGCGAAAAATTCAACAAAAGTTCTCGACCAAGCACCGTATTCACCTGATATGGCTCCGTCTGACTTTTTTTTATTTCCCAAGTTAAAATTACCACTTCGAGGAAAACGTTTTGAGTCGATAGAAGCCATAAAAGAAAATTCGCTGAATGAGCTAAAGGCCATACCGCAAATAGCCTATGAAAAATGTATGGAAGACTGGGTGAAGCGGTGCGGAGATGTTGTATTGCAAGCGATGGGGCCTACTTTGAAGGCGATAAAATAAATTTAGATGAATAATTTGTATTTTTTGTTTTATTGACAAATTCCCGATACTTAGTACACAGAATGTACATGCTCGTGTAGGAGTTAGATGGCACAATGGTTTAGCATATTCGGTCAATCATGTTATGCGTCACGCGCGGGCAAAAAGTGTGCTTAGTTTTTAAGTTTAGTAAAGAAAAAAAAATCAATTTAATCAGGTTTGTGTGTTTAGAAGGGTTGTACAAAGATCTAACATGGTGGTGGGGGTAGCCTCAGTATAGCTACCTGTGGCGCGGGCGCGGGCGGCGCGGGCGCGGGCGCGGGCGACGCGCGCCGAAGCAGCTCTCTCGCTTCTCGCAGTTGACCGCTTAGCTCTTCTACTACTTTCTGTAACAAATCAAATAATATTATCACTATTTTTTTAAATCATCAATGCTCGCGCGGACATCGGCATCCACGCGTGCTCCTATAGACTTTTGGAGCGAATGGAGGTGACGACGGGAAGGTACTTATTCGTTTTCCTTTTGGGTGTTGTTGGAAAGGAAAAAGGTACCGAAGCTAAGCGAAGGCGGATCGCTAGTAAACGTATAATAAACAGTCAAGGTCGCATTATAAATGATATAGTTATTGCAATTCACGATTGCGCGTCGGCTATGAATGTTATTAGGCGTGCACGTGCACATTGTTTTAGTGGGCGTCTGCACCCTTTCGTATTACGCACACTAAAACAATGTGTACGTGCACGCCTAACAACATTCATAGCCCACGCGCAATCGTGAATTGCAACAGCTATAGGACAAAGTACTGCTTACTTCAGGACCAAAGTGAAGTTAGGCATAAATAATAGTCCACCCTTTCGACTTGCATGTGAAATTGAAACTTATTGTGTGTTGGAAAAGAGTTCGTACTCCATTGCTTTGGGCACCGCTGACTCGTGACCATAACCCGTGGAAACATGTGCCTGCCATTCGCCGATGTAATTGAAATTCAGTAAAAAAACCTTCTAGTTTGTTATGCTTTCACGTCTTACTTAACTGAACCGATCATCATGAAATTTTGCATACACGTTGTCAAGAGTACAGAAAAGGACATACCTAGGGTTACAGTAAAGGACATCGAGTTCAAGTTCACATTGTGGCGGGATTCTATTCTAACCGCTCGACCCTCAGACTGAATTTGGTCTTATCATAATAGTAAGCTTCGACGATTTCAAATTGGTTACAATACAATTTTCAAAGAAAAAAGTGTCTATACTATAATAATAAACAACCGAAAGGGGTGACCAGCCCCCCTACTCAAATGGTCAACTTCCTATTCGTTTGAACGCTACGCTTACTCTTAAAGCTTAAATATGAGCAATAGATGATTAAATCACATGTCGCAATCTTATGTAAATCACAGACTTCGATGTATTGTATGGAAATTTTATAGTTTACTGCTTATTTTAAAGTTTTAATAGTAAGCGTAGCGTTCAAACGAATAGAATGTTGGCCATTTGAGTAGGGGGGGGGGGCAGATCATTTGGGTGTGTATAACGATTTGAATCTCCTTCATTCACTCCCTGGATGGCCATCATCAGATCACAGCACGGTACATCCGTTACAGAAAACCAAGGCTTCAATGTTACCTAGTTTGTATGAAAAAAAACACCTGTATTCCTAGACAAAGTTGGTGTGTGTACATTACCTGGTGGTGCAGTATGATCTGGTGCAGGCGCGCCTGCGTGGCGTCGGGCGCGGGGGGCAGCCCGTCCAGGGGGTCCAGGCCGCCCCCGCCCGCGCCCCCGCCCCCGCCCCCGCCGCACGCGCAGCGCGCGCGCGCCCCCCGCCCGCCCCCGCCCCGCACGCACCAGCACGCGTCCGCCGAGTCGCCCGACGTCTCTATGCCACCTGGGACAAACGATAGCGAGGTGTCACTCTATTGGCTTTGTTAATAAACGAAGAGTAGGTTTACACCTTAGAGAAGGGAAGTAATGTTAGCAGGCATAAACTGCAATAACAAAGCATTCATGACATCAGGCGCGTGCCGTGTCCGCCATATTTTGTTCACTATAATACATTGTAATCACTGTCACGTGTCACATGTTACAATTTCAACTCTATGCTGTTAACATAAGGTGTATGTACACTAAGCTAAGCCGCCATGTTTTGTTCCGTTTGAATAGAGAACAATGAAGTAGGTATGCACGGTTTTTCGTAGGTATGCCTGCTCCCCTTACTTCCCTTCTCTAAGGTTTACACCAAAAATTTGGCTAATCAATATTACTCCTTACCGTACAGAAAGGAAACTCTCCGCCCCGCCCCACAATCAATTACCTCACCCCACCGGCGCCCACCGTGCGAGTTCGTGTGACGACCCGTGTGCTCATTCAATAGACCCGGACTTCACAGTTGCACACGAGTGCGCATGTAGCGTCTGTGTAATAGGTAGTTGAAACGCGGCGCTTGTATGGAGTGCCCGGGGTGTGGTTTGACGTCTTAAAGCGTCATGTTCCTAAGCAAACTCACTCCACGCTTAAACTGTTATATTAACCTACTGCTCGCGGCTGAGCCAGTCGAGCCAGCGCACGAAGGATGACATATAATATAATGACAAGATTACGACACATAGCTGACACCCCGAAAATTAGACTTCTGACGATTGTGGCCGATTGCGTGAGACGACACTGTGACTGTCAGTGTCAATAGTCGTCATTTTAACGTTGTGAACGGTTGGTGCTATTCTATTCTACGAAGGCTAAAGTTATTAAATGATGAACTTGATGGCGCAGTGGCTTAGCGCCTGGCCCGGCGATGGTCGGTCACGGGATAGGTGACCAAAAATTTATTATCTCAAGCTCCTCCATGCTTCAGAAACTACGTTAAGCCGCCGGTCCCGGCTGCATTTACAATCGTCAGCACCCACCAATACGCATTGGGACCGCATGGTGGATTATGGCCCATCCTCCTTATCCACCCATAAGGAAGGCCTGTGCCCCAGCAGAGGGGACAATATAAATTGCTGATAGTCAAAGAATAACATAAAAACAAATAATAATAATGAAAATATCAAAATATATGAAATATTTGGCCGATTTTTTTTCGCGATTTCAGAGTTGGTCCCATAGTAAATGTTGTTCAGTTTGATGGTCCCTATCTACCATATTCGGCATTTGGGGTTATTTTGTAACACGTTGTATATACTGACTAGTGGTAGAGTGAGTGCGGCTGCAGCGACAGCACCGGCGCGGGGAGGCTGGGCACAAAGTGAGCTGGCTGCCATGTCTTCTCCCGCCGCGTCTCGCCGCGCCCGCTTCACCCTCGCTCTCCGAACTGACGCTACTAGATGTACCGCCGCCTGAGAACAAAGAATAAAATGATGTCGTTAGGTGTTGAGGCAACTCTTCGCCATATATTCAGCTGGTTTTGACGCAGATCGTCATTTTCGGAAATGGTCATTGCGAAAAATTTGGTCACTTTTGCAGATTGTCATATTCGCAACTGGTCACTTTCGCAAAATGTCATTAATTTTTTTTGATTTTTCTTAAAATTGTGAGTTTGAGAAAAAATTGTGAATTGAGACGTTTTGCGAAAGTGACCAAATTTTTCGCGATAACCATTTGCGAAAATGACGATCTGCGTCAAAACCATTCAGCTAATAGGGAAGTACTTCCACCGAGCCAGATGTCTGTGCTCGGGGACCAGCAGTCAAACGGTTGGATGTTGAAATTTGTATTCATGCGAAGCGCTTAGATAACTTCGATATCGTGAGTCAGAGGGCCTAGCCAAAGTAACATTCGCTAATCTTCGTTATCGCTTCGCTTTCGAAACATGTATGGGATTGACATAAGGTCAGGCCTCCATCACTCGCTCAAGGCCACGCGTTATTCACCTACCGTTCGGCGTATCGTCCACGATACATCTGGCAGAGGGTCGCCGCACGCCCGCCTGAGCGCTCGCACCGCACGTTTCCCGCGCTTACTCTTCGAAATCATAGTGTATATTTTCTTTGTCGAAATGTCGAAATGCCACGTAATTATTGTGCAGTGGATGGGTGTCAGAGTAAAAACTATCTTCACCCAGCTATTTATTGAAATAATTATTTACAGAATAGGTAGGTTCACACTACAGGTCATACAGTTAAACTGCAAAAACAGCTTTTACTACGTAGGTCGTAGGGCATAAAGGCGAACTCAAGGTCAACATGTACCTATATGTATAGTCTGAAGTGCCGTCGTGTGTACACTACCTACTTACTTACCTACGTAATAAATTATTAATGACAATTATTTGATTTCGTAAGAAAGCATAATTTGTGAAAGGTGTTGTATGACACGAGAAACAAGAACTGTTTACTACATAGGTAACTAAATAAGACAAGTAACGATAAACAACTAAGTACCTACCTACCTATCTAACTAGGTAGGTACCAAAAGTTGACTTTTGTTATTTTTATGTCTCCCATATTTACGGTACCTAACTAGGTAGGTAGGTACCTAATTAGATTATTGAATATTATAGAAATGTTCGAATATTATTGTAAGATTTTCTTTAACCATAGTACGTAAAATCGCTTTCCTTTTATGATATAATGCTACGCAGTTCAAAAAGACGACAACCCTAACGGCGTCAGAAGAGATGAGAGCTACGCGATAGAAAGAGAGAAAACTTCTAGGTGAATATAACTGTAGCCGCTGTAGCGGTGTGCGATCTGAATTGCGCCTTATTGAGTCGCAGCAAGAGTCGTTATTTAAATAAATTATGTTGCGGAATGCAGCTTCTGTTGTACTATATGTATTCTGTGATAAGGTGTCGTTAACAATCGAATTTTAAAACGTCAAATCCATACATGTTTCGAAGCGAAGCGATAGTGAAAATTTGCAAATGTTACTTTGGCTAGGGGGGCAGGTCCCCAAAATCGTTGCCTCGATGTTAGCTTAACGTGAGCGAATCCTTAATGTCTACTTTTCGCTAATCCTTCATTTCCTCGTCATTCGTTAATTGCTTATGTACCGGTTTGATCGCGCCGCTACATACACTAAGCCCCCGTTCGCAAAAGAGAGAAAAAGCGTCGCGTTAAAACCTAACGTTATTTATTTATTTAAGCAACACAAAGTTTTAACAATAAAGTGTTGGAGAGACTAAACTTATACCTGTAAATATACAACAATTATAAGTGTCAACAAAATACATTTGGTCATCGTTAGGTACTATAAATTTAAAGAAATTATTATTCACGTATCACAATAAGTAAAATACTAATAAAAATTAAGCATACAATTAATTTATAAATCGAATCAAAAAAATCACAAAATTTTAGTTTATGTAAGTTAAAAAATAAGTCATGATATTAGTAGGGTGTAAAAAAATCATTATTGTCATTAAAAAAAAAACAGAATAATAATAGTAGTTTATGAAACCGACACATAAAGAGTGTTTTAATACCTAGTTATGTGCAGTTTCATACACTACTTTATCTACACTCATACATTTGGGATTGAACCTACTCAATAAAAGATCAACGTTAGAAAAGAGAGAGAGAGACTTTGTTTGTATCAGCTAGGTACCTACCTTGTAATAAGTCATTTCCTTAGCTGCATCTAAAATATCGGGCAGAGTCCATTTTTTTTTCACAATTTAAAGCACGAATAAAAAAACCTACAAAACTCAGTAAGTATAACAAAATGTAAAAATTGAAATCAAAACTTTATTTGAAATGCTTTAGAAATGGCGCGCATTCCATTAGAAAAAAAAGAGATGAGTGCATTCCAACAATTTAATCGCACTAAGTCATCGATTACCATAGAGTGCATTTTAATCAATGAAAATATGTGGGAAAATATCGTTGTTTTTTTTTAATGTTACGGCACTGCCTTCTTTTTGGATTTGCCCTGTATCGTAATGAGAAAAAAAGTTATTTTATGATGCAGTTGACTGCATCGTAATGAGTTTATTTTTTAATTTTACCTATCCACGAAAATAAAGTACGTATTTATATTACCTTTTTTGAATTCATATTTGGAACATTACGTTTTGAGTGTAGATAAAATAAATTATAAAACAAACAATCAAATCATAAAATTAAATCTGGTCAATAAATTAAAATCAAATAAAGTCAATAAAATGAAATGAAATCAATAAATACAATTCAACCAATAAATTAAAATTAAAATGATGGCGCTTTTTTAACGTTCTCAATATAGTTGTATTCATACGAACGTGACGGATTTTAAGTAAAGCTTTTTTCCAATAATTGTATTTTTACACTTTTAAACTTTCGCGTTGCATTTTATTAGATTTGGAACACAGGTTTTAACGCGATTTTAACTAAAACATAGGTGTTGAGCACCTACCTTTTCCCGACGTTTCGACCGAGTTGCATCGGCCGTGGTCACGGGCTGACTCAGTCAAAACCTGTGTTCCAAATCTAATTGTATTTTTGGCTGTATGAACATTTGCCTTTGCCTTTATTCATAATTTCTTTTATTTCCTTGGTCCTTTTTTATATAATAAAGTAAATAAAGTTAAGAATATATATAATTTGAATGTCTATGATGTGAAAAAGTCTGTCACTGTTTGGCTACAATCCGTAAATTATGACGAAACAGAAGCCATTTTTAAGATCGTATGCTAATGGGTACCTGCTTCTTAGTTATCCTTTATAATTAACTTTAAATAATTCCTTTTTGATTATTTTATATTTTTATTATATTTTAAATACTACACACCCTCTCCACACACACACACACGCACTTACACTCTACTCACCATGAGAGGTTCATTTCTACACTACACTAGTTTAGTTTTATTGGCATATGGCATATTTCACAGTTTATTTTAATGTAACAATCACCTGAATTGCTAAACCTTTTGTTTGGCGTTATTGTATAGAGAAAGAGCACTGCACCTGAGATACAGGTTTCCTAGTTTGGGTGCAGATGTTTTTAAATCTAAATTGTAAATTCTTAAGGTTTAATCAAAATTTATTGTTTTCTAAAGATTTGTTTTGTTTTTTGTATATTTTGTTTCAATAAAATATTTTATTTATTATTTTTATTATTATTATTGCCTTACAAGTTCAGATAAATAATGTTTGGTAATAGTATGATCAAATCATGTATTGTTTAACATTTAATTTTGATTCAGTTCTTATAAAAATAATGTAAATATCTTATACATATCTTAGCAAGTTTTAAATAAGTTACCATTTATTATATTTGATAATTTCACGATAGTTAGTCGTAACGCCTATCATTGGCTGAACGTATTTTCAAGAATTTAAGCAAGTAAGACTACAGTAATGAATATAACAATTATTGTAATTCATTGGGATTAAGTTTCAAAAAGATTACAACGTAATTGTTTTATAAAATATTATCTCTGATATTACTTTTTCGTACAAATAGTATAGTCGATTGTGATTGGTTGAAAAGTGGTGTGAGGGGTAAACTTTTTGTGTTTAATTTAGTGAGTATTTAAGGAATGGAAAATTGAGCATACGTTTCACTTTTAAGTTTGGAGCACTACGGGATTTAAGTTAAGTAAATTCTTCATTGTATTGTGTTATTTTGAATTAATTGTTTTGTGTGTGAGTTGATTGTTTTCCAAAGGCTATCCGCTGTTAATTTTCATTCCCAATTTTATGATTATTCCGATTATTTGTAGTAATAATAAGTAAAGTACATTATAGACAGATTTCTTTTGCATTTGCTTGGTAACTAGTATCATAGTTTAATAAAGAGATTAACTGATAACTTTAAGTTTATATTGTTGTAGTTTGTAACGATTTAATTGTAAATATCTGATTTGATAAAGCTGACGAGTTTCTTCCGCCTGTTCTTCTCTCAGCTAAAAAAAGACGTCCGAACAGGTGGTAGGTTAAAAGAAATTGGACGATTCAATTTAATAAACATTACTTTACTTAAATTGATTTATTTTGTTTTAATTCTCTCCATGTTTCTGACCATTTCTGACAAACGCTGATTTCGCGTGTGGCTTTTTTAACGCTAGTCAGTACAGAAACACGGAGTTTCGTAAGCTCAATAAAATTTGATAACGTCCAACTATTATTTTATAGTCCATTTATTGTTCATTTCCGATGCCGATGACTGATGAAAGGCCGATGCCCGATGAAACTGCACTGCCGTCTAGTGACTTTCATCGAAAAGGCGCATCGCGATGAAAGATGACTCTACATAAATTAGACACGTCATTTTCGATGCTTCACTGCGATGAAGCATCGAAAATGAACGAAAAAAGGCCCGTCTAATATCTGCATAACGCTTATAATAAGTTTACTTTATACATAGTGCGTCCCCTTAAAGGCCAAGCCACACAGCGAGCGTGGCGTGACGGGACGGGACGGCGACGCGACGCTGAGAAGTTGTAATGTACTAGATATTATGAACGACGTCACACAGGCCGGCGTTGCGCGACATGTCGCGTCCCGTCGCGCACCGCCGCCGTCGCGCCGAGCGTGAATACAGATCGGAAGCGCGGCGGGGCGGAACGTAGGCGTGATCACGCCCGCAGTGTGAACTCCCGTCGAGCCCCGTCGCGCCCCGTCACGCCGCGCCCCGTAACGCCCGCTGTGTGGCTTGACCTTTAAGTTGAGACGTGACCAGAGAGGGAACTAATTTTGACAGTTGTCGCTACGGCTTCGATCAGCGTCTCATCGGTGCCTAATGGCAATGGTTATCTGTCATGTTAAGTACGTATCATTTCCTACCGCTTAAAATGCGCAGAAATATTGCTGATCTTGTTAACATCAATAAAATACTAAATAACGCTATGGACTCCGCAGAACTATTGAGCGAAATATACATAATCACGCCGCCTCGGCAGATCCGTAAATATCGTCCCCTACGCATACCAACATGTAACACTAACTATAGAAAATACTCGTTTTTCTGCAGAGCTGTTGCACAATTTAATTTCTCTTTGGATCATACCTGTATTAATGTTTTTAGTATCAAGCCTGCTGCAATACGTCGTTTGATCGCAACCTCATTTTACGAGTAAAATATTTTCTATATAACATTAAGTAATTCTCTATAAGTACCTAGACTATAAGTTCTACATGTATTTCCTTACAACCTGTAATTTACTCCATAGTTTTTAATTATCCATAAGTGAAAACTTGTAAATGGCTCTTAGTAACCTATTTTGCAACTACTCATACCGTGTCCCAAAGCTGTTAGTTTTCTTAACGAAATAAAATAAAAAAAATGTTACGTCATACGTCGAAACCGGTCAACTGCGTGCCTTGTACCACGAAACTCAGTGCGCGAGGCAATAAAGCGACGCCCGTCATACAGAATGCGATAATTAAGCGACTCGCGATATTCTGAGCCGTTCTCATAATTTTTATAAACCATCGACTAAAATAAACTACAAACACATAAAATAGACATAATAACTCACCATTCAACTCCACTTCCAAAAACTTCGTCGTAACTTCATCGACTCCATTCACGCCATTTAAAGACGCATTCCCATTGGTCAGTTCTAACACATTATGATTGGCTCTATCAGCGTCTATCTCATCTGTGCCATTATGGTTGTCTGGCGACGGTTCATGGGATACTGGCGGTCGGTCCGGGAGGTCGAATCCGGTTGAAGATTGGTTACTGGACTCGGATATTGAGCGCCACGTGATGCTTACGTTGCGGGTTCGGCCGGTTTCTCTTGTCGCCTGTGGAGAAAAGGTATACAAACAAAGTGTTTAAAAATCCTTAAAGCCAAGTATGATAGATAGGGACCATCAAACTGAACAACTTTTAGTATGAGACAGACTCTGAAATCTCGAAAAAAAATCTGCTGTTTCAAACAAAAATTAATAACAAAAATACCAAAATTTATAAAACAGTTGATTTGTTTTCGCGATTTCAGAGTTGGTCCCGTAGTAAAAGTTTTTCAGTTTGATGGTCCTTATCTACCATACTCAGATTTAGTTTTTTTGTAACACGTTGTATAGAAAGGATCCTTTAGGTTAATAGGATCTATACCAGAGGTGCCCAAACGGTCGAGGTCGATCGCCAAGGATAACACATTTGTCAGTTTATGCACCCAATGTAGTTTTACTTATACAATTTCTTTTCTCGATAAATATTTGGTGGGTTATACCACAGTATATAAATAAGTTTTTTCAAAACAGTAGAGGAGCTAACGTCACTTAGGCGTCGGATCGCTAGGGTTGGCATTTTCCGTCCGTCTCGTGGAATGCTACGCGCGAACGCTATGGAAACAACTGCGACGCGATGTCACAACCCTGACCAAAGTACTGCGAACTTTGCTTAGAGCTCTTAGAGTGACGTCAGCCGTCAAATTCGAACGTTTCCATGGAGCTCCCTTACTGTTTGAAAAAAATTATTTATATACTGTGGTTATACGGTCAAAATGTCGATCTCTTGATCGTTAAATTTTGCTAGGTCGATCTCCTTAAGAAAAAGTATGGGCACCCCTGATCTATACTATAAAAAATATGGTACTGTTGATCAAAACAATTTAATAATATTAAAATACTTTAAATACCATTTATTAGCAATACTTATTGTTTATGAAGTTAACTTTTTATTCAAACCTAGTGCAAATATGTTTCCATAAGTACTCAAATATGAACTTAACTACAATATTATGGTAAACACGTTACTTGAAGAATGTTGCTAGTCAGTAAATATGGTGTTAATACAGTACAATGCAATGAATTGAACAATGTACAACTGAAGAGCGCTTCCGATACAAAACGACATATTTTAATCCGTAAAATTTACTCTTTGGCATACATTCTCGAGTGAAATTGCAGCGGATCATTGTCTATTGTCAATTTAATCGCATTGTGCAATACTTACATCAGCTATTCCCAAGACATCAGACCCAAGATTGCTCAGCTAAAGTGGCAGTAGGCGGGACACATAGCGAGAAGAACCGATGGCCGCGGAAAGGTTCTTGAATGGCGACGCTCCGTGGGTAGGCCCCCGACAAGGTGGACCGACGATCTGATGAAGGTCGCAGGAAACTGCTGGATGCGGGCAGCGCAGAACCGATCATCGTGGAGATCCTTGGGGAGGCCTATACCCAGCAGTGGGTGTCGTGCGGCTGATATGATGATGATGATGATGATACTTACATCAGCAATTCCCAAGACGTCAGTATATCCGTCTCCTAGAAACACCGCAGGCTCTTCAGGCGTGCCGACGTCCGGCGTGACGTCTCCGATCGCGGTCGTGTCGGGCCCCTCGGTCGGATCGGACGCCGGTAAGTCGGGCGCGAGGTCGACGACCTTGGGCGCGAGTTCCCGCTCCAAGGAGCTGGAGTTGCTGGCGATGTCGCGGAGGTGGGTTGGATTCTCGAAGTGGTCCGGGTGGAGACCGTCCACCTGTTGGTTTGGGGAGGGTTTGAGGTGGTTTCTATACGTAAATAAGAAATAAATCTAAATAGAGTTACATTTTTACACTCTTAAAACACACTAGCGTAGAGTCGAAACTATAGGTACCTACGACGTCGATGGACCGAAAAACGTTTGATCTTTTGTAATTTATTTTAATGTTATGTACCATTTTTATAGCTCAGCTGCTTATAAAACTCATATAACATTACACTACTACAGGTGAAAATTATATTTATCAAAGTTTACTATATTTTGTGAGAAAAACTCTTTTTCACTTCTTATACTCGTAAAGTTCGTCTTTATGTTGGGTATAGGCTGCATTAAATCGCTTTTCGTACTCATAGTGCATAAATTAATATCCTCATCTAAATGTCAGACTCTAAGACAAAGGTCGTCAGGCAAACAACCACACAAGCAATTTAACTTCGTTAAATAAACTTAATATTTCACTGTGTTTCTTCATTTTTATACAAAATCCATGTTATAATACCATTTTTTGCAATATTTCTGTTTAATTTCCTCACAATCGAAGTAAAAAGCAGAGTGTGTAAAAACCAATTTTACCGTCAACTAGACTATCTACATAAAACATAAAAAACACACCATATACGTCTCGGATAAAATGGTGACTTTTATGCACTTGTTGTACAATGTACTATTTAATTTGTATTTTTTGTTAATATTGTCTGTTATAATGAAAAAATATGATTTATTTCATTGTTAAACTTTGTGGTTTTAAAAAAAAATTATCTAAGCGTAAGTACTTAATTAAAATTGCCATACACTTGCAGGGTGCATGTATTGTTATATTTAAGATTTCATCTGGTATGTACGCTACATGTTTGCAATCCTACTAATATTATAAATGTGAAAGTTTGTGGGTTTGGATGTTTGGATGTTTGTTCCTCAATCACGCAAAAACTACTGAACGGATTTAGTTGAAATTTGGCACACAGAAGATAGCTTGGATTAAAACATAGAATACTTTTTATCCCGATAGTCCCACGGAAACGGGAACCACGCGGGTGAAACCGCGGGCGGCCGCTAGTAAATAAATAATTAATTACCTGGTCCTGATCCTGACATAGTGGAGTAGGCGGTAAGGCGGGCAGTTCGTCGACGCAACTGTCTGTAAGGGCCCCGCGACACGATCGCCGCGAGTCGCAATCTGTTGCGACTACCGATAATTTCCTGTAACAACGAAAACATTATTAACAACAATCGAATAAATATATCGGGTCATTTTGAAATTACCATCCAAATTTCAAGGATGTGTCCAGTCCATGAAACTAAACAACTTTCTTTAAGAAACATGTGTCTAATATCCTACTATCCTACTAATATTATAAATGTGAAAGTTTGTGGGTTTGGATGTTTAGATGTTTGTTCCTCAATCACGCAAAAACTACTGAACGGATTTCGTTGAAATTTGGCACACAGATAGTAGACAGCCTAGATTAAAACATAAAATACTTTTTATCCCAATATACCCACGGGAACGGGAACCACGCGGGTGAAACCGCGGGCGGCCGCTAGTCCTACTATATATGTGAAACTAGCGGCCGCCCGCGGTTTCACCCGCGTGGTTCCCGTTCCCGTGGGAATATCGGTATAAGAAGTGTCCTATGTTTTAATGTAGGCTGTCTACTATCTGTGTGCCAAATTTCAACTAAGTCCGTTCAGTAGTTTGTGCGTGATTGAGGAACAAACATCCAAACATCTAAACATCCAAACCCACAAACATTCGCCTTTTGTTCCTTAATCACGCAAAAACTACTGAACGGATTTGGATGAAATTTGGCACACAGATAGAAGATAGCCTAAATTAAAACATAAGATAATTTTTATCCCGATAATCCCACGGGAACGGGAACCACGAGGGTGAAACCGCGGGCGGCCGCTAATTTCGCCATAAAATGTTGGTCATCCCATACTAAATTAATCACTTGATCTCTTTGATATGTATGGAAAGTCGATTTTTATTTTACATATTTGGCCATGTATTCCTTAGAGAGAGTTGTTCAGTTGCATGGACTGAACACATCCTCAAAAGGTGAATACAAAATGACCTTGTATTTGTATACAGTGGTGGCCATATAAATTAAAGACACCGGTAGATTTTCATACAAACGAAGTAACTTTGAAGCCTTGGCTATCCGCCAAAGATTCACCTAGCTATGATCTGATGATGGCCATCTAGGGAGTGAATGGAGGAGATTCAGATCGCTGTGCACACCCAACTGATCTGATCAACATTTTTAGAGATATTGTTATGTCTTTTTCTCTCTCTTATTGCCTTTTTGGCTTAAGAAACAGTAAGTAATAAATAAACTCATGCGAATGACTCACCTTAATGACAACTCAAGGGAAAATAAATAAACACTTAATGTACAGTCAACAGCAAACTACAGTTTTATTGAAATATGGTTGATTCTATACAATAATAAACATCAAACGTTGTAATCGCAGATCTGCAAATTTACACGGTGATTTGACACGAAGAAAAACGAAGCTATGAATCTAATCTTTTTCCCAAGGGGTTATTTTAAAAGGTTAAACTTAAAACTACTCGCAGAGCGTTATGTGGGTAAGAATTGCCTGCCCTAGAATATCAGAAATGTGGTAATTATCAAACATAAATCTAGCTCGTAGGTTGGTACTCGAAGGCCTAAGTACGGATAGCTGGATTCTTATACTTCGGTTAGTTTAAGGGTTAAAAAGATTTGAGAGTTAACTGGTACCTATTAGAATATCTCGCAGCGAGTCTGTTTAGTAGAGAAACGCTTCGATGGCTGCTTTCTATTAATTATGCCTCGGAGCCGTGGGTGAGAAACCAAAGTCCGGTTTATTTCAACTTTTTCCGCTTAACTGGGGTTGAATGGACGACAGAGCAGTGGTTGACTCGTGGCTGGATACGTACGCCACTCTTCACCTGTAGCTCCTTGTTAACAATATATTTTATATGGTTTAGAACCCGGTCAATCAGTATTCCTCCTTCGATCGGATATCACGACACGAATTAGAACTCTTCTCGGCGGCTTTTATTAGCCAAAACCCTCTTGGCGAAATTCTATTGTGCCGACGAAAATTACAATGAATAGCTGCAAGATATTATTTAATGATCAAACGAACTTACCCTAAGTGAAGTTCGATCCTAATTATCCCTTCTTCGTCGAAGAGATTTAATTTGTTACAAAGTAGTAGCTCTGCTACTCGTTCGCACTCTGTCGCACGTAGTTCAGCGCCCAAGCGGGAAAGAGAAAGCAATAGCCTTCCCCTCCCCGCCTCCGACCATCGCTGCCCGCCGCCGCGTCAACCTCATTCAGTTTGGAGTAGTAAGGAAATACATTGATATCCCCATCTATTATAGGGATACGGTTGTTGAACAAACAACTAGGAAGGGAGGGCTGGGACTTTAAATCTCTTCGACGAAGAAGGGATAATTAGGATCGAACTTCACTTAGGGTAAGTTCGTTTGATCATTAAATTATCCCTTCTTCGTCTCTGAGATTTAATTTGTTACAAAGTAGGATGTTTAGAGAAGATATCAATGTTATTAGAGGAAAGCCTTGTTTGTTTATATAAATAAACAAGGGTTAAGTGAACACACATTAAATTATTTTTAATAGTTAAATAAGATGAAATCAAGTCAGTGCTCCTGCAACTGCAACACTAAAAAAAAATTTGTTTTATTATAATGTAGGTTCTGTGACATTAGAGCCCCATGCCTGGAAACACGCAAATATTGTCGATTGTCCAGTCCAAACAGCATATTGCAAAAAGCATCCACAGAAAATCCGGCACACAGACTAGTAAGTGCACAAATTTTTCATCACGAATGGTAGCAACTTGGCCGCCGCGCCTATGTGACCACATGTTACACAACATGATAAACAGGTAATGAGATAAAAAAAATTGGTGTAACATTCCTCCATTATAAATTTTGCCGAATGTTTGTGACGAGGCAGCATTGATATGTATTTTTTTTGGGGTTTGTATTAGTTCATATGGGCGACAATATTTATGATATTTATATAAATAAACATAAATACTTTTATTACAGAAATAAAAACTTAAAGAATGGAAAGTTCAGTAAGTTTTTTCTAATATTTTTCATTATTTATTCATCTTAATATAAAAATAGCATTGTGAATGCAAAAATCTAAAAGTTTAAAATGGAAAGTTCAACAAGTTGAGACTTACAGAAGATGTGATTAAACATCTGTCATTTAAATTTTAAATAATAAATTATTTCGTCAAATCTTACTGTGTTACCTCAGATAATATAATACAATGGTCTGAGTTGCTTAATTGAGTTAAGTACATGATCTGTATTCATTTACTTGTAGCCAAGGCTAACAAGGTGACCAATGGGTGCTTAATTGTTCAAAATGTAAGTTATTTGGGAGTAAGTTTAACAGGTAATCTTAAACTATTGTGAGATCCATCGTTATAGTGTAACAAACATATCTATATATATTTTTTTTTTTTAGGTTATCATTGCCGGTGATATAGATTTAAAAAAATTGGGAGATATCTGAGCAATGATTGTTTAGTGGGATTCATTTAGAAAACAGTTGTTTCGAAAACCTATTAAATCATTAATTAGTATATAATAAGGTATTATTTCTTGGCAATAGTTCCAATAAAAATAAAGATTTGCTTGCAGTATTATTCAAATTCTGAGGCAAGATATCAATAAACACTTCTAACGCTTGACTAAGGAACGTTTGCCTTATAATATGCAGCCAGAGAAAACTGAGAGCGAGGATGATGTTTCTTTCTGCGAAAAGATGAAAATAAATTAACGCTTGATGTGACTATTACCATCGCTATTTCTTTAACAGCAAGTTGATTAAGGTTTCAACGAGGGAATGGAGTTGCCTGCCACAAGTATATTATTATGTTTACTGGGTAGCTTCAATAATATAAGTGTATTTAATGTATTGTGTAATTGCAGAAAATAAAAACCTTTTTTTTTCATTTCATTGAGAAACCATGGCCATGATAGCTATTAAGTCATTTGGGTTTGTCATAAACAAGTTATTCTTTAAAAATAAGTGAGGAAAAAGAATGCTGGGGAGGCGTTATTACGCCTATTGTTGATCATACCACTGCCATTTCTCGGCGAGCAATTTAGCAATTTGATTTAATTGCAAGCAATGAACACCACTAATTCGATTCATTTATGAAATGGCAGTGGTGTTATTAATATACAACAAAAAACTTCAGTATAGGCACCTGCAGACAGACGGCGTGGTGCACGTCCCAGCTGTAGCCAGCGCAGCCGCAGTGGTAGGCGCCGCCCATCGGGTAACAGACCATCAGTGCTAGTATACGCACGGTATGCAAAGGATTTTATACCAAAAAAGCAGATCCAGGTCATTAATGAGCAGAAATTTTTCCTCGTTTGTGCAAAATCTTATATTGTCTCACTTTGACCGGCTGCTGCACAGCCCATTGTCAAAGCAACGGAGAAAGTATTGAAAACTATTCGTTTATCATATTGGTCTAAGTATCAGGAAAAGAAATATTTTTTTTTTTCACCATACAATACAAAGTTAAAAAGGTCCATAGTACGATATAAAAAGTAATTATTATATCAATCATTTTAATATAGTTAAACATTTATGCTCAATTTGTACAAGCCTTAAGCTTGTCCAATATCACAATTTTAAGTGTTAAAATAGTAATGCTACCGCAGTACAAACTGCTGTAATAGTTCCTAAGTATCTGACAAAGTCACTAAAATGTATTTTATTTGATTTTAATAGCTTCTTCTAAAAATATTTTGTTTGTCCTTATTTGTCAATATACTACTAATTTTAGAAATTCAATACAAGGCCACAGAATTTACATGTTTGGCTGGGAGTAATAGTACTTTCTTGATAGTTAATGAGGATCTTAAATATTTGAATCATTGTTTTCATAGTTTCTAATACTTGTAAATTTGAGAAATCTTGGTAATTAATACCCAGACATAAGTGTCATCTTAATAGGTCATTGAAGCTTGAAAATTAATGGTTAAAATTATTGGTTTAAAACATTTAGTAAAGATGATGATTATGTGTAGTGCTGTGCAAAAGCCAAAGAATAAGACCCAAAACTATTTGTTTTTTTGTTGAAGTTTATTGTCTAAATAACATCCTTACTAATATTAAAAATGCAAAAGTCCTTTTGTTTGTTTGTTTGTTACACCTTCACATCTTAACTACTGAATAGATCATCATGAAATTTTTATACACGTTGTCTGGGTTACAGAGAAGGACATACGGTACCTTTAATCCCGAAAGGCAAATATTGTTCCCGAGGGATAGCACGAAAGATTACCATGCAGGCGAAGCCGTGGGCGGCCTCTAGTCTTAAATGCTTATTGCGCTGTGTGTAAAAGCAACTGTTCTCAAAGACTAATAGTTGTGCCATGACATTATCAGGACACAGGTTATGAGTTTATTGTTGTTCTAGCATCCTCCATAAAATGTTCAGAAAGTACCCACATGTTCTATTTTCTTTTGATAAGAAAATAAAATATGTATATTTGTTTATTTTCTAATTTAACTAACTGAATACTTAGGATTAGTATTGGAAAGCACATAATGGTCATTTGTGATAGATTTTACTCGCATCGAGAACGTATTTTAGCTGGCCAGCTAAAAATACAGACAAGGTACAGACCTTTTGTTCTGATCCAGTAGCGCGACGGTGCCGACGGTGGTGATTACAGGTAGACCTGGACCTTGGAGCTGGAAGCTTCAGGTAGGTGCCGCAAGGCTGATGAAACACGTTAAACTGGCCCTGCTGGTTGCTGTCCGTCACCTCGGCCCAATTGCTTGTGTTCCAAGATATGGTTATGGTTGTTGTGGCAGACCCCAAGTTTAGAGAGGACTGAGCAGTAGGTGTCGTCGCGCTGACGGTCTTTAAAGACACTATACGAACGATTTTCAGTAGTGGCATAATACATGATAATCGCATGATTCATTTTCAACGAATCGGCGATGAGTTTGCCAATAATATTTTTTTTTAAACTTTACTGATCTTAAGGGCACCTTTAACACTCGTGGGAGTGTATTTTGATGTTTAACATCATTGCTGATTTTTTCACGAAGAAAAACAAAATAAGAAGGAATCAGAATTTTGCTTTATAATGTTGTTCGAGAAAACCGAAAACATATAAAAGTACTTGTATGTACATAGCTGTATCAGTGACAACAATTTTGATGTTTTTACTAAAAAGGTTATTAGGCCTTCAACTTTGATAGCAAATATTTTATTAATATTTGTGAAATAACGGTTAATCTCGTATTAACACATAAAAGTATCTCGTTGTGACTTTAAGTAAATAATCTACAGTTTACGTCAGCAAATCTAGGTATATATTTTTTATAAAATTACGGCTAATATCTTGTATTAGCTCAAAATAGTATCACTGGTCAATATCACGTATTGACTCGGGAAAAAATATCTTATAAAAGCAAGTATGTCGTATTGACTCAAAGCAAATATTTTGCAGTTAACACCAGCAAATCTATTCATATTTTGTTAAATATGAAGCGGTTAATAATGATTAAACGAACTTACCTGTAAGTTGAGTTCAATCATAATATATGAAGGATTCGTCCGAAGACATTAACTCACAAAAGCATGTCGTATCGACTCGAGGCAAGTATTCGGCAGTTTATTGTAAAATGATGGTTAATATCTCGTACTAACTCATAAAAGTATCACTGGTCAATATCTCGTATTGACTCGGGAAAAAAAATTCACTGGTCAATATCTCGTATTGACTCGGGAAAAAAGTACCATTGGTCAATATCTCGTATTGACTCGAGGCAAATATAAGGCAGTTTGCCTTTGTGAATAACTTGCATACTTTTCATCACTAAGAGAAAAGATAATTGTGAGTCTACCTTCAACATTCGTATCACTTGCATAGTGACGGTATTTTACCGTTTCTCACGAATTAATTCACGTCTATAATTCCACTGATTTTAAGACTATAGTTAAACAAAAAAGTAACATTTTTGTGACTACGTGCGTCTTGCGCGCGCGCGCAACAAAGAATGAGGTTGACGCGGCGGCGGGCAGCGATGGTCGGAGGCGGGGAGGGGAAGGCTATTGCTTTCTCTTTCCCGCTTGGGCGCTGAACTACGTGCGACAGAGTGCGAACGAGTAGCAGAGCTACTACTTTGTAACAAATTAAATCTCAGAGACGAAGAAGGGATAATTTAAATCAGGAACAATTACGAATCCAATAACTTTAACAGCGATATAAAATCAAAATTCTTTCCAACCGAAAAATTTTGTATCAATTCATATGAATCACAGCTGATATTCGCTGCGTTCCAAGTCTCGCGCCATCACGACGCATTCCGACTTCCTACACTTGATCACTCATCGATGCGCGTGGACTGGACTGACATCGCGCCGCCGAAAGCGACTTCAATCGGATCGGACTTCCCGAAAACACGGTCAAACAACCTACGACATTACGGACAAAAAAAAAATACCATTTCAGTTCAAAAGCAGGCCTTAAACACGACTGCTTAAGGCCTGCTTTCACACTAACCTTTGGGATCTAGTATGAAAGGTAAACAATTGAATAAAAATCCTTGCGATAAGGGCTCAACGCCAAGGCCCCTGAAGTGGGCGAAGGACGACCATAAGAAATACGATCTTAATCTTTTTTTTTTTTTTTTTATAAGTCGATGCCGCGAATTTTCGAACGGACTTTTTACGGAAATAAGGAAAAGGACATGAGGCATACTGCCAAAAAATAAATTTTATCATTAATGGAAACAAACTACCAACAAAACTTCCCCTTTAAGGGAAATCGACAAAACAGCAAAAAAACCACGCCACAATATAAGAAACCAAGCTTGGTACTCACATAACATCGGGTGCCAAGCTCGGGTCGCTGCACCTCCTTTGCGTCGTCCTCTTCTCAATCTCGTTTAGTAGATTGTCGCACGATCTTGTTTTTGTCATGAGACCTGCGGGTAATCAGAATGAATACATGTTTTATTCATGTCGAACCAACCAGGCCGTTTCCTCGTTTACAACGTAATGTAAAGGATATAAAAGAAACATTGCCGTGTTAAGGAGAAAATAAATCAAAAATTATAGAATCGACTTTAAGAAATATATGGCAACTTTATTGCTACTCCCGATACGAGATTCCGAGATACGCCCATAACTGTAAAAACTTCCTTAAGAGACTAGGACCCAGCACTCATCGTTGTGTGCCACGGGGCGCTCGGGCATTTCTAGCTCGCCGTAAACAAGTCCTCACAATAGAATTACTTATGTTCTATGAGATGTTACATTATCCTATGGGACTCGAACCCAGTACTCACCGTTGTGTGTCTCGGGGCGTGGCAGCGGCGGCGGCGTTCGCTCGGGCTCCTCCCGCTCGCCGCTGAATAGCCCCGCCCACACGCGGAAACTGCGGACGCTGCAGTCGGGCCATAGCACTTGTTGCTCCATTACCTATGAAGAAAGACATTCATTTTATTAGTTTATTTCTAATCTGGGGCCTTGCCGGCTAAAGCATCGAACTCCGGAAAGTCTGCCGGGCTTCAAATTAAAACAGATAAGTCCCAATTAGTGATGTACAAAACTCGAGTCGTCGAGTTCTACTTTTGAAGACTCGAGTCAGATTGGCAGGACTCGGTGAGCTCGGTAGGCTCGTAAGCCCGAGCCTAGCCGAGAAACGAGCTCTCTGAGCCACGCCTAGAGGCTTCAAAAGAGTTCATGACTTCAAAAGAGCTCGAACCTATCAAAAGAGCTCGAGCCTTCAAAAAAGCTCGAGTCTTAAAATGAACGCGAGCCTCAAAAAAAGTTTAGTGTTTATGTTTATGACTTTAATATCCCCGTAAATAGTAATATTTACAATATTATTATTTACGGAGATTTTAAAGCCGAGCCTATCGAGCTCACAGAGCCCTGAAAATCTTAGTCTAATCTCTAGTCTCCAAAATTAGAACCCAAAAAATGAATGTCTTATGTTATAAGGGCACCGTAGATGCTTAATCTATTGTGCTTTAGCTCTACTTATCCTCATTCATCAGCAGCCCATCACAACTAGTGCGCCGAAAAAGACTTGAGCCGTGAAAAAGCCTCGAGATCGACCGAGCTCTCAAAAAGGCTCGAGCCGTGAAAATGGCTCGAAATCGGCCGAGATCTGAAAAAGGCTCGAGCTCTGAAAAAACTCCCGAGCGTTCGAGCGCCAAACGAGGCGAGCCCTGTAAAACGACTCCGAGCTCTAGACAAAAGGACTCGGAGGACTCGAGTCTTGTACATAACTAGTCCCAATCAGGCCAAAAGGGCAAACCCAATTATGATTTCATACGAACATGACATAGGAAGGCCAGAAATTACCTGATATATTTTTCTATTGCCCCTCAAAACCCTAACGCGACTCTATGTAATAAAACGATCATGTAAATAAGGTTGATTCCCACCTGCTCTGTGCTCGGTGTGTACAGATGGTTTCTGTACGCCGGTGCTTGCAGTAAATGCCATACATGCGCCGTAGTGTCTGAGACGCGGGATTCGGCGCGCTCTCGGCCAGTGTTGCACAGGAAGGTGCCGAACATACACGAATGCACGTGGGTCGCTAGTTTTATCTGTAAAGATAAAGTAAGAGTCAAAATTATGTTTAAAGGTCCATAATAGGAGAACATGGTCTGCAGGGGGGCATTTTTTATTCATATAGAAAACGTAAACTTGTACCCACAAAAAAATCATACGACAAACTAAAGATATTCTCTAGTTGCTACAAATATACATTTTACTAGTAGGTATTATCTTCCTCTACAAGTGAACTTACCAAGTAAGCTTCATTGAACTCAAAGTTGCAAGGATGCTGCAGCATCAGTTGGTAGGTGACGTCGAGCCACTGCAGGAAGATGGGTGACCGCTCGTTGGGCTCCTCCGGCCCGAACTGGTGGCCGCACCGGTCGGCGAACTTGTGCCCGAAGTCTAGCCATTCGCGCTCGATTAGAATCCGAAAACCCTGTTGAAGAAAGACGACATATTATACAATAATAAAAAAACGCGAAATAAATAGCATAGTATTGAAAAATGAAAAAATATTTATTTTCTACCACAAAGTTTACATGGTACATACAGTTTTAAAGTTAGTTTCATTATGAACTATAAATAGTTATCTAGAGTAATACTTTGTGGGAGACTGATGCCTAAACTAGACATATAAATGCCTGTATGTCAGGTCATCAGGTTCTCAACCTCTCGGGCTAGCTTAGTAAGATTATATGTATACATGTAGTTGAATACAAACTAACATTATGTTGTCATAAAAGAAACAGTGTACAATCCATGTTTTTAGTACAATTAACTGAAATGAAACATTATTTTCTTATGAGAGAAAAACAAAGTTATATCCATTTACGTAGTAGAACTTAATAACATAAATTTAATGAAATGAAACAGTAAGTATAGCATTAAAACATTTTATAACGTAAATTAAAGGACATTATGTGCATTAAAGAAGTAATGGTGTTGTTATACAAAGGACGATAGTTGGATGTCTAGGTTTTGAATGTTTGTTACTCAATCACGCAAAAACTGCTTAGAACAGATATTTTATTACCTGAATCAAAACATAAAGCACTTTATATCCTGGTCAAAGATTGTGCAAAAAGTATTAGATGAGGATCACGTATGGTGCGATTTTGAATCATATGAACAATGTTATAAATACTTCTTTTAGCAAGGATTTTTCAATTTATTAATGGTTTGTAAACAAAATTATGGAAAAATGTGGAGAACTGTGGTGAATAGAGATTTGTGTAATTTTGATTCTTTCATACAATGTAATAACTTGGTTAGATTCTATTCAAATGAGTTTTATCGTCCGATCGGAAAAGGATATGACACAAATCACTTAGCTGCTGACAACGACAAATCTCGTGAGCATTATGAAATTTGCACAAAAAAATCTAACAGATTATATAGATAATAGATAATAAACGTTCAGACCAAAATTTCGTCCACCTGCAATATTACTCTCAATGACTCTCAATTACTATCAATG
Source organism: Agriphila tristella (assembly GCA_928269145.1). NCBI lineage: Eukaryota > Metazoa > Arthropoda > Insecta > Lepidoptera > Crambidae > Agriphila > Agriphila tristella. The sequence continues at coordinate 19,469,307 of OV743445.1, forward strand.
AGCTTGTTGTAACACTGATACAGTCGGTCGTAACGTAACGCTTCTATCGGTATAAAGCGTGCCGTAACTTTGTAATTTACCTCAAATCGTGTGGTAATGAGTCGAGCAGTAACTGCGTTCAATATCAGCGACGTAGCACAGCTATCATCGTTTGCATGTCGTAGCACTCCTATAATGCGGATCGAGCAGCAACTGCGCCGTAGCTACGATCTGCGGCGTCCTATCCCATCCATCAGAACAATGCACTAACGCCGGTCGACCGTTCAACACCGCGCGGACTACGACGGACGAAGCTCGTAGCACATGTACCGTAAGCGGTCGTAGCACTACTAACTTCCGTAGCACTTATATTACTTACCTCTATCGTCCTATAATGCGGATCTAACGGCAATTGCGCCGTCGCTACGATCTGCGGCGTCCTATCCCAGCCATTGGAGCAATGCACTAACGCCAGCCGACCGTTCAACACCGCGCGATCTACGACAGACGTTGCTCGTAGCACATGTACCGTAAGCGGTCGTAGCACTACTAACTGCCGTAGCACTTATATTACTTACCTCTATCGTCCTATAATGCGGATCTAACGGCAATTGCGCCGTAGCTACGATCTGCGGCGTCCTATCCCAGCCATTGGAGCAATGCACTAACGCCAGCCGACCGTTCAACACCGCGCGATCTACGACAGACGTTGCTCGTAGCACATGTACCGTAAGCGGTCGTAGCACTACTAACTGCCGTAGCACTTATATTACTTACCTCTATCGTCCTATAATGCGGATCCAGCAGTAACTGTGCCGTAGCTACGATCTGCGGCGTCCTATCCCAGCCATCAGAACAATGCACTAGCGCCGGCCGACCGTTCAACACTGCGCGGACTACGACGGACGCTGCTCGTAGCACATATACCGTATTCGGTCGTAGCACTACTAACTGCAGTAGCACTTACTTACCTCTATCGTCCTATAATGCGGATCCAGCAGCAACTGTGCCGTGGCTACGATCTGCGGCGTCCTATCCCAGCCATCAGAACAATGCACTAGCGCCGGCCGACCGTTCAACACTGCGCGGACTACGACGGACGCTGCTCGTAGCACATATACCGTATTCGGTCGTAGCACTACTAACTGCAGTAGCACTTACTTACCTCTATCGTCCTATAATGCGGATCCAGCAGCAACTGTGCCGTGGCTACGATCTGCGGCGTCCTATCCCAGCCATCAGAACAATGCACTAGCGCCGGCCGACCGTTCAACACTGCGCGGACTACGACGGACGCTGCTCGTAGCACATATACCGTATTCGGTCGTAGCACTACTAACTGCAGTAGCACTTACTTACCTCTATCGTCCTATAATGCGGATCCAGCAGCAACTGTGCCGTGGCTACGATCTGCGGCGTCCTATCCCAGCCATCAGAACAATGCACTAGCGCCGGCCGACCGTTCAACACTGCGCGGACTACGACGGACGCTGCTCGTAGCACATATACCGTATTCGGTCGTAGCACTACTAACTGCAGTAGCACTTACTTACCTCTATCGTCCTATAATGCGGATCCAGCAGCAACTGTGCCGTGGCTACGATCTGCGGCGTCCTATCCCAGCCATCGGAGCAATGCACTAACGCCGGCCGACCGTTCAACACTGCGCGGACTACGACGGACGCTGCTCGGAGCACGCCCGATACGTATTGAGGCCATAGTGTCCGTTCTAGGTTGCTGTGCCAACTGTAGACAAAGAAAAAAAAATTAAATTACAAAATACTTAATTAACAAAGTATTTGAGCCGATCATGTAGGACTAGGTACTCATATATTTTTTTTCTTACTAGACATATGTTGTGTGTTGACAATGAACGATTTATAAAAATAAAAAATCAATATAATTGTGTTTAATTAAATCGCTTAATTTAGCACCTTTTTTATTGTTGTTTTTGCATTGTTGGCAGTGTCACATGAACTGTATGTCGGCTGCGGGGTAGTATTGTTGGCAGTGTCCTACATAAAGTACATACTTGGCCTGGTCGCTCGGCTCCGCCGCTAGCGCCCTCATCTGCTGGAAGCTGCGCCGCACGTGGTGTATGTTGGGGAGGCACATGAACTGTATGTCGGCTGCGGGGTAGTATTGTTGGCAGTGTCCTACATAAAGTACATACTTGGCCTGGTCGCTCGGCTCCGCCGCTAGCGCCCTCATCTGCTGGAAGCTGCGCCGCACGTGGTGTATGTTGGGGAGGCACATGAACTGTATGTCGGCTGCGGGGTAGTATTGTTGGCAGTGTCCTACATAAAGTACATACTTGGCCTGGTCGCTCGGCTCCGCCGCTAGCGCCCTCATCTGCTGGAAGCTGCGCCGCACGTGGTGTATGTTGGGGAGGCACATGAACTGTATGTCGGCCGCGGGGTAGTATTGTTGGCAGTGTCCTACATAAAGTACATACTTGGCCTGGTCGCTCGGCTCCGCCGCTAGCGCCCTCATCTGCTGGAAGCTGCGCCGCACGTGGTGTATGTTGGGGAGGCACATGAACTGTATGTCGGCCGCGGGGTAGTATTGTTGGCATTCGCAACCACCCCCTCGGGCGCGGTTGGTCACCGCTGAGGCGTATGAACGGGCGTCGACTATGAGGAGTTTTAGTTGCTGGAACAAAGAAATTGTTTATGATTAGGTATATTTGTAGCACAATTGTTTTTTTTTTCAACTGTTTACAAGCTATCTGTTTAGGTCCTTTATTATTCGGCGATGGCATATGTACCTATAGTTGTACGAGCGTGTTTACACACAACACAGTATAACGGATCCGTATGTGTAATGTAGTAGTAATGAGGAGCTCGGTGGCGCAGTGGTTTAGCGCTTGGCCCAGCGATTGCGGAAGTTAAGCAACGTTCGCAAGGGTCGGTCATGGGATGGGTGACCAAAAATTTATTATCTCGAGCTCCTCCGTGCTTCGGAAGGCACGTTAAGCCGTTGGTCCCGGCTGCATTTGCAGTCGTTAACACCCACCAATCCGCACTGGGCCCGCGTGGTGGGTTATGGCCCATCCTCCTTACCACCCATAAGGAAGGCCTGTGCCCCAGCAGTGGGGACATCAAAAAAAGGCTGATGGACATGTGTAATGTAATGGCAACGGATCCAATAAACCGGTCCTGTAAATGCAATGTGAACATCACATCCAGCAGCGACGGATTCGTAAAAAACGATCCGGTAAATACGGATTCGCTGTGTGATCACACGGTTGTGGCCCGTTCTATCATTCAGGAGTATGTAGGCCTTATTAGATCATAATACTGAACATTGTTTTCAGTACCTGAAGGCTTGTCACGAGCAAGCAAGGGCACTGCGCCCACGTCTCACGCACACATACTCACGCACACACACACACGCACGCGCGCACGCACGCACGCACGCGCGCACGCACGCACACACACACACACACACACGCACACACACACACAGGGAAGGACGGAGCGAGAGCGCTGCACATATGATCCTTGCTAGAATGAGACGGCATGCTACCCCTGTCAGCGATGCAGGCAGACCTGAATACCACCAGTATTCGCTCATCTTCGCTAGACCGTCATTTGAGCCAAAACAAAACCCTTAATGCCGCGTGTGAACGAGAGCGCTCCACCCGCGTCAAACACATGTATGTGTGCTATATAATACCTTGCTAAAGTGAGACGGCATGCTGCCCCTGTTAGCGTTGCAGGCAGACACGAACGCCGCCAACAATCGCTCGTCTTCGCTGGACCGCCGTATTACTTAATATTACGTAACGTATCAAATCGGATTGGATGGCGATCCGAGCCATCGCCTCGATGCCGCGAGTGAGCGAGAGCGCTGCTCATGTCGTACCTTGCTAGAGTGAGACGGCATGCTACCCCTGTCAGCGTTGCAGGCAGACACGAACGCCGCCAACAGTCGCTCGTCTTCGCTGGACCGCCATCCGAGCCAACCGACTTCTGGTTGGGACGACCGAGCGATCACAGCACCGTTGCCTCTGTGCCGCCATACCACTGCTGGGATGCGACGCATCGCACGAAACCTGTGTTGGACAAACACAAAATAAATATTAGACGACACATACATTGCTCTGATAGCAAAGTAAGTAGCTAAGTGCTTAGGGGGCGTTCATTAATTACGTGAGGCATTTAGGGGGGAGGGGGTCGAGCCGAATCTCACCCAATCTCACGTGGAGGAGAGGGGGGGTCTCGGTTAAATTAAGTTCAAAATTGTTCACACCAAAATATGGAAACAATCCTTAGACGCCGGCTAGACGCGTGGTATTTACCGTGATCCATCGCCATAGAGTAAATTTTAACCATTGAAAGTAATTTGTATGGAATATTCAATATTTTACTTTCCATTGTTAAAATTTGCTCTGTGGCGTTGGATCACGGTATTTACCACGACGTGTAGCCGTCGCCTTTATAATATATATAAATGGGAAAGTCCGTTTATTTGTTTGTTACGCCTTCACGTCCTAACTACTGAATCGATCATCATCAAATTATGCATACACGTTGTCAGGGGTACAGAAAAGGACATATGGTGCCTTTTATCCAGAAAAAACGTATAGTTCCCGAGGGATAGCGAAAAACTTTCCACGCAGACGAAGTCGCGATGGCCGCTAGTCTTAAATAAAAAGTGAAATTTAAAATGGCGGCCATACCAACAGGAGAGGGGACAGACCCCAACAGGTGGGTGTTTTGTCTATAAAATTAGGTGTATTTCACGCCTTTAGATTATCTCTAGTACAAGACCAACGACAATGTATATTGTATGTCACAACTCACACAAAGTAATATCATTGCAGGTCAAAAAGTCATTTGTTAATCAGAATTTCACGCACCTACTGATTGAAATGTCAAGAAGATAACAAGCATTGGGTCAAATAAACGTACTATGTATTTGCATAATTCTAAGATTAAGAAGGTATATGCCACGAGACCTCGCACTTCTTAAGCGCAACCCATTTAAATAGTCAGATAGCAACGCTCAACACACTGCGGTTAATTCAATGGACGCTGAGACCACCAACTAAAACGGAAAGGCTCACCGCACATCGGTGTTTTATATTCAGTCGCCACGAAGCAGCGCGCCGGTCGCTTTGTTGCGTGGTCAAGCAATAATGAAGATTATTAATGACCACCTACCGAGCGAGGGAGTCCAGGTCTTCATCTCCAATGGACGCTGGCACCACTAACAATGGCGGGTACGAGGCGCAGAGCTTGTAGTCTGCGTTTGCTGCTGACACTCAATGAAGATTATTAAAGACCACCTACCGAGCGACTGAGTCCAGGTCTTCATCTCCAATGGACGCTGGCACCACTAACAATGGCGGGTACGAGGCGCAGAGCTTGTAGTCTGCGTTTGCTGCTGACACTCAATGAAGATTATTAAAGACCACCTACCGAGCGACTGAGTCCAGGTCTTCATCTCCAATGGACGCTGGCACCACTAACAATGGCGGGTACGAGGCGCAGAGCTTGTAGTCTGCGTTTGCTGCTGACACTCAATGAAGATTATTAAAGACCACCTACCGAGCGACTGAGTCCAGGTCTTCATCCCCAATGGACGCTGGCACCACCAACAGCGGTGGGTACGACGCACAAAGCTTGTAGTCTGCGTTTGCTGCTGACACTCAATAATAGTAGTTTATGAAACTGACACATAAAGAGGGGTAATTAAAACACGAGTGTGTGTTTAAAAACCGAGCCGCAGGCGAGGTTTTTAATAGTATCACACGAGTGTTTTAATACCTAGTTATGTGCAGTTTCATACACTACTTTATCTACACTCATACATTTGGGATTGAACCTACTCAATAAAAGATCAACGTTAGAAAAGAGAGAGAGAGAGACTTTGTTTGTATCAGCTAGGTACCTACCTTGTAATAAGTCATTTCCTTAGCTGCATCTAAAATATCGGGCAGAGTCCATTTTTTTTCACAATTTAAAGCACGAATAAAAAAAACCTACAAAATTCAGTAAGTATAACAAAATGTAAAAATTGAAATCAAAACTTTATTTGAAATGCTTTAGAAATGGCGCGCATTCCATCAGAAAAAAAAAGAGATGAGTGCATTCCAACAATTTAATCGCACTAAGTCATCGATTACCATAGAGTGCATTTTAATCAATGAAAATATGTGGGAAAATATCGTTGTTTTTTTTTTATGTTACGGCACTGCCTTCTTTTTGGATTTGCCCTGTATCGTAATGAGAAAAAAAGTTATTTTATGATGCAGTTGACTGCATCGTAATGAGTTTATTTTTTAATTTTACGTATCCACGAAAATAAAGTACGTATTTATATTACCTTTTTTGAATTCATATTTGGAACATTACGTTGTGAGTGTAGATAAAGATTATTAAAGAGCACCTACCGAGCGACGGAGTCCAGGTCTTCATCCCCAATGGACGCTGGCACCACCAATAGAGGCGGGTAAGACGCACAAAGCTTGTAGTCTGCGTTTGCTGCTGACACTCGCCACGCACCCCTTGATGTGAAGCCCAAGCGTTCAACCTGTTGGACAGAAGGAAATTGATTACATAAAACAGAATGAAATTGCTAACATAACTGAAAATAGAAAGTAGGTTAATTTTATCAAAATGTCTAATCTAAAACCTTTACTTACATTACCATAATGTGTGTACAGTACGAGGCAAACATTTTGACACTCTTTCGACGGAGAGTGGGGATAAGTTCGCGTGTGCACTTATGAGTTACCCAATAGCCATACGCATACCCAAAATACGCGTTCTGCGCAATCCTCACCCGATTTCAAGATGTTTGCCTCTTACTGTACCAGGGGGGGTATTCTTATTTATGATATTGCCAAAGAATAGATATTCTTTATAGTATTATAGTAATCATATTAGAATAGTATCACTGACATACACACACAAATACCATGACGTGAAAGTTTGAGATGGTAGAAATAAGATGTAAATATTAAATCACAAAAAAAATACATATAAGGCAGCCATTACACGGTAGGTTTTGCTGTCAGTTTAACCACAGTCACGGGCTGTGACTGACGATTAACCTACCGTATAATGTAGTGACTGATGGTTGCATTGCATGATGTGATTTGTTTTTTCCATCAGTCAATCAGTCAAACGTAATTCATGACTGATGGAATTTGACTGACGCTTGCATGACCATGTACCTAATGGCTGCCTAACAATGACTGGCCGTTTTGTGTGGGACTAAATAAATTGGTATTTGTCGTCCAAAGCCAGTTTATTTTTCTAATATCTGTTTCTGTAATTGCAAAGCACATTCCCTTTATCTTTAATCTGTACCTACCATTATTCTTACTGTGCCAAGTTCAAATTAACGTTAACAATGACGCAAATCTTTTTTTACTGTTAAGTTATGTACATAAGTTTTAGTTTTTCCTAGCACCTAAATAAATATTGAAGGCGGCTTAAATTTTGTGTAATGTATTTGAATACAAAGATGTGCTCTTTACGGTAATAACGTCAAAAAATAATAGGCATTATGTAAAGTGCAGATAGATAGGTACATATGTTACCGGCAATGTGTATTATCCGGCATTGCCTGAAACAATCAGGCAATGTATGAAATTATATTCATTTTATACATTGCCTAGGCATTGTATACCATGCCTGCTGGTCCACCGGCAATGTGTAAAATAAGTTTAATTCTGTTGTCTGTTATAAAAAAATAACCTCAAAATGTAAGGCTCACGCGCCGCTGCGCTATGCGCTCGCCTTAAATTTCTAACCTAACCCGGTACCTACAGGAGTGAAGCAGGTTCGATTCCAAACTCAATGAGCACCCTCGAGCCCCCCTCGAGTTTTCCCCGTGCCCCTGCGATCAAAATCTTTTTATTTTACACATTGCCGGTGGACCATCAGGCATTGTATACAATGCCTAGGTAATGTATGAAATAGACAATAATATTCATTCTATTTCATACATTGCCTAGAAGGGCCAGGCATTGTATACAATGCCTGCATTTCATACATTGCCGGTGACACATACATGTTATAGTTACATAATGGAATGTATTTAAACGAGAAAATCTATTGGCAACGCAACGCGATAACATTCTTGAGCGTTAACGTAATTTTTTCACAAATTAACATATGAATAAGTAATCGGGTAACTCAGTGCGAAACGCATACTCGATCAGACAATTAATTACACTAGATTCTCGACTGCAATGGGATCCACATATTGAAGCTTTGTCACGTAGACTTAGTTCAGCAGCATTCGCTGTTAAGAAAATAAGGCTTTTAACTGATATTGAAACGGCAAGGTTAGTATATTTTAGTTATTTTCATAGTGTAATGTCTTATGGACTGCTATTGTAGGGCTCAGCTGCCAGTATTGAAAATATTTTTGTACTCCAAAAAAGAACTGTTCGCTCCATATACAATCTTCGGCGAAGAGGTAGCTTGAGAGAATTGTTTAAAGAAATAAATATCTTAACTTTGGCAGGCCAATATATATGAAAATGTAGTTTATGTAAGGAAACACTATGATTCATTTGCTAAGAACAGCAATATTCACCAGTTTAATACAAGAAATAAAGATAAACTTGCCGTCCGTTCCATTTAAGTAGTTAAAATAAGGTTGAATCGTCGTGGTGGCAATCTCAGCGGCGCCGGCGCCAGACTGCGCATGCTTTTGTTTCGACGTGGAATGCCACAAGATTTTCGGCACGCATGCCACGCGGCGCCGCGCCATGCCGTCAGTGGGCGCTGGCCATAAAAGTACTAGGCTAGCATAATCGCGAGTGTTTGTAAAGAGCGTGTGACGACGCTTGAGGACTCTGCAGCGTATACTGCTGCGAAGGTTTACATGGGCCCTATCGGCTAATTGCATTGCTAACGTATTCGCTTAGATTGCAATTTCCATACATTGCTACTTTCCTTTGGTAAGTTTTTACTTATGCCAAAACGAAGTTTGGCATAAGTTAAAACCTTTTTTTTATCTTTCTTTGTTTTTAACCGATAGAACCGCTGGACTAAGCTTGGGAGATTATCTCGGACCCATACCATGGCAAATAATAAAATCCCAATACAAGAGAAGAGTACTCTAATTCATAAAAGTTGGTACTTATCATTAGCCTGGTGGCTAGCATAAATCCCAAGAGCTTACCTCCGGCCCAAACCAGTGCCTATGAGGAGCATGTGACGCCCTCATGAGAGCTCTGTGGACGGACGCTGGTGGCTGTTCTTTGGCCCAGGCGGCGTACGCTGCTGCGAAAGTCTCCTGGACTGAGCTGATTGGCGCTAGTGCCGTGTTCAGCCGCCTCCACCACTCGACGCACTGCTCGCCGGTCGCGAAGGTTGCTCTGATGACACACAAATTTATCTAGTTGAAATACCAGATGACAATCCAATTGACTGTGGAACTGGTATAATAGTAAATAGCATCTATGATCTGTTTACGTTCTTCTCAATGTCACTTCAATAAAAAAGTCTGACAGGTTAAGCTTTGACTAAGTTTGTGTTTTAATCAACATTTTTCCTCCATCTAATAATAGCTTAAAAAACTGTCTAAAATGTCAAAGAAAAACTTAGTCATTATTATTCCACTGAAAAAAAAATAAGAAACCTTTGAAAGATCTACAAAGTTGTAAATATCATTAGTTTTTATCGCAAAATTTATAAAATTATGTTTTGGTAACCAAAATTGTCTACCTACTTTTTGCTTATCTGTTATTATTGTGGAAATATTTTAAGTCATACTTTCGTTGTTTCTATATGGATTTATCAAAATAACCTCAATCCGATTTGTGTTATCGCTGCAACTTAATACATAACATTTACGTGCTGCATAACTAACATTCTTACTCAAAAAGTTCTTTATGAATTCAGGGAAAAATAAAAGTGACGCTATACTTAGTTAACAACAATGTTGTAGCCATTGTTGTAATAAAACCAACAGCAATAAACCTGTTGGACCACGTTTTACTACTATTCGTTAACAACGTACGAGTATAAAAGACAAAGAAATAACATAACAGATTTGTATATTTACGATTCAGTTCCGCATGCAGGATGTTTGTTAAACGCGTCACGTTGAAAACGAAAGTTGAACGCGTTTCAAGTACCAGGGCATCATGATATATAAAGAGTTCCCATTACTCACTTGAGTTGTCTTCCATGCTTGCATAGTACTATCAAGTGCAGTAGATCGCGTATCTCCACTGCGTCGATAAGCCGGATGGGTACAGAAGGTCCTGGACCCGTACACTTCTTTGGCTGCATGTGCAGTCTGTAATTTGACATCGCTATTGTGCCTCCGTCAGCCATGCGGCCAACCCACTGTAACAAAAGACGTCCTCTTTAAATATGCGAGCCTAGTCCATTGTTTACATCCTTCTCTTAGTTATATTGTATTTTATCCCTTTTTTACCTGAACTTAACTGTAAAATTGGGTTTTTACAAATCAAAATATTCAAGTTCAAAATATTACTACATAGAAATCTATAGCATGATGATTGTTGAAGCTGTTTAAATAATTTCACGATTTACATAAGCTTGCAATATCGAAATTCGAAGTGTGCAAGTGCACCTATAATATTCTTTTTATTTATCCTTACTCGACTTATTTGCCTACCTAACTCATTATTGAAATGCTTAGTCATTTATAAAATACAACAGTGGTTTTCCACACATAGATTACGAAAGAAATTGTTAATAATTAATAACAATTTGCTAAAGCTAACTTATTTTAAAAGACGAGAGACAACTACTGTCAGAAACTGTTTACTATAAGACAAGAATAAACAGACTTTATAACTTCCTCATCAAATTATTGGTCAAAGGTTGAATCGAATGAAGAATAAAATAAACTCTCTTAAAGTTAACAATGAGAATTTTACTACAACATTAAGTGCCATAATGATCGGTCATTCAACCTAGAACATCAACCTATTGACCTTTAGTCCAACTGCATAGAACACAAGTGAAACTTATCTATTACGTACGAAGTCCGTCATTTTGCTAATTGGTTCCAGATAGTTGAATATTCCTACGTAGCGGACCATAGACTACATCACCTAGTAGACAGCGCAAACACAAAATAAAAAGCTTCCGCGCCATCAAAGAAGAGACGCAACGCTGATATCGTTTGAGTCATTGGAAAAAATGCTTTATTATGATAGAAATTTAGACATCGTATAATTTAGTTCCATCAAAATTCCGCGAGACTCCTTATGTGGAGCGGATAGATGAGCTGTTTGAAACAAATCTTAAGGCAGAAGGCAGGAGAATGATGCTGTAAGATGGATGATATGGCTAGAAGAGGCCAAGGATAGGAGTTAAGAAATACTGAGAATCTATGGAACCTCAATCAAATGCATGGATGGAAATGGAATCATGAAAATGTAGTGTGGCCAGACTAAAGGCCGAAATACTCAAACGATTCTTAAACTCTATGAAACTGACAGACAATACAATTAAGGATACCTCGGCCAAAGATTTTAGCGTTTGAGAGCCCAATGGCCATAAGTTTCATCATAATCAGCCGCACGACACTCACTGCAGTGCTGGGTATATGCCTCCCCCTTAGAATATATTATTCTAAGGCCTCCCCCAAGTATCTCCACACCACAACGATTGGTCCCGCGTGCGCTGCCCGAATCCAGCAACTTTTCCTTCCCAACGGCCGTCGGTTCTTCTCGCTATGTGTCCCGCCCACTGCCACTTCAGCTGAGCAATCCTTCAAGAGCTGATATCAGTTACCTTTCTTCTTCCGATCCCCTCATTTCTGAATTGATCACGCAGGTAATTCTAAAACCAACCTGTATAAATTCCCCACTTATAGGTGTGAATGCCGCGTCGAGGGCGGGCTCGTCATAATACGTGCGCAGGCGCGGGTACAAGTACAAGTCTCTTCTTCTTGCTGTGTCCCGCCCACTGCCACTTCAGCTGAGCAATCCTTCGAGCGATGTCGGTTATTTTAGTTCTCCTACGGATCTCCTCATTTGTGATTCGATTACGCAGGTAATTCTAAAACCAACCTGTATAAATTCCCCACATATAGGCGTGAATCCCGCGTCGAGGGCGGGCTCGTCGTAATGCGTGCGCAGGCGCGGGTACAAGTCTGCGGCGCGCACGCGGTGCGGCGGAGGCTCCGGCTGCGGCGGCGCTCGGTACCGCTCGCGCTCGCTCATTTCGCTTGTCGATGCTGACACCTACAACAATACAAAATCTTCTATAAATATAAGGGAGAAAATTAATGACGTAGGAACAGGTGAGCCTCACTCCGCGCTTAAACTTCGACGACCTCCGTGGTCGAGTGGTTTGCACGCCGGTTTTCAAGGCGTCACCGTCTCTTGAGGTCCCGGGTTCGATTCCCGGCTGGGTTAATGTAGAAAACGAACTTTTCAATATTGTCTCAGGTCTGGGTGTTTGTCATACCACCGTTGTTTCTGATTTCCATAACACAAGTGCTATAGTTACTTACTTTGGAATTGGAGCAATGTATGTGATGATGTTGTCAATTAAAAAAAAACTTTTATATTAGCCTACTGCTCGCGGCTCACTCAGTCGAGCCGAGCACGAGGGATGTCGTGTGTCGGTTGAGACAGACCACGTAAAAAACGCGACAGAAAGAGAAGGTGCATGATGCATGATAATGAATTATGGTATAGAGATAGATTGGACCTTAGACAAGAAGACATTAGGAAATTTTTACTGAAATCCTCGCGAGAAACGAATTATAGGGCAACTAACACCCAAAAAGCTAGCGCCGAATAAATAATAATAAGACTAAATTCGTTCTTTTGTGTTAACACTACACGTGTAACCAAATATAATAATATCCAGTTCAATACGAATTGGACACAAGCTTATAAATATGAATAAACACGGTCATGATATGAGTTAATTCCTAATAATATATATAAATAAACACGATAATCACGATTATTTTTCGACCCAAAAAATCAGTTAAAAATAATTTATTCTAGTTTAAAATCTATTTCATTTATTAATGAAACATGCTCTGCAAGAATTCAAGATATTAAGCACAGAATATATAATAGTACCTACATAACAGCTTCGTGTTAATATTCGGTAAAAAATACAGTCAACTTATGAGTAGGTAGGTAGTAGGTACTTAATCATTAAACAAACAACAAAAAAATTATCTCCCAGCAAAGCAAGAAATCTTGTATTACTTATGGTTTTTATTAGTAAACAAAGCCTAACAAAAACATAAACAAAACATTTATTGACTCAAGTGTAACCCCGAATATCTTCACAGTCTAACTGAAACAATTTATGAATTAAATATTTACTCTAGATCCGCACAAAACACCATAGAGCCAAGACGTATCTAGACACGGCACTCTGACCACAGACATAAACAGCCTTTTTTGTCAGTTAAAAAAATATTAAAATAACAACACTTAAAAATATTAATAACGTTAAAATTAACAAACAAAACGTTCGTTACGAAAACTGATGTGAGAACAATTGTTATAACTTGTCAGTTAAATTGATAATGTCAAAGGAAGATTCCTTTACGTTAGAAAGGGAAGAAACAGTTGTCTCTTTTTATTTATCACTAAACAAAGTTTATAGGTAACTATATGTCTCTAACAAATATAATTTATCAGTAAGATTGTCTTATTTTGTTGCTAGAACTAGTTTGACGTAACAAAGGGTTCAAAGATATAAACATATTTATAAAATTGGATATAAATAGATAGTGGGTGCGTACCTATTGTATATTTCTTATTACTTACAGAGTACCTACAAAATGTTTTTCTTCAGACCTTAAGTTGTAATGTATTAAAAAAACCTTGTAGTGTATTAAAAAAAGGAAATGAAGTAATTAACTCTCTGTTGGCCATGTCTATGTCAACATCAACACTAACGTCAAAACTACTATCCATTATCCAATAGTATTTTTTCTTACTTTTTTCTCTACACTAGAGCAACTCAATAATGCCGACATGAGGTTTATAAATGAGTTTTAATTATAACCCTATTAAGCAATAAAATCAATAAGAGGATAATAAACACAGATAATAATGACTATTCCTCCTAAAAATAACATATTTGAGGAAAGCTTTTAGTCAACACGTTTAATAAACTAGAAATAACAACAAAATTTGTCGCTCATTTTGCGTTCAGATCAAGTGTATTGACTTGACAGCTAGCAGACTGGAATCATTAATGGCATGGCAACCGTCGTCACACTGTTTATCGCGTATTACATCAAATCGATTGCAATTGCAACCAAGGATTTAAATCGATTACAACACGTGAATCGATTAAAGCAATCTTTCATATGTTTCGAAATTGCATCAACAAAGATGCTCTACGCAACATTCACAGAGTTTGTTCGTTACTTACTGCATTCCAAAGTGCTTAACATTTAAAGTTGAGGTCGTAAGTTGTGTTACTGCTTTTTTGGGCAATTTGTGTGCACGTCTATTTGCACATTGCATCAATGTTAGTTAGGGCTGTCATATGCCATTGCGAAACATAAAAGCCCCTTCTCGACATTAAATTTTAGATTCATCCATTTGTTGAAGTCAATATTGACCGTACTAGGCAAGTTGAAGATAAGTCTTCAACTTGCCTCTAATCACTACGCATGTGATGTGTCAACTATCAACAGATTGAATATGTAATAGAATGGTGACATCCCATGCCCACGAGTGTACAGGCAGACATTTCGCATGTAGTGTTTTGCTTTTCATAAGGATGATAAATATTTTTCTTGTGATATAATGGTAACCAGATTTCCAGTTCACACTCCAATCAAGTCGCACTATAATACTCGTATTACTTTCTTTTGTCGTAATTGTTTTATTCTTTTTTGATTTAGTTCTTTCTTAGCGTTCCATTCCATTCTTCCCGTCAATCAAACAATATTGGATGATTCAATAGAGCTTATTTCTGAGAGAGAGTAAGTCCTGTTTAATTTCTACCAGTTTCAGTAGGTACTTCTGTCTGACTACCTACTTGGTCACACTCACTGGTAGAAAGATGATTAAACTCACTCAGTACAGTAGCAGCCCTAACGCAATAGTACAAATAAACAATGTAAGCAGGTCAGCAAACATTGTTGACAATTATTATGTTTGTTGGTATATCTGAGTACCAGGAAAATAGAAACGAGTCGGTCAACGAATGGTGCAATGAAGTATTGACATAAAAATGTTGCAATGGGTATGTACTACTGCAAACAGATGAATACGAAGATTTACTTACTAGAAATAATTCAACATGTTAGAAATAACATTTGAACGCCAAGGACGTTTCAAACTGCAGCAAAAAAACTTGCACTCCAAAGGTAGGTTAGGTACTAAGAATATTCGTTAATCGTAGATCTTAATTATTTATACCTCAGGGCAACAAACCGTCCGAAGACCTAATTGATGCAGCATTCCACGATAATGATGTAACAACTCACAAACATAATAAATATACACATACTAAACCATAATAAAAAGGTCCTTCTATAACTCTTATCGATATAGCAATATAGACTAAAATCGGAGATTCCCCTGCACTTTTAAGTTGGTTCTTTACGATTACCTCTGTACTTGTAATGAATCACGAGTATGGTATGTCATGTTTCAATACTTGTTTGGTTTACAAATTAAGGGCCATTTTATAAGACTATTTTTGTGAATTTCTTCGCACGTGTTTAAGTTAGCTATGATTCAAAATCTTGGAACTATGTCCACATTTCCACAATGAGTCGTACAATGATTTTGCTATCATTGGTTAGGAAATTTAGAATAGATTCCATACAAGTTTTCCAACTGCTCAAAATACATATAGAAAGAAGAAATAAAAAACGATCACACGTTATAGCCAAAATAATGAACCAAAGTTGATCGTCAAAGAACAAGAACACGAACTGTTAATGGACCTTTTAAAAGCTGTGCTGGTAATGACTACAGTGATTTTAGTGACCTTCATCACCCAGGTAACCACAATTTCGAAACCTCTTATAAAAATAAACAAAAGACGTCGACTAAACAACCTAACTATTTAACCATAACTAGGTTCTTTATCATTCCAACGGAACCGAAAATGACAATTCGATAAAATATTAGGCGGTTGCGTGGGCGACAAACCCGCCTACGAGTTGGTTCGAACATTCACCCTTTGGTTTTGCATGCCACGCCATTTACGGTCCAGCGGGCATTGTATTTTTTTTTCGTTTTGTCGATCGACAGCCAGACAAAAAAAGTGTCATACTTTCTGTTGACCTCGTCAAAGCTGCTATAAAGATAAAACTAGCTTCTTTTTCCGTTGATATTCACATTCATTATTTTGATCTTTATGATAAGATTAATTTCATTGCTTTTCTTTGGTTCGCTATATAGATTTTGATATCAATTACATTATTCCCACTCCCATATTGTGGTCAAAAGTCGATAATCGTATTGCTGAGACCAAAATTACAGACAGAGATAGGAATCGAATACACTTGTGAGTGAGTACAAGTAGAATATAATACACTTGTGTTTATAATGAAATTGAAAGAAGAAAAGAACAAAGAAAATAATTTATTTGAGACATGAACACAAAACCAACACAAAACGGTCCCGACTCAGCAAATCAATGTAGTGTAGAAAAGTTTAAAGGTAACTTAAAAGATTTTGGATAAAAGAAAGGAAAGCATTATTTACAATACTGTTAATGTTACCACAGGAGCATTAAACTAATTTGATAATGTTCTAGAACGTTGTCGGGATCGTTAAAAAACAAATGAACTAGCGCGGGTGGGCTGTGCTGGGCATGGCGCTAGCTAACCAACCAATTTGAGAAGTAACATCGGTGGCTTAAATATTAAAACATTCAACACTGCTCTCAGACTTGGTTCCTTAATAGTTGAATTTGGTCGTAGTTCGTTCACCTTGCAGACGAATAGATGGATCACGTGGATGACAGACATAAAAAAGTAATGAAGTTTTCGGTTCAAATGGGGTTTACTTTGGGAGTAAAGCAAGCAACACTAATATTACTGTTAAATATTTGTTCCATTTTCAATTATAGGTGCACAGAATAGACTGATATTTTGAATGGCTTTAAGATTACTTTTTAAGCTTCTGATATATCTAAAAGCCCAACGCTTTTTGTTAAAGAATCTTAAAAGCTTTGTTGTTTTACAATTTTTTTATTCTTGTTACTTTCCGAAGGACCAAAACTTTGAACAGTAGCCTGACTTCATTAAAAATAATAATAATAATAAACCGTGCTATTGACTTACTTTCGTATCCGTACGATCGACGTATTAAAGATGAAGTAATCACTAGTCATACACAAAGAAACAGGTTTAGAAAATATTATAATATCGTAAAGGAATATGTAATTGGTGACGTGAACAGTTTCTCACGCGAAGTGCAAAGAGATACAAGATCATTGCATCACACAAATGAATGAACGAAACGTACGCAAACCATAAACCTTACGCAAAAACGCAACGAGCAGAGTTAATTAACAGGTAAGAAGAAACATGAGAGTGGAGTAACTGCGAATCAACGAAATCTAATTAAACGAAAAGCTTTAAAGCAACGTACGAAAGCGAGACGAGTGTCATTTCATGAGGTAGTAAAATAGAAAACGCACGTAGAGTAGGTACACGAATTACACAAATAACAATAACATTAATCCCACAGTTAAACAGGTAAGTGTACCTGAGTGATATTATCTTCACCAGGTTACTTTAGTTTTTCCGTAACAAAACAAAACAATAGGCGAATGACTTGCTTCTCGTCAGCTGAATGTAATCTAAGTACTTATGCGAAAAATAAATCTCAAGACTCGCTAATTTTTTTTGGTAGACCTAGGGATGGGTCCAGTGAAAATTTCAATGAAATGAAAATTAAATTTATATGAAATTTATGAAATCTTTCAAAACGGGTTGAAATATTTCACTTTTGAGTGAAATTTATTTCCAGTACAAGACATTCCTCATTTTCTGAATTACTTTACTATTTTAGCGTAATAAATGAAACTTAAAGACTTAGATAATTGAACGAGCGAACGCGTAGCGCGAGAGATGTGTCTCTGCTGCAGCTTGGGCAAAAATTCTTTCGTATGTCCTTCCGGCTGTCATTTGTTCTCCGAAGTCGCATTTCTCAAACGATTCATGTGAAGTTTTGTGAGCGAATTCGAAAATTATACAGAATTTTATTGTTAAGCCAGTTTTTCGAAATTAGTCAAAATGGCAGAGATATGTAAAATAAAACACATTTCAGTCCGGCTTTCTAGTACTGTTTGTTCTCCTCTACAGGTCAGATTTTTTAACCGATTCTCGTTAAGTTTCAAAATGCGGAGATAATTATGTAAAAGAAACATTTGAGTCCGGCTTTCCGGTTCTATTTGTTCTCCTCTACAGATCGCATTCCTCAATTGATTCTCATGAAATTATGTGAGCACTAGTGAGCAGGTTCGAAAAATATATAAAAAAAAATATTTTTGAGACAGTTGTTAGAATTTTTTCCAAATGGCGGAGATATGTAAAAGATATGTAAGAGAATTCAACGACCTCCGTGGTCGAGTGGTTCGCATGCCGGTTTTTCAAGGCGTCACCATCTCTTGAGGTCCTGGGTTCGATCCCCGGCTGGGTCAATGTAGAAAGTGAACTTTTCAATATTGTCTCAGGTCTGGGTGTGTGTCATACCACCGTTGTTTTTGATTTCCATAACACAAGTGCTATAGCTACTTACTTTGGGATTGGAGCAATGTATGTGATGTTGTCAAAAAAAAAACATATTTCAGTCCGGTTTTCGGGCGCTGTTTGTTCTCCTTTACTGGCCGCATTTCTCGTGTAATTTTGTGAGCAGGTTCGAAAATTCGTTGATCGTCTGTCTGTCTGTCTGTCACCAGGCTGTATCTCATAAACCGTGATAGCTAGACAGTTGAAATTTTAACAGATGATGAATTTCTAACTAAAAACAGAATAAAATAAATATTTAAGTAGGGCTCCCATACAACAAACATGTTTTTATTTTGCCGTTTTTTGGTATGGAACCCTTCATGCGTGAGTTTTTTTTTCAACTAATGAGCGGTTTTCAAAAGGCAGTTTAAGAAAAAAAAAGTAGTTCATAAAAAAGGACTAGATGTCGTTGTACTAAGTAGGTAGCTTTTTATGAAAAATATGATATGTAATTACTTTTTTATTACACGTTTGTTGAGTATGTGGTTTATTGCTTTGGGCGTTGGTTGTCCGTTGGCGTGTTAAGAAGAACTTTGCTATGACCAATATGACCATTAGTGGGAAGTAATTTTTAAAAAATCTATTACACGTTTGTTGAGTATGTGGTTTATTGCTTTGGGCGTTGGTTGTCCGTTGGCGTGTTAAGAAGAACTTTGCTATGACCAATATGACCATTAGTGGGAAGTAATTTTTAAAAAATCTATTACACGTTTGTTGAGTATGTGGTTTATTGCTTTGGGCGTTGGTTGTCCGTTGGCGTGTTAAGAAGAACTTTGCTATGACCAATATGACCATTAGTGGGAAGTAATTTTTAAAAAATCTATTACACGTTTGTTGAGTATGTGGTTTATTGCTTTGGGCGTTGGTTGTCCGTTGGCGTGTT
Source organism: Agriphila tristella (assembly GCA_928269145.1). Lineage (NCBI taxonomy): Eukaryota > Metazoa > Arthropoda > Insecta > Lepidoptera > Crambidae > Agriphila > Agriphila tristella. The sequence goes on from OV743445.1 coordinate 19,488,865, forward strand.
AAGAAGAACTTTGCTATGACCAATATGACCATTAGTGGGAAGTAATTTTTAAAAAATCTACTTTTTTGAAGAAGTACTATCGACATAAAATTATACTAAAATTCTCTGCTGTCAGAAAACCGTTCATTGTATCAGCGATTATAAAAAAGATTGGGACCTCTATTAAGCTCCGTTTGAGAGAACTGCGTGGACGCGCGATTCTCCACTTTTCGACCGCGCAGCCATAGCATTTAAGCTACGTAGGTCGTGAAGTCCAAACATTAGGGCTTTTTATACTTTCTACACTTTTTTACGAAATCGTATCTGCGATAAGCAAAAAGAATGGGACCCCTACTTAGCTCCATTTAAGAGAACTGCGTGACCGCGCGGCTCTCCACGTTACGACCGCGTGGACTATGGCGCGGTATGTAGGTCGTGAAATCCAAACATTAGGGCTTTTTAATACTTTCTACATTTATCGACGAAATCGTATCAGCGATTTGCAAAAAGAATGGGACCCCTACTAAGCTCCGTTTAAGAGAACTGCGTGACCGCGCGGCTATCCACGTTTCGACCGTGCGGACTATGGCGCGCTTTGTAGGTCGTGAAATTCAAACATTAGGGCTTTTTAATACTTTCTACATTTATCGACGAAATCGTATCAGCGATCAGAAAAAAGAATGGAACCCCTACTAAGCTCCGTTTAAGAGAACTGCGTGACCACGCGGCTTCACGTTTCAACCAGGCGGACTATGGCGCGTTATGTAGGTCGTGAAATCCAAACATTAGGGCTTTTTATACTTTCTAAATTTTTTTACGAAATCGTATCTGCGATTAGCAAAAAGAATGGGACCCCTACTAAGCTCCATTTAAGAGAACTGCGTGACCGCGCGGCTCTCCACGTTTCGACCGCGTGGACTGGCGCGGTAATCAGTGGCGAAGGGTCCATACAAGCCGATTCCTATCGGCTTACCTTTTGGAAATCCTACCCCACTGATCCACCATGCAGATCATATCATTTTTCATATTTTTTGTAAAGCGGCTTACCTTCGCCATAATTTCACCCCTCGCCACTGCGCGGTATGCAGGTCGTGAAATCCAAACATTAGGGCTTTTTATACTTTCTACATTTTTCTACGAAATCGTATAAGCGATTAGCAAAAAGAATGGGACCCCTACTAAGCTCCGTTTAAGAGAACTGTGTGGCAGCGCGGTTCACCACTTTCGGTGAATCGCGCGGCCAGGAGCCGGAAACCTTTACAACTTTTTGAATATTGGACCTACTTTGCAACTTTAATTGTCAGTTTTCTACATATTCCTTCGTAATGTTGACGTAGTCGTTTTTCTTCTACGCTATCGTGGCCGACAATCGAAACGGACACTGAATATTTTGATACTAAAAGTTGTAAAATAGCCAAAGCTATTCGTAATATAAGCCAACTTATTTGTATATTGTTTTGTTGTATAATTATGTTGATTATAATGACAAAATGCATGTAATTTTGTTTTATTTAGGTCAGATGAAACTTAAAAATAAATTTCACTCTAAACTGAAATATTTCAAATCAAAATGAAATTTATTCTAAATATTTCACAGACTGAAATTTTTCGTGAAATTTACCCAACCCTAGGTAGACCCAAGTTCAAGTGCTGAAAGATGTCATTGGCAACCTTTTCTAACCATTAAAATGAAGAAATCATTAACAAACATCAATGTAAGTAAACTGCTAAATTGCTTGTGACTTTTCATTTCACACAAGTCCGTACCCCTATGTCCTGTCCTTCTCCGGAAAAGAAACAAAGTTATCGTTCCCATCACTTGCTTCAATACAAAGTTCAGCCACAGATTTTTTAGCTTCTTAGGACCCTACCTTTATAACTTAATAAACAAAATCATTGAAATTTATCCTCTTAATAGACATAGCTGCAAATTGAAGTTAGTAGCGTGGCTCCAGCAGAAGTCATATGATGAAACTGAAAATCTAATGCAACCTGTTGGTTAGTTATTCATTGTGCCTTTTAGTTCACTAAATATAAATAAACACTTTGTGTTCAAATATTTATATATTGTGACTGTGCTGTGCTCAGTGTTTTGAAAGTAAATCGATCCCAAGACACTGTCGTAGGGCTGAGCACAGCACACACATACACACACTCACACACACACACACACACTCACACACACACACACACACACTCACACACACACACACACACACACGCACACACACACACACACACACACACACACACACACACACACACACACACACACACACACACACACACACACACACACTGACTATGACATTAATGTAACAAGTTTGAAATTTTTGTAATTTAGATTTAAAATTTTACTTAGGACTGCTAAAATTTACTTTAAAGAAGTACATCCGGGTTGTTCATCTGGGGTTCTGGTGATCCTGGAACACAGGCTGTTGCTTATCCTAGGCATCAGACTCCACAAGTATTATACCTTATTACATACAAAATGTACCTACTAAGTTTAAGTCCTACTTGTGGAAAATTGCAAATAAAAGATTTTTATTTTTATTTTTATTTTATTTATTTCTATTGTTTTTCTTAAGCACTTGACTGCTACTTGATTGAATTCTCCCCAAAACATCCCATAAAAAGTTAACCCATAAGTCAATCTGTCGATTCTCGCTCTACTTACATGAACATAAGGAGGGTAACCCACTGTTGCATAATGGCCCGCATGACTAACGCCGCATACGCATAGGATACGGTATTGGGGTCGTTGGAGGTCGCCAACGCCATATGGGCATTAGCTTACGCACATCCGCGTTTCAAAATCTACGTTGGCCAACAGTCCGTCACATACATTACCGTCGCTCGCATCGAACGCGTGTGATTGGTAAATATGTGTTTACAAGACAACAATATTCAACGAGCTTTCAACATTTTATTTTATCTTTAATCACATACCGACACTTTTTGAATTGAACCTGCGTTGTTTTCGATTACATTGCATATTGCGAACTTTCAATCTATTCCATGTACTGTACGGAATGTATGATTAGTGTTTCTGAAAAGTTTGCATTATAGAAGTCATTTCCTATATTTAGTTTATCAGTTGCTTGAATCAAAAGGTTTACATCTAAATTCCAACTAACCAGCATGGAGGTCTTCGGTCCACAAGCTTATCATTCAACACAATGACGACAGTTTATCAACATTTTGTTTCTCCTTCAGTTAGTGGAAACGTTATCTCAGTTAAAGCGGCCCGCGATGTTGAATGAACAAGATCCATTCACACATCCCCGCTGTCATTCAAGTCATTGGAACTGAAAGGACCATTCAATTCAACGACTTGTTTTAAGCAGTTACTATTCAAAGGTCAGAGAGAGATGACTTATCTTTTACTAACGTTTCCCGTCCCTTTCGAACATAACCGTCTTTATTGTAGACAACAATGGCTGAAACTTCCGGTGCATATGTTTCTTGTATAAAATTGTTAGCAACGTCCATGTCTACTTCGCCGGATAAACTCCATTATAGTGTAATCAATTCTAATGATGTGCTAATGGTATCATTCTTCGCAATTGGTATCATTTAGCAAACTCGCAACAATTGATACCACGGATTAGAATTTAGGACTTTATTTTTGCGACTGAAATTCAAATAGGTGCTAAGAATTTATCATTCAGAAACGAAGAAAATAACTGCAATTTGTATTTTGATTAAAAATAAAAAAAAAACTCATAATTTCATTTTTAAATACAGCTTTATTTAAACTAAATAGGTATATGAATGTTATTGAAAAACCATCACGCATGTTTACAATGTTTCTCCAAATAAGGTAGCGTAGAGCTATCGAAGGTTATCCAAGTGACTATAACAAAACATTACCCAAATAGTATACAGTGAATCGGCCTGACTATTGTTGATGGAAAGCAGCTGTGTTTAACACCGCGGTGACTCACGAGTCTGGCATTCACATTGGGTCGCCGTCAGTGAAACGGTGATTATCTACCACCAGACATTCAATTGAATTGAAGAACCACTAATTGTATTATCTGGATATGGCAGACATGTGTCTGTTTTAATTTTTGCTGATATTTCAAGGGGGGTAAATATTATTGATTACATACTTGATACACAGTGCTTGAAAAATGATACAAATCCTTTTATTTATAAACTAAAAAATAATGACGTAATGATAAGCTCATTGAGTAGCAATTAGCTGGTGCAATCACTGTGATGAGTAAACTGAAGACTTTGACAATAGGAACTGCTACATAAATAAACTATCATTCAAATGAATCATCAATGACATTCTAAAAAAGTCTCCAATGAGAGCCATTTATATTGGTCCACTAATAGACTAACCTTAGATATTATTTATGAACTATTAAACAATTACGTAGGTAATTATAATCTCATGTTTAGAATATTACACTAAGGTACTAAATGTAGTATTAATAAATACGGAAGTAGTCAGATAATAAATAACAAATGGAATGTAGGTGTCGATAAGCAGGTACCAATTACAAATAATGGTTTGGCCCTTTTATTACATCAGAATAGTTCATTGAATCCTAATGCGTCGCCCATTGCACCGGATACAACAACACAATTGTCCTAGAGCTCTCAATGAATGGACTTGTGAGGAGGCGTCGCGTTGCGCCACGTCACCGCAGCACAACAAATTGTGATTCAAGGCAAGAAAAATAATGTAGGTTTACTAATATAAAAAGTACAATTTTGACTACTTACTTACCTCATTGTTATTTTAAGAAATTTAAACACAGATAATATTATATTCAACAATGATCGACAAGAATATGGACAACAGCAAAGAGCAGTAGAAAATTTTCGTGGGAAAATAATCACATCCGAGGCAGGCCAGGTATTACCGCAATAAAAAGCAATTTAATAATGGACAAAGTAGTGATGATACATAAATAAGGTGAGACTAAAAACATGTCAAGTCAAATATTGATCTCTGGGAATAGTGATCCATCATTTGTTTTGCTTCATGAATCAAACAATAGGTGTTATTATTTTTATGTTTTTGTGACTTTCAACATTTTTGATGTTTTATTCATTACTGTCAACTAGCGGGCGCGGGCGTCAAAACAAGTTATAAATAGTACGAATATACTATTTTAAAAGGCTTCAAACTGAATATTTTAAAGCCTTTTTTATACATTCAATATTTTTGTCTCAAAAAGACTTATTGTGGCCCTGATAGGAGTCAGGACTCTTTTAAGGCTATGATTAGGCTTTTCTGGTTTCTGGATGCCATGTCTGTCTCGATAAAAAATAATTACATGAAGAAATCTAATATTTAACGAACCTGTGAATACTCGGGTGACGGTGGACGCGCAGGGTACTTGGAAGCCATCCGAGCGCCAGCACCACAGCCCTGACCGGAAGCAGGAGCCTCATCCTCCGGGTAATATAGATGCACGAAATCCTCCGTGTCCAAAAACGTATTGATCAACATAATCCACACTCACAACGTACAAAACTAACACATAAATAACTTAACGCAGTCTAACAGATCAGACTTTAGCACCACTAACTATAATATTCACTAGTTTAACGATAAGGAAGCACACCATCGAAACATGTCCGATTTATAACGTTCCATCTTTAATTCCACACTTATTAATAAATAATAAATAAGTTTAAATACACTACACTTGTATAAAATCACATTTGCCTGGCGACCATACAGTTATCTACTGGAAATAAAATGAAACAATATTAACGTCATTTGACACGGTGACAAAATCGGCCAGTCACAATATGTCGACCTCCTTGCTAGCAATACGTGACATATTTTTGTTAAATCTTATCGATTACTAATCTTATTAAAGATAAAAATGTTTTATCTTCCACATCATCAATATCATCTATCTTCTTTAGATTTAATTTTAACTTGCCGTCTTTGCTAGGATTAACGTTATTATTACCGAGTGGGGTCTACAGACTGTGTATGGCCTTGATCTTTGACTAGACGTTTTATTTGCGCACATGCCAAAGATCCCACTGTGACCGTGATTTGAATGAGGTCTTGACGTCAATCATAATAATATGGTGCTGTTTCAGATATCTACGAGCGAACGTAAAAAGAGAGTGTCTTGTCTTTATCATTACCTAATAGAATTTGGTATCGTCATTTTGTTTGTAAACATTTTCCACTTGGGGAAGCCACCGTCATTAGATTAGTCATCGAGTGAATAAGTGTAATTTGTTTTTGAGTGTCTATTTCAGTAATTACAAGTAAGGATCCGATTATCGTCTGGGTAGATGTAGGGCAAAGTATTATGCCACTTCATTTACGTAGGTTAGGTACCTATTTATTTGGTAAACAACATATCAGTACAAAAAACATACTTAGGAAAATTTTCCTCCATTTTGAGGTGAGTGAGAGCATCAACGATTTTTAATAGGAGCAAATATTGCAGACGATAAAACACAGATACTAAATACTAACGAATCACCTATACAAGATTGCTTTGTAAGCTACAATTCCACAATCGAGTCATATAAGTATTTCTAGATGTTGTTGTCTCTCACAAGGAAGAGTTTTATCGTGGTTGACAAATAGGTACATCACTTAATGCAGTTCCGAGAAGTAAAGGAGTAACTTAACATCTGCAATGATGCGTTAAAGGAAAATGACATAAACATAAGTATATCGATAAGGTTTGCAGTACCTATTAGGTGTATTTATTGTCCAACATTTGATAATAATCAATACAGATAAATATAATTTTCAATAAATGACTTATCTGTAAAATATTTTTTATTTCAATTTTAGGCTGGGCATATTTTATCAGTTATCACTATTTAACTTATAATCAGTAGTAACTAGGAAGTAAACCGACATCGTACACTGTTTGATAATACTAATACCTTGCGAATATAGTTTAGGTTATCAAAGGCCATTGTAGAAGTTTTGATTTGAATAGCTTCCGTATAGAATGTTAGTATTGAACTGTCTAATTGTCTATATTCAATATGTTCTTCTGGTCAGTTAAAAAAGTCTGGAAATATATCTAGACGATTCAAAAGCGCTTAATTACTAAGTTTATTTGAATAAAGAAAGACATTTTGACTCGATTTATATCGAAACTAAAATGTTGCTTCAAGATGATAAGGATAAAAATAAAAACATAGACGTAAGAATTTTCAGACATTTACTTCGTGAATGACAATGAACAAACAAAAGTCTTCTCATTATTAGCTACAAGGAAATAGTACCTAAGTTAAATAATGACAAATGGCAGAAGGTCGCTAATGGCAATAGGGAATATGCATAAGTCACCGATTTTGATGAATTTGAGCTAGATCGCTGCTGACACGTATAAAAACATGATGGAACAGGAAAAAAAATAAAAAAAATGAATTATTTTAGTTTTATCACACGATGAAATCAGGGGAAAATAACGATATTTTTTTTTCATTTTCGGATATAATTCACTTTACAGTCAGATAGAATATCTAATAAGAAACAATATTTTGTATGACACATATGTACTTAAACGCAAAATTTAGGGGGATAATTGAAGATTATTGGCTAACTCCATATTAAACGCGCCGAAACACACCTGAAACGTGATGTGTGACGTCATCATTTTGTATGGAGCGTTTTCGGCGGGTGATGCTGCGCGCTAACTTCAAGTAACTATATCACGAGAACAAAACGCAAGAGAAAAGTTTTAATATTACAGTTAATTTTCTCACGCATTATACTTTTGATTAAGATTAAAAAAAAATTGATGCATATTCCCTATTGTTTTAAGGTACCATCGAAATTGAAGGTTAGTTGAAACATTTACAAAAGAAAACAAGTCCAGAAAGGTCGTCAGCAGACTATTTAAAAACAAGCATAATATACACTAGCGTAGTTTTAACTACTGTTTACAGAAAAAACCGAAGGAACTGTTTTAGTGAAATGCTTTAACATCAAAGAAATGATTTATACAGTTTTTTTCTGTAGAATGATGCAAATAAAAAATAAAATGAGACAAAGAAGATGATGAGAACTGCTTATAGTGTGAGGTTGTCTGTTAATGGGTTTATACTTTTTAATAGATTTATAGTAAAGGCAACGATAATAAAGGTCGATTCAACAGTACTATCAACAACGTGTCTGCGTCTGAATTATTTCATAAATTCCCAGACAATGAAAGAAAGTAGCAATATAATGTTTACAACTCTCGATTTAGATAAAAAATATAAAAATAACAGTTTTCACAAAATCGTGATTCATGACATTTGGATTTTTGTACAAAGGTTTCACGAATTGCATTTCAACATAAATATTATTCAAATGCCCTTCATGATTCAGCTCAATTTCAAAACGAGAGCACTTTCTTTGTCTGAATTAGTAAACAAAGTCACTGTAACCGATTTCAATTATGTTCTTTGTTGCATAAAAAATTGTCCCAATGGTTTACAAACGTAAATAATCTTAACAAATTACTGATTTACCTAAGTGAAAACAAAGAATTAGTGTAAGTATATGGGATTATTGGATTCAGGATAATCATGACGAGGTATTCATATCAAGTGTCAAAGGTTATAGGACACCTTCTCCAATAAAAATATTCCTACGTTTGCATTTCTAATCGATTGTTTGTTCAATGTCCATTGACCCAAGCGTAAATATTATGTAACTGGAACCTGTTGACGTATCAATATGCACGTTACAACAATAAATATTACCATTCATGAATTTTAATTTGGTAATTACTTCGTTGGGGTATTGTATTCGATGACTTGCGTTACGTAAAATTTCCATTAAACCATTAACTCATTTCGGATTTTTTTCCTAATAACAAAATTTCGTTTTAAAGAAAGAAAACGATGATGTTAAGTAGATGGTAAAGACTAATTAACGAGGTAAACAGGATCAGAGATGGCGTCAAAAGGTATCACATTGCAAATCGCGTAGTTCGACGGATGTTTGCTCCACTTTCTGAACAGTATGTGCAAAAGAATGCGGCCACGACGGCGCCTGTACTTGCTATAGATAGAATGTACTTACTGTAGTCTTCGACAGTAGTCGTAATGACAATACACGAAATGTATTTCTGTCATATGATTGGTAATGATTAGTGTTTAAATAAAATTACTTTCTTAAATGATGCTATTGAATTCAATTGACCTGAATTTTCAGTAGAAGCGTTCAATAGAATTTTTCTAAAAATTATAACAGTTTCATAAATTCGAATACGCCTACATGTAAGTTGCGTGTTGCAAGTCTATTCTAGTAGAGCATTGCATCATTAACTATTAACAAAACTTAAATTAAGGTCAGAAAAAATATAAAGCATGTTTCCTCGACTAGTACACGTCAATAACGAAAATGCAAAGAAAAACTATTGAATTAAGCATCCTGCCTTTCGAATTGTTAATTACAAAGTACCTTAACATAAAGTACCTTTATGACAATAAATAATATGTTTTAGACTGCGTAACGTTTCCATTGTATGTTTTTACATACCTACCTATTGACATTAAAAATCACTTCGCACTTTTCCGGATACATTTCCGTGACCTGACTCTCTGACCCATAATTTCATACAGATTCTGTTCCATTTTTTAACTAAACCAGAAGATAGTGCAATCATCTATCCAGAACCTGTGAAACAGGCTCTCAAACTTTGTATTTAGTAACAGTGACTGTATCATTCTACTTCAGGAAGTTACGAAATAACTACATAGATATCTTGCCACAGAGACAACATAATGAAATTGATAGAAATTCAAGTAAAGAGGTCAGATATCACATTCCGGGACCGCAAATGCAGTCGCATTCGCGCGCACTCGAGTTACATGACAGGCGACAGCCATCTTGTCTTTCATCTACGCAAAATGGTGGACGAATAACAGCCTTAACACTTAGCTTTTAAAGTTATTTTAATTCTGTATTTGTAGAGACAGGCGACCTCCTCATATTTCTGGCCAGCTCGTTGCATGTATCGGAACTGGAGATAATACTGGGAGTATAATAAGCTACCTTGAGGATATCGTTATAAGGATTAAAATGGGTATATCATTTTAATAAACAGCAGCTACGTCATTAGTGTTATGGTTTGTTTTATGTTTGTCTGTAATATAATGATGTAAAGGAACGATCGAAGATCACTACAACTTTAATAATTTCTGAAGGAAGCCGGACATCGACAATAACCTCTCCTTCTTCATCGATCTGAGTTAATTTGTTGGGAATACGAACAAATAAATCTCTCAATACTACAGTAAGCATAGAAAATTGCAAAAATTTCATTATTGACATTCATGACAATCACGTCACGACCCGACATTATCAGGAGCGCAATGTGCAAATGCAATCAATAGCAAAGGATGGGCTCTGCATCATATGACTTTGAAGTCGCCCATACTCATATCAACATTATTAGATAGGTATTTTTACATCTGTATATGTATAAGCCTTCACAAATTTTACATATTTTTGAAATATTATCATATCAACAACATTGAATGACATACCTAATTAGCAGCATAGCAGCAAGTTTATCTGTGATCCAGACCTTGAACATTGCTGTTTTAGACACCAATTTGGACAGTTGTCAATGAAATGTGTTATCATGCAGTAAAGTAAGGTCAGTATTCACGCGAAATATCTAATAATATTGATAACATTCATTAACACATTTCATATACCTACCAAATCCTATTTTCTTATGGGTTGTAAAGAGAGGTAACGAGAAAAACAGAACTCAAAAGCATATAAGGAGATTATCAGAAATTTTTTAAAATTATGTACGAACTCTTGAGTGTCGTTTATAGGTTTTAGAATGAGTACCTAATGCCCGCCCTGTTTACTTTTGGCATAGAAACAAATAGACCTAGTGATGGCAGACCTACAAGGCAAATAGCTGTTGATTTCATAATCGTGTTGGAAGTCACGATTTTCTTAAGGATGCGTTAGTTGAAAGCGCATGAGTAGACGACCTTGTCAAAAACTGGACATGGTTCATGATTTACCCAATGAAGTAGCAGTGACTTTGAAAGAAGATAAAAATAAAAATGAGATACGTAAGAATAATATACTTAAAGAAAATCTGAATAAATCTAAGTAAATAAGCGTAAACAGGTTTTTCTCAGCCCCGATCCCTATACATGATATACCAGACGATTCGTACAAAAGCAATAACCACTTCTTCTCCACAAATGTGATTCAATTGTTTCTTTTGTACGACATTACTTGCAGGCAGTTTACTAGACATGGCAATTAAATATTTATCTGGCGACCTTCTATTACATAACGATGACCAAAATGATTGGACCTTTCGGTGAATGATGAGAACTAAATGATGCAAGCAAAACTAAATAGGTCAATCGTGATATTCGTGATGTATATTTGACCAACAAAATAGACATGATAACGTCTCTACTATTTAGGTGATGTATTCTGCTGACTGCTGTGTTAGACAAGATAGCATGCATTTAACTAAACCAGAGTTTAAGAATAGAAGATACACAATTTGAAGGATATTGTACTAAAGCAGATGATACCAGCTAGCACATACCAATAAAACTAACATAATAAAGAAATAAATATTACAAACAAGAACTTGTTAATATTATAAAACACTGTTAACTACATATAAAACGACTTGAAGGTCAAACCATTAAGATATTTAAACAAGCTGATAAAAGAATCAAAACAATACTTACTTCATATAAATCATTTGGCATAATATAATCAGAAAAGGCTGGATAAAAATGAAGTAAGTCGAACAAAAGTACATAAGAAATAAATGAAATGAAATGTTACTTTAAGTGATTCCCAATTATATCCCATGTAGAAGGTAATTAATTATAAAAAAAACTTGTGATTCCCGCTGAATTAATTGGATAGGTATTCATTTTGCATTTAATGTCATAATAACATTTATCTTAAATGCTTGAATAACCGTTACGACAGTTATTAAGCATTATTTATAATAATAATCAGAAGTACTTAAACGATAACGGGGAAAAAAATTACCTACTGTCTTGTTTACACCTATAACGTCAAGATTTAAAGTTATTAATAGAAATAATTACATAACACGAACAGCACATATTTGTGAATATGTGTTGTTCAAATGCTATAAGAAGGGCTAAAACGGTTGACTTGAAGAAGATAAAGAATTTGGCTCATTGTCATTCTTGATCTTATGAATTTTGACATCAAATGACAATGCAATTTAAAAAAAAATTTGGTAGATCATTGACAGAGATAACTTTTAAGAGACAAACAGGAAGTTTTTCATATGTTTAAGACATTAAAAGAGCAAGGTCCCCCAAGCAGCTAATGCAAGTGGCCTTAGAATCGCTTGTCAATCTGACCTTCGCACCGCTATTTGCATATGAATCCTCATTGTACAAATTCAAAGCCTACAGTTTTGCGAGAAAATTATAAATTCCTGAAAATGCTTATTGTTGTCTATAGACAAATGCCACTTTGTAATACAAATAATATAAAAAAAACTACCATGAGCTATCTAATCAGTAACCAATGCAAGTTTTTTATACATTGCATTGAATATTCTTGATCGAAGATTGCATTACATTTTTACCTCTTCTTCGTTAGAAATGTAATCTTTCAAAAACAAGCTTCTACACTATTATCTACTTCATCATACATTCATAGTTGTAGTTCAACTTTGTTTTCGTCAAGAGCGAATTCACGTTTCACAACATTGCTGTTATAGTTATCACGTTTTCTGCCAACATTGTTGACCGCAATTACAGCAAGTTAACACTATTTTTGTCTGCTAAACGTGCATAATCTTACTAAACTTATTTATAGGTTTCAGTATAACAGATATCATATAACACACTACCTATTCAAATTTCAAGAAATTATGTTACCTTCAATTTGTTTCGCTTATGGATCTCGTTCATAATATTTAATCAGATGGTAAAAACAATGAAAATGTAAATTCTATCACAGACACCGATATGTAATGTAACCAAACATAAATAAACCAAACAATTATAACAAAAATTATAACAGTCACATTGATAAAATAAATCTAAATATTTTTCCATAGAGAAAAATGATGAGTCTTACTTAATTATACGTAAAATAACATTTATTGAAATTAATAAAACGCTCATATAACGGGTGGCGCAAAAGTACTGGCACTAAAGAAAATACTTTTATTTTTTTTATATGACATTTTCTGTCATTCTGTTGTTGAAAATTGTGTAGTGAACAAATATAAAATACACTGAAAATAAACATGGACCGTTTTACTCCCCAAGAACGTGGAATAAATATGGATTTAGTGAGGGACGCTTTTCCAGGCCGAGTTATCTCTCGTTTTGGCGATTTGCCTTGGCCTGCAAGATCACCCGATCTGACCAGTCCAGACTTCTTTCTTTGGGGTTTTTTGAAATCTCGGGTGTATGTGAACAAGCCACAGACTCTCGCAGCTCTAAAAGAAAACATTCGTCAAGAAATAACGAACATATCGCAGGAAGTGTTACGGCAAGTTATGCAAAATGTCATAAATAGGGCTCAAATGTGTATCAACTCTGGAGGTCACCATTTAAAAGACATCATCTTTAAATCCTAATGGTACGAAATTTAATGGCACAAATATACATTTAAAAAAACCTAAATCTAGTTTTCTAATTTAGAAAAAATGTTATAGCTGAACCAAATAGGGTCTTTACTTTTGCGCCACCCGTTATAAATGTGAAATTAGCACACTCTAACTAGCATACCTATTTGGCATTTAGCAACACAAACACATTGGAGATACAAACAACGCGGTTGAAACCAATTGACCAATAGCATGAACACACGTCGTTCAACAAACAAGTCATGTGAGCTATTCCGGCTCCACGGGACCGGCCATGACCTTCACCTGTCTACATGAATTGCAGTAAACAAACCGAATACTACATTACTACACGGCACGGTGCAACAATGACACCGATTCGACACGCTCGAAGACATGAAAAACCCCTTCGTTTTCTATAAGGTTATCCGCTATATTCTATAAGTTGATCCGCAACTGAAATGTTTGGAAATGTTTAAAATGTTATTTGCCTTGTTCCTTTCTTCAAGGTCGTGTCAATGAACTTATTACAATACAACTTGAGAGAATTTACTGAATTAATTTACACAGGTTGGTCAAAAGTTCTGTTACTGAGTTTCTTTATCGATTACTGGCCATTAAAACAAATGAAAAGAAAAAATAAAAATGACATATTATTGACAGTTTTATAAGCTATAATTCCATACCACACGTATATCATATTTTGTTTATTTCACCATGGAATAGGGGTTGAAGGAGAATCGTGTCGCTGTAATTGCTGTGCACAAATGTGGGCAGCCACCGAATATGATTTTCAAGTTGCTACAAAAGTTGAAAATCAACAAGCAATTTATTTATCGCACTATCCATAGGTACAGTAATACCTTGACCGTCGATGACCGAAAAAGATCAGGAAGACCACGCACCGTTCGGACACCAGCTGTGATCAAGGCAGTGAAGGCGAGAATCACGAGAAATCCCGTCCGGAAGCAAAAGTTATTGGCAATACAGATGACTGTGAAGAGAAGTTCCCTTAAAAATATTATCAATGATGACCTTGGGCTTCACGCTTACCGTAGACGAAAGGGCCATCTGCTAAACGCACGATTGAAGGCTATGAGGTTAGCACGAAGTCGCGCTCTACTAAAGCAGTACGCACAAAACGGCCATCGAAAAATCTTGTTTACTGATGAAAAAATCTTCACAGTCGAAGAAAATTTTAACCGTCAAAATGATAGAGTATACGCTAAGAATAGTAAAGAAGCCAGCATGATTGCTCCGAGGGTCCAACGAGGTCACCACCCCTCATCAGTGATGATTTGGCTGGGGGTGTCCTATTCAGGGCTAAGTAAGGTTCATTTCTGTAAAAAAGGTGTGAAAACTGGCGCTAGGGTCTATCAAGATACCGTTCTGGAACCTGTTGTCAAACCCTTAAGCCACACTTTATTTCAAAACCAGCCATGGGTCTTCCAGCAGGACTCTGCCCCTGCGCACAAAGCAAAATCTACACAAGCATGGTTTCGGGCTAACAAAATTGATTTTATCGCGCAGGAAGAATGGCCATCCTCCAGCCCAGACTTAAATCCTCTGGATTATGCCATATGGCAACTTATTGAGGAGAAAGCATGTGCTAAGCCCCACATGAATCTCGACTCTCTTAAGCGCGCTATTCTCAAGGCAGTCGCAGAATTGGATATGGTGGTAGTTCGTGCTGCCATCGATGACTGGCCTCGTCGTCTAAAGGCGTGTATTCATGCCAGAGGCGGTCATTTCGAATAATTTTAATACATGATAATCTTAAATATTTGTGCTTTCATTTGGTATATAATTCATTGTAGCATTATTTGTAAATTTAGTATTATTAATGTTTTCCATAGTTACAGAACTTAGTAACCAACTAGGTATACACTGCACTGCAATACGTGCAAAATAAGTAATGTAGGTTCAAATATTACGGGGCACATCATTTGCTGTAAAGATTTGATCAGCTTAATAAAACATTTTTAAACAGTAAGTACTCAGATTCTCAGTTTCAATTGAGTGTAAACAAAACGAGTGTCGGGTAACACAATACATTGACATCCGTCTATAGAAGACTAGATATTATCCCGATAAAAAATCGACAGCATAATGCAGAAACAAAAGAACGCTAAAGAAAGGAAGTCTGAAATCTATTGTTACGAGATGAATAATGTTATCTGGAATTGTCAAGAGGATATTGTGATTCGCCACGATGTTGTTTGCGTGCCGAAGCCAGAAACAATAAACAAATGGCTACAATGAGCCAGCAAAAGTTAAATCAAAAGGGATAGTGAAAATGACAACGATGTTCACGTAAGCGGTGTTTTGCACGTCAAAATGCAGACTTCCGCAGAATAAGTACTTACATAAAAACTTCCGTGATAAGTCAAGTCTAGAACGCTTATTAGGATATGGAGACTGTGAAAGTTGTCTCACAGCAGATCTTGTAAAATGTCAAACGTTTTATATGTCAACTGGTACACACGGACATAGAGCTAACATTCTCTAAACACAAGGTCATCTAGACGTGGCCTAGCAAGGTCGCACTCACTTATTTATTCCATTAGTTAGAGCAATATAAAAACAAACATCAACGATGAAAAAACTTACAGACGAAAACATTATGTTTTAAAGGAAAATTTTAGAATTTATCAAGGCAGAACCACAGAATATATAATAGGCAGAACGTTCTATGTGTGTAATAATCGAATCGTAAATCACAAACATTGTATTTCCGATATCTCTTTTAGTTGCCCTGAACTGTTTGAAAGATTTATTGATCCCAATGGGTATAGAGAAAGTATAATTGGCACACACGCCAATTGCGATCACAAGTGAAAACCATAGGATATAAGTGCATTGCATTCTCAAAGTCACGTGAAAATTAAAGGTCGGACTAAATACATCTTGGTATCGTTAGTTAATAATTAGATGATCCTTTGTGTCTGTAACACAGGCAAATGAATAATTTCAAATAGAAAAAAAAACATGATAATTAAATAGATGTTACTGAAGAAATTATTCTCGTTTAGTCAATCAGTCACGCAAGTTGTTCATGAGCGGCCGCGACCCAAATGCATGATGATAAAAAGTTGAACTTTGTTATTTTATTGACGATTCTTTCACGTAATTGAAGGTAATTTACAGCTTGGATGATGCGCTTGTTTGTGTTGTTTTATTATACCAGAATTAATTTAGCATTTTTTTATACTATAGACAAATATTGGCGAGTTGTTGAGTTATCAAGAGAGTTCATTAATAAAATGTCAATGTGATTTTAAAACTATAAGTAAACAGGGGTGCGTTTGCGTAAGGTAGTCGTATTCATTTGACAGGTCATACATATCGTATTCCATCGGCTGCAATTTGTATGGGATGACATATATTATGATACAATATGAACTGTCAAATGAATAAGATTGACTTTACGCAATCACCTAGCTCAATGCAGTTTCGAAAAAAGTGTAAAGCACCAATTAATCTAATAATACAGATAAAAACCTCAGCAAATTCGATAGACAGCAAAAAGTATCTATAGATAAAGCATAATAACAAAGATTAAAAAATAGCGTTTAACTAGGACACGTAAATTTCTTGTTCCGATAAGATATGATAAAACAGAAACTAACGGGCATTATCGAAAATGTCTTCATGCGTTCTAAAGTTTATCTATTAGATAACAATCGAGGCCTAAACATGACTTTTTAAAAATGAAAATTAGGTAACTGGTTTGATGCGTTTGCAGCTGCATCCAATTCTGCAGTCAATGGAATTTTAATATGTATGTATTACACACGTGATTGAAAACTAGCAACGCGGTCTATAACAAGTAACGATTTTCCCAGGATCACAGCTGAGAAGGCGACGAGCGACGTGCGGACATGCGCAATGCCGCCAGCCACCACGTGGCTACAACAACTTATTTTTTAATTGAATAACGTGTAACGGAGCACTTTCTAATGGGAAAGTGAGTTTCCACACATTTTAAAAATATTTTCAAGATCAACTACTCGGTGATGTTGTTATAAAAATGTACGTAGACGACATTGATTCTTATGTAATGTTTTATTTAGTTTGCTCTAGGTACTATTTTTCTTCTTAACGTAACTTAGTCATAATAGACCACAAAGTGTCAACTAATGGTCTATGACTGAAGACAAAAACTCTGACAGATTTTTGATTAATTTTAATTTCAATTAATCTTTTCATCGAACTAACTATCGATCTATAAAACAAAGACTTCTGTAAATGTCAGCATAACTAGCTAGACGAGACGACCGACACCCTAAATTTCGAGAACGTCTCGTCTCACGGATTTATTGAGTAGACATGCGCATTAGGGATGATTTAGGGCCACGTGGCTTTCTCCCGTTGCATAACCTTTCTTATAGCAGAATGTTTCACAAGGATCTAGTTAAGGCATAATTTACTGCCTAGAACAGTAACGACATCAGCACAAATAGTAATGATGACATCATATTTATTTAAATACTTTTAAAACTTTTCCTACACACGTCCAATTCAAATCATGTCAACGTTACTGTTGAATTTATTTATTAAATGTATAGATAGTATTAACACTCAATTCAGTAAGTAGCTAATATTATTTTTATCCTTAAACCTCATACCTACTATGTAACTTCATATGATTTATAATTTAGTTAGTAGCGTTTTTACTCAAAATAAATTATCATTATCAAATTAATGTTCTTCAGTGAGATTTTCATAATTAAGTCAGTAAATATTAAGATAGTATAATAATATAGATAATCCTTAATATTTAGTTCAATGAAAATGTTGAAAATAGCCTTTGACTTTCTTACAATGCAAATAAACGATTTTCAAGTACCAATAACCCAGAAATGGAAAAGAGAGCTGACCACGCCTTCAGAGTACTACAACATGCCGCAGTCACGTTGCACTGTGACAACGCGCTCATGCAGTTCGCACACACAGGAGCGAACTGCAGAATGGCGGCAAGGGCCCGCTATTTTCCGCATGGACCTAACCAAGCTTTCGCCCACTCAGAAAACGATGAAAGTATAACTCTCAAGACATTATCGATTTGGGTAAAGAAGTAAAAGATTGCAATGCCGTCTCAGACACCGGTTTAATTCAAAACAAACGAGTAAATGTATGGACTTTGATCGTGGTTATTGAGTCGAGCAATTCATTCAGCGGTGCGAAGTGATTAGCCAACGTTTTGTTGAGCTGGTGACCTCGGACGAAATCGTACTCAGAACAAAGCAATAACGAATACAATCAAGAATTCAAAACACCGATTGCAAAATCTCACTTTTTAAAACTCACAGTAAGCTCTTCAAACCACTTTTTTTGCTAACTGGAATGCCGTGTAATTTCAATACAACAATAGTGGCGACATATCAACGTTCCTCAACGGTATTTAAGTTTTTCTTATATAAAGTTATATTCTAATAGACAACCATTGCAAGAATTTTTCAGATTTGTTCAAGAACAAACACCCGCCATAACGTACCGCAGACGTGGATGCCACGAGTGCGCCGCGACGCACAAACCTTGCCACTAAATTCTTGACCTTATCAAGTTCTTATAATCTTAAGATCTTTGAGGACTTAATATTTACACTCTCGTTTTACTTCACTTCTGATAGTAGTGATCCGTGACGTAATTTCCGCTAGCACCATATTATTATGAAGCCATGTGCCGAACACGTCGGCGCGCCATGGATTGCCATATTAGAAATTCCAATGCAGACCTTACAAAACTAGTTGTTTCTTGAAGCACTTTACAATATAATCCATTTATACTTGTCGAAGACTTCGCAAAACCACAGATATGAAAACTGGATGTTGATAAGAGCGCGGATGTGCTGTATCTCCATATTATGGAACAGGGATAGCAAAGTCGCATAGAGCATGCGACGAACACGCGCGGCAGCTGCGGGGCAACTGAGGGAGGCGCGGGCATCATGGCGCTTGAGGAGGGAGGGGCGCGGGGAGGGGAAGGGCGCCACCGCCGGCCGGTCAGGAATGGGAGGGGGGGCTAGGTATCGTCTGAACCGCGTCTCTGCTCACTACTAGAGGCCCGCCGTGAATTGTGCAACGTCAGCAGAAGGCGCGTGCGTACTCGTATTTACCTCATCTGGCGCCCCACGGCCCCAACTCGGCAGACGAACGTTGCAAAAAAATCTACGCGCTTCACTGCCGGCCGACAGACACGACTGATGAGCTACAAGAAAACTCATTATTACGCGAAGCTCGCTTAATTTGCCGATTCTTCACGGGCCTCACAAACGACTAAACAGTTTCCAATAAGATTGCCGTTGGTCATTCCCCTTTTGCAATCAAGGTCATCCAATCCAAACGAATCATCAATATCATTCGTAAAGTTATTTGGACCCAAGTCAATTGCTGCAACTAAAAATATCCTTATGAATTTCAATGATTGCTCTACAATTAATTAATAGAAATATGTATCTAGTTATACCTACATGACTTGATTCATATTTCCATCAAATAAAATCGATGATAACAAAAGAAAGATCTACGTTACGAATAATGGTGATAGTATTTGATTTAAATGGAGCTTTATTACATCCGGTGCAAGCCTCTACTCAAACAAAACATACATAACATTATAAATATCTGCTGTCACATGTAAACGAATTTGTGTGACAGGAGTAGCAAGCACATATGAAAACAATATTCTCTTCCCCAAGGAACAAAGCAATAAAAGAAAAAAATCTTACATTAATTTCGTCGCGTTCGTTTATTTTTTATTCAATTTCTATTTCAGTATCATAAATTAGGTAAGGAATATGCTGTTCAATATTAGTATCTGCTTATATGAGTTCTGGTATTGCGTTATCAATCTCATGAAAAAAAGCATTTATGATTATGATGAGGAATGTCGTTATGGTATTGCTTATCGGTTTGTCGTGGCGGCCAAGGCGAAAACTACACGTGACCAGTCGCTATGGTGACCGCGCAAGGTTACCTAACCCATAGCCTACGAAAGGAAATCATAGTTTTATCGCTTGTTATTTCAAAACGAATGATTACTGCGGAACTGATGCAGGTGCCGCTTTTCATAACTTCATACTCGGCTAACTGGATCTTTGCTGGAAAAAAGTAACCTGAGATTCAAAGACTTTGATGCGAGGTTCTTTTAGTTTTCTTTTATATTGTACTTAAATCTTGAAACTTTCCTACAATCTGAACGATGTTTTGCATAACACATGGCGAAGAAATGCAGAAATTAAAGTGCCCAATTTTTCAATTTTATCACTAGCTAATACTCCGGTATCTAGTAAAAATACCCAAAGGTCAGTATGTCTAGCTGCATGTCGACCCATTCATGAGCGTTATCTTTGCGAATTTCCATATCGATCGCTTTCATTGTTAGTGTTTGATTAAGAAGATAAGGAGGGAAAGGAGCATTGCATTTTGAATTCAGCGAAAGTGTTAGCGAAGTAATACAATTTCGGTACGAGTAGTGGGTATAGACAGTCCGCCTACGTGTGTACGCCCACCAGCGATGTCGTTATAAATTGCTATCAGCTTTTACCACGTTACAATAAAGCTAATATTTTCGGTTGCGGAAATTGTGCGTTTAGTAAATTTCCTTTTTTTAGCGGATTATCGCTGAAGATACTTCAGCATAACCTTGATTTTATTTACTTAAGTAATGGATTTTGGAATTTGCGTGAAGTTGTTCTTGTATTTCAATATAAAATAAGCATTTATATTAAAATACAAGCACTTATTTGTGATTCGTGGTAATTATTTAGAAATCTAAAACCTATTTCAAGCCTATGTTGAATGACTATAAACTTCAAACATGAATTCATATGTTTTGTTTAGTCACGCATGTTACTACAATGCCTTATCTAAACTTTGTTTTATTGCATTTTCCTTTTAATTAATGTTTTCTTTTCTTTTTTACCATTGAAAATGGTTATCAGATGCAAATCGCCTGAGACGTATTTTTGGCCATATCTCCGAGGATTTTAAGAGATCGAAATGAAAATAGTACCAAAAGTTGAGGAATTTATCGAGACACGTGTGAACGTTTGAATTTTGAAAATATACTGGTAACTTTTTTTGGAATTTTGTGAAATTACAAAAAATCCGGGTTTTTTAGGGGATGTTCGTTTACTAAATTGTAAATATTTCGGAAAAAAAACTGACTTAAGAAAAAATGAAAAAAAAGGTTCTAGGGTATTAGTTTAACTATCAAATGGAGAAATAATTTTGAAAATCGGTTTATAATTGTGACCTGTAGGTGGTCCCTTTAGATTTGGAATTGCAGAAAAACGGCTGTTTCCGTACATAAAAAGTGATGTAGCTTCTATGATTATTGACCGATCGTCATGGTAATAGTGTTAAAAGATGCAGAAGCAAACGAGAAGTGAATTCGTTGGAATTTTGAAAATTGGTTAATATTATTTCGGCCGCGTCGAGGCAGTCAGCGGTTCGCCTCGTGTCACAATCGTAAAAATAAATAGGTACTGCCTAGGTAACTTTAAAAATATAATAGGACTTTGCATTTGATTTGATTTTGATTTTTCGTAAATTTTTGTGTTCATTTTCAATGCTCCGATTCTTGCGAGACTGTAAAATCTGTGAATTTTGTTTATGTGAAATGTCAAGCCATTAATTAAGTTTATATAGATTTTGTTTTGGAAAACGCCGCCTATCAAAGTTTATTACCGGTATTCTTTTTGACGTAGAATCGGTAGAATCCAAATCTTTGTTAGCGTTGATTTAAACGTTCGTACTAACCTTATAATACTGACTTCCTCATAGCAAGCAGAGAATGCACCATTCCATTAGCCACTCAGTGCAGTCAATCGTCGTGACTCCACGGCTGGTTAGTAAAACAGAACGGCTCGTAAATCTAGCCCACGCCCCAACGGTCTAGCAGCTGAATTGGGGCAGGAAAATCAATAGCACCGCGGCTAGTGGGCTCTTAAGATTTGTAGATT
Source organism: Agriphila tristella (assembly GCA_928269145.1). Lineage (NCBI taxonomy): Eukaryota > Metazoa > Arthropoda > Insecta > Lepidoptera > Crambidae > Agriphila > Agriphila tristella. Next base: position 19,511,380 of record OV743445.1, read on the forward strand.
ATTGCGAAAGTTTCGCTATGACCGTCGCATTGTTAAGAGACTTGAAAGTTCTGTTGAGAGTTTGACATCAATACTGGTACCAAATTACCCCTTCGTCGCATAATGTACAATACGCAAAATGTGCAACTGTTGCAAAATGTACAATACGCAAAACGTACATATGCGAAATGTACAATACGCAAAATGTACAATACTCAAAATGTACATACGCAAAATGTACATACGTGAAATGTACAATATGCAAAACGTACATACGCGAAATGTACAAAACGCAAAATGTACAATACGCAAAATAATTTTATTAAGGTAAATAATTATATTAAGGTAAGGTACGAGCCCTAGTCATGGACAGTATAACTGCATTCTCCCACATCTAAATAATTATCCGATTACTCATAGTCATGGCAAATAATAAAAAAATGTATTGGCAATCACTTTATTTATTAAAGATTAAGTTTTAAGCCTAAGTTTTTTTTATAATTTAAAGAAAATAGGAACTTTTTAAGGAACCAGTCATGGACTGGACAAAATCCAGTGATGGACACCCATCTATGGACAATATGGACATATATCCATTCATGGACAACCAGTCATGTACAATAAAAATACACAATCGCAAGAAATAGAACAAATTATTTCTAACTTACAAAACATGAAGCAGGCATTGTTATTCTTAACTATTATGGCACATCAAGTCTTTGTCTCTGTAAATATTAACTTTTTTCACACTTTACGAGCAAGATAATCAGGGGGCCGTTTTTTGCCAGTTTGGCTACGGAACCCTAAAAATGCGAGTTGCCATTCCGGAAGGTTAAATTATTTTCACCTCTCCAGCACGAAAAGGGCGCTTTTGGCGCGTAATAACTCGCAGCAAAATCGATTTTTGCTGCGAGCGTGAGGCAAAGTTCTTTTTAGGGTTCCGTACCCAAAGGGTAAAAACGGGACCCTATTACTAAGACTCCCTGTCCGTCTGTTTGTCTGTCGCCAGGCTGTATCTCATGAACCGTGATAGCTAGACAGACTTTGAGAAAAAATAATCTCATTTTTAAAGACCTATCTATGGGCAGCCATTACACGCTAGGTTTTGCTGCCAGTTTAACCACAGTCACGGGCTGTGACTGACGGTTAACCTACCGTGTAATGTAGTGACTGATGTTTGCATGATGTGATTTCTTCTTTCCATCAGTCAATCAGTCAAACGTAATTCATGACTGATGGAATTTGACTGACGCTTGCATGACCATGTAATGGCTGCCATAGACATTTTTCCGTGTCAGTTCCATGTATGGGGATCCTCCTTAATCTTTTTATTTTTTTATTTTTGTGTAAAATTCGTAAAGCGATTCATAGAATACATTCTACGTGCCAAGTTTCAACTGCGTAATCGTACTCTCGTAATCTCGTAGGTAATCGTAAATCGTAATCTCAGTTTCGTACTGTACATTTCTCGAATGTACATATTGCGTATGTACGTTTTGCGTATTGTACATTTTGAGTATGTACGTTTTGCGTATTGTACATTTTGCGTATTGTACATTTCGCGTATGTACATTTTGCGTATTGTACATTTTGCGCATGTACGTTTTGCGTTTTGTACATTTTGCAACTAGTGCATATTTTGCGTATTGTACATTATGCGACGAAGGGCAAATTACTTTTGTAATTCTAGTTTTTGATAAGCAGTTAGCGATTTTCCCTGGTCACCAGTTTGAAAGATGTACGTGAGGATCATGGTGGTTGAATTTGATTTACCATAAATTAATCGGACAAAAACCGACAACCCCATGACGTAGAAATACGAAAACGCAATTGCATAATTTTATAACCCATCTGTAAGTACATTTTTTATTTGTTGCATCTTGGCTGGATGACCTTGTGAAGCGGAATAGGAAACATTTTACGGAGAGTTTTTATTCCATCAACAGGAAAACTTAGACATAAAATCTGACACATGTCCGAAAAGATAATTTAGAGGCAACGAGGACTCAGATTTATAAGTAATCACATTAAGGTGAAGGAGGTAAGTACTTACTTACTTAATTATTTAAGGTGGGTGAAATAGAAAGCTAAGCTTAGTATTTTAAATTTTAGACATAGGTACTTAGTCTTACATATTTTGTGGAAATTTTGGATCAAAATATAAAGGTAGTCTTCAGGATATTTTAAATCTAGGCATTTAAAAAATTATGTCGTTCCTTCTTATTCATGTCTTTAGTTTTTTTTTTGTTTATTTGCAATTAATTTGGAGAATCTGTGATATTTTCTGTCTGTATTCGCTTTTTTTTATAAAGTCTGAGATTAAGGTTTTTTAACACGTTTCAAGTACAAACAACCTCATCTTGTAGTTGAGGTATAGCATATTTACTGTTGCGTTATTATGATGCATTTACGGCTACGTCCTTTTTGATCTTCAGAACAGCCATTAGCGTTCATCTCATTATTTGTTTGTCTTAATCAAAACAACCTTTTCATTTTCTTTTGTTAAGATTTCAACAAACCACCGATCGTTAGTCTTGAATTGATTTTGTTTTTGTCAAATTTGCAAATCTTCGTACTTAATCGTTACATTCGAAAGATGTATGGAATGATATGGGGTTGACATAGATTTTCATTGAATATTTGAAACGTCAAATCCATACAACGTTACTGTGAGTGAAAATTATCATTAATTAAAGAACTGATAGGTACATACATCCTGGCGATGCATAAAGGCACGCGAAACCGGTCGGCCTTGCAGGACGTCTTTAGCTGCAGCGAGCGTCGTTATTTCCGCAGCCTCTTCCGTAAACAGCAAGTCAAGACAAACTAAGCAACACAGTGACGCATTATAACCATTGATCGGAGCTATGTGTAAGCGGATATGCTTTAGAACGTGTAGATTCTGTCCACTGTATTGGGAACTGTATGTTACTGTATTGTATTCAGGAAACTGACCGTTTTAAGAGGTTGTAATACCCCCTATTACAACCTCTTAAAACTGTCAGTTTCCTAAATGTTTATCAATGCGTCTCTTTTATTTGCTATACTTACATTTAGCGTTAACGTTAGTAGGTACATTATACTTATACCTGTTTTTTGTCTAGTTTCGGAGCTGTTATTTACATCATCACATGTAATTTTGATGGCATTGGATAACATTGGTGAGCTAATTAATTAAATTCTGTCTTCTTCAAATTCATTATAAATGTCAATGTCATGAGTTGTAACTACTTTGTTGATTAAAACACAAATCATCAGTGTAACTGTCAATTTCAGAATGCAGAACTAACTACATACGTATTCTGGAATGTATTAGATGCAACAAGGCAAAACGTGTTACAAATCCTTTTGGCAATCATCAACAAAAACAAAGCTACGTGCGAAGGGCGCGCATCATCTTGCTTTCAGTAGTATTATATTATCTGTGGTTTCAGACATGTATAATTATGAAATTTCGTCGCAAGATTGTAGGATTACGTGAGTAATTAATAAAACGCCTCTAGTTTGAAATATAAATAAACTGTCCCATAGATTTTTGTTTGCTTATGTTTAGCTAGATAACGGTTGTTAAAAATATCAAATTATAACGAAAGATACAAAACAACATTGAAATCAGTCACTGGACGACGAAGACACAGAATATTATGTAGTTCTAACGTCGAAGGTGTCAAAAGCATGCTTTGACGTCTGTCGCATTCAGTACTATCTGATTCTGAACTAAATAAGAGAAGAAAATCTGTATTGTGGGCGTAATTTATGCGGCATGAAATATAATTGAAAATTTAACGTTGTTCGGATAAGTATATGGGACGACAATGACATCCTTATTCATCGCAAATCATGTGGGATGTAAAAATTAGAAAGACCGATATGGATGAGACATTTAAAGGTTAATTGTACGTATATTTTTGGTGACCGCCTCCGCTCGCACATCACACGTTCAATTTACACTTACTCATTGCCTCCTAGCTGGATTCATTATAGAATTTCCAATAGGTACCTTCAAAATCAACCAATATCTTCATTTTTTCCACTAGGTAAACTAAATTATACGGGTACTTTTAATGAAATTCTAAAATCATGAAACGAAAGTAAAATAAAAGAACTACTTACATAAACTAAAAATATAATAATGTTGGCTAAAATTTCGGGAAACCACAATTTTTTTTGACACAATGACACAATAGACAGTAATCGTAAACACATAAATTACAAAAATAGATGAGAAATCGTTATGGTGGTTTCAATGGAGGCCAATTATAAACACGAGAGGTTGGGAAGTTATGATTTAAATTAAGTGCCTAACGATTTCCTGGAATAATCAATCTTATAAATTAACATGTCATTAGGAAATTCCAACTGATTTGGGAACTTTAATACGATATTATTAAAATAACTGTTTGTGATGTTTTTCCAAATATAGAACTACCTACCTGTAGTTGATGACTATTTTTTTATATTATGGTACATAAATTACCTCTAAGAAAAAAAGAAACATTGGTAAAATAATTATTTGGCTAGCATGAAAACTGCCCGAGATATCACAGTTTGAAATGCACAAAATTGGACTTAGCCGAAAACGCTCCATACTAACGGCTACTCAGCTCAGTTATGACGTCACGCCTGAGTAGTTTGTATGCAACGCGTAGGAAATTTGTTCGGCAGCTATATTAAATATTGTGTTTATCAAAATGGTTTCTTAGACAAATTTGCTATAAATTTTATGGACTAATTAAAGGTATTATTTATTTTAATCAATTTTATACTTTTTAAATGGACTTGTCCGCCCAACTTTGAAGGGTCATAAAACAAATAATACGCAATATATAAAACCAAGAGGTATACAAGCTACTCTAAAAGTTTAATATGTTTACGATTTTTATTAGTATTTTATTCATTAGTCATCATCCCTATTCTCCTTGACATTGCTGGTTCTATGTGATGTGATCATGTGAGTGAGTGGGAAAGTGCTATTAGTAAATCTAGAGTTTATTGGTCCGGAACTCGGAACTAATCTAATAGTGTCGTTTAAATTATTTTTTTAGCAGAAAACAGGAAGTTTTTATTTTTTTATTTTCTTAAGTTATATTTACATACTTTGATTATTTGTTTCTATTTTGATATTACACAAAGAAGGAGATAAAGATATAGCAGTTGAAAGTTTTAATGAATGCATTTTTCATACAAAATTGTACGGAATCTGTGACGTCACAATCACAAGTCTTCTTTCATAAATATTTTATTTTATTTTTCAATAAGATACCTATTGAAGAACTATTTAAAAAAAAATAAAATTAAACGCTTATGCTTAAAATATTTATGGTTTTATTTCTCAATACTTCGACTTAAGGAAACTTCCTTATTACTCCCTAAATTCGACGCAGCTGAAGTTTTAGGAATGTTTACAACTTTGCCCAAGAGATTTAAATTTGCTGGGCTTCATTTCTATTTTCAACCCAATAAATAATGGGTAATAATAATTTTACCTTGCTCAATCATTTAAAAAATTGAAAGAAAACTTCCACAATTCATTGCAGCTTTTTAACCGACTTCAAAAAAAGGAGGAGGTTCTCAAGTCGACGGTATTTTTTTTTTTATTTTTTTTTTTTTTATGTATGTTTTAACATAGCTTCGTCAGTTGTTACCCGATTTGTACAATTCTTTTTTTAACTCAAAGAACATAGTTCGTGTGTGGTCCCATAAATTTTTTACAGAGATCTGGCCAGTAGTTTTTTCATAATCCTGAAAAATATCAATTATTTAGCTCGCCATCGCACGAGTTTTTATGGAATTTCGGACATAACTTCTTTGTTTATGAACCGATTTAGATGATTATTTTTTTATTTGAAAGGGTATACTCCAAGAGTGGTCACAATTTAATTTCATTGTTATTGGACTTCGAACTTCAAAGATACATAAAGGAACTCTTTAAAATCAAATAGTATAAGTAAAGTGATTTAGGTTTTGGTAAGTTTATGGCAATCCAAAACAAACCAAATCATGGTTTGCGATGCAACGTTCTGGACTAGACTTGGACTACGATGACACAACGGAACTCCTCAAAAACCAACAGCGTAAATTTGGAAATTGAGTTCTGGGCATTTAAAAAAATATTTACACGCTGCGCTTACATAGGTTCCTACCACTAAAAAGTTGAAAATAAAAAATCTTTTAAAAAAAAAAGAAAAACCGCCTTCAAAAAACTGAAAACAAAAACAGCTTAAAAATTAAATACCTCTAAAAAGCAAGAAATAATATTCGAATCATTCGTTACACATATCAATATTAATAAAACACGTCTAATGAAGTCGGGTGGGGCTTTATGAAAAAAATTAAGTTGTCCTCCAGCCCCACCCGACTTCAATAGACGTGTTTTATTAATATTGATATGTGTAACGAATGATTCGAATATTATTTCTTGCTTTTTAGAGGTATTTAATTTTTAAGCTGTTTTTGTTTTCAGTTTTTTGAAGGCGGTTTTTCTTTTTTTTTTAAAAGATTTTTTGATTACTATAGATTCACTTCACAGGTACAATAAGCAATAGGGCCTTACTTACACAATGTTAGTATATTCTGTACTCGTAATTGCCGAGGAAACGTGTATCAACTTTCCAATTTCCCACACGTAAGTCGCTTCCAAGTCAACTGATGTCAAGTTTGCCATGCTCAGTAATTTCGTTATTCTGGACATGACAATTTTAACATCTTCACTCCCAGCTGGCATTTTAAACTTTACTACTCATGTCATAAGTGCCAGTTTCGGCAGTTTCTCTAAGTTTAAAGTAGTATTAGCAGAGAATTTGCCTGTCGGTTCCCAGTCTCACGAGCCGATTTGCATAAATGCATTGTTTAAGATTAGTTCTAGTCTTAATTAAGTATGTAACACAACACTGTTGGGCAATTTTATTTTTTTATTCGGTTCAATTAGTATTTGGTGTAAGTCATATAGTGTAAGAAAGGTAGTGGACCCCCACAGTAAACCTTTAGTAAACGAAACTTTACAGTATGATAAAGTATCATAAATGAAACATAATTTTTAAATCATCCAAATCGTTTTTTTTTATTTTTGGATATTTGTACGTAGGTTTTGGTTTATACTAAGTATATTACATCCCTGCAAGGTTTCATCGACTGAGGATTTAATGTTGGGGTCTCCATTCAAAAGATCGCTTCCTCTACACTAATGTCGGTCGGTATCGTTAAATTAAGGAAATGTAAATAAAAAATATTTGCAAAGTATTTGGCCTAGGTTGGTTTGACGACGAGGTGGACCGATGAGCTGGTGAAGGTCGCGGGAAGCCGTTGGATGCGGGCAGCACAGGGACCGATCGTTGTGGAGAGTGGAGATCCTTAAGGGAGTCCTATACCCAGCAGTGAGTGTTGTACGGCTAATAAGTATAATGTAAACTAATGACGTTTATGATTTCGGACTTGGGAAAATTTAGAAAACGAGAACTTCACCCGATTTTCTCAAAATTTCAAAGAAACAACCTAAAATAAATAAATAAACACTAAACAACATCATTAAACAAACACTGTGATCCCAAATAAGTTGCCAAAGCCCTTGTGTAATAGAAAACAGAGACAACGATGGAACTACAAACTGCCAGACCTGAGCCAATATAGAAAAAAATATTTCTAAATTGATCCAGCTGGGGATTGAACCCGGGAACAAAGATGGCGACACCTTGAGAACCGGTGTACAAACCACTCGACCACAGAGGTCGCCAAACTGACATACATGTAGCAAAGCAAACATTGATGATTGAGGATATTTACAAAGAAAGCTGTGATAATTGTCTGGGGTGTATTGTACGCTTAATTGACCACTATGATGAACTGGTTGCCGGCATCTTATCATCCAAGTAACATATTGCTTTTGATACGACCACAGCTGTTGTAATCGTAACCGATTATGTCAACTTCTTGCCAAGCCCACATTGTTTTATTTTCCAGCTGTCAGACGTTGACCCAAATAAACACGCTAGCCACAATGAAAGAGACAGCAGCAGGGTTAGAAAAGTGCGTGAGAAACGTCACGTAGGCCGAGTTGTGGGCCAAGGCCGCAGAGAACTTGTCGTTGGAACTGTCTTGTTTACGTTCATTGGAAACTTCCTAATCGATTTCATTGAGAATATTCTAAGTTAAACCATGTCAAAGTATTAGTGCAACCATGCCGATAGAGCATGAACCATTCAATACAGTTACAATTACGAGCCACGAGCATTGTAATTGCACACACCTTACATGTTTATATCACTGTAAATCAAATGAAATATCTACAAGTCTGCTTGCTATCAATCGATTCAATGTATGAATCCAAGCAGATTGTTTGTTTTGTTGAGTTGTCACGAAGTTGTCTTTATCAATTATCCTGCGTTAGATAACTACTACACGCTTCTTGGATAAGTTGAAAAGCAATATTACGCCAGTGGTGTGATTTATTCTCTTGACTGGGCCTATGAAAGATATCTAATTTGATATTTTGATCACCTGATACTTTTTCAGAGGGTTCTCAATACCCATCAATTTAAATACGAGTACGTACATAAACCAATTACAAGAAAGGAGGAGGTTCTCAACTCAATTCGTCGCGATGTTCTTTTTCTGCCATTTCCCTGTCTGGTAGAGGTATTAACATTTGATATTCCTCTAATAAGGTCAATGTAAGAACACTCAATACATCTTACTTAACACCAGCAAGGGAATTAGCTGCGTGACACTTGCCTGGCTTCACGTTCACGACGACACTTACTAATTAACTTGTATCTACTAATGTGTGCGTGCCAATCTTAACAAACTTGTCAAAAGGCCGACCTATATCGTCGGTGGTTCAAGGATTTTGGGTGTTGTCTATAAATCCACCTTCATACCCTAATTAATAGACAAATTTTAAGCTATGTAGATAGATACCAAAAAAAATTGCATTCGGAAATATTACTGACAACCGATTACACAATAAGAGAAATTTATCGAATAGTAATTTTTTGGGAAAACAGAAATTCAAGAACTACACTTAGATTAATTATCAATATTTTCACGAAGGATTTTGGGTGTTGTCTGTTAAATCCTCCGTCAAAGCCTAATTGATAGATAAATAAGCTATGTAGATTTATACCGAAAAAATGTAGCATCCGGAAATATTACTGACATGACAACCGATTATTAGATCAGATGTATACGTATTATAAAATAATAGAAATTGATCGAATATTAATTGGGAGAATAAAAATTAAAGAATTCCACTTAGATTAATTATTAATATTTTCATCAATAATATTATAACCTCCACGCCAACCAGTCACCAAAATCACCAAATACTGCAAACCGTATTCGCAATTATACCACCTTTAGAAGCTTATAGAGGTCTTGAAATGAAATTCAGTGTTGATTCAATGTTCAAGTTACACCATTATGTATTCTGTGGTTACACTAACACGTTTTAGTAGAGTCCATGCTCCATATTGCAATTCAGAGAAAAAACGTAATCGAGGCGCACGACAATATGTAGTTACGAAATTAGTGGAAGACGTTACGAATACCGATCGTGTTTGTGCTGATATAATAGTAGCAGTTTTGTTTATAGTACGGAAAACTGAAACTTTATTGCTTGGTTCAGATTTAGGTCTTTGCATTCACAGTGGTATTTTTCATGCTTTTTAAAAAGGCCTAGTCTCTAACCTAATAACTATTGGATAGCTATTTAACTTTATTTTATTGCTTGGCATCAAATCGTTTTTCGTACAGCATTTTTTATATGCTGAGCGTGGGTCATCTATATAGGAATAGTTAAAGCGACAAACAAAATTTCAATGGAAATCCAGAATTTGCCAACACTAATTTCATCATCATCATCATCCATTTTTAATGTCTATCACTGGGGCCCAGACACAGACCACATAACAACTCAGTCACACAGGGTCTTTGTTATGGATGAAAAGGAAATTAAAAAATATTTATTGCAACCATCAAAATTTACAGATAAATATAGCCCCGACTTTTATGATATTTATTTAAGATGGATGAACTATACATAACATAACCCATCGGGCCCAATGGTGAATAAAGAGCTTCGGCCTCCTACAAGATAAGATCCTAAATCAGATTGTACACTTTTGAAAGATTTGAAATACATCATGCAACTTTGTCAATAAATGTGGAGAACATGATAAGGATAAAGACATGATTTATGAGTTCTGTCAACTCCACTCCATGCCTCTTCATTTAGACAAGTTTCGATCTAAATGTTAACATTAACTAGATAATGGAAACCTTATATATAAACATTTAATTAAAAACATTTAAGAGCCTGTTGCAGCCTTTTTTGGAGTAACATCTTTTGTTTCGTTCATTGCGAATTTTATTAAACTTTAACGTAAGTAAATCTAATTGAAAGTGCAATCAAAGCCAAATGCAAAGCAAGATGTCATTGAACAACACTGAACGCAGTTCCTGGACTTATTAATATGGCGATTCTGAGAATACAGTTCTATTTATTATTTTGGAATAACCCTGCAAACGCAACCTTCACGTCAAAAATGGCGGCGTAATAACATCGCATATAAGGGCAGCCGAATAACCTTGAACTGGTGTAGGGAGGGGTCCGTCTGTCTGGATCGGATTATCGATTTTTAATACGGACGTTAGACGGTTGTTTTCACTTGAAAGTTGGAAGCAGTTCATTTTTAAATGAAAAGTGTCTTAATTTTTTTTGTTTTTGTAAGTTTGCGTCTCTTTTTAGTCAACGTTTTCTTTTGAATGTGCAGTTATTTTTATCCCTCTATCGATTTTAATGAGTATGGTAGTCTTGGAAAGTTGAGAGCAGACATTTAGTTTTAAGATGTCTTTAAAAACACTATCTCTATCGATTTCAATATTGTGGGCCGTGATGTGTGGGTCGCAGCTTTGCTTTCACTCAGAAATTGCACATCGTCATTGAAATCCCTCTTTTGCCTACCCAATTCAGCAAATATGGCAAGATTTCTCCACTTGAATTTTGGGAGCAGTAATTTTAAGTTGCCGCAGGTGTTAGTATTTAACATAATTAATGAACAACATAGTCAAGGTTTTTTGAGAACTAGATGTAAACCTACTTAATAGGCAAAGTGTAAGTACTTAACTTATGAGAAATGCTCCGCTGTTTCGGTCATCTTACCTGTAACAAAAATTTCATGATAATTCAATATGCTTCCCTGTGCTTTTTTACAAGGAGACTATAGGGTTTCAGAGAGCCAATGTCTGCAAAGTAACCCCCTATATCATGAAGAACTCTAGAACTTTTTCCCTACATTGTAATATGAATAATCTCATCATCCGGATGAAGGCAAAAGTTGTTTAGCTGTCAAAAATAACATTTTGGATTTTGGCGTAGAGAAAACATTTATGGTGCTAAACACGAACACCACAAAACTATCATTGTTCAGTAAAATTACGGTAGCTAGTATGACGAAATAGAAATAATAAATTTGCGATAGCGTTCTTTTTTCTTTTGATCGTTAGATTAAATGGCTAGCTGTCATTTTGTAAATGAATCCAACAAATTTTCACTAATTTCTTTTTTACTTTACTGACCAAAATATTAATTTATTTGGTTGCTTTAGCGAAGTGCTAATTACATACTTTTTGTTTGAAAGGCAACTATAATTTGATTGTGAATGTAAATCCAATCCAACAACAAAAAGTAACACAACTACGCTGTATTTTTTGTATTCGTAAATATGGTTGGATTCGTAAATATAGTGTTTTATAATCACATCAAAGTCAGATATGCAAAAATACAGTTTTTTGCATTTAATGTTTGAGAATCCGTAATTTTACTGAACTATCAATTATGACTTTCGCTGGTAGCTCCACAAAATTATCATTGCGCATTTGTTGTTATTCCGCATGTTACATGAATTTCTTTTCGAGTATTTAATTAAAACCTTCATATTCCCTTCCTCCAACACCAAACATTGATGGCCTTGAGTCAGTGCGCAATCATAGCAAGTTATCACGGCGCCAAGCACAGATAACAACACTATCAATTGTTTTATAATTTTTTTATCTATGGTCCAAGAGTGATATGATAGTGTGCCACCACAACTATAAGGTGTATGCTTTGTTTAGGTTTTTATAAAGAAAATATAAAAGATACTGTGTATTTTATTTGGATATACTTAAAGGTAAGTTATATCTTAATTATTCGTATACGTAACAAGATAATTATAGCGGTAAAGACATGTTATCACTGTTTTCGTAGACGAGACGGACTAAAGTCCGGGGTGGTAAAATACCCTCACGACCCACTGGTGGGTCCACGGGTACCTAAATTGCGTTTACTCACTTATGCTCTGAATTGTTATCATTCCATTCGAAAAAATAATGCGGGGCGTTCAACATTTCCGTGGGGGTCTGGTTCATCACATTCTAAATTTGAAATTCAGTGCGGAAATGAAATTCAATACTTACTTCCCGCACTGAGTGCGGGAAGTAAGTGTTCCAAATTCGAATCAGTAGAACTTATCAGCTAGCATTCTTTTTATGAAACTATGGTTGCATGACCGGTCAGTAAACATGGCCACGCGAACCAATTTAAATATCACATTTTTACAAAGAAAATTGTATTTCCTCGCATTTCGTGAGTAAAGTATTATACAAACCTTGTACTGGAAGCTACTTGCATTGCCTCGAATGATTAAAGCCCTCGCCTGCGGCTCGGGCTTCAAACCATCCTCGACAATGCAATCGCTAGCTTCCCGTTCTCGGATGTAATGTACTATTACCGTTCGACCCACTGCATAGAACCGCAAATAAATAATAATTTCATTTGCGACATGCGATGCGGCTCTGTTACTTACATTACAGTCATCTGTAAAATTACAGGTACAGAAAATACTATTCTGCGCAGTCTATTTTGACGGATTACTTTCACGGATTTTCGCTTTTATAAGTCTGAAGTCCCACCACATACAATACAACAAAATACTGCATATCACCAATGCCTTATATCTCTGCTCCACACCCTAGGAAGAGCCACTTATTTTATACCACAGATTACATAATTTATACAGACAATATGTAAGTATGTGAATTTCAATCAACTTTGTTAACGTTCAAAACAAGAGTAAATTACAATTTCAAAATACGCCAAAACTAACTGTATCGGTCAACTGAAACTCTGAAAGGCGCATTTGAAAATCAAATCTGTTTTCTGTATTCAATTTACTCGTAAATCGTAATAATAAACATGAAGAAAAAAAACAGTTTATTCAACTTATTCTTATAATAACAGATCAGGATTTAATATGAAAAATAGTTTCATAGGTAACGTTTACAGTTTACAGAATGTGAAGTGAACCTCTTGTCATTACTCAGGTACGCTGATGAAAACTTTATTATAAAAACACCGTTTTTCTTAGAAATTTTTAAATACTAATGAAAATTTATTTATCATATAATATACGTCATAGCCCAACAAACAATTAATCATTTGCATTTTGTAACCAAAGCTATTGACGTGGTTTATTGTACAGTTCAACGAACTACAGTACATAAGCACAATAACTGCCTTTCAAGGATACCGGGTCTGAATAAATACTAACTGAAAAGTCAATACTTACGCAATATAATATACAATTAACTAATAAACAAAATGACATAAATCATTATTATTAAGTATGTACTGGAAAAGAAAAAGAAAACATTAAGATGAATAAAAACAAGTACGAGTCGGACTCACGCACGAAGGGTTCCGTACCGAAAAACGGCAAAAAATCACGTCTGAACCCTAAAAAGGCCGCGGTAAAGAAGAAAAGATAAGAATGGAATTTCATGACTAAGGCTGGCCCCAGACCTACCGGTTTCATTTCTTTGCTTTGCTGTTCTACCATGGACCGCCGGCCAAGAGGCTCATTTTCAATCTATCGCATGTTTTGACCATACCACATTGGCAAGATAGCCATTAGTTTGGTGTTATCAAATATCATCGTATGGGTTGCAATGCAACGCGAAGTTTTAATTTTAGTTTAAAAAAAACTGCTGTTTCATACAAAAATTAATAACGAAATTATCAAAATGTATGAAACAGCTCATTTTTTTTTCGCGATTTCAGATTTGGTCCCACAGTAAAAGTTGTTCAGTTTTATGGTCCCTATCTATCTACCATATTCAGCTCTGTAAGTCTTTACCAAACATCTTGCATAACTATTCATTTATTTTTAACGATCGGAGTCCATGTTCAGGGTGGCATATCTCCTAAAAGCTTCCTACTTCGCAATCCCAGGCTATCTTGCTAATTTGGTCTAGTCCTAAAATGCGATAGATTGAAAATTACCCTGGTTGGCCGGCGGTCTTTCAAACAAGGTAGAACAGCAAAGCAAAGAAATGAAACCGGTAGGTCTGGGGCCAGCCTAAGTAGATGTCGTTTAATCAGACACTCAGTTCACAGCCTAGCCTTTTACTAAACTGCGCCGATCAACCAGACAGAAGAAAGCTTAGATAACCTAAGAAGAAAATTAAACAGCAAGGAGAGAATTATGGAAGAGACGTGATGCACAGACAGACACCAACAAATTTTAATTCGGGGAAGGAACAAAAAGCAAAAAAGACTTGTTTAACAGCAGTAAGTCGCTTAATGTTAGTAAATAGATTAATATTACTATTGAATAATACAAAAACTAGACAACATCACTCAGACTGTTCTGGCCTCTTTATCTAAAGCCTTTAATCCAATTTGAAGATAAAAAATATAGTCTGTGGAAGGCAGATATCAAACTATAGAAGGCCTCGTATGATGAAAGAAAAATGTTATCTTCATTAAGATGTAAATTTTGACAGCTAAACTCAAGCACATCATTTTATAGGAGCCGAGCCTCAAAAATCGCAGGTCCACGGAATTTAGCTATGTACCTAGCTAGGTTAGGTACCATTGGAATTGTCATTGCCTCAACAATAAGCAGTTTACTCAAATATTACTATTTGATTTATTGCTCTTATATCAATATTACGTAAGCTACAATAATCGTTTGTGATAAATATAGCAAAACGATGTTCTCTGAAGGTCAAATGTGTTTGTGTACACACCGCTATTATACCTTTAATTTATGCAATAACTCTTAATTTTAAACTAATAAGGCTTAAATTTATTGTGTCGGCGGTTGCTGTTTTATGATAACCCACAATCATAATAATCACGAAGATAACTTTTGTTGACAACAAAACAAATGTTATGTAAAATGTAAACGGAAATAGCAATAATACAATACCTAGTATGGTGTCAACTCAATTCGTTTTTATGATTTTTCTAGGCTTTCACGTTTCACCCACTTCTTCAGTGAAGGTTATGCAATAGTTAACTGAGTCGATCGAATTCGTCGCAGAGGCTAAGCTGTCAGGCAGATGTCAGATACTCTTATCTTCAGTCAGGTTGATGATGGCCGGATTTTCTGTTACTGTCTTATACCAAGTTAATTTTTATTTCTTCTGAAAACTCAAAGTTGAATTTTCTGGTGACAAAAATTTAGCTTGACAGTGACAGTATTTTACAAAAAATCTGGTGCTGGCTCTGACGCCCCTGTAAACCATGCCAAACTCTTTACAATCGATCCCACTAATGACCCACACCCACCCATAACCATTAGGTACCATTTTTGGGTAACGTAAAACTAAAAATTTCCTAACCCAGTTATTTTAATGAATATTAGGGTGGTATACAAAACTTGACCTACTTTACTTAAGTGTTTAAAGGCGATTACCATTACTTTTGTTAACCATGTTAAAGTGACATACAGTTTCTGAATTTTAAATATGTTTTTGCTGTTCTTCTTTCATTTAAGTAACAGAAGGCTACTTTTGTATACTGATTTGTATATTAAAGACATCTCAGTGCAATTCTTTTTCAACTTTGTGATTGCTTGCTTAATGCTTTTTTCGTCTACGCATGTATGGTTGTAAGCTAACATAATTATGTAACTCTTTCTTGTGCACTGTCGCTGCTAGACCAACTCACGAGTCATGCATGACATGAGAGACTGCAGCCAAAGTCTACTGAATGACTCGATGTACTTCTGTATTGACCACATAATCATCATCGCCACCACTATCCACTTTATTTATCTCTTCACTGTGGCTCTGAAATCAATCCCGATCAATCGACATAAGACTTTTTGTACTCTTGATTTGCGTTGCGACACTAGTCACCACCGTATCTATTGCGATTGAAATCATCAAATCCGTTCGAAGGCACTCTTGAAGTCAAGAGTACGGTTTTGTCAACATTGAAATTGAACTTGGATTGATTTAATATTAATGCAATCAAGTCAAGACTAACACTGCAACTCTGTCGGTCTGTCTGTCTGTTACGCATTCACGCCTAAACTACAGAACCGATTTGGTTGATATTTGGTACAAAGATAGAGTACAGCTTAAGAAAGGACATGCTACCTTTTATCACGAAATAAGGCTTGAAGAGATTGAAATAGGGGATGAAAATGTGTATGAACGCCCTCGGTTTCGAAGCTATAGGAGCTTCAAATGTTGTGTTTAGGCTGACGATTAAAGGAGGGGTGGGGGGGGGGGAGGGAGGGAAGGGGGAAGCGGTGAGTGAGAAGGAGGGGAAGGGGAGGGGAAAAGAGAGTGAGAGGGGCCGAGTGAGAGAGAGGTGAGGGGGAAGGGGAGAGGAAAAGGAAAAACGAATCACGTAAAAACGTCTGATCTGATTTTGATGAAACTAAAACATATAATGGGTACTAATTATCCTGATAATTCCTGGTTATAGGTTCCCTAAGTATTTTCTCGAATATCCACGCGGACGATGTCGCAGGTAGAAACTAGTTATACATATAATAAATATATCTAGACGTTGGAATGGCAACCGCCAGATCATCTCAAGTAACCCTATTTTGAGAACAGGGTTTTGTACCTTTTGTAGCAGGAATTTAAGCCCAGTTTTTCACTCGATTCAAAACCGGATTCTCTTAAGAATTACTAGACCGAAAAGACTACAGAAACGAAACACGATACTAGACCAGAATCAGAATGTTGCAAAAACTTGGCGCCTTTCAAAGCGTTTCACGGCGACATTTCAAACAAATGCGATATTGATATTGTCGTTTTGAATATTATTGAAAAAAATATAAATGGACTTTGTGGTAGGATTTCAATAGGGATGTTGACTTCTGAATAAAATAACGAAATACTAATAAAAATCGTAAAAATATCAAACTTTTGGAGTAGCTTGTATATCTCTTAGTTTTATATATTGCGTATTATTTGTTTTATGACCATTCAAAGTTGGGTGGACAAGTCTATTTAAAAAGTATAAAATTTGTTAAAATAAATAATACGTAAAATTTATAGCTAATTTGTCAAAGAAACCATTTTGATAAACACAATATTTAATATAGATGCCGAACAAATTTCCTACGCGTTGCATACAACCTAGGAAGGCGTGACGTCACTTGGTAG
The DNA here is from genome assembly GCA_928269145.1 of Agriphila tristella. Classification (NCBI taxonomy): domain Eukaryota; kingdom Metazoa; phylum Arthropoda; class Insecta; order Lepidoptera; family Crambidae; genus Agriphila; species Agriphila tristella. The sequence continues at coordinate 19,528,804 of OV743445.1, forward strand.
CCGTTAGTATGGAGCGTTTTCGGGTGAGTCCAATTTTGTGCATTTCAAACTGTGATATCTCGGGCAGTTTTCATGCTAGCGAAATAATTCTTATACCAATGTTTCCTTTTTTTGAGGGGTAATTTATGTAACATAAAATAAAAAAAATTGTCAACATGCCTATTGCTAGAGGATACCTACCTAACTTTTTGCATTTACAAATCGAAACTTCTAAAGATTTTTTAAATCTAGCATAAGTAAAAGTCCATACTGCCCGATCCGTAAAATTTATTAAAACATCGTCGTTTTAATTAATCCTACTAATATTATAAATGTGAAAGTTTATGGGTTTGGATGTTTGTTCCTCAATCACGCAAAAACTACTGAATGGATTTGGTTGAAATTTGGCACACAGATAGTAGATAGCTTATATTAAAACATAGGATACTTTTTATCCCGATATTCTCACGGGAACGGGAACAACGCGGGCAGCTGCTAGTTATTAATAATTGTTTGTTATATGAAAAAAGAAATTCAAAAAATTATATCGGAAGCTCACTACAGTTCCTCTTTTTTGTGGTGTTTTCTTAGTAGGAAACATATCAATCTGCTGCTCTTATTGACAGACCACTAATGTATAGGATACGCTAGAATTAGGATAGGCAAACAACATCAGTCTCATGATCTCATCATCTCATGTCATAACCCTGACCTTAGACAATCATGATGATGAAGTAAGGCATAGTAATAGCAAACTAAAAAAAGCTCAGAAAAAAGTACTGACTTTTACTGATATGGTCCTTCGAGCCAGGTCGCATGATTTCTGTTAGTTTTTCAATAGTTTGGATTATCAAAAAAGGACCTATAAAAGGAAGTTGAAAAGAATGCCAGAATAACTAACTGCGAGAACTTAGTAGACAATAATTTCTATCATCTAAAGCATTAGTTCGATCGTCAATGTCGTTACATCACTGTGAAACCTTACAAACAAACTGTAACACATTGCAAATTAACATACGAGTATGTAGTTATGTTTTGTTCACATTATAAAGAGTTGCCATTTGTAAAGCCGCGTGTTTTTCTGAGTGCGGCGTATAAACAGGCAGGCGGCTTCAATGCGACGGTCGCAAGGGACAAAAATAGACTGCGTGATACCTCGCTTCGATACGATGCATGTGTGAAACTGTACAAGGTGTAAGATGTGGCTATTGAAGTGTCCAAGGGTGGCGTAACGTAGGAAGACAAACTAACGGCATACCTATGTGTTATTAATGCAAGAATTTATGAAAGGTGTAAAAAATACTGAGTACGTGGCGGCGGTAAATGAGTGTGGTTAATAATAACTCATAGGATGTCTTCATCCTTTCGCTTTTTCTTTACTTTTCGTCTACAACTTTCAATCCGTCTTTCGTCAAAAACATGCAATACAAATTTTGAAGTTTTTTTAAAATACCCTTATAGGGCATGCGCTATTACATGCCCTAACTAAGGCATGCCTCTGGTGAAAGTGCAAGAGTAAAGGGAAGGTGACTTGGTGAAGACACACAACTACAGTACAACTCTGAAATTCAATTTTAATATTTCTTCAACGAAATTGAAAGGCAGAAGTTCTAACCGCCTCTGTGGCCTAATGGTTTGCATATCCGTGTAAAACGCAGGGGTCCCGGGTTCGATACCCAGGAAGGAAGTACAATTTGTACTCGGTTTGGTTGGTGGTAGGTCTTATTTCAAGTCTGCACGGCTAGCTACCACCATCTTACCTAAGTCTGACGCCATAACAACAATTTAAAAATTGTTATGTTCTGGCAGTTAGAGGTAAGATATCCAGTTCCTCAGTGATGAGGATTCCGGGTGTAGTGCGCTTCTACCTTTGGCCTTATCGTCACTTAACATCAGATGAGGTGAAGGTCAAGCACTATCCCGTTGTGCATAAGAAAGAGTGAACCTATTTTCGGCATTATCATCCTTATCTGCAATTTGCTTTTGAGTGATGGTGGCTCAAACTTGTACTATTATGTATTCTGTGGCTCAAATTCAAATTACATTTTCCCATTACTTAGTCCCATTACCAAACTCGCCTCCGCCAGTCCCTTACACCACCCATCCCATACGCACACAAGTCAAGGTTAAACTTGCATCTGCGTCCCCGCCCCAATATTTTGTTTCAGTACAACAAAACTTTTATTGCACTCCGTGGAGGACTTTTAAATTTAAACATGGCTGTCCACTTGGGTTGCTTATTGCATTGAAAAGTAAAAAGGAATGTATGTAAAAATAGCGCAATGTTAAAAGGACGTTGTCGAACGAAATGCTTTAACAGATGCTCTTCTTTATTTGTTATTCACATCATCGCTATTGTTATAAAGAAGACAATAAATATAACATCGTCGATACAGATTTAGTTTCAGGCCCAATAAGAATAATTGCTGTACTTTCCTGTAATGTAATCTTTGCTCACACCAGTTGCCAGGTTAAAAATCTACTACCAAAGTCATCAGAAAGAGCTTAACCATGTTCTTGTTTATTTATAAACAAGAATGCGCCGCGTTGCTTATGAAGTTTTCTTTTATAGCAACGTGTTATTTAATGCACAAGCACGTGAGTTTTATTTAAATGCCTACGTGGAGCTTGTTGAGCAAATGAGAGTCGTGGAATAAGTTAATCATGTATGCGTTGAACACTGCAACGTAATCAACATGGATGGTTGTTTGTTACAAATATTGGAATCGGTGACTTTCGAGACCTTGAAATATTTGAATCCTTCGTCATCATATCAGGCGCATAATACCTACTGCTGGGTATAGGCCTCCCCCAAGGATCTCCACAACGATCGGTCCTGCTAGGCCCCCATCCAGCGGCTTCCCGCGACCTTCACCAGATCATCGGTCCACCTTGTCGTGGGCCTACCCACGGAACATCCTCCGGTACGCGGTCGCCATTCAAGAACCTTTCCGCCCCAACGGCCATCGGTTCTTCTCGCTATGTGTCCAGCCCATTGCCACTTCAGCTGAGCAATCTTTCATCCTACTACCTACCTACCTATCTTAATGCATATTGAATTGTATGTTTTTCTTTTATTTTTATTTATTGTAACAGCCTAGACTGAATAACAAGTTCAAACTTTGAATTTAGCTTAAAATCTGTAAATTGATTAAGAAATTTGAAACTCATTAAGAAATGAGCTAATTCAATAATGTTATTTATTTGTTAATCTTTGTTAATATAAAGTCTGGAAACGATATACATATTTGTAAATATCGTTCCATCTGATTGATAAAGCTGACAAGTTTTTTGGGCCCATTTTTCTTGTCAGTTAAAAGACGTCATAATGGGTGGTAGGGTAAAAGAATTGACGATTTAAAAATGCTTATTATGTGAGCTTATTTAAATAAAATATATTTCACTTTCACTTTCATCTAATTAGGACGAAATCCTCATTATCATGGCAATCCAATTATAACAAGTTATTATACGCCACTGGAGGACGACGTAGGTAGACCTTTCCCATACAGACAGACCCTTTTTGGCAGATGGGAGGATATTGCCAAAATCTTTGTCCACACTTGGCAGGCGGGTTGACAGTTGAGATGGCAGTGTTGGACTGTGGTTGGACCGTTTTTATAGGAAAAAGCTGCTGCCTTTTTACTGAGGTGATGTGAATGTTAGTTTGGAATCAGTTCATTCCATCAGTCTGGTACAATTTTGGATTTCATTCTGGAAAAAAATCAGTCTATACAGACTGATGGAATTGACTGATGTCAGACTGATTAAAAATCTCCCTTTTCGCCTGTTACTCCAAAGTATGAAGGATTGCGTGCTTTGCTATTTATTCTAATCAGAAATTAATCATCCCTAGATGTCTTTAGTCGATTCTATTGTGAGGGGGTCTTAATATGGCAACAACTGTTTTTATTATATGCTTGTCCAAAAGCAAGCTTTGGTTGAATTCGATTTATTGATTCAGATGGTGCGTTATTTTAAAAATCATGTTTTGTTCTCTTGACCTGCCTTCCATTATGTTACCTACTTAAACAATAACAAAATATGTATGTAGGTCTATGTTACCTACTTTAAGTTTCTTACACGGTAGGTATAACTTGTTGTGAGAGCTTGTCACGTTCCTACCTATGTTTAAAAAATCCTTTCCCCTATTCTTATAATACCTAGTAACTTTATAATTGAAAACTTAACAAAAGAACCTCGTATAATGTTAAATGTTTACACTTCACTGGCAACATTCTTGTCAACCACAGAATATAATTCTAGCTAAATGCAGCCTGACGTCTTTACAAATTCATTGCGATGCATGAGACATGCATGAGTTGCATCGTAATCTCGCTAGCTCATGCATAAGTTTACTATTCACAGTTTAATCATAAATAATGTCTTAGCGAATATTTTCCGATTCGCTCAGACTTGATAATTAATTAAATATTTGATTGAATCAGGCGCCACTTGGCGGAAGTCCCAAACCATTGTGAAAAAAGAAAGGCGTAAACGCACGATCTAACTCCTGAGGATGCTCCGGGTTGGGACGAAACACGTGGAGAGTAGCCTAATTGGTGAAGGTGCAAGGTGTGTTGCTATTTGGCTAAATGCAGGTATTGTGCAGTGATATTTTGTGTAGTGCATGTGCATTTTTTTGCGGGCGGGCGGGCGATGCATCTTGCATACATTGTTTGCGGAAGTAAGCTACATACATATATTTCTTTTATCACAATTACGATTGGTCCATGCAATTACTTAAATGGCAAGATATTTGATAATAATCTTGTATTGAAATCCGTTAACTTATCCTTCCATACATACATACGCTCACGCCTGTTTCCCATAGGGGTAGGCAAAGACTATGGATCACCACCTGCTACGATCCCTGCACACTTCTTTCGCTTCATTCACATCCATCAATCTTTTCATACATGCCCTGCGGTTTTTGTCACTGCGTACACCAGCCTTTTTTAAAATAACCTCTATTTGGTCCGCGTAGGTTTTTCTGAGACGCCCTTGTGCAATCGTTCCTTCCACATTCGCACAATATATACCTTTTGTGATCCGCCTTTCATTCATCCTCTCTAAGTGGCCAAACTACCGCAGCATTCCTTTCTCAATTCTTGTCGCTATATCATCTTTCAGACCACACCACACCTTTTACCAATCACCTCATTGCTCATTCTATCACTCAATTTTACTCAACATATTTTCCTCAACGATCGCATCTCTACCGCATTTACTCTGCTTTCATTCTTCTCCTGCCATACCCAATTACCCATTATTATTATTATAAATATTATAAATTCTATGAGATAATTATGTAATTAGTTAGTTAGTTATTACCTCAGCAGCGGGGACATTAAAAATGGCTGATGACGATGAATGTAAAATTAATCTCATTTTTTAAATTAGCGAATGTGTTTAGTATTTCATACTAATTTGATAGGAATTGCTAACATTTTGATAAGTTTGAGTGCCTACCTATGAAGCACAATAATTTAAGCATTTAGATCATATTGTATCAAACAATGCGCGAGATATGACTGTCCTATTGTGATCCTTGGGGTCTAAAAAGACAAGATTGTATGTTTCATTTCCGATTTTTATTTAAATGGGTTTATGAATCATAAAATGGAAAAATATTATCGATCTCAATAAGAAATAATTTAAAATTTTAGGGTTTCCCTAGGATTTCTACAACCAACCTAATTAGAAATATTTCCAACTTTACCAAGCGATTCTTTGCCCTAACATTATGTTAGTATACTGTGTCCTACGGTAGGACACAGAATACTAACATAATGTTAGGGCAAAGAATCGCTTAGGTTAGGTAGGAGTCCTACCTAACCTGGTTAGGTAGGAATCCTACCTAACCTAATCCATCAAAGCTGTTGACTTTTATGATTATTAGTAGGTAGATACATAGCAATTTTCAAAGATTTCCAATAGATCACATAATTGAAGCTATTTCATGCTTGAATGGCGATTTCGCAATTTATTAGACATTCAATTTAAAAACTTATTTTAACGGTACCCCTTTTAATTTAATATCATTGACGGTACAGTGCGAGGCACGTATCTTGAAATTTTTTCGACGGAGTGGGGATAAGTTCGCGCATGTGCTCTTGTGAGCAACCAATAGCGCGCGCCCCTCTCCCGCCGCCCGCGCCCCTTTTTCATGATGCGTGCCACTGACTGTACCTACTTTGTTCGCTAACTAAATAAAAATATAATAATAATACGCACCTATATAAGTACATTTAAATAATGTTCATTCATATGTAGGTAAGTCTTATGTATTTTGTAATACTGTTTGCGTTAAAGATCTTTTTTTTTAATTAAAAACTGGAAGAGATATTAATTTGACGGAGCTGCGTGGCGGTGTGATGTGATCCGTGTAAGTAAATATAATAATTCATTTATTTCGGATCAATCCATATCATACGTAAATTCAAAAATAATAATAAATAAAATCAGTAGATCATTAGATTAAAATTCAATTTAAATTGAAATTCCAAAATAATAAAATAAAAATGCTTAATAAAATAATCTATAAATACAACCAATGTCTCGGTAACGTAGGTAGCTTATGTATTACCTATATAAAAAAATCTAAAACCACGATATTCGCATTTTTATGCTCATTTAACTCCAGCTAATCCTAAACCTGGATGCTTGGTCTCAATAACAGCGGTAGGTAGGTATTTATAGTACGAACGATAAACGCTAACAAACTAGTTTTCACGCGTACAGAAAATAGAACTAGTCATGGGTTCAATAACCTAACCACCAGTTTACTCAGTTACTAAGTATAATTATAACATAATTAAATAATAACTGATACTTAATGCGAAAGTATCACTAATATGTTTAATTTGTAATATCCAACCATATTCTGAACCAATTTTGCTCAATTTTGGTACTGACATGACATTATTTTGGAGATAGGAGAAAACAAGGCTAGGTACAATATAAGGACAGGGTACCTTTACCTACCCAGGTACTTAAAGATTTTTTTTATATAAAAGGTTGGTGGGATTAGGGTTTCCAGATGACAGGAATTTTCCTGACATGTCAGGAATTTAAGGCATCTGTCAGGAAAATAGGGAAAAACAGTAGTTATCAGGAATTTTTGATATCCCAAAAAGTTTAAGATTTGTTAATCATTTTGTTGAAAAAAACAATCAAATGTCAACTAAATGAAGAATGTAGGTATATTTAGGTGCAAAATGTCAGGAAATTTACTGAAAAGTCAGGAAATTTTATTATTAGATCTGGTATCCTTTGGTGGGATTCTAGTTCTAGTTCGCTAATAATGAACACTAACTGTCTTATTCAGAGTGCGTTCGTTAAACTAGGGCCAAAGTTAACATGGCGTTAGACTGCGGACTAACGCCATTTTAGCGTAAATCGTATTCAGAGTGACAGTTTAACGTTTAGTCCCACCGTTTAAGGATTAAAAGGTGCATTGTGATTGGTTTACAAGCATTAAACCAGGGGGGTAATTACGTAACTTTGTTGCAATCAACTCTGACAGAAATCGCAGTTACATTGCCGCATTAGTAAGAACCAATGTGACAACTATGACAACTAAAGCAGCAATGCAACTACGCTTTCAATCGATTTCAATCGAGAATTGTTAGCAACAGACTTACGTGATCAAGGGTCAGGTTTTGTTAGAACATTCTTGCACCCCAGTTTTGTGAAACATATCTGAATAGAAACCGAAAGATTTACCAAAGGGTACCGATACATTTTACCACAGGGTAAAAAATAAAAATCAGTCGAGCCAGTTTTTCGAAATGACGGATATACATATGTAAAAGGACATATTTCGAAAATGATCAAAAATGTAACTAACATTATTTTATTTTTAGAACTCAAAAATTCATCAATCTATACATTTCTGGCCAATATTCAACATTTGAAAATATATAAGGTTGTGACTTTCTGACAGAACCTAGGACTGCGTATATTACTTGCACAGAGTTGAAAAAACTAATATCTATTCTGTTTTATTTGTTTTTAAAAACATACAATTTGAGCTACTTTTTAACGCGAGATCTAAGTAGGTACCTACAGCTCACGGAGCCACTAGTTCATTATAATTAGGTAGGTAGTTAAAATATTATCTCCTCTCCATCAACTTTTTCCACTTTCTAAAGAATGATTGTATAACCATTGTATTAGCAGAATAATAATTTAATTAGCCTGTTGTTGTTATATAAGTATTTAAACGATTTTATCAGTACTGATATAAAGTTGATTTATGTGACAAACAATTGTTTGTTCGTAAAGACATCACACCACACTTTGAACTTCTCCTATAAAAGAAATAGTTATGAGCAAATATCTTTTACAAAGGCTTTAACATTTTGCTTGAAGCAAAATTATAGGCGTCAACAATTAGGCGTCAACATTTACAATTACAAAAATTAATAAGATCTATTAGTCGTCATGTCGATCGTAACGTAATGTTGGGCCAAGGCCGAAGCCAGAAAACAATTTGGGGGGAGGTATGGTGGAGGTGGAACAATGGAATTAAACATTAAAAAATGGTTTTACTTCTTCGATCTATCGTTGAAACCATTACTTACATAAAATATTAACACCTTATTACAAAATGTTTAATCTTCTAGCTTTCTTTGCAGCGAACAAATTACCTCCTTGGTTGTGGTGGATTGTCTGACCGAAAGTGGCGCCGCGGTAAATGTTATTTAATATTGTAATTCTTATACCCACTTTAATCAAACTTTACGTGGCTTAGGACCCATAGTCGTATTTTTAACGGTATCGTTACATTCCCTTGCTCGTAGTCACAACTGCTAAAAGTGACCGTTTTTGACACATTACACAGATTATGGGCCCTAAAAATTCTACGTAGTTTTATTAAAATCCTTTTCTATTAACACACATTTCTATTAAATCACTTTCGGACTGTTTAGTCTTTCCTGCCTGACCCAGTAGAGTTTTTAAATAAGTGTGTTGAAGCAGGCAGTGTCGCCAAGATCTTTAATAGTTTGTGAATGTATGGATATAAAGCTTAGGGGTCGTCCATTAATCACGTGAGCCTCGAAAAGGGGGGGGGGGGGGTAGTTGAAAACATCACGAAGTATCACAAGGGGGGACGGGGGGGTGTAGTGAGATATCACGTGTATTAATTTTTTTCGTTGAAAGTGTGACTTTTAACCGAAAACTGTGTGTGATTGTTGACTCACCGTTACCAGGACGATTTCCCCGCCCACCGCGACATATTCGTACTGAAAATTGTTGAGATTATTTTGTACCAAAAAAAATACACGTGATTTAGAGGGGGGGGGGGGGGGGGGGTTAACGTAAAACCTCACCATGTATCACCAGGGGGGAGGGGGGGTCAAAAATTAGCCAAAAAAACATCACGTGATTAATGGACGCCCCCTTAGTTGCATTCTCCGAGAGCTTCAATAGCACATGTTGGTCGTCGTAGTTCAGAGTCTTCCAGCAATTTTATCTGCCACATGTCAACTTCAGCTTTAACAAAGTTCCATTCCAAATATTGTTTTATGGAGCCCTAGTTTCCTGCATAATTACGATAAAGTACTAATTTGTTCTTTTCAACACACATAAGGAATTAAAACGTTGAGAGATGGTAATGTGGCTTTATGCTTTGGAATCTCCACTGAAGCGGATCCATGAAATTATCCAAAAATAATCCGTTGAATGTGTGGACGAAAACTAAGCGTGTCTCTCAACAAGTTTTTTTTAATTTATTCTCATAGTCATAACCATCCAACTTAATTGATATCAAAGCCTATAACAGATAAAAATAAGACCATTAATGGCCGATCACCTTATCTGTGTAGGTTAACAACCTATTACGTCATTCAAGGTTTCACAGCCTTTAGTATAACGCTGATTATTATTTTAAAGTTTACATAGATATTGCTATTATTGCTAGGTGTGAAAATTCATTTTGCAATTTACTGTAACTGTAAGATGCAATAAATTACCTACCTATTTTAAGTTTTTTTACTAAGTACTAAGTAGGTAGGTACTAATATCATTCAGTTACCAAGTATGCATACTTTTGAAAATCTAAGTAGGTAGGTACTTAAATATTGACTGTAGGTAGGTACTAGGTACCTACCTATTTAGGTACAAATATTATGTATTTGAGATGGGTAGATTTTTGTTTTATTGTAGTTCTGATCTGACAGTAGGTATTTATGCTACAAAATTCGTCGACCAACCAAAAACAAATGTGGGCAACCCTACCATCCCTTTCAAAGCAAAATTCAAGCTTCTTAAACATAGTGGTAGGGCTTTGACTTTTGAGCTATTTGTGATCCTTATTAGTTCCAACTTCCAACTACTACCAAGATCAGTATCTGGCAGATTCCTACCCACCACACTGCATTTTACAGTTATGCAACTAACCAATCAAAAGCAATTATACAAATAAGTGGAACAGAACGCTTGTGGCCTCACCTTATCAGGTAATTATTGAATTAGCACCGAATACTTCAGCTTTGAATGACGAAAGCAAAAAAGTAGGCCTGCACATGCAACGGCCACCAAAAACAAACAAAAATAGAGGGGAACCAAAGACAATATGTGGACTGTCATCTACCATGGAAAGCAAATATCTTTTGGCCCATGCAGTAATGATGAAATGGAAAGTCAAATCTTGCTATTTTTGGTTGCATGAAGAAATACTCAAGGGGAGTTACAATACGACACAGAAAACGAAAACTGTCATGGATACCTGCGACCTGCCACGCCTTGCCTTACAGTTGCGTACCAAATGAGGGTGTACAGTACACAAAAAGTAAGAAATAAAGTGCAATGTTGCCAGCATGCCAGTGCATGCCGGCAACATTGCATTCTCCAGTGAGAATGGATCGAAACATACTGAGATAAGGAAAGATCTATAAAACCAAGAACAAGGACATAAGGATTTTATTCTTAGGAGGGAGGTGCAAATTGTACTCGGTTTGGATGGTGGTAGGATTTATTTCAAGTTCGACTGGCTAGCTAACACCATCGTACCTAAGTCTGACGTCATAACAACAATTGAAAATTGTTGTTCCGTCAGTTAGTTACAGGTAAGATAGCCAGTGGTTCTACTTTCCATTAACGGACCACGATTTTGGGGGGAGGGGGTGAGGGGGCAGGAGTAGGGGGAGGGTGGCAACCCCTCCCTAAAGTTTGAAAGTTAGGAGATGGACACTTTTTTTTTAATGGTTAAAAAAAAAACTAAAAATATGGAAATTAAGCAGGGGAGGCTGAAAAAAGGTGGGGAGAGGGGAGGGGATGTACGTACAAAATTACTCATGTAAAAAAGTTGTTTCTGGGTTCATGTACTTACACCTAACATGCACCTCGCTGCGCTCCTCGCATCTATCATGTGACCTGAGGTCCTTTAGTAGTGCTACCAACCTAGTGTGCCGCCATTAAACGTAAAAAATTGCGACACAGGTCTAAAATTACATTTTAAACCTAGAAAATCTTAATTTTTAGATTTCTTTTTCTCGCGCATTATTTGGTTCCTAAACATAAAATTTCGTATACGGGATCTAAATCATGAGTTCTTTACATAAAAAAAATATGAATTCGGAACTCGTGGTCCGCTAATGGAAAGGTGAGCCTAGCCAGTTCCTCAGTGGTAAGGATTCTGGGTGTAGTGCACTTATTTTTGGTTTTATCGTCACTTAACACCTCATGAGGTGAAGGCCAAGCACTATCCTGTTGTCGACACTTGTGGATAAAAAAAAAACAAACGCAGTAAGACAGTACTAAAGTATACATTCTTCTTCGGCGGCTGAACAAATATAGCTGTCATTATCAATATTTACAATACTTTTTACTACATTTTTCACACCATACCACAATTGTAAATGTTCTTTTAACAACCGGCAACCAAAAACAGCAGCTTTATTTTCTTACTAGCTTCCGCCCGCGACTTCGTTCGCTAGGACATTCGAGAAAATCCTTAGGGAACCTTTAGGTAGCCTCGCTAGATAAACATAGAATTCTTTTATCCTGGTTAAAGGTCCCCTAAGGATTTTCTCGAATGTCCACGCGAACGAAGTCGTGGGCGGAAGCTAGTAATATATAAAACACTAGTTGGTTATAGAATTAACCCTACAAAGTTAAATAAGTACCTTACTGCAAGTTCTATGCGAGTAAACAGAGCATTACCAATTTAACCGGGTAATACAGTTATTTGTTTTAGTAACAACAAAGAGGTTTTATGCCGCTGAAAATTCATATGCATTTTTGGAATAAATAAATGTGTAAGTCCTTAATTATGTGAAACAAATATTTATTACTAGCGGCCGCCCGCGACTTCGTCTGTGTGGAAAGTTTTTTTTTCTTTCCCTCGGGAACAATACTTTTTTTCAGGATGAAAGGTACCCTATGTCCTTTTCTGTACCCCTGGCAACGTGTATGTAAAATTTCATGATGATCGGTTCAGTAGTTAATACGTGAAGGCGTAACAAACAAACAAACGGACTTTCGCATTTATAATATTAGTAAGGATTACTTAGAGAAAACTGCAAGGTGGTGGTGGCCTTGCTTCAGATATTAAATGAAAGATAGAAAAATGTGGAAACAAAAAAGATGGAACAAATGCAAAAAAGACATTTTAATAGTCTCATTCATCAATTTTACCACATTGCTGGTAACGTATTGACGTGGAAACAATAGCGTACGAAGTCCTGGTATTCTCAAACAGATAAGAGGTCATCAAAAGAAAATTTATCTATAAGTATTTATGAAACAATGTAAGCATTAGGAAAACGAAAAAAAACTATGTTAAAGTAAGCATATTGCTGAACCATTTATAGCTAAACTCCAAAAATGTTTAAAGAACAAAGAAAAGTCACATTTTCTATAATTTTCAAGGTTGATAAGATGTTCCGTCCGAGCCCCACTAATTGTATCAATCGTGAAAATATGTCACTAAATTCGATGCGTAATAACAAAGTTACCTCGATTTAGAAGCCCGTAGCTGGTGATGGGTGTTGGTGCCCAAAGTGATATCTTGAATCCACTTGAATTGTTCACTTCACAACAATAAATCAAGATAGGGACTTATTTCCATATCACTGTAAAAATGCAAGACATTCGAAACAGAAAAGACAGGACGCAAAGCAAACGCAACGCAAGCGACCGCAAACAAAACATGGGAGAGAGAAAGAGATAGAAGAAAAAAACATAGACAATAAATATGACCAAAGACAACGATCAGCTGTTACTTTTTTCTCAGTAGCAAGCTACGGTCCGCATGGTCATAATATCGATAGATAATGGCGTTTGCAACGCTCGCTCAAGCGCGGTCCGCATTCGATATTATCGTGCTTAGGGACCAAGAAGCTTAAAGCTTCTTGTTAGAGGGAGATTACACAAATCAGTCTGGAATGCAATTCTACCATCAGTCTGGATCACAATTTTACCAACTCTGACTGACGCCAGAATTACGCCAGACTGATACAGGGCTGCCAAAGATCTTGATATAATAAAGTAAAAAATGTTTTAAGATAAATATAAATTTTATTTACCTCGAATATTATGTGGATTATATATAATGGATTTCGAAATGTAAATTTCTTAATTTGATGATCATATTTGGTTGTGGATTTTTCTTGATTTAAACTTAAATACCTTGTTACAAAAAATGTTTTTATAAACCTACCTACGCACCTATGTCTTATCTCTCTCGCGGTACTTAGGAATAACAAAAAATATCAGAAAACATGATCCCGACCTATAAAGTGAATAGAGAGTTTTACCTACCAATAAAACTTACCTATTATTTTTCCTGAGATATCCGGAATCCATATTGAGTTAAGCCTTCCGTTTTTCTTGCGTTTCCGTCTGTCTTACCCTCTTTCCGCTAGGAGCGCCACCTGTTTCCGTATCCTGTTGTCCGTATTTCCGGCAAATGGACGCCATGTTTGCGGCCGTTTATTTCGTCATTATACGTGTTAATACCAGGTAGGAATTACTTGGATTCCGGATATCTCAGGAAAAATAATAGGTAAGTTTTATTGGTAGGTAAAACTCTCTATTATTTGTTCCGTCATCGATATCCGGAATCCATATTGAGTGATGTGTTTGGTTTCTCCTGGTATACGATACGATGTGATGCTATAATGTGTAGTATAAAGGTAAACGAAGTGTGACCTTGAAGTTGTAAAAGATCATGATAAAAATAGACAACAATTTACGTATTCGCTTTAAAATAAAATCCAACTTAACAATTTTGTAACATGTTAAGTAAATTCAGAACTGCATTATGTAGCTTATTCGACAGATTTCATAAAATAATAGCAAATAAAATTGCATTTTGGTAATAATACTAAAATTTCTGTTCTTGTCACCAGTTTCCATTGGCAAAAATCTGATCTATAAAAAGTTTTCTAACCGAATCAATGAAGAAACCGCTGATCGAACAGATCCAGGTGACGCCTCAATTCCAGCCTCCTCGAGGTACAGCTTACAATGGTGAGGGATATTACCTGATAAGGACGCTTGTCTGTCCTAGTTGTGCTCCTTAGACGATATTCAATCCAGTGGTGAGCTCGTAGAGTGCTTGTGCAGCGGTGTTGAACTCGAAGCCATCTTTACTCACCATTTAGTTGGTTTAATAATTGCAGTGTCCGACAGCGGTGCATATCCCTCGAGATTACGGACGAGGCAAAATAGAGTCTCCTCATTAGGCACTGGGCCTGTCTGAGGAACCAACTGCCTTTCTGTTCTGTAAGTGCACTGCGGAGTGCGTAGCACTACGGTTCCGACAGGGACTTGAGTTGCCTCGTGTATCCCAGGTAACGCCTAAAAACTACAGACGTTACGTCGGAACCAGAACAGATATCTCGAAATTGAGACTGTCCGTCCCAGTCATAGTAGTAAAATGACTATTCCTGATCTATAGTTCAAGCCAATAGTAGAAACCATCCAGACACACAACGCAAGTGAACGTTGAGTCTGAGGTGAGGCCTGAGGTGTTCTGCGAATCACTTGGTGACTGAAGCGGAAATACCTGGCGCTGCAGACAGGCTGCAAGGCAGGCATGTCAACTTGTAAACGTGGCTCACCTTGAAAAGCTGCGGTACTGCTGAGCGGTGCTGTTGAGCTACAGAAACAAGCCAGGTTCAGGTTAAATAACTAAATTAGGTAAACGTAACTTTTTCCACTTACTCCATGTAGATGCATATAGGTATGTTTGAATGGTCGACTATCTGCAGTTTGCCGTAAACGAACAGTGACTTTACATGCAAAAATAGAATTGTCTCAAGAACACGTTGCAAACATTCGCCGGATTTTGATTTTATCTCGAAAAACTTGTGGCAGGTTCTGAAGCTAACGTGACATCTGAACAGCTTCTGCTTTAGATCCATCGACCAAGATACTTTGTCCCATTTAGAAGTTACAAAAGGTCATGAGCTGAGTTGAGGTGATGAGACCACGAGTCGAGATGAAGCGATAAGGCCACGAGTTGAGTCAAGACGATTTAGCCTTAGGGTACAAGGTTGGGCGCTAGAAACTATGCAAGCTATAGGTAGGTTGTCCTATCGGCGGAGAAATGCATTGTGAAATGCAGCATCGTGGTCTCGTGCATATAAATATCGATACGAATTGCGACACGACGTGTGTTGCTCTCGAAACAAACAGGACCACCACTGGCTTCCCCTGGGGCTAGAGCATGGTCGTCGTTTTTTTTTTTTTTTTTTTTTTTTATTTATTAATACCAATACCTCCAGCATATGGTTGGAGTCTATATTTTCGGCTACATTCTTTTATATAACTAATAGGTACTTATTTTCTAGTTACATTATAATTTTATTTTTCTTATTTTTCATTTTCTCTTATGGTTCATACTTTTCTTATTTCTATGTATACATTTTTATTTCTTACTTTATAGTTACATTATAATTTCTTTTTAAGCATAGGTAATTTTGCATATACATTTTATTTTCAGATTTTCTATGCTAATCAAGAAATATACAATTATATTTTGTTAACATAGTTTGCTTAATCCTTATTGCGTTTTATTACTCTTATAACTATTTCCTTACAATACCTAATAAATTCATCTCTATCTTTACTAATCATTATTTTCTCTATATTATCTATTTGTATTTTTGTTCCTAGCTTTTGCTCTATATCGTACCTTTCTTTAGTGAACACGGGACATTCGGTAAGTACGTGGGGGACAGTCTCGTCTATATCGGGGTCACATATGCACGATGAGCTCTCCCTCAGCTTGAACCGTTTCAAGTAGTGGGAGAACCCACCATGTCCGGTCATTATTTGTGTTGTCACACCGTCTAACTGCATTTTACGTATTATGCCGTAGGCGGAGACTGCGTTAGGGAAGAATATTTTTGTGGTTCCCGCTGTTTGGCCGGTTACGTATCTATGGTTCCACTCGTTAAGCGAGGCCTCTCTCAGGCCTCGCTTAACGAATGATATCGGACATAAATCATAATCCGGTTTACGTTTTTTGTTAAGTGCAGCCTCCTTTGCCAGCTGGTCTGCTCTCTCGTTACCCTGCAGCCCGGCGTGAGCTTTTATCCAGAATAAAGCTATTGTCTTATTTTGCTGGTGTAACTCGTTCATGTTACTCCTAACTTCCACGGCTAAGGGGTGCAGGGTACCGAGGTTTGTGATAGTTTGTAGGGCTGCCATTGAATCGCTATAAATACCAAAGCTAGCATATTTGTATTTACGGATTTCCCTAGTGGCTCGGCATATCGCCAGGAGTTCGGCCTGATATACGGTACTATATGACGGCAACGCAAGTTTGAGGGCCTTAATTTCGGTATCTCCATTCCAAATGGAGATCGATGCCCCAACCCGGCCCTCAATCTTGCTGCCATCCGTATATATTTGGATGTCAAAGTTACTGTTGTTACTAAGTTGTTCCTCGTCTTTCAGGCTTGTGATTCTCCAGGCGATACGCCTAGCAGGGTGTGGGGCCTCCAGCGCCGAGGCCATACGCTCCACCTCTCCATCCATCAATGTTGGCTGGGGTACCCCTCTCTTGGCTTCATACAATGAAGCCGCTTCGCATATGCGAAGATCAAGAGGGAGTATCCCAGCCAGCAACAGTGCCGAGTTTAGTGATACTGTTCGGTACGCTTTGCACAGTTTTAGAGCAAATCCACGTTGCAATGCTGCGAGCTGTTTTTGTATACCTAGCTTGTTTACGGCCGGTGCCCATGCACTGGCCGCATACATAACAATCGGTTCTATGGTGGCTACGTAGATGGCGCGGACCACCTCGGGATGGAGTCCCCAGCTTACTTTGGCTGCCCTAGCGAGTTGTTTATATATCCCTATTGCTTTTTTGCAGACATTTGTGACATGTGTGTTAAATTTTAGACTGCTGTCAATTGTGACCCCCAGTAATTTAATCTCCCCAGACATGCCAATATCCGTCTCCCCCATGCTCAGGCGTGGTGTGTCGTATTTCCGTTTTCTAGTGATCACCATTGCACTTGTTTTGTGTGGTGCGAACTTTAACTTATTTTTGACACCCCACGCCAGAACGTGCCGAAGAGCGGCATTTGCGCTACCCTCTATGTCCTGAGCGGTCTCCCCATCGAAAACGAGGACAACGTCATCAGCGAAGGCCTGTGCCCAGTACCCTTTAGCTTCTAGATCTTTCAGAAGTGGATCAAGCATTAAATTCCATAGAATTGGTCCACCTATGGATCCCTGGACACATCCCTTGTTTGTTTGTTTTACGACCTTTTCACCAGCATATCTCACCTTAACTCTCCTTTCGCTGAGATAACTATCGATCACTTTTCTGATATTCACTGGGCAACCTTCTTCCGCCAGTCGAATTCTGATTATAGGCCACCAGGCGCTGTCGAAGGCTCCCTCTATATCCAATGACACTAAAGTGACGATTTTCTTGTCATTGAGCTTCGATCGTATTTGCTGCATAAGGTTATAGAGGGAGTCCTCGGTGCTCCTTTGGGGCATGAATCCGTACTGGCGTGTACTGATCCTCGGTAGGATGTGGTGTTTTACCCTGTTCATTAACATTTTCTCAAAAATCTTTCCCAACACTGGTAGTAAACCTATTGGCCTGTAGGATTTTGGGGTTTTGTAGTTGTTTTTGCCCGGTTTGTGTAGTGTTATTACTGTGGCTTCTTTCCATATTGTTGGGAAATGTCCCAGGCTCAGGCATTTATTAAAAAGGTTCAGGATTGTGGTCGGATCTTTACTTATAGCTTGAAGGCAGATGTCCGCGGTGAATCCGTCAGCTCCTGGGGCTTTTTTGGGATTGAAAGAGTTGGCAGCTGTTTCAAGTTCCGTTAAAGTGAACGGTGGATCTTGTTGGGCTTCACCTATTTCTTTGTTTACACCCTCTGCTTTAGTTCTAATATCCCGGTGATAAGGACTATCCTCTTCTTCACGGTCCTTAGGATAGAAGGTGTTGGCGATAAGTTCTGCCGACTCTTTTGCATCCAAAACCCGTCCTCCCTCTTCTAGGGGGAGATCTTCCTCTCTCTTTGTTGTCCTCGCTATCACCCTATATATCCCCTCCCATACCCCCTCCCTATCTTGTTTAGTGCAGAACTTCATCCAACTGTCCACTTGAGCCTTTTTGGCGGCTAGTTCATATTCTTCCTTGTGTTTTATATATTCTCCTATCACTTTTGCTCTTCGAACCGGTGCTGCGCATCGTATCC
This sequence comes from Agriphila tristella, assembly GCA_928269145.1. Classification (NCBI taxonomy): domain Eukaryota; kingdom Metazoa; phylum Arthropoda; class Insecta; order Lepidoptera; family Crambidae; genus Agriphila; species Agriphila tristella. Next base: position 19,547,469 of record OV743445.1, read on the forward strand.
TGTTTTTTCTGGTGGCGACTCCTCTCTTCATCTCCTCGAGCTCCTTGTTCCACCACGGTATTGTGAGGCTTTCAGTGCTTTTCTTTTTGGGCATCGAGCTTTCACATGCTTCTGTTACGGCTTTGGTAAAGTTGCCTATTGCATCATCTAGTTCTGTTTTGTTGGTTATCTGCTCTATCCCTTGTGTTGTGATGTTAAATTCTTGCATTAATTGGCCCAATTTCTCATGAAATTGGGTCCAATTGGCTTTTTTTGTGTTGAATTGCCTCGTCGTTCTGTCAATTTGTGTGCCGCGTGCTCTTTTAAGATGGATATCAAATTTGATAGCATTGTGATCAGAGCTTGTGAGACCCACTTGGACAGTCCAGTCTGCCACCAGATCCAGCATGTCCGTCGAGCATGCAGTGACGTCGACAAAACTACTATATCTTTTGCCGCCTCTTACCGTATCAAAAGTAGGGATATTACCTCTGTTTAAGATATGTAGATCCAGTTCGTCAAGGGCACTTGCCATGGTTTCTCCTTTTTTGTCGACTATAGGGCTCCCCCACCAAGTGTTCTTTGCATTGGCGTCACCACCTATAACCATTTTCCCCGTTTTGGTTTCTTTAATTTTCTTAATGTGGTCCAGGTACCCCTCGATGGGTTGATCGGGTTCGAAGTAATATGAAACGAGGATGACTTTCCAGGCCGTCGTGCGAGCCTCCACCACCATGATGTTGGGTGTGGTGAGCTGGGTGTGCTGTACGATGTCAATGGATGGGTCTAATACCACTATTGCAGCTTTCACAGTTGCAGCCCCTTCATATTGGAACACCCGCATTCCTCGACGGCCTTTCATACACTTGTCTCCTCCCACGTACGGTTCCTGGACCAACATTATGGAAACTCCCCGGTCCTTTGCTTCTAACATTGCCTCATCTGTTGCCAACTTTTTGCGCTGTAAATTTGTTTGTATTACATGGTAGGGGGGGCCATTTACCGAGGTGCCCTTAACACTGGTAGTTGACAGTAGAGCGTGCTATGTGGTCCCACTTCCTACGGACGGGGCAGTCGTCACTAAACGCGTTGTGATTGGTCTGTCTTAACTTGGCGTTTTCACAGTTTATACATTTTGGAGTCATGTTCACCTCATATTCTTTGCAGTCTGACTTGAGGTGAGGACCTGCACAATGACTGCATCGGACTCCCTGGTTTTTGCAGAATTTCCTGCTGTGGCCGTAACCAAGACACTCCGTGCATTGTACCAAGGGTGACTGGTCTTTGACGTATGTTCTGAATACCCCGTCTATACTCACGACTCCCTTATCGATAGCTCTCTTCCAGATGGTTGGGGAGGCACTCATGACGATGTGGCAAAGTTGTGGATTCCGCGCTTTTTTTTCTGTACTTTATTTGAACCCTATCTTCCTCACTGTCGAGGCCAGCGAAGATGCCCTTGTTGTTGTTTCTAAGAGTCGTTAGTACGGATTCATCGCTCTTGTCCTTTAGGACATTTTGGAAGAGTAGCAGCGGGTCCCTGTTCGTCGCTTCCTCGACTGTGAGGTTCTTGTTATTTTTCTCTATCTTTTCTTTGAGTCTATTTCTTTCTTCTTTTGTCTTCAACCCCACTATGACTTTCCTGTCTTTTGCTCTCCGTACTTTAGTTACAGGTATCCATTCTCCCTCGTCTGTCTCTACTGCCTTTCTTATATGGTTTATTACTTCCTCTGCGGTTTCCTCTTCATCCTTAGAAGTTATTATTACCGAGTGCAGCGTTTCCCTCTGTGTTGCTTGTGGTCTTGCATTTTGGTCTTGCATTACTGCACTCGCGTAAGTCATGGGTCCGCTTTGGCTGTCGAAATTTGTACCTACTTTCCTAATCTCGTCCGCCACCATGTCCACCTTAGCTGCTATTTCCTGCACTTTGTCGATCACAGGTTTGCAGATTTGCTGCTGCATAATCGAACCGAGGTCATGAAGCCTCCCCTCGAAACCCTGCTTCATTTCCTCCATACGCTTACACAGTGCGCCATACTGATCTGCACTCCCTTGGTGGAGGGGCTCTGTTGTTTGTCCCAGTGGTGCTGATGTTGGTGTTGTTTTGAACAGCTCACGGGCTACTGGTGCGGGCAAGTCAGTCACTTTTTCCCTCTTTAGCCTTCTTCCTATTTCGAATACTTGAAGTAGTGCAGATTCGGAATCCTTTTCCAGGTGGTTTTTGATATCTTTGCGGCAGTTGTTGTAATCTGCTGCTAAATCTTGAGACTTTTCCAAGTAGGAAACAAGTTTTTGGAGAATGAACTCGACCTGCACATCTTGAAGGTCCGTCCCGGCCAGTCCCCTTTCGTATTTTTTCATAAGGCTGACGGTTTTCGGGTTTCTTCCCGTCATGTTTATTGGCAATTTCGTCGGCGTACTGCCAATACTTCGGGGGGAAGGCGATGCTAATGGGGAGTTGTTTGTAGCTATGTTAGCTTTATTTGCTTTCGTAACTGTTTTGGTGTTTGGTGCCTTTGTCGGCACAGTAGGTTTCGGGTTTTTCGGTGTATGGTGGATCATTTCACTTCTTGTAATAACACTGTATGCTGGAGGTATACGTCAAATTGTATAATTGAACAAGGTTTGTAAAAGTTGTATAATGCTTCGATATTTATAAGAAAATAAACTTTTTGTCCCGTATTTCTAATCTTATCCTTCTTTGCATATGTTTACGTCCTGTCAAAGATGGGTCCGCTCAGGTGTTTGGTAAGTCAAAGTCAAAGTCAAAGTCAAATAAGCTTTATTCAAATAAACTTAATTATTAAGTACTTTTGAATCGTCTATATTTTCCTACCACCCGTTCCAGACTTTTTTAGCTGACAAGAAGAACGGGCGCAAGAAACTTATCAGCTGTTACAGCCATAAGTAACGATATTTACAAACTTTAATATATCGTTACCAGAAAATTACAACAGGGTGACAGGATTATTGGCAACAACATAGACTTATTATATTACTTCAACAAAGTACTTATTAGCAAGTTATGTGTTACATCATTTCCACGCATTTAGATCTTTAAGATAATCATCTACTTTATAATAACCTTTACCCATGAGCGTTTTTTTAACATGGTTTTTAAATTCATGCAAAGGAAGATCAATCACTTGTTGTGGAACTTTATTAATAAAGGCTATGCCTTTCCCCATAAATGAACCTCTAGTTTTTGCAAGCCTAAATCTTGGAACGGCAAGTTTATCTTTATTTCTTGTATTGAACTGGTGAATATTGCTGTTCTTAGCAAATGAATCATAGTGTTTCCTTACATAAACTAAATTATCATAAATATATTGGCCTGCCAAAGTTAAAATATTTATTTCTTTGAACATTTCTCTCAAAGTATCTCTCCGCCGTAGATTGTATATGGCGCGAACAGCTCTTTTTTGGAGTACAAAAATATTTTCAATACTGGCAGCTGAGCCCCAAAATAGCAGTCCATACGACATTACGCTATGAAAATAACTAAAGTATACTAACCTTGCCGTTTCAATATCAGTTAAAAGCCTTATTTTCTTAACAGCGAATGCCGCTGAACTAAGTCTACTTACAAGGCTTCAATATGTGGATCCCATTGCAGTCGAGAATCTAGTGTGATACCTAGAAATTTTGTGCTCTCGATAAACTCGACTTCATCGTCATTCAAATTAATATTTAATTTTGTCTGCTCAACATTAGGTAATGAGAATTTAACACATTTAGTTTTTTTGGGGTTAAGTGCTAAATTATTACTATTAAACCAGTATGAAACTTTAGAGAGGGCACTATTTACTTCGTCCGAACAGTTATTACCTCTGTTTACTTTAAAAACTAAAGAAGTATCATCCGCAAATAGCACTGTTTCACATAAATTATTCGCGTAGTTGGGAAGGTCATTTATATAAATTAGAAACAGCAATGGGCCCAATATTGATCCCTGTGGCACACCCATATTGATGGGGGCTCCAGTAGATTCAGTTCTATTAATCACTACTTTCTGAGTTCTATTGTACAAATACGATTTCATAAGACTAACTGATTTATCAGAGACACCATAATGTTCTAGCTTCTTTAATAGTGTTTGATGATCAACGCAATCGAATGCCTTAGAAAGGTCACAGAAAATGCCAATTACATCTTGCTTTTCTTCCCAAGCATCAAGAATATGTTTGAGAAGTGCAATTCCAGCATCAGTAGTACTTTTACCCTTGGAAAAACCAAACTGATTTTTATGAAGTATATTATTGTATGTGAAGTAATCTAATAATTGGGAATATATAATTTTTTCAAATATTTTACTAAGTGCTGGTAGTATAGATATTGGCCTAAAGTTAGCTGGGTCACTTTTATCCCCAGATTTAAAAAGAGGAATCAATTTACTATTTTTCATTAGATCAGGAAAGACCCCTTCGTCAATACATTTGTTAAAAATAAAAGCCAAATAAGGGGCTAGTATATCAATTATTGATTTAATTATGCTTGTTGACATGCCCCAAAGATCTTCTGTTTTTTTAACATTAATTGTTTTAAAAGCTTTAATGATATCTGCACTATTTATATATTTAAAGGAAAAACTTTCATTGCACTTATCAACACTTGACTCCAGAAGGGAGACAGCGATGTTGGGACAAGCACTAAGAGTACTGGTAGTTTCTACAGGTATTCTAGCAAAGAAATCTTCAAAAACTTTAGCGACCTCATTGTCAGATTCAAAAGTTTGATCACCAGTTTTTAAACAGAAGGAATTTATATTGGATTTTGATTTGCCCGTTTCTTTGTTAATAATATTCCAAGTAGCCTTAATTTTATTGTCTGCTAATTTAATTTTATTTGCAAAGTACTTGGACTTTGCTAAGATACAGACTTCTCTGAATGTTTGTGAATACTTCTTGACAAATTCAATGAAGTTAGGATCACTAGAAGTAGCTTTCTCTGCATAAAGTTCGTATAATTTCCTTCTGCTCTTATATATGCCGGGTGTGGCCCAGTCACTAAATTTCGTACTATCATTACATTTGATGACTTTTTGTTTAAAAGTTTTACTAAATTCAGTTTGAACTATGCTAAATAAATGATTATATAGGTTATTGGCTTCAAAATTTGGTTCTGGTAATGTTTCAATTTTACTTGTGACATTGGTTCTGAATTTTTCAATACAGTGTTTTTTTACTGGCCTACACATTATTTCCCGTTTAGGCGGAACATGATGGTGCTCAATGGAGGCTAATTGTCCACTATGGTCGGATTTAATACAATTTAAAATTGATTTTTCAATGACATTACAGTTACAGAAAATATTATCTAAGCAGGTTGCCGATGTGGGTGTGATACGCGTTGGTTCATTAAAAATATGTAGCAAATTAAATGATTTAAATAGGTTTATGAACCTACTTGACAGTTTGGCTATTTTAGGGTCTAAGATGTCGACATTAAAATCTCCGCAAATTGCGACTTTTTTATTCTTCCTACAAGTTATTTTTAAAACTTCCTCCATAGTGGACTCAAACTCAGAGTAATTCGCTTTGGGGGGTCTATATACGCATACTATAATTATTTGATCAAGTTCCACGCACGATAACTCAACGGTTCGTTCAATTGAGAGGGATACTACATCTCTACGCTCTTTACATTGTAAACTATTGTGAAGAATAATAAGTGAACCCCCTCTTATAGTAGATTTCCTACTAAGCGAGCTAACAACTTTATAATTATCTAAACTTAAAAGTAATTCGTGCTTTTTCAACCAATGCTCAGTAACACATAACACATCAATATCTTCAGAGTTTAAGAATAAGCTTATTTCTAAATCTTTGCCAGAAAAGCCTTGCATATTTTGGTGTACAATTCTTAAACACTTTGGCTTTTCTATTGTTAAGTCAGGGCTAGAGGACGCCTCTATTGTCCTAGATGGTAATTTAAATGTGAAACATTATTATTACTTGAACTAAGTAAAATGTTATAATTATTTTTATTTGGAACAGATTCCAAAGTTGAATGACTAATGTCAATAGTTGACTGCTCAATAAAAGCAGTTGTTTTACTAGCCAGATTATTGGCTAAATGTTTAAAATAAAAAGATAGCGATAATGCTATTTGTCTCCTAAAAGAACTAGGCAGATAGAACTTATCTTTTGTCAAGTAAAAACTATTAAATAATTTATTGATGTCAATTATGTGTAGCTGTTCACTATTATGAAATGCTACCGTATTCAATGTTACGTTCAACTGATACCTAAAGTTATTTTCCATTTGTGACACACTTTTGCAATAAGGGAATGTGAACAAAATCACTTTTTTTACTTTTAAAGACATTAAGGAATTACAATAAGCTATCAGTTGGTGTTTGTTCACATTACCCCTATTTCCTATCAAAATTATCAAATTAGTGTTTTTATTAAATGTTTTTTTAACAATAATTCTCATCAAGTCATCCAAAGTTGATAATATGTGGTAATATGTGAGGTATTGTGAAATAATTTTCCTGGAATGTTATGAAGTGACCCTAAGAGTGTGTGTATATGTGTGAGCGTGTATGTGTGTGTGTGTGTGTGTGTGTGATATAAGTGTGTGTGTGTGTATAGGGGGAGGGGGAAGTGTGTGCGTAAGTGTGTCTAAATGTGTACTTGTATTGTTAGTGTGTGTTTTATTTCAAGTCGTGACCAAAATATAGACGAGACTCAAACAGGTAAGTAAAAACGTATTAAAATTTCTTCTAGAGACGTATCTCTATTGTTAATTATTGATTTGTTGGGCTCTACCCAACTTGTCCGTGTCAAATTTATCTGAGTCTAAGTTAAATAGATAGCACCCCCAGGGTGTTGTCTTGTTACTAATACTAAAATTTTTGGCCAAAAAACCAAAGTTGTTATTTTGTGATGTAGAGTCGTGAAAATTTGACTCTACGTCTCTATCTTATCATAAAATTTGAGGAGGTGGCAAACTACACTCTACTGTGAAAAGCACTATATTTTTACAATATTTTCCCTTAAAGTTATAACAATTTTTGTTAAAAATAAGATGGCGGCCAAAATGGCGGCTCTGATCACGTTTGTTCCTAAAAGGCGATTGTAGCCCTTACTGGGCCCTATTCTCTGACCCCTCACTCGCCCCACTACGACTAATAGTTTCCGAGTACCCGGCGCCGGAAGTTTTCGGAGAAACCGGATAAAGATGGATATCTCGGGAAGTATCGGTCAAACTACCTGGGTAATAGGCATATACAAGACTTATGGTAGACCCGGTTTTCCCCTACCTTCAACCCCCAAAAAGCTATGTAAAAAATTAACCTAAAAGCATAAATAAATCCCAAACCTAAAAATGCAAATGAGGTGTCTAAAAATTGTGTGCACAATGAACAATTATATACAAAAGACAGAACAAAAATAGAACTTAAAACGGAAGTACAATTTGAGGGGGAATTTTTCCACCCTTAACTTAAAAAATTAATAACTCCCTGACTATTCATCCGAAAATTTAAACTTAAAAAGTTAAAGAAAGATATTAGCAAGTACTGTTTTAATTAATAAAAAGAAAATTTAAAGTCAAATAAAAACTTTGAGTAATTAATTTTTCAACTTTTTGAAAATTTTGAAGTCAATTATCTCTGCTGTCTGATGTCCGATTTTAGTGCCCAAAGTATCGCATGGCTCGCCCCGCTGCGCCGCTTTTGATGATTGCCTTCAAATCGCCCGGCCGCCCTGGGAAGACTGACCACGTGGTTTTAGGTTATGTATATTTTCCCTTATATTTCAGTTAAATTTTAAACCAATGAATTTTCACAATTTTTGACGAAACTTTCACACCTTCACAAATAACTTTCGCCACTGTAATCCGATATTCACAACGCAAACACCACTAGATGCGCCGCGTCAGCGCGCAACTTTCGATATATTGTGCGTCACTCTGTGCGCTTTGGATTTACTACTTTTTGATTTTTTACTGCGGAGCGAACGTGGTTTTGATGCTCACGGTACAGCGGTCAACGCGATTCTTTGCATGGTCGTCGTTGCCAGCGGTAACGGGTAACAGGACTCACTCTGGATCGGTTTTATGTGACAGTGCAATCTACTTCTTCATAGTATCGCCCGGGGAAGTACTGAGTTATCAAAGTTACGTTTAGATAATCGAACAGGGTCTGCAGCTGTCTGGTCAGTTCTACAACTTTTGTGGTCCTCGTTCTTCCTTCTAAATTTAGGCAATGATAGTACAGTTACCTGTTTATAGGAGTATATCAGGATGTCTCGGATGCTGTTAGACAGATGTATCGCAGCCAGCTCCTTGCAGTAGAGGTGCCAGTTCCATTGTTTCGTGGACGACTGATCTGGTGCGGACTTCTGTCCTAGTTGTGCTCCACGTCGGATGCGTGCTGAGCACGATGGACTTCGTGTTCACTTGTGCAGTGGTGTTGAACTCGATGCCATCATTACTTACGAATTCATTTCGGCAAGACTGGTTCCGGAAATAAATATGTACGTATGGTTGGAATTTAGGCAGCTGTCGGCTGAAGTATTGCAGTGTCCGACTGCTGTGCCTTTCCCTCGGGATGACGGACGAGGCAAAGTTGGGTCACCCCATTAGGAGCTAGGCCTGTCTGAGGGACCAACTGCCTATCTGTTCTGTAAGTGCACTGCGGCGCGTGTGGCACTAAGGTTCCGACAGGGACTTGAGTTGCCTCGTGAGCCACAGGTAACGTCTAGAAACTCCAGACGTTACGTCGGAACCAGAACAGATTTCTCAAAATTGAGACCGTCCATCCCAGTCGTAGTAAAGCGACAGTATTTCTGACCTGTTGTTGCAGCCACTTGTACGACCGATTAGCCAGTAGAAAATCAGCCAGGTAGATGAAGCAGCGAACGTCGAGGTTCGTGAGGGGTTTTGTAACCAAATTGGTGACTGATGTAAGAATACCTGGCATTGCAGACAGCCCGAAAGGCAAGTTTGTCTGGTAAAGTGTATCAGTAGCTCGGCCTGAGAAAACTGCGGCGCTGTTGAGTTATTATATTAGCAATAGAACATAAGCATCGCTCAAATGTAACTGTATTGTATGCCGTCCAATTGCAGGACTAAGGCAAGTAATAAAGGTAAATGAAAGTAACTTCCTTACATACAAACCCGTTCAGTCTTATCAAACTGATAATTGATCGAAATGATCCGTCCAACCTCAAAGTCAGGAAAAGAGTTGACAGGAAGTTGGATGACGGAACCGCTCCCTCGAACACACAGTGCTAATCATGTCATTTATCTGAAGAGACATTTGATATGATCGTTTTGTTGCAAAACTTGACATTACCAGACATGAGGTGGTTTTAAAATGAAATATTTTGTATATTTACCTTCAGATTGTGGATATGTTTAATGCACCATGCAGTCAGATGTAATAGGTGCCAAAAAGTTAATTTGCGAAAGACCTTACGATTAACCACGAACGGTCGTCAAATCAAGCACGACAATTTCTGCATCTTGCTGAGGAGCGGCAGCAAATCGTCCTGTCCTTGACTGCTTTCGTTTCTGTTGTGAATTTATTGGTCTTACCTTTGCTTTAGTAGCCATGGAATGAAAGAGTTTATTCTTTCAGTTGGTTGTAGGCAGGAACCTTCCTTCTGGGACCACTACTAGTACAAAGCCTGCTGAGGATGCCTCGACTAAGTATCAGAATTAGAATTGACTATAAAAAGCGATAAGCATAATTAATACCTCTGCACGGAGCAGATAAGGCAACCCAACCAGGCACTTAAATAATCATAAAAGATTTCAAGGAATAATTACGTTATCATCATCGTTACATTATCTTTTATAATCCTCATAACACAGGCTGACCTCATATGAGAGCAACTCAATATTGCAATGTAAAAGTGTTTTTGAAAATAAATGTTTTTATTTTATTTATCATTACAACCCTCCTATATTCCACCGCTCCTTGGGTAGGCCCCCGAACAAGGTGGACCGACGATCCGGCGCGCGGTCGCGGCGCGAACATGATGAACTCTGGTCATGATGAACATGATGACTGCGACGCACTTGCTTTTACTTGACGATTGCACTTTTTTACTTTTAATCGCGAAAAAGAGGGCAAAATAACTAAATTTAAAATAGGTAAAACTCCCGTAATATTTCTTAGACGTGTGAACGCTACGAAAAACGACGCTATAATGACGAAATAAACGGCCGCAAACATGGCGTCCATTTGCCGGAAATACGGACAACAGGATACGGAAACAGGTGGCGCTCCTAGCGGAAAGAGGGTAAGACAGACGGAAACGCAAGAAAAACGGAAGGCTTAACTCAATATGGATTCCGGATATCGATGACGGAACAAATAATAGCTATTTTTGTGTAATTAATGGGACCATCCACGATACTAGGAATTGGACGTGGCCATAATGAAAATGTTAATGATGTAAATACATAAAGTACCTACTTATCCTGACGTACAGACATCATATCCTGAGAATTTTGTGCTTCTGGTATAATCCAAACCCAAGTTATGAGGGTTAAGCGGTTGGGGGATTAAAGTCCAATTTCATAATTTTGTTGTTGTGTGTATACTAATACTAGCTTACATACCAAATTTCAGCTTTCTAGGACTTCAAGAAGTACACTATAGGTTTTGATGATCATGAGTGAGTCAGTGACGAAATCGGGGTTTTTAAGATATCAATAAAATCTATATTATGAGAGCTATGCAATTGAAACTGTATGTTTAATAAATTTACTACTGACATCATATCCCGATAATTTGGTTTATCTGGTATATGTACTCCAAACCCAAGATATGAGGGTTCAAAAAAACGACGAAGCGCTTCTAGAAAAGGTAGGTAGTGCCCTTGAGCTTCGCTTGGACGTCTTGGCGGGGGCACAACCGTGCCCCCAGATAAAAATTGTCTTTGAGTCTCTGGTGTGCGGCTAGTCGCTCGACGACTCGAGTCGCCCAGCGACATTCGATCAAAATTAAAAGCGCCATCTAGCTTCGAATAGATTTAATAAATGAGTATCTGAAGGTCGAAACAAATTATCGGACGCGGCTTACTGCCGCGGCTGATCTGAGGTGTGCAAACTATCGGATACGTCCGCGACCTACTACATCCGATAGTTTGCACACTTCAGATCAGCCGCGGCAGTAAGCCGCGTCCGATAATTTGTTTCGGCCTTAACAATACCAAACAGCACCACCATAGTACTACTGCTTTTGTTGTCAAAAGTCTAGTCCTCGTGGCGACATCTATTAGATTAATTTGTAACAACATACAATTTGGGCGATGTCTACAGCTCACTGAGCCACTAGTTAGTATTGATTTACCTACTATAATTTTATTTTTAACCTACATAATTTATTATCTAAAAACATAGTTAAAGTATGCCTAAATAGAGTATTTTAGCGAAGGGATACCTAGTACCTCTATTGCTGTCATTGATTTTAAAGTAGGTACACCATCACAAAATAGAGTAACTACAATAGGTACTATACAATTTTATTTAGAGTAGAGGTGGCAGCCCTAAAATACAGTGACTGTCGCGGCTGAAGGGTGACAAGATCGAGCGTTTAAAATACGGGATTTAGGATTAAAATATGGGACAATTCATTATGTATGGTTCTTTTTTGGAAATCTTTTTATCGGGCTTAACAAATGACTTATTTTCTATAGTTATATTTTTTAAATAATTTTCCTATTGCATTAAAATAAACCGCACTCCCCGCCGAGTGCCACTGCATCGCGTGAGAGGATAATATGCTCAAATACGGGATATTTTATTTTTCCGTATTGGTTTTACTAGATAAAGGAACACGCTTTAATTCATTGATGAAAAACGTGACGTCCCGAGAAATACAAGACGTCTGGTTACAATAGGCGACAGACTGATGGTAGACTGATGGTTTACCATGATTCAAAATTCTAACCAGACTGATCAAAAATCAAAAAAAAAAATCAAAATCGTTTATTTGCTCAAAACATGTGTAAGGTTACTGTATAAATTACTTTAATTATTATTCGCCATGAACCATGTAGTATACTAAATTTGTATGTTTATTCCATTAAAAGTACTTAAACGGTAGTTGTAGTAATCAGGCGACTGCAGTGGCCCCTACCACGCCACGCATAACTTATAAATATGCGGTGACAGGGTAGAGGAGCGCTCAGTCGTGCTCAAGTCGTCACAGTGAAAGGTTCAACGGTGGAATAAGTGTTAAGTAAAGTCGTAATATCAGGAAACTTTGATGAATTTGTCGTGACACGCTATTCCTGCTGGAGAGATACCACTGCTTAAGGTCAGGTATTAGTGTATTATTTTTCAATACTGTTTAAATTGGTAATAGTTCTACTTTCCCATGATATCGAGTAATTGTATTCTGTGGAATTCTTGTTGAACATCAAAAAAACCATTATACATTGATGCAATTAAAACTGTAACTTTTAATTGCTGGTGATGTTTTATTTAACCCCTTTTAACTTCAGAAGTGGGATAAACGAGTAGATTCCTTAGAATTCTCGCTTATCCTGCCCGCACAGAATAAATAAAATAGAGAATTCCACCTAAGCATACTATGGGGATAACTAGAGAGAGAAACTATGTATAGAAATCATTAATTTTAAAAGATTTTCATTTTAGTAATTCTTAAGTTTTTTTTTTGCTTATTATCTGTAACTATTCAGCTTAGTGCTCAGAGGCGGATTACGTATCATTTTTCACTCTCTCTCTCGAAGATAGTTTTCTCTTTTGATGACTTTTTATTACAATACGGGTTTAGTTTTAATGAACCGTTTTGTTGATACTGATGTGATACTAATATTACCAATATAACAGTTAAAGTTAGAAAATAACTGTCCTTTTAAGATCAATTTAGCATTTTTCATCCCTGCTGTCTCTTTGCATTGAATACAAATAGTATCACGTAATTGTATTAATCTTATTGTATTAATCTATATTGTATTAATCTTATTGTATTAATCTATTAATGTATTAATCTTAAAAATATATAAATGGATGATTAAACCATTGTTGAGTATATTATTTACAAAAGTCATTGAACGTAAAGAACTGAAATATAATTATTGAGTATAGACTACGGATTCTGTACAATCATATTTAACAATTCAGTTGCCCAAATTAATATGATAAGACTATTCTAGATTTATTGGGTGACTAATAGTGATTAATTCCATAAAATTTTGTGTAAGTTTCAGCAATGAAAAATTCAGATCGGAAATTGGAAGTTGAGTGCAAGACTCATTGTAACAATACTGACTTCAACTGATGCTGGCGAGCGACCACTGTGGTGATTCATAAAAGTAATAAATGGGGAAGCAGAAGGAAGCCTGAAGATTCGGGCAAAGCTGCAAGTATATCGTATTATTTATATGTTTTAAGATGCGGCTGTGAGAGCGTAAGGCATCATCCTTAAGAGGCCGTACAACGCTGGAAGGAATTTTCATTGTAAGAATTATCGAAATTATTGGCATTATCGTTTTTATTAATAACGAATAAATTATTTTCTTATTTTGGAAAACTATTTACAAAAAAAAAATAACTTGACAGCTGGCTAAGTTTCTTTTTAATTGAGTTTCTAGAGTAAAGGTCTATTACTGGTTATCACATTTTTAATTGATAACGAATAAACTATTTCTCATTTGGAAAACTGTTGCTAAAAATAACTAGAGAACTAGCTAAGTTTTTTTTAATTAAATTTCTAGACTATATGTCTATTAATTGGTTATCAGTGTTATCACAGTTAAATTCTTCTTAACTTTTAGGATCGATAAATCTAGTAATACCGTGTAATCTTTGTTCAAAATATGTGTTTGACGTTGTACGGCCCCTTTACTAACGACGCGAGTGAGGGAGTGGAAGAAAGACCCTAACATACAAGGGAAAAGCCACAAGCGCTCGTATGTCGTATATTAATATGTATAATTTAAGACGCAGCTGTGAGAGCGTAAGACGTCCGTAGTAAAATATTCGGATGGCGATATTCTGAGTTAAGAAGCGGACGCCTGAAAGTCAGCCAAAGTCGCAATCATTCATGCTGGTTTATACGATATCAAGAATCAAAACTCATACGCTTGAGAGAGACTTCATCAATTAATATACTTATTTGAAAATAATTGCAAGAGGTTAAGAGTTAATTTCAGTTAGTTTTATTAATTATGTTTTAAATATAGCAAAAGTGTGTATTATTTACGCAAATGCTTATAGAGAATAATACTTATAATTCGAGGATAAATAAATGATCCTAACATTTTAATAGCCTTAGTTAGACTATAACTTTTCTTTGACATGAAGCTTGCTTCTTAATATTTTATTTATCAAATTTATCAGAGCATTATCAAGTGAATGCAATTATATCATAATATGTTTATACATTGTCTGCTGTAAGAAATAAATACCTAACTAAGTAATAAAATCATCTAGGGTAGGATTGACTTACGAGGCTTGAATCTGATAGCAATCTTTATGAAAATTTTTCGACTTAACTTATTCTAAATTACTTACCTACCTGTTTGTATTATTTAAACATTTTGCTATGTTAGATGGACATAGTATAAATAAGTTCATATCAAGCTACTACATTAAGTATGTAGCGTGGAAAAAAAGCTGTTTAAGTATTTGGTTTTTGAACATGCGACTCATGCAAGTTCGCTTAATTTTGTTCCACTTAAAATATATTTTTTTCTTAACTCTATTGTTTTACAAGCAAGTGAAATTATTGCGAAAAACCTTAAGGTAATTTTTAACAAGTTTTCTAGATTATAATATTATTATCATTTCTATTAAATCTAAATCATCATATTGCTTTATCATCATTATTGTTTAATCTATCACTAAACAATCATGTTTTATTAAGTATTACTTTATTTTGATGACAGTAAATTATTAATTGCTGTGTCCTATGATACGAAGGAGAAAGTCTATAGTAGATTCTTTCAAAGTCCTGTTTACTGTTTTGTTAATATTATTTTTCTTATTTAAAATGATATATATTGATGCGTAAAACGAACAATAAAACCAGTAGAAACTTAGATATTCTAAATATTTGCAACTCATAACTTATCCATACTTACTTGAAAAATCCCTAACATGTCCTGGGTTTGCTGGAACCTGCAAGAAAGCTATCTGACGGCTAAATCCACTTATCCTTACAATGATTTAATTAATTATTCCTCTGCAACACTTTTTTGAGTACAATAAAGAGCAAATAATTAAGTATGCTGAATGTAAATCCTCTCTAAATGTATTTACCGCAAGAGTCCAGCCAAGTATTATTGCCAATTATAGCTATACCTACCGTTTTATAAATATAGTAGCAATACAATTTCAAATATTATTCTTATTAATTTTACTACACTATGATCAGCTTATGCATCTGTTGCCAAGTCCTTTAATGAGTAATTAATAAGTCATAGAATATGATGCCATTTACAATAGAGTATTGAGCGTATATATTGTTAAATGGCCATGATGAGCAATGACCTACTCTACTAAAGTTTACTGGTAATAAAAGAACAATAATAAAATTCATTTATTTCAGATAACAATAATTAATCCAATTTGATGAAAAAAAATTTAACAAACAATAAATAAAAGAAATAATTACAAATAAATCCTAAAATAAAACTATATTCATTATACACATTAATACAACAGTAATTTTACTATACTTGATATTAATTCTGATTCTTTCTTCACATATAATATTGAAAAACAAAACTATTGTCCTTTTTATTTCATAATTTAATATGCAATAAGCAAATCACTTACATATGTTTTGTATCGATTTTTTTTCTGCGAATAGTGCTATTTAAATACTGTGTGTTAATATTTCAAGATAATAAAATTACTGTGGAATTACATATTTCTAAAGCTTTTATAGGTGGTAAGTTTAGCCTTATAAAGTATCTTTAAATAAATCAATGTACATGAATTATCTAAGTACTTGTTACAATATTATTTTTTTGTAATATGAAATAAAGAATTTTTAAATGAAAAAAAGAAATAAAATTTCGTAATAAATGATACAATTTCTAGACAAAATAATTATTTTCGTATTCATTGCACTTTATCTCCGATAACGCATTATTATAATTTTAAGTTAATCAAAAAATAATTTTCTCACATCAGTCATGTAGGGGTAACTTGACTTGTTATTACACCCCTCGCTTTTTGTTGGTGCTCTAAAATTAACAAAAAAAAACTATAATATTATTCAATAAATTGTGTTATGAAAAGAACTCAATTATTATGTTTTGGAATACTATCTTAATATTCAATGAGAATTTAGAACCTTATTTTCAAGATCATTAAATGTGTTCTATTTAATCAAATAATGGAAATAATGAAGTAGGTATTCTAAAATTGTAGTAGGCTTCAAAAATTGGCCCAACTCCAATAGTCGAAAATAAAACTTATAAGTTGTACCAGTGATTGGTGAGAGCATGCCAATATTTTAATAAAGGTGCTGAGAATAATACCTATAATTTTATTAACTGTTGCCTGTAAATTATTTGCGTAAGGTGTACCAGTAATTTGATCGGTACATGCCAATAATAGGGTGAAGGGTACCGATGAATGGTCTATTTATTTATACATATGACGGTGTATGTATGGTGGAATATGTTAAAACGACATACATACAAAATACTAAAAAAAGGAGTATCTGTATTGTGTATTGCGCGTAACACTCACAATATTTATTTTAAATAATGTTACTAGGTATAAGTTTTTGTATCGGATTGCTCTAAATACCAATAATTGGGTAATTTACCCTGCTTTTCTTATTTGAGAAATTCCAGGCGATCCATAAACTAGGTGAAACTCTTCACAAAACATTTAATTAATTCTGTAGTCTCGCGCACGGCCCTGGTGATGACAGTGCTCCTCGTTAAAATGAAACTATAATAATAAAAATAATAAAAAACTTTTATCATAATATTTCTTGTTCCTCGTGACTGAGGGTTGCGATAGAATGAAGTAACTAGGTACTTAGTACGACAATTCAATCTGCGTTTAGAACACATTAAAAACTTAAAGCAGATAGATAGTAAGGGTGGTGCTTGTGTGGAATTGTAGCTAATTACTTTTGTACATTGATTGATAATATATAATATGATTTGTATTTGGACTCTGTGTGCCAGCTATGGGAAGTAAGATTTCCAAAATACTGATTACTAAAATTATTCATTACATAGTGTTTATTCTGATTGAGTTTTAAAATGTGCAGTTATATTCGAGGAAAGTACTTCCACATAACTTACTGTGTGTAGTGGAGTCACTTCTACGACATCTAAGCTCCTCTTTAGTACTTATTACATTTACATATCCATTGTATAGGGAAGTATGCTAATGCATATATCTAAAAAAAAGGTTAACCAGGTTAAATTAGTAAGGGTAAATTTTAAACCATTACTAATTTAAATGACCTTCAGAATACTAAGTAAATATTTTTTACCTTGCTGTAATGTAGGATACCTATATTTTTATAAGTTCAAGAAGTAAAAAAAAAATACTCTTCCTGAGTTGTGTCGCAAAATACATAATAGTACAAGTGTTATGTACAATAACTTCTAAAAGGAAAGAAAACTTTTTCCATTTTGATGATTACAATTATTGGATACCATAATAGTTGATGACATGTATCACTGAAACATGCTTTTTCAGTCACTGTGTTATACTAATTGGAGCACTGGGTGCACCCCAAAGTTATCTTAAGCCAAATTTTATGAAAACGTATACTCCATGCAATTAACGCTGCCCATAGTCATATCATAGCGCCGCCCCGCGCGCCGCTGCGAAAGCAACTCTTTCATTCATTTTTTTATTAAATGGTATTAAAACTATGAAAGTTGTTCAAGCATTACATATGGTATGAGAAAGATATTACATTCAATTTAATGATATATGTATATACATATTTACAGAATATTTACAGCTGAGCTGGTTGCCTTTTTGGTTACCGTTACATAATAATACCTTACGTTTAAGTATCCTATAAGTGAATGTTTTTGTAAACCATTTTGTGTGTAAGTAACCGAATAAAGTTTTATTTATGCATTCACTCATTCAGAAATTGTAACATTAACTTCTAATTTAATGATGAGCCTTTTATGGCAATTTGATGACTTTTTGTTGATTGTTAGTAGGTATTTTTCTAAACTAAGTTTGTATTGGAGACAAATATTGAAATGCTTACACATAACTAATTATTCTGAGACTTAAGTAAATAAAATAAGTTTGCAATAGGTAATGACAAAAAAATATATATTTCTAAGTTTGCAATCTTTATAATTCGATGCATTGCAAATTAACTTTTTCGCAATTCATTTAGAGTATACATCAATTTTAAATAAATTTCTAAAGTATCTTTTAATTATATTATTGAATTTTTATGTTAACAATATATGGTCGAACAAGCTACTGCTCGTGTTTATAACGTGCCCAGATGAAATGCCATATGGCTATATTTTTATTGATGCTTACAGAATTGTATTGAATTGTATAGTTAAAATTAAGTTAAGTAATATAATTATGTTAATTTTCACTTTATATACCTACCATTTCTGTTATAGGATGTTTTCTGAATACCTACTTATAAATAAATAAAAACGTAATTACGCTTTGTGTCATGCAATAAATATGTGTAATGTCATTAAACAATAATTATGATCTCCGCAAGAATGCGAAATATTTTGTTGGAATATTGGCTGCTATTTTTTCTTCTAATAAAATGATGTTTTTTATTTAATAATATTTTATGACTATTTTTTTTATTTTTTTTTTATTTTATTTTACAAATCTTCGGAAAACTTACAGCTAGGTTAAAATAAAGTAGGTCATTTAAATAGTTATTGAAAGCAAATTACAAGTTTCCACATATAACATATAGTAAATACAAAGATTGCCTACGAAAGGATAGAAAAAAAAATACAATATAAACCAATTGTTAATTCTTAATTTGGTGTTTGTTAGTGAAATAATGCCAGATAGCGTAGCACTACACTAATTACAGTTAGTTGTTCGAGAAGTATACATTACTTAATAGTCGCTTGAGCTTGTTACAAGGAGTGTTAAAAAGATCTATGTCAAATTGCTTTGCCACCGTGTTAAAACATTTGCTCGTTCTTATAAGAAATGAATTTTGCCTATAATTAGTTTTGCTTGGGGGAACGTGAAGTATATTAGGCTTACGGAAGGAGGCTACTGGAACTCGCAAACCAATGCTACTTAGGAGTTCAGGACAGTCAACGACGCCGCTCGCTATGCCAAGTAAGTACGATACATCGGCGATGCGTCTTCTCTCTACAAGCGGTAGAAAGTGGAACCTACGGCATCGCTTATCGTAATTATGAATGTAAGTCTTGGATTTAAACTGCAAGTATCGTAAGAACCTTCTCTGGATCATTTCAATCCGCGTGTCGTATAAATTGTAACAGGGGTTCCATATTTGAGAAGCGTATTCTAAATGACTGCGTACATAAGCACAGTATAGTATTTTTAATGTTTTTACAGAATTGAAATCGTGTGACATCCGCATCACAAAACCGAGTGCCTTAGATGCTTTAGCAACAATTTCATTTATGTGACTATCAAAGAGCAGTTTGCTGTCAAAGGTTACTCCTAGGTCGCGTATGGTAGAAACTCTAGTGATATTAACGTCTAAAAGCTTGTAGGATGATAAAATGGGTTCCGGTTTCCGAGAGAAAGTGCAGACATAGCATTTGGAAACGTTTAGGTCGAGTTTGTTGATCTGGCAGTAATGTTCAAACCTTGTCAGGTCCTCCTGAAGATGCTGCGCATCTAGAGTTGAGTTGATGGGCATTAGTACCTTCATATCATCGGCGTACATAATGATTTTAGCGTAAGTGAAACAAGACGAAATATCATTTATAAAGATGTTAAAGAGTAAAGGTCCTAATATTGAACCTTGAGGCACGCCCGATGGTATAAGCATGGGAGAAGATGTGTAGCCGTTAAGTACAACAGTCTGGCATCTGTCTTTTACATAAGAGGAGAACCATCTAAACAAGTTACCCTTAATACCCATGGCGCTCAGTTTACGCAAAAGTATAGTGTGGTTAATACGATCAAAACATTTGCTATAGTCCGTGTATACTACATCGACCTGAGACGGTACAGACATGTGTTTTGCTAGGAAGTCGCTACATAAAATAAGGTTAGACGTGGTTGATCTGCCCTTAATAAAGCCGTGCTGTTCCGGACATAGCGATTGCTTGACTGATGCGTAGACCTGTTTGTAGACAATTTTTTCCAGTATTTTGGCGAATAAGCATAATTTTGAAATCGGTCTATAATTAACGACTACATCCTTAGGCCCCTTTTTATGAATTGGAGTAATAAAGGCGGATTTCCAGATTTCAGGCACAATGCCTTCACTCAGTGATCGCCTAAATAAAATACTAAGAGGGACTGTAAGTGACTCACAACACCTCACAATAAAAAAGGCTGGAATATTGTCAGGACCAGGAGATTTATTTGTGTCAAGAGAAGCTAATAGTTTCGAAACATCAGCTGTGTCGACTTCAATGTCACCAATGTCACAAGAAGAGTATGCTCCGTCGTCGTCGAATGCAGGAACGGTCCGAGTATCGTGCGAGAAGGTGGAGTGAAAGTAATCACCAAACATACCACAAATAGCTTCACCATCTGCCGATGTACGCTGTTCATAGTGGAAAACAGAGGGATACGTGTTATGTTGATTCTTCATTTTCACGTACGACCAGAACGCTTTAGGGTTGGATGAAATAGACTTTTCAGTATTGGAGATGTAATCATCAAACATTGATTTTTCTAAAGATCGATAAAGATAATTGACTGGATGTACTCAGAATTATATAAGTAAAATTACAAAGAGATTGTTTCACGCGATGGGACTCGCTCTAGCAGGATGGCCGACTGTAAGGTTACTGTATAAATTACTTTAATTATTATTCGCCATGAACCATGTAGTATACTAAATTTGTATGTTTATTCCATTAAAAGTACTTAAACGGTAGTTGTAGTAATCAGGCGACTGCAGTGGCCCCTACCACGCCACGCATAACTTATAAATATGCGGTGACAGGGTAGAGGAGCGCTCAGTCGTGCTCAAGTCGTCACAGTGAAAGGTTCAACGGTGGAATAAGTGTTAAGTAAAGTCGTAATATCAGGAAACTTTGATGAATTTGTCGTGACACGCTATTCCTGCTCGAGAGATACCACTGCTTAAGGTCAGGTATTAGTGTATTATTTTTCAATACTGTTTAAATTGGTAATAGTTCTACTTTCCCATGATATCGAGTAATTGTATTCTGTGGAATTCTTGTTGAACATCAAAAAAACCATTATACATTGATGCAATTAAAACTGTAACTTTTAATTGCTGGTGATGTTTTATTTAACCCCTTTTACATGGTATAAAAGTTGATAAATTTTTGAAGACTCACATGTTTTGCCAAGGTTGTGGCATGCAAATTATTTATATAAAATGTTCAAATACTTAAATGCTACTAAATTAATTAATTAATATTTATAAACTTTTTTGTCAAAAATTCGTTAATAGAATAAAAATTGTTGTCACAGAGCCAATTATATAACTTTTTTTTAAATAGGTTAGTATTAAGTATTTTTATGTCAGCAGGGATTTTATTATAAATGTTAATGCACATAAATAAACAACTTTTCCTATATTTGGCTGATTTTGGGAAATCTCTTAAAACAAGCCTGTGGTCCTTTTTAGTCTGGTGTTTATGTCGCCAGCTTTGGTAAACAAGTCTTTATGTTTATTTACATTGAATTTATTTGATGGTAGAATTGCATTCCGACTGATCGTGTAACCTCTGTCTTAGGGACACGAGAAATGTATCGATTCTTTGTGGTAGCGAGTACCTTAGCTTTCGATACGGATACTTTTGTACTCGATACTTTGCGTTCGATGCACTGACAATTGACATCCATTATACACAAGGACAGACGAACGTCACCAATCGTTTTTTCCGATTTGAAAATCGCCATATTGGCGCTGAGAGCAGTAGATTCTATCCTATGGCAGTAGTGAGTGTACACTGGAACTAATTAGTTCCAAGTACACTCACTACACTGCCATAGTAGAATCTACTGCTCTCAGCGCCAATATGGCGATTTTAAAATCGGTACAAATAATTTCTGTCATTTCATGACAATAGCCTGTCCAGCGTACTTGTATAATGGACGTCAGTGGTTCGATACCTTTATTCAATGAGTACTTTTCAACAGGTATCGTATCGAATAAATCTCAGAAACAACACATTTAAAACTTGTGATGTGACCTTACGGCTCATGCACGTTTATGGCAACGACATCTAGTTCAATCGTTCTGAATCTTCTAAGTAATCAATAAAAAATTCAACTTTGTTTATGAAAACGCCATCTAGTTCAATCAACTATAAACTTATTATAAAACCCGAAATCGTTCATTTCGTTTGGGACAGGTCATCGGTTCATTCTTCGGTCATTCTTCATGTTCGTTTCGCGATTTGTTTTTCTGCTACATTAATGTTTGTCATCGATCTGTTAGGCCGGAAAACCTTGGAGTCTTTTTAAAAAAAGAAATAAACTTTAACTGTAAAAAGATTTATTTAAAGAATTAAATTGGCCTTCAGATAATTAGTGGATTTTAATAAGTTTTGTGGAAACAACCACACCGGTCGCGGGATATGGGTAGACTGACTCGAAGAGGCAGTCGCCGATACTCGTGGGTGCCCAAATTGCTGCATCAGCATAAAACTGTAGATTCAGCAATTTGGGATACAATTTTTGGATATAACACCTCCCCCCTTAAGAATAAACTTCGGGTTAGTTTTCCGAAGTTTATTAAAACTTTACAAATCTATTTCATAATTTTGACTGAACATGAGGGGATATCGAGATTTGATCCTGATTCGGATGTTTTAGCAATTTCCTTTTTTCTAAATAAAACACTATTACTGATAAGGTGGTTGTTTCCGCGTTTACAAAATAGAACACTTATTTTATATAACATAAAACTTACAATAGCTAATACTATCACTATAGTTATAACAGAATAATGAGTACTGTATTTTACAATGTGTGGGCTCTGTTGTATTTTATCTATATCTATTACAATATCTTTTAACTTGTTATTTTCTAAATTAATATCTCTAAGTTCAATATTTTTTAGTTTTTCTAAATGCCAATTTTCCATTACAGAGTGGAGTTTGTTTAAATTGCAACATGTATCATTTATAAGACTAAATTCTGTAAACAATACAGGTGAAGTGATATTTAAAATATCATTCTGGGTAAATAATACAGTACTTTTAGTATAACCGGTACAATATTTAGGTAAAGACAGAATTCCGACTCCTCGAATGTTAATCTCAAAAGATTTCTTATCTAAACAATCTAAAGTTAATTTTACAGAATTTGATTGAACAAAAATCCATTTGTTATTTGATATCGGTTGCCATAAGTCTAGTTTGCCAATTATAAATTTAGTTTTACATTCATTCGGGATTTTGTTAACAACTTTTATTAATAAATCACTCTCACAACTAGGTTTTACGTCAGACACATATAAACTTGGTACTTCACAAATATAATTGCTAGGATACAGTACATCACATTTTATTAAATTTTGTAAGGTATTATATTTAGTATTATCTTTACTTAGTATAATATATTTTGCATTCGGAATTATAAGACTAAAACTATTAAGTTCACTTATGTTATGGGGTACAGGCAAAGATGTAGTTTGGAACAACTTATATTCGTCGATAGTAACTAAAGGGATTTGTAATATAAATACAATTTTATTTCTTACATAATAACACAATACGTTAGATATTCTTTGGATAATGTTTATAGTATTAATATCTAATTGAATCGGTAGTTGCAAATTGTTCGGAAGGTGTTTATAATTATTAGTTAATTCTTCTTGTAGTTTTGCAGGTGTTATTACTGATGGGTGAATGATGTTCTGACTAGTCAACATGACGGCGTTAGTTACATCTTCTACTTGGAAAGATAAGGTAAGTAGTGCTGTTTCTAGGCTATTAAATATAAGGTTTATTTCAGATTGCGTTTCCAGAACATTGAAGACACCAGTTATGTTTTTAAGTTTCAAGGTAAGTTTCTCAATAGCTTGATTCATTTTTGCTTCATTTGTTTTTATTTGGTGTAAGGTTTTATTGTAAGAAGAAATTATAGAAGAAGTAACCAGGATATTCTTTTTCATTAGCGATGCTAGCTTCTGCTGATCGTTTTGTATTATCTCTATTGCTTCATTATATTTTAGCCCATCATTTTCATCTAGGTTACCGAATATTTGTTTAATAATACTTCCTATTCCTCCTATCCAGGCGCCACGTTTCATCCTATTCTCTAGCAAATGAGAAACAGAGTCGAACTGTTTTATTATATCATAATATCGTGTCGTTAGTGGATCCAGAATATTTTTGCATTCTATCTCTTTCATAATTCTAGCTTGCTCACATAGGAATTTAACTGTTCTTAAAGCTAAATTTATATTATCTAGATGTATATTAAAATGCGAAATGTCTACGGGCATTACGACATTTAACCTATTATTCTTAATTCTAACAGTACCTAAATAATCAAAATGTATTCCAGGCCCTGATGTTATCTGTTGAACATCATCTTGAATACTTTGGGACATTACCCAGCAAAAACCTGCCACAGCGACTCTGAAATACGATATTAATATAATTATATTCTACTTACTTGTTTACAAATGTATTATGTATACTATATTTAAATCCTATTTTAACTACTACTACTATATTACTACTTCTTAAACATTAACTTCTGCTAGTTTAAGTTCGTCATAGTGATACTTGACGTGTCTTCTATTTATGAGTAAGGTAAGTGTATTGTTACCGTTGATTTTAACAACTTTATAGGGACCTTTCCATACTGGAGATAATGCTTTGCGGAGACGCAGATGATTCTTAACATAGACCATGTCCCCTGTTTTATATTTTACTGGACTTGAGCGTTTATCGTAATAAGTTTTTGACGTCATTTTAGATTTTAATATGTTTTCGATGGCTTTTTCTCTTGAAAATTGCAGTCTTTGTTGTAGAACACGAACATAATCGCTGTATGTTGATTCTAAAGCAGTATCATAAACAGAAGAGGGAATAAAGGGTTTGTGCCCGAACAGTAATTCGTATGGAGTGTAGTTGGTTGTGCTATGGACGGTAGTATTATATGTTAACATTGCTGTGTAGACGTAGCGGGGCCAATTACTTTGATTTTCATTGACGAAAGATTTGAGATATTCTTTCAAAGTCGAATGGCTCCTTTCCAGAGCACCTTGGGTTTGTGGGTGGTACGGAGTTGACCAAAGCTGTTTTATTTTGAGAAATGAGCAGGTTTGTTTGAAAAGCTCAGCTGTGAAATTAGTGCCTTGGTCAGTCAAGATAGTTTTTGGAATGCCAAATTGAGAAATGAAATGGATAAGACATTCGGCAGTTTCTTCTGCCGTTGCATTTGGCATTGGGTAACCAGCAGAGTACTTAGTCAGGTCATCTTGGATTGTTAGGATATATTTAAGTTTATTACCACCGGCTTCATGTAGAGGGCCTACAATGTCTAATGCGACCCGTTGAAACGGTTGCGTTGATGTTGTTGTTATTTGCATTGGAGCTCGGTTAACTTTTCTCAGAGCTTTATTTGTTTGACATTGTTCACATTTACGTACATAATTTTCTACATCACTACGCATGTTACGCCAATAGTACTTTTCTTGGATTCTGCTTAGCATCCTGTTACCACCTAGGTGACCAGAAATGGGTATGTCGTGATTTTCTTTTAGGATTCTCGGAACCTCGCTGGTACTCGGGTAAATAATAGTATTTTTATATATATGAACTGTTATTCCTGTGTTGTGGAATAGATACGTGATAATATTATATATTTTTATGAAATTGTGAGTATCAAATTGGTTGCGAAAATCAGTTATAGCAAATTCCAAGATGTTTCTTGATAATAATTCAACCTTCAGATTTTTTAGACTTTTAAAGAGATCTTCATAGCTACTTTTATCGAAATAATGGACTTTAACGAAAAGAAGAAAGTAATTAATGTTCTCATTTTCAAATGGTAAAAAGGAATTTAATTCTCTTTCTTTAGAGAGTGATTCTTCAGATAATAAGCCATTAGCAATAATTTCTGATACATAGTGATTAGACTCATCAAGATCTAGAGATGTAGGTATAACTATATTTTTTACATCAGTCTTTAATAAATTTTGGTTATGTTCTTCGATTTTAGTGTTAGAGTTAAATGTTTTACTATTTAATGTTTTCAGGCATTTGGAATACGTGTCTTCATCACTAGGACTACTTGGAGGAGACCAAGGAGGAATTGCATCAAAGTCATCGGGAATCTCGAAATCATCAGGAAGATTAAATCCACCAGGTAAGTTTAGGAGCTCAGGTAAGTCAATCAGCCCAGGACTTTCAGGATTTATAGGCGAAATATCAACATCATCCAGGTTAGTATCACCAATGGCGGCGTCACCGGCGGGGACTACTTCAGCACCTGGTGAAACGGATGGATTTTCAGGATTACTTTCTGTGGTAGGTATTTCATTTTGTACAGGGTTTACGGGGTATCTAGACAGAGCGTCTGCGTTGCAATTTGTTTTACCCTTTTTATACACAATTTCATATTCATACTCTTCTAGCTCTAGCCTCCATCTGATAAGTTTCGAGGCAGGATCTTTATGGTTAAAAAGCCATTTAAGAGGCTTGTGGTCAGTGACTATCTGGAATTTGCGACCATAAAGATATGGTCGGAACATTTTGGTCCCCCAAACAATGGCTAGACATTCCTTTTCTGTTACCATATAATTTAGTTCTGATTTGTTCAACGTTCTGGATGCGAAAGCGACTGGACGGTCTTTCCCTA
Source organism: Agriphila tristella (assembly GCA_928269145.1). Taxonomy (NCBI): domain Eukaryota; kingdom Metazoa; phylum Arthropoda; class Insecta; order Lepidoptera; family Crambidae; genus Agriphila; species Agriphila tristella. The sequence goes on from OV743445.1 coordinate 19,574,382, forward strand.
CTTCACCTTGTGACAATATCGCCGAAATTGCATAGTTTGATGCGTCACAGGTGAGTATAAATGGAACAGTAAAATCAGGATAGCATAGGATGGGTGCAGTTACTAATTTATTTTTTAACTGTTCAAATGCAAGTTGTTGTTGGTTATTCCACTCAAATGGTATATCCTTTTTTAGAAGATTCGTAAGTGGCTTGGCTATGCCCGAAAAATCTTGGATGAATCGACGGTAATAAGAAACTAGGCCCAAAAATGATTTTATATCCTTTTGACATTTAGGAACAGGGAATTGGCTCACTGCCTTGACTTTATCGGGATTGGGTCTTAGCCCTTGTTCACTAATGGTGTGCCCTAAATAAGTGACTTCTTTGCGAAGAAATTCGCACTTATCGGGTTGGAGCTTAAGGTTGAATTTTCTCATACGTTCAAAGACATTACGCAGCTTTTTGATATGTGTTTCTAAATCGAAGGAATAAATGACAATGTCATCAAGATATACGAAGCATTGCATACCCTGTAGGCCGGAAAGGACAGTATTCATTAGTCTTTGAAATGTCGCGGGTGCGTTTTTGAGCCCAAACGGCATCCTGGTGAACTCGAAGTGTCCTTCAGGGACACTGAATGCCGTTTTGGGTATGTCTTGTGGCGCCACTTCAATCTGGTGGAAGCCTGATGCAAGATCAAGTGTCGAAAAATATTTACTTTTCCCTAATTGGTCAAGAATTTCGTTAATTTGAGGTATAGGGTAACACTCTCCTATAGTTATATCGTTAAGCTTCCGATAATCCACTACGATGCGCCACTTTCTTTTTCCGGATGCATCAATTTTTTTTGGGACGACCCAAATGGGTGAAGACCAGGGGGAAACAGAGGGTTGGATAATTTTTTCTTGTAACATTTTTTCAATTTGGGATTTGACTTCTTCCTTGTGGACTTCTGGGAATCTGTAGGATTTTACATTTATAGGTATAGAGGAACTGGTTGAAATTTCGTGTTGAATAGCAGAAGTAGAGGTTAGATTTTCGTCTGCCAAGTGAAATATGTCAGAATATTCAACGCAAACACCAAAAAGGTGACTTGCTTCTTCGTTATTTAAGTGCGACACGCGTAATAAGTTTAGAACTTCTTCTGTTCTCTCTGATGCACTCCTCTCAGGATTTGTTAGATACAAATTTTCTTCCTCTACTGGATATATTGTGAGCAAAAGGTTAGAGCTTATAGGTATTGGACTCTCGGAAACGTTAAGAACGGATATATTAACCCTGTTGTTGGGTTTTACTTTAACTACACAATTGGATACTAAGAGAGACTCAGAAATATGTTGATCTAGTATGATACCTTCTTGTAATTCTGGATTTTTAACTGTACATTCAATTACCGTTTCTGTACGTGGTTGAATAATATAGACTGGTTCGTTAAATAATAATTTTATCTTGTGTTCGTTTATTTCCAATAAGTTTGTACTGTAATTTATTTTACAGCCGTGTTGCATCAAAAGGTCAGTTCCGATAATACCGTCATAAGGTAAGTTAATATTCTCGAATAAATGAAATTTATGAACAATATTAAGTTCTTGGTTGAGGTGGAGTTTCAGTTCAAAACAACCGAGGCTTTTAATGGTTTCATCTTTAGTGTCGATTCCTTTTACAGCTATTTTATCATCATTAAGTAGCGGCATATTTATCAAACTTTTCTTTTTCAGCACACAAACGGATGCACCAGAATCTATCAGGAAGGTAAGTGGTGTTTCGCTGGCTGAGGTTTCAACTTTAATATGAGGTAAGTATTTTTCTCTTATTATTATTTCGTATATTTTATAAGGATTAGGATTATTAATTATGTTATCTTTCTGTTCCAGGAGACCGCGAGTTTGGGGCTGATTACCCTGTCCATGGGTCGATGGGGAGCGACCACGAGTTTGGGGCTGGTTACCCTGTCCATGGGTCGATGAGGAGAGACTGCGAGTTTGGGGCTGATTACCCTGTCCATGGGTCGATGAGGAGCGACCACGAGTTTGGGGCTGGTTACCCTGTCCATGGGTCGACGAGGAGTGACCACGAGTTTGGGGCTGGTTACCCTGTCCATGGGTCAAAAAGGAGCGACCACGAGTTTGGGGCTGGTTACCCTGTCCATGGGTCGACGAGGAGTGACCACGAGTTTGGGGCTGGTTACCCTGTCCATGGGTCAAAAAGGAGCGACCACGAGTTTGGGGCTGGTTACCCTGTCCATGGGTCGACGAGGAGTGAGGACTTGTGTTTGGTGGAGTGGTGTCGACAAGGTTTATTAGACTTTGTCCCGTGCGACACCTTGACGGGACACTTAATAGTTTAAATTATTATTATCAACTTGGTTTTGGTCAAGATCTTGATTCTGGCCTTCTTCAAGGAAGGTCACATGAGGGAAGGTCCTTGGTCTAAAATTCGAAGTGGGAGGCTGAGCGGGAGAAAATGGTTGGCTACCATTATTAAATCTTCTGTTATTATTATTATATTGGCGAAGTCTGCAATTTTCAAGGACATGACCTACCTTTTTGCAATATCTGCAGAATGGTTGGTCCCTGGGTGGATTTTGATTATTATTATTATTAGTGTAGGTGTAGCTTGGCCTCGATGGAAGTCTTTGATTGTGAATTAAAGGATTCGGTGTTCTAGGTCTGGTGTTGTTAGAATTGTTATTGTTATTTCGGAAGTAAAATTGTTGAATCTTTTCTTCAGAAATAGCTTGATTAATTGCCTCATTAAGGTTTTTAGGATCACGACATCTGACGATGTTGGAAAGCCGAGGGTGTAGTCCCAAGGTAAATGTGTGAAGCGCTAACTCTTCCATCGCAGCCAACCTTCCCGCAAGTTCACTTTTCTTTGAATTTGAAATTGTCACTTCCGTTAGTAATTTTGATAAGCACGTCTCTACTCGTAACGAAAATTGGTTTACGGATTCGGTACCTTGTTTGCATTCTTGTAGATCGGTTAATAGATGGGCGTAGTGTTTCCGCTCGCCAAATTGGTTCTTTAGGAATTCTTTAAGAGAATTCCAGGAGTCGAATTCTTTAATGGAACATGCGCTTTCGGCTTTATCGTCTAACTGGCTCAAAATAAATTTAAAAACGATGTCTTCTTGTTGTGGAGACGCAAGAGAGATGGCATTATCACAATTTGTCAAAAATGCATTTAGTTTGTTACGAGAGCCGTCAAAAGGCTTAATAAATTTCAAAATAGCACTTAAGGGAGTTTCCGCTTTAGACATCTTGGATTTTGTGAAAGGACAAAAGAGAATAACACAGAATTTAAATGTAAAAATGTACCCAAAGAATAACTAAAATATTCTTAACATGTGCTTAAAATTATAAGTTGTAATATTCTTTAACACTTGCAACTAAGTAGCGTTGGAATAAGGCGACGGAAATACGTGGGCTTATAGTCTAAACACAGTCACGGCGGCCAAGGAGATAGCACGGGGAATACACGGCACTGATAATGAATTAATTAGATCACTCACAGAACAAGTTGTAGTTTCATTTGGATGATTTTCTTGATTACCAGGATTTCAGGAAAAGGATTCCTGCAGACCGCAGGAGTATACAGGCACCGTCAGCTTCCGGAACCAGGAACAATTGATGAATCTCGAAGTGAATGGATGGAGTCTACCCGGATAATATTTTTCACTTTGTACACTTTTCACCTTGCGACAGTTTTCCACTTTGCAGTTTTAAAGTATTTTGTTTTATTTCGGGGCGTTCCAGGGATTTCTGAAAATCCCCTTGAGCTGCCACCACTATGTTAGGCCGGAAAACCTTGGAGTCTTTTTAAAAAAAGAAATAAACTTTAACTGTAAAAAGATTTATTTAAAGAATTAAATTGGCCTTCAGATAATTAGTGGATTTTAATAAGTTTTGTGGAAACAACCACACCGGTCGCGGGATATGGGTAGACTGACTCGAAGAGGCAGTCGCCGATACTCGTGGGTGCCCAAATTGCTGCATCAGCATAAAACTGTAGATTCAGCAATTTGGGATACAATTTTTGGATATAACAGATCGATCAAAATCCGAAACTGCCTATCACCAAAACGGCTCGATACACTTTTATTTTTATGTGATTTTAATTTGTACGGAGGAGGAAAGGGAACTTTCTAAATAAAGTTTTAAAAACGAGCTCTCTGAGCCACGCCTCGAGGCTTCAAAAGAGTTTCAAGCCTTCAAAAGAGCTCGAACTTATTAAAAGAGCTCGAGCCTTCAAAAGAGCCTTTAAAATGAACGCGAGCCTCATAAAAAGCTTAGAGTTTATGTATATGACTTTAATATCTCTGTAAATAATAATATTTACAATATTATTACTTATGGAGATATTAATTTTAAGCCGAGCCTATCGAGCTCACAGAGCCCTGAAAATCTGACTCTAGTCTTCAAAATTAGAACTCAAAAAGATAAATGTTTTATGTTATAAAGAGCACCGTAGATGCTTAATCTATTGTGCTTTAGCTCTACTTATCCTCATTCACCAGCAGCCCATCACAACTAGTGCGCCGAAAAAGACTCGAGCCGTGAAAAAGCCTCAAAATCGACTGAGCTCTAAAAAAGGGCTCAAGCCGTGAAAATGGCTCGAAGTCGGCTGAGCTCTGAAAAAGGCTCGAGCTCTGAAAATGACTCCCGAGTCGTCGAGCTTCATACAAACGAGGCGAGCCCCGTAAAACGACTCCGAGCTCTGGACAAAAGGACTCGGAGGACTCAAGTCTTGTACATCACTAGCTGGTGGTTAAATAAAAAAAAAAATTGCATTGCCTTCCAGTTCTGACCTGTATTCAAATTTTTAAGTCTCTAGCTCATCCGGCCGGAAGTTAGTATAAAATTGTTTGTATGTGCTCAAACAAACATACAAACATACGAACACACAAACAAACGAGCAAGCAACCTAATAAAAACGTGGTAAAAAGTGTTAATTATAAATATAGAACTATATAGGTATTTAAATTTATATAAAAACAGTTTAAAGCATTATGTATGTCTCCGACCAACCATACGGTTTGGTCACCCTAAAGAAGAAAAGGATAACATTCATCTACTTGATTATGATCGTCATCTCGTGTGTGCCTTACTCGTTCAGGCTTGTGAGCTTTTAAATCCTTCAGTGACGGATAAACAATTTCTTATTTTGGTATTCAGAACAAACGTAACGCTAGAATTTATGAATTATTGACGTTTGAACATGGTCCTCACGAAATGACACTGAAGATCATGGATGCTGGAAATAACAAAAACTAGCTAACGAAAGTGCAGTTTCACTCCATAGATGCTCAGTGACGCAAAAATAAATAAAATTTAACATTCGAAAATCATACAAAACAGAATAGATCTCATAAAATCGTTGTTTAAACGTGGCACACACGGAACCGTATGTGCCAGTTTTCATTTGTCAAAATATCGACAACTAAACCGTTTGGAACCAAATGAAGCAGTCTAGCAGCGTTACGTTTGATAAGTGACAGCATATAAAACTTTAAATCCGTTCGCGTAACAACACATCAATAGGAAAAGCAAAAACAATATTTCGACCCATCAGACTGTGTGGCCCACAATTAATACCGTTACGTTACGTGAATTTTGCGTCACTTACGATGTAAAGCAGTTTATAGTAATAAGAATTTCCGTCACTGAGGATCTAGCTTTGTTTGGAACCAATCACTGCAGTAGTTTCAATACAATTCATGATACAATTTGTATGAGATTTTTAAGATAGGGTGACAACAGTGTACGCACGTTGATGGACAGAAAGGATATAACCGTCCTGTTAATGAGGGCTTTTCAATCAAAATGACAAAAAACTGTCTGCTCGATAGATGGCATTGATAAAAATGTATGTGTCAATGTGTTTTTTTTAATAACCAAGCCTCGAAGAGTATTAAGGTAGGCAGGTAGATGTAACCCTGAAATGTTTCTTTCTGGGTAGATGTCATAGCCAGCGTTCGCTTAAGCCGAAATTAGATGGTTCATTTTTACGTTTATTTTCGATGCTTCATTAGCCTTTCATCAATCATCGGCATCAGAAATTAACGATAAATGAAACGTGTAAACAGCGCCATTCACTGCAGTGAACGGCATGTCATCAGCCACGTTTTTGTTTTTATTTTAATATGCCTTTATTTTTCGTTTTTCGACGTTTTTCAACCTGCACCAGACAACTTGCATACAAGCAATGCATGCAAGCATTTTCTCGCTTTTTAATTAACTACTAATTCTTTAATAAAAATTATCACGCACAACCTGTTGCCGCGAAAGAGGAAAATAGTAGCAGACAAACATACAAACACATATGCAAACCCTTACCCCCAATTACATATACCGCCTCCGTTCCGTTCCATCCATCGTGGCACAGTTTAACTCCATACAGTTGAAAAACGAATGTACTTGCGCAGAGCAACGGAGGGGTCTCGAGGGGGTCGGGCTTCGCGGCTCGGAGTACCTAAACTCGCTGAGTTTGGGTACTCGAACGCGGAAGGACGGCGCGAGTGACGCGACCGAATAAATCACGCATAGCGATTGACCATTTTAAAAATCTTTTATGCCGCTATCGTTTATTAAGTATAATTTTATTATAATAATATATAATAATCATTTTATTTCGGACATAAAATCCATACAAGGTGTTAGTTACAGCGAAACTTATTCTATTGTTAGTAATTTTAAGGACACAAAACAAAACTAATTATAATTTGGCCACCGATGCGGCTCCTGTGCTATAGATAGTCATAGCTAGTGACAGGGGCATGAAGCTCTAGCCAGCGGCGCAACAGTGGGGAGTCCCACCGGTTAGCCAACGTGCTCAGGATGCCGTTTGAGCTGCCGCGTACGCGTGCCCACAGTGAGGCGCAGCGCTTTCTGATGATCGTATAAAAACAATCAGTACGCGCCTCGGCGAACTTCAATGACGCGCTACAGTGGCGCAGCAGGCCAAACAACATCCTGAATGCGTTATTATACTGGACGCGTAGAGCGCTATATGTCCGCTGCGTAAAGTTCACCCACAGACCGCACGTGTAGAAAGATTGACAGTAAGCTTTGAAAAGCGTTATCTTAACTTGTTTACTACACCGTGCAAATCTGCGAGCCAACATATTACAGCGAACACATAGCGCCCTACGCTCCCTCTCCACATCCACAGAATCTGACAAGTTGTCAGTGACCCAGTGGCCCAAATACTTAAATTGGTCAACTCTTTTCAATTTTATGCCTCCGAGAGTCACGGGGGGTATACTCCGGTGATTTGCGGACGCCCCCGCCTGAAACATCATGAATTCACTTTAAGTGAGTTGTATTTGAGCCCATGAGCCACCGCATATTCTTCACACATTATGAACTAGTCTTCTCAGGGCTCCGATCGATGGGCTCATCAGCACCATATCGCCGGCGTATTAATACATACACCACCTACATGGCAACCTATATAGGTGCTGCTGAGCTCCTCGATCAGTCTGTTAATGTACAGGTTGAAAAGCTTGGGTGAGCTTAATCCCCCCTGTCTCACTCCACATTGCAACCCGTACACTTCCGACTGTGAGCCAGCCCACTTTACATAGTTCTTCTGATTATCGTACCAATATTTAAGTATGGATATTATTTCAGACGGCAGACTAGTTTCACATTGCAGCTTTTTCCACAATAAGTTGTATGATACTAGGTCGAATGCCTTCGACAAGTCCAGAAAACAAGCATAGATCTGGGTTTTTCTAGCTGTGTAGTACTGCACAGTTTGCTTGAGACAGAAGATGGCACTCTCTGTGGATAGACCGGGTTTAAAACCAAACTGCGCATCATGTAACTTAATATGCTCACCCAATCTTCTGTCAAGCAAACCGTCCAGCACCTTAGCTATGACTAGGGAATGCAATCCGGATAATCCGTAATCCGAAAAATCCGGATATCCGCACATTTTTACTAGACTTGTAAATCCGGATTTGAAAATCAAATTCGGATTTTTCGAATAATAAGAAATTGTTACAAATAAAATTAAACAAGCAAGTTTCTCGGAAGTATTCCACTTACGAGTAGAGCAATCGAGCGAATAGCAAGTAAATATTGATAGCTGTGCTTTAAGTGGAACACTTTAGTTGTTATTCGCCCAATTGCTATTCACTCAGTTGCTGTGGAACACTTCGTTTCTCGCACTAGCTAGACGGTAGATGCTTTTTACACGACTGCCCAAAAGGAGTGTATATGTGTTTAGGGTTCATGTATGTTTGAGGGTATGTGAGTTTTTTCTAGACGACGCCATTCACGCGTCTTGCTAGTGCCGTGTCTCAGGTCTGTCACATTAAGTCCCAAAAAATTCGTTTGGTTGAACCAGCTCTCCTGGTGTTCCTGCAATAAAATATTAACAGAATTAAAAAATAAAATGTTTTTTAAAGTTGAAATAAATAAATAATACTTTATTTCCATACCACAATGTACTTTTTTTCTACCTTTTTTAACAACCAATACTTTATTAAAACAAATAAGTAGCAACCCTGTTTGCTTTGCCGTTGACGCGCCGGCCGGCGACGCGCCGGTGACGTGACGGCCGGCGCGTCACCGGCACGTCGCGCCGCCGGCGAGTCACCGGCAAGGCAAACAGGGTTGCTACTTTTTTGTTTTAATAAATTATTGGTTGCTATAATCGGTAAAGAAAAGTACACTGTGGTATGGAAATAAAGTAGGTATTATTTATTTATTTCAACTTTGAAAAACATTTATTTTTATTACTTTTGGTAATATTTTGGTAAATTTTTTAGACTTTTTTACTAATTACACCACTAATTTACACCACCAGTTTAGGATGAGTATTTTTCAAGATAAATTTCTGTTTTAAGATTGACAGATGACAGCTGTCAAACTTAAAACAGCAATATCTCAAAAAGAAATTGTTAACCTTCACTTGTTTTTCCGACATTCATTTGTTTACCCGAAATCCACACACATTCACACACAAAATTCGAAGAAACAGTACCTTTACTAGAACTCGGTGGAAAGGGTGAATTAAGGCTCAGTTGCACCACCCAACTTTAACGATAACAGGCTAGTTCTAGTACCGGTTAAGCATAAGTTAGCCAAAAAAAGAGGTTGTGAATTAAGGCTCAGTTGCACCACCTATATTTAACGATAACAGGCTAGTTATAGTACCGGTTAAGCATAAGTTAGCCAAAAAAAGAGGTTGTTAGCCAGCTTGATGTCCTTTGACAAGTTTGACGTGACAAATAGATAGCATTACCCTTTGACGATAACTTTAACTTTGACAGCGTTTAGGTACAGAATAAAGTTACCAAAATATTAACAAAGTAATAAAAAAAGATTTTTAAAGTTGAAATAAATAAATAATACTTTATTTCCATGCCACAATGTTTGTACCAATAATAAATAAGCGGCAACCCTGTTTGTCATGCCGGGGACGCGCCGGTGACGTGACGGCCGGTGACGCGCCGGTGACGTGACGGCCGGCGACGCGCCGGTGACGTGACGGCCGGCGCGTCACCGGCGCGTCACCGGCCGTCACGTCACCGGCGCGTCGCCGGCCGGCGCGTCAACGGCAAAGCAAACAGGGTTGCTACTTTTTTGTTTTAATAAATTATTGGTTGCTATAATCGGTAGAGAAAAAGTATATTGTGGTATGGAAATAAAGTATTATTTATTTATTACAACTTTGAAAATCATTTTTTTATTACTTTTGTTAATATTTCGGTAGCTTTATGAGACTTAATTCACCTGTTCCACTAAGTTCTAGCACAGCCGATATTTATTTCATATTTAGTTCATACAGTTGATCATCGAAGGAGTCTAGACAGAGCAATCGTGCGGGGTGGTGCAGTATAGAAGGGGGTTGGGAGGTCCCGAGAGGCTAATATCAACGCAATGTTAAAAATGAAAGAAATCAAGATGGCGGCCAACTTTTTACATTGCGGGCCGATTTAGATAAAACTTGGTTTTGGTACTATTTTGACAAACAAACAGCAACGCAATGTCAAAAAAGTAAAAAATTCAAGATGGCGGCCAACTTTTTTGTTTACCGGCCGATTTCGATGAAACTCGGTTTTTAGTACTATTTTGACAAGAAAACAGCAACGCAATGTTAAAAATGTAAAAAAATTCAAGATGGCGGCTAACTTTTTTGCTTGTGGGCCGATTTTGATGAAACTTGGTTTTTGGTATTATTTTGACAAGCAAACAGCGACGCAAAGTTAAAAATGTTAAAATTCAAGATAGTGGCCAACTCCTTTGTTGATGGGCCTATTTCGATGAAACACGGTTTTTGACACTATTTTGACAAGAAAACAGCAACGCTATGTTAAAAATGTCAAAGTTCAAGATGGCAGCCAACTTTTTTGCATCGAAATCGGCCCACAAGCAAAAAGTTGGCCGCCATCTTGCATGTTTTATGTTTTTAATATAGCGTTGCCGTTTTCTTGTAAAAAAAAGTACAAAAACCGAGTTTCATCGAAATCGGCCCACAAATAAAGGAGTTGGCCACTATCTTGAATTTTAACATTTTTAACTTTGCGTCGCTGTTTGCTTGTCAAAATAATACCAAAAACCAAGTTTCATCAAAATCGGCCCACAAGCAAAAAAGTTAGCCGCCATTTTGAATTTTTTTACATTTTTAACATTGCGTTGCTGTTTTCTTGTCAAAATAGTACTAAAAACCGAATTTCATTGAAATCGGCCAACAAACAAAAAGTTGGCCGCCATCTTGATTTTTTTTAGATTTTTAACACTGCGTTGCTGTTTTCTTGTCAAAATAGTACTAAAAACCGAATTTTAAAGTTGAAATAAATAAATAATACTTCATTTCCATGCCACAATGTTTGTACCAATAATAAATAAGCGGCAACCCTGTTTGTCATGCCGGGGACGCGCCGGTGACGTGACGGCCGGTGACGCGCCGGTGACGTGACGGCCGGCGCGTCACCGGCGCGTCACCGGCCGTCACGTCACCGGCGCGTCGCCGGCCGGCGCGTCAACGGCAAAGCAAACAGGGTTGCTACTTTTTTGTTTTAATAAATTATTGGTTGCTATAATCGGTAGAGAAAAAGTATATTGTGGTATGGAAATAAAGTATTATTTATTTATTACAACTTTGAAAATCATTTTTTTATTACTTTTGTTAATATTTCGGTAGCTTTATGAGACTTAATTCACCTGTTCCACTAAGTTCTAGCACAGCCGATATTTATTTCATATTTAGTTCATACAGTTGATCATCGAAGGGGTCTAGACAGAGCAATCGTGCGGGGTGGTGCAGTATAAATAGAAGGGGGTTGGGAGGTCCCGAGAGGCTAATATCAACGCAATGTTAAAAATGAAAGAAATCAAGATGGCGGCCAACTTTTTACTTTGCGGGCCGATTTAGATAAAACTCGGTTTTGGTACTATTTTGACAAACAAACAGCAACGCAATGTCAAAAAAGTAAAAAATTCAAGATGGCGGCCAACTTTTTTGTTTACCGGCCGATTTCGATGAAACTCGGTTTTTGGTCCTATTGTGACAAGAAAACAGAAACGCAATATTAAAAAAGTAAAAAAATAAAGATGGCAGCCAACTTCTCTGTTTGCGGGCCAATTTCGATGAAACTCTGTTTTTGGTACTATTTTGACAAGAAAACGGCAATGCACTGTTAAAAATGTAAATAATTCAAGATGGCGGCCAACTTTTTTGTTTGTGGGCCGATTTCAATGAAACTTGGTTTTGGGTACTATTTTGACAAGAAAACAGCAACGCAGTGTTAAAAATCTAAAAAAAATCAAGATGGCGGCCAACTTTTTTGTTTGTGGGCCGATTTCGATGAAATTCGGTTTTTAGTACTATTTTGACAAGAAAACAGCAACGCAATGTTAAAAATGTAAAAAATTCAAGATGGCGGCCAACTTTTTTGCTTGTGGGCTGATTTCGATGAAATTTGGTTTTTGGTACTATTTTGACATGAGAACAGCTACGCAAAGTTAAAAACGTAAAAATTCAAGATGGTGGCCAATTTCTCTGTTTGCGGGCCGATTTAGATGAAATTCAGTTTTTGGTACTATTTTGACAAGCAAACAGCGACGCAATGTTAAAAAAGTAAAAAATTCAAGATGGCGGCCAACTTTTTTGTTTGCAGGCCGATTTCGATGAAACTCGGTTTTTGGTCCTATTTTGACAAGAAAACAGAAACGCAATATTAAAAAGTAAAAAAATAAAGATGGCAGCCAACTTCTCTGTTTGCGGGCCAATTTCAATGAAACTCTGTTTTTGATACTATTCTGACAAGAAAACGACAATGCACTGTTAAAAATGTAAATAATTCAAGATGGCGGCCAACTTTATTGTTTGTGGGCCGATTTCGATGAAACTTGGTTTTGGGTACTATTTTGACAAGAAAACAGCAACGCAGTGTTAAAAATCTAAAAAAAA